>CM048844.1:61989034-63231534 GCA_026545765.1 Plantago major | reverse complement strand
TCCAATTGAGAAGAAAAATGAAGAAACTGAAAAGTCTATCTCTTCAGAGAAGAATCCAGAGACTTCCAAGGTCTCTGAGGAACAAGTATATGAACCTTCTGCAGAGAAGGTATTTCATTCAGATACCTATATTCTTCAAAGAGTAAATCTCTGATCATTTTTCTCAAACTAACACGTTCTACTTAACAGGTTCAAAAAGAAGTAGAAGTTGCTGGGGAGTTGCTCGCTCAATCCCCACAACAAGTGGAAATTGATGAGGCATCAAAGCCTTCATCACAAGAAAAACTTCCAGAGACTGCAAAAGTCTCTGAGAGACAAGTATTTGTGCCTCCAGCAGTGGAGGTAATTGACCTCTCAGATATCTGATTTGTCAATAAAATTTTTCATGATAAAATTTCCTAAGTGATATGTATCTAATCTCAGGTTCAAGCAGAAAGAAAGATAACTGAGGATCAGACTTCCCAATCTCGTCCTCATATGCAGATATCTGAGGCACCTGGAACCTCAGTAGTCAAGTCATCTGAG
Organism: Plantago major; assembly: GCA_026545765.1. Lineage (NCBI taxonomy): Eukaryota > Viridiplantae > Streptophyta > Magnoliopsida > Lamiales > Plantaginaceae > Plantago > Plantago major. The sequence goes on along the minus strand of CM048844.1, from coordinate 63,231,009 downwards.
CCTGTCACACAGGTAACTCAGATACCTTTCTACCCTAAAGCCCAGATATCTACTATAGTTTTGAAATTAATTCAGAACACTTTCTTTCAGGCTCAATCAAGTGCCACTAAGGTCCCTGTTGAAGAGAAAAAGGACATGTTTCCTTTCTTCAAGGAACACACTTTGCCAAAGCACCTAAAATGCTTCAAGAGATGGCAAAAGCTTCGATGCTCTGATCTATCTGAGATCATAAAGGTGACTGATCACCACACAAGGAGAGCAAGAGCCCTTGACTTGGAAAACTACGTCCATGCAATGTTCCCCACTGAACAATATTCTTTCGGAACATTGATGGATAAGGATTTTATCAAGGAAGTGGCTAGAAAGCTGATCCAAGCTTTCAACCAAGCAGATGGTCAGACCAGAATGCAGATGGCATTCAAGCCTACTTTGCCCCAGACTCTACAGTACATACCCTTTGAACAAGAGGAAGTAAATGGGCAAATGGTCACTATTCCAGAAGTGATCAATCTGGTCTCTGAAAATGAAGAAGAGAAGGAGACTGATGAGAATGATTATGAAGAACCTCCTTCTGACCATCACAAGGATGAGGATGACAAAAAGTATGATGATGATGCCCCTGCACGAGGGACAGGAGGAATTGCACAAGAAAACAATGCCTCAGTTGCTGAAAAACACACTGAGAGGACATCACAACAATCCCCTCCTCCATCTCCTCAGAAATCTACCCATCCATCTTCCCAACAAAAGGACACTACTGAACAAGTAGTTGAGCACTCTAAGGAAAACACTCAGAAAATAGTGGATGCACAAACCAGAGTTGCTCAACTCAAACAATTGTTAGAAGAAGAACAACAGCTAAATCTTCAACTGGAAGAAAAAATAGCTGAATCCAGAGTCATGCTAGATAAACTTGAAGAACAAACACGCAAAGAGATGCAAGCTTACTCTGAGATTAAAGAGCTCCGGGACGCTGTTGATTATATTGCTAAGGAGCTAGATGCTGAACAAGTATCTGAAGAAAAGCATGATGCTAAGGCTGCATCTTCACCAAAGAAACCATCCTCCAAAGGCAAGAAACCCATATCTGAGATGGTTGCCGTCTTCAGAAACCTTGATGAAGAAGTGCAAGAGGATGAAGATCACTGGGCTGATGACTCAGATGATGAAGAAGACAAGACATCGCGTAACACCGCAATGAACACTTAGCGGTTTCTCATCTGAAAAGGAAGCTAATTGCTCCTGAAGTATTCAAAAAACTGCCAAATGTCCACTCCCAAGAATACATGAATAGATACCAAGTTTTGGCACATCTTAAAAAGGAGTTGTCTTCACAGAACAAAGCCGTAATTACCTCCGTCCCCTCAGAAATGAAGAAATTCACTGAGCTTATCACTCAGAGAACAACCAGTATGGTCCTTGCTCAGAAGGATCTGGGAATGGTAAGGGACAATGATGTGTCATTAGCTGAAAAAGCTTTTCATGAGGCAAGTTACACTGCTGGAAAAAGCAGATGCCATACTAGGCCAATTGGCAGAGCTCACTGATAAGGAAAATGGACTTATCAAACAAAATCAAGAGCTCAAGGCTGAACTTCAGAAGTTGGTTACTTCCTACAATTACTTGCAAGGGAATTTTGAGTCTCTCTCATAATCCTTTGTGGTACTTAGTCAGTCAACAATGACTAAGGGGGAAGGATTTTGACCTCAAGGTCAGGGGGAAGGAAAGAAGAAATCTAGAGTTGGTGCTGCTCAGAAAGGAAGAGGAAATAAGAAAACTTCCCAGCCACCACTCAGAATAAATGAGCCCTCATCAAATCAAGCTGCTTTGCAAATAGTAGCTACTTCCCGCAGCCAACTGAAGAAACAACAATGGTAACAACGGCCATGGAAAAAAGACCTCCAAGGAGTACCAAGGCTCCAAGGAGGAGACAAGTTATAGGGATTGAAGAATCTTCTGAAGAAGAAGAAGAAGAAGAAGAAGAAGAAGAAGAAGAAGAAATCAAATCCCTGGGCAATGAAGAAGGCTGCAAAACTTTCACAAGAATTTATCTTGATGATGATGATGATGAAGAGACTGATGAAGATGAAGCTCCTCTTCACAGAAAAAGAAAAAGGGTTGATAGCAAATATGAGCCCATAGCTGCAAAGCCTTTGGCAGCTAAAACACCCTCTGGAAATACCAAGTCAATCCAGGGTGGTTCTTCAAGCAATCCCCCAAGGGAGAATTCAAGACAAAGGAGGAACAGGCTGAGAGCTGAACAAAGAAAACTTCAACTACCACTCAGGCCTGAAGAAGCCAAGATTGAGTATGTGAAGACCAACAATGACTCCTCTGTCTACAGGTGCATTAATCAGAAGAATGGCTACTGGATTCTGGAACTCAAGCACTTACTAGTAAATGAAAGATTTCCAGAACCAATCCATAAACAGCTCATGGCATGGAGAAAAGACAAGCCAATCTTGATTAACACCAACCGCATCAAAGCCTGGTTGGATTTTGAAGTATTCATATATGACTACAAGGAAAGTATATGTGGGTCAAACACTTTGCCAAGAAGAATCCTACCAAAACCTACAAGGAAGGAAGTCTGTGGATTTGCTAGAGACACATAGATGATTGTCAGAACTCTTCTCTATGACTACTCTGATGATAGCAAAAGGTTTGGTGATTGGAAATTTGCAGATTGATCCATGGAACTGCTTTGAAGACTTGAAGTTTTGAAGACTTGAAGACTAGTTTATTAGGATGTCTACTTGGAGCTTGGTTACTCCTGTTGTCCTAATTTACTATGTATTTTGTATCTTGCTGAATGAGCTAAAATGTTGTTTTATGTATTAAAGTTATATGTGAACTTTCTTTGTAACATATCTGATGAACCTACTCTCAGATATCAATTTATAAAAAGATAACTTGCCAGCAAAGATCACACCTTGTGATTTGGTTGATATTTACTTTCTGCACTTAATTGAAATAATTGAAAGATCTTTTAAATTGATTAAGTGGTGGATTGTTTCCTCATCCAGATTTGTAATAGGTCACATAGTCATCGTTGACTGATCAAAAAGGGGGAAATTTGTTAGGAATATCTGTTTAGATTTTGATCAACAACCTAATGACTTATCTTAGCTCAGAAAGGTGGTTAGTACTCTTGGTTCACTTGAACACTGTAAAAGAGGAAAATCACTAAGTATGATAGTCTAGTAAATCTTGTATAGGATGTTAGGTCTCTGAATGTAATTTTTATTTTCTTGAAGAAGACCAAGAAAAAGGCATCCAACAGGAGAAGCTCAACTTTAAAATGAAGTTTTGAAGACTGCACAAGATTGCTGAAGACAAAGGTTATCAGATACCTATGTCCAGATATCTTGAAGAAACAAGTGTTTCAATAAACAAGTGTTGCAAAAGATATCTGAGAATACAAGGTTTCTGAATGAGGAAAAGTGCCCACAGATATCTACACTCAGATACCTTGGATAAAGATTATGTTTTCGGGAAACAATATATTCTTAACAAGTGGTATCTGGAGTTGTGATAGTCTCTAGAAAAGGACGTGCAAAGCTTCAGAAAGCATGCATAGTTCCGTTGGCACTACAGGACAAAGTATAGTACAGTGCATTAAATGCGCGGACAGAAATGTCTGAACAAAAACGGTAGTCTCTGAAGAAGAAGACAAACGTGCAACAGTAATATACTCATATATCAATAGTTTGAATTTGATTTAAGTTTAACGGATACTTTTCAAACGGTACTCAAATTCATCTATAAATATCAACACTTAGAATGATTGAGAACACACACAGAACTTACACCAAGAACTCTGAATACTCACACAAGCTCTCTCAAGCATACTACTTACCTTCAAGCTTTCTGTTGCGACCAAAGCTCTTGATTCTAAGTAGCACAAAAGTTCTAAGTGTCCTGATCCTTAACGAGCATTGTTATGTGTGAAGGAGTTGAATTAAGATTTCATATCTGAGATTCATTCTCTTGAACACTTATGATAGACTTGGGTCATTAAAGAACAAGATACCATACATTGAAAAGTGTATCAAGTATACTTGATTCATAGAGCTATCTGCATAACTGAACAAGTTATTAAAGAAGCTCACTTGACAAACTACCTTAACCAACACCTTAATCTGCATGGAGTGCATGAAGTACTTAGTTTGGGAAACTAAGGAATAACTCCAAGGTTACTGAGCATAGGAAGTACTTAGTTTGGGAAACTAAGGAATAGCTCAAAAGGTTTCTGAGTACAGGAAGTACTTGGCTGAGAAAGCCGGGGAATAACTCAGGGGGAACACTTGGTTGGTAACCTAGTGTATTTAGGAATCGAGAGAAGATATTTGTAAGGTTAACTCAATTATCTGTCTTAGTAGATTCTAGGTCTGAGAAAGGCCAAAGTGGATTAGTTGAAAGATTACGCCACCTTCAGATACCACTATAAAGACTTGTGTTATTTACTTTCTGCAATTTATTTACTTTGCTAAGTATTTACACATATCTTGCTGAGCACGTGCACTTATCACAAAAATTCTTCCGCTCTCTGAAAATAAGTATCAGATATCTCACAGAAATCTGAGAAATTTTGTTTATCGACAAAAGTTTGAAAAAGACTATTCACCCCCCCCCCCCCAGTCTTTTACTTTGCGTTATCTGGACCAACAATCCCCAATGTTCTGAATACAAACACCAGGCTCGAATTTGTTAACCAAAATTGGTAAAATACCACCTGACATCCTTTTGATATCCATCTCAAGCAATCCACCAAAACCAATTTCAATAACATCTTCCCTTTGCTTCTCAGAGAGCTCTAAATTACAAAAGTTAAAACTCATGGCATCTACAAACTTCTTCTCCTCAATAGCTTCATCAACCACTACATTCTTTTTTCCACGATTCCTCAGTTTCACTTCCTTCCCAACTTCATTTTTCTCACCAGGCTTAGCCTTTTTACCCTTCACAACAACACCTTCACCATACTTCCTCTTCCCAGCACCTTGAGAAACTACTGTACTGCTACCAATAAAAGTAGTTCCTTGGGAAATAGTAATACTACCAAGAACCTCAGTAGACGTAACAGGAATAGTAACCATCGTCCCAGTACCAACATCCTCAGTTGGAGTAGGTTGATTCACAACCTCAGTAGGTGTAGGTTGAGCACAATTAATATATTCTTCTTCTACATTCTCAGAAGAATCAAACTCTGCAAAAAAAAAAGAAGAAGAAGAAGAAGAAGAAAAACATCACCAACACATCTTAAAACCATAACATCATGTGTTAAAAACATAACAGTAAGACCCAAAACTATAACATACCACATGAAAAACTTTCAGCAACAAAAAAACACAGTGAAAGAAAAGCACCTTAAAAACCTTCATATAATAACTAAAAGCTCTAACAAAGTACTTAAAAACAATAACAACTTAAACTGAAAACACAACATGAATACTTTAAAAATAAAACGTGGATCCTTTAAAAAGACAACATGGATCAATAAAAACACAACATAGATCTTTAAAAGGATAACATCAAATTAACCACAAAGAAAAAACTACTTTAAAACATTAAAAATCAAACTTAAAAACAACACTAGAATGCCTTTAAAACGTAAAGCGTGAAACTAACAGACGACATTTTAAAAAGTTACCAGATCTGTAAAACAAAACATGGATCCTTAAAAAACGCAACATGCATACATAAAAAAAACAACATAGATGCTTAAAAACATAAAACCATACATCATACACTAAAAACTTCACAACAAATAACATTGTAACATATAGAAAACAAAAATCAGTTTACAACCCCGTTAAAACATTAAAACCCTAGCTAAAAAACACACTAGAATGCCTTAAAAAAAGTAAAGCAAACAAAATTTACACAAAAACAATTGAAAAAAATTACCAACTCTGAAAAAAATATCGCGCGCATGCAAAAAATTCAAAAAGACAACCTAACAGATGAACAAAACACACATCACAAACAAAAACATGTACAGTAACAAATCAAAGAGTAACAAAATGAAACAAAAACAACTTTAGAAAGATCAAGTCAACTTACATTGTGTTTCCGCAGTACCCGACGGTTTCAACCTTTTCGCCGGAACTTCGAGGTCGTCGGAATATCGTTTATTCTGAGAATTTAGGAAGAAACTGTTCATCTCTTAGTTTTAGTGAGAGTAATGAATGATCAGGAAGAAATCGAAATATCCGGTCAGCAGTTTTCATTTAACTCGGCTGGTCAGACCATAAAACACCGAAAACCGTGAGAAAACCATGATTTTCCTAGTTTTAAGGAAAATCATCCATTTTCTAAGACTTTAGCTATAATTAAAGATCGTCTTTCATGAGACTTATTAATTGAGTTTAAGTTTCTCGACTATTTATAAATTCAATTTTAGTTGACTCTACAATGATCCATTTTAATTGATACTCATTCAATTAAAAATCACAACATATATCAAACTTACAAAACCTATAAAATTTTAACTCTATATTAAATACAAATATTCACAACCATCCAAATATCTTTCGAAGTTTCTTTTTGTCATGAAATTGTTGTGCTAAACCATCCATCTCCTAGGTGCGAGCTTGGATCAACCAGTTTGGTGACGGAAATAACAATGAGAATGGTGCATATAAATAGTGACAACGACGACAACTACAATGTGCTCCACCAAATACTACAAGCGATAATTTCATCATTATGAGTGTCAATTTGGTGGGGCTAACAATGATAATAATTTACAGGCCATTGCTATTGGTATCCGATGCATCCACGTGCTAGCTCGCTTAACTCGTTGTTCAGGATTAATTTGGGTGTATTTGAGAAACAGTTGAAGGCTCATTATCGATTTCTTCTTGGCTACCCATAATTGCCAAGTTCTCTTGACATGTGGCATAAGTTGACCAAAACATCATAATATTATGAACCCCACATCATCAATTCAATATCCGTTCTTTTAGAAGCTTTACAATTTAATGTAGTCTAAATTTTAAGAAAATATAATAAAAAAGAAAGTAGATGATAAAAAGTAAGAGAGATAATAGAAAAAGTAAGAAAGAGAATAGATAAAGTATGAAAGAGAGTATATAAAAATTAATAAGTGGAGATAGTGAGTTTCTGAAAATGAAAACGTTAAACTTGTAAAAAAAATCCCGAAATGGCAAATAATAAAGCTTGTAAAAGAACGGAGGGAGTATTTTATTATCTTCCCTAACCATGATTTATATTACTCCCTCCGTTCTTTTACAAGGTTTACCTTTTGGTTTTGTGTAAATTTTAATAAAATTCATTAAAATATTAAGTGGTAAAAAGTAAGATGAAGAATAAAAAAAAGTAAGTGAGAGAATAGATAAAATATGAAAGAGAGTGTATAAAAAATTAATAAGTATAGATAGTGGGTTTCCAAAAAAGGAAATATTAAACTTTAAAAAAACTCCCGAAATGGTAAAAGGTAAACCTTTAAAAAGAACGGATGGAGTACATTTTTGCAGTAAGTATATACTTATACACAAACACAATTATGGGAGTGTTAAATATGTTGGTTCCCGGTTAATTTCCTCCGCATGGCTTGCCAACAAAAGAATAACAATATGATTAGTATATTATACAAATCATATCCATAAATCTCAACAAAAGTAAAAAAAATAATATTAACAACACTTACATCAATCTTTTGATGGAAATAAGACGTTGAAAGTACTAAAGAATTCATATTGAATCTGGACGAGACAGCGGTGTGACCACTTCCTTTTAAGTACAATTTGTCCGCCTTTCTATGCTTGAGCTCTTTGAAGAATGTCTTCCAGACAACGCACAATCAGAACTACTCTTGGAATCAACAAAATTAGTTCATTCGAACCTTTCAAGTGTTAGAACTCTCTTAATGCTAAGTGTATGACTACTATGCAAATCTCTATAGAATGAAATGAGAATGATTGATGCCAATGGATGAGAGGAAGATGAGAAGATTGTGTTATTTTGTGTACTCCAATTAAAGTGGTGGAGAAACCACCTTCTATAGCCAAGAAAGGCTAACAAATTAATCCATGTACTAAAGCCACCATAAAACCTCATTAGAGTTGCAAGACCATGAGTTACGAATTTAACTCATCTTAATTCTGAAAATTAAATAATTAATTGGTAAAATTGGAGTAATAACATGGGAGAAGTGCAAAAGACTTCTTCAAGAATATGTATACTCCCAACTTGTACCTCACTACTTCGAGCCAACTTTTATTCACACCGGAAATTGGTTTTCGCCCATGCATTACATTATCACGTAGCTTGCACAACCCATAACGGGATGAACCATAAAACATAACAAAACAAATAGTGGACCACATATAAAAATTGCTCAAAGATATGTCCTCTTGACATTTCAATTTCAAGTTAAGTTGGACATTTTACGACTTTAGTACATATAAATGGTTGCTCAACCAACCAATTCTCCAACAATCCCCCACATGAAATTGGCTAAAAAATGCTCATGCAAATGAAGAAATGCAATTCGAGAGTTCTCGAGAATTCGTTGCATATGGAAAGGAGTGAAATACCATCGAATACACTTGCCAACCAGTGGACGCGATGCCTTGAACTGTTCGGCGTTTTGTGTGTAACAAGACAATGAAACCCGCACAACGTTTCCTCACACCTTAATCGGTCCTTTCGTTGTTGTCCATTTTGGTCGTGGGCTGCCTTGGAAGTATTCATCAAATGCTCTAGAGATTTAGCCCTTTGTTTCATCTCATAGAAGCAGCCCACTTCACATTCGATATAGGTGATCTCTTATTTAGGAGTACCCTGTCTTACCCCCACATTTTCATATCAACGTATAAGGATCATTAAAAGTTTGTCACTTATCCTACCATGGACAGGTCTATCACTCTTTCATCATAGGAATAGGTTGGAAACTCTATTTCCCGAGTGCTTTGGTCGATCCCCCCACAATTCAGTTGTCCCTTTGAACCTGCAAATTGGGATATACAACCCAGGTAGGGTTGCTATCATGGGCGGTAATCATTTAATGGGCTTCAAAATCCATTCCCCTCGATTAAATCTCATTTGGTCTCTTGAACAACCATTTATTAATGGGTCCGTGATACTCTCATTGGATTCTACAATAATCCAACATGTCAATACCGGTTTATATAAATTTACTCACGAATTTGACTATTTAAGTCAACAACTACCATTAAATAAAACTCTTCCAATAGCATTTGAAACTAACACAGTTTAAATTGTTGGTGGTATTAATTTCGGATTATAATGTTTCTCAAAATATTGATATACCAAGCATATCACACTTATTTCTAGATTCTCTACTATGAACTCTAATTTCATAGTTAATCTAGACACAACAATAAGATTTGTTATATTTCCTAGTAATCACTAGGAAAATCTCATTATAGTAATATAGCCCCCATCAATCCGAAAATCATATTCTTCAGTGCACCCATTCATGCACATCTTGGTATCTCATGGTTAGTTGGTTCTTACAACCAGTACTCTAACTATCTCTTTTTCAATCCTCTTGATTGAAACTATTATAATACCAAACCAACCAAACAAATTGGTCTATCACGTAGACACACCAGTTTTCGCCACATTTAGCATTTAGATACTTGTTTTGAATCACACAAGGAAACCCATCCAAATAGATTTTCATAAAACAAACAAGATTCATATCCTCTTGATATATCATAAATGTTTGTTCAATTAAATAGAAATCTTTGTATGTGAGAATTTAAATCTCACACATTTTCTCACTCACAATTTGTTCAGTCAATAGCTTCTCAAAAGTATTACTGAACCACTTGATCACATCTTCCTCTAGAAGATTTTTTCGTGACTTGATAATTAAGAATTTGCAAGTCCATATATTCCTAGTAGGAATAAACCAGAAAACTCAACATTTCCAGTCTGCAACCTAAACATACCTCTTCATTATCAAGGTTCCCTCCCCCCACATTTCACAAATCAATAGTGACTAATAAGTGCACATGAGAGCGAGTATAATATGGAGGTTTTTCCATATGAAATAATCATCACTATCCACAATGATAGAGTTCACATGCGTCTAGAATCCGTTCTCTTCTTCGCAAGAGAAACATAATCCCTTTTTAGAACGCCTCAGACCTTAAGAACTTAAAGTTCATAAACCTTTCACATTTCATAAGGCAGTTACATCCGTACTAGTAGTAGTATGTAAGCAAGAGTTATGAAAACTTAAAAACTTTCCCCTACAGTATATGCAAACCATAACTCAATGGTGGGTGAACCATACATTTTCACACGAGAAATTCTTTACCCCATTTGGTGTTATAGACCACAAATCTCAAAATTCCATTTTATGAATTGCACACACACAAATTTTTTTTGAGACAAAGGGTTAATTTCATTCATTCATCATAAAAGAGCTGAGTACAAATAAAATGAGGTAAAAAAGACCTCAAGCAATCAACCACCTAAAGCAGACTACTAAAGTTCGCTACATTAAACCGAAATTCTTCGAATCGAATCAATTGTAGATAAAATATAATTAATCGAATCGAATGGGCCGAATGAGTTTTAGCCAAGAAATAAGCCTAAATATGTTCCTAATACAAGAAAGTTAACTCTGTAAAACCATCGGAACTGCTAGTAGAATCAGTTGCCAACCTGTGTGCTAATCCATTTGTCGTTCGACGCACCCAACTAAATTTCAGTGATTCAAACAGAGGTATCATCGCACGAGTTTCTCGATCAGATGCCCCACCGGTGTATAATTTCAGGCAGCAGTATTTAGTGCTTTAATAATTGTCAAGCAGTCTCCCTCAATTATAATGTTACTCCAGTGAAGATCTAGCGCCATCTCTACAGCTTGTTTAGCAGCAGCCGCCTCGGCAGCTTCTGGGCTCCAATCATACTGCAACCCAACCTGTCTCCAAGCCAAAACATTACCAGAATGATCCCGACCAAACAAACCCTGGCCACCTCCTCCCAAACTCCGCTTTATCGATGCATCAAAATTAATCTTAACCACCCCGAACTCAGGTGGCTCCCAAACAGCTTCAGCAGACTCCAAATTCCTCCTCCTTATGCCGGTTTGCGAGTAGAAGAGACCCACTCTTTCCATATAGCACCTAATAAATTGCAAAGCATCTAGTGGATCGTCTCATTTATGTTCGTGGACTACCTTATTCCGGTTATACCATAAGCTCCAACACGAAACAATAAAGAACAAGAAATCTTTTCCATCCGACATATCCCGCACCCCAGCAACCCAATCCCAAATACTCCCAACTTCAAAAAATAGAGCAGCAGATGGTAAATTCGCAATTGCCCAATATTGACGAGCATAATGGCAATCTCTAAAAACATGAATTGCAGATTCAACACCACCAACACTGCAACACAAACGGGACAGACATCGTTCTAAATAATATGTCTATGCACCAAAATAGATCGAAGAGGCAAGGAGTCATTCCAAGCACGCCACTTAAAATGTTTAACCTTACTAGGGATTTGAAGTTTCCACAAGAAAGACCAGTTACGAGAGTTGTATGTACTAGTGGAACCTTGGACAGCCTGTTCCCTCCTATTTCGCCCCTCCATGGCTAAGTGATATGCACTTCGAACCGTGTATCTCCCATGCACTGAATGATTCCAAATTCTGATATGTCAGGACTGCTCCTATTCCCCAGCGGGATCTTCAATATTTCATCATTGTCCTCCTCCTCTGTCGTGTAAGGCTTGGTCAGATCATGGTTGATACCCTCATCCACTTAGGCCACAATAGACTCAATAACTGCATCAATCTCCTACTCTGCAGAATTATTTGAGGTAAAGATTTGCAGGAAATAATTCACCGCAATCTCGCTAATAGCCCTATCAGAAGTCTGAACCGTACCTTGATCATCTTAAGTCCTCGGATCTCATTCACACTTTCTCTCTTCGAGGCACAGGCGTGAAAAAAAGCGTGTATTCTTATCACCATCTGACATCCAATGCGCTTTAGCTCGCTGCTGCCACATCGTATTCTCTCGAGCTAACATTACCTCGAGTTCTTTCTTCAGATTCAACTCCTTCAATTTACTTTCGGAAGAAATAACCCCTTTTCGGACTTTATCAATTTGAGTCCTGAGGCGATTCACTTCCTTGTTTACGTTTCCAAATTGATCTCGACTCCAATTCAACAAACCCACCTTACAATTATCCAGATTCAACCCAATTTGCGCCTATGAGTCCCAATTTTGTTCAATTATGCGCTTACACATCATGTTGGAGCTACATCGCTTCAAATCTGAACCGCTTCTACTGTCGGCTCCTACCCTGTCGCCCACTATCAAGAATTAATTGTATGTGAAGATGGTCAGAATAGTTGGCTCTGAGATGAATCACTTTTGCCGTTGGAAAAGATCGCTCTCAGGAAGAAGGCCGACTGCTCTATCTAGTCTTAGGCGAATTGTGTGTGGGCCGACTTTCCTATCTGTCCAAGTATATTTGTATCCTTGATAGCCCAAATCTGAAAGGCCCAAGTGTTGCATGACAGTGTGAAAAGCTCTCATCCGATACATTGGTACGACCAGCCCTACCGATTTTTCATCATTCGACAACACTTCATCAAAATCGTACATAGGACCCAACCTTCCCAGCAAATCCCAAGTGAATTTACGCATACTTTGGTCTGGCTTACCATAAAAACCCGTAAACCTTGATTCATGATCACTACTAGCTAGAACAACCCTCACATTATTAATATGGTAAAACGAAAAACTTAACAAAGAAACACAAGTATCCTTCGTCCAAAGGAGAGGTAGCCCCCCGATCGACCTCTAGAAGCTACCAAAAAACCAAAAATATTAAACCGCTGCTTCAATTTGTCAACCCCAGAATCCCCTAACCAAGTTTCAATGAGGAAGACAGTGTGGGGACGAGAATCCTTATTAAGATCCTCCAATTCTTGAACTGTCCAAAGATTCTTCACTCATTGCCAGTTCCACGCTAAGCAACTCATTGAGGTAGACGGAGATGCTCGGCAGTCTCAGCCTCTGGTAATGGTTCATTAATCACGATAGCACCAACATTAGTCTTCTTAGAAGGTCGTTCTTGAATAACCATAGCAGCCTTAGTCTTACCTCCTTTGATAATCTTTCTACTTGCCTGCCTCGTTTCTTTGTGGGAGTGTGTGGATGGGGGATAATAATCTGTATAGGTGAGTTAATTGGTTTATTGGGCTGAGATTGGAAATTTATTGGTTGGTCCAGGAAAGGGTTAACTAGTCCAAACTGTATAGGTGGTCAAGAGACATATTGGTACTAGGTGAGCTGGAGGTCAACGAGCTAGATGGAACATTATTCCACTTTCCAACAATAGAGGAGGTGTTATAATGGGAAGATATTGAATTCTGAGTAAAGAAACCACCATTACTATTACTCCCTTGCATAACTCCCAAATTTTCGTCAAACTGAATATCCATATGGTGAGTAAGATTTTCAGTCTCCTTGTGATCAGCACTTACCAAAACAATTGCACGAGAATTATGAATTGATGATAATATTGAATTGGACCACTCGTGTCCACCGGAACCCTAGTCACCACTCCAGCACCACCAGATGCCGACTCTACGCCGGTTGCTGGATGCTCAACAAAAACACGAGAGCTTTGGCCACGCAAATTCGAATTAAGCAGCTTCGACCGATTCCCTAACGACTCTGCACGAAGCCAATCACCATAATCCAAAGAGTTCATATCAACTTCATCACTTGAAGGATCAGTAAATTCCATACTGCAATCATGAAGCAAATGTCCCAGAAGACCACACCTATAACAAAAATTTGGAAGACGTTCATACGCAAACGTAACAATCAGGCTGCCCTTCATTCCTCCATGAACGTTTAAAGCATGTTTCAATGGTTTAGTGACATCGATCCAGACTCTAACTCTCAAAATGTCTCCGCAGTTATACCCACCGTTGCTAGTCTCCACCTTAACAAGTTTACCAAGACCATTGTCGATAACCATTCCCATGCCACTGTTTAACATACTCATGCGTAAACCTGAGAGTTGGACAACAAACTCACACTAATCTAGGTTCACTGTTTTCGGGTCCTCACCATCCTCAATTGGAGCGAGGATAATAAGATTTTTATCAAAGGCCCAAGGTGTTTTCTGCAAAACACGTTTCCGATCCACCATATGGCGAAACTAAAACAACAATCTGTTACCACTAATTTGCTTGATCTCGACACTATGGATATTTCACTTCGTAAGGATACGACCAACTAGTGCTAGCTTAAAAGAATCCCGGAGATTATCCCATAACTTGTCCGGAGCCTGAACCCCCTCAATCTCATCTTCCTTCAAAACCAGTTTACGAGCCATTTGTTGAACGATAGAATCATCCATATTGAAGACCGCCCTCGCAAAGTAGAGTCTATTGTGTGTGGATCTAAGAATCAACCAAGACCAGACCTGCAAACACAAAACAGAACAGGGGGCAAACCACCTAACACAAAATGATAATTTGGTAAAGTGGAGGTAGGAAGGACGTAGAGAAAACTAATGATGTGTAGTAAGACAACTATGTAAACCCAAGGGAAAACAGGTTAGATTATGGCAAAGCAACTCCCAGAATTCATGAAAAAGCCTCTCGTAATTGTTGTCACTTAGTAATCCACCATGTCTTTTTATCTAACTTGTAAGACATTGGAGTTCCCATATACTGGACTTTAATCTACTTGTAAATGTTTTAAACTTTATCATATCTATAACAATATGATTAGTATATACAAATCATATCTATAAATCTCAACAAGAGTAAAAAAAAAAAAATATTAACAACACTTAGATCAATCTTTTAATGGAAATAAGACGTTGAACAAGTACTAAAGAATTCGGATTGAATCCTGGACGAGACAGCGGTGTGATCACTTCCCCTTAAGCACAATTTGCCGGTCTTTCTATGTTTCAGGCCTACTTGAGCAATGTGCTCCCAAGGTAAAAAGTCCAATCACAACTAATTTTAGAAGCAACCAAATAAGTTCCTTCGAACCTTTCACGTGTTAGAACTATCTTGATGCTAAGTGTATGCCTACTGTTCAAATCTCTATATAATGAAATGAGAATGATGATGCCAATGGATGAGAGGAAGAGGAGAAGATTGTGTTATTTTGTGTACTCCAAAGTGGTGGAGAAACCACCTTTTATAACTGATGTGCAGTTGAGAATTTGAATGCGTTGTAGTACATGTAATCCTCAATTGCAATCAAAGATTAAATTTATAATTGTCGGAAGCTCACAAACACACAACAATAGTAGTAAGTTAACTCGGGATGTCGTTATCCACGGACACTTAGCATAGGAACAAACAAGTAATATTTTGATTTCGCGTGCAGACAGCAAACAGATTAAAAGTAAAGAGATTGCAAGCAGATGATTGATTCGTAACCAAACCCTAATTCTATTGGTGTAATCGATGGTGGTCGAAGCGTAAAGGACCCCCGACCTCCCTCGTACTATGCTACTCCCAACCCTGATTCGTAATCAAACCCTAATTCTACTATGCGATTACCTCTAATGACAACAGGGCATAATATTATTATGCAAAGGCGCAGTCGATACCAGTACCCCTACTCAGTTCAATGAAAATACTGTGTCACTCAGCAGAACATCACACCACAAAGGATGTATAGAGTTGTATAATCACGATTTACGTTTAAGAACTATTCCATTAATATAACCCGGCATATAAAGAAGTAGCACAATAGAGTTTCGACGGTTCGCCTTTACAAGAGAAAGTTAGCTACTCATAGTATTCAACTACAGACATAAATCGAAAAAGAGAAGAAGAATCTCTGATGTCTTCGTGCTGCTTCTAGGGTTTCCTCCTTTTGGGTGTCTGACGGCCAGCGATTTTGGGGTTTCACTTCACTGGTTCTCTCTCAGGATAGCTGCTTTGGAAGTGGTGAATGATTATGAGACCCCAAGGGTCTTATTTATACTGAAAATCTCGAGCTCTTGCCACCATTGATCATTAAGGAAGGTTAGAAATGCGGGCTCTAGCCTAACAGTCCAGGAAAAGGCCTTTTTCTAGAAAATTCTTCACCACTGCGGTCGACAGTGGACCGCATAGAACTTCATGTCGATCGTCGACCGCCAAGCTCTATTTCTGTGGATTCCAATCTGTTTTCTTCGTTCTTCGATTTCGGGCTTCGTAACTTCGTTTCCTCGAAAAGTGGTCTTCTACAATGTTGTAGCATCCTCAATTATCTTCGCATTGGTTGGTCACATGACATGTTTTAACACCTCGAACTCGGTGCAACGGCCAAATCAGTGTATTTCCTTATTTCGCCCAAATATGACGTTTTGGCACCGGAAATCGTGCAATTCCTAAAAATATGCAAGAAGTTAGTAATTGGCCATTATGATGTAAATATTGAATCTTGGGCAAAAAAACGAGGGTCTAAAAGCATGCAAAATCGCACATTTCATTGTCACATCACACCCCCAAAACAGTTTCTTGCTCATCCTTGAGCAATGCAATAACGATAAATAAGAGGTGACTATGAAATTAGTAAAGAGCATAAACTTTGACATAGATAAGCAGCTAGTCTCAAGGGTTTCGTACTCCACTGACTCACTTAGTTTCAACTCGCACTCCCCTACGACAGTATATAACAAGTAAGCATCACTCCCTCGACCGGTGATTTACAAGTGTAACTCAATGTCCCTTAAGGCGTACTTCAAGATTATTACCTCACCATAATGTCATGTAATCCTGCTCCTAAAAGTCAAGGCACAATCAAAGTAGTACTCAAATTGGCTCGGTAAGTAAAATAGGTAGGATAATATAGAGGAATGTTGGCTAAGAATCATCAAAAGACAAGTATGGAAAAGTAAAGGGTAACTCAGGGGGCTTATCCTTTCGAGCACCGAGTTCCTTCTTTCAACTTCGTCTTCCTTCAACGATAATTCTCCAACTTCTTCATCATCATAAATACTTCATCGGTTGCTTCACACATAGACTACTTGCTCCTTTATTTTCATTTTTTCTTTTTTGACATACTATTTTTTGCAGTCGTTTTACTGACTCGAATGTTTTTGGTTGGCCATCATTGGGCTCTTTTAGTCTCTACATTTTTTTGGTATTGTCTGTTTTACCGAATTCTGCACTTTTGTGTGTATTGGTTTGGTATACATGCCATCAACCCTCACAAACATGTAGCTTTTTAGGGCCACGCCGGTATGTGGGTAGTATCTGTAACATGCCCAACACGAAAACGGTGATCACAAAGATCACATACGCACTCCGACACTTTTGTACCTTTGCTTTTTTGGGTACTTTCTTTTTATTTTTTTCTGGAGCAAGAACTAGTGATTTTTAGCACCGGTAATACAAAAGTCCCCAAATCAATTTCTCGAGCTAGGATTGTGGTTTTATTCTCTCCTTCCCCCAAACCAATTCTCAATCATGGTCAAAACATGATTCTCCTCCATTCTTTGGAACCCGTTGCTTCATTTCTTCGTTCAAGCTTGGCGGCGGATAGCTGACACCACTTATGTAAAGCATGTATAGAATATATGGTGGAGTTTCATAAAGGCTCAAAAATCTTTCAGAGGGGCTAGTGAAAGGTATAGAAAAGGGTTCATAAAGGTGAGTACTACAAATCACGTTCATGTTGTTAACATATAATGACTCAAGGGTAGCAATGTTCACACAGTTGTACACATGACTTTATTGGAGCAGCGAGTAAACTCACTCCGTCAAAGTAGCATGGGTCGGGGTAGGTCTGAGCATATATTCCATAAGAAGTGAAGCAAGAAAGCGAATCTACTGCCCCTATCTAGTCATGCTTCATACCGAGTTTTCTTATCACAGAACATCCTTCATTTCAAAAAGCAAATAACCTTAGACATAACAAATATAGGTAAATCTAGTTCTTAGACAAAAATTAAACCACAGATTACTAAGTGCGAGTATTTAAAAGTTATTACAGACCGAGTAGTTTAGCAAGTAGCAGTCAAATCAAATTCTTCCCCCAAACCTAGCAGAGAGCAAATAAAAGAACTAGGAAAATAAAGAAGAAAATGAAAAGATACTTCTCTCTCAGTGTTGTGCTTCCATGGAGAAATGAATCTAAGATGGAGGATCGTCCGCTGGTGGAGTAAAGAAGTTGTCCTGGCTTCCGTAGTATTGGCTTGGTCCTGTGCCAGGTGGCGGGTGGAACGGTGGCTGAGGGTAGCAAGGTGGGTAATCATGTCGAAGGTAATCCGCATAGCTTGCTTCCATGTAGGAAGTTCGTTGTTGCGCTTGAAGGCAATTCAGATATGAATTTCATTCCCTCCTATGATAGCTATTGTACATCTCCTCTTCTTGCCTCATCTCTTCTTGCTGATTCACTTGGCATTGATCTTGAAAATCTTGCATCTGGCTCAGGTCAAAGGCTCCTTGTTGCTTGTTACTCCTATTCCTTGCTTCCTGAACCGCTTCCTGGTGTTTAGAAAATATCCGCTCGCTCTTTATAGTGAATGGTTCGGTCAAAGCCATGTTCCCCACTTCCTTTATCACCAATCCCTTCTCTTTGCATAAACCTGTTACCAATCCGGGGAATGGGAGATTCCTCCTGTGATCTCTTTTCAGCGCGTACATTTCTTCCATGATGATCCATCCCACATTGACATAATGTCCAGTCATAATCGAGTAGACCAATACTGCATCCTCTTCATCAATTCACTTACTTGATTCCTGGGCCTGAGGTTTGTGCGCACAAATTGCACCCAGAACCTGGCATAGTTAGTGAGAGCGGTCTTCGGTATCTCCCTCTGTATCTCATTTTCCTCGTAATCATTCCTTAGGAGTAAGTGGTGGATCTTATCTTTCACTTCCTCATAGCTTAAGGCGGAGTGTGGTGGTTCCACGAGCTTCAGGTTCTTCTCCCTCTCTGGTATGTCATAGAAGTCGTTGATAGTCTGAGGTCCGAACGTAAACTCAACTCCCCTTATGGTGATGGGAGGTGTCTAACTTAGCTCTTCCAGGTCGTCTATCTCAAGTTGGAAGATCTCCGCATAGAACTCTCTTACGATGTCGAGGTTGAATCCCTCAAGGCATGTGGTTAAAGGTCCACAACCTTGGACATCTAATGGTGTGAACATCCAAGTGTAAGACTCTCTTCCGGAAAAGTTGATTTGAATGTTCCTTTCGGGAACGCCCCTCTGTTCTTGTTTGTTTTAAATCATGCTTGGGCTTCCTTTGAAAGTGAAGAACGAGTGTCACTTCTTCCGGGTCTTCCCCTCTTCTTGCTTGATTCTCCCATTTGTGCCTTCTTCATTGTATCTAGGTTCAAAAAAGTGTGTGAGGTAGCATGTTTGGAGCTAAATCAATTCTAAGGCTAACATGCAAATCCCATGGGGTTTTCTCTCCCCCAAACCTAGTGTTTGGCACATCATGTACGTCAAGTCTTAGCTCGTAATAAGATCAATAGCTCCTCTAAATCGATGCAAGAACTAGTCACGTAAGCCCACTTTCACAAGGTGTCAAGTACCAAATTAGAGAGCATATTGCAAATGAAAGTTCATCCCTATGAGCATATGATTTAGCAAGTATGTTTTCTAATCATAAATCATGAAGTTATAACCATACGAGCATGTAATCGAAGGAGAAAGAAGTCGACAAGAGAATTTGTTTCCTTGAGTCATTTTATCAAAAACTTGGTGAGCATGAACAAAAACTCTCAATTTCTCTATCAAATTGCCATATCTCTACCAAGACAAGTGATAACAAGTTAAACACTACTAGTAAGCATGTATTCTCATCAACAATTAGCACCCCTATCAATCAATTGAAGCATATAATTGCGTAACACCAAAGAAGCAAGAATAAAGTGCTAGCAAAGAGGTTAAAGATTTAAACTGGATAATGAAGTTGTAATTGAGATGTAATAGAGTAGAGATCACTTACTTGATGATGGTGATAGATGTGTAAGCTAAGAATGTAATGGGCAAGCTCAAATTGTGAAGTATGTGAAGAGTTTTGGGAGAAGAATGAAATGGGGAGGAAAAAATCGAAATTGGGGGTTTTAAAAGGGAGTAGTGAGCTGCTCAAGCAGCTCACTGCGGTCCGCAGTGAGGCTGCTGCCTCACCGCCCTCCAAAGGCGAAATTTCGTGTTTTTTCGTTTCCTTTTTGTCTTTTGGGGTTTTTAAAATGCAAATATGATTCTAAGCTAAAAATAAGAAAATTGAAAGAGTTTTGAAAAGTTTTTCCGCAAAGATTTTTTATGTGAAAATCGAGAAGGAACGAAAAACGAGAATTAAAAATGCGAATGCAAGTGCGTAAATTAAACGTGACCTTGGGTTGCCTCCCAAGAAGCGCTTGTTTAGGTCTTATAGCTCAACCCCTGTTTTCATGATGGCTTATTTGTCGAGGTTTAGACCCTCGAACCCGTTGGAGCACTTGCCCTTTGTTGCGTTGCTCGCATCTTCCATCCAACGTTTCATTTCTTCTTCCTCGATCTCGTCTAGCTTTGGATCCATGTCGATATGAAAAGTGAACTCGAAATAGTCGTTGTTTTCCTTTAGACTAATCCATTCACTTTCACCTTGGGCAAACCCATATTTCCAATTGTCATCCTCCGACCCAAAGTACTCGTTGGAGATCAATTGAAGCGTGTTTTCATTCGATCTCCTTCCGTCTCCCAGTATGTCTTGAATAGATATGTTGGTGTTAGCAGACTGATGAGGCATTTTTGGAACACCTCATCGGGTTCTTTTTACCTTATTTTTACTAACTTTTAGTTTAGCTTTCCCTTTATTTGTATATATTGTCTTTTGTTTGTGTTTCTTGTGTTTCCACCTTGATTCCAGGTTTTAGGTACTTTTCATGAAGAAAATGAGTCAAAACGATGCATTTTAATGCACTTTGTCGGAGATCACAAGCTCCAGGACTCCAAATAGGTGCCACGAAGGTTCCTGGAATGCCAAACGGGTCAAGGATGGACAAATAAGACGAAATCAAGCCCGATGAGGAGTGGGGCGATCGCCTGGAAGATTGGACGCAGCCACAGAGGGCTGCGTCCAAGAGCCGAAGCGGGCGATCGCCTGTCCAAGAGCCGGAGTGGGCGATCGTCCGCTCCGGCTGGGGCGATCGCCCCAACCGATCTGATCCCAGTTCTGAGTGTTACATTTCTGATTCTGGCATTTTAAACTCCAGATTATGTATTTTGAATATCACATTTTCATTTCACACAACACTTTGGGAGATTTTGAGAGGTCTAGGGTTCCAAGAATCATCCATCTGATTGAAGTAGGAGTCTTGGTTAACCATTTAGCTGAAGATTTCTTCCTGTAAATAGTACTATTCACCATTGTCGATCAATTGGAACTCAGTAATTCTTCATAATCGGTAATTCTGTATCATTTCTGATTTCTTGCTTCTTTTGAATGTTTATGCTTATTATCTTCATATCTCTTGCCTGTGACAACATGAATATGAGTAGCTAAACATCACCCATGGGTTGGTGGTGAAATCTTGAGCATGCTAGTATAGGACTTTGGATGAAATTACACTATTCTTAGTTTGTTGAATTCTTGAGAATCATTTGATAGTTCAATGTCTTAGCAATCGTTTTTTGATACCCAAAATCCACAAGAGGGATCACATCCTCAAGGTTAATTATGATTTAAGCCCAACACATTCGACTATAAACGTTGACTAGTAAAATTGACGACTCTACTACGTTGCTAAAATGTTTTCACTTTCAAAAGTAATGTATTCCATTGTTTACCTATACTAGCTAGCTCTTGATGAAACCACCATCCCATGTCTCCTTTAATTGATTACAAACTCGTGTTTGCTGTTTAATCTTTGTGTGATTTGTGAAAGAAAGAATTGGAGGTCGTAAGACGCAATTCTAGATAAACTAGTACTTTAAAACACCAACAAGCCTAGATAAGTCCTTCGAGAATGACACTCGGGGCAACTTATCAACTCACTACGTGCTTTTCTAGTGATCCTTGATATTGCTCTTGGCTAAACAAATTAAGGACCTGATTTAATGCATCACAGACTATCAAGAGGGTCTACTAATTCCTCCTCAGTATCCATCCATCAGTATCCTGTGGCATAATTGATCCTTGTTGCCTTCGCTTCTTCCAAAGTTTCGCTCAGGATTTGATGTGACAATGAAATGTGCGATATAGCATACTTCTAGACCCTCGGTTTTTGCCCTAAATGCAATATTTGTATCGTTTTATGGTCAATTACCAACTTTGCATTTTTCTGTAGGTCATGATTGCATTTTTGAGGATTTGCACGATTTCAGGCACCAAAACGGTATAATTGTGCCAAATCGGGACAAAAAAGCGAATACACCGGATTGACCTTTGCACGGAGTACGAGGAGTCAAAACATGTCATGCGACCAACCGATGCGAAGATAATTGAAGATGCAACAACTTTGTAGAAGACCACTTTTTGAGGAAACGATGTTACGAAGCCCGAAATTGAAGAACGAAGAAAACAGAATCGAAGCTGCAACAATCGAAGACTGCGGTCCCTGCGGTCCACAGGCGACCGCAGTGAAGGTTCTATTCTGGTTCTGGGTTGATTCCTGGCCTGTCAGGCTAGAGCCCGCCGTCATAAACCTTCCTTATAGATGAATGGCGGCTGGAGCATGGAATTTTCACTATAAATAAGACCTCAGGGGTCTCATAATTCTACACAGCTCACAAAGCAGCTCTCCTGAGAGAGAATCAGTCCTCAGGGAAGTGAAACCCCAAAACCGCTGGCCGTCAGGCACCCAGAAGGAGGAAACCCTAGAAGCAGCAACACGAAGACATCAGAGACTAAGCTTCTTCTTCCTTTTGATAAGCTCAAATTATACTCTAAATAACTTAAGAGAATAAGTTGTAGTTGTAGACTATGCTTAACTCGGTATCGTTCTCTAGGGAATTAATCAGGCTACCACAACAAATGAGAGTAAACAGTTTGTTTGTAAGTAACAGATTGATTGATAGTTTTTGTATACTTCTAACTAGATTGACTAAAGCTAAGATTACGATTAACAATGAGAGAAAGATGAATACAGTAGCAAGATCCAATTATGCTAATTCGAACTAGGGATAACACTCATATTTGTCACACGGTTGTTGTACAGAAAATCAATCAATTTGATTCAACCAATTGTTCTTAGAAGATATTATACTGGAGAAATCGTGAGTCGTCAATTCACGATCCTTAAACATGAACAATTTAGAGAATTTAATACGGATTTATCGAATTGAAGGTTTTTACGAAGATTTTATACGAGACTAACCTATATGAGTGCTTTGATAAACCCTAGAATGAATATGCATAATCTTCACATACCACTGTATTCAAAGGTGTTTAGCTACTCATAATTGATGATTGCATACAGAGATTAATGGTAAAAATCATATGAAACATAGATGAGAAACTCGCATTCAATAACATACAATTCAAGCAATCATTGTATTCTGGAACGAAAGTTGTAGCCCTTTGAATTATATTTTCATGGCCACCGAGATCAGGTAAATCGGACTTCATATGAGATAGTTATGTCCAAAATGGCTAGACTGCTCCGTAAATCATCACTTTTGCAAGTCACGCTAAAACGCCTCTCAATTCTTCGTCCGAACTCCGAATCCACTTCCGTCTTCGCCCAATTACTCTTCATTCAGAGATCTATAACCAATGTCTTCACTCCGATTTTCACCTTCGGGACCAAATAACACAAAAAATCCTACAAAACACAAACAAAGTACCAAAGCATAAAAACGTACAAAAACACTATAAAACTAAAGTCAAAGACTAACAAAAGACCGCTAAAAAGGACCAAATGAGACGTTAGAATATTGTCTCATCACCTTTCTTCTTAGATTTTCAATTTATATTCTTAGATTACTATGAGTAGCTAACTTTCTTTTGTAAAGGCGAACCGCCGTAACTCTGCTTTTGCTACTTCTTTACATACCGTGATATGTTAATGGAATAGTTATTAGACATAAATCGTGGTTATACAACTCTATACATCCTTCCTGGTGTGATGTTCTGCTAAGTGACACTGTAGTTTCATTGAATCGGTAGGGTACTGCGTGCATCGCCTTGAGCACCATAGTATTATGCCCTGCTGTTGTTAGAGCTAACTGCGTAGGATTTTAACTAGGAAGTTGGGAGTATAGCATAGCATAGGGAGGTTGGGGAACCTTTACGCCTTTCCATCATTGATTTACAAACAAAGCAATTTAGGGTTTACTGCGATTTAATTATTCTGTATGAGATTAATCTGTTTACTTTTCTGCATTCAATTACAAACGATATTTGCTTGTTGGGCAAATTGCATATGGACCCCCTGTTAGATTTCGTAATTACAGATAGGTACCCGTTAATGTAACAATAACATGTGAGTCCAGTTAGATAAAAATCAATTACATATAAGTCCACAAATTTGACTTTTGGCGATTTAAAAGCTGGAAAGTCCATTTTTGCCCCTGTTCAATTATCAGCTTTTAGAAATTGCCAAACAGCCTTAACTTATCGCTGTCACGTGCATGGCACATGTGGACTTCTATGTAATTAAACCTGAACTTCTATATGCTTACATGTAATTGAATTATGACCGTTACTTTTAAAAAAAAAAACTGGTCGTTTGGAAGTTAATTGGAGGCTATTTGTACACCAAAACTTAATTGCCATTTTATCATTTTATTTCAAAAATTTTCACTATAAGTATATACATGTTAATATATATTACGTTGGCCGAGTGTCGAGCACTATGTAGTACATTTTATATATAAGTACTGTTTCTAAAAATCATTTTGTACATTAGCTTTTTCGTGTATTTTGTTAAACAAATGTACCTATTAGCATTTGAAAATCCTATTAGTATAGCATGTACTTAATTAAATAACAATAATAAAATAAATATTATTTTATTGATGAGCTTCATGGGCTTAGGAGCTCGGTGGAAGCTCGATCTTTTTTTTTATTGAGCTTCCCATGGAAGCTCAGTCATCTGGAGCTTCCATGGCGGAAGCTCAATAAAAAATTAAAAAAAAACAGATCGAAGCTTCCACCGGAGCTCCGGCAGTGATTTTGGTGGTGGTGTGCAGTGTTGGTGGTGGGGAAGAAGATGGTGGGTGGTGGTGTTGGTGCGGTGGTGGTGGGGATTGGGGAAGGAGAGTTAAAATTTTAATAATTAAATTTTTTTGAAGAAGTTAATAGTTTAATTGTTTAAAATAACTAAGGCATGTTTGGTTTGTTTATAATCTTAAGTTCGTTAACCAAAAAACAACTTTTTGGACCTATATGTAATTGTTCCACTAATGGGGATTCAGATGAGCGAGGAGCCACTAAGAGGGTAGCCCTATGTAATTTTCCCTTACTTGTTCCTTTGCTAAGTGTCCGAGAAGAACGACATCCCGAGTCAACTTTCCGCTATAAACTGTGGATTTGAGGACTTCCGACTTATAAATTTAATCTTGATTGTATTTAAGGATTGCAGATTCTACAACGAAAAATGAAATCTCTGAGTGCACATCAAAATTTGGCGCCGCTGCCGAGACACTTGACCGCTCAAGCAAGTTTCGATCGTCCGAGATATGTTGAAATCTTTCTTTCGGTTTTTAATTTACACACTGTTTTTTAAATACGTATAGCATAAACAAAAAAAAAAATCGTAAAACCTGTGGAATCGATTTCTACAGCAAAAACCCAAAAATATTTTCTTTTCTGTATTAGTTTATTTTCTTGTTAAAAAATCCAAAAACACGTAATTTTAGATTTATGTTTATTATCTTTCTAGTATTATCTATTCGTATCTGCAAAGGCTTGTCTGTTAGTGTTCATACTAAATAGGAAAAGCATGGAATCACCTACTGACGCAAACAAGGAGGGTACTAGCAATGAGACTCACCCTGGTTACGTTCCAATGTGCAAACTTGAAGAACTGCTCAAGGCTCATCTCGAGATTAAAACCCAGAGAGAAGGACTAGAATGAGAAAGGCTAAGGATAGCCGAGGAAAGATTGAGATTAGATGAGAACAGAAGAAGGGATAACCACGCAAGGGTGGAGCTAGTGGATGAAGAAGACAAACCCATGCGCGACTATGTTATGCCGAGATTTACGCCGCATACCTCGAGCATCTACCGGGAGAGAATCGCAAGAGAATATGACCTAAAGGACACTCATCTGAACCAACTACCGCACTTCTATGGGAACCCGACTGAAAACCCGATCCAATTTCTTAGGGAGTTCTACATAGCAGTTGGAGGTGTACCACTCAGTGGGCTCACAGAATGTCATCTTCGAAGAAGGGTGTTCCCTAGTTGCCTCAAGGATAAGGCATGGGATTGGTTGTGGTCACTACCATCAAACAGTCTGAGCACATGGGATGAAGTGGTCAATAAATTTATGCTCAGGTACTTCCTGCTCAGGAAGACATCTGACTTGAAGAACCAAATCCAGAACTTCAGCCAATTTGACGGAGAAACCTTTCACAAAGCGTGGAAGAGATATAAGGATTTGCTAGACAACTGCCCAATGTACTCGTGCGGAGCATTCAACAAGTTCAACAACTTTTACAGGGGAATTGAATCCAGTAGCCACCACTCATCGATGGAGCATGTCATGGAAACCTGTTGAACATACTGCCAAGGAGGATTTGGGAGGTATGTGAAAACATAAGTGAAAACTCCAGATAGAAAGGACGAGGGAAAAGGAGAGCACCTTCAAGGGCAACCTCAACTGAAGAAGCATACTATATTGAGGTCAACCGCCCCGCGAGAAAATCAACAGGTCAACCCCTAATGCCAATACCGGGAGGGGCATCAGATTTCCATGTCCAACAACGACTGTGGGAACTATAAAGGAAGGTTGATTTCTTAATGAATGAAATGATGAGGATGGAAGTCACCGTAAGAGGACAAGGAGAAGCCATCATGGGGTTTGGAACCACATTCGGAGGAGTTGTAGAAAGGTTTGCAAGGATTGAGGAACGTCTTCAACAAAATGAAAGACAGACGTATGAGGTTAGATGTGACATGAACGAGCTTGCATACAACCCGCAAGAAAGATCTGAATTCGATCGTGAATTTGGCCGAATGGGGCACCTGGAGGACGGAAGCGACCTAGACTCAGTGATCATCGAAATCGAACTAGGAGGGAGTGAAGATCGCTCTAATGAAGATCGGGGTGCCCACCCCAACCGAGTCAACAACCAGGGGATTCCCATTACTATCCGGTGATTCGATATGTTCATCGAAATCTCTCTTCTTGCTACATTGATGATGGTATTTGTGGTGGCCATGAGTGGTCTTTCCAAAAAGCATAGTATCATTATCCGAGTCTTCACAATCCACGATGAGATAATCCGCAAGAATGTCGAGCCCCTCCAATTTCGTGATCACATTATGAATCTTGCCACAGGTGGTTGTAGTTGAACCATCGGCGACCAGTATGCCGGTACTTGTTTCCACCATGCCTGCTAAGTCGAGTTTCTTGTAGACAGCGAGTGGAATCATATTAATGTTGGCTCCTAAGTCCAGGGTTCCCATCACTGTCTTTCCCTTGATGACCACGTTTATGTTGAAAGCTCAGGGTCGGGTTTCTTTGGTAGGATTGGTCCAACCCTTTCCCCTTCCGCAAGAGAGTCTATGTTATACCCAAATGTGTAGGAGAGGGTTTGAAGCTTTTACATTGTGTCCCTTCGGGGTATTGTCGTGCAGATGTTGCCCAACACTCTCTTCCGACTCCTGTTTCCTCAATAATCTCGATAATGACCATGTCTTTCTCGATGTGACCCGGCAGCTTATCCTTATTCTACTGTAGTTCTCCTACCTCCTTGGCGATTTGACCAATCATTGGCTCAATTCCTCTCAAGGTGTTGTCGGTCTTCTAAAGTTATCTTCGGCCCTTGAGATAAAAGAGTTGGTCTTTGCGGTGAACTCACCTTGCTGTTTCATAAACTTCCCGATGTCCCCCATCTCCTTCATTATTGTATCAATCTTTTATTCCATGGACGATAGTTTGGGTGGGATTTGTGCCGGCCTCTAGGTTCTGCAATGGGTGGCCTAGGTGGTATTTCAGGTTGGTTCAAGCTAGGTCCAGTCCGATATGATAGGAGAGGGTGTTGAGGAATGTAGCTGTTTACCGGTTGGTTTCTGGGTCTCCATTTCCTCTTTGATTTGCGTTGGTTCCCCTGGTTCCTCACAGCCTCCTTGCTTCCCATCCTCATCTCTATAGCTTCAATTCTCCTGTTAATATGTTTCCAAGGGGCTTCTTCGATTGCTCGGACTTCCTTAGTAGAAACCCTTCTTCCTCGTCCTTTATGCATGGAGTTTTCACTAAGGTTCTCGCATACCTCCCAAATCCTTCTTGGGGGTGCATCAAGCAGGTTCCTTTAACATACTCCATCGATGAGGGCTTGGCTGATAGAGTCAATTCCCTTTTAAAAGTTGTAAACCTTGTCAAACACCACATAAGAGTGCATTGGGCATCTACTAAGTAGATCCTTATATCTCTCCCATACTTCGTGAAAGGTTTCTCCATCAAATTGGCTGAAGTTTTGGATTTGGCTCTTCATGTTGGATGTCTTCTTCAATGGAAAGTATCTGAGCATACACTTATTGAAGACCTCGTCCCATGTAGTTAAGCTGCCTGGCGGTAGTGAGATAAGCCAGTTCTTCACCTCGTCCTTAAGGCAGCTAGGGAAAACCCTTCTTCTAAGCTGACATTCCATGAGCCCGTTCAATGGGATACCTCTAACTATCGTGTAGAAGTCCCTCATAAAGTGCATTGGGTCCTCAGTTGAGTTCCCGTAGAAGTGCGGCAGTTGGTTCAGATGGGTACCCTTCAGGTCATACTCTCTCGCAATCCTTTCCATGTTGATGCTCGAGGCATGCGGTGTAAGCCTTGGCATAACATAGTAGAGCATGGGTCTGTCATCTTCGTCCAGTAATTCCACCCATGCGTTGTTATCCCTTCTTCGATTTTCATCTAACCTCAACCTTTCCTCGGCTATCCTTAGCCTTTCATGCTCCAGTTCATCCCTCTCGGCTTAGATCTCAAGTCGACTCTTAAGCAGCTGCTCAAGTTCAGAAGTGGTGATATTTCCAGATTGATTGTCGTTATTGTTTCCTTCCCCACTCATGTTGCTAGATGATTCCATGACGGTGGTAAACAGTTTTCGCCTTTCAAGCTTATCTATGTTGTATTTAAACGGTACTACCGATGTTCCCCCGCTTCTCCTTCCTTGCATAAAGATTAACAGACAAACTATCGTAGATACAGATAGATTATACTAGAAAGATAATAAACAGAAATATAAAGTTACGTATTTTTGGGTTTTTGATTAAGGAAACAAACTAATACGGAAAAGAAAATATTTTTGGATTTTTTCCTGTGAAAATTGATTTCAACAGATTATATATAATTTTTTTGGGTTTATGCTATACGAATTGAAAGACAGTGCATTAAGTAAAGCGAAAGAAATATTTCAACTTGTCTCAAATGATCGAAACTTGCTTGAGCAGTCAAGTGTCCCCGGCAGCGATGCCAAATTTTGATGTGCACTTGAGAATTTGAATGCCTTGTAGTACCTGTAATCCTCAATTGCAATCAAAGATTAAATTTATAATTAACGGAAGCTCACAAACACATAGCAATATAGTAAGTTAACTTGGTATGTCGTTCTCCACGGATACTTAGCATAGGAACAAACAAGTAACGTTTTGATTTCGCGTGCAGACAGCAGGCAGATTAAAAGTAAATAGATTGCAAGTAGATGATTGATTTGTAATCAACACCTAATTCTATTGGTGTACTCGATGGTGGTTGAAGCGTAAAAGACCCCCGACCTCCCTCGTACTATGCTACTCCCAACTTCCTAGTAAATATCCTACGCGATTACCTCTTACGACAGCAGGGCATAATACTAAATACCAAGGAGCAGTCGATACCAGTACCCCTACACAGTTCAATGAAACTACTGTGTCACTCGGTGATAAGCTCGAATTATACTCTATAAAACTTAATAGAATAAGCTGTAGTTGTAGACTATGCCTAACTCGGTATCGTTCTCTAGGGAATTAATTAAGCTACCACAACGAAATAGAGCAGAACGTTTGTTTGTGAGTAAAAAGTAGGTTTTGAGTGATTTTACTTCTAAAACACGAATTAATACTAAAGTAAATAAACATTTTGATCAAATGATAGAAAGTGAACACTGTAGTAATGATCCGGTTATGCTAATTCGATACTAAGGTAATCGTTCATATTTGTCACACGGTCGGTGTACAGAAAAGCAATCAATCCAATTCAACCAATCTGTTTTTCGAAGGTTTCAAACTAGAGAAATCGTCAGGTTTGTCATACCGACGATTCTTAACCAAAACAATTTAGAATATTTCAAACTAGCATATTGGATTGAAGGTTTATATGAAAATCTCAAACTAGACGAACCTATATGAACGAATGTAAACCATAGATTCGAATCTGCATAACCATCACATAACTACCGAGTTCTGGAGAGGATTAGCTACTCATACTTGAAGCAAAGACGAAGGAATTCATAATCTTGTATACGCAAAGCATAAACATAATGATAATCGCAAGCAAGAGCATACAATTTGACAGATGAATCAAGCACAATTGTATGGAAGCAATAAAGAATTATCAAACTTACTAAGACTTCGATGTCAATGATTCGTTACAAGAGAAGAACCAAGCTCCAAGATCAATCAATGTCAAAAACTAGGTTTAGGTTGAGAGCAAAGTATGAAAACTTGAAAATAGATGATAATCCATCGAATTCTGTCTTGTTCTAACTAATATATAGGAAAAGAAAAGAATTAGAAACTAATTAGGAATGAAATGGCGAAGATCGCAGAACAGACGCGAGCCTGGCGTCGCCAGTAAAGCTGATGGCGAACGCCATTGATACGCCTAGCGTCGCCAAAGATTAAGCATGAATCTTTGGCGTCAAGACTAGTCAGCGTCGCCGACAATTCTTGAAGAATCGCGTCACGCCAGCACTGGAACATCTAGATTTGCCTTTTAACTCCAACTTTGGTATTTTTGGCCTTCCCGCTCCACTTCTAGCATCCATACGAGGCATTGGAACTCCATGTCTTATAGATGCATGTAAAATACATCACTTTGCCTCAATTAGCGCGGTTTAGCCAAATACCTACAAAACACACAAAGAACAAAACAAGTAAAAATACTCTAGGAAAACTAATAAAACTAAACTCAAGGATGAAAAAAGACTGTAAAAAAGACCAGATGAGACTCTAAATTACCTTTGCTCGTCCTCGAGCAAACAAACAACCAAGACAAGAACTAGACACGAAACAAAAATGAACAAATAGCACAACAGAGTTAAACTCCCAAGTGACCGAATCTACCATTGTAAACATTAAATTCACAAGGTGCAAAAGTTTTGTACTCAACTAACCTTGGCAGAATAGTGCACAGAAAGTCAAACAAGAACGTTTCTCAAGTAAATAACACTTAAGTCCAGCTCGCTAGTCCCTCACAGGTGATTGTAGTGTAACTCTCACTACCTTGGAAGTGTCCAAATAGGGTAACTCTCACTCTTCGGTTGAGAAACTTTCTACCCTAGCTGGCAGGCCTACAAACTCATCTAGTTCCGACGAGGAGCGTCCAACACGCCCATCACGCACTGTAGGTACATCACAGGATGCGGTATGCAGGACTATCTTGACAGTCACTTCGCGACTTTTGGCACTCAGTACTCCGGACACCTAGATGTTATCACTGCTCAACAAAGGGCCATACAGGAGTCATAGTCTGCTTTACAGCAGCAATATACACAGCTAGCAAGCACACAGGCCGAGATTATGAGAGCCCAGTCCTCCCTGTCGAGCTATTATGAGAAGCAACAGACTTTTGCCCAGGGTTGGACCACCCAGTACGAGGAGCTGAGCGGATGGCATGCAGATATGCAAGCTTGGCAGTCACTGGCTGGCAGTTCACGCCAGCCAGAAGAAGATGATGATGATGGGGATCAATAGTCTTTTTATTTCTTCTTTTCGGGTAATACCTTCTTCGCTTCTTTTTCTTTTTAGCCTTTTCGCTGGAGACCATCTCTAGTCTAGGTTTGGGGAGGGGGTCGCTTAGTGTACTACCTTTTGTCTTCATTTATTCTTGTTCTGTATTTCTGTTTATGATTTATGTATTCCTTATTTGAGTATGTCAGTCTGTCAGTCTGTTGAGTCTAAGTCTGTCTCCCAAGTCGAGCGTCTATTGCATGTACTAAACCTGTTTAATTTTTTTTTTTTGACCTTTCCTTATTAGATTTGCATGTTTAAGTTTGCATAGCAGCCATGGAAGGTGGTGGTTCATTACCCATTTCGATATATCAATCTGAAATCTTTGGTCTTGTTCCCTGATCCTTCTCTGCCTGCTGCAATGCCTATCGATATCGTCAATAAACGGTGCAATAGGTGAATCAAGACCTCTTCTTCTGTTCATGAACTACCTGAAAAGGGATGCGTTCGACACATAGAACAAAAAAACAGTGAATTAAAAATACAGAAAGTAAAAATACTGTCACAAGAATTTGTAAACTTAACAAAGGAGTTAAGTCCCCGGCAGCGACGCCAAAAACTTGATGTGTCAAATCAAAGCTCTAAATTTATTTTAAGCCAAGAGTTAATCCTCAACACTACGAAAACCCGTAGTGTAGTGGAGTTAACCCCGAGGTCGGTCTCTAGGGACTTAACCAGGCTGAGCTCCAGTTTATAAATAAAAGTAACAATACGAAAAGCAGTAAAAGTTTGTTTGCTTCAGCAGCGAGATGATAAACTAGAGTAAACAACTACTTGCAACTACTAGAAACCGATTTGACACTAACGAGATTGAAATATGAATGGGGGAAATTATGGAGTGGTAACATCAACAAGCTAGCTAGCAGGATACATGTGATTCACGGGATTGACTACGCAAGTTGTCACAGTCTTGAGTTAAAAAACGAATAGCACTAATGAAGGCGTCAGTTTCACTAGGCTACAATCAAGTGACTAACCTACTATCACCGTTTGCAACTAACTGTTAAATCAAGCAAGACGAAAGAAATTTTGGTTTGCAAGGCTTAAATGCCTAATCTAACAGTGATTTTGTCTAGAAGATCATCAAACGTGATAGCAGGAATAGTAATTAATCTAAAAGGCACAAGTAGTCGAATCCCGATGCACTTCGAATCACATAAACCCTAGCTAGCATGCGTTGAATCAGTCACCACCACATAATAGGGATGTTTAGCTACTCATGGCAAGCGAAAGCATAATCATACTAGCAATAAACATAATCTCAAGCACAAAACAGAGATTCGAGTGGATTGATACAATTTTACCCTTCGTTGTCACAAACCCTAGGTAGAAATTGTAGAACGAAAACGAATCGATGCTAAAGTTGTGTAGATAATATCCCAATCAACGTCAATCGTCGGATTACAAGAGAAAACGGTACAATTACCTTAAATCGGGTAATTGCCTTTAATACTAGGTCTAGCTCTAGAGCAAAGTGTGTGTTCTTGATAATAGAATGATTATTAAAAGTCAAAGTCGATGTTTTTTTTTAACTAATAGGAAGAAAGAAGAAACAATATCTGAACAGATTAGGAAAATCCGTGTTCGAGAAGAATCGGCGTCATGATATCGAGCTTGGCGTTCATACAGCTCTATCTTGGCATCCGCCAGGTGCTGATGGCAGGCGCCATGGCACCAATTCTGGCGGACGCCACCTTATACATAGCGGGCGCCAGGATATGGTCCATGGCGCCCGCAAGCTCCACTCTGGCATCCACTAGTGCACACTGGACTGCACTGGCGGGGGCCAGTCTTCGGCTGGCGTTCGCCACTCTTCCTGGAATTGACGACTTTGCCCTTTTTGCTCCTTCTAGCTCGATTTTGCTCCTTTTAACTTCGATTCTTGGTATTTTGGCTTCTAGCAACCATCCGAGGCATTGGGACTTCCATATCTTCCAGATGCATGTAAAATACATCCTTTTTGCCTTCAGTTAGCACGGTTCAATCAAATACCTGCAAAATCAACAAGGAACAAAACAAGTAAAAAGACTCTAGGAAAACTACTAAAACTATATTTAAGGATAACAAAAAGACGGTAAAAAAGACCAGATGAGACGATGTAAAACCGACTCATCACAGTGCATCTCGATTCTTTGGAAAGACTTAGTGGCTGGAATTTAATAAGGGGAGTGAATATACAAAAGATTGGAGATGATCATCTTTTGTTCTACTTTGATCATGCGGTGGATAAGAATCGAGTTCTTTGGCATGGACCTTGGGCTTTCGACAAGAATCTGGTTGTGCTTCGTCCTATGAGTACGGGACAAGATCCCATGGATGTCAATTTAGATGTGTGTGACTTTTATGTACATGCTTCGAATGTGCCTTTTGCTTTACGACATTGACAAATGGCTGTAATTCTGGGGAATTCTATTGGGAATTTTGTTGATATTGATATAGCAAATTGTCGGGGGTCTAATGGGTCTGCTTTAAGATTCCGAGTTTGTATGAATATAACACAACCAATTCGACGTGTTGTACAAATTACGGGTCCACAGCAACAGGAATTGAGCATTACTTTGGCATATGAACGTCTCCCAAATTTCTGTTAATACTGTGGAATGCTAGGTCACTTAGTTAAGGATTGTGTGAAAGGGTTGGAGTTTGCTTCTGATCATGGGGATATTGCTGGAGAAAATCTGTCATATGGCAATTGGTTACGCACTTCCAATTTCAATCAACAATCTAAATTTGTGTCTGGTAGTGCTTTTCGCCATTCAACAAAATCAGCAAGTGACTGGGATAACATCTGGTAGAATTCCATGCCTCAATCCAATGTGGATAACTCAGTACATGAATCTCGAGATAATTCTGCAGAAGTTGAGGACTTGGGTGTAAAAAGTCATACAAAACTGTCAAGTAATACTGAAGATGATGAAACGGTTTTGGGAGAAGTTGGTGCGGTTAATAAAACTGTGGAAAAAGGAAAAGCAATTGTGGATGAAGTTGTGGGAAGTTCTGGAATAGATTTTATGGAAGTTAATGGGGTTATGGCTGTTAAGGATTTCATGAGTCAAGATAGTCAACATGAAATTTATAAAGATGATATTGTACCGAATGGAAGAGACTTGATGACTATCGATAATAGCAGTACTTTGGTACATGGTGGAAATGAATTTGGGCCTTCACGCTTCCCTCTCTCATTTGGGCCTGAATCTGAAAAACCATAATCACAATTTGGTAGCTTCATGGGAGATGCTAGATGTTTGGGTCAGTTTTTAGGCCAGACAAGGAAGACTTTTAAACGGCCCAAAGGAGCAATAAATAAACAGAGAACAGAACGACAACTTCATCAAATTGTTACGTCTGGCTGTAAAAAAGGGGTCGTCCAGTGGGATCAATGAATAAGAAAAACAATAGTAAAAGTTCTTCCAATAATCAAGTGACTGTGGTTAATAAGTGTATGGAAGATATACCTTGTGGAAAGAAATATAAAGGAACTGAGCAGATATCAATAATTGTACCAGAGGCGGAGAATGCTCAGCATCTCTGCCTATCACCATGAGTTATATAAGTTGGAACTGTCAAGGCTTGGGGCGCCTTTGAACAGGTCAAGTTCTAGGAGACCTTCTTCGTGATCATAATCCCCAACTTATTTTTCTCATGGAAACCCGTATGGGAGACTTTGGGATTAATAAGATTAAGGAAAAGTTTAATTTGTTTCGTATTTGTGTTCCAGCAGTAGGCCAATCGGGTGGGCTTGCTTTGTTATGGGAGAAATCTTGTTCAGTTTCGGTTCTATGTTTTTCTAAGAATCACATTGATGCGAATGTTCAACTTAAGGATGCTAATGATACTTGGAGGTTTACTGGTTTTTATGGAGAACCAGATGCAAGCAAAAGAAAGCGGACATGGAGGCTTCTTAAATATTTGGGCAGACAATTGAATCGTGAATGGTTGGTGTTAGGTGACTTCAATGAAATTTTATCTCATTTGGAGAAATTAGGAGGACCTCGCACTCCAGTATGGCGTCTTCGTGAAACTTTGACAGAAAACGATTTGTTTGATTTGGGTTTCACAGGGTATCGTTTTACTTGGAATAATAATCGCTAGTACCCTAATAATACTCAGGAAAGATTGGATAGAGTTGTAGCTTCTAAGACCATAAATATCCACGAACACCCAACCAACCCAACCTCCCAAGCTTTCAAATAAACAATTAATTTCTCTCTCATTCAAATACCTAACCTTCCAACCAACCCAACCAACAACAAAATGTAGTTTATCCATGACCCCCACCAATACAACCAATTCAATAAATATTATTATTCTTTTCATTATTATCATAAAATAATTATAATAGATAATTAAATATAATAATCAAATATAATATTAAATTTTTTTAACTTAGATTGAAAAATTAAAATACAAGGTGATGTAGCAATTTAAGACTACATTACTAAATTACATGGAAAAAAAATTACAATGCTTCAAATGTAATTTCAAAATAAACAACGCTGCTGAAGGATAAAAAATTGAAAAATTACACATTCAGTCCTCATCATTAAAATGCTCCCATATGTGCTCAATTAAGTCATTCATAAGTTCCTTGTGACCATTTCTGTTGCGAAGCTGGTCCCTGTTAGTCATATATCGGGCAAGACTTGCAACTCGTTCAATGGAGTAGTTGAAAATAGGATCAACAACGTCTTCTTCACCCTCATTTTCATTCACATGTCCGGGACGATGTTTCATGAATTCGGTGGGATCGGTATAGTTTAGGTAAGTGTCTCTTTCATCTTCAACTATCAAATTATGGAGGATGATGCAAGCAATCATAATTTGCCCCATGGCATATCGATCCCATAGAAGACATGGTTGTTTAATAAAAGAGAAACGAGCTTGTAGAATACCAAAAGCCCGCTCAACATCTTTCCTAACAGCCTCCTGATGTTGAGCAAATAACTTGTGCTTGCGAATAATAGGAGACTTAATAGATTTCACAAATGCAGCCCATTCTGGATAAATTCCATCAATGAGGTAATATCCCATATTCCTTTCACGGCCATTAACAGTGTAATTGACTTTCGCCGCTCGCCCTGATAAAATATCATTGAAAACAGGAGATTTGTGTAGTACATTAATATCATTGTTCGTACCAGGGGTTCCAAAAAATGCATGCTAGATCCACCAATCTTCTGATGCAACAGCTTCCAAAATGATTGTTGGCTTCCCACTTCTTCCTTGATCTTGCCACCTTGACGAGGACACTTCTTCCATTCCCAATGCATGCAATCAATACTGCCCATCATTCCTGGAAATCCGCGTTGTTCACCAATATGTAGAAGCCGCGCCATGTCTTCTTCGGTTGGACTCCTAAGGTATTCATTCCCATAGTTGGCAATTACGCCTTCTACAAACTTCATAACTGATTTTCTTATCACCTGCTCGCTCATTCGCAGGCACTCATCATGCACGTCTGGTGGTGTTCCACAAGGCTAAAACTCTTGTAGTAGCAGTACATTTTTGAATCAAAGACATACCTAGTCAACCACTGGCATCTCGCTTTTGTTGAAAATATTCATCTGAACTGAGCTTTTCCATTATACGTTCGAACACGTACTTTCTCATTCGAAACCTCCGGCGGAAAGTGTCTTCCGGGTAGATTGAGAAATACATTTTGAACAAGTTTTGATGGCCTTCCTCACGAATTCGTTCAATATGCCACCTCCTAGCTCTAATATTGTGGTTTGTAGGCTGTAACAACAGAGTAGGAATTTGAATG
Source organism: Plantago major (assembly GCA_026545765.1). NCBI lineage: Eukaryota > Viridiplantae > Streptophyta > Magnoliopsida > Lamiales > Plantaginaceae > Plantago > Plantago major. The sequence goes on along the minus strand of CM048844.1, from coordinate 63,193,171 downwards.
ACCACATCCTCGATTATGCGGTTAAGTGTTTGGTTTTGTTGTGCAACACGTTCTTCCCACTCATCTATTTCGATGAAACTAGAAGAATCATCACTCGAATTAGAACCATGGAATATGTGCTCATTCGGTGACATTATTTTTAGTTGAAAATACACTACTTGTGAGGAAATGTAAGGGGTGAGGAAGACTTGAGTGTGAGTATGGTAATGATCTTAGCCATATATAAAGAGAGTTAGAAATGGACCTGAGCCATTCCGAGCCACGTAAATCATATCTCCAACTATATCATCATGTGAGATGCTTTGCAATAAAGTTGAATGGACTATGCACTGGCAAAAGTAAAAGTTGAATGGACTATGCACTGGCAAAAGTAAAAGTTGATTGGACTATAGTAGAAGAATCATGTGAGATATCTTGAAAAAAACAAAAGTAGAATAGACTATAGATTGACAAAAGTTCATAGATTTAAGTATAACAACACGTATCAATAATGGATCCAAAGTAGAATATATACTAGGCAAATGACAAAATATAATATAAAGATTTACAAATCTAAACACAATATATTTTATTGCAAACATAACCATACATGATATAACTAATCAAACACAACTGAAATAACACGAAAACATAGTAATACATAATGACAACATAACACAATGAATTAAAATTACAAGTAGGTAAAGTACTCACCCAACAGGCGATTCTTGGGGTCTTCTTCTTGTGAAGATAGATTTGGTTTTGCCAACAACACACTCAACATATTTGCATTTAGCTTCTTTTTCTCCAATTCAATCCTTTCTTCCCAAACTTGTTCACAAACTCAAGTTCTTTCTCACACGTGATCCTCATCGCACGAAGTTCATTATAAATTCATCTGGAATTGTAGCAGGGCCTGATGATGATAATTCTTTTGCTTTTCCCTTTCGTTTAGCTTTGGCCGCATCTCTACCGGTAGGACGATTTATTGTTGAAGCACCACTCACCGGAGTTTCTGGAGCAGATTCTGTTGGACCTTCATCAACGATTCTTGATCTTTTAGAACTACCATGACCTTCTTCCTCGGAATCCGGTGCATTTGGATGAGGCCTCCTATGGTCACCACCCAAATTCAACTCCCACTTGGGTACGTGGCGCATAACTTTTTCAAACACAAGAGTATGCGGAAATCCACTCTTCCTATTATAAATCTTATGAGCTGCATTTTCAACATCTGTCATACTCATTCCTCTCGTTTTATGGCGATAGGCTTATTTGTATGCACCAATCCACTTCGAAACATTTTTGTTGAGCCGCGACCAACGACCTCTCATTGACTCCACACTTCGCTTTGATAGTGTACCGGGATTTTCTTCTCGGGATTTCTGATACAACTTGAGAACTTTGTTCCACAAAGTATCATCTCTTTTATTAGTGCCGGTAATTGCATCTCTACCCACGTAAACCCAAGCTGACATTAGGGCTACATCTTCAAGGGGCTCCCAATTCACGGATACATTGGTTGAGTTCGTTTCAACTTCGGGCTCAGGGTTATTTTGAGTAAGATTAGGAGGGTTATTCTGAGTAAGATTCGGAGGAAATTGGGTATCCATATTTGTTTTATAACCAGAAAATTCTTGAGAGTTTTGCGTATTTTCAAAAGTAGAATAATAGTGTGGGTAAAATGGATCATTTGGATCCATCGGAGAGAACCGAAAATGATATGTGTTTGAGATATGAAGTAGTTGATAGAAGAGGTTTTTCAGATTTGTGAAAGTTATAGCAATATGGGTGTCTATTTAAAGATAATTTATTTTATGAATTTTGATATATTTTATGAAAGTTAATTTATGGGTGTCTATTTAAAGGTAATTTATTTTATGGGTGTCTATTTAAAGGTAATTTATTTTATGGGTGTCTATTTAAAGGTAATTTATTTTATGAAAGTTATAGCAATATGGGTAAAAAAAAAATATCAAAATTCATTAAAAAAAAAAATTATCTTTAAATAGACACCCATATTGCTATAACTTTCACACATCTGAAAAACCCTCTTCTATCAACTACTTCATATCTCAAACACATATCATTTTCGGTTCTCTCCGATGGATCCAAATGATCCATTTTACCCACACTATTATTATTCTACTTGTGAAAATACACAAAACTCTCAAGAATTTCCTGGTTATGAAACAAATATGGATACCCAATTTCCTCCGAATCTTACTCAGAATAACCCTCCTAATCTTACTCAAAATAACCCTGAGCCCGAAGTTGAAACGAACTCAACCAATGTATCCGTGAATTGGGGACCCCTTGAAGATGTAGCCCTAATGTCAGCTTGGGTTTACGTGGGTGGAGATGCAATTACCGGCACTAATAAAAAAAGGTGATACTTTGTGGAACAAAGTTCTCAAGTTGTATGAGAAATCCCGAGAAGAAAATCCTGGTACACTATCAAAGCGAAGTGTAGAGTCAATGAGAGGTCATTGGTTGCGGCTCAACAAAAATTTTTCGAAGTAGATTGGTGCATACAAAGAAGGCTATCGACAGAAAACGAGCGGAATGAGTATGACAGATGTTGAAAATGCAGCTCATAAGATTTATAATAGGAAGAGTGGATTTCCGCATACTCTTGTGTTTGAAAAAGTTATGCGCCACGTACCCAAGTGGGAGTTGAATTTGGGTGGTGACCATAGGAGGCCTCATCCAGATGCACCAGATTCTGAGGAAGAAGGTCATGGCAGTTCAAAAAGATCAAGAACCGATAACGAAGGTCCAACAGAATCTGCTCCAGAAACTCCGGTGAGTGGTGCTTCAACAATAAATCATCCTACCGGTAAAGGTGCGGCCAAAGCTAAACGAAAGGGAAAAGCAAAAGCAACATAATCATCAGGCCCTGCCACAATTCCAGATGAATTTACTAATGAACTTCGTGCGATGAGGATCATGCGTGAGAAAGAACTTGAGTCTATGAATAAGTTTGGGAATGAAAGGATTGAATTGGAGAAAAAGAAGCTAAATGCAAATATGTTGAGTGTGTTGTTGGCAAAACCAAATCTATGTTCACAAGAAGAAGACCTCAAGAATCGCCTGTTGGAAGAGAACTTTATCTACTTGTAATTTTAATTCATTGTGTTCTGTTTTCGTTGTGTATTACTATGTTTTCGTGTTATTTTAGTTGTGTTTGATTAGTTCTATCATGTATGGTTATGTTTGCAATAAAATATATTGTGTTTAGATTTGCAAATCTTTATATTATATTTTGTCATTTGCCTAGTATATATTCTACTTTGGATCCATTATTGATACATGTTGTTATACTTAAATCTATGAACTTTTGTCAGTCTATAGTCTATTCTACTTTCGTTTTTTTCAAGATATCTCACATGATTCTTCTACTAGCGTCCAACCAACTTTTACTTTTCCCAGTGCATAGTCCATTCAACTTTATTGCAAAGCATCTCACATGATGATATAGTTGGAGATATGATTTACGTGGCTAGGAATGGCTCAGGTCCATTTCTAACTCTCTTTATATATGGCTGAGATCATTACCATACTCACACTCAAGTCTTACTCACCCCTTCCATTTCCTCACAAGTAGTGTATTTTCAACTAAAAATAATGTCATCGAATGAGCACATATTCCATGGTTCTAATTCGGGTGATGATTCTTCTAGTTTCATCAAAATAGATGAGTGGGAAGAACGTGTTGCACAACGAAACCAAACACTTAACCGCATAATCGAGGATGTGGTCATTCAAATTCCTACTCTGTTGTTACAGCCTACAAACCACAATATTAGAGCTAGGAGGCGGCATATTGAACGAATTCGTGAAGAAGGCCATCAAAACTTGTTCAAAATGTATTTCTCAGTCTTTCCGGAACCAATCTACCCGAAGACACTTTCCGCCGGATGTTTCGAATGAGAAAGCACGTGTTCGAACGTATAATGGAAAAGCTCAGTTCAGACGAATATTTTCAACAAAAGCGAGATGCCATTGGTCGACTAGGTATGTCTTTGATTCAAAAATGTACTGTTGTTATAAGAGTTTTAGCCTATGGAACACCACCAGACGTTCTTGATGAGTGTCTGCGAATGAGTGAGCAGGTGATAAGAAAATCAGTTATGAAGTTTGTAGAAGGCGTAATTGCCAACTTTGGGAATGAATACCTCAGGAGTCCAACTGAAGAAGACATGGCGCGGCTTCTACATATTGGTGAACAACGCGGAGTTCCAGGAATGATGGGCATTATTGATTGCATGCACTAGGAATGGAAGAATTGTCCTACTGCTTGGGCAGGGCAGTATCAAGGAAGAAGTGGGAAGCCAACAATCATTTTGGAATTTGTTGCATCAGAAGATTGCTAGATCTGGCATGCATTTTTTGGAACCCCAGGTACAAACAATGATATTAATGTGCTAAACAAATCTCCTGTTTTCAATGATATTTTATCAGGCCGAGCGCCGAAAGTCAATTACACTGTTAATGGTCATGAAAGTAATATGAGATATTACCTCACTGATGGAATTTATCTAGAATGGGCGCATTTGTGAAATCTATTAAGTCTCCTATTATTCGCAAGCACAAGTTATTTGCTCAACATCAAGAGGCTGTTAGGAAAGATGTTGAGCTGGCTTTTGGTATTCTACAAGCTCGTTTCTCTTTTATTAAACAACCATGTCTTCTATGGGATCGACATGCCATGGGACAAATTATGATTGCTTGCATCATCCTCCATAATTTGATAGTTGAAGATGAAAGAGACACTTACCTAACCTATACCGATCCCATCAAATTCATGGAAGATCATCCCGGACATGTGAATGAAGATGAGGGTGAAGAAGACGTTGATCCTATTTTCAACTACTCCCTTTGAGCAGTTGCAAGTCTAGCCGATATATGACTAATGAGGACCAAATAGCGTAAATGGTCACAAGGAACTTATGAACGACTTAATTGAGCACATATGGGAGCATTTTAATGATGAGGAATGTGAATGTAATTTTTCAATTTTTTATCCTTCAGCAGCATTGTTTATTTTGAAATTACATTTGAAGGCATTGTAATTTTTTTTCCATGTAATTTAGTAATGTAGTCTTAAATTGCTACGTCACCTTGTATTTTAATTTTTCAATCTAAGTTAAAGTTTTTTAATATTATATTTGATTATTATATTTAATTATCTATTATAATTATTTTATGATAATAATGAAAAAAATAATACTATTTATTATTATATTGATCAGTCTCTTATTGTTGATCATATTGTTCATTTCTATACTCAGTTGTTTGGTACTTTTAGAGCTACTACTCCTCTTGACTGTTCTTTGTTTGATGATGCTCATATTGTTACTCCTGCTATGAACTTGCTTTTGACCAGAAGGTTGACTCCTGCTGAACTGAAAGTGGTTGTTTTCAAAATGGGTAACAATAAGGCACCTGGTCCTGATGGTTTCAATCCTTTCATCTTTAAGAAAACTTGGCCTATTATTGGTGAGCTTGTGTTTCAGGCTGTTGATGAGTTTTTCTGCAATGGTAAGTTGTTGAGACACGTTAATAACACTGATGTTACTCTCCTTCCTAAGGTTTCTCATCCCATGTTTATTAAAGAATTTAGGCCCATTGCTTGTTGCAATACTGTGTACAAAATGATTACTAAGATTCTTGCTGACAGGATTCAGTTGCTTATGCCTACTCTTGTTTGTGCTAATCAAAGTGCTTTTGTGTCTGGTAGGTTAATGCAGCATAATATTTTGCTTAGTCAGGAGTTAGTTAGAGGGTATGCTCAGAAAAATATTTCTCCCAGATGTTTTCTTAAAATTGACTTGCAAAAAGCCTATGATACTATTAGCTGGATTTTTCTTAGAGATGTGCTTATTCAGTATGGGTTTGATATGTGGTTTGTGGATAGGGTTATGACTTATGTGCCTACATCTAGGTTTTCCTTTAAAGTTAATGGTAGCTTGGAAGGTCTTCTTGATGGGCAGCAAGGTCTTCGACAGGGGGACCCCATTAGTCCTTACTTATTTGTTCTTTGCATGGATTACCTTACTAAAGTTCTTAGAAGAGTGGTTCTGATCCTGCTTTTGGTTTTCATCCTAAGTGTAAAAGATTGAATTTGATTCAGTTAGGGTTCGCTGATGATTTGTTAATCTTCTGTAAGGCTAATGTTGCTTCTTTACAAGTTATTAAATCTGCCCTGCAACACTTTTCCTCAGTTTCTGGATTGCAGGTGAACACTGATAAGAGCTCTATCTTCATTGGTGGTTTAAAGGAGGCTGATAAGTCTAAGCTTCTTCAGGTGTTGTAGTTCCCTGAGGGGCAGTTCCCTGTCAGATACTTGGGGATTCCCTTATGCCCTAGGAGACTGAAGGTTTCTGACTATGAGCCTCTTATTTTGAAACTGACTAGTAAGGTCCATTCTTGGGCTGCAAGGAGTTTGAGTTAGGCTGGTAAAGTGGTACTACTCAAGGCTGTGCTCATGAGCATTGAGAGGTTCTGGGCTCAGGTTTTTGTTTTCCCTATTGGTGTTTACACTAGGTTGGTTTCTATCTTGAGAAGTTTTTTGTGGTCTGGTAAGGTGGGAGGTAAGAAGAGCCCTGTAGCTTGGTTGAAATTGTGTCACCCAAAAGATAGGGGTGGGATTGGCATCAAAGAGGTTTTGGCTTGAAACAAGAGTTCTATGTGTAAATATTTGTTTGAGTTGGCAGATGGTTCTGGTAGTTCTTTGTGGCATCATTGGATACAAACTTGTATTCTTAAAGGGAAAAGTATCTGGACTATTACTGTTAAGGCTTCTGATAGTGGTTGGTGGAAAAGTTTGCTTGGTTTAAGGGATGACCTGATGAGACTTGTTGATGTTTCTTCCATGCCTGCTATGACTTCAAAACTGAGGGTGCAGTACTTGTATGAAGTGTTCTTCCCTTCTCCTAGCACTGTGCCTTGGAGTTCTGTGGTGTGGAATAAGCTATATATACCTAGAGTATCCATTTGTCTTTGGTTGGTTTGTTTAAATAGATTGCCTGTGAAAGTTAGGTTATGTGCTTGGGGTTTGGTTGATAATGATTCATGTCCTTTTTGTCAGTTGGTGCCTGAAACTAGGGATCATTTATTTGCTCAATGTGTTTCTGTTGCTCAAATTTTCACTAAGATTTTGAAGGTTATTGGTATCAATCACTCTGTTAGTACTGATTTCAATTTTTACATGAATCTTTTTTGCTTCTTCTACTAGTCAGAAGTCTAGTTTGTATACTTTAAAGGCTAGTGTGTTTTGTGTTGTGGTTGAAAAAGTTTGGAGTCTTAGGAATGGCCTTGTGTTCAGAAATGAGCAGGTGACTGTTGATGTTTCTTGTAAGCAAGTATGTTCTATGCTGTTGTTGAGGCTGCATATGATGCCTGGTGTCCCAAATAGGCATGTGAAGGCCTTGATAAGTAAACTTCAACAAGTTTGATTAACAAGTTAGTTTGTTTTCTATCTCTGGTTGCTGTTTTGGATATGGTGTGTTTGTCTGGTCGGCATCTGTTCTTGTTGTTTGAGACTTGTAGGTTTTTTGTAGTCTTGATGGGTGCTAGGCTGAAGTCTGTGGTTCAGGTTGCTCTCTGTACCTATTTCTCTCCTTCTCTTCCTTCCTCAAGTTTATTTCAAGCCTTCAAGTGGATAACTGTACTCAGACTTGGATAATCTGTTCTGCCCAATCTGGATTGAGATTCACCTTAGCTGGGGGGGTGCTCTCCTTGGTGCAGACTACTCCATGATTTTGATCATAGTTCTGAGCTAGAATCATAGCAGGAGTTTGTGTTATTTTTGTTGATTAGGAGTCTTTCTTTGCTAGCAATCACAGTTGTATTCTGGAGTTGTCTAGCTTAGATTAGTTTAGTTATCCTAAATAGATTGATGTGATCTATTTAGCTTGAGATTGTGAGTTGTACAGGGATTTATTCCCTCTGACACTTTGTACTTCTCCATGTTTGGCTTAATGAACTTTAATTTCTCCAAAAAAAAAATAATAATATTTATTGAATTGGTTGTATTGGTGGGGGTCATGGATAAACTACATTTTGTTGTTGTGGTTGGTTGGTTGGAAGGTTGGGTATGTGAATGAGAGAAATTAATTGTTTAAAAGGTTGGGAGGTTGGGTTGGTTGGGTGTTCATGAATATTTATGGTCTGAGGATTGGGCCACTCTTTTTCCATGTGCTCAAGTTCTAAATGTATCTACTAGACGTTCGGATCATGATGCAGTCTTAGTAAATACTGTTGGGCCGAATTCTTCTTACCAAAGGCCCAAACGTAGATACATGTTTGAGTCTATGTGGATAAGGCAGAAGGCTGTCAGCAAACTATCATGAATATTTGGGCTGCAGATGTTGACTTACTCCAGAATATTGACAGATGTCGAGTGGGTTTGGTTGATTGGAGTAAAAAATCTTTCTCACATGTACACTCTACTGTACGGAAAATGCAAGCAGAATAGGATTTACTCAAGACTAAATGTCATACTGTTGACATTAAAAGCTGCATGAATACTGTGAAAAAAGAGTTGGATGAGTTACTGGATCGAGATGAAACAATGTGGAAGCAGCATGCTAAAACTCAATAGTTGGCCGAAGGGGACCGTAATACTAAATTTTTTCATGCACAAGCTTCTAAGAGGGCGAAAAAGAATGAGATAAGGGGGTTACAGGATGGTAATGGAATTATGCAAAATTCTATTGAGAGTATGTGTGATATTGCTTCATATTATTTCCAGTCTATTTTTACTACTCTCCAACCATCAGAGGATGAGATTGAGAATGTCGTGAGAACTATGAGACAGACCTGGATCACTCTATCAACATGGAGCTTACTCGTGCTTTCACTCCGGAAGAGGTAAAAATTGCTCTCTTTGATATGTTCCCCACTAAAATCCCTGGTCCTGATGGTTTGCCTGCTCTTTTTTATCAAAAGTTTTGGCATATAGTTGGTAGTAATGTCATTGACTGTATTTTGAAGTTGTTAAATAATCAAAGCTTTGATTTTAAAATCAATTACACGCATATAATTCTCATTCCCAACTGTCAAACACCTGAGATGATTACCCATTTTCGTCCCATTAGCCTGAGCAATGTTAGTTTTAAAATTGCTTCTAAAGCAATTACAAATAGGCTAAAACCCCATATGCATTCTATCATAGCCGAGACCCCATCAGCTTTCGTACCAAACCGTTTGATTATTGATATTGTTTTAGTTGCTTACGAAGTTAATCATTTTCTCAAACGTAAAACCAAGGGCAAAGAGGTTTTTATGGCTTTAAAGCTAGATATGAGTAAAGCTTATGACCGGGTTGAATGAGCTTTTCTAAAGCAAGTGTTAGAAAAATTAGGTTTTGAGCATGCTTTTATTGATATAATCATACTTTGTGTGTGCACTATTTCAAACTCCATTCTTATAAACGGTGAAACTACTACTCATATTCAGCCTAGTCGAGGGATTAGATGGGGTGATCCTTTATCACCTTATTTGTTCCTTTTTGTTGCGGAAGCTTTTAGTTCTCTCTTAGCCGATGCTGAAAGGAGGGAGGTGATTCGTGGGGTTTCTGTTACTCCTAGAGCACCAAGGATCTCTCATCTCTTGTTTGCGGAAGATACTTTGATTTTGTTGTGATGCTACTCCTGATTCTGCTAATGAGATTCAGAACACTCTACACCGTTATAGTTTGGCTTCGGGTCAAGAGATCAATTTAGAAAAGTCTATGGTGTTTTTGGTAAGAATGTGAGGGATGAAAGAGTGGAGTCGATTAGGTCCTGTCTTCCTGTACATGTGGTGGAAAAACATGAAAAATATTCGGGGTTACCTACGGAGATGGGTAGATCTAAGAAGGAGGTGTTTGGGTGGTTAAGAGAGAGAGTTTGGGAAAAGACTCAAGGTTTTGGTGAAAAATGTCTTTCAAAAGTCGGAAAAGAAGTGGAAATGATTAAGGTTGTTTTACAAGCAATTCCGACCTATGTTATGGGTTGCTTTAAATTGCCAAAGTATTTGCTACATGAGATTGAGTCAATTATTTCTCGTTTCTGGTGGGGTGATGGACAATCGAATAAAATTCATTGGGTTAAGTGGGATAATCTGTGTGATAGTAAGAGAGATGGGGGAATAGGTTTCCGAGATCTTAGCTCTTTTAATTTGGCTATGTTGGGAAGCGGATATGCGTATTATTCATTATCCTGACTCACTTCTTAGTAGAGTTCTCAAAGCAAAATATTTCTCTCACTTTAATGTTCTTGATTTACAAATAAATCCTAATTATTCCTTTACTTGAAAAAGCATCTGCAATGCTTTAAATATTGTTAACAGGGGGTTAGATGACGCATAGGGAATGGCGAAGAGGTTGATGTTTGGGGAGATAACTGGATTCCAAGAAATGTTCAGCTTAAGACTATTACTTCTGATCTTTATACACTTGGTAGTATATCTGTGGCAAATTTAATTGATCAGGAAACTCATACTTGGAATTTACAGCTTTTACATACTCTTTTATGGAAAGAGGACATTACTGCTATTACAAAAATTCCAGTGGGTCCTAGTAGATAGTTCTGATGTTTTGGTTCGGCATTATACTCATTCTGCTACTATTCTGTCAAATCTGCTTATTATTTGGCCAGAAATCTAAAGAAAGCCCATAAACAAGCACATACAGCTGGTGGCAGTACTGATTCAAGGCAACGAAATTGGGATTTTATATGGAAATTGAAAATTCCTAATAAAATTAAAAAATTTACTTGAATGCTCCCGGAAAATCTTACCGGAGTCTATTTTTCCAGTGTGACATTCTGCAATTGAATCGATTCAGCATATCATTTATGATTGTTACTATGCAAGATTGTTCTGTGCTTTATCTGGTATACCCCATTCTTTTCTGCAGTTTAATTGTATGGACAACCTCGGGGCGAAACTACTGAGTGAGGTTTTTCCGAGGGTTAGGGGGCGAAATATAAAATTTTCGAAAATATTACCTATAAAAAAGAATTCCAAATTTTAGGGGGCGAATGCCCCCGCCAAGGTCCGCCCCTGTGTATGGATGTTTGGGATTGGTTTCAACAGGTCAAATCGCAAATGGAGAGATCCCAATTTGCTCTCTTTGTTGTCCATTGTTGGTCTCTATGGAATAATAGAAACAGAATTTTAAGGCTAAAGATCCATTAGAGGCAATCAGATTTGGGAGAGATTACCTTACCCGATTTGCAGACGCTTAACAGTTGTGGCATATCTCATCACCGGAATCTTCAGTGCACTGGCAGCCTCCATCTTCACGTTACATCAAAGTGAATGTTGATGCTTCTATCTCAACAAGAAATCCAAGCGCAGGCTTAGGGATGGTGGCACGAAATTATTTGGGTGAGGTACTAGCTTGGCGACGAAGGCGAATTCCCTTGCTTACAAACCCAGAAGTTGCAGAATCTATGGCAGCAACAGTAGGAATTGATTTGGCAGTACAATTCGGATGGAGAAACGTGATTATTGAAGGCGACTGTGTGTCTGTTATCCGAGATCTGAAGAAGTCGGAACTGAACCTTTCAGCTACTGAAAATTTTATTGATGAAGCAAGGAAGAAGTTAGATTTATTTACATCAATTGAATTCTCTCACATCAAAAGAGATGGCAATCAAATAGCTCATTTGTTGGCTCAAGATGTAGTTGAAGATAGTGAAGGCTTAGCTGTTCTGCCTTTTTAATCTTTTAGTGTTGGTACTATGTACTTTGTAGACAGACTTGTCTATTCATGTTTTAATGAAAGTTTTCTTTCATCTAATAAAAAAAAAAACTAGTACTCTCTCTCTGTTCTAAAAAATAATTTCAACTATATTAGACGGCCTGCATTGCATGCCGTTACACTACAAAAAATCTGGCCTGTAGCGACGGATAGATCCGTCGCTCTGAGCCTATCGCCCGGCTACGGCGGCGGATAGAAAATCGTCGCCCACAGGCTGTGGCGACGGATAACAATCCGTCGTCAATTTGCACGGATTGACGACGGATTGACCAATTATTTTTTTTAATTTGAAATTTAGCGACGGATAGAATATCTGTCAAGCTATATTAGACGGATAGGATCTATCCGTCGCTAAATATTTATCGACGAGTGACGAATTTGAAATTCCGTCACTAATTCATCCTTTGTGAATTCCGTCACTAATTCCGTCACTATTTATTTCATATTAATCCCTATTTTTCGTAGTTCACCTATTTAATCAATATAATGTTCGATAATAAATCAATAATACGAAAAATGTTTCAATGAATAAAAAAGTAATATTCGGAGCTGGAGAAATCATCCAAACAAGTGTAAATATGAAAAAAAATCCGAACATACAGATACATAACTAGCTTTCAGACGGGGGTGGGTGATGGCGGAACTGGGACATGAATCTCCATACAGAATCAAGGCGCTTTCTCCTCCTTCGTTCTCTGTCATGGCGCTCCATCTCGTCCCTTTGTTGCTCCATCTCTTGAGTTAGCCGAGCAACTTTGTTCCGACCTGTTGCACCATTTCCGAGACACAGTCTGTGTGTAAACCGGACGTCTGGACTGCTGGGATGATGATGAGGAGCACGCCGGACTAGCCAGATGCAAACCGAGGCTCCCGAGTCCATATATTCGTCCTTTCTTGTCCGGTTTGTTGACCTCTAGGAAGATGTTGTCAACTTGTTCAGTTGACAACACATCACCCGTCTCGTCCTCGCCACCTGAGCATCAACCTCAGCCTGAAATCGTAAATAGCAGATATAATGATCAGTTACTGTTTTAAAAAAGTAACTTGTAATAGTGTACAAATATGAACTTTAAGCAACATAAACATACCGCAATAGACGATGCCCGGCAGTCGGTCCATACCCATATACCTTGGCCTTCTTGAAGATGGCATACTTGGATGTCACCTCCCCCCGTGCCACCTGAATCAAACCAGATCTAGTCAACAATTTATCATCTACAAGTAATAGAGCATACACGTAATGCTAGATTGCAAAAACACATATATACGCACCGATTGATAATAATCAGTAACAGTAGATCGCCTCCCAAGGTGGTGAATGGCCCTTCCTGCCGTATCAGACTGGGATGCCCGGTTCTGCCTGTTGGTCCAAGCAACGTCCTGGACATCAGTTCGGCGCCAGTAGGCATCCCAAAGGGCCCACTCCGTTGCATCAACCTGTGGAGGGATTGGGCCACCCCGATCCCGAATGGCCTTCCACGTACAGACCATATCCCTGTACAGTTTGGATCCCACAGTCTCGTAAACGCGCCAGATCTGTGGGATCAACTCTTGAATGAAGTACTCCTTCTACATTCCCAATTTCATACAACATCCAAAGTCAATACATGTCCTAACAACATAACAGATATGGTGACTAACATATCACCCAAATAAAGTGGCTAACATACCACTCACATATAGTGGCTAACATACCACTCACATATAGTGGCTAACATACCACTCACATTGTCCTAAAATTTACTAACACAATGGTGACTAACATATCACCCAAATAAAGTGGCTAACATACCACTCACATTGTCCTAAAATTTACTAACACAATGGTGACTAACATATCACCCAAATAAAGTGGCTAACATACCACTCACATACAGTGGCTAACATACCACTCACATTGTCCTAAAATTTACTAACACAATGGTGACTAACATATCACCCAAATAAAGTGGCTAACATACCACTCACATACAAGGCTAACATACCACTCATATTAAAACGATTATAATTACAAACAAATGAATGTCATATTTTAACTCACCTCAGCTCATCGAAGTACTCGGCCCTCATGCGCTCCGAGATGTGGCTCCAACACTCACCACCCTGCCCCGGTGGCTCTCTCCTGCTCCGGAAGATGTCACCTAGTTTGTTGTGCACCTCCCGAGGCCATAAGCTGTTGTCAATGTATAAGATACAAGAAACAAATATGCATTACTTTAGTACAACAATTTATACTTGTCAACTATCATTATCAGTTATGTTTTACATATTTAAGAAGAATGTATAATACTTACTTGGCAGGACCAATAGGGAAAATCACAGGCAAGCCGTCCCACGTGACGTTGGGATGGTTTGGATCGAACACGAGGTAGGGACAATCGTCGTGGTCGTCCTCCAGCATGTGTCCGGGCTGACTGGTAGAGCCACGGCTGCTCTCTCCTGCCTGGGGTCTCGGGAATCGAGACCTCTTTCACGATCTTGAGCCCTCCACATCGGCGGTGTCCCCGACCCACCACTATCATGCGGCCGGCTGCGTGGGGGGGGGGGACGATAGGTGGACGGCCTCTGTCGCGGCATCTGCAAAAAATGTAATAAATACAATAAAAATGTGTTAGTACGAGTTATAATACATAACAGATTATAATAACACATATAATTATTCATAATACACATAATATACCGTTATCGCCGTCCTCTAAGACTACATATTGGTCCTCGTGCAGATCAAACAGCTCATCATCTGCTTCTATGGGATCTTCTGCTTGTTTATCGACATCCTCTTGTTGGTACGAGTTAATAATGAGTCGTCTTTCTCAATGTACTCCACTTTCGGCGAAACACGAATAGGTACCGCAACTAACCATTCCCCTTATCGCGTTTTACCTTGGATATTCAAGAAACACCACTTGTCGTGCTTGAGTCGCCAGAATAAATGGTTCATACTTGGTTCGGTACCTCTTCTTTTGGTTCACATCAACCATTTCATACCGCTCGTTCTTCCTCGTACCTCCTGGATTAGGATCACACCACTCAACGTCAAACAAGAAGGTTCGTTTAAATGGCAATCCAGAATATTCAATCCTCACAATTCGTTTTAGCTTGCCGTGGAAATCAAACAAAGTAGCGTCTCCATACTCTTCTGCACCATTAACACACACCCCGGATTTGCTTGTTGCCATGGCCGTGTTACATTCAGTCGTGTGGAACCTAAGGCCATTGACTATATAACCTGGGAATGTGTAGACCTTTTTGAATGGACCCTCTGCGAGAGCCTTTAAGTATATGCATGTGACGTTGTTAATAGGATTCCGGACATACTCTCGGAACCTGAAATTCTGTAGGAATTTTTGAGTCAAGTAGTTCCTCTAGTGTATCCTCTGTCATCTGAGGATTTTCTTCCAAACAACGCTTTTTGAAAAAACTGCAAACATTGATTCATTGATAAGTCTATAATTGAAGTAGAGACTTGCGTAGCTATATTAAAATTTAAATAAATGGTTGCTGACCTCGCAAATAGTACCATATACTGGTCAACCTCAAGGCAATTCGTGAGGACATAATATTGAAATGCTTTCAACTCTTTATCCGTAAGATATTCTTTCTTAGCTGCACCAAGAGGTCTCCCGATACCACGAAGGAGATAGGAAAACTCATCATCCGCTTGAACTACGAATGTATACGCATTTCGGTGGCCTTCTTTGTCTTCGTGGGGCGTGTTCATCAAAGTAATAAGAGCGGAAGGTTGCGATTTCCTCTCGAATGTAGGCATTGGCAATCGATCCTTCAGTTTACCTTTGTTGTTGACATACTTCTTCAATTTCCCAGTACCTCTCGAATGGATACATCCATCGATCTTGAACGTCCAAGCAAGTCTCGGTTCATGTGGAAGGTGAACCGGCAAGTGCTCCATAGAATCAAACCAGCTCGGTGGAAAGATACGCTCGAGCTTGCATAGAATCAATGGTATGTTCTTTTCAAGATTTTCCAACACTTTGTCATGAACCACCCTTGTGCCTAAATTTTTGAAAAATAAGCTCAACTCGGTGATAGCAGTCCATACGTGTTTCGGCAGAAGCTCTCGAAATGCTACCGGGATAAGCCTCTCCATGAACACAAGACAGTCGTGACTCTTCATCCCATAAACCTTTGTCTTCTTCAAATCCACACACCTCTCTAAATTTGAGGCGTAATTATCTGGGAAACTCAATGCTCTCACCCAATCAAACAAAATTGACCTAGAAGCGTTGTCAATTGTGTAGCGCTTTCGACCACTTACCATTCTCATCCTTCTTTGTCAACTCGGGCCTTTTACACCACGTCGACAACTCGGATCTAGACTTCGCATGGTCCTTTGTTTTCCCTCAATGTTGCAAAGTGTATTGAATAAGTTCTCGAACATGTTCTTCTCAATGTGCATGAAATCTAAGTTGTGACGGATAAGAAGAAGCTGCTCCAATAAGGCAAGTCCCAGAAGATGCTTCTCTTCCTCCAACCACATTTTTACCAATTTTCTCGTTATGCTTCATCCACCCAAGCTCAGTCACCTTCATAAGACCCAATCTATCAATCTCGCAAGAATTTGTGCACCGTAAGTCTTGTCGGGGCTTTTTGTGACGACTTTATTTTTCAAGAATTGATCCTTGTTCTTCTGAGCGGATGGTCACTTTCTAGCAACCTATGATGACAATCAAACCAACAAAATTTTCCACTACCCTTCGTCTAAATGCATCAGATCCTCCAAGCAATGTGGACATGCATATTTCCGATGTTTTCCTTCCAGATAGCATGGAGATGCAGGAAGTCACTCACGGTCCAAAGAAGAGCTCCTCTCAAGGTGAAGTTCTTTTTGTCGACACATCATATCGAGGATACCATCCGTCCACAACTCGATCGGCTCCTTGATTAGGGGTTGCAAGAAAACATCAACGTCGATCCGGGATCTTTCGCCCAAGCACCAATGCGATCGAAACATGAATGGCTCCTTCATGCACTCACCGGGGCGATTATGCAGTGTGAGCATAAGCGCCAACAAGAGTATTTACGTTCACTACGAGCAGGTTAAAACCATCCGTACAAAGTCCCAAACGTACATTTCTAGATTCGTGCAAACTCGGATATGTCTGTCAAGCGATTTCCATGCGGGTGAGTCTGCTGGATGGTCCATTCTACCACCTTGACATTATCCGAGCTTACTCGCTCCTTGTGCCACCGCATTTTATCCATGAAGCACTTGAAGCATACAATCTTTTCAAACGAGGTGCTAGAGGAAGTACCACATTTTCTTATGTGAGATTTTTTCTTGTCGTTTCTTTGCAGCCCCTCCTTGTAACACTTGTACCGTTCCTTACCACAGAACTTGCATTCTATTAGATCTGCATCCTCCTCCCAATATATCATGCACATTTTCGGACAACAGTCTATGGTTACCACAGGCAGCCCTAATCCCCGCATCTTTTTCTTCGCTTGGTAAAAGTTGGTGGGAACTAGGTTTTCTTCAGGACAAAGGTCCGACATTACGTCAACCCATTCATTGAAGCTCGTTTGATTGGCCATTAGCCTTACAACTCATTAGCCGAGATAACAAAGACAACTCAGTGAGCTTACACCCCGAGTAAACCGGCTTCCTTGATGATTCTAACAAGTCAAAGAACAACTGATCCTCGGGATTCGGTGGTTCCTCCACCTCCACCTCGGTTTAAGTGTTGGTTGTGTCCCTGAACTCCGCCCCTACAGCATCGTACACCATTTGTTCGACTCGAGCTCGAATAGCATCGCCTTCAGATTGGGATTGTTCCCCGACTTGTTCATTTTTTCTCTTCCTTCCACGTTGTCTGTATTGGTCATATGTATTGACGGTCTGCTTCCTCACCATGATGATTCCATACGATACGCAGGAGAATCCATTTTTCCTCAAGTCTTTGGACTACCACTTTAGGAGTCACGTATTGCTTGTTTTACGCCTTGTTTCATTGCACAAGGACACTTTATCAACCCATCCTTTACACAAGCGGTTGACATTGCAAATTCAATGAAACCTTCAACCCCTTTCGGAAAACTCCATTGAACTACGCCATTGAGAATGCGACAATACATCCATCCACGATCGGTATTCATTGAATAATTAGATAATAACCTGACACGTTTGAATTCATTAGATCGAGTTCTTTCATTTACGATAATAAATCAATTTCACAATAATTCAATCAATTGCTACGTAATATAAGTTATATTAGCTCCAGTCAATTGTTACGGCATTACATAATATAAGTTACATCGACTTCAATTTTACCATAATGTTTGGTTTCATATATATATAAACTAATGATTACTAGTTATACAAGCCTAGAGACAAAAGCGGATGAAACTCCTCATTCTCATGCACCCCCTCCTCATCACTTGTGGCGCTCCCTACCACGTAACTTGCATTCCAACAGATCTACATCCTCCTCCCAATACACCATGCACATGTTCCGACAAGAAAAGGCACTCGATAGGCCCCAACCCGCCTCTCCCTCCATTGGAGGTATGACATGGACGGTGCTTCCTCAGTGATGAATCCATACATGATACTCGGGCATGAATCCATAACGTCATAAGTGCTCGAATCTGCTGTAGGCGTCATAAATTGCTTGTTTCGCGGGTTTCCAATGTGCAAGGACACTTTATCAACCCCAATTGCACAAACCGGACGTCCCATGGCAAGCGAGATGAAACCTTTAACCCTTCTACAAAACTCCTACAAACTCGCCATTTACGCGTACGATCGTACATCCATGAGCAGTCGAATTCATTGTATATATACTTTATTTTTAACCTTTGAGGCGTTCAATTGATTAGATCGTATTTAATTTATTAGATCGATTCCAATTCGGATAAGAAGATTGTAGAGGTTAATTGTTAATTATTATATGTTGCTTATAAATTAATTATTAATTAAGTGTTCGATATTTACAAAATTGGGAATATAATTTAACCATTTCAACCTCTTAGTACATATATTATATACTTAACATACATATCAAATTAACTAATTACTCTATACATATCGAATTACTACATATATTCATATCAAATTACATATTTAACATACAAATTTATCAAATCAAAACTACATACTTCTATACTTAACAAACATATCAAATTAACTAAACTAACTATATATACTTAACACACAAATCAAACTAACTACATACATTCATACATACCAAACGTAACATACTACATACATTCATATCATTCAAATTGAACAAATTACATATAATTGATCAAATTAACTAAACTAACTACTACATACTTATCATATATACATATAATTGCTCAAATTAATCAAAAATAAACAAAATCCCCAAATTTTTAAAAACTAGGGTTTTAGCAAAAATACCTTGATTAATCGGTAGAAATATGAAATTGATCGAAGAACCAAACTCCTTGTCACACGAGCTTCGATTAGGCACCAAGATTGGCCGGAATAACGGATGATTGGCCGAAAAACGGGATTGAGGAGAAGAAGAAAATGAGGAAGAAGAAGGAAGAAGATGAAGAAATGAGGATTCTGCCCTCTGTTTGCCGGAAAATAAGAACTCTGGGCCGACGGACACGTATCCGTCGGCCCAGAGGCCGATCCGTCGCCAGTCTGGGCGACGGATAGGAATCCGTCGCCTTATAGCGACGGATAATCTATCCGTCGCCCAGTTTTTTAAAAAATATATATATATATATATTTTTAAAAAAATTCAAACATGGGCGACGGATAATAATTATCCGTCGCCCAATTTAGCGACGGATAACTGTTATCCGTCGCGAATTGGGACGACGGATAGATTCCGTCGCCCCAATAGGCGATCCGTCGTTATGGGGCGACGGATAAAATCACGTGTTCGAACGTATAATGGAAAAGCTCAGTTCAGACGAATATTTTCAACAAAAGCGAGATGCCATTGGTCGACTAGGTATGTCTTTGATTCAAAAATGTACTGTTGTTATAAGAGTTTTAGCCTATGGAACACCACCAGACGTTCTTGATGAGTGTCTGCGAATGAGTGAGCAGGTGATAAGAAAATCAGTTATGAAGTTTGTAGAAGGCGTAATTGCCAACTTTGGGAATGAATACCTCAGGAGTCCAACCGAAGAAGACATGGAGCGGCTTCTACATATTGGTGAACAACGCGGAGTTCCAGGAATGATGGGCATTATTGATTGCATGCACTAGGAATGGAAGAATTGTCGTACTGCTTGGGCAGGGCAGTATCAAGGAAGAAGTGGGAAGCCAACAATCATTTTGGAATTTGTTGCATCAGAAGATTGCTAGATCTGGCATGCATTTTTTGGAACCCCAGGTACAAACAATGATATTAATGTGCTAAACAAATCTCCTGTTTTCAATGATATTTTATCAGGCCGAGCGCCGAAAGTCAATTACACTGTTAATGGTCATGAAAGTAATATGGGATATTACCTCACTGATGGAATTTATCTAGAATGGGCGCATTTGTGAAATCTATTAAGTCTCCTATTATTCGCAAGCACAAGTTATTTGCTCAACATCAAGAGGCTGTTAGGAAAGATGTTGAGCTGGCTTTTGGTATTCTACAAGCTCGTTTCTCTTTTATTAAACAACCATGTCTTCTATGGGATCGACATGCCATGGGACAAATTATGATTGCTTGCATCATCCTCCATAATTTGATAGTTGAAGATGAAAGAGACACTTACCTAACCTATACCGATCCCATCAAATTCATGGAAGATCATCCCGGACATGTGAATGAAGATGAAGGTGAAGAAGACGTTGATCCTATTTTCAACTACTCCACTGAACGAGTTGCAAGTCTAGCCCGATATATGACTAACAGGGACCAGCTTCGCAACAGAAATGGTCACAAGGAACTTATGAACGACTTAATTGAGCACATATGGGAGCATTTTAATGATGAGGACTGAATGTGTAATTTTTCAATTTTTTATCCTTCAGCAGCATTGTTTATTTTGAAATTACATTTGAAGGCATTGTAATTTTTTTTCCATGTAATTTAGTAATGTAGTCTTAAATTGCTACGTCACCTTGTATTTTAATTTTTCAATCTAAGTTAAAGTTTTTTAATATTATATTTGATTATTATATTTAATTATCTATTATAATTATTTTATGATAATAATGAAAAGAATAATACTATTTATTATTATATTGATCAGTCTCTTATTGTTGATCATATTGTTCATTTCTATACTCAGTTGTTTGGTACTTTTAGAGCTACTACTCCTCTTGACTGTTCTTTGTTTGATGATGCTCATATTGTTACTCCTGCTATGAACTTGCTTTTGACCAGAAGGTTGACTCCTGCTGAACTGAAAGTGGTTGTTTTCAAAATGGGTAACAATAAGGCACCTGGTCCTGCTGGTTTCAATCCTTTCATCTTTAAGAAAACTTTGCCTATTATTGGTGAGCTTGTGTTTCAGGCTGTTGATGAGTTTTTCTGCAATGGTAAGTTGTTGAGACACGTTAATAACACTGATGTTACTCTCCTTCCTAAGGTTTCTCATCCCATGTTTATTAAAGAATTTAGGCCCATTGCTTGTTGCAATACTGTGTACAAAATGATTACTAAGATTCTTGCTGACAGGATTCAGTTGCTTATGCCTACTCTTGTTTGTGCTAATCAAAGTGCTTTTGTGTCTGGTAGGTTAATGCAGCATAATATTTTGCTTAGTCAGGAGTTAGTTAGAGGGTATGCTCAGAAAAATATTTCTCCCAGATGTTTTCTTAAAATTGACTTGCAAAAAGCCTATGATACTATTAGCTGGATTTTTCTTAGAGATGTGCTTATTCAGTATGGGTTTGATATGTGGTTTGTGGATAGGGTTATGACTTATGTGCCTACATCTAGGTTTTCCTTTAAAGTTAATGGTAGCTTGGAAGGTCTTCTTGATGGGCAGCAAGGTCTTCGACAGGGGGACCCCATTAGTCCTTACTTATTTGTTCTTTGCATGGATTACCTTACTAAAGTTCTTAGAAGAGTGGTTCTGATCCTGCTTTTGGTTTTCATCCTAAGTGTAAAAGATTGAATTTGATTCAGTTAGGGTTCGCTGATGATTTGTTAATCTTCTGTAAGGCTAATGTTGCTTCTTTACAAGTTATTAAATCTGCCCTGCAACACTTTTCCTCAGTTTCTGGATTGCAGGTGAACACTGATAAGAGCTCTATCTTCATTGGTGGTTTAAAGGAGGCTGATAAGTCTAAGCTTCTTCAGGTGTTGTAGTTCCCTGAGGGGCAGTTCCCTGTCAGATACTTGGGGATTCCCTTATGCCCTAGGAGACTGAAGGTTTCTGACTATGAGCCTCTTATTTTGAAACTGGCTAGTAAGGTCCATTCTTGGGCTGCAAGGAGTTTGAGTTAGGCTGGTAAAGTGGTACTACTCAAGGCTGTGCTCATGAGCATTGAGAGGTTCTGGGCTCAGGTTTTTGTTTTCCCTATTGGTGTTTACACTAGGTTGGTTTCTATCTTGAGAAGTTTTTTGTGGTCTGGTAAGGTGGGAGGTAAGAAGAGCCCTGTAGCTTGGTTGAAATTGTGTCACCCAAAAGATAGGGGTGGGATTGGCATCAAAGAGGTTTTGGCTTGAAACAAGAGTTCTATGTGTAAATATTTGTTTGAGTTGGCAGATGGTTCTGGTAGTTCTTTGTGGCATCATTGGATACAAACTTGTATTCTTAAAGGGAAAAGTATCTGGACTATTACTGTTAAGGCTTCTGATAGTGGTTGGTGGAAAAGTTTGCTTGGTTTAAGGGATGACCTGATGAGACTTGTTGATGTTTCTTCCATGCCTGCTATGACTTCAAAACTGAGGGTGCAGTACTTGTATGAAGTGTTCTTCCCTTCTCCTAGCACTGTGCCTTGGAGTTCTTTGGTGTGGAATAAGCTATATATACCTAGAGTATCCATTTGTCTTTGGTTGGTTTGTTTAAATAGATTGCCTGTGAAAGTTAGGTTATGTGCTTGGGGTTTGGTTGATAATGATTCATGTCCTTTTTGTCAGTTGGTGCCTGAAACTAGGGATCATTTATTTGCTCAATGTGTTTCTGTTGCTCAAATTTTCACTAAGATTTTGAAGGTTATTGGTATCAATCACTCTGTTAGTACTGATTTCAATTTTTACATGAATCTTTTTTGCTTCTTCTACTAGTCAGAAGTCTAGTTTGTATACTTTAAAGGCTAGTGTGTTTTGTGTTGTGGTTGAAAAAGTTTGGAGTCTTAGGAATGGCCTTGTGTTCAGAAATGAGCAGGTGACTGTTGATGTTTCTTGTAAGCAAGTATGTTCTATGCTGTTGTTGAGGCTGCATATGATGCCTGGTGTCCCAAATAGGCATGTGAAGGCCTTGATAAGTAAACTTCAACAAGTTTGATTAACAAGTTAGTTTGTTTTCTATCTCTGGTTGCTGTTTTGGATATGGTGTGTTTGTCTGGTCGGCATCTGTTCTTGTTGTTTGAGACTTGTAGGTTTTTTGTAGTCTTGATGGGTGCTAGGCTGAAGTCTGTGGTTCAGGTTGCTCTCTGTACCTATTGCTCTCCTTCTCTTCCTTCCTCAAGTTTATTTCAAGCCTTCAAGTGGATAACTGTACTCAGACTTGGATAATCTGTTCTGCCCAATCTGGATTGAGATTCACCTTAGCTGGGGGGGTGCTCTCCTTGGTGCAGACTACTCCATGATTTTGATCATAGTTCTGAGCTAGAATCATAGCAGGAGTTTGTGTTATTTTTGTTGATTAGGAGTCTTTCTTTGCTAGCAATCACAGTTGTATTCTGGAGTTGTCTAGCTTAGATTAGTTTAGTTATCCTAAATAGATTGATGTGATCTATTTAGCTTGAGATTGTGAGTTGTACAGGGATTTATTCCCTCTGACACTTTGTACTTCTCCATGTTTGGCTTAATGAACTTTAATTTCTCCAAAAAAAAAAAATATATTTATTGAATTGGTTGTATTGGTGGGGGTCATGGATAAACTACATTTTGTTGTTGTGGTTGGTTGGTTGGAAGGTTGGGTATGTGAATGAGAGAAATTAATTGTTTAAAAGGTTGGGAGGTTGGGTTGGTTGGGTGTTCATGAATATTTATGGTCTGAGGATTGGGCCACTCTTTTTCCATGTGCTCAAGTTCTAAATGTATCTACTAGACGTTCGGATCATGATGCAGTCTTAGTAAATACTGTTGGGCCGAATTCTTCTTACCAAAGGCCCAAACGTAGATACATGTTTGAGTCTATGTGGATAAGGCAGAAGGCTGTCAGCAAACTATCATGAATATTTGGGCTGCAGATGTTGACTTACTCCAGAATATTAACAGATGTCGAGTGGGTTTGGTTGATTGGAGTAAAAAATCTTTCTCACATGTACACTCTACTGTACGGAAAATGCAAGCAGAATAGGATTTACTCAAGACTAAATGTCATACTGTTGACATTAAAAGCTGCATGAATACTGTGAAAAAAGAGTTGGATGAGTTACTGGATCGAGATGAAACAATGTGGAAGCAGCATGCTAAAACTCAATAGTTGGCCGAAGGGGACCGTAATACTAAATTTTTTCATGCACAAGCTTCTAAGAGGGCGAAAAAGAATGAGATAAGGGGGTTACAGGATGGTAATGGAATTATGCAAAATTCTATTGAGAGTATGTGTGATATTGCTTCATATTATTTCCAGTCTATTTTTACTACTCTCCAACCATCAGAGGATGAGATTGAGAATGTCGTGAGAACTATGAGACAGACCTGGATCACTCTATCAACATGGAGCTTACTCGTGCTTTCACTCCGGAAGAGGTAAAAATTGCTCTCTTTGATATGTTCCCCACTAAAATCCCTGGTCCTGATGGTTTGCCTGCTCTTTTTTATCAAAAGTTTTGGCATATAGTTGGTAGTAATGTCATTGACTGTATTTTGAAGTTGTTAAATAATCAAAGCTTTGATTTTAAAATCAATTACACGCATATAATTCTCATTCCCAACTGTCAAACACCTGAGATGATTACCCATTTTCGTCCCATTAGCCTGAGCAATGTTAGTTTTAAAATTGCTTCTAAAGCAATTACAAATAGGCTAAAACCCCATATGCATTCTATCATAGCCGAGACCCCATCAGCTTTCGTACCAAACCGTTTGATTATTGATATTGTTTTAGTTGCTTACGAAGTTAATCATTTTCTCAAACGTAAAACCAAGGGCAAAGAGGTTTTTATGGCTTTAAAGCTAGATATGAGTAAAGCTTATGACCGGGTTGAATGGGCTTTTCTAAAGCAAGTGTTAGAAAAATTAGGTTTTGAGCATGCTTTTATTGATATAATCATACTTTGTGTGTGCACTATTTCAAACTCCATTCTTATAAACGGTGAAACTACTACTCATATTCAGCCTAGTCGAGGGATTAGATGGGGTGATCCTTTATCACCTTATTTGTTCCTTTTTGTTGCGGAAGCTTTTAGTTCTCTCTTAGCCGATGCTGAAAGGAGGGAGGTGATTCGTGGGGTTTCTGTTACTCCTAGAGCACCAAGGATCTCTCATCTCTTGTTTGCGGAAGATACTTTGATTTTTTTGTGATGCTACTCCTGATTCTGCTAATGAGATTCAGAACACTCTACACCGTTATAGTTTGGCTTCGGGTCAAGAGATCAATTTAGAAAAGTCTATGGTGTTTTTGGTAAGAATGTGAGGGATGAAAGAGTGGAGTCGATTAGGTCCTGTCTTCCTGTACATGTGGTGGAAAAACATGAAAAATATTCGGGGTTACCTACGGAGATGGGTAGATCTAAGAAGGAGGTGTTTGGGTGGTTAAGAGAGAGAGTTTGGGAAAAGACTCAAGGTTTTGGTGAAAAATGTCTTTCAAAAGTCGGAAAAGAAGTGGAAATGATTAAGGTTGTTTTACAAGCAATTCCGACCTATGTTATGGGTTGCTTTAAATTGCCAAAGTATTTGCTACATGAGATTGAGTCAATTATTTCTCGTTTCTGGTGGGGTGATGGACAATCGAATAAAATTCATTGGGTTAAGTGGGATAATCTGTGTGATAGTAAGAGAGATGGGGGAATAGGTTTCCGAGATCTTAGCTCTTTTAATTTGGCTATGTTGGGAAAGCAGATATGGCGTATTATTCATTATCCTGACTCACTTCTTAGTAGAGTTCTCAAAGCAAAATATTTCTCTCACTTTAATGTTCTTGATTTACAAATAAATCCTAATTATTCCTTTACTTGAAAAAGCATCTGCAATGCTTTAAATATTGTTAACAGGGGGTTAGATGACGCATAGGGAATGGCGAAGAGGTTGATGTTTGGGGAGATAACTGGATTCCAAGAAATGTTCAGCTTAAGACTATTACTTCTGATCTTTATACACTTGGTAGTATATCTGTGGCAAATTTAATTGATCAGGAAACTCATACTTGGAATTTACAGCTTTTACATACTCTTTTATGGAAAGAGGACATTACTGCTATTACAAAAATTCCAGTGGGTCCTAGTAGATAGTTCTGATGTTTTGGTTCGGCATTATACTCATTCTGCTACTATTCTGTCAAATCTGCTTATTATTTGGCCAGAAATCTAAAGAAAGCCCATAAACAAGCACATACAGCTGGTGGCAGTACTGATTCAAGGCAACGAAATTGGGATTTTATATGGAAATTGAAAATTCCTAATAAAATTAAAAAATTTACTTGAATGCTCCCGGAAAATCTTACCGGAGTCTATTTTTCCAGTGTGACATTCTGCAATTGAATCGATTCAGCATATCATTTATGATTGTTACTATGCAAGATTGTTCTGTGCTTTATCTGGTATACCCCATTCTTTTCTGCAGTTTAATTGTATGGACAACCTCGGGGCGAAATTACTGAGTGAGGTTTTTCCGAGGGTTAGGGGGCGAAATATAAAATTTTCGAAAATATTACCTATAAAAAAGAATTCCAAATTTTAGGGGGCGAATGCCCCCAGTCGCCTACATGTATGGATGTTTGGGATTGGTTTCAACAGGTCAAATCGCAAATGGAGAGATCCCAATTTGCTCTCTTTGTTGTCCATTGTTGGTCTCTATGGAATAATAAAAACAGAATTTTAAGGCTAAAGATCCATTAGAGGCAATCAGATTTGGGAGAGATTACCTTACCCGATTTGCAGACGCTCAACAGTTGTGGCATATCTCATCACCGGAATCTTTAGTGCACTGGCAGCCTCCATCTTCACGTTACATCAAAGTGAATGTTGATGCTTCTATCTCAACAAGAAATCCAGGCGCAGGCTTAGGGATGGTGGCACGAAATTATTTGGGTGAGGTACTAGCTTGGCGACGAAGGCGAATTCCCTTGCTCACAAACCCAGAAGTTGCAGAATTTATGGAAGCAACAGTAGGAATTGATTTGGCAGTACAATTCGGATGGAGAAACGTGATTATTGAAGGCGACTGTGTGTCTGTTATCCGAGATCTGAAGAAGTCGGAACTGAACCTTTCAGCTACTGAAAATTTTATTGATGAAGCAAGGAAGAAGTTAGATTTATTTACATCAATTGAATTCTCTCACATCAAAAGAGATGGCAATCAAATAGCTCATTTGTTGGCTCAAGATGTAGTTGAAGATAGTGAAGGCTTAGCTGTTCTGCCTTTTTAATCTTTTAGTGTTGGTACTATGTACTTTGTAGACACACTTGTCTATTCATGTTTTAATGAAAGTTTGCTTTCATCTAATAAAAAAAAAAAAAAACTAGTACTCTCTCTCTGTTCTAAAAAATAATTTCAACTATATTAGACGGCCTGCATTGCATGCCGTTACACTAAAATCAATCGCTGTGGACGGATAGATCCGTCGCTAAAGTTATCCGTCGCCTTCTGGCGACGGATCGGGCGACGGATAGAAAATCCGTCGCCCCCCTGGAGCTGTGACGACGGATAACAATCCGTCGTCCAATTCGCGACGGATTGGACGACGGATTGACCAATTATTTTTTTTTTAATTCCGAAATTTAGCGACGGATAGAATCTATCCGTCGCTAAATATTTTAATTGGACTAGTGACGGAATTTGAAATTCCGTCACTAATTCCGTCACTGTGAATTCCGTCACTAATTCCGTCACTATTTATTTCATATTAATCCCTATTTTTCGTAGTTCACCTATTTAATCAATATAATGTTCGATAATAAATCAATAATACGAAAAATGTTTCAATGAATAAAAAAGTAATATTCGGAGCTGGAGAAATTATCCAAACAAGTGTAAATATGAAAAAAATCGAACATACAGATACATAACTAGCTATCGACGGGGTGGGGTGGGTGATGGCGGAACGGGACATGAATCGCTCCATCTCAGAATCAAGCGCTTTCGTTCTGTCATGGCGCTCCATCTCGTCCCTTTGTTGCTCCATGTCTTGAGTTAGCCGAGCAACCTTGTTCCGGACTCTGATCGCACCATTTCCGAGACACAGTCCTGTGTAAACCGGACGTCTGGATCTGGGATGATGATGAGGAGCACGCCGGACTAGCAGATGCAAACCGAGGCTCCCGAGTCCATATATTCGTCCTTTCTTGTCCGGTTTGTTGACCTCTAGGAAGATGTTGTCAACTTGTTCGATTGACAACACATCACCCGCCTCGTCCTCCTCGCCACCTGCGCATCAACCTCAGCCAGAAATCGTAAATAGCAGATATAATGATCAGTTACTGTTTTAAAAAAGTAACTTGTAATAGTGTACAAATATGAACTTTAAGCAACATAAACATACCGCAATAGACGATGCCCGTGATGGTCCATACCCTTTCGCTTGGCCTTCTTGAAGATGGCATACTTGGATGTCACCTCCCCCGTGCCACCTGAATCAAACCAGATCTAGTCAACAATTTATCATCTACAAGTAATAGAGCATACACGTAATGCTAGATTGCAAAACACATATATACGCACGATTGATAATAATCGCAATGTAGATCGCCTCCCAAGGTGGTGAATGGCCCTTCCTGCCGTATCAGACTGGGATGCCCGGTTCTGCCTGTTGGTCCAAGCAACGTCCTGGACATCAGTTCGGCGCCAGTAGGCATCCCAAAGGGCCCACTCCGTTGCATCAACCTGTGGAGGGATTGGGCCACCCCGATCCCGAATGGCCTTCCACGTACAGACCATATCCTCAGATACTTGGATCCACAGTCGTAAAAACGCGCCAGATCTGGGATCAACTCACCGAATGAAGTACTCCTTCTACATTCCCAATTTCATACAACATCCAAAGTCAATACATGTCCTAACAACATAACAGATATGGTGACTAACATATCACCCAAATAAAGTGGCTAACATACCACTCACATATAGTGGCTAACATACCACTCACATATAGTGGCTAACATACCACTCACATTGTCCTAAAATTTACTAACACAATGGTGACTAACATATCACCCAAATAAAGTGGCTAACATACCACTCACATTGTCCTAAAATTTACTAACACAATGGTGACTAACATATCACCCAAATAAAGTGGCTAACATACCACTCACATACAAGCTAACATACCACTAACATTGTCCTAAAATTTACTAACACAATGGTGACTAACATATCACCCAAATAAAGTGGCTAACATACCACTCACATACAAGGCTAACATACCACTCATATTAAAACGATTAATTATAATTACAAACAAATGAATGTCATATTTTAACTTACCTCACTCATCAAGTACTCGCCCTCATGCGCTCGAGATGTGGCTCCAACACTCACCACCCTTGGTGGCTCTCTCCGCTCCTAAGATGTCACCTAGTTTGTTGTGCACCTCCCGAGGCCATAAGCTGTTGTCAATGTATAAGATACAAGAAACGAATATGCATTACTTTAGTACAACAATTTATACTTGTCAACTATCATTATCAGTTATGTTTTACATATTTAAGAAGAATGTATAATACTTACTTGGCAGACCAATAGGAAAATCACAGCAAGCCGTCCACGTGACGTTGGGATTGTTTGGATCGAACACGAGGTAGGGACAATCGCCGTGGTCGCCCTCCAAAGATGTGTCCGGCTGGTGGTGAGCCACGGCTCTCTCTGCCTGGGGTCTCGAGAATCCGAGACCTGCGTCACGATCTTCGAGCCCTCCTCGTCGACGGTGTCCCGACCCACCACTATCATGCGCGGCTGCGTGGGGGGGACGATAGGTGGACGGCCTCATGCATCTGCAAAAAAATGTAATAAATACAATAAAAATGTGTTAGTACGAGTTATAATACATAACAGATTATAATAACACATATAATTACTCATAATACACATAATATACCGTTATCACCGTCCTCTAAGACTACATATTGGTCCTCGTGCAGATCAAACAGCTCATCATCTGCTTCTATGGGATCTTCTGCTTGTTTATCGACATCCTCTTGTTGGTACGAGTTCGTAATTGAGTCGTCTTTCTCAATGTACTCCACTTTCGAGCGAGCACGAATAGGTACCGCAACTAACCATTCCCCCTTATCGCGTTTTCTGCTTGGATATTCAAGAAACACCACTTGTCGTGCTTGAGTCGCCAGAATAAATGGTTCATACTTGGTTCGGTACCTCTTCTTTTGGTTCACATCAACCATTTCATACCGCTCGTTCTTCCTCGTACCTCCTGGATTAGGATCACACCACTCAACGTCAAACAAGAAGGTTCGTTTAAATGGCAATCCAGAATATTCAATCCTCACAATTCGTTTTAGCTTGCCGTGGAAATCAAACAAAGTAGCGTCTCCATACTCTTCTGCACCATTAACACACACCCCGGATTTGCTTGTCGCCATGGCCGTGTTACATTCAGTCGTGTGGAACCTAAGGCCATTGACTATATAACCTGGGAATGTGTAGACCTTT
The DNA here is from genome assembly GCA_026545765.1 of Plantago major. Taxonomy (NCBI): domain Eukaryota; kingdom Viridiplantae; phylum Streptophyta; class Magnoliopsida; order Lamiales; family Plantaginaceae; genus Plantago; species Plantago major. The sequence continues at coordinate 63,162,550 of CM048844.1, read as the reverse complement.
TTGAATGGACCCTCTGCGAGAGCCTTTAAGTATATGCATGGCGTTGTTAATAGGATTCGGACATACTCGGAACCAACTGAAATTCGTAGGAATTTTTGAGTCAAGTAGTTCCTCTAGTGTATCCTCTGTCATCTGAGGATTTTCTTCCAAACAACGCTTTTTGAAAAAACTGCAAACATTGATTCATTGATAAGTCTATAATTGAAGTAGAGACTTGCGTAGCTATATTAAAATTTAAATAAATGGTTGCTGACCTCGCAAATAGTACCATATACTGGTCAACCTCAGCACAATTCGTGAGGACATAATATTGAGCTGCTTTCAACTCTTTATCCGTAAGATATTCTTTCTTAGTCGCACAAGAGGTCTCCCCGATACCAAGATGATATGGAAAACTCATCATCCGCTTGAACTACGAATGTGTCTGCATTTCGAGCTGGCCTTGCTGTCTTCGTAGGGACGTGTTCATCAAAGTAATAAGAGCAGAAGGTTGCAGTTTCCTCTCGAATGTAGGCATTGGCAATCGATCCTTCAGGTTTACCTTTGTTGTTGACATACTTCTTCAATTTCCCCAAGTACCTCTCGAATGGATACATCCATCGACATCGAACCGTCCAAAAGTCTCGCTTCATGTGGAAGGTGAACCAAGTGCTCCATAGAATCAAACCATTTCGGTGGAAAGATACGCCGAGCTTGCATAGAATCAATGGTATGTTCTTTTCAAGATTTTCCAACACTTTGTCATGAACCACCTTGTGCCTAAATTTTTGAAAAATAAGCTCAACTCGGTGATAGCAGTCCATACGTGTTTCTGAAGCTCTCGAAATGCTACCGGATAAGCCTCTCCATGAACACATGACAACGTGACTCTTCATCCCATAAACCTTTGTCTTCTTCAAATCCACACCTCTCTAAATTTGAGGCGTAATTATCTAGGAAACTCAATGCCCTCACCCAATCAAACAAAATTGACCTAGAAGCGTTGTCAATTGTGTAGCACGCTTCGCCACTTACCATTCTCATCCTTCTTTGTCAACTCAGCCTTTTACACCACATCGACAACTCGGATCTAGACTTCGCATGGTCCTTTGTTTTTCCCTCAATGTTGCAAAGTGTATTGAATAAGTTCTCGACACGTTCTTCTCAATGTGCATGAAATCTAAGTTGTGACGGATAAGAAGACCGCTCCAAGAAGGCAAGTCCCGTAAGATGCTTCTCTTCCTCCAACCACATTTTTACCAATTTTCTCGTTATGCTTCATCCACCCAAGCTCACCACCTTCATAAGACCCAATCTATCAATCTCCGCAAGAATTTGTGCACCAAGAAGTCTTGTCGGGCTTTTTGTCGACGACTTTATTTTTCAAGAATTGATCCTTGTTCTTCTGAACGGATGGTCACTTTCTAGCAACCTACGATGACAATCAAACCAACAAAATTTTCCACTACCCTTCGCCTAAATGCATCTGATCCTCCAAGCAATGTGGACATGCATATTTCCCTGATGTTTTCCTTCCAGATAGCATGGAGTACGCAGGGAAGTCACTCACGGTCAAAAGAAGAGCTGCTCTCAAGGTGAAGTTCTTTTTTGTCGACACATCATATGCAGGGATACCATCCGTCCACAACTCGATCAGCTCCTTGATTAGGGGTTGCAAGAAAACATCCAACGTCGATCCGTGATCTTTCGCCCAAGCACCAATGCGTCGAAACATGAATGGCTCCTTCATGCACTCACCGGGGCGATTATGCAGTGTGAGCATAATCGCCAACAAGAGTATTTACGTTCACTACCGAACGGGTTAAAACCATCCGCATAAAGTCCCAAACGTACATTTCTAGATTCGCCGCAAACTCGGATATGTCTGTCAAACGATTTCCATGCGGGTGAGTCTGCTGGATGGTCCATTCTACCACCTTCAAAGATTATCCGAGATTACTGCTCCTTGTGCCACCGCATTTTATCCGCAAGCACTTGAAGCATACAATCTTTTCAAACGAGGTGCTAGAGGAAGTAACACATTTTCTTATGTGAGAGATTTTTCTTTTGTCGTTTCTTTGCAGCCCCCTCCTTGTAACGCTTGTACCGTTCCTTACCACAGAACTTGCATTCTATTAGATCTGCATCCTCCTCCCAATATATCATGCACATTTTCGGACAACAGTCTATGGTTACCACAGGCATCCCTAATCCCCGCATCTTTTTCTTCGCTTGGTAAAAGTTGGTGGGAACTAGGTTTTCTTCAGGACAAAGGTCCGACATTACGTCAACCCATTCATTGAAGTTCGTTTCAGATTGCTGGCCATTAGCCTTACAACTCATTAGCCGAGATAACAAAGACAACTCAGTGAGCTTACACCCCGAGTAAACCGGCTTCCTTGATGATTCTAACAAGTCAAAGAACAACTGATCCTCGGGATTCGGTGGTTCCTCCACCTCCACCTCGGTTTAAGTGTTGGTTGTGTCCCTGAACTCCGCCCCTACAGCATCGTACACCATTTGTTCGACTCGAATAGCATCGCCTTCAGATTGGGATTGTTCCCGACTTGTTCATTTTCTCTTCCTTCCACGTTGTCCGTATTGGTCATATGTATTGACGGTCGCTTCCTCACCATGATGATTCCATACCGATACGCAGCAGAATCCATTTTTCCTCAAGTCTTGGACTACCACTTTAGGAGTCACGTATTGCTTGTTTTTGCACCTTTGTTTCATTACAAGGACACTTTATCAACCCATCCTTTACAAGCCGATTTGACATTGCAAATTCAATGAAACCTTCAAACCCTTTCATAAAACTCCATTGAACTCTGCCATTGAGAGTAAGACAATACATCCATCAACGATCGGTATTCATTGAATAATTAGATAATAACCTGACACGTTTGAATTCATTAGATCGAGTTCTTTCATTTACGATAATAAATCAATTTCACAATAATTCAATCAATTGCTACGTAATATAAGTTATATTAGCTCCAGCAATTGTTACGGCATTACATAATATAAGTTACATCAGCTTCAATTTTACCATAATGTTTGGTTTCATATATATATCAACTAATGATTACTAGTTATACAAGCCTAGAGACAAAACGGATGAAACTCCTCATTCTCATGCACCCCCCTCCTCATCACTTGGCGCTCCCTACCACGTAACTTGCATTCCAACAGATCTACATCCTCCTCCCAATACACCATGCACATGTTCCGACAAGCAGAAAGGCACTCGATAGGCGGCCCCAAACCCCGCCTCTCCCTCCATTGGAGGTATGACATGGACGGTGCTTCCTCACCGTGATGAATCCATACATGATACTCAGGCATGAATCCATAACGTCGCAAGTGCTCGAATACTACTGTAGGCGTCATAAATTGCTTGTTTCTGCAGGTTTCCAATGTGCAAGGACACTTTATCAACCCCCCAATTGCACAAACCGGACGTCCCATGGCAAACGAGATGAAACCTTTAACCCCTTCTACAAAACTCCTACAAACTCTGCCATTTACCGCCGTACGATCGTACATCCATGAACGGTCGGAATTCATTGTATATATACTTTATTTTTAACCTGAGACGTTCCAATTGATTAGATCGTATTTAATTTATTAGATCGATTCCAATTCGGATAAGAAGATTGTAGAGGTTAATTGTTAATTATTATATGTTGCTTATAAATTAATTATTAATTAAGTGATCGATATTTACAAAATTGGGAATATAATTTAACCATTTCAACCTCTTAGTACATATATTATATACTTAACATACATATCAAATTAACTAATTACTCTATACATATCGAATTACTACATATATTCATATCAAATTACATATTTAACATACAAATTTATCAAATCAAAACTACATACTTCTATACTTAACAAACATATCAAATTAACTAAACTAACTATATATACTTAACACACAAATCAAACTAACTACATACATTCATACATACCAAACTTAACATACTACATACATTCATATCATTCAAATTGAACAAATTACATATAATTGATCAAATTAACTAAACTAACTACTACATACTTATCATATATACATATAATTGCTCAAATTAATCAAAAATAAACAAAATCCCCAAATTTTTAAAAACTAGGGTTTTAGCAAAAATACCTTGACTAATCGGTAGAAATATGAAATTGATCGAAGAACCAAACTCCTTGTCACACGAGCTTCGATTAGGCACCAAGATCGGCGAATAACGGATGATCGGCGGAAAACGGATTCGTGAGAAGAAGAAAATGAGGAAGAAGAAGGAAGAAGATGAAGAAATGAGGATTACGCCTCATTTGCCGGAAAATAAGAACTCTGGGCCGACGGACGTATCCGTCGGCCCAGGCCGATCCGTCGATCTAGGCGACGGATAGGAATCACGTTTTATAGCGACGGATAATCTATCCGTCGCCCAGTTTTTTAAAAAATATATATATATATATATTTTTTTTAAAAAAGTCAAACCTGGGCGACGGATAATAATTATCCGTCGCCCAATTTAGCGACGGATAAGTTATCCGTCGCTAATAAGCGACGGATAACTGTTATCCGTCGCGAATTGGGACGACGGATAGATTCCGTCGCCCCAATAGGCGATCCGTCGTTATGGGGCGACGGATAAAATCACGTGTTCGAACGTATAATGGAAAAGCTCAGTTCAGACGAATATTTTCAACAAAAGCGAGATGCCATTGGTCGACTAGGTATGTCTTTGATTCAAAAATGTACTGTTGTTATAAGAGTTTTAGCCTATGGAACACCACCAGACGTTCTTGATGAGTGTCTGCGAATGAGTGAGCAGGTGATAAGAAAATCAGTTATGAAGTTTGTAGAAGGCGTAATTGCCAACTTTGGGAATGAATACCTCAGGAGTCCAACCGAAGAAGACATGGAGCGGCTTCTACATATTGGTGAACAACGCGGAGTTCCAGGAATGATGGGCATTATTGATTGCATGCACTAGGAATTGAAGAATTGTCCTACTGCTTGGGCAGGGCAGTATCAAGGAAGAAGTGGGAAGCCAACAATCATTTTGGAATTTGTTGCATCAGAAGATTGCTAGATCCGCATGCATTTTTGGAACCCAGGTACAAACAATGATATTAATGTGCTAAACAAATCTCCTGTTTTCAATGATATTTTATCAGGCCGAGCGCCGAAAGTCAATTACACTGTTAATGGTCATGAAAGTAATATGGGATATTACCTCACTGATGGAATTTATCTAGAATGGGCGCATTTGTGAAATCTATTAAGTCTCCTATTATTCGCAAGCACAAGTTATTTGCTCAACATCAAGAGGCTGTTAGGAAAGTTTTTGAGCTGGCTTTTGGTATTCTACAAGCTCGTTTCTCTTTTATTAAACAACCATGTCTTCTATGGGATCGACATGCCATGGGACAAATTATGATTGCTTGCATCATCCTCCATAATTTGATAGTTGAAGATGAAAGAGACACTTACCTAACCTATACCGATCCCATCAAATTCATGGAAGATCATCCCGGACATGTGAATGAAGATGAGGGTGAAGAAGACGTTGATCCTATTTTCAACTACTCCACTGAACGAGTTGCAAGTCTAGCCCGATATATGACTAACAGGGACCAGCTTCGCAACAGAAATGGTCACAAGGAACTTATGAACGACTTAATTGAGCACATATGGGAGCATTTTAATGATGAGGACTGAATGTGTAATTTTTCAATTTTTTATCCTTCAGCAGCATTGTTTATTTTGAAATTACATTTGAAGGCATTGTAATTTTTTTTCCATGTAATTTAGTAATGTAGTCTTAAATTGCTACGTCACCTTGTATTTTAATTTTTCAATCTAAGTTAAAGTTTTTTAATATTATATTTGATTATTATATTTAATTATCTATTATAATTATTTTATGATAATAATGAAAAGAATAATACTATTTATTATTATATTGATCAGTCTCTTATTGTTGATCATATTGTTCATTTCTATACTCAGTTGTTTGGTACTTTTAGAGCTACTACTCCTCTTGACTGTTCTTTGTTTGATGATGCTCATATTGTTACTCCTGCTATGAACTTGCTTTTGACTAGAAGGTTGACTCCTGCTGAACTGAAAGTGGTTGTTTTCAAAATGGGTAACAATAAGGCACCTGGTCCTGATGGTTTCAATCCTTTCATCTTTAAGAAAACTTGGCCTATTATTGGTGAGCTTGTGTTTCAGGCTGTTGATGAGTTTTTCTGCAATGGTAAGTTGTTGAGACACGTTAATAACACTGATGTTACTCTCCTTCCTAAGGTTTCTCATCCCATGTTTATTAAAGAATTTAGGCCCATTGCTTGTTGCAATACTGTGTACAAAATGATTACTAAGATTCTTGCTGACAGGATTCAGTTGCTTATGCCTACTCTTGTTTGTGCTAATCAAAGTGCTTTTGTGTCTGGTAGGTTAATGCAGCATAATATTTTGCTTAGTCAGGAGTTAGTTAGAGGGTATGCTCAGAAAAATATTTCTCCCAGATGTTTTCTTAAAATTGACTTGCAAAAAGCCTATGATACTATTAGCTGGATTTTTCTTAGAGATGTGCTTATTCAGTATGGGTTTGATATGTGGTATGTGGATAGGGTTATGACTTATGTGCCTACATCTAGGTTTTCCTTTAAAGTTAATGGTAGCTTGGAAGGTCTTCTTGATGGGCAGCAAGGTCTTCGACAGGGGGACCCCATTAGTCCTTACTTATTTGTTCTTTGCATGGATTACCTTACTAAAGTTCTTAGAAGAGTGGTTCCTGATCCTGCTTTTGGTTTTCATCCTAAGTGTAAAAGATTGAATTTGATTCAGTTAGGGTTCGCTGATGATTTGTTAATCTTCTGTAAGGCTAATGTTGCTTCTTTACAAGTTATTAAATCTGCCCTGCAACACTTTTCCTCAGTTTCTGGATTGCAGGTGAACACTGATAAGAGCTCTATCTTCATTGGTGGTTTAAAGGAGGCTGATAAGTCTAAGCTTCTTCAGGTGTTGTAGTTCCCTGAGGGGCAGTTCCCTGTCAGATACTTGGGGATTCCCTTATGCCCTAGGAGACTGAAGGTTTCTGACTATGAGCCTCTTATTTTGAAACTGACTAGTAAGGTCCATTCTTGGGCTGCAAGGAGTTTGAGTTAGGCTGGTAAAGTGGTACTACTCAAGGCTGTGCTCATGAGCATTGAGATGTTCTGGGCTCAGGTTTTTGTTTTCCCTATTGGTGTTTACACTAGGTTGGTTTCTATCTTGAGAAGTTTTTTGTGGTCTGGTAAGGTGGGAGGTAAGAAGAGCCCTGTAGCTTGGTTGAAATTGTGTCACCCAAAAGATAGGGGTGGGATTGGCATCAAAGAGGTTTTGGCTTGAAACAAGAGTTCTGTGTAAATATTTGTTTGAGTCATGGCAGATGGTTCTGGTAGTTCTTTGTGGCATCATTGGATACAAACTTGTATTCTTAAAGGGAAAAGTATCTGGACTATTACTGTTAAGGCTTCTGATAGTGGTTGGTGGAAAAGTTTGCTTGGTTTAAGGGATGACCTGATGAGACTTGTTGATGTTTCTTCCATGCCTGCTATGACTTCAAAACTGAGGGTGCAGTACTTGTATGAAGTGTTCTTCCCTTCTCCTAGCACTGTGCCTTGGAGTTCTTTGGTGTGGAATAAGCTATATATACCTAGAGTATCCATTTGTCTTTGGTTGGTTTGTTTAAATAGATTGCCTGTGAAAGTTAGGTTATGTGCTTGGGGTTTGGTTGATAATGATTCATGTCCTTTTTGTCAGTTGGTGCCTGAAACTAGGGATCATTTATTTGCTCAATGTGTTTCTGTTGCTCAAATTTTCACTAAGATTTTGAAGGTTATTGGTATCAATCACTCTGTTAGTACTGATTTCAATTTTTACATGAATCTTTTTTGCTTCTTCTACTAGTCAGAAGTCTAGTTTGTATACTTTAAAGGCTAGTGTGTTTTGTGTTGTGGTTGAAAAAGTTTGGAGTCTTAGGAATGGCCTTGTGTTCAGAAATGAGCAGGTGACTGTTGATGTTTCTTGTAAGCAAGTATGTTCTATGCTGTTGTTGAGGCTGCATATGATGCCTGGTGTCCCAAATAGGCATGTGAAGGCCTTGATAAGTAAACTTCAACAAGTTTGATTAACAAGTTAGTTTGTTTTCTATCTCTGGTTGCTGTTTTGGATATGGTGTGTTTGTCTGGTCGGCATCTGTTCTTGTTGTTTGAGACTTGTAGGTTTTTTGTAGTCTTGATGGGTGCTAAATTTCAAGTCTGTGGTTCAGTTGCTCTGTACCTATTGCTCCTTCTCTTCCTTCCTCAAGTTTATTTCAAGCCTTCAAGTGGATAACTCATACAGACTTGGATAACTGCTCGCCTAACTGGATTGAGATTCACCTTAGTGGGGGTGCTCTCCTTGCGCACTACTCCATGATTTTGATCATAGTTCGAGCTAGAATCATAGCGTGAGTTGTGTTATTTTTGTTGATTAGAGTCTTTCTTTGCTAGCGCAGCTTTATTCTGGAGTTGTCTAGCTTAGATTAGTTTAGTTATCCTAAATAGATTGATGTGATCTATTTAGCTTGAGATTGTGAGTTGTACAGGGATTTATTCCCTCTGACACTTTGTACTTCTCCATGTTTGGCTTAATGAACTTTAATTTCTCCAAAAAAAAAAAATATATTTATTGAATTGGTTGTATTGGTGGGGGTCATGGATAAACTACATTTTGTTGTTGTGGTTGGTTGGTTGGAAGGTTGGGTATGTGAATGAGAGAAATTAATTGTTTAAAAGGTTGGGAGGTTGGGTTGGTTGGGTGTTCATGAATATTTATGGTCTGAGGATTGGGCCACTCTTTTTCCATGTGCTCAAGTTCTAAATGTATCTACTAGACGTTCGGATCATGATACAGTCTTAGTAAATACTGTTGGGCCGAATTCTTCTTACCAAAGGCCCAAACGTAGATACATGTTTGAGTCTATGTGGATAAGGCGTATATCAAAGAAACTATCATGAATATTTCAATGCAGATGTTGACTTACTCGAATATTAATGTATGTCGAGTGGGTTTGGTTGATTGGAGTAAAAAATCTTTCTCACATGTACACTCTACTGTACGGAAAATGCAAGCAGAATAGGATTTACTCAAGACTAAATGTCATACTGTTGACATTAAAAGCTGCATGAATACTGTGAAAAAAGAGTTGGATGAGTTACTGGATCGAGATGAAACAATGTGGAAGCAGCATGCTAAAACTCAATAGTTGGCCGAAGGGGACCGTAATACTAAATTTTTTCATGCACAAGCTTCTAAGAGGGCGAAAAAGAATGAGATAAGGGGGTTACAGGATGGTAATGGAATTATGCAAAATTCTATTGAGAGTATGTGTGATATTGCTTCATATTATTTCCAGTCTATTTTTACTACTCTCCAACCATCGTGAGGATGAGATTGAGAATGTCGTGAGAACTATGAGATGGACACGGATCACTCTATCAACATGGAGCTTACTCGTGCTTTCACTCTAAGAGGTAAAAATTCTCTTTGATATGTTCCCCACTAAAATCCCTGGTCCTGATGGTTTGCCTGCTCTTTTTTATCAAAAGTTTTGGCATATAGTTGGTAGTAATGTCATTGACTGTATTTTGAAGTTGTTAAATAATCAAAGCTTTGATTTTAAAATCAATTACACGCATATAATTCTCATTCCCAACTGTCAAACACCTGAGATGATTACCCATTTTCATCCATTAGCCTTGAAAGTAATGTTAGTTTTAAAATTGCTTCTAAAGCAATTACAAATAGGCTAAAACCCCATATGCATTCTATCATAGCCGAGACCCCATCAGCTTTCGTACCAAACCGTTTGATTATTGATATTGTTTTAGTTGCTTACGAAGTTAATCATTTTCTCAAACGTAAAACCAAGGGCAAAGAGGTTTTTATGGCTTTAAAGCTAGATATGAGTAAAGCTTATGACCGGGTTGAATGGGCTTTTCTAAAGCAAGTGTTAGAAAAATTAGGTTTTGAGCATGCTTTTATTGATATAATCATACTTTGTGTGTGCACTATTTCAAACTCCATTCTTATAAACGGTGAAACTACTACTCATATTCAAATTTAGTCGAGGGATTAGATGGGGTGATCCTTTATCACCATATTTGTTCCTTTTTGTTGCGGAAGCTTTTAGTTCTCTCTTAGCCGATGCTGAAAGGAGGGAGGTGATTCGTGGGGTTTCTGTTACTCCTAGAGCACCAAGGATCTCTCATCTCTTGTTTGCGGAAGATACTTTGATTTTTTTGTGATGCTACTCCTGATTCTGCTAATGAGATTCAGAACACTCTACACCGTTATAGTTTGGCTTCGGGTCAAGAGATCAATTTAGAAAAGTCTATGGTGTTTTTGGTAAGAATGTGAGGGATGAAAGAGTGGAGTCGATTAGGTCCTGTCTTCCTGTACATGTGGTGGAAAAACATGAAAAATATTCGGGGTTACCTACGGAGATGGGTAGATCTAAGAAGGAGGTGTTTGGGTGGTTAAGAGAGAGAGTTTGGGAAAAGACTCAAGGTTTTGGTGAAAAATGTCTTTCAAAAGTCGGAAAAGAAGTGGAAATGATTAAGGTTGTTTTACAAGCAATTCCGACCTATGTTATGGGTTGCTTTAAATTGCCAAAGTATTTGCTACATGAGATTGAGTCAATTATTTCTCGTTTCTGGTGGGGTGATGGACAATCGAATAAAATTCATTGGGTTAAGAGGGATAATCTGTGTGATAGTAAGAGAGATGGGGGAATAGGTTTCCGAGATCTTAGCTCTTTTAATTTGTCTATGTTGGGAAAGCAGATATGGCGTATTATTCATTATCCTGACTCACTTCTTAGTAGAGTTCTCAAAGCAAAATATTTCTCTCACTTTAATGTTCTTGATTTACAAATAAATCCTAATTATTCCTTTACTTGAAAAAGCATCTGCAATGCTTTAAATATTGTTAACAGGGGGTTAGATGACGCATAGGGAATGGCGAAGAGGTTGATGTTTGGGGAGATAACTGGATTCCAAGAAATGTTCAGCTTAAGACTATTACTTCTGATCTTTATACACTTGGTAGTATATCTGTGGCAAATTTAATTGATCAGGAAACTCATACTTGGAATTTACAGCTTTTACATACTCTTTTATGGAAAGAGGACATTACTGCTATTACAAAAATTCCAGTGGGTCCTAGTAGATAGTTCTGATGTTTTGGTTCGGCATTATACTCATTCTGCTACTATTCTGTCAAATCTGCTTATTATTTGGCCAGAAATCTAAAGAAAGCCCATAAACAAGCACATACAGCTGGTGGCAGTACTGATTCAAGGCAACGAAATTGGGATTTTATATGGAAATTGAAAATTCCTAATAAAATTAAAAAATTTACTTGAATGCTCCCGGAAAATCTTACCGGAGTCTATTTTTCCAGTGTGACATTCTGCAATTGAATCGATTCAGCATATCATTTATGATTGTTACTATGCAAGATTGTTCTGTGCTTTATCTGGTATACCCCATTCTTTTCTGCAGTTTAATTGTATGGACAACCTCGGGGCGAAATTACTGAGTGAGGTTTTTCCGAGGGTTAGGGGGCGAAATATAAAATTTTCGAAAATATTACCTATAAAAAAGAATTCCAAATTTTAGGGGGCGAATGCCCCCGTCCAGGTCCGCCCCTGTGTATGGATGTTTGGGATTGGTTTCAACAGGTCAAATCGCAAATGGAGAGATCCCAATTTGCTCTCTTTGTTGTCCATTGTTGGTCTCTATGGAATAATAAAAACAGAATTTTAAGGCTAAAGATCCATTAGAGGCAATCAGATTTGGGAGAGATTACCTTACCCGATTTGCAGACGCTCAACAGTTGTGGCATATCTCATCACCGGAATCTTCAGTGCACTGGCAGCCTCCATCTTCACGTTACATCAAAGTGAATGTTGATGCTTCTATCTCAACAAGAAATCCAGGCGCAGGCTTAGGGATGGTGGCACGAAATTATTTGGGTGAGGTACTAGCTTGGCATGGCGTAATTCCTTGCTCACAAACCCAGAATTGCAGAATTTATGGAAGCAACAGTAGGAATTGATTTGGCAGTACAATTCGGATGGAGAAACGTGATTATTGAAGGCGACTGTGTGTCTGTTATCCGAGATCTGAAGAAGTCGGAACTGAACCTTTCAGCTACTGAAAATTTTATTGATGAAGCAAGGAAGAAGTTAGATTTATTTACATCAATTGAATTCTCTCACATCAAAAGAGATGGCAATCAAATAGTTCATTTGTTGGCTCAAGATGTAGTTGAAGATAGTGAAGGCTTAGCTGTTCTGCCTTTTTAATCTTTTAGTGTTGGTACTATGTACTTTGTAGACAGACTTGTCTATTCATGTTTTAATGAAAGTTTGCTTTCATCTAATAAAAAAAAAAAACTAGTACTCTCTCTCTCTGTTCTAAAAAATAATTTCAACTATATTAGACGGCCTGCATTGCATGCCGTTACACTATTAAATTGGCTCAGAGCGACGGATCTATCCGTCACATAGTTACCTATCCGTCGCCTCGAGCCGTGGCGACGGATAACAATCCGTCGTCCAATTCGCGACGGATTGGACGACGGATTGACCAATTATTTTTTTTTTAATTCCGAAATTTAGCGACGGATAGATTCTATCCGTCGCTATATTTAGCGACGGATAGATCCTATCCGTCGCTATATTTAGCGACGGATAGAATCTATCCGTCGCTAAATATTTTAATTGGACTAGTGACGGAATTTGAAATTCGCCACTAATTCCGCCACGTGAATTCCGCCACTAATTCCGCTACTATTTATTTCATATTAATCCCTATTTTTCGTAGTTCACCTATTTAATCAATATAATGTTCGATAATAAATCAATAATACGAAAAATGTTTCAATGAATAAAAAGTAATATTCGAGTGGAGAAATTATCCAAACAAGTGTAAATATGAAAAAAATCCGAACATACAGATACATAACTAGCTATCGACGGGGTGGGGTGGGTGATGGCGAATCGGGACATGAATCGCCCATCTCAGAATCAAGGCGCTGTTTCTCCGTCAAAGCGCCCATCTCGCCCTTTGTTGCTCCATCTCTTGAAGTTAGCCGAGCAACCTGCTCGGACCGCGATCGCACCATTTTAGACCGTCCCGTGTAAACCGGACGTCTGGATCATTGGATGATGATGAGGAGCACCGGACTAGCCGATGCAAACCGAGGCTCCGAGTCCATATATTCGCCCTTTCTTGTCCGGTTTGTTGACCTCTAGGAAGATGTTGTCAACTTGTTTAGTTGACAACACATCACCCGCCTCGCCCTCCTCGCCTCGCCACCGAAAGCATCAACCTCACCAAATCGTAAATAGATGATATAATGACTGCCATCGCTTTAAAAAGTAACTTGTAATAGTGTACAAATATGAACTTTAAGCAACATAAACATACCGCAATAGACGATGCCCGCAATGGTCCATACCTCTTCTTCGGCCTTCTTGAAGATGGCATACTTGGATGTCACCTCCCGTGCCACCTGAATCAAACCAGATCTAGTCAACAATTTATCATCTACAAGTAATAGAGCATACACGTAATGCTAGATTGCAAAAACACATATATACGCACCGATTGATAATAATCAGTAACAGTAGATCGCCTCCCAAGGTGGTGAATGGCCCTTCCCGCCAGACGATCGGGATGCCCGGTCGCTGCTGGTCCAAGCAACGCCCCGGACATCGGTTGCGCCAGAAGGGCATCCCAAAGGGCCCACCGTTGCATCAACTCGTGGAGGATTGGGCCACCCCGATCCCGAATGGCCTTCCACGCATGCACTATATCCTCAGATAGCTTGATCCCATAGCCTCGTAAACGCCAGATCTGTGGATCAACTCTCCGGGAATGAAGTACTCCTTCTACATTCCCAATTTCATACAACATCCAAAGTCAATACATGTCCTAACAACATAACAGATATGGTGACTAACATATCACCCAAATAAAGTGGCTAACATACCACTCACATATAGTGGCTAACATACCACTCACATATAGTGGCTAACATACCACTCACATTGTCTTAAAATTTACTAACACAATGGTGACTAACATATCACCCAAATAAAGTGGCTAACATACCACTCACATTGTCCTAAAATTTACTAACACAATGGTGACTAACATATCACCCAAATAAAGTGGCTAACATACCACTCACACATACAAGCTAACATACAACTCACATTGTCCTAAAATTTACTAACATAATGGTGACTAACATATCACCCAAATAAAGTGGCTAACATACCACTCACATACAGTGGCTAACATACCACTCATATTAAAACGATTAATTATAATTACAAACAAATGAATGTCATATTTTAACTTACCCTCAGCCATCAAGTACTCGCCCTCATGCGCCCGAGATGTGGCTCCAACACTCACCACCCTCGCCTTGGTTTCTCCCGCCCGGAAGATGTCACCTAGTTTGTTGTGCACCTCCGAGGCCATAAGTCATTGTCAATGTATAAGATACAAGAAACGAATATGCATTACTTTAGTACAACAATTTATACTTGTCAACTATCATTATCGCTATGTTTTACATATTTAAGAAGAATGTATAATACTTACTTGGCAGACCAATAGGGAAAATCACAGTAAGCCGCCCCACGTGACGTTGGGATTGTTTGGATCGAACACGAGGTAGGGACAATCGCCGTGGTCGCCCTCCAAAGATGTGTCCGGCCGACCGGTAGAGCCACGGCGCCTCTCTCGCCTGGGGTCTCAGAATCCGAGACCTTTGTCTCGATCTTCGAGCCCTCCCTGTCGACGGTGTCCCGACCCACCGCTATCATGCGGCCGCGTGGGGGGACGATAGGTGGACGGCCTCTCCGGCATCTGCAAAAAATGTAATAAATACAATAAAATGTGTTAGTACGAGTTATAATACATAATGATTATAATAACACATATAATTACTCATAATATACCGTTATCGCCGTCCTCTAAGACTACATATTGGTCCTCGTGCGCATCAAAATTTCATCATCCGCTTCTATGGGATCTTCGCTTGTTTATCGACATCCTCTTGTTGGTACGAGTTCGTAATTGAGTCGCCTTTCAATGTACTCCACTTTCGAGCGAAACCGAATAGGTACCGCAACTAACCATTCCCCTTATCGCGTTTTCGCTTGGATATTCAAGAAACACCACTTGTCGTGGCTTGAGTCGCCGTAATAAATGGTTCATACTTGTTCGGTACCTCTTCTTTCGTTCACATCAACCATTTCATACCGCTCTTCCTCGCACTCCCGGATTAGGATCATACCACTCAACGCCAAACAAGAAGGTTCGTTTAAATGGCAATCCGTAATATTCAATCCTCACAATTCGCTTTAGCTTGCGTGGAAATCAAACAAAGTAGCGTCTCCATACTCTTCTGCACCATTAACACACACCCCGGAGTTGCTTGTCGCCATGGCCGTGTTACATTCAGTCGTGTGGAACCTAAGGCCATTGACTATATAACCTGGGAATGTGTAGACCTTTTGAATGGACCTTTATGAGAGCCTTTAAGTATATGCATGTGACGTTGTTAATAGGATTCGGACATACTCTAACTAACTGAAATTTCAGAGGAATTTTTGAGTCAAGTAGTTCCTCTAGTGTATCCTCTGTCATCTGAGGATTTTCTTCCAAACAACGCTTTTTGAAAAAACTGCAAACATTGATTCATTGATAAGTCTATAATTGAAGTAGAGACTCATGTAGCTATATTAAAATTTAAATAAATGGTTGACCTCGCAAATAGTACCATATAATCGTCAACCTCAAAGACAATTCGTGAGGACATAATATTGAGTCTTTCAACTCTTTATCCGTAAGATATTCTTTCTTAGTGCACCAAGAGGTCTCCCGATACCCTCAAGATGATAGGGAAAACTCATCATCCGCTTGAACTACGAATGTGTCTCGCATTTCGGGCCTTTGCCTTCGTAGGGACGTGTTCATCAAAGTAATAAGAATGTAGTTGCGCCTCTCGAATGTAGGCATTGGCAATCGATCCTTCAGTTTACCTTTGTTGTTGACATACTTCTTCAATTTCCCAAGTACCTCTCGAATGGATACATCCATCGACATCGAACCTCCAAAGAAGTCTCGCTTCATGTGGAAGGTGAACTGCAAGTGCTCCATAGAATCAAACCACTCGGTGGAAAGATACGCCGAGCTTGCATAGAATCAATGGTATGTTCTTTTCAAGATTTTCCAACACTTTGTCATGAACCACCCTTGTGCCTAAATTTTGAAAATAAGCTCAACTCGGTGATAGCAGTCCATACGTGTTTCGGTAAGCTCTCGAAATGCTACCGGATAAGCCTCTCCATGAACACATGACAACCGTGACTCTTCATCCCATAAACCTTTGTCTTCTTCAAATCCACACACCTCTCTAAATTTGAGGCGTAATTATCCGGGAAACTCAATGCCCTCACCCAATCAAACAAAATTGACCTAGAAGCGTTGTCAATTGTGTAGCACGCCGCTTTCACTTACCATTCTCATCCTTCTTTGTCAACTCAGCCTTTTACACCACGTCGACAACTCGGATCTAGACTTCGCATGGTCCATTGTTTTTCCCTCAATGTTTCAAAGTGTATTGAATAAGTTCTAACACGCTCTTCTCAATGTGCATGAAATCTAAGTTGTGACGGATAAGAAGACCGCCCAAGAAGGCAAGTCCCGTAAGATGCTTCTCTTCCTCCAACCACATTTTTACCAATTTTCTCTATGCTTCATCCACCCAAGCTCACCACCTTCATAAGACCCAATCTATCAATCTCCGCAAGAATTTGTGCACCAAGAAGTCTTGTCGGGGCTTTTTGTCGACTTTATTTTTCAAGAATTGATCCTTGTTCTTCCCGAACGGATGGTCACTTTCTAGCAACCTACGATGACAATCAAACCAACAAAATTTTCCACTACCCTTCGCCTAAATGCATCCAGATCCTCCAAGCAATGTGGACATGCATATTTCCCGATGTTTTCCTTCCAGATAGCATGGAGTACGCAGGAAGTCACACCACGGTCCAAAGAAGAGCCGCCTCAAGGTGAAGTTCTTTTGTCGACACATCATATGCAGGATACCATCCGTCCACAACTCGATCAGCTCCTTGATTAGGGGTTGCAAGAAAACATCCAACGTCGATCCAGATCTTTCGCCCAAGCACCAATGCAATCGAAACATGAATGGCTCCTTCATGCACTCACCGGGGCGATTGTACGGTGAGCATAATCGCCAACAAGAGTATTTACGCGTTCACTACCGAACGGGTTAAAACCATCCGCATAAAGTCCCAAACGTACATTTCTAGATTCGCCGCAAACTCGGATATGTCACAAACGATTTCCATGCGGGTGAGTCTCATTGATGGTCCATTCTACCACCTTCAAAGATTATCCGAGATTACTCGCCTTGTGCCACCGCATTTTATCCGCAAGCACTTGAAGCATACAATCTTTTCAAACGAGGTGCTAGAGGGAATTACCACATTTTCTTATGTGAGAGATTTTTCTTTGTCGCTTTCTTGCAGCCCTCCTTGTAACGCTTTGTACCGTTCCTTACCACGTAACTTGCATTCTATTAGATCCGCATCCTCCTCCCAATATATCATGCACATTTTCGCATACAATGCCTATGGTTACCACATGACCCTAATCCCGCATCTTTTCTTCGCTTGGTAAAAGTTGGTGGAACTAGGTTTTCTTCAGACAAAGGTCCGACATTACGCCAACCCATTCATTGAAGCTCGTTTGATTGTCGCCATTAGCCTTACAACTCATTAGCCGAGATAACAAAGACAACTCGGTGAGCTTACACCCCAGTAAACCGGCTTCCTTGATGATTCTAACAAGTCAAAGAACAATCGATCCTCGGATTCGTGGTTCCTCCACCTCCACCTCGGTTTAAGTGTTGGTTGTGTCCCTGAACTCCGCCCCTACAGCATCGTACACCATTTGTTCGACTCGAGCTCGAATAGCATCGCCTTCAGATTGGGATTGTTCCCCGACTTGTTCATTTTTTCTTCCTTCCACGTTGTCTCAGATTGGTCATATGTATTGACGGTCTTGCTTCCTCACCATGATGATTCCATACCGACACGCAGTGTGAATCCATTTTTCCTCAAGTGTCGGACTACCACTTTAGGAGTCACGATTGCTTGTTTCAGACCGTTTCATTGCACAAGGACACTTTATCAACCCATCCTTTACACAAGCCAGGTTGACATTGCAAATTCAATGAAACCTTCAACCCCTTTCGTAAAACTCCATTGAACTCGCCATTGAGAGTACAATACATCCATCCACGATAGGTATTCATTGTATAATTAGATAATAACCTGACACGTTTGAATTCATTAGATCGAGTTCTTTCATTTACGATAATAAATCAATTTCACAATAATTCAATCAATTGCTACGTAATATAAGTTATATTAGCTCCACCAATTGTTACGGCATTACATAATATAAGTTACATCGCCTTCAATTTTACCATAATGTTTGGTTTCATATATATATAAACTAATGATTACTAGTTATACAAGCTAGAGACAAACGGATGAAACTCCTCATTCTCATGCACCCCCCTCCTCATCACTTGTGACGCTCCCTACCACATAACTTGCATTCCAACAGATCTACATCCTCCTCCCAATACACCATGCACATGTTCCGACAAGCAGAAAGGCACTCAATAGGCGGCCCCAAACCCCGCCTCCCTCCATTGAGGTATGACATGGATTGCTTCTCACCGTGATGAATCCATACATGATACTCAGGCATGAATCCATAACGTCGCAAGTGCTCGAATACTGTCGTAGGCGTCATAAATTGCTTGTTTCTGCAGGTTTCCAATGTGCAAGGACACTTTATCAACCCCCCAATTGCACAAACCGGACGTCCCATGGCAAACGAGATGAAACCTTTAACCCCTTCTACTAAACTCCTACAAACTCTGCCATTTATCATGCATTTATCGTACATCCATGAACGGTCGGAATTCATTGTATACTTTATTTTTAACCTGAGACGTTCCAATTGATTAGATCGTATTTAATTTATTAGATCGATTCCAATTCGGATAAGAAGATTGTAGAGGTTAATTGTTAATTATTATATGTTGCTTATAAATTAATTATTAATTAAGTGTTCGATATTTACAAAATTGGGAATATAATTTAACCATTTCAACCTCTTAGTACATATATTATATACTTAACATACATATCAAATTAACTAATTACTCTATACATATCGAATTACTACATATATTCATATCAAATTACATACTTAACATACAAATTTATCAAATCAAAACTACATACTTCTATACTTAACAAACATATCAAATTAACTAAACTAACTATATATACTTAACACACAAATCAAACTAACTACATACATTCATACATACCAAACTTAACATACTACATACATTCATATCATTCAAATTGAACAAATTACATATAATTGATCAAATTAACTAAACTAACTACTACATACTTATCATATATACATATAATTGCTCAAATTAATCAAAAATAAACAAAATCCCCAAATTTTTAAAAACTAGGGTTTTAGCAAAAATACCTTGATTAATCGGTAGAAATATGAAATTGATCGAAGAACCAAACTCCTTGTCACACGAGCTTCGATTAGGCACCAAGATTGGCCGGAATAATGGATGATTGGCCGGAAAACGGGATTGAGGAGAAGAAGAAAATGAGGAAGAAGAAGGAAGAAGATGAAGAAAATCAGTTATGAAGTTTGTAGAAGGCGTAATTGCCAACTTTGGGAATGAATACCTCAGGAGTCCAACCGAAGAAGACATGGAGCGGCTTCTACATATTGGTGAACAACGCGGAGTTCCAGGAATGATGGGAATTATTGATTGCATGCACTAGGAATGGAGTTCAAGGAACTTATGAACGACTTAATTGAGCACATATGGGAGCATTTTAATGATGAGGACTGAATGTGTAATTTTTCAATTTTTTATCCTTCAGCAGCATTGTTTATTTTGAAATTACATTTGAAGGCATTGTAATTTTTTTTCCATGTAATTTAGTAATGTAGTCTTAAATTGCTACGTCACCTTGTATTTTAATTTTTCAATCTAAGTTAAAGTTTTTTAATATTATATTTGATTATTATATTTAATTATCTATTATAATTATTTTATGATAATAATGAAAAGAATAATACTATTTATTATTATATTGATCAGTCTCTTATTGTTGATCATATTGTTCATTTCTATACTCAGTTGTTTGGTACTTTTAGAGCTACTACTCCTCTTGACTGTTCTTTGTTTGATGATGCTCATATTGTTACTCCTGCTATGAACTTGCTTTTGACCAGAAGGTTGACTCCTACTGAACTGAAAGTGGTTGTTTTCAAAATGGGTAACAATAAGGCACCTGGTCCTGATGGTTTCAATCCTTTCATCTTTAAGAAAACTTTGCCTATTATTGGTGAGCTTGTGTTGCAATGGTAAGTTGTTGAGACACGTTAATAACACTGATGTTACTCTCCTTCCTAAGGTTTCTCATCCCATGTTTATTAAAGAATTTAGGCCCATTGCTTGTTGCAATACTGTGTACAAAATGATTACTAAGATTCTTGCTGACAGGATTCAGTTGCTTATGCCTACTCTTGTTTGTGCTAATCAAAGTGCTTTTGTGTCTGGTAGGTTAATGCAGCATAATATTTTGCTTAGTCAGCAGTTAGTTAGAGGGTATGCTCAGAAAATTATTTCTCCCAGATGTTTTCTTAAAATTGACTTGCAAAAAGCCTATGATACTATTAGCTGGATTTTTCTTAGAGATGTGCTTATTCAGTATGGGTTTGATATGTGGTTTGTGGATAGGGTTATGACTTATGTGCCTACATCTAGGTTTTCCTTTAAAGTTAATGGTAGCTTGGAAGGTCTTCTTGATGGGCAGCAAGGTCTTCGACAGGGGGACCCCATTAGTCCTTACTTATTTGTTCTTTGCATGGATTACCTTACTAAAGTTCTTAGAAGAGTGGTTCTGATCCTGCTTTTGGTTTTCATCCTAAGTGTAAAAGATTGAATTTGATTCAGTTAGGGTTCGCTGATGATTTGTTAATCTTCTGTAAGGCTAATGTTGCTTCTTTACAAGTTATTAAATCTGCCCTGCAACACTTTTCCTCAGTTTCTGGATTGCAGGTGAACACTGATAAGAGCTCTATCTTCATTGGTGGTTTAAAGGAGGCTGATAAGTCTAAGCTTCTTCAGGTGTTGTAGTTCCCTGAGGGCGCTCTGTCGATACTGGGGATTCCTTATGCCCTAGGAGACCAAGGTTTCGACTATGAGCCTCTTATTTTGAAACCGCTAGTAAGGTCCATTCTTGAAATGGAAGGAGTTTGAAATTTGGTAAAGTGGTACTACTCAAGGCTGTGCTCATGAGCATTGAGAGGTTCTGGGCTCAGGTTTTTGTTTTCCCTATTGGTGTTTACACTAGGTTGGTTTCTATCTTGAGAAGTTTTTTGTGGTCTGGTAAGGTGGGAGGTAAGAAGAGCCCTGTAGCTTGGTTGAAATTGTGTCACCCAAAAGATAGTGGTGGGATTGGCATCAAAGAGGTTTTGGCTTGAAACAAGAGTTCTATGTGTAAATATTTGTTTGAGTTGGCAGATGGTTCTGGTAGTTCTTTGTGGCATCATTGGATACAAACTTGTATTCTTAAAGGGAAAAGTATCTGGACTATTACTGTTAAGGCTTCTGATAGTGGTTGGTGGAAAAGTTTGCTTGGTTTAAGGGATGACCTGATGAGACTTGTTGATGTTTCTTCCATGCCTGCTATGACTTCAAAACTGAAGGTGCAGTACTTGTATGAAGTGTTCTTCCCTTCTCCTAGCACTGTGCCTTGGAGTTCTTTGGTGTGGAATAAGCTATATATACCTAGAGTATCCATTTGTCTTTGGTTGGTTTGTTTAAATAGATTGCCTGTGAAAGTTAGGTTATGTGCTTGGGGTTTGGTTGATAATGATTCATGTCCTTTTTGTCAGTTGGTGCCTGAAACTAGGGATCATTTATTTGCTCAATGTGTTTCTGTTGCTCAAATTTTCACTAAGATTTTGAAGGTTATTGGTATCAATCACTCTGTTAGTACTGATTTCAATTTTTACATGAATCTTTTTTGCTTCTTCTACTAGTCAGAAGTCTAGTTTGTATACTTTAAAGGCTAGTGTGTTTTGTGTTGTGGTTGAAAAAGTTTGGAGTCTTAGGAATGGCCTTGTGTTCAGAAATGAGCAGGTGACTGTTGATGTTTCTTGTAAGCAAGTATGTTCTATGCTGTTGTTGAGGCTGCATATGATGCCTGGTGTCCCAAATAGGCATGTGAAGGCCTTGATAAGTAAACTTCAACAAGTTTGATTAACAAGTTAGTTTGTTTTCTATCTCTGGTTGCTGTTTTGGATATGGTGTGTTTGTCTGGTCGGCATCTGTTCTTGTTGTTTGAGACTTGTAGGTTTTTTGTAGTCTTGATGGGTGCTAGGCTGAAGTCTGTGGTTCAGGTTGCTCTCTGTACCTATTGCTCTCCTTCTCTTCCTTCCTCAAGTTTATTTCAAGCCTTCAAGTGGATAACTGTACTCAGACTTGGATAATCTGTTCTGCCCAATCTGGATTGAGATTCACCTTAGCTGGGGGGGTGCTCTCCTTGGTGCAGACTACTCCATGATTTTGATCATAGTTCTGAGCTAGAATCATAGTGAGTTTGTGTTATTTTTGTTGATTAGGAGTCTTTCTTTGCTAGCAATCACAGTTGTATTCTGGAGTTGTCTAGCTTAGATTAGTTTAGTTATCCTAAATAGATTGATGTGATCTATTTAGCTTGAGATTGTGAGTTGTACAGGGATTTATTCCCTCTGACACTTTGTACTTCTCCATGTTTGGCTTAATGAACTTTAATTTCTCCAAAAAAAAAAAATATATTTATTGAATTGGTTGTATTGGTGGGGGTCATGGATAAACTACATTTTGTTGTTGTGGTTGGTTGGTTGGAAGGTTGGGTATGTGAATGAGAGAAATTAATTGTTTAAAAGGTTGGGAGGTCAGTTGGTTGGGTGTTCATGAATATTTATGGTCCGAGGATCGGGCCACTTTTTCCATGTGCTCAAGTTCTAAATGTATCTACTAGACGTTCGGATCATGATGCAGTCTTAGTAAATACTGTTGGGCCGAATTCTTCTTACCAAAGGCCCAAACGTAGATACATGTTTGAGTCTATGTGGATAAGGCAGAAGGCTGTCAGCAAACTATCATGAATATTTGGGCTGCAGATGTTGACTTACTCCAGAATATTAACAGATGTCGAGTGGGTTTGGTTGATTGGAGTAAAAAATCTTTCTCACATGTACACTCTACTGTACGGAAAACGCAAGCAGAATAGGATTTACTCAAGACTAAATGTCATACTGTTGACATTAAAAGCTGCATGAATACTGTGAAAAAAGAGTTGGATGAGTTACTGGATCGAGATGAAACAATGTGGAAGCAGCATGCTAAAACTCAATAGTTGGCCGAAGGGGACCGTAATACTAAATTTTTTCATGCACAAGCTTCTAAGAGGGCGAAAAAGAATGAGATAAGGGGGTTACAGGATGGTAATGGAATTATGCAAAATTCTATTGAGAGTATGTGTGATATTGCTTCATATTATTTCCAGTCTATTTTTACTACTCTCCAACCATCAGAGGATGAGATTGAGAATGTCGTGAGAACTATGAGACAGACCTGGATCACTCTATCAACATGGAGCTTACTCGTGCTTTCACTCCGGAAGAGGTAAAAATTGCTCTCTTTGATATGTTCCCCACTAAAATCCCTGGTCCTGATGGTTTGCCTGCTCTTTTTTATCAAAAGTTTTGGCATATAGTTGGTAGTAATGTCATTGACTGTATTTTGAAGTTGTTAAATAATCAAAGCTTTGATTTTAAAATCAATTACACGTATATAATTCTCATTCCCAACTGTCAAACACCTGAGATGATTACCCATTTTCGTCCCATTAGCCTGAGCAATGTTAGTTTTAAAATTGCTTCTAAAGCAATTACAAATAGGCCAAAACCCCATATGCATTCTATCATAGCCGAGACCCCATCAGCTTTCGTACCAAACCGTTTGATTATTGATATTGTTTTAGTTGCTTACGAAGTTAATCATTTTCTCAAACGTAAAACCAAGGGCAAAGAGGTTTTATGGCTTTAAAGCTAGATATGAGTAAAGCTTATGACTGGTTGAATGGGCTTTTCTAAAGCAAGTGTTAGAAAAATTAGGTTTTGAGCATGCTTTTATTGATATAATCATACTTTGTGTGTGCACTATTTCAAACTCCATTCTTATAAACGGTGAAACTACTACTCATATTCAAATTAGTCGAGGGATTAGATGGGGTGATCCTTTATCACCTTATTTGTTCTTTTGTCATGGAAGCTTTTAGTTCTCTCTTAGCCGATCTTTGAAAGGAGGGAGGTGATTCGTGGGTTTCACATTCTAGAGCACCAAGGATCTCTCATCTCTTGTTTGCGGAAGATACTTTGATTTTTTTGTGATGCTACTCCTGATTCTGCTAATGAGATTCAGAACACTCTACACCGTTATAGTTTGGCTTCGGGTCAAGAGATCAATTTAGAAAAGTCTATGGTGTTTTTGGTAAGAATGTGAGGGATGAAAGAGTGGAGTCGAGTAGGTCCTGTCTTCCGTACATGTGGTGGAAAAACATGAAAATATTCAAGTTACCTACGGAGATGGGTAGATCTAAGAAGGAGGTGTTTGGGTGGTTAAGAGAGAGTTTGGGAAAAGACTCAAGGTTTTGGTGAAAATGTCTTTCAAAAGTCGGAAAAGAAGTGGAAATGATTAAGGTTGTTTTACAAGAAATTCACCTATGTTATGGGTTGCTTTAAATTGCCAAAGTATTTGCTACATGAGATTGAGTCAATTTCTCGCTTCGGTGGGGTGATGGACAATCGAATAAAATTCATCGTTAAGTGGGATAATCATGTGATAGTAAGAGAGATGGGGAATAGGTTTCAGATCTTAGCTCTTTTAATTTGTCTATGTTGGGAAAGCGATATATGTATTATTCATTATCCTGACTCACTTCTTAGTAGAGTTCTCAAAGCAAAATATTTCTCTCACTTTAATGTTCTTGATTTACAAATAAATCCTAATTATTCCTTTACTTGAAAAAGCATCTGCAATGCTTTAAATATTGTTAACAGGGGGTTAGATGACGCATAGGGAATGGCGAAGAGGTTGATGTTTGGGGAGATAACTGGATTCCAAGAAATGTTCAGCTTAAGACTATTACTTCTGATCTTTATACACTTGGTAGTATATCTGTGGCAAATTTAATTGATCAGGAAACTCATACTGGGAATTTACAGCTTTTACATACTCTTTTATGGAAAGAGGACATTACTGCTATTACAAAAATTCCAGTGGGTCCTAGTAGATAGTTCTGATGTTTTGGTTCGGCATTATACTCATTCTGCTACTATTCTGTCAAATCTGCTTATTATTTGGCCAGAAATCTAAAGAAAGCCCATAAACAAGCACATACAGCTGGTGGCAGTACTGATTCAAGGCAACGAAATTGGGATTTTATATGGAAATTGAAAATTCCTAATAAAATTAAAAAATTTACTTGAATGCTCCCGGAAAATCTTACCGGAGTCTATTTTTCCAAAGGTGACATTCTCAATTGAATCGATTCAAAGATATCATTTATGATTGTTACTATGCAAGATTGTTCGGCTTTATCCGTATACCCCATTCTTTTCTCGCAGCTTTAATTGTATGGACAACCTCGGTAAATTATCGAGTGAGGTTTTTCCGAGGGTTAGAATAAATATAAAATTTTCGAAAATATTACCTATAAAAAAGAATTCCAAATTTTAGGGGGCGAATGCCCCCGTCCAGGTCCGCCCCTGTGTATGGATGTTTGGGATTGGTTTCAACAGGTCAAATCGCAAATGGAGAGATCCCAATTTGCTCTCTTTGTTGTCCATTGTTGGTCTCTATGGAATAATAAAAACAGAATTTTAAGGCTAAAGATCCATTAGAGGCAATCAGATTTGGGAGAGATTACCTTACCCGATTTGCAGACGCTCAACAGTTGTGGCATATCTCATCACCGGAATCTTTAGTGCACTGGCAGCCTCCATCTTCACGTTACATCAAAGTGAATGTTGATGCTTCTATCTCAACAAGAAATCCAGGCGCAGGCTTAGGGATGGTGGCACGAAATTATTTGGGTGAGGTACTAGCTTGGCGACGAAGGCGAATTCCCTTGCTCACAAACCCAAAAGTTGCAGAATCTATGGCAGCAACAGTAGGAATTGATTTGGCAGTACAATTCGGATGGAGAAACGTGATTATTTAAGGCGACTGTGTGTCTGTTATCCGAGATCTGAAGAAGTCGGAACTGAACCTTTCAGCTACTAAAAATTTTATTGATGAAGCAAGGAAGAAGTTAGATTTATTTACATCAATTGAATTCTCTCACATCAAAAGAGATGGCAATCAAATAGCTCATTTGTTGGCTCAAGATGTAGTTGAAGATAGTGAAGGCTTAGCTGTTCTGCCTTTTTAATCTTTTAGTGTTGGTACTATGTACTTTGTAGACAGACTTGTCTATTCATGTTTTAATGAAAGTTTGCTTTCATCTAATAAAAAAAAAAAAAAAACTAGTACTCTCTCTCTCTGTTCTAAAAAATAATTTCAACTATATTAGACGGCCTGCATTGCATGCCGTTAGTGGTGCTTGACGCGCCAGTGGGTGACGGGGGACGCAAGTGGCAGCAGCCAATCGGCTGATGCCACTTGTCGTCTTCCGATTGGTTTTCTTTTTTCTTTTTTTCAAATTCCTTTTTAATTTAAAACGGCTATAACTTTCAAAATAAAAATGCAAAAATTAAATAAAAATCAGCAACGGCTTTATTTTTCCGAGATCTATAAAATGAGACCAGTCTTGACTATGTTTGGATCATCCCATCTCCAACTCCTCTTTCTCTCTTAATTAAACTTAAAATACTCTCTTCACTCCAAAACACCATCTCCACTTCAATTTTCCGGCGACATGGACGGAAACTTGTTTACTCCGGAAACTTTGAGGTGGATGCAAGAAAACACACCCGAAGCCTACGAAGCGTGCATGCAAAAGATTAACAAAAACACCTCTCAACAACCCCAACTGAGCTTCGTTCGCCCTTTGTTCGTAAGCTCCTACGAAGACCCCTACACTCAAAATTACCATTCTCCAATCTCCCAAACACCAATATTTTCGCAAGCACCGGAAGTTGTTCCTGAAACTCAACCTGAAATTCAACCGAACCGGAGGCGTAGGAAAGGGAAAGCCAAAGACACGGAAGGAGGGACGACCAATAAAGGGGAAGGACGGGGCTCACCCTACAACATGAATGAGGACTTGGTTCTCATCTCTTGTTACATGGCTGTTAGCGCAAATCCGATCATTGGCACAAATCAGAGGTATGCAAGTTTGTTCAAGAAAGTCGAGGAGAAGTTCGAGGACGTGCGGAGGGATGGGAGGATGTCCGGTTTGGAAAAAAAGTGGAGTCATGATTCACTTCGTCTCAGATTTAAGCGGATGAGAGATGACATTAATTGGTGGTTGATTTGTGTGGATCGTGCTACTAGGGTTGTCGGCGATCTGAGTGGATACAATGAAGCCAATGTAACTGAAATAGCCCAGGAATTCTACAAAGAGAAGTCCAGTTGTAACGCTGGATTCAACTTATTCAAGCAGTGGGATGCCATGAAACAGTACCCAGAGTGGGAAACGAGGATGAACTTGGAGGAAAAATACAAGAAGGCCACAACAACTCCGAGGGTTGAGGTTCCAGTTGATGATGATCAACCAATGGAATCAGCAGGTGCTAGTAGTGGGAGCAAGCACCAGAGTGAGGACAGTGTCACGACTAACAAACGTCCTATGGGTCATGACAAGGCAAAGAAGATGGCTAGAGGTGGTAGTTCTGGCAACTCCTCAATGGATGCAATGAGCGAGGGATGGGTTAACTTTAATGAAAGTTATCCCCAATTCCTTGAGTTGGAAAGACAGAAGATGGAGTTTGCCCGGCAAAAGGAGGAACGTAGGATGAAGGAGAAGAAGATGGACATGTGGATGACACTTATGGGGAACTATGCCAACTTGACCCCAGAACATAAGGGAGTTTGTGATGCACTGCAGAAGGAATTGTTTACGTCCGAGTAATGGCTGAAGTTGGGAGCTTATTTTAGTTTGCTTGTTTGTTTTTTACTTCCTGAAGTGTGGCTTGTTTGTGTTTTACTCTTCCAAGTGTCCGTTGTAATAAAATCAGTGTGCTTTGAATTTGAATTTGAATTTGAGTTTGAATTATTTGAATTACGGAAAGTAAGTCTTCTGATTTATCCTTACTTTGTCAGGCATCTTATCTTTGCTTTGTCAGACATCTTCTCTTCAATTTCTCAGACATCTTATCTTCAATTAATGAGGCATCCAATGCATTGTGACTCAGCTATGACTAAGAAATGAGTCACACATCTTCCACAACCTGTCTATATAATGCAACCATAGAACACATTTTCAGACACAACAGGCTACTTGCATTCATCCCTTCTTCCATTATCTTAACTAAATAGAAAACACTCTATCTACTTCAATTTTCCAAAGATAATCATGTCAAATTCATCATCTGATGATGAAAGCTTGCTTGGTTGTTCTTCATCCAATCCTTTCGCACAAATCCAAAGCATGATAATGCAAAATGTACCAAATATGATCCAACAATTCCAGCAACAGCAACAACCGAACGAGACACGACGGCCTAAGAAGAAGCGTGCTTACATTGACAGAAGTCGAGAAGAGCATGGCAAACAATTGGAGGAAGACTACTTCCGGGTTAACCCACCATATGCAGATAAATTTCGACGGAGATTCAGAATGGAGAGGCCGTTGTTCGAACGGGTTATTGCTAGTGTGGTGCGTCAAGATGATTACTTTGTGTGCAAGCTAGATGCTCTTGGCCGACCGGGGTTAACCACACTACAAAAATGTACCGCAGCCATTTGCATGCTAGCTTATGGGGCTTCTGCTGACTCGGTTGACGAGTATTGCCGACTTGGTGAAAGCACGGCTCTCGAGTGTCTTTCACGTTTTTGTGACGCTGTGGTGGCTGAGTTTGGTCCAACATATATGCGGAGGGCCAATGAAGCCGATGTTCAAAGGATTCTGGCAATCAACGCTGCAAGAGGATTTGTGGGCATGCTTGGGAGTATCGACTGTATGCACTGGACATGTAAGAACTGTCCCAAGGCGTGGCACGGTCAATTTCAAGGCAGAAGCAAAAAAACCTACCCTTGTTTTAGAAGCAGTAGCATCCCCAGATACTTGGATATGGCATTCATTCTTCGGGATTTCCAGAAAATACAATGACTTGTCGATCGTGCAATGTTCACCGGTGTTCGACGATCTCCTGAATGGCACGGCACCTCAGATCAACTTTGAGGTCAATGGCCATCAGTACAACATGCCTTACTACCTAACCGATGGCATCTACCCAGCTTGGGCTACATTTGTTCCTGCCATCCCGAATCCGGTAACGCACAAAGAAGCCAAATTCTCTCGAAAGGCCGTGAGTCTTGGAAAGATGTGAACGTGCTTTGAGATCTGCAAAGACGATTTGCAATCAGAAAATCCCGACCTTGCACACAACAGGGCCACACTCAAAAATATTATGGATTACTGCATCACACTCCACAACATGATAGTTGAGGATGAGCGCCACAAATAACTAAATTATGACAAGGAAATCGAAGAGTTCGAACAAGATACCCGTGAGAATGTACCCCATGTGATTGATGGAGTTCGTATCCGAAAGACAATCAACAATAAATTCTATCCCTAATACATGAACTTTTCACGGCAGAATGCATGAGGTACGCATGAAGAACTCCAAAGAGACTTGATGGAACATATTTGGAGGATCGTTGACCGTGGAGCTGACCAATCGTGTAGTGTGTTTGTTAGTTTAACGATTTGTGTTGTGTGTTTGTTGCATTTCCATTTAGTTTTTAAATTCTCTGCGGTTTGTTGTAATATATTCTTGCTCAATAAATTATAAAACGAGTTTTAAAAATGCAATTTTATTAATTTCAACTTCTAAACACTCTTACAATATGTTAAATATGTTTAAAAAAAATTGAATTTCAGATTTCCGCGACGGCCACCCAACGCAGAAAATCTCGCCACGATCTCACAAATTACCATGATGCGTCACGGAGCCGTCACCAATGCGGGTAGTCTTAGGATCTAACTTACTCCCTGTACCAGGATAAATAACCTATTTTGTTTTTTTGTGATCAACAAAATTCAATTTTTATTACGAATTAATGTAAATTATAAATGTAATATATTAAATTAAACTATAATCCAAAATTTTCAGGTATATAATTTAATTGAACGTTTCATTATTATATTTTAAAAATAATTCGTAGCCAACATTAGAGTTATTAATAGTAAAAATTAGACATAACATTTGTTATGGGACTGAGGGAATAGTATATTAACTACACAAAAGTCTAGGAAAGGCCGGCGTTTTAAGTTTCGCCAATGATCGAATTTAACTTTCAGCTTATAAAAAATTACGTATACAAACATTGGGCCCCCAATTATAAAAACTCACAGACACAACATTAATTCCCCGAGTTATAAAACTCATGAATAACAACATAAAATTTCCATTGAAAACTCACATACACCGTATAAATCTCAGATTTAAAAACTCATGATATAAGATAAATCACATACGCAAAACCCATGCATGTATGCAAAAACTCACAGACATAAGATAAGTCTTACATATACAAAAACTAACAGACAGAAGATAAATCCACCAGTTTTAAAATCTCACAGACACACGATATATATCACAAATATCCCAGACATAAGATAAATGTCCCAAAATTCCACAAACAGAGCAAAAATCGCACAGTTGCAAAATCCCACAAACACAACATATATAAAATCCCCCAGTCACAATATAAATCTCACAGAAAGAATAAAATATGGTAGAAAAGTCGCAACGACTCTTGTGCTCCACTACTGTTCCTTCTTTTTTCTCAACGACTCTTGTCAAATCGCAAGTATAGGTAGAAACAAATAGATGAAAAATCCTCTTGTGCTCCTCTACTGTTCCATGGCCTCTTGTGACGACGAGTTCCCCCTCCTCGACACCAACTCCTCTCAGCCCTCCACCGTCGCCCAAACGCCGTCGTATCAGATCCACCCCTACGACTCTGACGCCTTTGACTCCGACCGAAATCCGATCTCCGTCAAATGCTCCGTCGATCGAGATGACTTCCACACCAACACCTCCGTCAGAGCCACGGCGAAGAGGACGAGGATGACGACGTCATCTGGCGATTACCGGAAGGACATGGAGGAGTGGAGTGACACGGCGATTGCATGTTTGCTGGAAGTGTACAGCGACAAGTTGTGAGGAGCTACAGTCTATTTGACGCAGAGAGAGGAGGAGGATGAAGAAATGGCCGCTGACGCCATAGGAGGTGGACGGCGGTGATGTGGCAATTTGCGGTGGCGGATTGTGGTTAGGTAGTGGTGGTGAATTGGGATTTTTGGTGAGTTTGGAATTGAAATTGAATTGGGTGTTGAATTGAGATTTTAGCTGCTTTGGATCTGATTTTAGGGGTATTTATAGTGTGACCGAGATTTTTCTGGGCAGCTGGAGAAACTGACCGAACCGACCTTTTCATATCCTAATGGAAAATCAGGCCCTATACTATACTTACTCACTAACTACATTCTTTAACATAATAATTAGACACGGAGAATAAAAAGAAAAAGAGTCCGTCTTGCGAGAGACCCCTATATATAGGAGAGTCCCGAAAGTCCCCTTCAAACGTTAAAACTAGACAATTATACATTTTTTCTTGACTTGGCTTTCTGATGGTTTTTCGCGGATCTTTTGACAATATAATGTAAATTTATATCATGTAAAAACTAAACAATATAATGTAAATTTAATATCATGTAAAAACTAGAGAATTTATTTCATAAACTAGACAATATAGACAAGTATGTTACACTGAGTGAGTAAATTTTTGGACAAGTAATAAAACTAGACAATTCATTTACAAAACTAGACAATTCAGTTACAAAACTAGACACTAATTTTTCTTCGATTGCTTTAGTTTCTTTAGAGCATTCTTCTTCAAATCATCCAATCCACCCTCTTCAAAATCATCATCACCAGCAGGTCTCTTAGATTCTTGAGAAGCTTTTTCATCAGCAGCTTTCTTTGCTTTTAGCTTTTTCAACTTAAATAAAAACTAGACAATATATACTAAAAACTAGACAGTTCAACACAACTGCACAACAGAAAGATATAACATGAAAAAACTAGACAATATATGTTAAAAACTAGACAATTTCACGCAAAAAATATATATACATTCAAACTAACACTGAACAAACCAGATAATTTCGACTAAAATGTAGACCATTTATACAAGAAACTAAACGAAATCGGGAAAAACATGAGTAACCTGAAAATCGAGGAAACGACAAGGTTATGACTTATGTGTGTTGAGTAGTCGGAGATTCGCCGGAGAAGACAACCGGAAAGCTTCTTAGTCCGGTCAACAATTTTGAAAGTCGACAAAACGGAAAAACGAAACCGATAGAAAGGTAGATCGGCTCATGAGCTACTCAACTATGCAATCGGATTTAGTGTTGGTGGCCGGACGACAGAGTTACGACGGATTTAGTGGTGGTTGGGTGGTGGTTTTAGAGAGAGAAAGAAATTGGAAGATAGAGAGATAAACATGAAGAAGGAAATGAAGAATGTGAAAAAAAAACCCTAAAAAATTGACTTTTACACTAAAACCGTTTTCGGATCCGGATTCGGATCCAATTCTTAAAAATCCACCTTCAATCCAGATCCGCAAAAAATATTAAAATATAAACGTAAAACATGTATAATTTTATATGAAACTAAATTCGACTTTTTAATTTCACAAACGAAAGAGACTTTTATAAGACTTTGAATAAAAAAAAATATAAGCCATACTAGAGCTACATTGTTTGAAAAGATTATACCAAGTGTAAATTTTTACATGGCTTAAATAATTTATAAAAAGTATCGATTCTTTAACAAAAGTTTAACATGGAGATTGAAGAATCAGAAATAAAAACGTGTAAA
Organism: Plantago major; assembly: GCA_026545765.1. Lineage (NCBI taxonomy): Eukaryota > Viridiplantae > Streptophyta > Magnoliopsida > Lamiales > Plantaginaceae > Plantago > Plantago major. Next base: position 63,129,175 of record CM048844.1, on the reverse strand, counting down.
GGAGGATTTCATTTTTTGAATGAGTGCTAATTAATTCATCTCACAAGTTTTCTATTAGAGAATATGTTAGGGTTATTTAATTTGCAGTACATCATGTGGGCTTTTTTTGGTGTCAGCACATGAGCTTTATAAACTATGTTATTGACATACAAATCCATGTCATTGAGCCAGGATCTTCACAAAACATTGTAAATAGCTATCTCAGTCTATGTCAGTCTACTGTTTCATTGGGAATAGGATGTTTTTATCATGACTCCATAAATCTGCTTTAAAGAATCAACTGGTATAATTGCTAATTCAAATTCAAAAATTAGCAAAGAGGCATAACAAACACTCCACAAGATCACCTGCAAAAATATGGCATCTTCAGATAACGAATTTCTAGTCACTATCATATGTATCGCCGCAGATCAATGGGCACAAATTCCGGCAACTGAGGCGACCAACTTCCGCCAATTCATCGCCAGATTCAAAGGTTAGCGCAACAGATCTTTCATCCAATTCGAACTATTCCATTATCAGTATTGAAAATACGCCCATTGATCTCTAATGTTTCTGTTATATGCTAAAGCAATGATCCATGCATGTCTTCATTAATCCTGACGCTGTTAATTTAGTGCACTCAAAAAAAATCTCCTGTGAATTGTCCAAACAGATTAAAAAATCATGTTTGTAATGTGCTTCAATAAACTAGGCTTATGTGTGCCCATTGATCTTTAATGTTTCTGTTATATGCTCAAGTATGCAAATTGATCTTTAATGTTTCTGTTATATGCTCAAGTAATGATCCATGTATGTCGCATTAGTCCTGAATCTGCTAATTTAGGGCACTCAATATAATCCCCTGTAGATTTGTTAAACAGGTTTCAAAATTCTGTGTGTAATGTTCTTCAATAAACTAAACTAGGCTTAAGAAGATGGGGATAAAATATAACACAAGGACTCCAATTGATTGCCATTCCTTTGCCACAATATAAGTACTTCCAATTATGTTAGGAGACAATGCATGAACCCATTCTGGTAACTGATATATAGCTTGCAAGCGTGGCATGTTGATGATAATAATAGATATCACAAAATATCCCTAGCAACATCATTCCTTTCATAGTTTTATGTAATGAAACGCTCACGAGAAATATGTCCTGCTTTCATAGTTTTTCGATGTCAAGCGGTGCTTTCCTGTAGTTTGTTATGTGCTTATTCAGCTCTTCAACTTTGTGCTTATCTGACAATTGAACATCTCATTCTCTTCTTTTTCAGATAATATGAATGCAACAGTACCAGACCCCCCATCATTTACATATGAGATCACACGAGGCTCGAAATGTTCTCTAGTCACTGACGCAGACTACCAAAACATGTTGCTGTTATGCAGGGTGATGCAACAAAGGTCAGTGTATGTTGGACTGTCCCTAGCCCACCCACCTCCACATAATGCCCCCACGGCCAATGTTCAGACCACACTAAATCAATTCTATAGAAGTTCAACTCAACGTAACCAAAGCTCAATCGATTTGAACGCTTATAGCAACCAGTTTGCCAAAACCTGCCCTGGGTTAGAAGATCACTCTATCTCAGATGATTCAATTTCAGTAGACCAGCGCCCTGCGCAGCAACAGTGCAGAAGAAGAGCCACCCCTAATCACGTTTGGGAAGAGCCCATCTACCAATCTAAGCGCAAATTGACCCAGACTCAGAATCAAAGGAAAGCTCGTGAAGCTAGACACCTCGCTGGGGAATTTTACCCCGGCGCAACAACTTCCAACCCAACATTCATCCCCTATCTTCCAACCCAACATTCATCCCCTATCTTCCGTGCTAAGCTGTTTAAGTTTGCTGCCAAATTGGGATTCAAGTTTGATTACATACGAAACGATTCACATTATGTAATTGCAAAATGCAAGGGGCGGAAAACTGAGGGTTGCAAGTGGTTTGTAAAGGCTTCCCTAAATCGAGTAACAGAGACCTTCTTCATCCGGGAGGCACACCTAGTCCACTCATGCAAACTCTCGACCTTCACTAGTGATTCAAGTCGTCTTGAGCAACGCATCTTGGGTAACATTGTCACTGAATCCGTTAGAACTAACCCTACCATCATAGCCACGCACATTAGGAGGGACAATCTGAAGTACTGGGGTTTTGATTTGCTTTATGAGAAAGTGTGGAGAGTGGTGGAAGTAGCTAGGTCAAATATATTTGGGAACTTCCACGACTCGTTTGACGAGCTCCGCTGGTACTCAGATGCGTTGATCAGAAACAATCCGAGGACTATTGTCAGCCTAGAGACAGAACCTCAAACTAACAGATTCAAGCGGATCTTCATATCTTACTCTGCAAGCTTGGAAGGATTCAAATCATGCCGGCCTATGTTATTTGTCGATGGAACTTTCATGAAATCGCGCTACAAGGGCACCTTATTATCAGCAACCGCCAAGGATGGAAACAACGGTATGTGCATAGTATCCCAGAACATATTTAATTCATTAGTACAAGCCTCTTAAATAATTTGTATTCTTATAAAAAAATGAATGCAGGGTTGTTCCCCGTGGCGTTTGCCATTGTGGCAACTGAAAACACTGACAATTGGAGGTGGTTCTTAATTAGAGAAGCTCAAACAGAGTGCAAATCATGAAAGGGAGTTAATGTTTATATCCGATAGGGCCGGGGGACTCCTCAGCGCTTTCGAGGATGTATATGACAAACCCCCTAACTACTTTTGCCTATATCACTTGATGAAGAACTTGCGGACTGCTTATAGTGGCCGGCAGTACTCGGACAACTTCAAGAATCACATGTGCAAGCTACTAAAAGATACTGCCTATGCACCCAATAGGAGATTTTTTGACGAGGCAATCCACAGGTTTATTCTGATCATTCATTCATATATGTTCTTACAATATGCTTAGAAAAATTAAAACCTTAATCTCAGTTGGTGTACATATTCCAGTAGCGTTCTCCCCTGTCTCGTACTGCGAAGTTATCTGGTTCAGAATAAACCTGTTGCTTCAATTGTTGTCCTGAAACATACTTGACTTGAGCATGATTACTTTTTTTTACTATAAGCTCTGATTAGTACGAGATTATTTACAAAACACAGGTTTATTGCCAAAGGTGGGGATAAGGCCCAACACTTCCTCACTGACCTCCCACCTCAGAAATGGGTTGTTGCATTTGTTACTAACAATCACAGATACGGCGAATTAACAAGCAACGCAGCCGAGTCGTTCAACTCCTGGATATTAGATGCCCGTTCTCTTCCAATAACATTTTTCTTTGACTCGATGAGACAACAACTAATGAGGTGGTTCATTGAGAGGAGAGCTGATGCAGCAACATGGACAGGGGCTCTAACACCAACCTACAAAGCTAAATGGAACATCGCCCTAGCTCTTGGAGAGAATCTAAACATAGCTGCCAAAACCCGTGACGGAGTCTTTGAAGTGCACTCACAGGAATCTGTTGTGGTACTGTTTTTCATCCCATCTAATGATTCAATTTTGTATACTTGCACCTTTACTATAATTTCACCCAAAAATAGCTCATATCTCATGGTTCCCCTTTTAACATCTTACGCAGGTTGATCTGAATGCACACAAGTGCACCTGTTACCAGTGGCAAATACATGGTTTTCCATGTTTCCATGCGGTTGCCTGCATCTCCCGACAGAGGTGGGATATTCGCAAAGTTGTTGAGCATGTGTTTTTCAGCAACACTTATCGAGATGTCTACTCACGAGATATTGTACCGGTTCCTACAACTGACAAGTATGAATTCATTAACCAAAACCAACCATTGAAGATCTTGCCACCACTGTACGAGAAGCCACCTGGCCGTCCCAAGAAGCAAAGGATTCGATCACGGGCAGAACCAAAGAAAAACCAATTCACCTGCAGCCGATGTGGTAAAAAAGGCAACCACTACGCAACAACATGCCAACTAGCAATTGAGTAGGCGGAATTCAGTTCATAGGCGAGGGCCAGTTGCCATCTTGACAACTTCTCAAGCCTAAGGAGTGGAAATCTCTTTTTTTTTTTTTTTGTTGGAGTCTGGATCATGTCAGATTCATAGCCTATATAACATTCTGTTATGCAGTTCCTATTTTAGTCCTGTTGTGTCATGACAATTTGACATTGGGGCTTTCTCTAAGTGCTTGAATCAGTTTGGCATTTTTATCATGTTTCTGCTTCATCCCTCTTTAGTATCCTATCTTAATTCACATATTGTCTTTTGATGAGCATCAATTCTTATGCAACTTCCTTTTCTTTGTTGTCTTCAGTGAATAAGTGACTTAGAATATAACTTTTGCAGCCGGGATATATAAGGAAGACATGAACTATATTTTCCTAACACTATTCATGACAGGTCGAGATATAAAACACAAACTGTTACCAAAAAGCCATGTACCTGACAAGTAACAAAACTGAACAACGCGCCCACCATGGAGCCATGAATCCTTTGCTAACATTTTGTGGCCAAATCTAAACAACAAAACTGAACAACGCGCCCACCATGGAGCCATGAATCCTTTGCTAACATTTCGTGGCCAAATCTATACAACGGGTAGAAAAAATTACTATTCACGTGTACAGTTTAATTGCCCAATGACGTCCCTAATGCTTATTTGGTAAGCTAGGGACAAATACACAAGTAACTATACGAATTCTAACATAAAAAATAAGGGTACTTCCCTCATTTATCTGATACAGTTAAGATGGGGCGAATCTAGTATCTCGTAGGAATAATTGAGTCGTCGAAATTCCAAATGACCAATTCATTTTGCACAATTCCATTACCCAATAACGTTCATAATTGAGATCTGCTAAGTTACGGTTCATATAATTTTTACCGAATCGAACACGCATTTCATGCCACTATAAACACCCGAGTAACTGAACATTCAGTCACAACAAATATTATTCCATCCTATGTTATGCTAGATAACCATATGAACGAAAAGTTCTTACTCACACCGAATACATCGCCATGGGCATTTTTTATCGATCTCCCATTTTGTTACACACTACATCTTAGGAGTACATGAAGATTTAGTCACACCAAATCTTCCTCTATTACATATCAGGTCTTACCAGTTGGTCTTAGATGGGTAGATGGGCGATTTTCGGAAAAAAAATAAACGAACCAAAAAAATGTAAAGCAAGAAACAAGATGATGAAACAAATTCAACTCACATCGCCAAAAAATCGAGACATAAAACTACGACGTTACCCATAACAAATTCAACTCATATCCAATGGACACGGGCATGGGCAACTTCGCAAACAAACCCGCGTATTTTTGAAATTGATTGAAGAACATTTGCCTCGTGAAAACCAAGCTTGCTCATCTGATAACAGGGGTGGTTGTCTGTCCATCCCCTTCAATCGATATATTTGAACACAGTGAAGCCAGCAAATACTCATTTTTCAGGCCAGTACTTAACAACCTGATACAGGCCATCATAGGTGTAAACCTTTACAACATAGCTACTCTGACACTTTCGACCGCAAGTTACTCTTACTGGCACGGAGTGTTCCATACAATGTTTTAATCCCAAAGAGCAACAAAGTTAATTACAACTTCTTAAAACAACTGCATAAAATAAACTCTCATTGATCAACGAGTAATTATTGGAGCACTAAGTAGGAAAGGAAACTTTACTTTTTACCAAATTCTCATAAGAACTAAATTGCCCAATTGTGGGGCAGCAGAATCAATGATTGACACAGTTCTCTATGTCGTAGAATCGACAAAGTACAGTTACAAGATACGTTGGTTATATTGAAAGTCGCCCCCTTATGGAACGGACCCATGTGTCGCCCCGTGGTAGAATCCACAAAGAAGGTGTTAAGTGATACCAACACCCCCACAACGGGCGTTTTTTTGGTCGAACTCAATAGAAACTGGAAAAGTATGTGAGGGACATCAACTACTAGTATTACTTATACATATTTTTGAAATTGATTGAAGAACATTTGTGTTGAGCGTAAAAGTCCCCCAACCACTTAATGAGTTTTCCTTGTTTTCCTTCACGCTAAGTACCTAGACCACCTTTGAGTAAGAACCACCTTGCTTGCAAGAACCAAAGAGTAAGAGCCCGTAAGAACCGTCGTACTGATAAGAGGCGACGCGTAAGGACCTGCACAAATAGCTTGGAGAGGGGGGGTTAGGACCGAGGACCCGGTTTGCTAAGTGTCAAACCGGTCCGAGACTTTACTCAAGAGTGACTGAAGATCTACTATGTATGATAGTTAAGGTTTGGAAGTGATTCTGCCTTACCTTTAACATGGGAGTGTGTGCCCTATATATAGATTTCTCCCCAATTGGGAGGGTTCCACCAGATCGTGCCAAGTGTAAGGCCTGGATTGAGCCACCAAGGCTTTAATAGGCCCATGGCCCATTAATGACACTTGCCCCATTCCACTTTGGACTTTCGGGGGTAGTTTAATCATTAATGTGAGAGTTTTAGAGGCTTTGATACATTCTGTTGTGGGTCAAGGTCCGAAGAGGTTGGTCCGGACGTTTGGTTCGGACCGTATTGGGTTGTTTGGTGAACTCCCATAAATTTGTCCGACTCCTCCGATTCGGACCGCATTGCCCGGACCTCCTTACTCTCTAGTGCCAGTTTACTTGGTTGCTTGTGAGATTTTCATGTTAGATCCGGATCGTCGTCCGGATCGAACCCCCTGGTTACGGACCACTGGAGGGGTCGGACCTACTACCATTCAAGTCCTTTATGTCCTTCTCCTTTAGGATGGGTCGGACCTTAGGGTCGGATTATTGTGTCTCGGATCCTCATACAACATGGGACGCCTTGGGATTCGTTCCAAAGGCGCCTATGAAGGATTGGACATAATTTCGTATCAACATATGTCCCCCTAGTTTCCAAGTATCTTAGTAAAAGATAGTTGTGGAACTATAGTGGAAAGTAGAGGATAGTTTGTTTCTCGGTCCAATCCACCCCTCGTAAGCAGAAAAAAGGTGTAATCCGTGCTTCTTATTGTCCTTAATCTTCATCTCCCCCCCCCCCCCCTTTTCTTTCTTTTGTTGCAGTCCGAGGAAGTAGACTCGGGGTGCAACAAAATTAAAGAAAGAAGGGGTATTTGTAAGCGAGATCAAGTGGACAGAGAACGTCGGAGTTGTACCTCCTTGTAGGTGAATGGATGATCCGAACGGACGAGAGTCCGTGTGATGATGAGGTAAATCATCCTTCCTTGTAAAAAAGGGAGGGTTTTATCAACCTTGTCGGGATGGTCCGGAGAGGGACATCCGAACGGACGATGGTCCGTGTGATGGTGAGGTAAATCGTCCTTGCCTGTAAAAAGGACATGGATCTGAGGTGGAAGATAAATTGGCCATCCGAGGGTGTAGTAATGTCCTCTTCCCGAGTATGGTGAAGTTGGTTGTATGTTTTTGTCATCGCAAGGTAAATATTTTGTACCAATGTGTCATTTCACTTGGTATTATTGTACTATGTCGTTGGATGAATTTCGATCTACGATTGAGATTTAATCCCGGAAAATGGTGACGGTTGGGCTTCCTGATTTAACCCTCTATAAATAGGGGTTTCACCGACGTCATTTTCAAATTCTATAGAGAAGATTTTCGACTTTTTTAGTACATCCGAAGCAAGTGCAAGCGGTCCGAAGCGAGCGAAAAGAAGTCCGTAGCGAGTTATCCAGGCAAAGTTAGATGCCTTCAATCCAACCATCCAAGTACAAGTAATTTGTTCTCTTGAATGGTTGTCGAATGTCCATGTGCTTGTTATTTCACTACTGTTGATAATATGGTCTGTTCGGATGCATGCTTATGTTACATACTGTATAGTTCGTAATGACCGTAGTGTGTCCCGGATATGTTGAGTAGTCAAGACTAACGCCGATCTGACACCTTACTAACTTCGGACTAACTTCGTCCGGTAGAGTCGTTTTCTATCCTCCGAACTTAAAATCTTTCCCTTTGTTAATATACATAAACGACCTCTCGGACTGCCATCTTAAAGCTTACGAAATTGCTTTCTCCTTTCCCTAGGATGTCCGAGAGTGATAGTCAGAACCGATCCGAAGCTGAAGGATATGACTCCGACGCGTTGTCCCTATCAGACAGCTCCGAGGAGATTGATATTGTTGGTGGGGATGATTCAGTAGAGCTGGAGTGTTCTCCTCGTCCGAGCCGGAAAGAGCTCGAGGTAAGCTCCTTACTTCGTTAGTTGTTCCGGGTTCAGGGTCTCCGAAGCATTGGGATTACCTGCGAGTCTCTAATGTGCAGGGTACCGGTGCTGTTCAAGGGACAAGCTCTAGGACCATAGGGGCTCCCCGTCCGTGCGGTGCTGGGAAGGAGCCCGAACTCCCGGTAGAGATTCGATCCCTCATTCGCAACCTAGGTTATAATTTTAGGGGTAACCCTAACCGAGTGCTGTTCATTCCGGATCCACATGAGCCTAACATCGAAGAGGTGCATGATACCTCCGAGGCACCACCGGAGTTGGGTATGTTTGAAGAAGGCGTCGAGGATCGAGTCCAGGTTGATGTTCCCCTTCAGACGGTGGTAGAACTGAGTTCTTCGTCGGGGGATGATAGAGAGGAGGAGGAGGGTCGGACTGAAGATGTCAGTTCTCAGAAGGAAGAAATGTTGTCCGCCCACGTTTTCCGGAGGGAGGCAGCTGGGCAAGCGGGTACGAGTCACCAACGGACAGAAGAAGAGTTGCCCGAGGGGCTTAAGAAGGGTGAAGACGTGTTCCAGGTGAAGTTCCCTCGGTCGAGGGACGAGGTAACTCATCCCGATCCGGAGGGTGAGCTAAACGAGGAAAGTACATTGCCCACGTGCCCTTCGATTGTGATGGTCGAGGAGGTGGAGGAACTGCGGAGGAAGTATGAGATTCCGGAGTCCGTGGAGATCCTCATTCCGGATGAGTCGCACGCTTTCTACTACCTGCCTCTAGGGTATATGTGCATGCATGAGATAAGTCTTCACTGTGGGTGGCATTTGCCGGTGGCGTCCGAGTTTTTGGACATTTTGAATAGCATGGGGTTAAGTCCTCACCAGATCATCCCCAACTCGCTCGGAAATCTGATGTGCTTCGGGGTGATGTGTAAATATAAGGGCATACCGACCACGTTTGATAACTTTCGGAAGTTATTCAACGTTAGTGTAAGTAATAGGAATACTTCGTTCTATACGCTTGTGTGTCGCCAAGCATATACTTTTTTTGCGGATCCGCTCTCCTCCTTGTGAATAAACTGGTGGAAGAGATACATTTACATCCGGCCCGCTTTGAAGCAGGGTCAATCCAAAGCAGAGAGGACCAAATGGAATTTCGAGAAGAAGTTTTTCCGAGGCAGGCTGCCGGACTGGAAACCTCCGGCTCGGAACGTCCCTTTGTGGATGCAAGCTCTCCACCGGAATCATGATCCGGAGAAATATTTCTTCCGAGGATTGATATGCCAACCCCTTCCCTATCTAGCCGGTTTTTCGGAGCCAAGTTTTTGTGATGGGAATAAGGATCTTAGTAAGTTCTTTCTCGTTTGGTCACGTAGTCGGTCATCCGAGTCGCTGGTGACTTGCTTCGTTTGCAGTTATTGATAAAAAAATTTGTTTACCATGTATAACTTATTGTCCTTCGGATGTGCAGGTTTTTGGTTTGAGTACACCATGTCCACCATGCGGGAGCTGAAGCGGAAGCAAAATGCCGCACAACGTAAGGAGATAGAGGAGGGTACCCGAGCCCAAATCATCAAGACGTCCACTGTGTTGCCGATGGAAGAGCCTCGGAATGCTGCCACTTTCCGAGTGGAGGAGACTCGGAGGGCCGCGGCGGGCGAGGAGGCCCAGACGATACCTACCCCGGACAAGGGTAAGGTGGCTGGCTCGAAGGGGGCCAAAAACCCTCCAAGGTCTGTGTCTCGGGACCCTCCTGCCAGTGGTTCGAGTGCTGCGGCCGGAAAAAAGCGTCCATCCGAAGGTCCGATCCCTACGGCCAAGAAGGGCAAAGGGAAAGCGAGTGGTGAGTCGGACTTGGAGGTGGAAGTGTCTCGGTTGGCTGCTGTCCCGGAGCTGGACCGGATTGCAGAGTTGTCCGCAATGCATCAAAAGGTAAATACTGATATTTCTGGAAATACATCTTTCCTTTGTTCGGAACCTGTACTAATTTCGTTTTGTCATGTATCGTAGCTTACGGCCGCTATTCGGGCATGTTCCATGGTGGCGGGTCAGAGGGCCACGATGGAAGAGGATCTGGCCAAGGTCAAGCCGCCAGCGGTGGAAAGCGTCAAGGTGAATTCCTTGTCGATAAATTTCAAGAAGGCCCTTGCGGCGAAGAAGGAGTCCAAAGCGGAGGCTAGAGAACTGAAGAGTGCCATCCTTTCGCTGGAAAAGGACCTCAAAGCTCATCAAGAGGGTGTGGATGAATATGTCAGCGTCTCCCGGACATTCAAGGATATGATGCTGAATGAGATGTTGAAGGTCCGGACGCAAGCTGTCCAAGACTTCTTGGGGTCGGACGCTTGCAAGTTCATGCTCGAGTCCAAGTATGATGAGGCTCGGCAGGATGGCTTTAATGCGGCTATTGGGCAGCTCCGGCATAGGGGATGGATCTCGAGCGACCTTGACTTGGAGGCTGAAGGCATTACTGCTTTCAAAGAAGCCAATGGCTCGGACTTCGCTCTGGAAGGTGTCTTGGATGAGGACTTACTGCAATGTGAGTTTGTAGAGCTTGTCTGCGAAGAGACCGAGGACAAGAGGTTCAATCATGGCGGTCCGTACCTTCCCTCCTTTGTGCCACGGGTGTTGATGTCCAGTGTTTTTGTCCCGCTGGAAGACCATGAGGAGCATAACCGGGATTGGCTGACTCTGCCCAGTCCTGTCAAAGGTTTCTCTTCCGATCTGGACCTGATGGAGCAATGCCCTGCTTTCCTAAAGGAATTAAGGGCTCGAAGGGAGAGAAGGTTGGCGCAGGGGGCCCAAGAGAGAATGGCGTCAGATGCACAAGAGGCTACTAAGAAAGAGGCCGCAGGTCCCTCGGGCGCTCAAGCTGGCTCGTCAAGTCGTCAGGGGAAGTGAAGACGGGGTATGCCCCGGAAGTATGTAACTCTGGTCTTCGGACCTAAAAAACTATTGTTTTGTTATTGTTGTTGTTGTATGGATAATTGTTTGTTTGAATTTGTGCAATTGATTCGGAATCCACGTCGTTGGTCCGAGCTCGTTGATGGCTCGGATCAACTTTTATCATTGGCTTGTATTACTGTTTTTCCAAATGCGTGCTTCTCGATGTGCGTTGAATTGATAAGATAGATCAGTGATCCAAGTTTCGCTGGCTCGGTTTATTCGGGTAATGGATCCGAGTCCGCGAGACCAATTTTTCCTAAGATAATCCCCCCATTGGTTCTCATGGGTCGGTCGGACAAGGCATATGTCTGAATCGTACCTCCAAATGTTAAATGCCCCAAGTAGACACGAATGATTCGGGGTCGTGGCTCCGAATTAGTTAATCCGAGTCCACGAGATCAAATGCTTCTGGAATGATGCAATATTCAATTGGTCGATCTTTAGCTCGGTCAGACAAAGCGTTTGTCCGGGTCTTAGCTCTAAAAAAGGAGACAATCATAGTAGAAAAGTTTAGTGACTTGGTACAGATCACAGTTGGTACGGGAGTTATCATGGCCATCTCGGGCTGACGGATCCGAGCGGTCAGCAGTTTAAAATAATTCACTCAATAAGGCCAGAAATGTGAAGAGACTCTGGGTTGGCCCAATGGCGGCCCAACAGTTGGGCCCAAGCCCATCACCAACCGTCATATGCCACGTTTCGAGTGGTGATTGGCTCGTCACTTCTATATATACCCCTGGATTGTACGGCTTTTCATCAGATCATTCCATCCCTTTTATAGTAATAGGTGGTTCGGATCCTGGGGTCCGGATGTCTGACGAGTGGGTTTATTCCACCTTTCTTATGCGTGATCCACCTCTGAGGGTTTTTTCGGTGCTTCGGAAATCCTTTTTGGGTCGGATCATCCTGGGGACGATGAAATCAAGTCACTCGGAATCACTCTCCTCCGGATCTTCGAGCTAATCTTCCTTCTCCGGGGCTGTAGTTCGGACCAACTACTTGAGCCCCGGGGGGGGGGGGGGGTGGGGGTAGATTAACTTGCTGGTTCCAAGGTTCTTCAAATACTTCAGCCCCTTCCTCGGATCACCGGGTTAGTCTTCTCTCTCCGGGGTTGTGGTTGGTACCAGCAGCCAGCAGCTTGAGCCCCGGGGGAGCAGACTAGCTCGATGGCTCGGGGGATTACCAAACATTTGCGTATTCAGAAAATTTTATTTCACTGTTTATTCTTATCGTAAATGTTTTCCCTCGGATCGCTGTGCTAGCCTTCTTTCACCAGGGCTATAGCTTGTTCTAACGACTTGAGCCCTGGGGAAGCAGGCTAGCTCGCTGGTTCCAGGGACTACTACACATGTTTCGGACGCTCAAATATTCATGGACTATCAGCTCCTTCCACCATTTACCATTTTCTTGTGTTGGGTATCTTCCCGAGAAAGTGGTTGTGGTGGAAGTTGCGGAAGGCCCATCGACTGTGCCTCCGTAATACGAACTTTCACTCGGATTCTTTGTCTTGAAGCTAAGCTTGTGTGATTCGGACGTCTCTACCCGAATCCTTCAGCCAGCACGGTCGAATCATCTTATGTTGGTCCGATCCCATCAGTCGCGTTTTGCCAGTTACTGAGGTTTCTTGAGTAACTGGGAAACACGATCGATGCCGTTGTGTCATCATAAGTTCGGTTCGGAAGGTGATCTTCCGTTTGCTATCTATTCTGCTTTGAAATGCGAAGTTCGTTTCAGGAGCTTCATGGTTCGGATGTCAGAGGTGCTTCTGAAAGTCCCTACCATCTGAGTTCTATAGCTATTGCATTCGGATCGTTCTTAAGGTGGTTTGGTCGCATCAGGAACTTGTTTCCAGTAACTGGGGTTCCCGTGAGGGTTTCCTCGAGTTACTGGGAAGAAGTGGCTGATGCTGCTGTGCCGTCATAAGCCCGGTTCGGAGAGTTAACTCCGATCATTGCCTATTTATGTCGGAACGCAGAGGAAAGTTATCCAGGAAGGGCTCCCATTTCAGACATCTGTGCTGCCTCGGACGCTTGGCTTCGGAACGGATCTACTCGACTGTTCCGGATGTTGAATATGCCGCCTAGAACCGCGTGTTTGTATTGTAAAGAATGATGTAGATTACCCTATGTTTTGTGTGACTCGGACGGGTGTATCCGAAGTTTGTAATTTTGTAGCATGTATTTTTCGGATAATACAAGGTTTTCGGGTGTTTGCACCTTCTTTCTTCGGCTTTGTTATATTACTTCATCCGAACTGGCTGGTATGAGTCTTGTCGAGATTGATTTCTCAAATATTTGCTGAATCAATTGGTTCGGATCTTCGTGAATTGTCCGAGGCAGTGTATTTGTGTGAATACAGCTTTCTTTCCTTGCAAAAAGTTGTATTGATTTGACGGAAATTCAAGTACAACTTGTGGGCTTCAAGGCCGGATAAAGAAAATGACAAAAACTTTGGTAACTGACGTAGTCTAACTTCGAAGTGTTAACCTAAGCATAAAACTTTTGGAGATTCTTAGCATTCCAGGTTCTCTTCAAGGCTCTCCCTTGGTCGTCTTCTAACTCAAAGCTCCCATTGACTCTGGCTCCCGTAACTTTGTAAGGTCCTTCCCATTTGGGCTTGAGTTTCCCGACATTGCTTAGGATGTCAGATCTTCTGAGGACTAAGTCTCTGACTTGTATGTCTTTGGGAAAGACACGCTTGTTGTAAGCTCGAGCAGTCATGGCTTGGTATCGAAGGATGCTAGCTAGTGCCTCACTCCGTTTGTTCTCAAGGATCTCAAGGTCGTAGATCCTTGCGACTTCATTCTGAGCTGGGTTGTATTGATGGATCCTTTGGGTTTCCACTACTACCTCCAAGGGGGTGACCGCCTCGGATCCGTAGACAAGGGAGAAGGGCGTCTCCTGTGTGGGAGTCTGAGTCGTCGTCCTGTGTGCCCAAAGGACCTCGTCGAGATCATCTGCCCAACTGTCTTGGGAGGTCCTCAACCTTTTCTCCAAAATCTTGACGATGGTCTTGTTGGTGGCTTCTACTTGACCATTGGCTTGGGGGTAGCCAACGGAAGTGAAGCGTTGTTCTATTTTGAAGGACTGGAGCCATTCTTTCAGTCTTGCCCCGGAGAACTGAGCCCCGTTGTCCGAGACTAGAACTCTCGGAAGTCCGAAGCGGCAGATGATGTTCTTCCAGATGAATGTCCGTACTCTACTTTCAGTGATGGTAGAAACTGCTTCTGCCTCAACCCACTTGGTAAAATATTCCACCGCCACGATCAGAAACTTCTTCTGATGAGTTCCGCGTGGAAAGGGACCAACTATGTCTATGCCCCATTGATCAAATGGGCACTCTATGATTGACGGAATCAGAGGGTTGGTCGGACGATGTGGTATGTTGGCGTAGTATTGGCAGTCTTCACAGGCACGAGCGAAGTTGGCAGCATCCGCATCAATGGTAGGCCAATAGTATCCTTGCCTTATGATCTTCTGAGCCAGAGTTCGTCCCCCGGAGTGACTCCCACAACATCCCGCATGGATTTCTTCCATAACAGTCTTCGCTTCCTGGGGAACAAGGCATCTCATGTGAGCGCCGGTGAAAGATCTCTTGTAGAGATCATTTCCCATGATGAAGTATCTGTTAGCTCGGCATAGGATCCTCCTTGCTTCTCTAGGATCTGCAGGTAGAGAGCCATCCTTGAGATAGTTAAATATGTCAGTCATCCAACTCCTTTCAGCACTCAAAAGGAAGACTTGTCCATTAAGATTTGCCAGGGAAGAGTCCGTGAGAGTCATCAGGATGACCCTCCTTGTGTCTATAGCTCCTAAGGCCGAGGCATACTTGGAAAGGGCGTCGGCCTTTTCGTTCCACTCCCTGTGAAATTGCTCAAGAGTGAATACTTCAAAGTGCTCAACCTCTTTCTTGAGAAGTTCCAAGTACTTGATCATGTTGGGTCCTTTAGCTGCGAAGGACCCAGAAAACTGGGATTCCAAGAGCTGGGAGTCTGTATAGGCCTTGATTCTCCTTACTTGAAGAGCTCTTGCCATCCTCAAGCCGGTGAGGAGTGCTTCGTATTCTGCCTCGTTATTTGTTACTTTAAAGTTGAGGGTGATGGCGTATTTCAGCTTGGCTCCTTCAGGACTCTCAAGAAAAATTCCTATTCCTCCTATTCGTCCAGTAGAAGATCCATCCACTTGTAATGTCCAACATTCTTTGCTCCCCGATTTGCTTTCTGCCGCGAGAGCAGGCACCTTTTCGTCTTCTTGCTTCTTGTCGGAAGATGCAGGTGTCGAAGTGTCGGGTGCTTCGTCCAGGAGGAACATGTGTCTCACCCTTAACGAATCATCCATGGGTTCTTGATATTTATTCCTGA
Source organism: Plantago major (assembly GCA_026545765.1). Taxonomy (NCBI): domain Eukaryota; kingdom Viridiplantae; phylum Streptophyta; class Magnoliopsida; order Lamiales; family Plantaginaceae; genus Plantago; species Plantago major. Next base: position 63,113,715 of record CM048844.1, on the reverse strand, counting down.
GTGCCTCTTCAGGCCCCTTTTCTTTTGCCTTTTCCTCTTCCGGGGTATCCTCCGCTTGAGTGAGCATGACGTGATTCACATCTTCCTGTGGACTTTTGGTTCTTTCTTCAGTTCCCTCCGGATAGTCTACCAGAAAGTCGGCAAGGACTTGGGCCTTCTTGGAAGATGGGGCTTGGTACCCGATATCATATTCACTTAGCTCGATTTCCCACTTGGACAAGCGTCCCGATTGATCCGGCTTGCCTAGGACATGTTTGAGTGGTTCATTGGTGAGAACCACAATCCGGTGAGATTTGAAGTACGGTTTCAGTCGGCGGGCAGTGTAAACTAGCTCGAAGGCAAGCTTCTCAATCTTGACATATCTGGCCTCACAACTCACAAGGGCCTTGCTCAAGTAGTAGATCGGCAAGTGGTCATTTCCTTGTATTCGTACCAATACAGAACTCATAGCTTCATCAGTGGTAGCTAGGTAGAGGTAGAGAGGTTCGCCCTCTACTGGTTTAGACGAGAGGGGTGGTGAAAGGAGGTAGCTTTTTAAATTATCCAAGGATTCTTTGCACTCCGTTGTCCATTCGAACTTGTCTCCTTTCCTTAGGATTTTAAAGAAAGGTAAGTTTTTCTCGGCGGATTTGGAGATAAAACGGCTCAGTGCCATCACCCTTCCCAAAAGCTTCTGCACTTCATTGATTGTCTTTGGCTGTGGTAAGTCCAAGATCGCCTTTATTTTCTCCGGGTTAGCGCTGATACCTCTCTCCGTAACCATGTAACCAAGGAACTTTCCTCCCTTTACCCCCAAACGTACACTTTTCAGGGTTCAACTTCATTCCATATTTCCTAAGGATGGAAAAGCACTTATCGAGATGCTCGATGTGTTACTCTTCGGTCTTACTTTTTACTAGCATGTCATCCACGTAAACTTCTACGGTTTTGCCCAACTCTTCTTTGAACATCTTATTCACCAGTCGCTGATATGTAGCGCCTGCGTTTTTTAGGCCAAATGGCATACCTTGAAGCAGTAGACCCCTCATCCCGCAAAGAAGGCTGTCTTCTTGACGTCTTCCTGGGCCATCCTAATTTGGTAAAAGCCTTGATAGGCATCCATGAAGCTTAGGAGTGCGCATCCCGCGGTGGAATCAACTAGCTGGTCTATGCGAGGTAATGGATAAGGATCCTTTGGGCAAAACTTGTTAAGCCTAGTGAAGTCATTGCACATTCTCCACTTTCCTGGAGCATTTTCAACGAGGACCACGTTACAGACCCAGTCAGAGTACCTGACTTCCTCAATGTGTCATGCATTCATCAACTTGTCCACCTCTTCTGCTATGATAGCATCCTCCACAGGCCCAAAGTCCTTCCTCTTTTGTCAGATATGTTTTACCGTTGGATCCATGTTCAGGCAGTGAACTGCGATCCTTGGGTCTATTCCCTTAAGGTCCTCAGTACTCCAAGCAAAGATATCGCGGTTGCCTCGGAGACATGTGATGAGCTTCATCTCTACCTCTGTGCTCATCTCTGTTCCGATTCGGGTTACCTTCTCTGGATCCCCCTCAATCAACTGGATCTCTTTCAAGGCTTCATGGGGTTCCATCCTGGCAGTCTTAGGGAACTTTTCCTTGAGCGACCCAGCACAAATTTCTTCCTTTAATGGCGTAAGAGCCAAAGGAGGACTCCTGGGGTCCTCTGGCGACCGAAAGAATGGGTACTGAAGCTGCTCTCGTTGACATGATGTAGCATTCCCAAGCTTCCCTGACGTTGACCACTTCTTCACCCACACCATTCGGGGTCGGGAACTTTACCCTGTTGTGTAGGGGAGACGCGATTGCCCTGAATTGGTTAAGTCCTGGACGGCCCAAGATCACGTTATAGTCAAATGTGTTGTCGACCACCACAAAGAGAATTGTCTCAGTCACCCTTATCGGAAAGGCGCCCATAGATACTTGTAGTGGTATACTTCCGATGGAACGCACTATAGATCCTCCGAAGCCTACCAAGGAGGTATGTACGCGCCCATATCGAACATTGCTCAGGTGCATTTGTTCCATGGTCTTTTTGGAGATGACGTTGGAGGAGCTTCCTGTGTCGACAAGTACTTTGTTGACCTTGTAAGTAGCGATAACCAGAAAAACAACCAAAGGAATGTCAGGGTCCTTGAGATCTCCTCCACCGGACGTTGGTGGGGGGATTTCGCTATCATCGAAGGTGATGGCGTTCGTACCCTTCAGGGTTGAAGGGGCATAGGCTCTATCGTTGTTTCTCAAGTGTTGCGCGGTCCTTTCCCTTGCATTTCGACTATCTCCCCCAGTTGGACCTCCTGCAATGGCATTGATAACCCCGCTATAGGGGAGGTTCTCCATTTCCAAATCTTCGTGATACCCTCGGTATCTTTGGGCATGGCGGGGTGGAATCTCTGCTGGAGGTGGCGGTAAGGATCCTGTCGGAGGTTCTGAACCACGCTCCTCCCTTCTTTGTTCATTTCTCTGGTGCCTGGAGGGTTCCTCCTCGTATACTGGTTCCTTCAATTTTTCACTTCTTACCAGCCTTTCTATTTCTGTTTTCCGCTGGACACAATCTTCAGTCAAATGACCTTTGTGCTTATGAAACCTACAGTAATCCTTTGAAGCTTTGTTCTTCTTGTTGCTCCTAGTAGGTTTTGGCCATTGTATATCTAAGTTTTTTTCAACAATAGAGGCCAAGATGTCGGATCTCGGTCTGTTGAGGCGAGTATACTCGGCGTATCTTCTTGGTGGTGTTCTTTCCCTGCGGAACTCCCTTCTGTCTCTAAGTTCCTTCTTTTGTTCAAACTTTCCTGGACGAGGAAGAGGTTCCTGTCTTGCTTGCTTTTTTCCCTTTTTGGCCCCGGCTCTTATTGGGACATTTCTCCTGTATTCTTCTCCATACAAGACTCCTTCGCAGATATCTTCCAAGTACTTCTCAGTTGTGATTTCTTCGTTGGAAAGCTTTCTTCTGAGATTATCGTTGTAAGTGTTAGCGTACAGGTGTCGGACCCGTTCTTTGATGCTGTGAGGCTCTACTTGGCGCACTTCGGCATTGAAACGGTCGAGGAAGGTCCTAAGGTCCTCATGCTCTTTCTGAATTACTTCTGCCAAGTGCTCAACCGAGCTCTTTCTCTTTTTTGCTTTCTCGAACCTTTTCAGGAAGAGTGAAGCGATATCCGCATAGGACTTGATGGAGCCATTGGGCAAAGAGGTCCACCAATCCATTGCCTCCCCAAAGAGTGTAGTGGAGAAGTTGAGAGCTTTCATGTTGTCATTCAAGCCGTTGGTTTCCATCTTACTCTCGTACCTAGTAAGGTGCCCTACGGGACAAGTGTCTCCATGATAGTGCTCAAGGGTTGGGATAGTGGAGTCAGGGCGCTTCTTTTCCCTCCTTATCTAATCGCATAAAGGATTGGGAGTTCTAAGGGTCACCTTCTCATGTGCTTTCACCATTTTGCTCATCGTGGCAATTTGAGTTTCCAGGGCCTTTTGTTGGACATAAATCTGCTCCGCATTTAGCTTCTCACCAGTCCTTGGGTTGATGGCCACATCTAGAGGAAGATCATCAATGGGGACTATCGAGATGCTTTCTGCCACGTGGTCTCTTGGCGCGTGCTGTAGAGAACCACGCCGGCTAGTTCCAGCTTCATCCGCCCTTGGCATTACCGGACTTCTCCCTCGCTGTTCGTGAGAAGCTGCGGCCCTCCGGTTGAGAAGGTTCCTTAGGTCCTCCGGTTGGGCCGGTTCCCCTAACCTTTGTTGAATTGGGCGATGTTCATTCCTCGACTATGCAGGTTCAGCTTGTCTCGGAATTGCCAAAGGAGGAGTGGGTTGAGTAGGCTGAAGGTTGTTTGATCCAAAGCATCCTTGAATAGTGGTGAGTAAGAGGCCAAACTGATTCTCATTCATCCCGAACTCATTTGGACGAATGATCTGCCCATTTGGAAGCGTGAAGTTTCTTCCGGGAGGAGGACCATGTGTTCCTGACGGAGGGACCTGTCCTTCACCCCCGAGTACCTGGGTCCTTATTGGTGGATCAGCGGCTCTTTCCTCTTCTGAAGAGAGGCTAGCGGTGTGGCCATCACTTAGGCAATCCATTGTGTTTCTTGAAGAGGGTCTCGTCGCCCTTCCCTTCCGAGTAAGAGGCCTACCTCCTTGCCTTAGGGCAGGCGTGCCGATTGCAGTAGCGTTGGTTCTTACTGACCTTCTCGTTCTTACCATTACTGGAGAGAACGGAACTTTTTTGTAAAGATTCCCACAGACGGCGCCAAAATGTTGAGGGCAAAAGTCCCCCAACCACTTAATGAGTTTTCCTTGTTTTCCTTCACGCTGAGTACCTAGACCACCATTGAGTAAGAACCACCTTGATGAAAGAACCAAAGAGTAAGAGCCCGTAAGAACCGTCGTACTGATAAGAGACGACGCGTAAGGACCTGCACAAATAGCTTGGAGAGGGGGGGTTAGGACCGAGGACCCGGTTTGCTAAGTGTAAAACCGGTCCGAGACTTTACTCAAGAGTGACTGAAGATCTACTCTGTATGATATTTAAGGTTTGGAAGTGATTCTGCCTTACCTTTAACATGGGAGTGTGTGCCCTATATATAGATTTCTCCCCAATTGGGAGGGTTCCACCAGATCGTGCCAAGTGTAAGGCCTGGATTGAGCCACCAAGGCTTAAATAGGCCCATGGCCCATTAATGACACTTGCCCCATTCCACTTTGGGCTTTCGGGGGTAGTTTAGTCATTAATGTGAGAGTTTTAGAGGCTTTGATACAGTCTGCTGTGGGTCAAGGTCCGAAGAGGTTGGTTCGGGCGTTTGGTTCGGACCGTATTGGGTTGTTTGGTGAACTCCCATAAATTTGTCCGACTCCTCCGATTCGGACCGCATTGCCCGGACCTCCTTACTCTCTAGTGCCAGTTTACTTGGTTGCTTGTGAGATTGTCATGTTGGATCCGGATCGTCGTCCGGATCGGACCCCATGGTTACGGACCACTGGAGGGGTCAGACCTACTACCATTCAAGTCCTTTCTGTCCTTCTCCTTTACGATGGGTCGGACCTGAGGGGCCTAGGGTCGGACCTTAAGGTCGGATTATTGTGTCTCGGATCCTCAGACAACATGGGACGCCTTGGGATTCGTTCCAAAGGCGCCTATGACGGATTGGACATAATTTCGTATCAACAATTTGCCTTGTGAAAACCGAGCCTGCTCATCTTATAACAGGGGTGGTTGTCCATCCATCCCCTTCAATCGATATATTTGAACACTGTGAAGCCAGATACTCCTTTTTCAGGCCAGTACTTAACAACCTGATACAGGCCATCATAGGTGTAAACCTTTCCAACATAGCTACTCCGACACTTTCGACCGCGGGTTACTCTTACTGGCACGGAGTGATCCATACAATGTTTTATTCCCAAAGAGCAATGAAGTTAATTACAACTTCTTAAAACAACTGCATAAAACAAACTCTCATTGATCAACGAGTAATTATTGGAGCACTAATTAGGAAAGGAAACTTTACTCTTTACCAAATTCTCATAAGAACTAAATTGCCCAATTGTGGGGCAGCAGAATCAATGATTGACACAGTTCTATATGTCGTAGAATCGACAAAGTACAGTTACAAGACACGTTAGTTATATTGAAAGTCGCCCCCTTATGGAACGGACCCAAGTGTCAACCCGTGGCAGAATCCACCAAGAAGGTGTTAAGTGATACCAACGCCCCATAATGGGCGTTTTTTGGTCGAACTCAATAGAAATTGAAAAAGTATGTGAGGGATAGCAGCTACTAGTATTACTTATACATATTTTTTAAATTGATTGAAGAACATTTGCCTCGTGAAAACCGAGCCTGCTCATCTGATAACAGGGGTGGTTGTCCTTCCATTCCCTTCAATCGATATATTTGAACACTGTGAAGCCAGATACTCTTTTTCAAAGCAAGACTAACAACTTCGACATGGCCATCATAGGTGTAAACCTTTACAACATAGCTACTCCGACACTCTCGACCGCGGGTTACTCTTACTGGCACGGAGTGTTCCATACAATGTTTTAATCCCAAAGAGCAACGAAGTTAATTACAACTTCTTAAAACAACTGCATAAAACAAATTCTCATTGATCAACGAGTAATTATTGGAGCACTAATTAGGAAAGGAAACTTTACTTTTTTACCAAATTCCCATAAGAACTAAATTGCCCAATTGTGGGGCAGCAGAATCAATGATTGACACAGTTCTATATGTCGTAGAATCGACAAAGTACAGTTACAAGACACGTTAGTTATATTGAAAGTCGCCCCCTTATGGAACGGACCCTAGTGTCGTCCCGTGGTAGAATCCACAAAGAAGGTGTTAAGTGATACCAACGCCCCACAACGGGCATTTTTTTGTTGAACTCAATAGAAACTGGGAAAGTATGTGAGGGACAGCAGCTACTAGTATTACTTATACATATTTTTGAATCATCTATGTATACATAAGAACTAAATTGGAAGAGAACGGGGCAGCAGAATCAATAAATTGAGACATTTCTCTATGTCGTAGAATCCACAAAGTACAGTTGCAAGACACGTTAGTTCTATTGAATGTCGCCCCGTTATGGAACGGACTCAAGTGTCGCCCGTGGTAGACTACACGTTACGGAGTTGCTTAAAAAATCGCCCATCAATTCTTAGCCCTAGTAGGGGCTAAAAAATAATCCAACAATCGAACTTATTGGCATGCAGGTCAGTCTCTAATTTTCCCTAGTTTATTTATAGTGACCATCTCATGAGTTTTCACACTGGCACATCCGTGTATCACGTGCGATAAACCTGTCTTCATGTCCCATATTTACTTAGATGTAAATAACGAGTTAAGCCAACTCTTTTTAGAGTAACTAATGAGATAATGAAAACAAACCCGTCTTGTGGTATGCGGACTTCAGATATATCCCCATATTTATCATGGCATTAAGCAATTTTTTCCTTTCATCGGTTGTGGCAATTTCATGGGGCCTAACAATAGCATGGTCTTCTACCTTTACTAAACCCTTCTTTATGTCCGATACTACTTAGATGTTATTCAACACCACAATATAATGTCGGGATACGACCCTGTTCTTATTACTTTTCCATTTTCAACCGGTGTTATCTTCATATGCCACGCGGTATAAACCATTATTCTGTCTTCCACGAAGAGTACCAAAGTTGGCATGTTTTAATTTCTACTCTTTGCTGGCCACTATTTTAAGACCCTAGTAGTTTTGATGTATTACAATAGGAACTTGATGAATTCATCAGTACTGAAATGCAGACATAAAAATACGATGCTACCCATAAATTCCACACACATCCAATGGACCCGGACATGGGCAACTTCATAACGGATGTAGTTATTACACAAAGTTCATCCGTAACTAATTTGGAACCTTAGTCGTTCACCGGATACGATTCTGCTCCAATTCCTATTCAGTTTTCGACCTTAGTAGTTTCGTAACAAAGTAAAATTTTTTTAGGGATTACATGATTACTTACATTATAATAAGAATCTTCATAATTCGTCATGAAAGGAAAACCAGACCTAAAACAACGAGACTACACATAATTTACTCATATCAAATGGACCCGGACATGGGCAACTTTTTAACGGATGCAATTATTCTGCCAAGTTGACCCGGAAATATATTTCAACCTTAGTCGCCCCCCCCTGATACGACTCTGCTCTTATTCCTATTCCCTTCCCCCCGACCGGTGTCATTTATATGCCACGCGGAGTTACCCATTACTTTGCTTCCCAAACGAGTACCCACATTGGCACTATTTCAGTTTCTACAATATTTTTTATATGTTATTAGATGTCAACATAAATCGCTAGCATACATCTCTTTTCCGGAACTATATTGCTAACAATGGACCGGGTCACGGGTAACATTGTAACGGGTGCAGTTATTCCGCAAAATTAACCCGGAACTATATTTCGAGTTTGGTAGTTTACCGAATACGACTCGGTGCTTACTTATGTTACAAAAAGAATCATCACAACTCAGCATTATTGAAATCCAGAGCTAAAACAACGAGGCTACACATAATTTACTCAAATCCAATTAACCGGACATTGGCAACTTTATAACGGGTGCAGTCATTCCGCATTATCCCAAGTCCTGGTCTTACTCATATCTCCATTTCCTAATTGCATGTCATTGTTATGCCACGCTGTTTAACCTACACTTTTTACCCACTGCCGAGTACCAACATTGGTATTCTTCAGAGGCGATAGTATTTTTAGATGTCATGAAATGCCAAAACAAATTCTTAGAGATTCTATGTGTACTTATGTTACAAACAGAATCTTCACAACTCATCATTAGTGAAACCTAGAGCTAAAACAACGAGGCTACACATAATTTACTCACATCCAATCAACCGTACATGGGCAACTTTATAACGGGTGCAGTCATTCCGCAAAGTCATCTCGGGTCTATATTTGAACTTAATCGTTTCCGGGACACGACTCTGCTCTTATTTTTAGGTGTCATTAGATGTCAACATGAATTGTTACTATACATCTCTTTTTCACTATGAATTGACCCGGACATGGGCAACTGGTCAACGGGTGCAGTTATTCCGCAAAGTTAACCCGGAACTATTATTCATATTTCGTTCCTCGGCCGATGTCATTTATATGTCACGCGCTGTACGAATATTCTTACATGTTATTAGGGTTAAAGATAATTTGCTAGTATACGACTCTTTTCCGGAACTATATTTCAACCTTAGTCGTTTCGTAACATAGTAACATACTAAATATATGGCTACCCAAGTGATTTGGGCGGGACTCAAGGGCAGCCAAAAGTTCACTTTATACAAAGAAACAAGAGCTTTGATGAGGTTTAAAGAAAATTAAGGACACAAGAAAAACAAACATTAACTATTAGTTAATTTGTAATCTCCCAATCCTGGCGTGCAACCCATAATTTATTATAGCTCCTTCACAATAACCGAACAGAAAACGAAGGGTCGAACTCTATAAATTGGTAGATGAATCTATTTCCCGGCATCACAACTGAACTTGGCATCACAGTAAAGAAGACGCCCAAGCACAAACAAACATCATCCAACAATGGGTGAGCAAATCTTCACTCTTGGAAGGCAACAACACAAGCACTTCTTCTGCCTCATGGGCTCTACCGATGAGAATGCACTGGTAAAATCCTAACTTAGTGTATTTACCTCTATTTGATTATGCATTAGTGGTTTAATATTTGGAGTTTCTTCCTTATCAGACATACCAACACTACTGCTAATTCAGTTCCTCTGTTTTTATGCTATATTGGATCCAAAACAGAGAATTCCAAATGCTTTTGTCGGCAAATACCTAACCCCTTTACCTGAGAAGGCGACGCTCATCGCCTCCGACGGTGTTGCTTGGCCAGTAAAGATATGCGACGCCCCAGAGGCCACTGTGATGGGCACCGGGTGGCTAGCTTTTAGAGATCACTATGGTATAGATATCATCGACAGTCTGGTGATTGCTTATTCATGGTGACGGTGTTTGATTTCGAGACTGGTCTGATACGTCATGGTTCTCAGAAGTCTGGATATTCAACTCCAGTTAAGAGCACTCCCACAACTGACAGCCAAATCCAATGTTCCCAATTGTGCTTGCAAGGTAAACCATAACATCGAGATAACTATTTCAACTGAAAACTTAATAGTTGAATGTAGCAATCATGTCTTATATGTTTCTAATATATGAAATACCAATATGCCGTGTAGAGGGAAATGGTCGAGCTAAGCGTAAGTTTCCAAACACATGGGAAGGCCACATTGCTGGATCAGATGGATTGTGCATTGGTTCTGTTACGAATAAACCAAAACCTCCAACGGCACCAGGTCATATTATATGAAATTTGTTTCATACTGCCTCAGTTAGGCACCACTTATCGCTTATGAACTAAACATCTATTTATGTATTGCAACAGTTCGCAAGATGTCTGCCCGTAAGATTGCTAACTTAGCCAGCCCAATAAGGATGGCCAGCTTGGAGAATGAAGGTATTAGAGATTGAGTCATTTCTTCACGACATAGCAAGTTTCTGTCTTCAGATATATATATATATAAGTTTTTTACCATTACACTTATATATGTTCCATGATCAGTTGAAAAAGGGTCAGCCAGGAAGGCCCCCAAGCGCGAGAAGGATTTGAACCCGAACCTGAGCAGTTCTGAATCTGGTTTTGGCAGTGGATACGACCCTGGTGAATCATGTAAGCCTTATTATGATTGTTACTTGGTGAATCCAGTCCTCAGACTCATTACCGGATTGACCCATCATGTTGAAACTTGTTTTCTTTCAGTCTCAACTTCTAAAGACGACTCTTACTATCTGAACTTGTTGTACAGCCCAACTCCGACAAAAGGTGAGGAATGATCACAACATCAAAGGAACAAGTACTATATAAATTAAGCACATGTCCATTTTTATACTAATTTGATGTGCTTATACTCGCTGCAGGACGAGGAGCTACAAGAACTGAGATACACAAGGCGTCACAACCAAAGAGGCAACACGGAAAGGTGAAATACATATATATGTCTTCCTTATAACAACGGGGCGTATTTTCTCTGGGTGCATTATAATTAACAATATACTTAACAACAAAGTCTACCATAACAGATGGAAGATCTGGCTTATTCGTCGGAGAGAGCTCCAGGACTGTGGTCAAGGATTCGCGAAAAGTTCGGTCCATGCAGGAGATTTTTAATAGGCCGAAGGGACATTGTTACATTATTATGCAAAAGACATCGGTGTCAAAGCCATTCAATTTGGTAAGCGTATGTTAACAATTGTTAGACTATATTGCGACTAAAGATGTCTCACCCTTGTTATGCAACTATCGCCTTAATAATTTATATTGCCAACAGACTCGGCCCAAACTATTTTTCCACCGGAACGTCTATAAAGGGAAATCTCACAAAAAACTCACCGTCATTGGGGAGTCACCACACTGGCCAGTTACTTGTACCCGTAGAGGGAAGACAACAAAACTCTCAAAAGGTTGGAAGGCTTTTGCTATTGCACACAAACTGAAGCCTGATGACTGCATTGGAATCTCTACTGTGGATGGTAATGCTTCGTTGTGGGAGGTGCAGATCAACAGATGCAGGGCCCGGACTACAGAGAATTGATGGTTTAATGGTCATGTCATACCGTTGCTGGAGTTTCCTTCTTCTACTGGACCTAATGTGTTGATCGATTTTACTTGTTCTTCTGCTTGTTGTTGGTCAGTTTTTGTCAATCCTATAATGGATTATTTTGTTCCAGCCTAGTAGTTGCCCACCTTAGCGCCCTCTGTGGGCGCATTTTGCTGTCTCTGGGATAGATGGTTAGCTAATTTTGTCGAAGGCTTTTCTATGCAACTGATCGAACTATTTTCAAGTATCAATTTTCTTTCCCCATTATTCCTCAGTTTGTCACAAGTTCAAAAGTTCAAGAGTTAGGCCATACAAACCTAATAGATAATACCCAAAATAGCAACTAAAACAATAAGAACAATGTTCATTATCACCACGACCCTGATTTGACTCACAATCGCCTTGCTAAGTAGATCAATCGAGTTATCACACTGCAATCGATTTGGAATTGATTCCGCCATACGCCCAAAATGAAATCCAGAACCCGTTGGCATTGTGACACTTTGTCTAGGCTCCTGTTCAACTGGTAGACACCACCCCGAGAATTTACCACAAGCTTCACAAGAGTAATATAGCTTTCCACGATTATCATCTGAGCCGCTCACAAATATGGTCGCCTGAATTCCACAGTTCGGGCACGTGCAGGAAGCCGTAGCATATACCAGTGTGCAGGGCCTAACGGGTGACATGTCCGCCTCGTGTATTAGTTCATAAGCTTCAGAAGTCAAGCACCAGCCCACAAAACTGCCACAGGAAGAACAAGTATAGAACAATTTGCCCCTTAAGCCAGGCGCAGCAGATACATTGACAAACGTCCGCGAATACTTCGTTCCATCGCATCGACAGATTGCTCGTGGGTAAGTGAAGGGGCTTGGGCTATCACAGACACGCCTTTGGGTGACGCTGGATGAAGACATTGAAAAATGTTTAAGCATCAAGAAACAACAATCTACTCTGTTTCAATGAAACCAATATTGGCTATGTCTATCTAAATAGTGAGCTCTTCATTTATCCAATAGTGAGCTCATGTTGTGTGTTATAAGTATGCAGGTCAAAAAAACCCAACGGATGCTTCAAGTAGATGGTCTCCTGTTGGCCAATTACCAAACGGTAACATTTTGAAAACAAAGGCAAGGAGGAAGAAAAAAACAAGCAAGCTCATTGGGCGTGGGATAACTGTTTCATTAATTCATTGTGTCTAGTATATTTTTATTGTTGCACTTAAAATCACATTGTTAGTATTGCCCCTATAATTTTTCGAGGTTATTTCTAATATTGTATATCGCCCTTTTTATAATGTTAAAATTAGACACACAAGAACTGACTGATTCGCTTATTTTATTTATTCATATCACTGTAGCCATTTCTAGTGAATAATGGTAAAGTAAAGTTACATTCGTTTATAATAATTCGATGACAGCAGTCTCACAACAAACAACGCGTGGCATATAAGGGAAGCCATCATATTGTATGTTTACTAAAAACATATTAGTAATTATCGTAACTGTAACAGGAAACAAACTAATATACCGAGTTTGGGCCGACTCTTACTGATTCAATTTTTATTTTCAAGACATTCGTTACCCCAAGATTTCCACCGGGTGGTTGTTGCACACTTATCGAAAATACTATTTGTGTACTTTTAGGGTATCACAATAGGAGAAGTCGTTCTCATCGGTTGAGCTACTAGAGAAATCGTAATATTGTACATGTTTGCCACACCCTCTGCCAGCAGTCAGACAGGAAACAAACTACTTTACTGAGTTTGGCCCAACTCTTACTTATGACCTTTTACTTTTTCAAGACGAAGTTGCTAAAAGATTTCACCGTGCGGTGTGCACCCAAAGGCGTAAGATATGTGATACCTACCTCGCATAAGGAAACATTTTTTTTACTTTAAAGATTAGAGGAATTATCCCAAGTCCTGATTTTGCAACATTCGGTGTAAGCAGTCTAACAAGAGATTAACTAATACACCTGGTTTGGACCGACTCTTACTCATGCAATTTTACTTTTTCTCAAGTTGATGTTATTCAAACATTTTTCACAGGGCGGTAGCAACAAGTGAGCACGAGTGGTGTAGGCAGTCTAACAGGAAACAACGCGTGGCATGTAAGGGAAATCATCATATTGTATGCTTACTAAAAACATGATAGGAACTATCGTAAGTCTAACAGGAAACAGACTAATATACCGAGATTGAATCGACTCTTACTGATGCACCTTTTCCTCCTCAAGATAATAATTAATTCAAGATTCCACCGGGTGGTTGCAACACATGACCGCGAGTGTACCCAAAGGCGTAAGATAGGTGATACCTCAGGCACAATGTTACCCACTTATGGGATACTATACTGAAATCCGAGTGTAGTTAAAAACAAATTTTATCACGAGTCATCAGTTTTTTACTGCCTCACCAAATCAAACAAAAAAACACTTTACTAGATGAAAAATGTTGCCCACTTATGGGAGTAAACTATATCGGAAACACTTATCGAAAAATACTACTTATGTACTTTTAGGGTATCACATATAGGAGAAGTCATGGTTTCTGATGCAATTTTTCATTTTCGAGATATTCGTTACCCCAAGATTTCCACCGAGTTTGGTCCAACTCTTACTTATGACCTTTTACTTTTTCAAGACGAAGTTGCTAAAAGATTTCACCATGCGGTTGCAACACGTGCCCACGTGTGCACCCAAAGGCGTAAGATATGTGATACCTACCTCGCATAAGGAAACATTATGTTTACTTTAAAGATTAGAGGAATCATCCCAAGTCCTGATTTTGCAACATTCGGTGTAAGCAGTCTAACAAGGGATAAATTAATACACCTGGTTTGGACCGACTCTTACTCATGCAATTTTACTTTTACTCAAGGTGAAGTTATTCAAACATTTTTCACAGGGCGGTAGAAACAAGTGAGCATATAAGGTAAGTCATCATATTGTATGTTTACTAAAATCATAATAGGAACTATCCTAAGTCTAACAGGAAACAGACTAATATACCGAGATTGAATCGACTCTTACTGATGCAATTTTTCAGTTTCAAGATAATCATTACTTCAAGATTTCGCCGGGTGGTTGCAACACATGACCGCGAGTGTACCCAAAGGCGTAAGATAGGTGATACCTCAGGCACAATGTTACCCACTTATGGGATACTATACTGAAGGCCGAGTGTAGTGAAAAATAAATTTTATCACGAGTCATCAGTTTTTTACCACCTCATCGAATCAAGTAAAAAACACTTTACTAGACAACAAATGTTGCCCACTTATCAGTAAACTGTATCGAAAACACTTATCGAAAATACTACTTGAGTACTTATATGGTATCACATATAGGAGAAGTCATGGTTTCTGATAATTCGATGACAGCCGTCTCACAACAAACAATGCGTGACATATAAGGGATGTCTTCATATTGTATGTTTACTTAAAACATATTAGGAATTATCGTAAGTCTAACAGGAAACAAACTAATATACCGAGTTTGGGACCGACTCTTAATAATGCAATTTTTCATTTTCAAGACATTCGTTACCCCAAGATTCCACCGGGTGGTTGTTGCACACTTATCGAAAATACTATTTGTGTACTTTTAGGGTATCACATATAGGAGAAGTCGTTCTCATCGGTTGAGCTACTAGAGAAATCGTAATATTGTACATGTTTGCCACACCCTGTGCCAACAGTCAGACAGGAAACAAACTACTTTACCAAGTTTGGCCCAACTCTTACTTGTGACCTTTTACTTAAAAGAATAGAGGAATTATTCCAAGTCATGGTTTTGCCACATTCGGTGCAAGTAGTCTAACAGAAAATAAACTAATACACCGGGTTTAGACCAACTCTTACTAATGCACTTTTACTTTTTTTCAAGATGGAGTTATTCCAACATTTTTCACAGGGCGGAAGCAACAGTGAGAGCGAGTGTACCCAAAGGAGTAACATAGGTGATAACTACCTCAAACTAGTATAGAGCTCGTGGACCGCTAAGTCATCGTGCATACAAACAAGAACCAACACACCAAGTGTAGACACAATTTAATAACATTCAATAGACTGGCAATGGACGGTTTTCTACAAGTGAAGTTACTCCAAACAGTCACTGGAGTGAACAATACTAAACACTAGCACGATAGTCGTTTCAAGACCGTCGCTGATAGTAACTCTATAGTAACAAAAAATTAATAAGCTCATATTCATCAGCAAAATTAACTAGTGCATGGGCGACAACCTCACTTCAAATACACAAGCAACAATGTATCAACAAAACATGACTACTGCAGCTGTCTGGCATGGTCAACAAAATCAACATGAATAGAGGAACCCATGTCCAAAAGAAAGTTCAACAGAAACATAAACAATATCCAGAACATCAGCATAAAGGAAAATGTCTTGCCAAATACACTAAGGCAACTTAATACCGACGATTGTCTCATAGAACATAGCAGCCATATGTGCCCAGTATTCACCTGCATGTTCATGAGTCCACATCAGCTCTCCAAAGTCTTTCCCCCACAGCAAGTATTCGACCATAGAGCAGACAACTGGACCACATTCAAGAGAGCCCCTAGGCTGTTGTGGGGCATTGGTGTACTTTACGATCCTTGATGGACGTGAACATAGAGCAAGTCTAGTACCCCTCTCGGCACAAACAGATTTCACTCGGGCCTCAATGTACTCAATCTGTATGTATTCAATATCATACATATTTCACAGATAAATTTCAAGAAAAAAAAAATTACACATTCACAGGGGCTGATTTAAATAACACTCACCAGTACAGAGGGTGCACGCATGTGTGGATCCTGGTCTGGACGGTTGCTAAGAGAGTTGTAAAAAGTCCATACATTATATTCAACATTGTAATGAAGTAAAGTCCAATGGTCTCCTTCGTTCCTAAGGGGACATCGCCCACCAGTGGTGTTTATTGGCAAAATCCAACTACCATATCGTATTGCATTGCCCAGCTTATCATCAATGAAGCACCTTGCAGCATCACTATAAATACTCCCAACACTTGCACGAGCAACATATTGCTGCACACACGGGCAATCAAGAGCAATATGGCAACATATTATAAATTGTTCAATCCAAGCAAACAATTCAAATAAAGTAATCAAAACATCGATCTCAGCTTAAAGAGTACAAAAGTTATTTTGATGAAGCAAAGTCAAATACCGAAATACAGCTTTTGAATATAAAAGGCTTCGTGTTGCAACTTGACCGTGTCTCCTTCACACTGGAACCATGTATGGTTGTGCATAGCAATAGTCCCCATGTGTCCACAACCTGCAGTGAATCATAGTTAATGTGAAATACATAACAACGAGCAATTCCAGTCTCTCACATTCAAAAAATTCTTACACAATCCGTATAACTTTGATGGTTCAATATTATTATCTCCATGTCAACAAGCCTGATGCTTGTAGTGAGGCCAGATGTCGCGACTTCAAGCATTGTATAGCTACAGGTTCAAAAAAAAAAAATGTTTATGTAAGGAAGTATAAAAAACTATCATAACAGAGTGTGGTAAACTAACTATTGAGAGCAATTCAGCACACACCTGTCAGGTTTCGTTCAGAATTGGTTTGTCAACCAAGTGATAAGATTAACACTTGCATATTCAAAAGCATGTGATGCTCTGTTCAGTTTAGTCGGCCTAAGCTTCGAAATAAAACGCGATGCAAGAGCGTTCACTGAAACAGGCCCAGCCGAACCGTCCTGGTGCTTCACTACAGACATCTCCACTTCCTTCTCCTTTTTACGGGCCTGTTTGATCAACTCACTTATTGGCGACACACTGTTCAACACAAATGCTGACCCACCACCATATCCGGCAACACGCTGTTCCATTACTGGAGTACCAACTTCCTGCTCAGTAGGCGTTACAACACCACCCGAGCTTGTGACCAGGGCTACAGATTTTTTGTTGTCGGTTTCTGCACTTTTTTTGTCAGAAATCGCAGACGGTGGATGAGGTGGGCGGCTTGCAGACATAAACCCATCGGGTGACTTGAACAAGTTGGTCGGTTTCACAGGAGTACCAGCACATTCTATTGCCCGAGACACGAGAGTGCTTGCATTGCACGAGTCTAAAACTTTACGCACTACTGTTTTTACGCTCCCACTGCCAACAAGGAGTGGAACGGAGGACTGCTTGGAGGCTTGCTCTTCTAGGATATCTACGCTCTCGTTCCACTGATCTAGCTCTGCCTTCACCCGACTAAGCTCATCCATCAATCCTTTGATTCGCTCACTCTGATCAACATCACGCGCTATCAGTGTTGCATTTTCCATAGAAATCTTTTCGCGCTCAGCCCGTTTACTATTGTACTTCAGTTCCAGCATGGAATTAGCATCAACTACCCGCTTGTAATCACACATGTATCGCTGTAGTTCGGCATCCATCGAAGACCTTACGGTTTCAGAATTAGCTAGCTGTTTACCAAGGATTTCATTTCGCTTTGTTAGTTCCTCGATTTCATTGTCCCTCCCACTTCCAAACCCTGATACTTTAACTGAATCATGCCTAAGTTTATCAATCAGCCGCCTTAACTCCTCATTCTGTAGAGTTAGCTCCCTCAGCTGAGAATCCCTAACGGAAACCTCTCCCTCATACGAAACTTTCAACTTCTTATACTCATTTACGTCGACCTCCATATGCTCACTAGAACCATTAACTGCCTCTCCATGGGCCTCGCGAGTTGGTTTGGTACCATTATCAGCTTCCCCATATGATTTCCCATACACTATGCCATCACTAACTACCAAGTCGTCAGCTAACCGTTCCTCTGGGTGCAGGGGACCAAGCAGTTGCTCAAATTCATTTGTCATCTCAGAATCAATCCTCACGACGGGATCAGATTGCTTCTCGCTGCCCAACTCAATGTCATTACACAAGGCCAAGGGGTCTTTACTGAGCGAATCATCTTCACATGACTTATCCATCCCCGGTGCAGACGAGGTCCTAGATGTACCCCCAGTCGAGGTGCCCATTGGGCAGGTCAAACGCATACAATAGAGAGGTGGCTTTGGGTCAAGCAGCCTCGTCTCCCGGTATAGAGCAACGATACTTTCCTTTATGCCCTGTCAAGTTGCCCATTACGAGACGGTGAATAACAACTGATTTGGCAAAACTAAAAAAAGGTGCAGAATTAGTGATTATGAGTAAATTGTAGTCACCTTTGTCTTGTCAAGCTTATCCAAATTTATGTCATACATCTCCTCGACTAATAGGAGATCCCACTTCTGGAATCTTGGAAACAACACAGCATCTTCTCTCATGGTAACAACTGGGCTTATTTCACATAGCCAAAACTGATTCATGCAATAAGTAGCAAAATATCAATATGGATGGATTGATAAAAAATACAACTTTAAAAATAAAAACAAGACAAAAATCATTATGGACTTTATACGAGGGAAATCGGTCTCTTAAATACCATTAGGAATACAGAACAGCCAGGTACTTTCAAGCTCGATGCCTTCCGAATACCATCTAGCAGTACCTCCAACATATAGCCACACCAATCGTAACTGCAAATCCTATCGAGGCGGTCAATGTACCGAAGGAGGTGCCACGGGACCGACTGGTTGTTATTCGGTGCAAACAAAACAGTCAAGAGGAGCATGTGCACTAACCGAGCAACATCCTCTGCCACATTTGGCTTTGTTTCGTCCATCTTCATCTTCCTATTCAGCAAAGCAATTATCTTTGGCTTCACCAACAAGAATGAATCATCGGACCTGTTGGGCCAATGTCGCGAGACAAATGGGATGGTGTCAAACGGACCATTATTAATATTTATTGGTATTGATCCGTCACAAACGCCAAAAATCAACTCAAAGTCATCCCGTCTTGGACATATGATCTTGCTGCCAAACTGGAAGCCATCTGCATTTGGAATCTTTCTAGCAACAGCCCTCTTCACAATTTCAGATATCAGATGATCCGACTTTCTGTACATGTGTGTCTCAGCACTCCCCATAGTAAGTGCGGCCTCAGTAAACAAACTGAAAGGCGTTTTCCGTATCGCTTCCATGTGTGCCTCGCGTAATTTCAATTTCTGAAGTTCCCTAATAGCCGTCTGAACATTGCATCTGTAGTGGGGATGTGCCCTTTCTGAATATACACATTGCATAAAGTTCACACAGAAGTCAATGTTCCGTAAAGCCAATCAGACATGTAATAACTACGCGATGAACGAAATAATATACTACCTTTTGTCTTTCGTGGTGCTCTGCC
The DNA here is from genome assembly GCA_026545765.1 of Plantago major. NCBI lineage: Eukaryota > Viridiplantae > Streptophyta > Magnoliopsida > Lamiales > Plantaginaceae > Plantago > Plantago major. Next base: position 63,094,276 of record CM048844.1, on the reverse strand, counting down.
AACGCCAGTAGCTGCTTGGGTTCATAAAACAATGATAAATAAATGAGAAAGGTAAGATCGGGGTGAAGATATGTGTGTTTTTATCTTGTATATGTGTCATGTCATTTAACGGAAAGTAATTAGTAGAAAGCAATAAATAAGTCCACTTAAGAATGAGACAGGCCATGCCTGGCCTGTCCATATGCATTCTTTTTTACTTTTTTCGCCTTTTGCATTTAAATTTCATGTAAGTATGTATATAAAAATAATTGGAATACATAGGGTTTGAAAAAGTGAGTTAACAAAATACATTTTCAAATACGTTTTTTACTAAATAAATGTGTGATTATGGATTTGTGAACCTAAGTGACAAAAACAAAATTGTATCGTAGTTGACTTTATTGTAAAACATACAGATATAAAACTATTTCTCAAATGATATGCAATCAATTCCAACTATATATATATATATATATAGTCCAGTATCGGACTGGACCGGGCTTATTCGGTTAGTTTGGCTTATCACGACCTGGCACGGGCCAGGACAATGAATACATTGACAATATTGTCCACATATATTGACATGCCCACGGCCCGGGTTTGAACAAACAATTAAACGAGCCGCGGAGGCATGGTTTTTAAGCGTGTCGAACCGTGCCATCCCGTTCTATGCCGTGCTGTCCTGTGACAAGCCAAGATAACAACTATAGCATCATCTTGACTCTTTTTAATACAATCATTTTTGTAAGTAACTATGAAAATACAACCAACAAAATTAACTATCTTATTAACAGTTGGATTAACTGGAAGGTATAGAAAAAAATGGCTTAACTATTTATCACACATAAGTGTTTCGGAACACAATGTATCTACCAAATTATACAATAATGTTAAGTATAATTTCATAGGAATGCACGCTGACACCAAATCCAACTAGATTCGGTTACCTGGGCTTACACCAACCTGGCACGAGCCAGGACAAGAAATACATGGCCCTAATGGCCAGCACACATTAACATGTCCCCGGGCCGGGTCGAACCAACAATTAAATGAGCCGCAATGGTATGGTTTTTAAGCGTGCCGGCCCGTGCCATGCCGTGCTGTCCTGCGACAAGTCCAGGTAACAACTATAGCATCATATTGAATCTTTTAAATACAATCAAATTTTTAACTCACTATGAAAATTAACTTCTTATTAACGGCTGGATTAACTGATATATATATATATATATATATATATATATATATATATATATCAGAACTAACCAGATGTGGTAATCTGGAATGGCTCGTGTTAGGGCTGGCCTCAGTCGCGGTTTGTGCAAGGTCAAATCTTAAACAGGTCGGTCGGGATGGGCTTCTTAATACATATTCTGGCCCAGTACGACCCTATACCACTTAAAAATGAGCCAGTCCAGGCCTGACCAATCCACATGCCCAGATAACAAATCTAGCACCCTCGTGACTATTTTTAATATCGACAAATACAAGGCAGGTTAAATATCACATACAGTCGGCTGGATAGATGTTAATACCAAGTTGATAATGCCACAAAATATCACGTCCCCCATGGTGATCACAAGTACAACATTTCTATTTCAGACCTAATGGTTCAGGTTGTGTGACATCGGATGATAAAACTAATTCTGCCAACCCAAAAGCAAACTTCACATTGATAGTCTGTATGGCAGCTGGTAATTTGTCCAATGCACAACTCATATGTATAGTATATATGACAACTGGTAATTTAGCTAAGATCACATATAGAAAAGTGACACCACAACTAAGATCAATGATCTCCCAGGCACAAAGTGTTGAAGTTCACAGCCCAAAAGAAGGTCCTAACCTATGACGTTAAAGTGGCCAAAACAATACACCAGGGATCAAGCAAAAGTTAAAACACATCGAAATTAAATATCAATACAATCATCAAGCTTATATGAAAGTTCCACTAGGAAATTAGCTAAACAAAAGCAAATTCCTATGTGGATGTTCGTAGCCCAGCACTGCCTCATAGAAAGTAGTCACCATATGAGCTCGATAATCACCCGCATATGCATTAGTAAATGTCTGGCTCTTAACTTTATTTCCAAGCATTATGCGCTCAATCATGTAACAGACAACTGCGCCACAATCAAGAGAACCTCGTGCCTGTTCAGGTGTATTAGGAAACCTGACAGTTTGAGATGGCCTATTGCAGATTGGCAGACGAACCCCAGCCCTTTAACAATGAGATCTTATACGAACAGCATCATATAGTCATCATAGTCACTACAGAGATGGCCTATTTTGTTCCTTTCACTGACACAGTCATCATCATCATCTGAAAAAATATCATAACAAGTCATATGTCGAACTAACATAAAAGTAGAATGGGACTACTCGCGGGGGAATGTTAAATGTGAAAAAATTACCACTCTCTTCATAGAGTACTTTGTTGGTCTGCACATTCTTACGAGGACTGCGTCCTGGTGGTGAACGATTGACACGTTTGTTGAAATTAACTCTGTGTTGATCACCCCCAGATTCATTGGTCTCATATGCACACCAGTATCAAGTTAGTTGGTTTATTGTTTAAGCGAAAAATGACAAGGTGAATATATATCTACACAAATTACCTTTCTCTTCATAATTAACTGTGCGTAACTTTACATGACTTCGAGGACTCCGGCGTACGGGTGGCGGACTATCCAGTTTATTCATTGCTGTGTGGCAACACATATGGCAATCAACACTATATGGTTATGTTTTAAGGACATTTATCTAAATTCAATAGTTTCACATCGTAAGCACTAGGTGACATGCTCTGTAGTGAGCTAACTTACAATGATGACCAAGGAAAACAACTTGTGGCGCCTTGCCCTTGCAACTGACAACTTCATCTAAAATCAATAAATAAATAATGTGTGAGTATCACGACAAAGTCACATGGACACAGGTAATTTGAAATATATTACACTAACCAGATGAAACTTCTTTCTCAGCAGCTGATAAGTCAAGCGTAACATCGTCCATGTACTCATCATCTAAATCGTAAAGATATCCAGATCAAGAGTCATTCTTATGTACAAACACAAATTCGCATGGTCATGAATAAAAACAAAAATTTACCTGTTTCAATTCTGTTGACAGTGTGTCCAATATTAGTTCGTCTCTTGATTCGGAATTCAGGTGCATCATCTTTCATCAGAACGAATCCATTTAATGTTTGCAGTTTGCAACAATCAAATAAACAAAATAATAGAACTTGGTCCACAAGAAATACTAACCAGTTAAATATGCATCCCTTTGCACAATCCTTCTGTTGTTGGGACTACCACATTTAGAAAATGTATCTGTTTCGAAACATATTTGGTAAGAATCCTATTTATAGTATCATCCCTAATCACTTGAATATGGGAAAATTGCAATAATAACATTGAAAATATAATGGGGATTAATGTGCAATGCAATAACAAAAGAATGTACTAATTATAATCAAGTACCCTTTGAGACAATCGAACGGGCTACGCGCTTGCGGCTTCTTGAGATGATACGTTCGGAGTTGCTTTAGGCATACACATATGACAAATAGGAAGATAAAAAATAAGAATGTGGACACAAAGATTAACAGATTGAAGTAGACAATCAAAATGTAGGAGCGAAACAAACTACATAACACCTGACTCGTTGTTGCTTGTTCTCCTGTTGTAAGGAACAGCATCATATACAGGAATTAGGGTGCCATCATCGCAACTATGTTCTTGTAATTAGAACAGCAAGACTTGTGAGCTTGTTACAAATAGAGATGCAAGGTTTAATTGGGGGTTCCATTGTTTAAAACATTACATACCTGATTCATCGTTGTCAGAATACTCGGAAAGCTGTATATCGTCATCTTCCATCTTTGACTTGCCTTTTTCCACATTCGAAACATTGTCTACATAAGCTTCGGAATGAGATTGATTGCGCTTCGGGATATCCATCTTCATGAGCTCACCTGTCGGACCGGGCATCATTCCATCGCCGCGACGAACACGATCGTGTGCCGGAGCTTCATCGTCGGAATTCATCTCTCGTTATGTTGGTAGAACACAACTTTTTTCTGTAATTGAAGTAGAGAGATCATTCAATAGAAGCAGACATCAAATAATGTGACTTCTAAAAAAATAAAAAGTGATTGGCTTCATTGGGCGGCATGCAATCAATACTGAAGATGCAAATTAATGGCCTCGGGAGTGTAATAATTGTGTAGAGTGTGGCAACCAGCCATAATAGGAGACACAGGCTATTGTCAGACCTATACTGTGGCTACATTGTTAATGATTTCATAGGTTTTGTATTTGTATGAGGTCATATAAAAAAGTAACGGGTGGAGACCGATTTTTCGGCCGACATTGTACTGGAGCGTTAGCTCCCCTTTGAAAAATCCACACCAATGTTTGTCCAGACAATGTACTGGAGATTTACCTCCCCGAGAATGTTGACCATGGTTATTCTAAATGAAGTAATAAATAGTGTCTATAATCAAGATGATAATTAAGAGTAGTCGACATCAGGAAGCTGGTAGTGACCTATAAGGTAGCCAAGAAGAAATCCTCATTATCCGAACTCCTTTTTAACCTCCCATTAAATTCCGCCTACCAGCTTCGATTCATTAATCTCACCAGAATTATCTGCAATTCCTGAAACAACGAACTTTTTCAAGGACAAGACATAACATTCGATGCTTTGCAAAGCAGATGACTCAAACTACACCAGTAACTATCTACAAGAAGAGCTGTACCTCCTCCTTCTCCCAAATCAGAAATCATGTGTACTTGGATCCCCCCCCCCCCCCCCCCCGGGATGGGCCTGTATTGGTTGTATTTTTCAGGAACAACAATGGAGGTTTTCATCAAGCTGTGACTGGATATATAGGTTACACAGACAATAACATTGCAGAAATTATGGCACTTCGCACGTGACTCGCTTGCTATCCAAAGGTGAAAGGTGCATTTCTAAACTTCTTATTCAAATATAAACTCACTGTTTATTTTCGTAGTTATGCAGGAAGCAGTTTGATGAGACTCTAATTTAGAGGTTCAACATATATTTTTCAACATACTTTTGTAAGTTTTTGCTAATATTTTATTGTGGTTATTGTTCGTTTTTCCGCTTTTGTGTTTTGTAGATTTTCTATGTTTAGGAGTGAACCGGAGGAAAATTGATACTTTTGGAAGGTCGTATTTGGGCGCAGAAGGCTCAAAACTCAAATTGGAAGGCCCAAGATCGATTCCCATGAAGAACTTGCAATTTAGGCATTTTTCATGGAGACGCGTCTCTATTTTAGCCTGGACGAGTCTCCACATTACGAGACAAGCATTGGCTGGCACAAAGGACGGAGAGGCGTCTCCACTTTCACCAGGTCGCGAATCCGCATTACAACATCAAATGGGATTGGGACAATTCAGTGAGGATGCATCCCAAATTTGACAAGAACGCATCCCGGTCTCTTGGATTAGATATCTATTTATAAGTTTTTTCTTCTATTTTCTTGATACATATATTGACTTTAGACTATCCTAAAAGCTCTAAGAACCGTAGATTGATATTGGGAGATTTGAGCTTGGTTATTTCATCTTGTAGTGGATTTACGTTTGAAGGTGATTCATTATTTATTCATAATACTTTCGCAAATTAACTATGATTTCGTATGTCATTCACATTGTAGTGGATTTACGTTTGAAGGTGATTCATTATTTATTCATAATACTTTCGCAAATTAACTATGATTTCGTATGTCATTCACATAATTATGAGTAGTTGAACTTATCATGAATGTGGTTATGTAAAGATTCACATGTATTAGAGTTAAAGCTTTCGAAATCATTCGTACAAGTTATGTCTCTGTTATGTTTGACGCTTGTTGTAAATATGTTATTCTGCAACTTTTAATATATACACTAGTAATTATTTCAAAAAGAAAAATTAATATCGTCCCGTGGATGGAAACACAGTATCTCACAAAAGACGATCATTTCAATAAACTGTTGTGTCAATTCGAGACTTACAGTACATCAGATGCTGGTTAAGGTGTCGATCTATCATTTCAGGTAGGAGAATATTTACCTAAAAGTTGTTCAGTGTGGAGACTAATCTTCCCGTTCTATGGTGGAAGCATCAATGGATTTTATACACATTCCATTACTACTGTCAAGCATCAGTAACTCTTCCATGTCTCCATCCTTGCTCCTTTAGTACAACTGGTCATGCATATGAAGGAATACTACCTTAATTGACATCGTGCATTCATCCACCCTTGCTTTTCCTCCTGCTATTCGTCTTTCCAGCCCCCTTGTTTCCATCTTTAACAGCCAACTCAGCAAACAGAGGCAAGACCTGCTCGTCTTTAAGCTGACTTGATTTTGTTTGTGTCTGCTCGGTGTTCTGTTGATCGGCATTCTCAGTTTCGAGGCTGGCCATCAGTGCTATTAGCTGTATGTAGAGTCAGATATTCATCAGTTAGCTAAGAATACTTGATCCATTCTTACCAAAATTACAGCGAAGCGTTCATTCATAAAAAGCGATGCCAAGGTCAGAAAGTAAAGTCATAGCGGAACCGCACCTGTTCCTCCAATTCTTCAATTTTCTTGTCCCTCAGTTTCAAAATTCTCATCTCCCTGGCAATTCAGATAAGTTGAGAGGCCAGAATAGCAGGAGAATTAATTACATAAAATTCACTGGGTCAGGTCGAAAGGATAAGGTGTTGATCTGATCTCCAAAGTAATACCCACACAGTTTCACAACAAGAATGCAAATGAACACCAAAGAGTTTGTGCAATTACTACAACAATTGATCTATCAAAATAACGAAAACCAACAGCACGGCACCACAGATTTGATGAACATGTATCAGCAAGTGATTTGTTATACCAGCATGATTCCGATGGAAACTTAGCATAAGCATATGAAATCTAGCTAGGTGTTAATTTAACAGATATTCACCCAGAGTAGTGCAGTGTAAAAAATTGTATCAATCAACTTGACCAGTGATACAAAGGCTATTACAACTATTTCAGATGAAATTTCTAGTCATGTCTTTCTCAAAAACTTCTAGAGATTCTTTAAAAACTATTAAGGCAGGAGGTAAAGGATTACTATCATTTATGTTCTTCAAATCTTGGGTCAAAGGATATATCACCTCTCTATAGTTTCCACTATCTTAGATTCCCATATGCTTTGGTTCCTCAAGAGATTTTCATTAATCTACAATAAGAAACAAAATTGAAACAGTTATGATAAATCTTTTCAGACCATTCGACACGGTATGGGAGGTAGATAAACTTCACATTTACTCACATCATCAAGGAATCTTTTTTCTTCAATGCATTTGTCAAGCTTCACCTGCAATTTTAGCAACTTTGAGTTTTGACTCAAAGCTTTTGCAACAGCTACAGATGTCTCTTTTTCAGTGTCATTATCAACTTCTTGCAGCAACGTCTCAAAATACTGTAATAAAAGAGGTCCATTATAAAACCAAATGTATCTTTACCTACATAATAGACATGACTTCGCAACAAATTAAAAAGGAAAACAAGCTACAGCCATGCAATAATTAAAAATTACTATGATTAGGTCAATAACAATAGGAACTCACAGTTTTCTGGCTTTCGAGTTGTGAAGTAAGAAGCTCATCATATTCTTTCTTTATCTGGAGAATAAGTATTCAAAAATACAAAAAGCAGCACAAATTTTAAGTAAAAGATCAGAACCTTGACATGAAACAAAGAAAGAGCTTAAAGTAATTAAGTACCGCATTAAATTCAGAGTCTAAATGAATGCCATCATATCCAGTGAAATCCCCACAATCATCATCACGATGTCTGCTGCAGTGATGGTTCAGCTCGACCAATTTTCCATCTGTCTTAGATTGGATTAATCTGTGAACATAATTGTTTCCAGCATAATCCCATACACGTTGTGTTTCAAGCTCAAGTGAATAACAGTGCTCTGTTTCTTTCCAATGACTTACGGCGTGACCTTCATCAAACCTAGACACACATACATGTAATATTCAGTTTAATAACATGATACATTTTCTTAAAAAGTCAAACTCAATAATTTAATATAAAATGATTAGAAAATGTCCTTAAGATGTAAAGGACTCGATGAAGATAAATGGTCATTTACCTCCAACAGCCAATGAAGCCACATATGACACACATCCAGAGTTTCTCTGAAGATTGGCAAACATAACATACCGATTTTTCAGGCTGTTGCTGACAAAATCTACATACCTGAATTAGCGGAAAGTGCACGTAATGTTAAATAATTGTTGAGTGCCATAAAAACAGCTTAAAACTTAGTGGTAATGAATCAAAGTAGTGGTATGCTAGATAGTGCATCAATAAAAGAAATTACATCGACAACAACTGAAGAAATGGCATCCCCAATACCATAACATTATATATAAAATCATTCTCATATATGCTAGTCTGCTAGATAAGTAGGAAAATAAGGAAAACTCCAACTGATGCACTTTGGCACCTGAAATCAAGGATACAAGACTTTGTTTGGAACTAGTTTTGTATAATCAACAAAACAGAAATATATTTGCTGCATAAAACTAGAAAACAACAGCCAGCCGGTTTAGCCTTGTAAGTATCTTCTATAAAATGTATAGGCAGTTTAGCCTTGTCATTTGTTGGGATGTAAACCTTATGATGTACTTGCTGTTTGCGAGTCCCCATAAACCACCATGATTTGATGAAAAAAACTGGAGCCTAGGCTACCTATTTAATTAAAAAAAAAAAAAGAAAGAAGAAGCAGACAGCCAGTTTTCATATAAAAGATTTTGACGACCAAAAGACCTTATATTAGTTCAATAAATTTCCTCAATACTATAACCAAAATTTAAAAGTATCACCATCTAATTTTATGTCCTAAATGGCAATTGTCATTTACTCCCTCTGTCCCACTAAGCATGTCGTCTTTTCGGCACTGCTTTTAAGATAATTAATAGTTTATTGTTTGTTGTAGGAGAGATAAATGATAAAGGATGGAAAAAGTATGAGAGATAGGAGAGAAATGATAAAGAATGGAAAAAGTAAGAAGAATAGAGGTTAGTGGGGTTTACTTTTTTGCTATTTTGGGTATGGGACTATATTAACCGGAGAATCATAAAAGGAAAGAGGGATGCGCTTAAGGGGGCGGAGGGAGTATTAAAGAATAATACACACCGGACAAGAAGAATCAGTCCATCTCGATATACAAGAACAGTGGAAAGAGTGATTGCAGATTGTAGTAAGAATGCCACCGGTGTCGAGCCTCTCTGCAATTTCCAGTGAATTCATGGTGACAATAAAATCTTATATAATGCAGATACATAATAAGATAATAGTTGTAACGTGAAAGACAGAAAAATAGACCTATGGGAAAGCAGAAAAATGTACAACCAGTCATGAATCTTATCTTTCAACCGTAGAGCGTGTAGTATAAAAATAGAAAATTGTTCATACCTCCAGAGGCGGACCCAGAAATATTTTCGACACTGGGCTAAATTCATGACGCAAGAATTTTTTGAATAGTTGAATTTTTTATTTTGTATTTTTTATATATATTTTTCGTCGATGGGTAGTTATAAATTGAATTTAAGTGATCATGAATTTAAAATGTACATTAAGGAGAGCATAATGATAGACATCAAAGTGTATATGAAGAAGAGAAAAATGAACGCCAAAAATGATAAGAAAAAGAGTGTTGACAAGCAGGAATTGAACCCGGGTTGTTGAAAAATGGCTTAAAACTTTACAAGGTTAATACCAATTGAGCTACAAACCATATATATTAACTTTAAACTTGTTGGTTACAATATCTAAACTTACACTATTTAAACATAATTAATTTTGTTTTTTTTTTTTGTAATTTTTTCGGGGGACCCCGGGCTAAAGCCTAGGCCTAGCCTAGGTGGTGGGTCCGCCCCTGCATACTTATCTGCGAGCACCTAATCCTACTAGTCTGTTCAATAGTATATTTAAATAACAGCTTTGCCAGAGCCACAACAAATGGTTTTTCCAATACTGAAAGCCTGGCCTCTGATGATTGGGTAAAAAACAATCAGACCGCCACTACATAACAGCCTCACAGTTTAAATGCCCAATTAAAATGGGGACTCGGCAGGGAAGCCAATTTTAGACGTTTCGCTGTGGAATTAAGGTCATAATTCTAAGAAAGGAATTCAAGAACATACCAAGACAAACTGGACAAGAAGGCAATTCAGTAATGCTAGTTGGGGAAGGCTGTGTGTGCTCAATAGATCCAGTATAATGGATGTCCATCGTAAAAAATATGCGGCAAGTCTCCTCCTGCAATCAAGGAAACAAATTCTCGTGAATTTAGTGATTGTTTAAATGAAACTCATGATGTAGGAAAGCATAAAAGCAACTAGAAAACTAACTACCTCAAGCGATGAAAAAGGTTTTCCGCTGAAATGCTTGAAATAAGAATCTGCTGAATTTTGATCATCAAACCTGATCAAAATGCTATAGCGGTCCTCCGAACCCTCAGTCCTATGATAGATAAAGCCCAAAATTTCACAATTAAATAATGTAGTTTCAACCCAAATGTCGTCTTATTCACATGACCAACCTGACAACTCGCATTTCCAGCACGCTCTGAATGAATGAACTACAGAACTGACAAAAGTCAGCATATGTCATGTGATTTGGTACACCAAGTACACAAACGAGAGGTTTCCTTTCGACCTAAAGGCAACAAAGATACTATATTTTAAGACAAATATGAGGGAATCATACTGAACCGCCAAACACAGTCAGATTAAACAACACATATATTCGCATGTAACATGAACATAACATAACCTACTGCAAAGTTAATTATATACGTAAGATAGTAAGGTCTCTTCAAAAGTTGTTCAGGAACACCATAGGGTATACACATACAATACATCACTGGCAAACAAATAATAACAACGGAATGGGCTCATCATCAAACTCATCATGAACTGTCAGCACTCGAGTGTATTACCTTCAGCCAGTCAAACATTCACTGCCCTTTTGATTTTCTAACAACCTTTTTCGTCCATCCCAAATTATTGGTATGTTTCTACTATATTTATGTATGCTTTACAACTATTTTGACATACTTGCCCCTATTTAAAGAAGATCAATGCTACTTGAGCAAATACCAAATTTCACCATTGGTCCATAGAATTACCAAAAAGTATCATTGCAGAACATCCACAAGTGCAAGCAATCAATTACCCGTAAACTAACATTTACTGACTGGTAACTTTCTGTAAGCCCATAGAAACAAGGTTTGACACATAAACTAGTAGCAGTTGTGACAAGGTCAGTACATAAGAGATGATAAAAATACAACACAAACAAGGTCGAACTTACAAAGTGCAAGCAATCAATTACATTTTCCGACTGGTGACTTTCTGTAAGCCCATAGAAACAAGGTTTGACACTTAAACAAGTACCAATTGACACAAGGTCATCACATAAGAGATGATCAAAATACAACACAAACAAGGTCGAACTTAGAAAGTGCAATATCAATTGAAAGCTAATTTGTCATGAATAGATGAAGAAATGGAATATTGAAATGAAAATGAAGAAAAATTGTATACCGGAAGTTGGAAGGAAGATGAATGAGCGGGTTGATCGCGGAAGAGATGCATCACGCCCCTGAGCTCTTCAATTCTAGGGTTTCCGGAAGAGAAATGCAGAAGAAGGTGAGGTGTTACAGAATCATCATCATCTTCTTCACCTACGACGGCCGGAGATCCAGTCGACTCCGCCGCCCTTGCACTCGTCGAAGTCGCTTCCAACATGATGGGTGTATGAGCTTGGATCAGAGAAATAACCGCCACTGTAATCTAGAGAGAGAAGATATTTCATTCATCATAATCCTCTGCATATGCTGTACAATCGGAAAAAAAAAAAGAATTTTGGTACTTTACTGTGGCGGTCCTAAATTCTAAATAGATTGAGTCCGTCTGCTGAGAGTCTATAATATATTGAGAGTTTTGAGAGTTCTACATATGGTACTTTGGATCAAATTGTCTATGTTTGATAACATTGACAATTTATTACATAAAACTATACATGATTTTTTTCGCGAGTCGACCCGGCCGACCCGTATTTTTTCCTTACAATACACAGCTCCTTTCATGTGTCCATCCAGTCATATGGTACTTTGGATCAAATTGTCTATGTTTAATATATAATTGTCTATGTTTAGTATAAAATTATTGATGAAAACCTATTTATCCCAAATAAACACAATATTTATAAATAAACATAGAAATCAATTTCATTTATCAATCAATAAATGTCATACATATAAAACAATACAAAAAATTTAAAATCACATCTTTTGAAACTTACATCTTCAGAACAACAGAAAGTTGAGATTCCCGAGGGAGTTTGGGATACTCGTACGTTTGATCATGACCTTTGTTTGGTGGGACGTATCGTCTCCCGTAAAGCAATACATTTGGAATCTTTTACTCAGTGGATGGAATCTAGCCAGAGGTGTGAACATCCAGAAAATAGGAGATGATCGTTTGTTCTTTCGTTTTGATCATGTGGTTGACAAGCGAAGAGTCCTCTGGCATGGGCCTTGGGCGTTTGATAAAAATCTTGTGGTTCTTCAAAGATTGAGAAAGGGCAGGATCCTATGGATGTAAACCTTGATTTGTGTGACTTCTATATACGTGCCTCTGGTGTTCCGTTTGCACTACGACATCGTAATATGGCTGAGATCCTTGGAAATTCGATTGGTCCTTTTGTTGATATAGATATGGCAAATTCTCGGGATTCAGTCGGTTCTACTTTAAGGTTTCGGGTTTGTATTGATATTACGCAGCCACTCCGACGGGTGATTCAGGTTACGGGGCCACAGGATCAGGAATTAAGTATTCCTTTGGCGTATGAAAGGTTACCGAATTTTTGTTATTATTGTGGATTGATAGGGCATTTGGTCAAAGACTGTGTGAAAGGATTGGAAATAGCCTCAGATCATGGAGATATTTCGGATGAAAATCTTGCGTACGGAGATTCGTTACGTGCAACTCACTTTAATCATCAGGCTAAGTATGTTGCTGGAAGTTCTTTTTGCAGCCGTCCACAGTCTACTGGAGTATGTGTTGAAAATCAGACAAGCCCCCAGGTTCAATCTACTACGGCGGAACATGTCCAAGGAAATTTTCAGAAAAGCTCAGAGTTTGTTAACATGTCTGAAACTAGTACTGAGGATGTGATAGTTCTACTAAAGATGGAAAAAAGTTATCATCTGAGATTTCGACCTTGACAAATGAATCAGACAAAGGAAAGTCTATTTTAGTGGATGATTTGGTTGGTATAGGAAATGATTTCATGGAAATCGCTGGAATTATGGGTGAACAGGAAGTTTTTGGTCAAGAATTTCAGCAGAAGAATGGAAATGAGGATTTTATTTTTAATGGTCAAGAGTTGATGACTATTGTGAATGATAATTCCAAGGATTTTCAAGGTGGGCTTGACTCTGATCCTTCTCTTACCTCTTTTCATATGGGATATAGTAAAGAGGGCACATCAAATCAACAGAATTTTTTTATGGGAGATGCTAGGAGAATTTTTCTTGGTCATTATACGGGGCAGAGAAAGAAATCTCCAAAGAGACCAAGGAAAGTAATGTCACAATCTCGTAAAACGGAGGTGGTACAAGCAAATAGTGTTGTTGGTAATAAAAAGAGAGGCCGGCCTGTGGGTTCAGTAAATAAAAAGCATGGATCTCAGAATTTATCAAGTGAGAAAGACCTTGTGATTACTGATGGTGTGGAGGATTTACCTATTGACAAGAAAGCTAAAGGAAATCCTGAGAATGTAACATTTTCACTAGAGGCGGAGATTGCTCAGCATCTCCGCCTATCACAATGAGTTGCTTAAGTTGGAACTGTCAAGGTTTGGGGCACCTTTGGACATTTCGAGTACTGGGAGAGCTTCTCCGAGTACATAAACCCCAACTTATTTTTCTCATGGAAACCCGAATGGGGGACTATGGGATTAATAAGATTAAAGAAAGGTTTAATTTATTTGGCATATGTGTTCCGGCATTAGGACGATCAGGTGGGTTGGCTTTATTGTGGGATAAGTCTTGTTCATTGTCTATTATTAACTTCTCCAAAAATCATATCGATGCAAATGTTCAATTTATGGGTACCGCTAATATTTGGAGATTTACCGATTTTTATGGAGAACCGGATGCGAGTAAAAGAAAGCGGACTTGGAGACTTCTTAATTTTTTAGGATCTCAATCGCATCGTGAATGGTTAGTGTTGGGTGATTTTAATGAAATTCTTTCTCATTCGGAAAAATTGGGCGGAAATCGTACACCTGAATGGAGACTCCGAGATTTTCAAGAAACGTTGACGGATAATGATTTGGTTGATTTGGATTTTAAGGGGTATCAATATACATGGAACAACAAACGTGATTATCCGTACAATACTCAAGAACGTTTGGATAGAGCAGTGGCTTCTTCTAGTTGGGCTACATTATTCCCTACTGCTCAAGTTCATTATATATCAACTAGAAGATCGGACCATGATGCAGTTTTGGTTAATACAATTGGGCCGACTGCACATCTTTCTAAGTCCAAACGCAGGTATATGTTTGAATCTATGTGGTTGAGGGCTGATGGGTGTCAACAAACTGTTTCTGATAATTGGACTTCTGAATTGGGCTTGTTGGATAATATTGATCAATGTAAGGTTGGGCTTGTTAATTGGAGTAAAAAGAGTTTTGCTCATGTACAAACTAATGTACAAAAACTCAAGGCTGAGTATGACTCCTTAAAAACCCAATGTCACACGCCTGACATTAAATCCCGTATGGAAATTCTTCGGACGGATTTAGATGAGTTACTGGATCGCGAAGAAGCTATGTGGAAGCAACGTGCTAAAACATAATGGTTGGTGGAGGGTGATCGTAATACTAGATTTTTTCATGCACAAGCTTCTAAAAGAGCAAAAAAGAATACAGTACTGGGACTTCGTGATTCAAACGGGATTTGGCAGAATTCTATGGAGGATATGTGTGATATAGCTTCAGATTATTTTCAATCCATCTTTACCACTCGCTAACCATCAGAGGAAGAGATTTAGGATGTCATGAGAACTATGAGACAGACTATGGATGACTCTATCAACTTGGAGCTTACTCGTGTATTCACTCCAGAAGAGGTAAAAAATGCTCTCTTTGATATGTTTCCTACTAAATCACCTGGTCCTGATGGTATGCCTGCTCTTTTTTATCAAAAATTTTGGCATATTGTTGGTAAAAATGTCATTAATTGTGTTTTGAATCTTCTGAACAATCGTACTTTAGATGTTAGGATGAATTACACTCACATTGTTCTGATTCCAAAGTGCCAAACACCAGAGATGATTACCCAATTTCGACCTATTAGTCTTAGTAATGTCAGTTTTAAAATTGCTTCTAAAGCAATTACAAATAGGTTAAAACCCCACATGCATTCTATCATAGTCGAGACCCAATCTGCGTTTGTGCCTAATCATTTGATTACTGATAATGTTTTAGTCGCTTACGAAGTTAATCATTTTCTCAAACGAAAAACCAAAGGCAAAGAGGTTTTCATGGCTTTAAAGCTAGATATGAGTAAAGCTTATGACCGGGTCGAATGGCCTAATCTTAAGCGTGTGTTAGAGAAGTTAGGATTTGATTATGCTTTTATTGAGCTAATCATGTTGTGTGTTAAAACCGTTTCTTATTCCATTTTATTAAACGGTGAAACTTCTACTCATATTCAGCCTAGCAGGGGAATTAGACAAGGAGATCCTTTATCTCCTTATTTATTCTTGTTTGTTGCGGAAGCCTTTAGTTCTCTTATTGCCAATGCGGAAAGGAGGGAGGTGTTTCGTGGGGTTGCTGTTACTCCTAGAGCACCAAGAATGTCCCACCTATTGTTTGCGGATGATACATTGATCTTTTGTGATGCTACTTTGGAGTCAGCAAATGAAATTAGGAGCATTCTACATCGTTATAGTTTGGCTTCGGGGCCAGGAGATTAACTTAGATAAATCAACTGTGGTCTTTAGCAAGAATGCGGGAAATGATAGGATTGATTTGGTGAGGTGATGTCTTCCTGTACGGGTAGTAGAGAAACATGAAAAATACCTTGGGTTACCAACGGAGATGGGTAGATCTAAAAAAGAGGTTTTTAGTTGGATTCGAGAGCGAGTTTGGGAAAAAACTCAAGGGTTTGGTGAGAAGTACCTTTCAAAAGCTGGAAAAGAGGTGATGATTAAGGCAGTTTTGCAAGCAATTACAACTTATGTTATGGGTTGTTTTAAATTGCCGGAATATTTACTACAGGAGATTGAAATTATAATTTCTCGCTTTTGGTGGGGGGATGGAACTTCCAACAAAATTCATTGGGTTAATTGGGATAACCTTTGTAATAGTAAGAGAGATGGGGGGAATGGGATTTCGTGATCTCAGTTCTTTTAATTTGGCTATGTTGGGAAAGCAAGTTTGGCGTATAATACATTATCCTGATTCTTTACTTAG
The DNA here is from genome assembly GCA_026545765.1 of Plantago major. Lineage (NCBI taxonomy): Eukaryota > Viridiplantae > Streptophyta > Magnoliopsida > Lamiales > Plantaginaceae > Plantago > Plantago major. The sequence goes on along the minus strand of CM048844.1, from coordinate 63,077,738 downwards.
TAGGGTCTTAAAAGCTAAATACTTCCCTTACACTAGTGTTCTGGATGCCTCAATAAATCCTAGTGCCTCTTATACTTGGAAAAGTATCTGTTGTGCTTTTAATATTGTAAGGAATGGAAGTAGATGGCAGATTGGGAATGGTGAGAAGGTTGATGTTTGGGGAGACAATTGGATTCCTAGAGACTTTCATCTTAAGCCTATTACTCCTGATTTATATACCCTGGGTAGCATTTCTGTAGCAAATTTGATTGAGCAGGATAGACAAGGGTGGAATATGCATTTGTTACACACCCTTTTCTGGGAAGAAGATGTTAACTTTATTTCACAAATTCCAGTGGGCCCTGTAGGTAGCAGTGATACTATAGTCTGGCATTATACTCATTCAGGCTACTATTCAGTATAATCAGCATATTATGTGGCTAGACATTTGAAAAGAGTACAGAAACAAACATATGTTGCTGGAACTAGTTTAGGAAATATACAGTGCAATTGGAATTTCATTTGGAAACTTAAAATTCCGAATAAAATTAAGATTTTCACTTGGAGATTAATGCGAGATGCTCTTCCTACAACACATAATCTGATGCGTAGGAAAGTTTTACCGGATTCAGTCTGCCCTGTGTGTAAATATGGTCTTGAGTCGACTCGACATATATTTTTTTATTGTCACTTTGCCAGGCTGTTTTGGGCTATATCAGGTTTCCCTATGTCTGCTTTACAGTTTACTGATGTTAATGCTTGGGATTGGTTTCAACAGGTGAGAGCTCAGATGGATAATTCCCAATTTTCCCTGTTTGTTGTTCATTGTTGGTCAATCTGGAATAACAGATATCGGATTTTACATGGGGAAAATGCTCAAGATCCACAAAATATTATCAAATATGGGAAGGATTACCTGGATCGATTCAGAGATGCACAACTACTAATATTACAACCAAGGTCTGCGGAATCACCGAGTTGTTGGCAAAATCCTCCGCCATCTGTTATCAAAATAAATGTGGATGCTTCAATTTCGAGTAGCAGACGAGCAGCAGGATTAGGGTTAGTTGCAGGGAACGAATTGGGTTAGATCTTAGCGTGGCGACGGAGGAGAATACCTTACATCACAAGCCCGAAAATAGCAGAATCCATGGCAGCTACTGCTGGAATCGATTTAGCTATACAATTTGGATGGAGAAAAGTGATAATTGAGGGAGATTGTGTATCGGTGATCAATGCTCTTAATAACTCAGCCATTAATCTGTCTGCCACAGGAAATTTCATTGATGAGGCTAGGAAGAAATTGGAATTGTTTACCTCTATTGAGTTTTCACATGTGAAAAGAGATGGTAATGATGTAGCACATTTATTAGCTCAGGAGGTTGATTGTGATACTGATGGGTTAGGAGATTTACCATTTTAAGTAGTAGTATTTACTTTTGTACTGTATGATGTCTGTTTAACACTTCACCTTCACTAATGAGCATATTCACACATACATTCAACTATTTGGCAACTGTCATATACAATTTTACATAACAATAGACTATTACACCACAACAATAGACAACCAATTAAGTTGCATAACTCATTCGCTTGTCAGGCACAATCCTCACACTAGCATGTGACTCAATTGACACATTCATGAGCATATTCACACAGACATTCAACTATTTGGCAACTGTCACACACAATTTTAGCATAACAATAGACTATTACACTACAACAATAGACAACCAAACTGCAGAACTCATTGGCTTGTCAGGGACAATCTTCACTAGCATAGGACTCAATGGACACACTCATGAGCATATTCACACATCCATTTCAACTATTTGGCAACTGTCATACACAATTTTACCATAACAATAGACTATTACACTACAACAATAGACAATTTAAAAACAATACTACATGAAGTCTAACCATAAAGTAATATAATAAACATCAACTATTTACACATAAACATGTATAATTCACACAAAAGCATAGACGTTTTTTTAAAAAAAAACTACAGAAACCCTAACCATAAAGCAATGAAATCAAAACATCATCTATTTACAATTAAACATACAATATTTGCATGAAAACCTAAACATAATCGAACACTACAAACAAACGAAGCAAAAGCTAAGAAAAACAAACTGAAAATATAGAAAACACGCAAACATAAACAATTACAGGTCAAATATGCACAATGAGGGTTCAAACATCAACAATTACACCTGAATATACAGTTACGTGAAATCACTAAAAATCACCAAAACCAAACCAAAAATGAAAAAAACTGAAGAATCGAGATAAGAAACCTGCAAATCGAGGAAACAACAATTTTATGACTTATATGTGTTTAGTAGTCGGAGATCCGCCGGAGAAGACAACCGGAAAAGCTTCGAATTCCGACCAACCGTTTCAAAAGTCGACCAAATGAAAAAACAAAATCGGTAGAAAGGTAGATCGGGCCATGAGCTACTCAAATATGCGATCGGATTTAAGATTGGTGGTCGGACAGCGGAGATATTGCCGGAAAAGCCTTCGAATTCCGGCCAACCGTTTCAAAAGTCAACCAAATAAAAAAACAAAACCGGTAGAAAGGTAGATTGGGCCATGGGCTACTCAAATATGCGATCGGATTGAAGATTGGTGGTCAGACGGTGGAGATATCGCCGAAAATGTGATCGGAAAAGAGAGGGAGAAAGGAAGAGGAGAGGGTAGAGAGAGAGAGAGAGAGAAGAAAGAAGGAAATGAAAGGAAAAAAAAGAAAAATAGGGTATTTATATTAATCTGACAACCCGTTTTTAGATCCATATTACCGAACCCGCAACCCAGGATCCGCGAATTGTGTATTTGTTCAGGACTCTCATAGTATATAGGACTCTTTTAAGTTTTAGTAAAATAGATTTAGATGGATAGTTATCAGATCGCAAATTCATGGCGGTATGTCAATTTAGGTACCTTAATTTGTCACGAATAGATTTGTATACTCTATTATGGTATATTAGCTAATTTATATACTCTTTTCAAGTTGGCCAATTTTATGATATTGATTTTTATCCAATTTTAGTACATCACTAAAATTCATTAATTTATTATATTTTTCATTTTTAGATTCAAAATCTGCGCGTTGCATATATATAATCCGGTAAGACGCGTCGATATAAAAACAAAAGAAACAACAATAAAATAAAATAAAAAAACATCGACCATTCTCTAAACCCCGGAATTAAACTAAGCCAATAGATCCTGTAACCATTGTTTTATGGTGTTTTCTAGGAGTTAATATAGAAGTAATACTTAGTAGTTTATTCATAAAGTAGTACTTGAATTTCTAGGAGCATTTTATTTTTTAATTCATGATTGCTTTTATTTGTAGTTGATTGAATCAGGAATTATCAAATTGATATTATGATCGACGTTTCCGACACACCTCAATTAGCTAGTTTAATTCCAGGATTGACGCATCTCATCGGGACGGTGTATGCAACACGTCGATTGAATCTGAAAATGAAAAATAATAATAATAAATAAGAATTTTAGTGAGGTATCAAAATTGAACAAAAATTAATAGCATAAAATTGGCCAATTTGACCTAAGTATATAAATTGGCTAATATAACACAATAGAGTATACAAATCGATCTCTGACAAATTAAGGTACCTAAATTGGCAGACCGCCACAATAAAGTACCAAAAAAAAGTTTTTTCCCTTCTTATAATTGGCAGACCGCCACAATCCTTCTTATTGTTCCTTCCTTTTGCTAAACTAACTACACTAGAGTAACTTTTCCGAGACACTGAAAGAGCAAATCAAACCTCGCATGTTTAGCTACAAACACCATATGTTAAGAAATGCATATAATTCAAGTATAATGCAGGTTTATTGTACAGACGATGTTTGAAGTTAAACATATGATGTTTGATGCGTCAAATCAAGTCCTTAATTTATAAAGCCAAGAGAAACATCAAGTTCACTAGAAAACACGTAGTGAGCTGAAAAGTTGCCCCGAGTGTCGTTCTCGAAAAACTTAACTAAGCTTGTCGTCGTTTTAAAAGCTTAGTTTATCTAAGAATTGCGTCTTACGACCTCCAATTCTTTCTTTTCACAAATCAAATGAATAATAATCAGCAAACACGGTTTGTAAATCAATCAAAAGAGACATGGGGTGGTGGTTTCATCAAGAGCTAGCTAGTAAGGTCTGCAATGAAGGATACGACTTTTGAAAGTGAAATCGTTTAATGAACGTAGTAGAGTCGTCAATTCTACTAGTCCAGCGCTTGCAGTCGAATGTGTTGGGCTTAAATCGTAAGTAACCTTGAGGTGCGATTCCCTCTTGTAGATTTTGGGTATTAGAAAACGATTTCTAAGGCATTGAACTACAAACGATTTGCAAGATTTAACAAACAGTGAAGCTATGTATTTTCATCCAAAAGATCATATACTAGCATGCTAAAAAAATTCACCACCAACCCATGGGTGATGTTTAGCTACTCATACTCATGTTGTCACAGGCAAGAGATATGATAAACCAACAATAAACATCAACAAGAAGTAAGAAATCAGAAATGATACAACTTTACCGGATAATGGTGAATTACCGAGCTCCAATGGATAGCAATGGTGAAAGTACTGTTACAGGAAGAAATCGTGAAGCTAATGGTTAACCAAATCCCCAACTTGATCAGATGGATGATGTTTGGAACCCTAGAAATCTCTCAAAACCTCTCCCAAAATGTGTGAAATGAAAAGTGATAGTTTGAATAACAAAATATGGCATTAAAATGGCAAAATCAGACAAAGGAACGCCTGAAAACAGAGAGGAGCAGAGCAGGCGATCGCCCCGCTTTCTTTCGGGCTCAATTCGCGACTTTTTGTCCATCCTTGACCCGTTTGGCATCCTGGGCACCTTCGTGCCACCTATTTGGAGTCTTGGAGCTTGTGATCTCCGGCAAAGTGCATAGAAATGCAACGTTTTGTCTCCTTTTCTTCATGAAAAGTACCTAAAACTAGGAATCAAGGTGGAAACACAAAAAACACAAACAAAAGACAAAATATATACAAATAAAGGAAAAACTAAACTAAAAGTTAGTAAAAACACGGTAAAAAAAGAACCCGGTGAGGTGTTCTAAAAACGTCTCATCAAAACTCCTTAAACCGAACATTTGCTCGTCCTCAGACAAACAACAAACCTAGAAAAGAAACTAGATTCTAAACGGACCTAAACAAAGAACAAGTCAATCATCCAAGTTACATAATCTACATTTGTAAGAAACAAACTCCAAATATGCAAAGGGTTTGAGTTGTTACCAAAGTTGGTGCAAAATCAAGCAAAAATCTAACTAGTTTGTTTCCAAAGTAAATAAGACTTAAGACTATCTTGGTAGTCCCTCACAAGTAATTTTAGTAGCAACTCTCACTCTTCTAGACAAGTCCAGGATGGGGTAACACTCGAAAGTAAAGCTGGGAAGGTGGTTTTCACCACAAGTTGCCAAAAACTTCTTATGTAAATGCGTTCTTTCCAAAGGGTCCAAAGGGACTTTAGTTCAAAAACAAAAAAGATAGAAATTCTACTCCGACTACTGTCCCTTTTTTGATTTCATATTTTTCTCAAAACCTTGCACACTATTTTTTGGAGTTACTGGAGATTGTTGTGAATCTGCGGATAAAATCACTAGTTTGTGAAATTGTATGGATCGGGACTTAATACCAAATACAGATATTGTAAATACGTATTGTAGCAATACTCAAAACCAATATCTGAAAACTATCTTCGAGTCTAAACAGCAGAATGTAAAGAACACAAGACACAAATAATTTCCAGCAGATTATAAATAATCTGCCAAGCCACAGGCGAAATATCCACTATAAAATATAACAAATTTACAAAAAGATATCTAGACAATATTCGTATAATCTAGAATATCAAACAACTAAGCACTTGAATCAGGCCACCAATTCGACGCTAGATCTCTCACAAACAAAGAGAGAGATGACTAACTAAAAGCTTAGTAAAAGAGATGCAAAACAAGCTGCTAGAGAATATCTATCTTACGCGTAAAAGCTTGTTATGAATCTATGAACTAATCGACTAGTATTTATAGTTGTGAATATTAATCCAACTAGTACAATAGTTCTATCTTGATCAGGTCAAATCACCATGTTCTTCTCCTAATTCTTCTCAGTTTTCCATGCATCGAGAATCCTTCTTAGAATACAAGTAGAAAACCTTCTTCGGTTAGGATTCTAATTCCTTTCCTTCTTCAGTATCTTCTAGTATCCAAACTCCAAGAGTTCTTCTCCATAAGACATCTGAACCTGTTAAACCTGTCAGGACTAAACCAAAATTGTGGAACTATATCAAAGTGAAGTAATGCAAAATCCATAAATAGAAAGTCCAGTGAACAAACAGCTAGTATTGTGGCAATACTAAGCCAAGTTATTATTGCACCAATACTTAGCTAAAGTCTGCACTTTCAGTCTGTGACCCTCGTTATTAACCGCGTGTGGCTCCCGTCCAAAGCTTTCGCTCATGTAGACAAGGAACTCCACACGATTCACAGCTTGGGGTTTGAGTAACTCGTGTGCTTATTTGTCCTCATTGGGATCTTTTGGCTTCAATTTTGCTGGTGTCCATTTTACCAAAGGTCTGCACTTTTGTGCGTGTCGGTTTAGCCTACGTGTCATCAACCTTCACGGTCATATGGCTGATAAAAGGCCACACAGGTATATGGTAGTATTTGAAACACGCCCAACACGACCTGCGGTGATCACTTAGGACCATGGAAACACCTCGAGCCTTATTTAAAAATATTTTTGTTGGGAACAAAAGTTAGAATTACAAATCACTCAATCAGTCACAAAAATAAGGAAATCCCCTCCCCAAGAAGGGAATCTAAAGTTCAAAGCAAGCCGTTTGTCACTCCCATCTAATCAGAACACGCATAAGTATGAAATGGCGCAACAACTTTAAAAAGAAATTGCACATCCCAGGAGTCACACAAAACAATTCTTGCCGGTATAATATTTTTTCATCGGCTCAAAGAAGGCTCCCCACAGGTTTTTGGACCACAAAGCTAAACACACTTCTTATTTACAAGGGAAATGAACTTGAAAGACTTTTTAACTCAACAACCATTACTAGTTATTATATACTCAAAACATAAGCATAAAAAAAGTTTGTCATGAACAAAGGATGCTCGGGATGGAAGTTCGACTCAAGACCCACAAAAAATTTAAAAATAGGCCAAATAATAGCCCAAAGAATCATAAAACACAAACATATAAGGCACATCGGCCGAAAATAGCATGCAACCCTATGTGGCTCACCGACCACCACTAGAAAGCAGTAAACAAAGCAAGGCACACCGGCTGATGAGTCGTTATTTTAACGCCTTTTTTAGTCCTTTTTACCGTATTTTGTTAAGTCCTTTAGCATTTTACTAGTGTTTTTTGTGCTTTTTTACGTTTGGGTGTTTTTGTATTTTTTTTTACTTTTATAGATATTTTTTAGGTAAAAAGGCAAGGAATTGGAGGAGCGTACGCGACTCGAAGCTCGTTCAAAGCTTCTAGAAGCACACAAGGCTATTAGTGGGCCACTACTCCAAAGAGGTGACAAAGAGGTTGAGAAAAGGGAGTCAAAGGAGGAGAAAGTGGGGAAAACCAACTCTTTTCTGGAGGAGGAGCTCACCGCGGTGAGCCATTTAGCAAATGGGCTCACCACTACCAAAGTCAGCCAGAGAATTTGGAAAACAAAGCATCATGTGAGCATCACCTTCACCGCGGTGAGACCTGCTCAAACCCACGATTTCTGGCAGTTTTTCCCATGATTTTGAATTTGCACTTCCTTGGTTCTATAAATAGGGCACTTGTAATTTGTTTTTTTACATACCTTCAGGCCTTCCTAGTCTATAATTTCTTACTTACAAGCATTGTAAACATTCTAGAGATTCAATTTCTCATTGAATAGAAGCATTATTTCCTTTCAGACAATCCCTTGTCACTGACGTATCCAGGTATCAATTGTGCAACTACTTATTTAGCTTGTACGTGCCATGTTGTTACCTCTGATTACTGAATCTTGATGTATCGATTGTGATTTGTGACTTATTTATCATTCATTAGATAATATATGGTGGAGTTTCATAAGGGCTCAAAAGGTTTTCAGCGGGGTTAGCGAAAGGTATAGAAAAAGGATTCAGAAAGGTGAGTACCACTAATCATATTCATGCTGAAGACAAATAAAGACTCAAGGGTAATAGTGTTCACACGGGTGCACACAGGACTTCAATTAGAGTAGCAAGTAGACCTACTCATCAAAGTAGCAAGGGTCAGATTCGGTCAGAGCATATGCAAGCAGCAAAGCGAGAAAACAAATCCACAGCTCCTCATCTTAGTTATGGCTCACACTCAAAACTCCCTACAGATCAAAACATTTTCTAACAAGTAAAAGACCTCAGAAGTAACAGATCATCTTAAAATGCAAACTACTAAGTGCGAGTATTTTAAAAGCTTCTACAGACCAAGCAAGTTAGCAGGTAGTAGTCGAATCAAATTCTTCCCCCAAACCTAGCAGAGAGCAGATAGGAAACTAGGAAAGTAAAGAAGAAAAAGGACAGATACTCCCTTCTCGGTGTTGTGCTTCCATGCATGTTCATTTAATTCCTCCCCCGCATATTATCTTGGTCTCCCAGTTGTGCATTGCTCACGAGCTCCACAAAGGGTCTATTCATCTTGCGATGGGTATCCTCCTTCGTTCTTTCGTGGTACCTGGGCTCAAAAGTGTGTGAGATAGCATGTTTGGAGTGAAATCAGGACTATGGCTTACATGCAAATCTCATGGGGTCTTCCTCCCCCAAACCTGATGTTTGGTATAGAAATCGAAAATGAAAAGTAAAAAGTGCAAATGCAAGTGCGTAAAATAAACATGACCATGGGTTGCCTCCCAAGAAGCGCTTGTTTTAGGTCTTATAGATCGACCCCTATTTTCATGATGGCTTATTTGTCGAGGGTTAAACCCTTGATCCCATTGAATCTTCTGTCCATCCATTCCTTTGTTGCGTAGCTCGAATCTTCTATCCAACGTTTCATTTCTTCTTCATCGATCTCATCAAGCTCCGGATCTTCAATTCGTCGATGTGAAAAGTAAACTCTAAGTAGCCGTTGGTTCCCTCTGGACTGTTCCATTCACCTTCACTCTCAGCAAATCCGCATCTCCAGTTTCATTCCTCCGACCCAAAGTACTCGTCGGAGATCGATGGAAGAGTATTTTCCGATTATTCTCTAGTCTCCCAGTACTCGTCGCAGATCCATCGGTGCTAGCAAATCTTCAAAAGGGACTACCAATTCTTCTTCAGAGTCTATCCACCAGTCATCTATGGCGAAATTGATCCTTGCTACCTTTGCTTCCTCCAAAGTCTCACTCGGAATCCCCATTACTATCCGGTGATTCGATATATTCATCGAAATCTCCCTTCTTGCCACGTTGATAATGGTGTTGGTGGTGGCTATAAATGGTCTTCCTAGAAGCATGGTATCATTGTCCGGGTCTTCGCAGTCCACAATCAAGTAATCTACAAGAATATCGACCCCCTCCAGATGAGTAATCACATTACATACCTTGCCGCAGGCAGTTGTAGTAGAGCCATCGGCAACCAGTATGTCGGTTCTTGCTTCCACCATTCTTGTTAAGCCAAGTTTCTTATAGACGGCGAGCGGCATCATATTAATGTTGGCCCCTAGATCCTGGGTTCCTATGGCTGTCTTTCCCTTGATGACAACATTAATGTTGAAAGCTCCAGGGTCGGGCTTCTTTGGTAGAACTGGTTTGACCCTTTCTTCTTCGGCAGGAGAGTCTATTCCACACCCGAATGCTGTAGGAGAAGGTTTGAGGCAATTACCTTGCGTCCCTTGGGGGTTCCTTCGTCCAGATTCAATATAGTTTCCCCTCCTGATTCCTGTAACCTTTACAGCTAACAATCATCATAGCTTTCTCGGTGTGACCCGATAGCTTGTTGATGTCGTTTGCAATTCTTCCTGGGAAAGGTAGATCCTTCAAATTTACTAACTTACCGGTCACGGACCTGACAAATCCCTTCTCGAACCAATATCTATAATCACGTCCCCTTCTGCAGTCTTCTTTTGCTTTATTCTTCTCTTCCTCCTCATTCGAACCCTTGACTTCCACTACTTCATTATTCTTCTTCTTCCCCTTAGTGTTTCCTTTACTCCTTAGCACAGAATCTGGTGATGTTATCCCACTCCCATTGGTTATCGATCCTATTTATTCCATGCGTTGCTCCTTTACTTCTTCCACCTTGTTATACATATCTATCACTACGATCTTCATCGCCAACATTTCCTCTTCTACCCCTTCAAACTTCTCACTTAGTTTCTTCAGCTCCTTGCTGACTGCCACAAACTGTTTGCAAAGGAAATTCCTTAGAGCTTGGGTATCACTACCTCCTTTGTCCAGTTCCTGCAGCACTACCTTTCCTCTCTGGTTATGATGTTCCTTGAGGGTCTTGATCTCCTCTTCCAACCCCTACTTAGCAGTTACAATGTTGTCGACCACCTGTTCGCTGTTGATCTTGGAAACTTCATCCTTCCCTCTGATACTCAACTCAATAGGTTTCCCTTCTGGCAATTCTTGGCTTACTTCCATTGATATACTTCTTTTATCCAAGTACTCAGGAGTTCCTACGCTCTGTCCCACAGCCCATTGCGCTTCTTCCTCAATTGTGGCTATCGTCCTTACTTCTTCCATTGCCTCCATCTTGTTGAAGATCTCATTCTCCTTCAGCTGCTCACTCCTGTACCTTGTATCCTCAGCAATACTTGCGCAAGCTTCCAGTACTTGCTTAGCAGAATTCCCCATAAATGATCCCTTCAGAGCTACGTCTATAAGGTCTCTGAACTCCTCTCTAACTCCTAGGTAGAAATACTCACAGAGCTGTCGCGAAGTAAACTGATGTTGGGGGCAGTTGTATTGCATCTCCTCAAACCTTTCCCATGCTTCATGAAAAGATTCCTTCTGTTTCTGAGTGAAGTTGAATATCATCCTCCTTTCTCTCATAACCCTTGCAAGCCCTAGAAACCTCTTCATGAACATACTCCTTAGCCCTTCCCATTCACTAACTTCTTCTTTGATTGAATCTATCCATCTTTTTGCTGCTCCCTCCAGTGTTTTGATGAAGAACCAGAATTTCAGCTCACCATCGGTTAACCCCTTCGTCGGAAACTGCTCGACAATAGACTCGAATGCGTACACGAACTCGCATTCATTCTCTCCTTCTCTTCCTCCGAACTTTGGTAGTGCGCAGAGTTAGATCAAATCCGTACTCCCTTACATGTGGCTGGATCCGAATTTCACTCCTTCTTGGTTTCGGCATACTGATCTCCCTGATAGTTCTTTCGTCTTCTTCTTCCATCTTTCTTAACAAACAAGCTTACGCAGAGATATATAATAATATAAGGGGTTATTACATATACACCCCCCCCCCCCGCCCCCGTTAGATAGGGTAATTGCATTTAAGCACCAGTTAGTTCAAGAATTACATCTAAGTCCAAAAAGCTGATTTTTCGTTGACCAGCTTATAAGTTGAAATTGATTATTGGACAAACAAACAGGTCCATAATTTATTTTACCCCCTTTTCGATTTTAATACACAATAATGTCTAGAAAATAAATAAAAAAATGGAAAAATGATTTAGGGTGAATAAAAAATTATGAACAATAAATAAAAAACAGAAAAAATTATTTTTAAAAATAATCTTTTTTGAAAAATAAATAAAAATTAGAAAAGTTATTTTAAAAAATATGAAAATAAATAAATAATATAAAAATAATTTTTTTGGATAATAAATGAAAAATAGAAAAATTATTTTAAGAAATAAAAAATAAATTACGAAATAAATAAAAATTGAAAAATAAATAATGACATAAAAATGTTTATAAAATTAAAAATTATGAAAAATAAAATAAAAATATAAACAAATGTGAAAAACAATATAACATTAATTAACAAATGTTTCCTTTCACTTCCATGGAAGCTCCATCCATGGCAGGTAGGTGAAAGTGATTTGTTAGAGATTGATTGATTCATGAATCTGTTGGTTGCATCCTGCCTCCTTCTTCGTTATTCTGCCTCCTCCTCTTCTCCACCCATGCCTCCTCTGCTCTGTTGTTACTTTTCTTCATCATCGCTTCATCTTCCTCCAGTTTCAGATCTGTCGTCTTGGATGATGTTTATTGAACGGACAATGATTACTCATGTGTATATCGAAGTTTAAAATCGAGATTCGTTCAAAATATTGAAGAACCAAAGTGTAAGAAAGTTATGGGATTTTACAGGGACTTGATTGAGGTTTTTTAAAAAATAAAGGACTATCATTTGAGAATTAGGTGAGCCCTAAGGACTCGTATTGCAATTTAAAAGTTCACATTATTTACAAAAGTGCCACCCATGCTTTAAAACACGTTTGGAGTTCTGGAAATTGCAAATTGACCCTTAACCATTTCATATTTATATGTTTGACATGTGAAAATTGAAACGGGTCCCTCATAATGTTTTAGATTCTAGGACTGACTCTCATGAGGTTTCTTAAACTACAAGTTAATTTATAAAACGTTATAATAAAGATTTATCCAAACTTCAATTACATAAATTAATTACATCCAAGTCCACACATAATCATTAAGAGGGGTACTGGATGAAATTCACCCATAATATAATAATAAAGCTGATAAACGTATTTTTAGGTTTTTTTATAAGAAAATAAACAAATACGGAAAAGAAAATACTTTTGGGTTTTTTTTGCTGTGGAAATCGATTCCCACAGGTTTTACAATTTTTTTTGGGTTTATGCTATACGAATTTAAAAGACAGTGCGTAAATTAAAAAAACAAAAGAAAGAATTCAACTTATCTGGTCGAAACTTGCTTGAGCGGTCAAGTGTCCCCGGCAGCGGCGCCAAATTTTTGATATGCACTCAAAGATTTTTTTTTCCGTTGTAGAACCTGTAATCCCTAAACACAATCAAGATTAAATTTAAGTCGGAAGTCCTCAAATTCACAGTTTATAGCGGAAAGTTGACTCGGGATGTCATTCTCCACGGACACTTAGCATAGGAACAAGCAAATAACGTTTGAATTTGAATGCAGAAAAGTAAGCAGTTTGATCTCAGACAGAATAATTAAAACGCAGTAAACCCTAAATTGCTTTGATGTAAATCAATAATGGACAGGCGTAAAGGTTCCCCAACCTCCCTCTGCTATGCTACTCCCAACTATTTAGAATCAAACAACGTACTTGTCGTCTACAGGTAGCAAAGAAACATGCCAAGAGGATTAAGTCGTAGTTAATCCAGACACATCTACTTACCAACAATGTGTTGTGTCACTCAACACACTATTTCGTCACGTTTTCAGACAAATCACACAGGATAATATATAATTCGTTACCAAGTCGTAGTTAGTAAGGATTTCCCACATAAAGAGTCCGGCGAATAAAGAACAAGCACGAATTACGTTTTAAAACTAATTCATTAATATATCATGGTATATAAAGAAGTAGCAAAAGAAGAGTTACGGCGGTTCGCCTTTACAAAAGGAAATTAGCTACTCATAGTAACAAAGAACAGTAATCGAAATCTAAGAAGAAAGGAAGAAGAAGCTTAGTCTCTGATGTTCTTAATGTCTTCGTGCTGCTGCTTCTAGGGTTTCCTCCTTCTGGGTGCCTGACAGCCAGCGAGTTGGGGTTTCACTTCCCCGAGGACTGGTTCCCTCTCTAGGAGAGCTGCTTTGTGAGCTGTGTGAAATCTGAGACCCCTGGGGTCTTATTTATAGGTGAAATTTCGACCTCCAAACCGCCATTCTTCAATAAGGAAGGTTTAGGAAGGCGGGCCTCACTGTGCCGTAGCAGATAAAATACAACCCAAGGGTCCATCATGTTGCACATCGGACCGCAATGACCCCTACTGCGGTCCCTTGGTGGCCGCCATCTCCGATTGCTGCAGATTCGAATCTGTTTTCTTTGTTCTTCAATTTCGGGATTCGTAACTTCGTTTCCTCGAAAAGTGGTCTTCTATAAAGTTGTTCCTCCTTCAATTATCTTCTTATCGGTTGGTCGCATGATATGTTTTGACTCCCCGAACTCTGTGCAACGGTCAATCCGGTGTATTTGCTTCCTTGTCCCGATTTGGCACAATTATGCCGTTTTGGTCCTAAAATCATGCAAATCCTCAAAAATGCGATCATGACCTACATAAAATAGGCAAAGTTGGTAATTGACCATAAAATGACATAAATATTGCATCTAGGGCAAAAAATGAGGGTCTAAAAGTATGATATATCGCACATTTCATTGTCACATCATGGATCTAGATTAGCCAAGCAAGTTATTTGAGTTGATTGCTTATCTGACAAGGTTGCATTCCATGGGGTTCGTGCCAACGTGTCTGCTTAGAAGGGAACTAGTTGAGTCTGAAGTGATGGAAGAAGAGACTTCAGATTCCATTACTACCCTAGATAAAGATACTTCTTCCTTGTTTGATGATGGAGGCATGGATACCCTGGATTTAGAAAGCACTTACATGCCACTAGAGCCCATAGAGAGCACTTCCATGCCATTGGAGTCCATAGGAAGCCATGTGTCTCATCACCCCGACACCACACATATGTCGCTACCCGAGGGGAGTTTTGTTGATCTTTTCTGCCCTTTTTCTTTGTTTCCTGTTTATGAATGTTATGGGCTTAAATTTGAACATATTAACTCTCGACATACTCGTTTGCAGGATTACATGAGTATTATGGGATCGACACACAATGGAGCAGAAGGAATTTACTGGAAGCTCCAAGTAGGCTCGACGCCTGCTCAAAATTCGTTCCCATACGAGAACGAATAGCAGCAATCTATAATAGTCGAGCCAACAACTATAAGAAAAGGCGCTTCCTGGGAGGCAACCCGGGGGTTCAGGTTTGAAGAGAGAGGAGACTTTATGGCAGCATTGTTTTGGAGGAGGATCATCTTTCGGACCCCATGGTCCACCCCATTTATCATGCCGACCGAGGCATACCACAGGCGGTAACTCTAAAACTTTCTTTTTTTATTTATTCTTTATGCTAGGGTCTAGCTATCGAATAGGTTTGGGGAGGGAAGTTGTGATATCTTTTGATTAAATGCCTCGGTATGAACTTATACGCTGCCTTGTATATATGTATATATGTGTTTGTTTGTTTTTCAATTTTTAGTTTGGTGGTGTTTTGTGGTATGTTAGCCACTCTTGTGATTATATGGGGTGGTATGTTAGCCACTTTTGCGTGAT
Organism: Plantago major; assembly: GCA_026545765.1. Classification (NCBI taxonomy): domain Eukaryota; kingdom Viridiplantae; phylum Streptophyta; class Magnoliopsida; order Lamiales; family Plantaginaceae; genus Plantago; species Plantago major. The sequence goes on along the minus strand of CM048844.1, from coordinate 63,062,441 downwards.
TGTTGTTGAGTCGTGTTTTGGCCTATTTTTAAATTTTTTCGTGTTCGAGTTCGAGTTCTTTTGACAAGTCGGTTATCTATTCCGAAAGATAAGCCTTTTACTGATGTGATCTTTGATGGCCTTTAACTAGTACTAAGGAATTTTAAAAAATCACTTTAGTCCGTTTCACTTGTAAATAGAAAGTCTTCCTATTCAAGTAGTCAAAAATCCGGTGAGAAGCCTTTGTTGAGCCGATGAAAAAATATTGTATCAGCATTTGTGTGATTCTAGTTGGGAAGTGCAAGGGCAAGTCCTTTGCGCCACTTCATATACATGTGCACTCTTTTTAAAACAGGTATGACGAACGGCATTTCGACTTGTTATCTAGATTCCCAAACCCATTCTAAGGAACAGGTTTGGGGAGAAGGGTACTTGTTACTTCATACTCAGTCTCACTACATTTTATACCTTTGAGCATATGGTCGATTTTCGAAATCTGTTTTGTATTGCTTGCTACCGTTCTAAAAAAACAAAACCTCGAAGTGTTTTCCCAGGATCCTTGTGATCATTTGAGATCGTGTTGGGCATTTCCAAATACTACCTATAAACCAACGCGGGGCTGATTGTGCGTATGCTGTGAGGGTTGATGGTTTTGTTCTCAAAATACATGCCAAATACTACCTATAAACCAGCGCGTGGACGATTCTCGTATGTTGTGAGGGTTGATGGGGTGTACTCCAAACCGACATGCACAAAAGTGTGGATCTTTAGTAACTTATTGGGATACACTTGCAAAATGGAGATAAAAAATGAAAAATCTGTGCAAAAAGAATAAAGCACAAGAAAAAAAAATAGAAAAAATGAAAACATATGTGCAAAAAGAGCAAAGCACAAGAAAAAGAACGGTATGCCTTTTTATCCTTTTGTGTTGATTTTGACCTTTTCAAGAAAAGTCCTTTCTGATCTGTTTGATCGAGTGCAAATGCATGTAATATTTGTGGCATCTTGTGACGTTTGTTGTCACCTTCATGAGGTTAAGTCTTGAGTAATTACCCTTTTTACTGGACACTTCCAGGAGAGACTAGAGTTCCACTTATATTATCCTTGTGAGGGACAACTTGAGTAAGTCGAAGTTCTATTTACTTGTGAAATGGAAGACAATGATCTTTGTAAAGCTACTTGCCAACATTAGAGGGGATGCAAGTTTACATAAGTTTAAGGCTTGACTCTTGCAATAGTTGTTTCGGTAGCATGCCATTTGAACTCTTCCGTGTTGTGTTTGATGTGTCAAATCAGGTTTTGAATTTGTTTACTTAGCCGAGAGCTAACTCTCAACACTACGAAAACCTGTAGTATAGTGAAGTTAACCCCGAGGTCGGTCTCTAGGGACTTAACTAGGCTGAGCTTCGGTTTACGAATAAAAGTAACAATACGAAAAGCAGTAAAAGTTTGTTTGCTTCGGCAGCGAGATGATAGACTAGAGTAAACAACTACTTGCAACTACTAGAAACCGATTTGACACTAACGAGATTGAAATATGAATGGGGGAAATTATGGAGTGGTAACGTCAACAAGCTAGCTAGCAGGATACATGTGATTCACATGATTGACTACGCAAGTTGTCAGAGTCTTGAGTTAGAAAACGAATAGCACTAATGAAGGCGTCAGTTTCACTAGGCTACAATCAATTTGACTAACCTACTATCACCGTTTGCAACTAACTGTTAGATCAAGCAAGACGAAAGACATTTTGGTTTGCAAGGCTTAATTGCCTAATCTAACAGTGATTTTGTCTAGAAGATCATCAAATGTGATAGCAGGAATAGTAATTAATCTAAAAGGCACAAGTAGTCGAATCCGGATGCACTTCTGTTGGTCCAGATAACGGCAAAGTAAAAGACTGGGGGGGGGGGGGGGTGAATAGTCTTTTTCAAACTTTTGTCGATAAACATAATTTCTCAGATGTCTGTGAAGATATATGATACTTATTTTCAGAGAGTGGAAGACTTTTTGTTATAAGTGCACGTGCTCAGCAAGATATGTATAAATACTTAACAAGGTAAATAAAGCAAGTAATAAGTTGCAGAAAGTAAATAACACAAGTCTTTATAGTGGTATCTGAAGGTGGCGTAATCCTTCAACTAATCCACTTCGGCCTTTCTCAGACCTAGAATCCACTAAGACAGATAATTGAGGTAACCTTACAAGTATCTTCTCTCGATTCCTAAATACACTAGGTTCCCAACTAAGTGTTCCCCCTGAGTTATTCCCCGGCTTTCTCAGCCAAGTACTTCCTGTACTCAGAAACCTTTTGAGATATTCCTTAGTTTCCCAAACTAAGTACTTCCTATGCTCAGTAACCTTGGAGTTATTCCTTAGTTTCCCCAAACTAAGTACATCCTGTACTCCACGCCGATTAAGGTGTTGGTTAAGGTAGTTTGTCAGGTGAGCTTCTTTAATAACTTGTTCAGTTATGCAGATAGCTCTATGAATCAAGTATACTTAATACACTTTTCAATGTATGGTATCTTGTTCTTTACTGACCCAAGTCTATGATAAGTGTTCAAGAGAATGAATATCATATATGAAATCTTAATTCAACTCCTTCACAAATAACAATGCTTGTTAAGGATCATGACACTTAGAACTTTTGTGCTACTTAGAATCAAGAGCTTTGGTCGCAACAGAAAGCTTGAAGGTAAGTAGTATGCTGGAGAGAGCTTGTGTGAGCATTCAGTGTTCTTGGTGTAAGTTTTGTGTGTGTGTGTTCTCAAGCATTCTAAGTGTTGATATTTATAGATGAATTTGAGTGCCGTTTGAATAGTATCCGTTAGGCTTAAATCAAATTCAAACTATTGATATCTGAGTATAGTACTGTTGCACGTTTGTCTTCTTCTTCAGAGACTACCGTTTTTGTTTAGACATTTCTGTCCGCGCATTTAATGCACTGTACTATACTTTGTCCTGTAGTGCCAACGGAACTATGCATGCTTTCTGAAGCCTTGCACGTCCTTTTCCAGAGACTATCACAACTCCAGACACCACTTGTTAAAAATATATTGTTTCCCGGAAACATAATCTTTATCCAAGGTATCTGAGTGTAGATATTTGTGGGCACTTTTCCTCGTTCAGAAACCTTGTATTCTCAGATATATTTTGCAACACTTGTTTATTGAAACACTTCTTTCTTCAAGATATCTAGACATAGGTATCTGATAACCTTTGTCTTCAGCAATCTTGTGCAGTCTTCAAAACTTCATTTTAAAGTTGAGCTTCTCCTACTGGATGCCTTCTTCTTGGTCTTCTTCAAAAAATAAAAATTACATTCAGAGACCTAACATCCTATACAAGATTTACTAGACTATCATACTTAGTGATTTTCCTCTTTTACAGTGTTCAAGTGAACCAAGAGTACTAACCACCTTTCTGAGCTAAGATAAGTCATTAGGTTGCTGATCAAAATCTAAACATATATTCCTAACAAATTTCCCCCAGTTTGACCAGTCAACGATGACTATCTGACCTATTACAAATCTAGATGAGGAAACAATCCACCACTTAATCAATTCACAAGATCTTTCAATTCTTTCAATTAAGTGCAGAAAGTAAACATCAACCAAATCACAAGGTGTGATCTTTGCTGACAAGTTATCTTTTTATAAATTGATATTTGAGAGTAGGTTCATCAGATATGTTACAAAGAAAGTTCACAGATAACTTTAATACATAAAATACACTTCAGCTCAGTCAGCAAGATACAAAATACATAGTAAATTAGGACAACAGGAGTAACCAAGCTCCAAGTAGACATCCTGATAAACTAGTCTTCAAGTCTTCAACACTTCAAAGCAATTCCATGGATCAATCTGCAAATTTCCTATTACTAAACCTTTTGATATCATCAGAGTAGTCGTAGAGAAGAGTTCTGATAATCATCTTTGTGTCTCTGGCAAATCCACAGACTTCCTTGTAGGTTTTGGTAGGATTCTTTTTGGCAAAGTGTTTGACCCACAGATACTTTCCCCACTTCCAGGCATGCTCGATTCTAATATCTGATAGCTTGAAGTATTCATATATGATCTTCAGATATCTAATGTCACCCTTGTATTGATCTTCAGTCAAGTAGAAGGACTCATAGGGTTCCACAACAAGTCTTACTCTTGTGCCTGTTCCAGTGATGTTGGGAATTCTGTGCACATCATCTGGCTTTCCATAAGGGCATTCATCAGAGAGGTCCTTCTTCATGGCTTCTATTCTCTTGATTACTTCAAAATCCAACCAGGCTTTGATGTGGTTGGTGTTAATCAAGATTGGCTTGTCTTTTCTCCATGCCATGAGCTATTTATGGATTCGTTCTGGAAATCTTTCATTTACCAATAAGTGCTTGAGTTCCAGAATCCAGTAGCCATTCTTCTGATTAATACACCTGTAGATAGAGGAGTCATTGTTGGTCTTCACATAATCAATCTTGGCTTCTTCAGGCCTGAGTAGTAGTTGAAGTTTTCTTTGTTCAGCTCTCAGCCTGTTCCTCCTTTGTCTTGAATTCTCCCTTGGGGGATTGCTTAAAGAACCACCCTGGATTGATTTGGTTTTTCCAGAGGGTGTTTTAGCTGCCAAAGGCTTTGCAGCTATGGGCTCAGATAGGCTATCAACCTTTTTTCTTTTTCTGTGAAGAGGAGCTTCATCTTCATCAGTCTCTTCATCATCATCATCAAGATCAATTCTTGTGAAAATTTTGTAGCCTTCTTCATTGCCCTGGGATTTGATTTGGCCTTCTTCTTCTTCTTCCGAAGGCTCATCAATCCCTCTTACTTGTCTTCTCCTTGGAGCCTTGGTACTCCTTGGAGGTCTTTTTGCCATGGCCCTTGTTACCATTGTTGTTTCTTCAGTTGGCTGCTGGGAAGTAGCTACTATTTGCAAAGCAGCTTGACTTGATGATGGCTCATTTATTCTGAGTGGTGGCTGGGAAGTTTTCTTGTTTCCTCTTCCTTTCTAAGCAGCTCCAACTCTAGATTTCTTCTTACCTTCCCCCTGACCTTGAGGTCCAAATCCTTCCCCCTTTAGTCATTGTTGACTGACTAAGTACCACAAAGGATTCTGAGAGAGACTCAAAATTCCCTTGCAAGTAATTGTAGGCAGTAACCAACTTTTGAAGTTCATCCTTGAGCTCCTGATTTTGTTTGATAAGTCCATTTTCCTTATCAGTGAGCTCTGCCAATGGGCCTAGTATGGCATCTGCTTGTCCAGCAGTGTAACTTGCCTTATGAAAAGCTTTTTCAGCTAATGACACATCATCATCCCTTATCATTCCCAGATCCTTCTGAGCAAAGACCATACTGGTTGTTCTTTGAGTGATGAGCTCAGTGAATTTCTTCATTTCTAAGGGGACGGAGGCAATTATGGCTTTGTTCTGTGAAGATAACTCTTTTTTAAGATGTGCCAAAACATGGTATCTATTCATGTATTCTTGGGAGTGGACATTTGGCAGTTTGTTGAATACTTCAGGAGCAATTAGCTTCCTTTTTAGATGAGAAACCACTAAGTGTTCATTGCGGTGTTCTGCCAATGTTTTGTCTTCTTCATCATCTGAGTCATCAGCCCAGTGATCTTCATCCTCTTGCACTTCTTCATCAAGGTTTCTGAAGGCGGCAACCATCTCAGATATGGATTTCTTGCCTTTGGAGGATGGTTTCTTTGGTGAAGATGCAGCCTTAGCATCATGCTTTTCTTCAGATACTTGTTCAGTATCTAGCTCCTTAGCAATATAATCAACAGCATCCCGGAGCTCTTTAATCTCAAAGTAAGCTTGCATCTCTTTGCGTGTTTGTTCTTCAAGTTTATCTAGCTTGACTCTGGATTCAACTATCTTTTCTTCCAGTTGAAGATTTAGTTGTTGTTCTTCTTCCAACAATTGTTTGAGTTGAGCGACTCTGGTTTGTGCATCCACTATTTTCTGAGTGTTTCAAAGTGCTCAACTACTTGTTCAGTAGTGTCCTTTTGTTGGGAAGATGGATGGGTAGATTTCTGAGGAGATGGAGGAGGGGATTGTTGTGATGTCCTCTCAGTGTGCTTTTCAGCAACTGAGGCATTGTTTCCTTGTGGAATCCCTCCTGTCCCTGGTGTAGGGGCATCATCACATCATCATCCTTTTTGTCATCCTCATCCTTGTGATGGTCAGAAGGAGGTTCTTTATAATCATTCTGATCAGTCTCCTTCTCTTCTTCATCTTCAGAGACCAGATTGATCACTTCTGGAATAGTGACCATTTGCCCATTTACTTCCTCTTGTTCAGAGGGTATGAACTGTAGAGTCTGGGGCAAAATAGGCTTGAATGCCATCTGCATTCTGGTCTGACCATCTGCTTGGTTGAAAGCTTGGATCAGCTTTCTGGCCATTTCCTTGACAAAATCCTTATCCATCAATTTTTCGAAAGAATATTGTTCAGTGGGGAACATTGCATGGACGTAGTTTTCCAAGTCAAGGGCTCGTGCTCTCCTTGTGTGGTGATCAATCACCTTTAAGATCTCAGATAGATCGGAGCATCGGAGCTTTTGCCATTTCTTGAAGCATTTCAGATGCTTTGGCAAAGTGTGTTCCTTGAAGAAAGGAAGCAAGTCCTCTTTCTCATCAACAGGGACCTTAGTGGCACTTGTTTGAGCCTGAAAGAAAGTGTTCTGAATTAATTTCAAAACTATAGTAGATATCTGGGCTTTAGAGTAAAAAGGTATCTGAGTTACCTATGTGACAGGCTCAGATGACTTGACTACTGAGGTTCCAGGTGCCTCAGATATCTGGATATGAGGAGGAAACTGGGAAGTCTGATCCTCAATTATCTTTCTTTCTGCTTGAACCTGAGATTAGAAACATAACACTTAGGAATTTTTATCAAGAAAATTTTTATTGACAAATCAGTTATCTGAGAGGTCAATTACCTCCACTGCTGGAGGCTCAGATACTTGTCTCTCAGAGACTTGCGCAGTCTCTGGAAGTTTTTCTTGTGATGAAGGCTTTGATGCCTCATCAATTTCCATTTGTTGTGGGGATTGAGCGGGCAACTCCCCAACAACTTCTACTTCTTTGAACCTGTTAAGTAGAACGTGTTAGTTTGAGAAAAATGATCAGAGATTTGCTCTTAGAAGAATATAGGTATCTGAATGAAATACCTTCTCTGCAGAAGGTTCAGATACTTGTTCTTCACAAACCTTGGAAGTCTCTGGATTCTTCTATGAAGAGATAGACTTTTCAGTCTCTTCATTTTTCTTCTCAGTTGGAGCCTATCAGAAACAAATACTTTATAGTATTAGTAAAGCACATATCTGAGATGTTATATCTCAAGGAACTATCTTCTACCTGTTCCTTAAGTGGTGAGGCTTTGGAGGCCTCCTTCTCAGATTCTGAGGTAAGCTTTGCAGCTTCCTCTTGTTGTTGTGTTTCTAATTCAGCCTGTAACAAACAAATTTCATTAAATAACAAGATTTAACAAACACAAAAATATCACAAGTAGAGAGTTAAACCATTCAGCTACCTGAGCAGTGTCAGGCTGATTGGTCTCTGGAACTTGTGACCCTTCTATGCGTTGGTCTTGTTGTTCCATTTCAGCTTCTTTGTTTGAAGTTTCAGGCACTTCAGACCTTTCCTGAGTGTGCAACTCAGTTGCCTCCCCTGGTTGATCATTCTGAGCAGATGCCTCAGTTTGATCCCTCTTATTGAGTTGGGGAACCTGTTCTTTTACAGGATTTTCTTCAGCAAGGAAAGATGCTGGTATCTCATGTTGTAACTCAAGTGGTTGTTGTGGTGATTCTGATCTGGATGATGAAGGTGATGCTGTATGGGGCCTATCCAGATCTGCTTGAGACAGACTTTTGAGTGTTGAGGCAATGGCAGTATCCTCCAACACTAAGTTTCCACTCATCAGAGCATCTTCAATATGCTTAAGTGTTACTTGCTCTGATGGTGTGTTTTGTCCAGTGACTTTGGACACAGTTGCTTCTTCAGCATCCTTTGAAACAGGTGCTTGTTCAGCAACCTGTGGTGTAGGTTCTTCTCCAGATACCTCTACACTTGTTACTTTTTCAGTAACTTTAGCCCTCTTTGATTTCTGTAGGACTTGAGAGATAACTAATTCATCATCTTCATCGTCAGAGCTCTCATCATCATTAGGAACTGATTGGTCCATAATCCCTGCGGTTTCTGCAGATAGGGCTTGGTACCCACCACTATTCTCATTAGCAGCACTGATGAGTTCATCAGCAAGGCTCTCCTTAGCAGCATTGATGAGTTCATCAAAAGTTGTATGTTTTGCAGCATTGATGAGTTCATCTGCATTGATGAGTTCATATGCAGTGGCGGCAGATATCTGAGAGTCGACAACCACAATGGGTGTGTCTTCTGATTTTCCAGCAGACTTCTTTTGTGAAGTTCTGGGCTTTTTGGTTGCAACTTTTCCTTCAGATATCTCTTCAGTTTTTCATTTCTTGGAAGCTTTCTGAGATCCAGTAACCTTTTTCATTATGTTCGTATACTCATATTTGTAGAGTAGGTTACTATTGGCAATGTCTGCCGTCTCTCTGAGCTCAATGCCAAGGCACTCCAGTAAGTAGCAAATCTTCAATCCATAGCTTACTGTGGCTTTTGGCTCAGCAAGTCCCTTAACAATCTTGGGCTCAAAGCCTTGAATCTTCTTCACAAACTTCATAAAGGCGTACTTTCCCCAGTTGAAAGGGTTTTCCAGCCTTTTGTCTTGTTGACTCAACAAGAACATCATTATCCAGCATTCTTGGCTTATCAGATCAGCACCTCCTTGTAGACCATCAAAGCATCTGTGAAGAATGCATGCCAACACATCCTAGTGAACCAACAGATGTCTGGTTCTGATGTCAACAAGTTTGAAATCAGTGGGTGTATCTGGTTTTTCAAGATCACACACATAACTGTACATCTGCTTTACACCTTCAAGGAGATTATCATCCTTGGTGTTTATTTCAAAATCCTTTTCAAGCTTTTGAAGTTCAAACAACTTATAGAAAGTTGTTAAGTCCAAAAGGATTTCCTTTCCTTGGACCTTTGTTTTTATAGACACTATTTTAGTGCCTTCAGAAACACAGGAAATAATCCTGGAGTTGTTGTAGAATTCTAACACATCCAGTGAGGAAACTCTACTGGGAGTAGCAGACAGGAAACCCTTGATTTGTGCCTTTTTAAGCATGTCAAGAATTAGCTTCCTATCGGCTTGGTTTTCAATTGCAGCCGTGAGGTATTCCTCAATGATGGCACCACCCCAAATCATCCTGTGATTTGAAGTCCAATGATCAGAATTAAAGTCTCCTACCAACCGATTGTTTACAACTACCAACTCTGGTGCTTGCTTTTCAGCAGTACCAGTGGTAGTAGATTGGGATTTCTGGGTAGAAGCACGTTTTGGAGCCATCTCTTTATATAGTGAAAGTTTTCGAAAGTCTGAAAGAGATTAGGGTGAGAGATTAGTGATTCTTTGCAGAAAAACTAATTGAGGAACAGAGATTTGCAGACAAGTTGAAGAAATATTTTTACTATTCTTGTGCAAGTCTGAATGTTGGATTAGGCGAAAGTGAATTCTTTTGCCAAAATCCTATATATATAGCAAAGTAATCTCAACAGACATATACATACAAATTAATTTTGTGTGTAAGTATCTGTGTATTTGCAGATAGGCGTGGGTAAAAGTATGTTTGATATTAAATGCTTAGTGGGCCACGTCTGAGTTTTTACAGTCCACTATTTTACAGAGAAATAATCTCGTCCGTTAAGACCGAACGCCCGTTTCATCAGGGGTCAATATTGCTTCTTCAGCAATGATCACAATCAGCAATTGTAATTGTGCCCAATTAATGAATTTTGGCGATTTTCTATCTGAATCACATTTCTGTGTGACTAAGAACACTGTTTGCATCTGAGTCTATCTCACACTTAGTATATGTCCAAGTTTTACACAAAGATAGAAATAATACAAATTTCAAGAGAGTAGTTGACTGCAGACAGTTGTACTATTCTCTTTTGTGTTCTCCCTCACTGAGTGATCTAGATATCTTAGTGCATGTCTCAGAAATCTTCAAATAGCCATTTTACCCTTTAGCCTTTGGTTTCTGGATACCCGTTCCAGATTCCTCCTTTCCCACTTTTGATATCTTCTACAGATATCTGAACTTTTTCAGTTCTTTGGTAGCTCCATTAGTCCAAGACTATGTCTTAAGGCTAAGAATTTACTTTCTTATAGTGGCTTAGTGAAGATGTCTGCAAGTTGGTCTTCAGTGCCAATCTTGAGTATCTCTATATTTCCTTTTTCAACATGGTCTCTGATGAAGTGGTGTCTAACATCAATGTGCTTTATTCTTGCATGGAACTTAGGATTCTGAGTTATGGCAATAGCACTTGTGTTGTCACAGAAAATAGGAGTTTTCTCTTTATTGAGTCCATAGTCTCTGAGTTGTTGTTGTTGTATCCACAATATTTGTGAAGCACAACACCCAGCAGCAATATATTCAGCCTCTATGGTAGATGTAGCAATTGAGTTTTGTTTCTTGCTGAACCATGATATCAATCTGGCACCAAGAAATTGACAAGTTCCTGAGGTGCTTTTTCTATCAAGCAATGATCCAAAGATAGTCGATCGAATAGCCAACCAAACTCAATCCACTGTCTTTTGGATACCACAATCCAACTTCTACAGTACCCTTTACATACCTTAACATTTTCATAGCAATGTTGTAGTGTGTTTGCGTTGGATTTGTCTGAAATCTAGCACACACTCCAACTGCATATTGAATATCAGGTCTACTTGCAGTGAGGTATAGTAGAGACCCAATCAATTTCCTATACTTGTGTTCTTCAACACTCTTGTCAGATTCAGTATAGGTCATTTTGGTTGCAATGCTCATAGGTATCTTAGCATTCTTTTCAGAAGGCTTTAGATTAAACTTGTTGAGCATGTCCTTTGCATACTTTGTTTGACTAATGAATATTCCATCATTGAGTTGCTTGACTTGCAGCCCTAGGAAGTAATTCAATTCTCCCATCGTGCTCATCTCAAATTTACATCTCATGAGTTCAGAAAAGTCTTCACAAAGTTGCTTGTCTTTAGATCCAAATATAATGTCATCAACATATACTTGAACCAAAAGTAGTTTCCCATCATGGTTCAATGTGAAGCGTGTTTTATCAACATCTCCTTTCTTGAAACCACTTTCTAGTAGGTATCTGGCCAAAGTATCATACCATGCTCTTGGAGCTTGTTTCAGTCCATACAGAACTTTCTGAAGCTTATAGACCATCCTACTTTCTGAGGAAACTTCAAAGCCTGGTGGTTGCTCAACATAGACTTCCTCAGCAAGTTCACCATTTAGGAATGCACTCTTGACATCCATTTGATAAACTGTAAAGTCATTATGAGCTGCAAAGGCTAGAAAGAGTCTTATTGCATCCAATCTTGCAACTGGAGCATATGACTCATCAAAATCTAGTCCTTCTGTCTGGGTGAATCCCTTGGCAACCAACCTTGCTTTGTTTCTGGTTATTTCATCGGACTCATTCATTTTATTTCTGAAAACGCACTTGGTTCCAATTACAGATATTCCGTTAACAAATGGAACCAGTTTCCAGACTTTGTTTCTCTCAAATTGATCCAACTCTTCTTGCATTGCAGAGATCCAATCTTGATCCTTTAATGCTTCTTCTATAGTTTTAGATTCAATATTTGAGATGAAACATCCATAGAGGCAATTTGCATTTTCAGCGATTGCTCTTCTAGTTCTAACTCCTTGGTCTAACGGACCGATTACATCCTTTGCAGGATGATTTCTTATCCATTTCATAAGGGGTTTTGAACTAGTAGGATCAATATCATTTTGGTCTGAATGTGAATCAATATGATCTTGATGGGATACTTGTGCAGTATCTGAGATATCTGACATATGGGAAATGCCATGGATATCTGACACTTTTTCAGTGTTAGGGATATCTGGAATTTGATTTTCAGCAATCTCATTCTCAGAAACCTCTACATGATGAAGGTTCTCAGTAACCTGTTCCATTTCTGGAATTCTCATAGGAAATTATTCATTATGTCTTAGAGTCATCTGGTTGTTACTAAGCAATGGTTGCTTTTCATCGTCAGATTCATCCCTTAAGTGAATGATAGAATTGTTTCCTTTTGAGGATTCTTCTCCAGAATCTTTAATCATCAGTTCTTTGAACCTATCTGAGAGATCATCATTTAAGGGTATTTTCTTGTTTCTTTCGTAGAAAACTACGTGAACAAATTCTTCAATCTTTTGCGTTCTTTTGTTGTAGATTCTATAGGCTTTGCTATTCAGAGAATAACCAAGAAATACTCCTTCGTCTGCCTTTGGTTGAAATGTTCTCAAGTACTCTTTTCCATTGTTAAGAATGAAACATCTGCAATCAAACACCCTTAGATGCTTGATACTAGGGGGTCTACCAATCAAAAGCTCATAAGGAGTTTTGTCATGGTGCTTGTTAATCAGACATCTATTTTGAGTGTAGCAGGCTGAGTTTACAGCTTCCACCCAATAGATTTCACTTATTTCAGTGTTAGCGAGCATTGTTCTTGCCGCTTCTTTTAGGGTCCTATTCTTCCTTTTAGCAACACCATTTTGTTGTGGTGTTCTTACGGAACATAGTTGATGTTGTATACCTTTGCAGGTACAAAACTCTTTTATGTACTGGTTCACAAACTCAGTACCATGGTGCTACGATTCTGAGATACCTTGTCATTTTTCATGACTTCAAGCTTATTCAGCAAGTTGGGTATTTCAACCCTTGCATCAGATTTTTGTTTGAGAAATACAACCCAAGTGAATCTTGAGTAATCATCAACAACAACCAGACCATACTTCTTTCCTGCATAGCTAGTTACAGAGGATTCAAAAAGATCCATATGTAACATTTGCAGTGGCCTTTCACTGGAGTGTCTAGTTTTAGACTTGAAAGATGTTTTGGATTGTTTTTCCATTTGGCAAGCTGTGCATATACCATCCTTTCTATATGCCATTTTGGGTAAACCAACCACCAATTCTTTCTTGTCTAGCTTGTTCAGAGTTTTGAAATTCAAGTGACTCATTCTCTTATGCCATAGCCAATTTTCTTCAGTGTGGCCAGATTGACTCACCATGAGACATTCTTCAGTTGTGGCGGATGCCCAATCAGCAACATAAAGATTTCCTTTTCTCCTAGCAACCAAGACTGTCTGCTTTGACTCATTGTCAATCACTTTGCACAGTTTTGACTTGATCTTGACAGTGTACCCTTTGTCTACTAATTGACTCATGCTTAGGAGATTATATTTCAATCCCTTTACATGTAGTACTTCAGAGATTGTAAGGGCTCCAAACTTCAGATTGCCAAATCCTTTGATTTGATTTTCATCTCCTCCAGCAAATCTAATAATTGGTCCATCATCGCATTTTCTGTAGTTAAACAGATTTGCTTTGTCTCCTGTCATGTGCTTCCCACATCCACTATCAAAATGCCACTTTGGATTGGTCTTTAGAGTGTTCTGCACAAGACAGGAAACAGGAGATTAGGTTCTCATACCAACAATGGAACCATCTGGACTAAAGAATCTTCTAGTAGGAATCCATTTTTGAATGAATTTCTTAGGAACATTCTTTTGTCTAATAGGAACATAAGGAGGAATTCTAGTTAAATGATTAGTATCATTGTTATTAAGAACTATTTTCTTCCTTGGTGTGTTCCTTGGTGCTCCATTTGGTGCTTTCAGATACCTGTCAGGTTTCTGAGTCTGCTTCTCAGCAAACTTAGCTTTCCTAGCCAGATTTCTTCTAGCCCTGGCATTCATATTTTCAGTGGCTGGACTCATCTTCCACTTCTGATAATTGCCGTGAGCAATTCTAGCCTTTAACCATCGTTCTTGCTCTTGTTTATACTCACGAGCAAGTTGTTTCCCGATGGCTTTATAGCCAATGCCATTTCGAGCGCCTAGTGCTATCTGAGTTCTCATCTCAGCAGCTTTGCTAGTCTCTGGAACGTCTAGTTTCTTTTCAGAAAATGTGACATAGGAGAATTTGCCAGCTCCTGCAATTCTTCCTTTCTGAGAGACATAGCACTGTGGGTGATTACACTTTTCAGTGTTATGTTTCTTTTCAGAAACATTCCCAACAATTTTCCGTGGAACTTGTTTTTCCCACAATGGTTTGGTCGCAACTGCCTTTCCTTTGTCAACAACCTTAGTTTTCTGACCAATACTATAGGTTATTTGGGAACCACCTTGCTGAGCACTGACAAATGTTCTTCTTTCATCGCTCTTATTCAGAGTGGTAGAACTATCTGTTTGTGTGTTCAGCCCAAGTCCTCTCTTTTGTGAAGGATCTCTTAAATAAGATTGTACTTCAGTAAGAGTGTCACTAGCTTTGGCATAAGATTGAAAAGATAGTTCTTTCTTTTTGAGTTCTTCATTCTCAGAAAGAAGATCTTCACATTTCTTTTGGAGTTTGGCCAATGCTTCTTTATGTGACTTTTCTGTCTCAGATATCTGAGCTTTGAGAGATGCAATTTCGGTATCCTTTTCCTCAGATATCTTGAGTAATTTTGAATTTTTCTTTTCAAGAGAATTCTTTTCTTCTTCAAAGATTTCGGCTCTAGCTCGGACCATTAGAAACTCTCTTTCGTAGAGATCAAGCTCTCTTCTGAGATGTTCCAGATCTTTGATTCCTTCCTCATCACTTTCATATGTATAACAAGAAGTATGTGTTACCTCATCAGCCATTAGACCAGGTTCAATGTTGGAGATATCTGGAAAGATTTCTTCAGCCACTCCACACACTTCTTTCTTCTTTTGACCAAAGTCAATCACTTCATGAGAAACACCGCACATTTCTGGAGAAGGCAGTGTGGAATCATCTGAGTCTTCATCCTCAGAATCAGACTCAATGTCTAGAGCATCCAGTTGGAGTTGAATCTTTTTCCTTTCTTCAGTGAGCATAGCTCTCTGACTTCTCTTGAAGTTTCTTCTATCTTTCTTGTCACCTGTCTTTAGTTTGTTGAAGGCAGGGCAATCCTTCTTGAAATGACCAGGTTTCTGACAATAGAAATAGATATCGTTTCCGATTTATGCTTCCTCAGTACTAGATGCTTTCTGAGCCGGCTTGTTCAGCGAGCTTGACAGTTGCATATTTTTGTACTGATGATAGTTTGAGCCTAGATGCTTTTTCAGCTTCTCTTTGGATTTTCTTCTCTCAATCTCTCGACTGACATATTTTCTCATTTGCTTTACAGCAAGAGCATCCTTAGTCACCTCCTTGCCTTCCTTCTTTTCAGAATTTCCTTGGACAACTAGAGCAACATTCTGGAACTTTTCAGTTGTTTGTTCTCTTTGAGTTGTCTCATAGTCAACAGTGGCAAGGTGAGAGAAAAGTTCCACTGGAGTGATATCTGGCATTCCTTGGTTAAAGTAGAAAAACTTTGTATGCTTCCAGTTATGATTTAGACTTCTCACAATAGTCATGTCACTCATGAGTGTTGTAAACCGGAAATCTAGTTCTTCAAGAGTCTCTGTGGGACCTTGTTTAAAGTTTTGGAATTTGAGCTTCAAAACTTCGAACTTATTTTCCTTCATTTTTTTCAGTGCCGACACAGATTTCTTCAATCAGTTTCCAGGCCACTTTCGCCGTTTTTGCACCCCATAGTTTACACTGTATGTGCTCTGGAGTAGAACGTATGATGATATTGCAAGCCTGACCATCCAGTCGATTTCTCTTGGCATCTTCCGATGTCCAGAGGTCTCTGGGCTTTGGCTCGTAAATAACTTGACTAGTAGGTCTCCCACTGGTTGATGCATCTGTCTGTGAAGACCCATCACTTTGTTCTCTGTCTCTACCATTAGAAACCTCCATGACCTGCTTGAGTTGTTGAATGACTATGGGGCCATTATTTATCACGTCGATCATTTCGTCACTGATGGCTTCTAGGTGGAGGAGGGGTGGTGGTGGAGGAGGGGTAGTGGTGGTGGAGGCAGTGGTGGTGGAGGTCGAGGAGTGGTGGTGGAGGTGGAAGGGGGCGGTGGTGGAGGAGAGGGAGGCAGTGGTGGTGGAGGTGGAAGGCGGGTGGTGGTGGAGGAGAGGATGGCGGGTAGTGGTGGTGGAAGGAGAGGTGGTGGAGGAAGGGAGATGGTGGTGGTGGAGGAGAAGGGAGATGGTGGTGGTGGAAGAATGATGATGGTGGAATGAGGCAGATCTGGATCTGGGTATATTAGGGTTTTAGTGACGGATAGATTTATCCGTCGCTAATTAGCGATGGATAAATCTATCCGTTGCTAAATTTTATTTCTTTTTTTTTTTTTAATTTCTGGGTCAACTTAGAGACGGATAAATTTATCCATCTCTAATTAGCGACGGATAGTTAATCCGTCCCTATTTAGAGACGGATTAGCGACGGATTAGAGACGGATTGAGCAAATTGCTCAATCCGTCTCTAATCCGTCGCTAAAAGTAGCGATTCGTTGCTATTTTAGCGACGGATTAAATTCCGTCTCTAAAACCGGAAATTCTTGTAGTGGACTCAACAGACAGACTTGAATAAGAAATACAAAAAGAAACACATCCGAAAACATGCAAGCAAGAAGCCTAAAGCAGATCAAAACTCAAAACACCCTCCCCAAACCTGAACTCGTGCTCGCCCTCGAGCAAACGAGTGGAAAGAGAAAAGTAGAGAGTTAATAGGAGAGGGCTTCCCTGATTGAAGGTTTCCAAGATGTGTAGAAGACTGGTGGTGTTCATTTGCGATGGTGGGTACTAGACTTCCCCATGCTCGAATTCCTCTGCCCTTGCACCCGCAAATAGATATAAAGGGCTCCAACATACCCCGCAGAATAATCCCTGCAGATAAAATCCTTAGGCAAATAATCCAATGCCTTCACCATCCGAACTTACCATTCACCTCGTATGTTGCAGTGCGTCTAAATACGCTAATTTCCATTCTAGAGGCGAATAAAAATGGCCAGCCAAGGAGGATTGTATCGGGTCCTGTCTTCTGATCTTCCCGGACATCCTTCAGAACAACAAAATTGGTGATAACGGTTTCACCATTCAGTTTAACCGCGACACCCTTTGCCAATCCAACTGGTCTTCTATGTGACCCATCCGCCATTAGGAGTCGAGCTTTCATCTCTTCCAAGCTTGTAAAGCCACATCCCTTAAACAGACTGTATGGGATTGTATTACATGTAGCTCCTGTATCTAAAGTCGCAATGACTTTTGAATTTTCCATCCCAACTACGATGCTAAAGCTCTTCTTACGGAGAGGATGCTCCTTCACATTTTCTGCTAACTCTTCTTCCTTGGCAGGAACTTCAACTGCTCCAATTTCCGGAATGCTCACTATAGCTGCAGAATCTTCCTCTTTTCCAGAACCCAATTCTTCAATGGAAATGGTTGGATCTTCATCTTTTTTGTGGATCAACTCCTCAACAGAATTACCGGGAGTTATCACCTCTTCTACTGTTGCTTCACTAGCAATCGGAATCAACGATGCACACCCACAAGCTGCGCAAATCTGTTTTGAAACCTCAACACGGGTCTCATTTTCTGAAACAGTCACCTCAACCGGTGTTTATGTGATCACCTTAATAGCCATTTCCCTCTCGGGAGTACTAGGGAATTTTTCCTTTTCTCCCTCTTGGTTCTTCTCTAGTAGCTGCTGGAGAACTCTTTGGATCTTTTCACTATCCTTTTCCAGTTTCCCAATACAGGCATTGGTAGACTGACGATGCGCCTTAGTTTCGCGCATAAACTCCCTTGACTCATTCATGAAGCTCCGAAATTCGTCTACCCATCCTGATCCACCTGCTGGTTGCACCAAACCTGCGCCGGGTCTTTGCTCTTCATCAAAAGTAGAGTTTGCTTCTCCCCTTTGACCCCTGACATTTCTCCTGGGGTTACGGTGTTGGTTGTTTTGTGCCAACTTAGCAAACTTATCCTTGAGAGCAGCAGCAGTTAATTCCATCATATTACCCCCGCAGGACGCATCTATCATATACTGCTGTTTCTCATTCAACCCATCATAGAAATACTGATTCAGATTAGCCTGGGGTACCTGTGGTGAGGACATTGAGCTAGCAGGCTCTTGAACCTGTCCCATGCTTCATACAGAGTCTCATCATACAGCTGGCTAAAAGTCTTGATTCTTTGATAGAAGAAGTCTTAGACAGAGGGTAGTACTTCTGCATAAATGCATTGTAGACTTCAGCCCAGGTGGTTAAGCTCCCTTCATCCAAGCCATTCATCCACTGTCGTGCCTTGTCAGCTAAACATATAGGAAAAACACACATCTTCAGATCATTGTCAGTGACATTCTCACCTTTAGGCAGCCACCCAATAAAGTGCTCCAGCTCCATAAGAAATCCCATCACTTCCTCATTCTTCTGCCCATAGAATTTCGGAAGTAGGGCCATAAGATGCCCCTTAATCTCCAAGTTACGCACATTGGCAAGAGTGACAATACTAGGACGGTAAACTTTTACAGGCGGTGCGAAGAGTGTAGCCATAGAAGGCTGCTCCAACTCGGTCATCTCTTCGAACCTGTGTTGCAAGACAGACACAACACCAGAACTACGCAAACGTAAGTACCCGTTAGTTAAAACAAGCACTCAAGACGAGAAATACAGAGGTAACAAGGGAAAAAAAGACTAACGAAAACAAAAACAAAAACTAGAAAAAGAAAAAACAAAAATACTGTAACTAAAATTCGTAAACTTAACAAAGGAGTTAAGTCCCTGGCAGCGGTGCCAAAAACTTGATGTGTCAAATCAGGTTTTGAATTTGTTTACTTAGCCGAGAGCTAACTCTCAACACTACGAAAACCTGTAGTATAGTGAAGTTAACCCCGAGGTCGGTCTCTAGGGACTTAACTAGGCTGAGCTTCAGTTTACGAATAAAAGTAACAATAGGAAAAGCAGTAAAAGTTTGTTTGCTTCGGCAGCGAGATGATAGACTAGAGTAAACAACTACTTGCAACTACTAGAAACCGATTTGACACTAACGAGATTGAAATATGAATGGTGGAAATTATGGTGTGGTAATGTCAACAAGCTAGCTAGCAGGATACATGTGATTCACGGGATTGACTATGCAAGTTGTCACAGTCATGAGTTCAAAAACGAATAGCACCAATGAAAGCGTCAGTTTCACTAGGCTACAATCAATTTGGCTAACCTACTATCACCGTTTGCAACTAACTGTTAGATCAAGCAAGACAAAAGACATTTTGGTTTGCAAGGCTTAAATGCCAAATCTAACAGTGATTTTGTCTAGAAGATCATCAAACGTGATAGTAGGAATAGTAATTAATCTAAAAGGCACAAGTAGTCGAATTCCGATGCACTTCGAATCACATAAACCCTAGATAGCATGCATTGAATCAGTCACCACCCCATAACAGAGGTGTTTAGCTACTCATGACAAGCGAAAGCATAATCATACTATTAATAAACATAATCCCAAGCACAAAACAGAGATTCGAGTGGATTGATACAATTTTACCCTTCGTTGTCACAAACCCTAGGTAGAAATTGTAGAACAAAAACCAATCGATGCTAAAGCTGTGTAGATAATCTCCCAATCGACGTCAATCGTCGGATTACAAGAGAAAACGGTTCAATTACCTTAAATCGGGTAATTGCCTTTGAAACTAGGTCTAGCTCTAGAGCAAAGTGTGAGTTCTTGATAATAGAATGATGATGAAAAGTACACGTCTATTTCTAACTAATAGCAAGAAAGAAAAAATGAAGTCTAAATCCGAAAAGGAAAGAAAACGGGCGAACTGAGGACAAAAGCGCGACCTGTGCGACGAGTTGGCGCCCGCAATGTATAGAAGTTGGCGGGCGCCAAGATTGACTTGGCGGGCGCTAAGATTCGATCTTTCGCGCTCGCCAACACACACTGGACAGTGTTAGCAGGCGCTATCTCCAAACTGGCGTGCGCCATGGCTTCCGGAAAATTACGATTTTGCCCTTTTTGTCCTTCTTGCTCGATTTTGCTCCTTTTAACTCCGATTCTCGGTATTTTTGCTTCCCCGCTCCACTTCTAGCAACCGTACGAGGCATTGGGACTTCCATATCTTGTAGATGCATATAAAACACACCCTTTTTGCCTTCAATTAGCTCGGTTTAGCCAAATACCTGCAAAATCCACAAGGAACAAAACAAGTAAAAAGACTCTAGGAAAACTACTAAAACTATACTTAAGAATAACAAAAAGACAGTAAAAAGGACCAGATGAGACAATGTAAAAACGACTCATCAGTGTTGTCTATGTGTTTTTTCTTTTTAGGACCTTTTTAGAGTTTTGTTTGCTCGAGGACGAGCAAAGGTTCAGTTTGGGGAGTTTGATGAGTCGTTATTTTAACGCCTTTTTTAATTAGTCCTTTTTACCGTATTTTGTTAAGTCCTTTAGCCTTTTATTAGTGTTTTTTGTGCTTGTTTTACGTGTGTGTGTTTTTTGTATTTTTGTACTTTTATAGGTGTTTTTAGGTAAAAAAAAAAAAAGGCAAGGAATTGGAGGAGCGTACGCGACTCGAAGCTCGTTCAAAGCTTCTAGAAGCACATAAGGCTATTAACGGGCCACTACTCTAAAGAGGTGACAAGGAGGTTGAAAAAAGGGAGTCAAATGAGGAGAAAGTGGGGAAAACCAACTCTTTTTCGGAGGAGGAGCTCACTACGGTGAGCCATTTAGCAAATGGGCTCACCGCGGTCAAAACTGCCCAGAGAATTTGGAAAAACAGGCGACCGCGGTGAGCATCACCTTCACCGTGGTGAGACCTGTTCAAACACACGATTTCTGGCAGTTATTCCCATGATTTTGAATTTGCACTTCCTTGGTTCTATAAATAGGGCACTTGTAATTTGTTTTTTTTTTCCATACCTTCAGACCTTCCTAGTCTATAATTTCTTACTTTCAAGCATTGTAAACATTCTAGAGATTCAATCTCTCATTCAATAAAAGCATTATTTCCTTTCAGACGATCCCTTCTCACTAACGTATCCAGGTATCAATTGTGCAACTACTTATTTAGCTTGTATGTGACAAGTTGTTACCTCTGATTACTGAATCTTGATGTATCGGTTGTGATTTGTGACTTATTTATCATTCATTAGATAATATCCGTATAATTGCATGTTGTTTGTGAGCTGCGTATAGTGCATCCTTAATTGGTTCGTATCGTATAAGCAAACTAGTGTAGATTATCCGTATTTGGTTGTACTCGCAATAGCAAGAGTGATGAACTGCGTATAGTGCATCCTTAACTTGTTCTTATCGTATCAACACACTTTTGAAAGGATTAATTTAGCTTCGTTGTTTGTAGAATTGCATGATCTAGGGTTTTACCTTGTCTTGTGCATGTTAGAATTATTCTAAGACTGAAGTATCAACTATCCACACACTATTTGTTAACAACCAACACAAGCGAGTCTATTCAGTAGAACTAGCTTAATCAATTCCTCGAGAGAATGACCCTGTGGTTTAAGCGTTGTCTGTCTATAACAATCGCTTTACTATTTGTGTTTTTATAAGTATTAATTTTGAGCGCATCATCGGCCACGACTAAGAAAGCGGTAAACAAAAAAAAAAAAAAAAAGGAAAGAGGAAGCAAGTAAGGAAAGAGGAAGCAAGAACAAGATCCCCATTATTATTTCTAACTATGAAAGCAAATAAAATCTTACCCCCGGGTTAACTCCCGGGAAGCGCCTTTTCTTATAGTCGTTGGCTCGACTATGATGTATTGATGTTATCCATTCTCATACGGGAACGAGTCCCGTGCATCCTTCCCTCCATACTCAGCATTTTGGGAACCATCTTTAGCTCCTCTCCTCATGTCTTCCAGCAGCTCCATGATCCCATGCAAACTAGAAGTATAATAATTAGTAAAATCGAAAACTAAAAAAATAACTAAAGGAATCAGAGGAAAAGTACAAATGTGGGGTCCAAACTCTTTGAACAGTCCCATGTGTGAGCGGGAGCCAATATGAATGTATCATTGGATACAAAAGGTATGGGTGGTGACTCCATGTGCACCAACTATGGCGTATCAACATCCTCAAGTGCTTGCTCCTCCATCCTGAACTACTGAAACGGATTGTACGGTCTCCTCATCAATCAAGGTGGTGGACGTCTTCTCCTCCATGACCAATCATCATCTGAACTCTCACTAACACTATCAGATCGGTAATGGGCTTCTTCTTCTTCTTCTTCTTCTTCTTCTTCTTCTTCTTCTTCTTCTTCTTCTAATGGGGAGGTGAATTCCATATTCGGCACAACAATGGAGCAAGATCTCTCCTCCATTATTCTCTCACGTTTAGCATCCTTCTCAAACTCTACCCTCATCCTAATAATCTGAGAGACTAGCTCTCCGCTTACATATTCAGCTTCTTGGGGTTCTAAGTCTTTGTTGGTCCAGATAACGGCAAAGTAAAAGACTAGAGGGGGGGGGGGGTGAATAGTCTTTTAAAACTTTTGTCGATAAAAACTATTTCTCAGATATCTGAATAGATATCTGATACTTAGAATCAGAGCGCGGAACACTTAATAAAGATAAGTGCAGAAACAGTTAATGTGTGTGTGTGTGTTGCTGAAATGTAAATACAGAAAGGTAAATAACACAGCAAGTATAGTGGTATCTGGAGGTGGCGTAATCCTCCAACTAATCCACTTCGGTCTATCAGAGACCTAGAATTCACTAGAACAGATAATTGAGTTCACCTTACAATAAACCTATTCTAAGATTCTTAACAATTGGTTCCCAACCAAATGTTCCCCCTGAGTTGTTCCCCGGCTTTCACAGCCAAGTACTTCCTATACTCAGAAACCTTTGAGTTATTCCCTAGCTTCCCAAGCTAAGTACTTCCTATACTCAATAACCTTGGAGTTATTCCTTAGTTTCCCAAATCAAGTACTTCCTATACTCCGGTAACCTTGGAGTTATTCCCTGATTTTTCAAACTAAGTACTTCCTGTACTCCACGCCAGTTATGGTGTTGGTTTTGGTTTGAGTTGTCAGATGAGCTTCTTTAATAACTTATTCAGTTATTCAGATAGCTCTGTGAATCAAGTTACTTAATACACTTTACAGCGTATGTTATCTTGTTTGATTTTACTGACCCAAGTCTTATGATATCTGTTCAAGAGAATGAATCTCAGATAGTTGATCTTTTGATTCAAATCCTTCACAGATAGCTTTGCTTGTTTAGGATCAGGACACTTAGAACTTCAGTGTTTACTTAAGATCAAAAGCTTTGGTCGCAATAGAAAGCTTTGAGAATAAGTAAGTTGCTTTGAGAGAGTAAGATGTTCAGAGTTCTGTGTTTCAGCGTATTCAGTGTTCTGTGTAGTGTGTATTCTCTTAAGCTGTCTAAGTGTTGATATTTATAGATGAATTTGAGTGCCGTTTGAATAGTATCCGTTAGGCTCAAATTCAAACTATTGATATCATCGTATTATCAGTAGGTGTTTTGTCTTCTTCTTGAGCGTCGTTGCTTTTATTCGCACATCTCGTCTGTGCATTAAATGCATTGTACTATACTTTTGTCCTGTAGTGCCAACGGAACTATGCTTTGTATCGAGACTAGTGTTGTCGATTCTTTTGCACGTCCTTATCTTCAATCTTCGATACCACTTATTTATTGAAACAACTTTGTTTGCAATATATATATTTCTTTTTAAATGTGGTTAATGCTCAAGGTATCCGAGAATAGATATCTGTGGACACTTTCCTTGTTTTCGGATATGTCTCTTATTTCTCGATATCTCTTGTGACACGCTTTGTTTGAAACTATTCGTGTCTTCAAGATATCCGCTAAGATATCCGAACAACGATTCGACAATCTTGTGCGCTTTCAAGTCTTCAATGTCGTTGATCTTGTTCGCTTGGATGTCTTCTTCTTGGTCTTCTCTTCATAAAATAAAATTACATTTTGAGACCTAACATCCTATACAAGATTAGCTAGACTATCATACTTAGTGAGTTTCCTCTTTACAATGTTCAAGTGAACCAAGAGTACTAATCACCTTTTCGAGACTAAGATAAGTCATCATGTCTTGATCAAAACTAAGCAGATATTCTTAACAAAATATCTAACAAAATTCCTAACAAATTTCTCAAGAAATTTTCCAACAAATTTCCTTTTGATCACCAACGATGACTATCTTACCTATTACAAATGGATGAGTGAACAATCCAACACTTAATCTTTTCTTAAGATCTTTAATTTATTTAAATAAGTGCGAAAGTAAACATCAACCAAATCACAAGGTGTGATCTTTCTTTACAAGTTATCTTTTATAGATTACTATCCGAGAGTAAGTTCTTCGATAAGTTACAAATAAAGATTACGATAACTTTAATACGTAAATGCTTAAGCTCGATCAAGAAAATACAAAACTACATAGTAAATTAGGACAACAGGAGTAACCAAGCTCCAAGTAAACATCCTAATAAACTAGTCTTCAAGTCTTCAACTCTTCAAGTCTTCAACGGTTTCGTGGATCACCGCAAATTTCCTATCTCCAAACCTTTTGATGTCATCAGAATAATCATAGAGAAGACTTCTGACGAGCATCTCTGTGTCTCTGGCAAATCCACAGACCTCTTTGTAGGTTTTGGTAGGATTTTTCTTGGCAAAATGTTTGACCCATAGGTACTTTCCCCCCTTCCAGGCATGCTCTATTCTGATATCTGAAAGCTTGAAGTATTCGTAGATAATCTTCAGATATCTGATGTCACCCTTGTATTGATCTTCAGTTAGATAGAACGACTCATAGGGTTCCACAGCGAGTCTTGCTCTTGTGCCTGTTCCTATGATATTCAGAATTCTGTGCACATCATCTGGCTTTCCATATGGACATTCATCAATGAGGTCCTTTCTCATGGCTTCAGTTCTCTTGACAACTTCAAAATCCAACCAGGCTTTAATGTGATTGGTGTTGATCAAGGTTGGCTTATCTTGTCTCCATGCCATAAGTTGTTTATGGATTGGTTCTGGAAATCTTGAATTTACCAAGAGATGCTTAAGTTCCAGAATCCAATAGCCATTTTTCTTATTGATGCACCTGTAGACAGAGGAATCATTGTCATACTTCACATACTCTATTTTGGCTTCTTCTGGCCTGAGTGGAAGTTGACTTTGTCTTTGCTCAGCTCTCAGTCTATTCCTTCTCTGTCTTGAATTCTCTTTGGGGTTGTTTCTTGAAGAACCACCACCCTGGATAGACTTGGTATTTCCAGAGGGTGTTTTAGCTGCTAGGGGCTTTGCAGCTATGGGCTCAGTTAGGCTTTCAATTTTCCTTTTTCTGTGAAGAGGAGCTTAATCTTGATCAGTTTCCTCATCATCATCAAGATTAGATCTTGTGAGAATTTTACAGCCTTCTTCATTGCCCAGGGACTTGATTTGACCTTCTTCTTCTTCTTCAGAAGATTCATCAATCCCTTTAACTTGTCTTCTCCTTGGAGCCTTGGTACTCCTTGGAGGTTTCTGTGCCATGGCCCTTGTTATCATTTTAGTTCCTTCAGTAGGTTTCTAGGAAGCAGCTTGGCTTGAGGAGGGTTCATTGATTCTGAGTGGTGGCTGGGAAGTTTTCATGTTTCTTCTTCCTTTCTGAGCTTTACCAGATTTCTTCTTGTTTTCTTCTCCTTCTTCCCATTCCCCGTGACTTTGAGGTCCAGATTTGTACATTCTTTCCCCCTTAGTCATTGTTGGCTGACTCAGTCTCATAAAGGAATCTGAGAGAGAGTTAAAATGCCCTTGTAAATAATTATAGGCAGTGACCAACTTCTGAAGTTCGGCTTTGAGCTCCTGATTTTGCTTGATAAGTCCGTTGTCCTTATCAGTGAGCTCTGCTAATGGGCCTAGGATGGCATCTGCTTTTCCAGCAGTGTAACTTGCCTCTTGAAAAGCTTTTTTAGCTAAAGACGCATCATCGTCCCTTATCATTCCCAGGTCTTTCTGAGCAATGACTATGCTAGTTGTTCTCTGAGTGATGAGCTCAGTGAACTTTCTCATTTCAGAGGGGACGGAGGCAATTACTTCTTTGTTCTGTGAAGACATCTCCTTGTTCAGAGTAGCCAGTACTTGGTACCTGTTCATGTATTCATTGGAGTGAACATTTGGCAGTTTGCTGAAAATTATAGGAGCAATCAGCTTCCTTTAAAGTGAGAAACCGCTATATGTTCATTGCGGTGTTCTGCCAAAGTCTTGTCTTCTTCATCATCTGAGTAATCAACCCAGTGATCTTCATCCTCTTGGACATTTTCACCGATTGTATCGAGTCCAGCAACCATCTCAGAGATTGGTTTCTTTCCTTTCTGGGAGGAGGATGGTACTTCTTTTGAAGATGATGCAGCCTTAGCATCATGCTTGACTTCATATACTTCTTCAGTATCGAGTTCTTTGGTGATATCATGCACAGCATCCCGTAGCTCTTTAACCTCAGAGTAAGCAATCATTTCTTGTAAGTATTGATCTTGTAGTTGATCAAGCTTGTCTCTGGATTTAGCTATTTGATCTTCCAATTGAAGATGGAGCTGTTGTTCTTCTTCCAACAGTTGTCTGAGTTGAGCAGATCTGGTTTGAGTGTTTAATATTTTCTTATCGGTTTCTTCAGAAAGCTCAACTACTTGTCCAGTAGTAACTGCGTGTTGGGAAGATGGATGAGTAGATTTCTGAGGTGAAGAAGACGGAGATTTCTGTGAAGTCTTCTCAGTTTGCTTTTCAGCAGCTGAGGCATTGTTTCTTTGTGAAATTCCTCCGGTCCCTGGTGCAGGGGCATCATCATCATCCTTTTTGTCATTATCATCCTTTTGGTGATGGTCGGGAGGTTCATCAAAGTAATTTTCATTCATTTCTTCCTCCTCATCATCTTCGATACAAGATTGATCACCTCCGGATAGTGATCTTACGCCCATTAACTTCTTCTTGTTCGTAAGGTATAAATTGTAGAGTGCAAGCGGGGCGGCTTGAATGCCATCTGTAATCTTGTCGACCATCCACTGCTCAAAGGCATGTATCAAACTATCGCCACTTCTTTGGAGAAATCCTTATGCAATAAGGTCGAATGGTATGCTCGGTAGGGAACATTGCATGGATATATGTCTCCAAGTCAAGAGCTCGTGCTCGTCTGATTGGTTGATCTGTGATTCTCAATATTTCAGAGAGATCAGAGCACCTTAACTTCTGCCATTTCTTGAAGCATTGAATATGCTTTGGCAGGGTGTGAGCTTTGAAGAAGTGAAGTAGGTCCATTGTTTCTTCAATGGGAACCTGCTTTGCATCTGTTTGAGCCTGAAAGAAAGAGTTTTGAGTGAGCTTCAAAACTTTTGTAGATATCTGAGTAGAAGTGTAGTTTAGTTTCTGGGTTACCTGAGTAAGTACTTCAGGCTCAGAGACTTGTTCTACTGAGACAATTGGTGTCTCAGATATCTTGTTGTGAGGCTCAGATATTTGTCTCTCAGAGACTTGTGCAGTCTCTGGAATCTTTTCTTGTGATGAAGGCCTTGATGCCTCATCAATTTCCATAGGTGCAGGGGATGTCGCAACTTTGTCCCCTTCCACTTCTACTTCTAATTGAGCCTGTGAGTAGAAAGTATTGAATATTTTTAGAAGAGATATAAGATAACCCAAGATGAAGAATACTTATCACTAGATTTGTCATATACCTTCATGCTAGAAGGCTCAGTGATGTGTTCTTCAGAAACCTTGTTGGTCTCTGGGTTTGTCTCTGGCATTTCTGCCTTATCTTCTTCCATCTCAGTTGGAGCCTGTTAGAAACATTTATTTCAAAGATTAAGCACATAAACTTATAACTGAAGAAGTGTTATCTTAAGAATCCATTATTACCTGTGACACAGGCTTAGATGTCTTAAGAGGCGAGGTTGAGGAAACCTCCTTCTCAGTTTCTGAGGTAAGCTTTTCAGCTTCCTCTTGTTTCTGTGTTTCTAACTCAGCCTGTAACAAAGAAATTCTTATGAGGTAACAAGATTTATAAGTATAAAATTTTTCACAAGGTAAGAGTTAAACCAGTCATTTACCTGAGCAGTTTCAGGCTGATTGGTCTCTGGAACTTGTGACCTTTCTATACATTGGTCGTCTTGTCCCAGTGCAGTTTCTTTGTTTGAAGTTTCTGGTACTTCACACCTTTCCTGAGTATGCAACTCAGTTGCCTCCCTTTGATCATTACGAGTAGATGTCTCGGTTTGATCCCTCTCGAAGTCAGGGGAACCCGCTTTTTGCAGGATTTTCTTGATATCTTGCATTCTTGGTAAGTCGAAATGGAGTTCATTTACCATTTCATCAACCACTTGTTGTGGTTGTGGTTGGTTGTCGAAGCGTAAGATTGATCACTGAGCGTTCTTCCGACTTTTAGTTGTGGCGATTCCATCAAGATTCCGCCAAAGACTAAAATACCACTCATCGTGGCTTTACGAAGTTGTGCAAGAGAAACATTCCCGATGATGTGTTTGCACCAACAACCTTTGCTATAGGTTCAAGAACTTTGTGGTGTAGGTTCTTCTTGAGATACCTTACACCCGCCATCGCTTTGATAACCTTAGCCCTCTTTGTTCTTTCTAGGACTTGAGAGATGACTAGTTCATCATCTTCATCGTTAGAGCTCTCATCAGCATTGGGAACTGATTGGTCCATTATTCCTGCGGTTTCTGCAGATGGGGCTTGGTGTTTTTCACCACTTTTGGCAGCATTTATGAGTTCATCAGCAAGGCTTTCTGCATTAGTCGCAACATTTCTGAAAGCACTTTCTCTTGCTGAGTCTACTTGTTCAGTAGTTGATAACTCTTTTTCAGCATTGATGAGTTCATCTGCCTTTATCAGTTCATCGGCAATGCCTGCAGATATCTGAGAATCGACAACCTCTTTGGGTGTGTCTTCTGATTTGCCAGCAGACTTCTTTCTTGAAGTTCTGGGCTTCTTGGTCGCAACCTTTTCTTCAGATACCTTTTCAGACTTTCGCTTCTTAGAACCTTTCTGAGACCCAGTAACCTTTTTCATCAAGTTTGTATACTCATGTTTGTAGAGTAGGTTAATGTTGGCTATTTCAAATGCCTCTCGAGCTCAATGCCAAGCTTTTCCAAAGAAGTAGCATATCTTCAGACCATAACCTACTGTGGCCTTTGGCTCAGCTAGTCCTTTGGTAATCTTAGGCTCAAAGCCTTGAATCTTCTTCACGAACTTCAGAAAGGCGTACTTTCCCCAGTTAAAAGGGTTTTCCAACCTTTTGTCTTGTTGATTCAGCAAGAACATCATCATCCACCGTTCTTGGCTTATCTGGTCAGCACCTCCTTGTAGACCATCAAAGCATCTGTGAAGAATGCAAACCAGTACATCCCAGTGAACCAACAGATGTCCGTTCGGATGTCGAAGCTTGAACTCGATGGGTGTATCTGATTTTCAAGATCACACATCATCAGTAAAGTTCTTTAACACCTTCAAGGAGTTCATCATCCTTGGTGTTTATTTCAAAATCCTTTCCAAGATTTTGAAACTCAAACAACTTACAGAAAGTTGTTAAGTCCAGAAGGATTTCCTTTCCTTGGACTGAGGTTTTGATAGACACTATTTCAGTGCCTTCAGAAACACAGGAAATAATCCTGGAGTTGTTGTAAAATTCCAACACATCGAGTGATGAAATTCCACTTGGGCGAGCGATAGAAAACCCTTGATTTGTGCCTTTTCAAGCATGTCAAGAATCAATTTTCTATCGGTTTGGTTCTCTATTGCAGCAGAGAGGTATTCCTCAACCATGGCACCACCCCAAATCATTCTGTGATTTGAAGTCCAATGGTCGATTAAAACTCCTACCAGTCGGTTGTTTACAATAACCAACTCTGGTGCTTGCTTTTCAGCAGTACCAGTGGAGGTTTGGGATTTCTGTGTTGAAGAGTTCTTGGAGTCCATCTCTTTATATAGTGTAGGGATTTGAAATTGTTGTTTGAAAGAGATTTGATTCAGTGATTCTTTTCAGAAAAACTTAATCTTGATTTGCAGAGATTTTAGAGGGTTTGCAGAGAATCAAGAGAAGGAATTGCTATTTTTGTGCAAGATGAATTTTCGGATTAGGCAAAAGTGATTTCATTTGCCAAAATCCTATATATATAGCAGTTGAATCCCAACAGATAAATACATACAAATTGATTTTGTGTACGCATTCATGATTTACAAGCGGTGAGCAAAAGCTAGTTCGGCATTAAATGCTTAGTGGGCCATGTCAATTTGACATTCCACTATTTATCGTGAATTAATTTCCACCGCATGCATCAATCGCTTAACTTCATCGAGGGTCACCATTGCTTCTTCAAAGAATGATCACAATCAACAAGTGTAATTGTGCCCATTTAATGAGTTTTGGCGACTTGCTATCCGAATCACAATTCGTATGACCAAGGACACTGCTCGATCAATCATCTTATACTTAGGATTTTTCCAAGTTTTTCATCAAGATAGAAATAATGCGAGTTTCAAGAGAGTAGTTGACTGCAGATAGTTATACTATTCTCTTTTGTGTTTCCCGTTTTATAGAGTGATTCAGATATCTGAGTTCCCGTCTCAGAGATCTTAAGCTATCTTTTTGCTCTTTAGCCTTTTTTACTTCTGGATACCTGTTCCAGTTTTCTCTTTTCTCTTTTCTGGATACCCGTTCCAGATACCTCTTCTCTGGATGCCCGTTCCAGATACCTCTTCTCTAGATGCCCGTTCCAGGTACCTGAACTTTTTCAGTTCATTGGTAGTTCCATTAGTCCAAGACTATGTCTTAAGGCTAAGAATCTACTTTCTTGTAGTGGCTTAGTGAAGATATCTGCAAGTTGGTCTTCAGTGCCAATCTTGAGTATCTCTATATTGCCCTTTTCAACATGGTCTCTGATGAAGTGATGTCTAACATCAATGTGCTTTGTTCTGGCATGAAATTTAGGATTCTGTGTAATCGCAATAGCACTTGTGTTGTCACAGAAAATGGGAGTTTTCTTCTCATCGAGTCCATAGTCTTTAAGTCAGGTTGTATCCACGTAATTTGTGTTGCACAACAACCAAAGACAATATATTCACCTCTGTGGTAGAAGTTGCAATTGAGTTTTACTTCTTGCTAAACCATGATATAAGTCTAGTACCCGTAAACCCAAGTTCACGAGGTGCTTTTCCTATCAAGCGTGATCCAAAGATAATCGGATTCGAGTACCCAGCTAAACTCAATCCACTTTCTTTAGGATACCACAATCCTACATCTACTGTACCTTTTACATACCTTAATATTTTCATAGCAATGTTGTAGTGTGTTTGCATTGGATTTGTCTGAAATCTAGCACATACTCCAACGGCATATTGAATATCAGGTCTACTTGCAGTGAGGTAAAGTAGTGAACCTATCAATTTCCTATACTTATGTTCTTCAACACTCTTATCTGATTCAGTATAGGTCATTTTGGTTCCAATGCTCATAGGTATCTTAGCATTCTTTTCAGAAGGCTTAAGATTGAATTTTGTGAGCATATCTTTTGCATACTTTGTTTGACTAGTGAATATTCCATCATTGAGTTGCTTGACTTGCAATCCTAGGAAATAATTCATTTCTTCCCATCATGCTCATCTCAAACTTGCTTTTCATGAGATTTGCAAAGTCATTACAAAGTTGCTTGTCCTTAGATCCAAATATGATGTCATCAACATATACTTGAACTAAGAGTAGTTTCCCGTAACCACTTTCCAGAAGGTACTTGGCCAAAGTGTCATACCATACTCTTGGAGCCTGTTTCAGTCCATACAGAGCTTTCTGTAGTTTATAGACCATTCTACTTTCTGAGGAAACTTCAAAGCCAGGTGGTTGCTCAACATAAACTTCTTCTGCAAGTTCACCGTTTAAGAATGCACTTTTGACATCCATCTGATAAACTTTGAAATCTTTATGAGCTGCAAAGGCTAGAAAGAGTCTTATTGCATCCAATCTGGCAACTGGTGCATATGACTCGTCAAAGTCTAATCCTTCAGTCTGGGTAAATCCCTTGGCAACCAATCTTGCTTTGTTTCTGGTTATTTCACCAGATTCATTCATCTTGTTTCTGAAAACCCATTTAGTTCCAATCACAGATATTCCTTCTATAAATGGAACTAGTTTCCAGACTTTGTTTCTCTCAAATTGATCCAACTCTTCTTGCATTGCGTAGATCC
This sequence comes from Plantago major, assembly GCA_026545765.1. Taxonomy (NCBI): domain Eukaryota; kingdom Viridiplantae; phylum Streptophyta; class Magnoliopsida; order Lamiales; family Plantaginaceae; genus Plantago; species Plantago major. Next base: position 63,030,236 of record CM048844.1, on the reverse strand, counting down.
ACTTGGTCTCCTAATGCTTCTTCTATATTTTTAGGTTCAATATTCGAGATAAAACATCCAAAGAGAGAGTTAGCATTTTCAGCTATTGCTCTCCTAGTCCTAACACCCTGATTAATTGGTCCAATTATATCCTTTGCAGGATGATCTTTGATCCATCTCATCATAGTTTTAGTGCTAGTAGGATCAATATCCAAGTGATCTGAATGTGAATCACTAAGATTTTGATTTGATACTTTTTCAGTATCTGAGATATCTGAAATATGCATTTCAGCATTCTTATTTTCAGATGCCTCTTCATGATGAAGGTTCTCAGTAACCTGTTCCATTTCTGGAATTCTCATAGGAAATTCCTCATCATGTCTGTGAGCCATCTTGTTGTTACTAGGCATTTCAAGCTTTTCTACGTCAGAGTCATCCTCACTTTCCATAATGATGTTTGTCCTTTCTGAGGATTCTTCTTTAGAATCCCTCAGTAATAGTTCTTTGAACTTTTCTGAGAGTTCATCATTAGGAGGTGTTTTCTTATTTCCTTCATAGAATACAACATGAATTGATTCTTCAATTTTCTTTGTTCTTTTGTTGTAAACTCTGTAGGCTTTGCTATCTGTGGAATAACCAAGAAAAACACCTTCATCTGCCTTTGGTTGAAATGTTCTCAGATAATCTTTCCCATTGTTTAGAACAAAACATCTACAACCAAATACTCTCAGATGTTTGATATTAGGGGGTCTACCAACCAAGATTTCATAGGGGGTCTTGTCATGGTGTTTGTTTATCAAACATCTGCTCGAGTGTAAGCAAGTCGTGTTACTTCAACCCAATAAATTTCACTTATTTCAAAGGTCATTAGCATTGTCCTTGCAGGCTTCTTTAAGGGTTCTGTTTTTCCTTCTCGCAACACCATTTTGTTGAGGTGTTCTTACAGGAAAGTTGGTGTTGTATACCTTGCAGTACAAACTCCTTTATGTCTTGATTGACAAACTCAAGACCATGGTCCTGCTCGATTGCAGATACCTTGTCATTTTCATGACTTCAAGCTTTTTCAGAAGTTTGGTATCTCCACCTGGCATCGATTTTTGTTTCGAATGACAACCCAAGTGAATCTTGAGAAGTCATCTACAACAACTGCATTCATACTTCTTTCCCGCATAACTAGTTACAGATGATTCAAAAGATCCATGTGTAAAAGTTGCGTTGGTCTAACACTAGAGTGTCCGATCTTGGACTTGAAAGAGATCTTAGATTGTTTCCCATCCGATCAAGTAATGGATACCTTCCTTTCTCGAAAGATGTTCGAAGGCCAACCACTAACTCTTTCTTGCAAGTCTATTCAGAGTTTTGAAGTTCAAGTGACTCATTCTTTTGCCATAACCAAGCTCTTCCAGGTGACCAGATTGACTCACCATGAGACATTCTTCATTGTGGCAGATGCCCAATCGGCAACATAAAGACTGGCTTTCTGCCGACCAACTAAGACTGTCTGCTTTGACTCATTATCAATTAGTTTGCAGTATTTAGCTTTGAATTTTATAGTAAAACCCTTGTCTGCAAACTGGCTCATGCTAAGTAGATTATATTTCAAATCCTTAACATGTAATACGTCAGTGATTGTTAAAGTCCCCAATTTGACGTTGCCAAATCCCAGAGAGGGATTTAATTCTCCTCCAGCAAATCTGATATCTGGTCCTGTGTTGCAAGCTTTGTAATCAACCAGATTTGCTTTGTCTCCTGTCATGTGCTTTCCGCATCCACTATCAAATAGCCATTGTGCTTTAGTCCAGGAGGCATTCTGCACACAACAGGAAACAGGAGATTAGGTTCTCATATCTTTGATGGAACCGTCAGAATTAAAAGTTCTTCCAGTAGGAATCCATTTTTGAATGAATTTCTTTGAAATATGCTTTTGTCTGACAGGAACGTAAGGAGGAATTCTATTTGAATGAATGTTATCATTAGTGAGAATTATTTTCTTCCTTGGTGTGTTCCTAGGTGCTCCATATGATGCTTTCAGATACCTGTCAGGTTTCTGAGTTTGCTTTTCAGCAAACTTAGCCTTCCTTGCCAGATTTCTTCTAGCGCTGGCATTGATTTTCGATGGCTTGATTTAACTTCCACTTCGATAATTGCTTTGAGCAATTCTAGCTTTTCACCATCGTTCTTGCTCCCTTGTACTCATGAGCAAGTTGTTTTCCGATGCCTTTGTAGCCATACTGCTGAGCACTTGAAGCTATCTCGAGATCTTTTCTCGCAGCTTTGCTAGTCTCTGGTTGTCCAATTTCTTTCCGTAAAAGTGACATGGGAGAATTTGCGACCTGCAATTCTACCCTTTTGAGAGACATAGCATGTGGTGTTTACACTTTTCGGTTGTGTTTCTTTTCAGAGACGTGTCCAACAGTTTTGTTTTTGACTTGTTTTTCCCACAAAGGTTTGGTCGCAACTGCCTTTCCTTTGTCAACAATCTTTGTCTTCTCACCGATACTATAGATTGCATGGGAACCGTCTTGCTGAGTACTTACAAATGTTCTTCTCTCCTTACTCTTATTCAGAGTGATTGAACAATCTGCGTGTATTCAAATTAAGTCCTTTCTCTTCTGAAGGATCTCTTAAGTAAGATTGTACTTCAGTAAGAGTGTCACTAGCTTTGGCATAAGATTGAAAAGATAATTCTTTCTTCTTGAGTTCCTTGTTCTCAGAAAGAAGATCTTCATAATTCTTTCGTAATTCAGCCATTGCTTCTTTATGTGACTTTTCAGTCTCAGATATCTGAGCTTTGAGAGATGCATTTTCAGCATCCTTTCTCTCAAATTCTTTAACTAATTGAGAATTTTCCTTTTCAAGAGAATTCTTTTCTTCTTCAAGGTTTTCGGCTCTAACTCGGATCATTAGAAATTCTCTTTCATAGATGTCAAGTTCTTTCCTGAGATTTTCTAGATTTTTTATTTCCTCTTCATAACTTTCATAAGTATAACAGGAATTATGTGTTACCTCATCAGCCATAAGACAATTTTCTATGTTGGAGATGTCTGGACCGTCAATTTCAGCAACTCCACACATTTCATTCTTCTTGAGGCCGAAGTCGATTATATCATGAGTAACTCCACATAATTCTGGTGATGGTAAGGTTGAATCATCTGAATTGTCATCTTCAGAATCTGTCTCAACGTCTAGATCATCTAGTTGAATTTGGATTTTCTTTCTTTCTTCAGTTAACAAAGCTTTCTGGCTTCTTCTGAAGATTCTTCTATCTTTCTTGTCACCTGTCCTTAGTTTGTTGAAGGCAGGACAATCCTTCTTGAAGTGGCTGTTTCGACAATAGAAACAGATATCGCTTCCAATTTCGCCTCAAGACATGATGCTTTCTCGAAATGGCTTGTTCAAATGAAGCTTTGCATATTTTGTCTTGGTGATAGTTTGAGCCTAGATGCTTCTTGACTTCTCTTTGGCTTTCCTTCTTTCAATTTCTTGGTGATATATTTGCTCATTTGCTTTGCAAAGAAGAGCATCCTCAGTTTCTTCCTTGCTTTTCTTCTTTTCAGAAGTTCCTTGAGTGACTAGAGCAACGTTTTGCAACTTTTCAGTTGTTTGTTCTCTTTGAGTTGTCTCATAATCAACAGTAGCAAGATGAGAGAAAAGTTCCACTGGAGTGATATTTGGCATTCCTTGGTTAAAATAAAAAAATTTGGTATGCTCCCAGTTGTGGTTAAGACTTCTGACAATAGTCTTAATCTTTTCTGACTGGGAGTATCTGTTGCTTTCCCCAAGAGCTGCCATGTCACTCATGAGAGTGGTAAATCTGAAATCAAGTTCTTCCAGAGTTTCAGTGGGTCCTTGTTTGAAATTTTGAAATTTCAACTTGAGAACTTCGAACTTGTTTTCTTTGGTTTTCTCGATTTAAAGATTTCTTCAATCGGTTAATGACAGACTTTCGCCGTTTTAGCACCCCACAGTTTACACTGTATGTGCTCAGTGTCGATCTGATGATGATATTACGAGCTTGACCATCCAGACGATTTCTCTTGGCATCTTCCGATGTCCAGAGTTCTCTGGGCTTTGGTTCGTAAATAACTTGACTAGTAGATCTCCCACTTGTTGACGCATCGGTTTGTGAAGATCCTCCGCTTTGATCTCTATCTCTACCATTAGAAACCTCCATGACTTGTTTGAGTTGTTGAATGACTATTGGGCCATTCTTTATCACTTCGATCATTTCGTCACTTATGGCTTCAAGGTGGAGCATCATGTTATTTTTCCATTTCTCGTAATTCTCTGGTTTGAGAATGGGTGCATCACTCAAAGACATACCTGCACACTTAACACACAAATTAAATAGTCCTCGAAAATGGACAAAGTTCCTTCACCTATCTGGGGATCTCGGTTCAGTGCAGAAGGCTGGTGAACCTCCTGCTCTGATACCACTTGTTGGTCCAGATAACGGCAAAGTAAAAGACTAGAGGGGGGGGGGGTGAATAGTCTTTTAAAACTTTTGTCGATAAAACTATTTCTCGATATATCGAATAGATATCCGATACTTAGAATCGAGCGGAAGACTTAATAAAGATAAGTGCGTAAGCAGTTAATGTGTGTGTGTGTGTTCTTTGAAATGTAAATACTGAAGGTAAATAACACGTAAGTATAGTGGTATCTGGAGGTGGCGTAATCCTCCAACTAATCCACTTCGGTCTATCAGAGACCTAGAATTCACTAGAACAGATAATTGAGTTCACCTTACAATAAACCTATTCTAAGATTCTTAACAATTGGTTCCCAACCAAATGTTCCCTCTGAGTTGTTCCCGTCAGAAACCTTTGAGTTATTCCCTAGCTTCCCAAGCTAAGTACTTCCTATACTCAATAACCTTGGAGTTATTCCTTAGTTTCCCAAATCAAGTACTTCCTATACTCCGGTAACCTTGGAGTTATTCCCTGATTTTTCAAACTAAGTACTTCCTGTACTCCACGCCAGTTATGGTGTTGGTTTTGGTTTGAGTTGTCAGATGAGCTTCTTTAATAACTTATTCAGTTATTCGGATAGCTCTGTGAATCAAGTTACTTAATACACTTTACAGCGTATGGTATCTTGTTTGATTTTACTAACCCAAGTCTTATGATATCTGTTCAAGAGAATGAATCTCAGATAGTTGATCTTTTCATTTAACTCGTTCACAGATAGCTTTGCTTGTTTAGGATCAGGACACTTAGAACTTCAATGTTTACTTAAGATCAAAAGCTTTGGTCGCAACAGAAATCTTTGAGAATAAGTAAGTTGCTTTGAGAGAGTAAGATGTTCAGAGTTCTGTGTTTCAGTGTATTCAGTGTTCTGTGTAGTGTGTATTCTCTCAAGCTGTCTAAGTGTTGATATTTATAGATGAATTTGAGTGCCGTTTGAATAGTATCCGTTAGGCTCAAATTCAAACTATTGATATCTGTGTATTACTGTAGCAGGTTTTGTCTTCTTCTTCAGAAGCTGCCGTTGCTTTTATTCAGACATCTCTGTTCGTGCATTAAATGCATTGTACTATACTTTTTGTCCTGTAGTGCCAACGGAACTATGCTTTGTATCAGAGACTAGTGTTGTCTGATTCTTTGCACGTCCTTATCTTCAATCTTCAGATACCACTTATTTATTGAAACAACTTTGTTTGCAATATATATATTTCTTTTTCAGAAATGTGGTTAATGCTCAAGGTATCTGAGAATAGATATCTGTGGACACTTTCCTTGTTTTCAGATATGTCTCTTATTTCTCAGATATCTCTTGTGACACAGTTTGTTTGAAACTATTCGTGTCTTCAAGATATCTGGCTAAGATATCTGAACAACAGTTTCAGCAATCTTGTGCAGTTTCTTCAAGTCTTCAATGTCATTGATCTTGTTCTGCTTGGATGTCTTCTTCTTGGTCTTCTCTTCATAAAATAAAAATTACATTTTGAGACCTAACATCCTATACAAGATTAGCTAGACTATCATACTTAGTGAGTTTCCTCTTTTACAATGTTCAAGTGAACCAAGAGTACTAATCACCTTTCTGAGACTAAGATAAGTCATCATGTTGCTGATCAAAACTAAACAGATATTCTTAACAAAATATCTAACAAAATTCCTAACAAATTTCTCAAGAAATTTCCCAACAAATTTTCCAACAGTCTTCAATGGTACCTCCCGCGGCTCTATCCACCATCTTTTTACATCAAAAGTTCAACCCATCATAGAAACACCATATGATCTCTCTAAACACAAAATTGTGGTTCCAGCACTCCAATTGCAGCTCTTTAAATCGAAACCATGCCCTATCAAGTTTCTCCCCAGATATCTGGCGAAAAGTGATGAGCCTTCTTCTATCACTACAGTTAGCCACTTCATGGTCATCCAAGCCACACTCCACACAATACATGTTATCCATTCTTTCCTGCACACACAAAGACAAGAAACAAGGAGTAGTTCCGCCACAAAGATACAAAAAATAAAGAAGGACAGCAAAAATAAAAATCTAACTAATATACACAAGTCGAAAAACTAAAATCACAAAAAACAAACACAAGGAGTTAAAACATCGATGGTCTGCAAAACTTTCCTTCAGGCTCCAAGAAAATAGGTTGCCCTGGTCTCACCACCTTGGGCATCATAAGTGATCTCATTGACCCATCAATGATCTACAAAACAATCACAACACCAGAACTAGACCATTCTTAGCACTGTTAGTGAAACAAAGGTAAAAAGTCATAAACTTAGGATCTTAACAAACAGACTTGCACTCAAAACACACAAAGAACCGAGTAAACTGATTTTTAAAACACCAACTAAGGAGTTAATACCCCGGCAGCGGCGCCAAAATCTTGATGCGTCAAATCAAGTCCTTAATTTATAAAGCCAAGAGAAATATCAAGGTTCACTAGAAAACACATAGTGAGTTGATAAGTTGCCCCGAGTGTCATTCTCGAAGGACTTAACTAAGCTTGCAACGTTTTAAACTATTAGTTTATCTAAGAATTGCATCTTACGACCTCCAATTCTTTATTTCACAAATCAAACGAATAGTAATCAGCAAGCACGGGTTTGTAACTCAATCAAAGGAGACATGGGGTGGTGGTTTCATCAAGATCTAGCTAGTAAGGTCTGCAACGAAGGATACGACTTTTGAAAGTGAAATCGCTTAATGAACGTAGTAGAGTTCTCAATTCCACTAGTCCAGCGTTTGTAGTCGAATGTGTTGGGCTTAAATCGTAAGTAACCTTCAGGTGCGAATCTCTCATGTAGATTTTGGGTATTAGAAAACGATTGCTAAGGCATTGAACTACAAACTATTCACAAGATTTAACAAACAGTGAAGCTGTGCATTTTCATCCAAAAGATCCTATACTAGCATTCTCAAGAATTCACCACCAACCCATGGGTGATGTTTAGCAACTCATACTCATATTGTCACAGGCAAGCGATATGATAAACCAAGCAATAAACATCAACAAGAAGTAAGAAATGAGAAACGCTACAACTTTGCCGAATATCGATGAATTACCGAGCTCCAATGGACAACAATGGTGAAAGTACTGTTACAGGAAGAATTCGTGAAGCTAATGGTTAACTAAATCTCCAACTTGATTAGATGGATGATGTTTGGAACCCTAGAAATCTCTCAAAACCTCTCCCAAAATGTGTGAAATGAAAAAGTGATAGTTTGAATTACAAAATCTGGCATTAAAATGGCCAAATCAGACAAAAGAACGCCTGAAAACGGAGGGGAGCGGAGCAGGCGATCGCCCCGCATACCGAGTGATCGCCTGATGGTTGGGGCGATCGACCCAACCGTTCGGATTGGCACGTTTAGATTCTTGGGAGGCAACCCAAGGTTACGTTTATTTTTACGCACTTGCATGGCACGTTTAGATTTATTGCTTTTCGTTTCTCGATTTCCGTACCAAAACACTTTTTCAATTTTTTTTTACTTTTTCAAAAACCTTATTCATTGTTTAGAACCATGTTTCAAAATACAAAAAATTGAAAAATGCAAAAAAAATGAAAAATCGAAGAAAGTGAGGCAGCAACCACACTGCGGCCACCTGGTGAGTGAGCTTCTAGCAGCTCACTTACTTCCTTAAAATACCCCAGTTGGTTTTTGTTCCTCCCATTTCATTTTTCAGTCGAAATTCTTCATACTCTCAATAATTTGCACTCTTCCATTACACCCTTTGCTTGCCCATCCATCCTTAACATCAAGTACCATGAGAAAAACACAAATGGGAGAGTCAAGCAAAAAAAAAGAGGAAGATCCGGACGAAGCACAAATCATGCCTCACTCTCGAGAGGAGCCTTTTCTCTCCTGGTTTTAATAAAGGGACTGTGCAGGGAAGAAGGAGTATTAATTGGAGGAGCTAGGAACGTGGCTTTAACTGAGCCATTTACTACAAGGAGGATTGAATACCTATTTGCTAGACACACGAAGGCAATTCAGGAAGCAAGGAACAGGACGAACGAGCAACAAGGTGCCTTTGACATGAGCCTGATGTAAGCTTCATAGAACAATGCCAAGTAAACCGGCAAGAGGAGATAAGGCAACAAGAGGAGATGTACGCTAGTAGTCAAAGAAAGGAATGGAACTCGTATCTGAGTTGCCTTCAAGCGCAACAACGAACATCATATATGGAAGCAAACTATGCGGACTATCCTCGACATAATCACCCACATTGCTACCCTCAGCCACCGTTCTATCCACCACCTGGTGCAGGACCAAGCCAATATTATGGCAGCCAGGATGACTTCTTCACTCCACCAACGGACGATCATCCGTCTTAGAGCATTTCTCCATGAATGCATAACACCGAGAGAGAAGTATCTTTTCTTTTTCTTCTTTATTTGCCTAGTTTCTTTACTTGCTTCTAACTAGGTCTGGGGGAGGATTTGTTGTGATAACTATTCACAAACTATTCGGTATGTATCATGATAATAACTTTAAATTATTCGTACTTTATTTGCCCGCTTTTAATTTACGCTTAGAATTAAGATTACCTTTTCCTTCTACGTCTACGGGTATTTGCTTTTTGGATAGAAGAAAGATCTATGATAAGAGTATTTAGTATAAAGTCTGACTAGATGGGCCCAATAGATTTGCTTCCGTGCTTTACTGCTTGTGCAATAGATGCTTTGACCTGCCAGACTCATGCTACGTTGATGAGTGAGTGTGTTTGCTGCACCAATAAAAGTCCTGCGTATAACTGTGTGAACACTACTACATGTGAGTCTTTTTATGTTATCAGCGTGAATATGATCTTTAGTACTCACCTCTATTTTGAAGCCTTTACTATTTATATATATACCTTTCACTTACCCCTCGGAAAGCTTCTTTGAGCCTTTATGAAACTCTACCATATATATCCCATACATGCTTCATTTAAGTGGTAACTGTCTTCCGCCGCCAAGCTTACAACGAAGAAAAGAAGCATTGAGTTCCAAGAATGGAGGAGAATCATGATCCGACAATAATTGAGAAATTGGTTTGAAAGTATAGAAGAAAACCCTGACCCGAGATCAAGAAATTGGTTTGGGGGAGACGTGAAGAAGAAGCATCACTGAAAGGTAACCATTGTTGGCCTTACTTCTGTATTACTGTTACTATAAATACTAGCTCTTGCTCCTAAAAAATAAAGAAAAAAGGCGTACCAAATAAAAAAGGCAAGGTACTAAAAGTCTCGGAGTGGATCTATGATCCTTGTGATCACCGTATTCGTGTTGGGCATGTTACAGATACTACCCACATACTGGCGTGGCCCTAAAAATCTACATGTCCGTGAGGGTTGATGGCATGTATACCAAATCAGCACGCACAAAAGTGCGGAATTCGGTAAAACAGACACTACCAAAAATTTGAGACAAAAAAGAGCCCAATGATGGCCAATCAAAAAACATACGAGTCGATAAAACGATTGCAAAAAATAGTATGTCAAAAGAAAAGAAAAAATAAAAATTAAAAATTAAAGGAGCAAGTAGTCTATGTGTGAAGTAACCAGTGAAGTATTTATGATAATGAAAGTTGAAGGTGGAGAAAGGTCATTGAAAGAAGACAAAGCTGGAAAAAAGGAACTGTGTCCGAAAGGAAAAGTCCACCTGAAGTTACTTTTGATACCTTATTCATCTTTTGATGATCCTTAGCCACTTTTTCCTCTAAATTATCCTACCTACTTTACTTACCAAGCCAACCTGAGTACCATTTTGATTTGTGGAGTATTTTGCGGGAGAAGGATTGCATAACATTGCCGTGAGGTAATGATCTTACTATATGCCTAAGGGACAATGGGTTACACTTGTAACCGCAGGATGCAATGAGTATTGCTTACTTGTTATTTGTCAGTTGTGGAGTCATTAAGGTCTGAGTTGATATTAAGTAAGTTAGTGGTGTACGAAACCTTAGAGATTGACTACTTATCTATGTTATAGTTTATGCTCTTTACTCATTTTGTAGTCACTTATTTTTTATTGTTATTTCGCTGCTCAAGGATGAGCAAGAAACTGGTTTGGGGGTGTGATGTGACAACGAAATGTGCGATTTTTTACCTACTTTTAAACCCTCATTTTTTGCCCAAGATTCAATATTTATATCATATTATGACCAATTACCAACTTCTTTTGTATTTTGTAGGGTGTGATCGCGTTTTCGAGGAATTACACGAATTCTGGTGCCAAAACGTCTTATTTGAGCGAAATCGAGAAGAATAAAGAAATACGATGATATGCCTGTACACGGAGTTCGAGGTATCAAAACATGGCATGTGACCAACCGATGCGAAGATAATTGAAAATGCCGCAATATTGTAGAAGACCACTTTTTCAGGAAACGAAGTTACGAAGCACGAAATTGAAGAACAAAGGAAACATACTCGAATCTGGCATAATCGACTGGTGGCCGCATGATGTGTCAAATCAAAGTTTTATATTTGTTTAAATAGCCAAGAGTTAATTCTCAACACTATGAAAACTTATAGTGTAGTGAAGTTAACCCCGAGGTCGGTCTCTCAGGACTTAACTAAGCTTTGTTCTTTTCACGGAATATAATTATCAACAAGAAAGCAGTAAAAGGGTTGTTTTTTGCTTCGGCAACGAGTTCTAATTACTAATATAACTCTCAACGCAAAGAAATCAAACACATGTATATCGATCTTATCAAGATAAGTTATCAAATTACAGAGTGGTGATGAATAATCAATGTTACCTAGCAGGAATAGATGCAACAATAACGATGTCGATTTACTCTAGTTATCACTGGGACACGTCCTAATGATTATTACACTGCTCTAGTCTTTTCTAGACAGACACCTTATATCAGATATGACAATGAACTAACTGAATTGTTCTGCAAAACAAATAGCACTAGTGAAGGCGTCAATTTCACTAAGCTACAATTAATAAGCTAATGTAGTTATTGTGTTTGCTACGAACCTATGGATTAGCAATCACTAGACGTATTGCTGGTAAATCAGTTGCATAATCCTTTGATAATTTTGTGGGTAAAACACAATACACATAACTACATATGCATTTAATCAAAAAGACACAGAGTAAATCTCATCTTACTTGTTATTGAATTGCATAAACCCTAACTAGCATGCATTGAATCATCACCACCCCATAAAGGGGTGTCTAGCTATTCATGCTCATCACCAGTAACCAAAAAATAATTAAACAATCCAACATCAATAATATTAAACTACGAAAAAGGAGAAATTGTTACCAAGAGGCTGTCATTATGCTTGGAGGATGACAAATCCCTAAATCAATTGGTAGAATATAACCAATGTATTGATAATTGACAATCACGAACAAATACAATGTAAATCGGGTTTAATTCTCCAGTAATAGGTGGTGAAGGAATTGCCCAAGAATGAAATCTAGGGTTTATTGAGTAAAGAGGGAAGAAAAAGTAACAAGGATTGAATATGGTAGAGTCTGACGCAGAAAACTATATATATATAACTTCCCGCTTGGCGCATGCCATGGGAACTTGGCGTACGCTAAGTCCCCGCTTGGCGTGCGCCAAGCGGTGCTATGGCATGCGCCAAGTGATTTTGGCGTGCGCCAAGATGCACTGGACTCCGTTTTCGCACTTTTGACTCAACTTTCGGTATTTTTTGCCTTCCCAATCCGTTTCTGGCATCCATTTGAGGCATTGGAACTTCGTACTCCTGTGAATGCATATAAAATGCATCTTTTTGCCTCCAAATCACACGGTTTAACCAAGTACCTACAAAACACACAAAACACGAAAACGTAACAAAACACTAATAAAACGCATAAAAACTATACTTGAGAATGGCAATAAGATGGTAAAAAAGACCAAATGAGACGATGCAAAATCGACTCATCACCGCACAATCCTCTCTGCGGTCACCTGGTGACCGCAGTGGAGGGAAGTTTCTAGAAACGAGGACTTTTCCTGGCCTGTCAGGCTAGAGCCCTTTCTAACCTTCCTTATACATGATGGGCGGCTGACCCACGAATTTTATAGTATAAATAAGACCCTTGGGGTCTCATAATCACACACCGCAATCAAAGCAGCTCTCTTGAGAGAGAGAACCAGTCCTCGGGGAAGTGAAACCCCAAAACCGCAAAACCCTGATCGTCAGCAACACCAAGGAGGAAACCCTAGTAGCAACACGAAGACATCAAAGACTATGCTTTCTCTTTCTCTTCTTGTTTTCGATTTCTTCATGTGCTAGTATACTTTGATTATGAATAGCTAAACACTTATTGTAAAGGCAAACCGCTGAAACTCTGCTAGTGCTACTTCTTTATATACCGTGATATATTAATGAAATAGTTATTAGACGTAATCCGTGATTATACAACTCTATACGTCCTTCGTGGCGTGATGTTCTATTGAGTGACACATCAGTTTCATTGAACTGAGTAAGGCAACTGGTATTGACTGCGCCTTGATATTTAGTATTATGCCTCACTGTCGTTAAAGGTAATTACGTAGTGTGATAATTAACAAGAGTAGCATAGTACGAGCTAGGTTGGGGGTCCTTTACGCTTCGCAACTATTGATAACAAAATCTTAAGATTCATCTGCTATATAAACTAATTGTCTGCCAACTGCATGCAAACCGCTTTCGTTACATGCTTAAGTGAACGACATCCCGAGTCAACTTTCTGCTACAAACTGTGGATTTGAGGACTTACGACATAAATAAATTTAATATTTGATTGTATTTAGGGATTGCAGGCATTACAACGATATTAAATTCCTGAGTGCACATCAACTCCTGAGGTGTAATAGTAAGATAGGTTACTTGGCATTATCTATACTGCATGTTCTATCTTTTTTTTTTTTTTTTTTTTTTTTTTTTTTTAACATCTTTTCACCCTCTAGTCTATAGTAGGATGTTCGTTTACAAATCTCTTGTGTGGTGGCATTCAAGTTTGGTTGGTTTGCCCCTATTTTACAAGTTGTTGAAGTACAAGTGGAAGCAGTTTACCCCAAGATTGCTTTGGTTCTAGTTGTAACGTTTCAGTTGTTTTATCTTTTGTCTGTTCGTTGTATTTGTTCCCTTGAAGGTCACCTCTTGTAAAGGGCGTTTTTGCCTCCTTAACTTGATATATTTCCCCCCGCCCCTTTAGGTAAGCATGAGGATCCAAAATGAAACATCACTCACTACTCACTAGTAGTAGAGTTCACAACTCTAACTAGAGAGTATCTCCTTCCTTTTGGGTGCAGCTTGACATCCAACTCTTGGCTTAGCTTGCTAAGACTTACTAGACGATGAGGTGACTGCATAGTATTCTCAACTTACGCTTCAGTCTAGGGCCCTCTATTTAAAAAAAGATTATCAGATGAGCTATCTTATCAGCTACCAGCTAGGCGTTCACTTAACATGCTTATTACTGATAAATTTGTGTGAAACAGAGCCTAAATCTGGAATGTAGGTATATTTTACGATGTATTCGACTTCGAATTGTTTTAATTTTTCTTATCGGTTTGAATAATTCTTTTTTTCCTTTAATTTTAGTAGTGTACTCCCTCCGTCCCGGAGAACTTCATACATTAGGGTTAGCGCGCAGTTTTATGCGAAAAGTTAAAGTATACTTTTAATGGCAAATTGTGTAATTTTAGTGTAAAGTTGAGATTGTTTATTATTTGTTGCGTGTGGGGTAGCTTATTTTTTTAGTAATGTATGAAGTTCTGTGGCACGGCTAAAAATGACAAATGTATGAAGTTCTGCGGACGGAGGGAGTACTAGTTTTGACTTTTGAGGTGCTGAGAGAAAATTAGAGAGAGAACATTTTTTTAATCCGGTTAGACTAGAAGAACATTACTGTAGTTTTTTTGGTACTTTGGTATAGTGATTGAAAGTTCCTAGTGAGCGATCAGAGGAGAAGAGAAGAGAAGAGAAGAGAAGAGAGAGAGAGCAATTGGATTGAATTGAATTGATCAATGGATGTTCCACCAAATCAAACCCGACCCGAAAATGCAGTCATCTACGACTCTCCATACCCGATCTACGCCATGTCCATCTCCGCCGCCGCCTCCCGCCGCCTCATCGCCGTCGGAAGCTTCCTCGAAGAGCTCAACAACCGTGTCGACATCCTCTCCTTCTCCGATCAAACTTCTTCTCTTACTCCCATCCCTTCCCTCTCCTTCTCCCACCCTTACCCTCCTACTAAATTGCTCTTCCATCCCTCTCCTAACCCTAACCCTAACCTCCTCGCCTCTTCCGGCGACTATCTCCGCCTCTGGAACGTCAACGAGTCTTCAATTGACTCCCTTTCTACCCTCAATAACAGTAAAACCAGTGAGTATTCTGCTCCTATTACCTCCTTCGACTGGAACGAGGTCGAACCTAGGCGAATCGGAACTTCTAGTATTGATACTACTTGTACTATTTGGGATATTGAGAAAGGTGTTGTGGAGACTCAGTTGATTGCTCATGATAAGGAGGTTTATGACATTGCTTGGGGTGAAGCTGGGGTTTTCGCTTCCGTTTCAGCCGATGGTTCTGTCAGGATATTTGATCTCAGGGATAAGGAGCATTCAACCATTATATACGAGAGTCCCACACCCGATACGCCTTTGTTGAGGTTGGCGTGGAATAAGCAGGATTTGAGGTACATGGCCACCACATTGATGGATAGTAATAAGATTGTCATTTTGGATATTAGGTCGCCCACTATGCCTGTCGCCGAGTTGGAGAGGCATCAGGCTAGTGTGAATGCCATTGCTTGGGCACCACAGAGCTGTAGGCATATTTGTTCTGCTGGAGATGATGGACAGGCATTGCTCTGGGAGTTGCCGACCGTTGCTGGACCGAGTGGGATTGATCCCACCTTGATGTATGGGGCTGCAGAGGAGATTAACCAGTTGCAGTGGTCTGCGGCACAGCCGGATTGGATTGCTGTCGCGTTTGGGAATAAGATGCAGATGCTCAAAGTGTGAGGTAGGAGATTTGTATGCTTATATTATATGTGTTGTTTGAAAGTGAGATGGTTACTAGATCTTGTGTTGTTAATCCTCATGTATGCAAATCTGCATTTTGAGTAAATGAATATGAATACTGTCTTTGACTTCTTGGACAACATCCCTGCATTTATGTCTTCTACTTTTGTACATGCCATGAAAAGGTTAAAAAAAGAAAAGAAAAAGCTGCCTCGATCAAAAGTTCAGTAAGCTAATGCAATAAGCATACATGAAAGCCAAAAAACTGTAAAAAATCACGTATACTATTTATACCAGGATAATAAGATTGATAATTTGATGTTTGATATTTGTTAATCTTCATGTACGCTAATCTGTATTGTAGAAAACATGCCATAAAGAGGAAATAAGAAAGAGAAAAATCTATCTCGTCTGAAAGTTCAGGGATTTGATGCAATAAGCATACACGAAAGCAAAAAAAACTGTAAAACCAATCAGAACTGCTGCCACTGGACCTTTGAAGTCAGGGTCATATCCAAAATGCTCTTGAATATAGGTCTTGATCATTGGTTGTGCTGATGACCCAGAAACTGTAATGGTTTTCTCTACGTCTCCGTATTGCCCTATAATTAATCCATATACTGACCATGCCAATGGGCAAATCCAGTAATACCATAACCACCACTTGGGAATTTTCTGAAAATTCAGATAAGATTAAGAAACCAGTGCTGTAATTGTTTAACAAGAATAAAACAAATATGGATGATCCTAATTTGAAGGAACTTAACTGGTCTGGGAATGTAGAAGCCTGAGAACAGATTGAAAATCAAGTAAAAGGCTGCTGCAAAAATCGCTGCTACTTGATGGTTTGGTGTGATGGAAACGGTCATCATTCCATAGTATGTGAAGTATAAGAAGGAGATGAAGTTGATGAAGTAGAACCAAATAAATTTGGCTGCTGTCCACTCAAAGCTCACCATAGCATACACTATAAAGCAATAGTATGTTGTCTGAATAAGCACGTATGGTATTTCAACAATCACCTGCATATATACTTGAAGTCTTAGTAATACAATCAGGTTATTATAAACTTCTAGGCCTATAACATTCGAGATAAGGATATAAATACTAAATGCAGCTTTGCTTTTCACTTTGATCCTTGGAAAGTACAAAGTTAAAATTTATAAACTCTGGGAAAACTGATGCATGGCAATGATTTAAGGAATAAATACTTCACCTGCGCAATGGCATAAGGTAAGGCTGAGTACATTCCAGCAGCTCTTTCCCTATAAAACACAGTTCTTTCTATGGCCACTACAGGCTGTACTGTTGAGCAATTATTAATTCCAACAAGGAATACAGAAGCATACATGGCCCCTATGATCGTCAAAAGATCTGTGTCGCTGTTCCTGCAGCCATATGAGAAGCAACAATATGATCAAAATATTTCCTTCAAAGAGTTTCATCGTAATTTTGAATTTTGAAATACGTTGGGTGTTAGGAATCAGATACACACTCTTTTGAACCCACTCTCCAGAAAATTGTCCCACATAAAAGTGCACAAATCAAAGTGAATAAGTATCTGACAAGATTGTAATCAGGGCTTCTCCAATAAGTCCACCATTGCTTCCAGAGGCAAGATTTAAATTGGCCCCATATGGTCTGTGTGTATTGGGTGTGGAAATGCAAGTCTTTTGCCCCAGAAGCTGGTTCACTCAACTCCTTGACTAGGGTCTTATTTCTCCTGGCAATAGTCACATGCACATACGAGTCATTTGTGCTGTTAATTATTTTGTAGGCAAATGGAGTAAATATTTGATTTTTACGTACTGATATAAAGTTGTGGATTCATAGTATTCAGAGAAGTCCATTTTGAGTTGGGACTCTGTAGCCACTGAACTCACTTCGAGCATCCAAGTTGCAGGATTATATTTCCTTTTGATTCCTGGGACTCCAGGAATGGCCTATATTTGTGGATATGTCATTACTATGATCACTTTCTGATCCTTTGTACAATTCAGAAAACTCTTTTGAAATTACCTCAAAGTACTCAATCATTTTTTGTGAGTTCTGACCTATTTGCCCTGCATAGATAACTCGGCCGCCTCTTTTCATTAGAAGTAACTGATGCATAATAAGAAGTAAGATAGGATGTTAGAGTGAACAAGGTTTTCTTGATAGTCCATAGAAACAGAATTGACACTAGATGGGAATGATTCAAGGGGACCTTGAATTTTACCTCGTCAAAAGCTTCGAAGATATCAATACTAGGTTGGTGGATAGTACATACAACACTTCTGCCTGTGTCCACCGTGTTTCTCACAGTCCTCATCACAATAGCTGCTGCCCTTGCATCTAAACCAGAAGTTGGTTCATCCAGAAATATAATGGAGGGGTTTGCAACGAGTTCAACTGCTATGGTCAGTCTTTTTCTCTGTTCTGTTGACAGTCCAGTGACCCCTGGCATTCCGACAATGGCGGTCTTTAAATTGTCGAGCTCAACCAGATCCATCACCTCATCCACAAATTCCTGAAAATGATACATATTACATGCTTACTTCCCAGATATGCACTTGCAGTTTTTTAATTTTATCTGATCGATTTTTTGTCAAGCCTCTTACCAGCTTTTGCCCTTTGCTTACTTCTTTCGGGAGTCTAAGGAATGCAGAGTAGATTAAAGATTCTTGGACAGTTACTTGAGGAGAATGGATGTCATCTTGCTCACAGTACCCCGAAATTCTGGCAAATGTTTCTTGATTTTTTGGAAATCCAGCTATTCTAATGTCACCTTCAGTGTAACCTCCGGTTTTCCGTCCGGCCAGAACATCCATTAGGGTAGTTTTTCCCGCTCCACTCACTCCCATTAGAGCAGTCAAGATTCCTGGCCTAAATGCACCTGTGACTTCATGCAGTAGTTGTAGTTTTTCTTCTGTTACTCCTCCTTCCTTCATTTCCTGCAACAAGAAAGGGTTAAATACAAAATACCCGATGAGTTGTTAAAAATGTGTTCGAAAGTCGAAACCCCCGAGTTAAGGAATAAGTACCAAACCCCCCGAGTTATATCTAAAGTCAGTGCAATACCCATTGGACTGAATTTCTAACGACTCATATGGTGTTCCCAAAGCTGTTAATCCCGGGCCGCGTCGGGATAGCGCTATTGAGATAACCGGGATACTAAAGTTACACACACACACACATGCACACGCACACGCACACATATTTAGGTTAATAAAGTATTAAATATAGGAAATGGTTAGCAACTCATACAAAATATTTGTGCACTGGTTTAATTTCTTACAGGTGGCATGTCGACATAGTAATTTACATTGTCAAACGACATGGCTAGAGGTATGAATGGTAGAACCATTCCTCTCTTCGGGTCTACACCGCTCACTGCCTCAAGGCTTGCATCTGCATTACTGTTTTGTCCATGAAGATTGGAGGGACAGTTCATATGGTGCGTAGCAGTCTCCACTAGTAAAAGAAAGCAGAAAAACGTTTTGCATGAGCAGTTATCCTATAATCAGCTATATCTTTAGTATGATTTATCTTTCGAGATTATTACTTGTGTTGTTTCTATCAGAGGCAGATAAGGATCGAGGGGACGATTCTTTCTTGGACTTTATTGCTCCAAGTCTTGATGCTTCATGGACAATTTCCATCTCATTTACCAGCTCGTTTGACACAATGGCTTGCGGCTTTCCAAGAGCTTTCATGTACAAAGGAGAAGTTCAAGATTCTGTAACCTTAAAATATATATTTCTTCTGACAAATTGAGTAGTAGTAGAAGTGTAGAACTTACGGTTCAGAAACATAAGTGTAAAAGTGAAGAGGATGTTAAAGAGCACAGCGAACCCCAGAAGGACAGCAACACCTATCCAATACCAGTTACTTTGGGCGAAAATATTAAAGTTGTTTAAAATGGCTACTCCCAATCTTCTAGTGTTGTCCGAGGCCTGCACTGGACCAGAATCATACGTATTAAGCCTTTCCATGTAGATGAACTCATATTGGCTGAGGCTTGCATCGGACCAATTTGGCTGTTCTAATAGTTTGATTGATTAATAAAAGAAAGATGAGTACGAGCTTTTGGCATACCAGTCTGTTCATCCATCTTGGTGCAAACATCTCATTTACTGTTATGGCATTGTAAGCATAACTCAGGGGTGAAAGCCAGTAGCCCCATCCCCACCAGTCTGGAATTTTTTCTGCAGTTGGAGGAAAATAGTTATCTGAGCTACATGCATGAATTTTTATGAGATAGGATTGACTATTAAGAATGCTAGATGGATTTTCTATCTTGATTTCATAGCTGCTGCTTGAAAATATTATTTATCCAGGTGTTGAATGGGGTTGAGGTTCAATGGTTGAGGACCCATGATCACAGATTCTTCTGCTAGCTGAGCCATTGAAATGCTCATATTATTTTATATACAGTAAGCTAATGTTTTTTTGTGTTCATCATGTGTGACACTGACTAAATTTCTTTGAAGCCGCCACCCAGGTAAGACAAGCAATTGCTGTTGGTTCTAGTTTTCTTGGTGTAGGATCAAGATGGTTGATTTCATGGTTGTGTTTCTTTCTTTGTTCCTTGTTCATTTATTATTATCTTTTTAATACTTTAATCATGGTTTGAAGTTTCATTGAAAATTCTGCATTTAGTTGTCGGCTACTTACCCCTAGGAAGGAGGAAACCACCCAGCTCGAACACAAGCAATAGAACAACAGAACCACCTGTATTTGCAATAACCATTGTCCTGCATAATCCTGCTATGAGCCTGAACATCCCAGCTGCCATTAGCTGAGTAACAAATACCAGCAGTAGTTGCTTGATGAACCTAAAATAAAGCATCTCTATGTTCAGATCATTGGTTCAGGAATACTGGAATATGTTCCCTTTTCAAGTACCAATCTAATTAGAAAATAATTCTTACTACTGATAAATTCTTTAATATGCAGAAGTTAGAATGTAGATCATAGTTTAGTGGAAATAAATGTGGCGTAGAGGAAAATTTAGTTACCTGCTGAATTCAGGGGCAAATCCAATGGTGTAATAAGTCGTGACCATCCATACAATAGCTTCAAACATGGAGATGGGTATCCGTAGCAAAAATGTTGGCAATGTGTATGCCCAAGGAGGATGGAAAAGGAGGTCCCTGTGCTTGTAGAAGACTGGAAGTCTCTGTATGGTTAGTGCAAGCTCGGAGAAACCATTGAATGTATTGGCTAACACGGTAAATACTAGTGCACCAATGTATATAGCACCATCTTGTTCGTTCCTTGTGTGCATAGTAGTTCTCAGAAACAAAGTTGCTGTGATAATGGCCAGAATGAATATTTGGACAGTTTTGAAGATATAGATAAAATAATTTCGCTTGATCAAAAGCCATTCTTTATCAATGTTAGCTTTGAGAAGCTTCCTATTGGAGATGGTATACTTCTTGAACACGAGAGCTGCTTTGTGACTCTGAGTCTTGTCATAAGGGACTGATAGGTCATTTTCAAGCTGTAGACCTACATGGAAGCGCTTGAATCTGTTTGCAAACTCACTGACTGGAACGTATCTGTATGGGGTGCTCCTGTCTCTCCAATATTGTTCCTGGTCTTTTCTTGAAGTGACCTGTTTCGAGCTCATAGGTTAGTCTTTGAAGCCTTATATTATCTACCAAGTTTACTTTATGCTTATCATCTGTTATAGTATGATACAGGTGATATTATATAGATTTCAGTTAACTATTGTATAAATATCCCTGCAGGAGAAAAAAGATGGCTTGTGGTTGGGATATTTGCTTTTGCAATCGTGTTATCTTTCCCGTTTAGCTTGGATTTCTAATTCCATCAACCAATGTACTGTTTCCATGGCTTCCTATTAGCATTTGATGGCTGAGAAGCCGTTTGAAAGTGTTTTTAAACTAGTGCCTGTCCTTCCCCTTGATTTAAATCTCAAGTCATGAGATGAGCAAAAAAGCATCCCCGAATTGCCTTTCCAATTTCAAGTAAATTTTTTGGAGTTTTGGAAACACCTCCTGCCCTATGCTTGAACAACCTTTATGTATCTTCAAAATAGGAGCTGCGTTTTGAATCCCATGCAAAAATAACCAAATTATAGCAACTTACCCAAGAAAATTTCTAATTTAAAATGGAGTTGCATTTGAACTGTTCTTTTTTACCTCTTGCAAAAAATCAGCAATTCCCTTTCTCTCAGGACAACAGAACCCACAACTCAGGAAAAAATTAGCGACGTGCTCTTTTGGGCCCTGATAAATGATCTTTCCTTCTGATAACAGAATAATATCATCAAAGAGATCAAATATCTCTGGAGCTGGTTGTAAGAGGGACATGAAGATGGTGGCCTCCGTTAGGTGTGCAATTTGTTGCAAGCACTTGACAATCTGATATGTTGTCGAGCTGTCCAGGCCTGTTGATATCTCATCCATGAACAATGTTTTGGTTGGGCCAACGATCATCTCCCCTGTACAAAAAGGTATGACTGAGGACATATATTTTTATATGCTAGTATCGACTGTCGAGTAGTTTCTTTGACTGTTGACATATTGCTTAAGGGGCTTTCCTCGCCCTCCTAGGGGCGTAGAATTTAGGGAGCCAAATGGTCTTGCAACCATCAGTGCCTTATGCATGTTAATCTTTGGACATAGTCCCGGATTTATCTTCCAATTCTTTGCATTTGATATTTGATTAAGATGCCGGGGATTGTCTCGTGATTCAAGATCACAAATATACATTTAATGTACCAAAATAACTGACTTGCTGCTTTTCTTTTATGTCCTGTGTGATCTATATATCTGGTGCTCTATTTTACTGAGTATTTATCTTAATCTCTCCCTCAAGTTATAGGGTTGATGCTGAAGTAACTAGTTATGCTAAAAAGCAATAAATAAGGCCTGAAAACTGAAATCTAGCCTATCTATTGGGTACTTAAGATTAAGATATTCTGTACCAGTATGATTTAAACTAAATAAGTTTCAAAATAATTGTAGCACCTGTCGTGACACGCTTCTTTTCGCCTCCGGAAATTCCTCGTATCATTTCATCCCCAACAACCGTGTCTCTGCAGGCATCAAGCCCCAATATCTGCAATTGAATAAATTGGAGGAATCATAACTAAATCATCGAATCTAACCATTTTTATAGATCACAATATGAATGCAATGGATTAAGGGATGATCAGGTAGTGCTTGAAACTGGCTACTCATAATGATTGTATTTTTCTTACCCTTAATGTGTAGTCTGTTATAAGGCTGCTCTCAACTCCCTTCATTGCAGTTGCCTGATGTACCACAAATGAAACCCGACACGGAAGGAAAAAAATATTAAGAAATGTAATATGTATATGCATAACTAACCAATTAATAAATATGCAGTTGCTTGGTTATAGTTTATAAGAAATGCTCCCAGTCAGTGTTGTTAATTGCTTCGTTAATGAATTTTTTTTTTAGTTACCTTCATGAAAAGATCAACTTCTGCCTGAGGCATAATACCTGCTTCTCTTTCCCTTTTAGCAAGCTCACTCAAGAGATCTGTCATATTGTCGAAAGACACTGGATCAGAGATATATTCAAGAATATCTGGTGAAGTATTGCTAGTATATATGTTTGTGACAGTACCATATCGTGCTCCTACACCTTGGCATCGGGCAGAGAAATCTAGTGTTTCTTTCACCGTCATTTCTCCCACATGAACATCATTTTGACTAATGTAAGCTGATGTCTTCTGTGGTACAAATTCATTTAGCATGTGCCCATTATAGGTGATTTTGTCCTTTTTCTGCAAAATTACGAAGTTTGTATGTCATACTTGATGTATGTGCTAATGCGTGTGTTTGTGTTGGTACATGTTCCGAACCTTTAAATCAGGGTCTAATCTGCCTGCTAAAGCCAGCAGAAGAGTAGTTTTCCCGGAGGATGGTGGTCCTAGTAGAAGTGTCATCCTGCCACAGTTTTAGCAATAAACTTACATTAATTAACAAAGTGTGTGTTTACTTTATGGAGATGGAAAACCCGTCTCATCCAAGTTACAGCATGCAATAGTGCCTAGACTAGGGGTGTAAACGGTTCTTGCACTAAAATCTGGAAGAGCTAACGCAGGAACCTCAACTTCATCTTGGGTTTTTTTTTTGAATAGTGCTGTCAAACGATCTCTAAACAAAGCTTGAGCTCAAATGGAGGCTACGGCTGAGATTAGGAGCATCAATTACAGATAAATAGGTGAAATACCTAGCGGGTTTTATTATGCCGGAGACATCTTTCAGTATTGTGAGTTTTGTTTTCTTAGCCAGCACGATGCCTAAATAACCCAAGAGCATTTCTGCTGTGTTCCGTGCAGCATTTGACAGAGTTGGATGTGCCCTGTCACCAACGAAACAGTCAGCCTCGACCGTTAAATGCTCGAATCTCACTTCAACTGTTGGTAGAGTTATCCCCACGCTGCATGAAATGAAATATTAGGAAAGCATAGCTAAGGATCACCAGTAGTTAATTAAGCTGAAGGTTGATGGAGGAGGAGAAGAAAGTTAAAACATACTTATCTATGCGGTGTCTGAGCTTTGTCAAGAACTTCTCATTATCTTCCTCAGCAACCTTAAACAATCTATCTATGAACTCTTGTTTCTGGCCTGAGTCGAGTTCTCTTATATCAACTTCTCTATGCATCACGTTAGCCTTTCCATGATCTGATGTTTCCATGAACGATTTTATGACCGTCTTACGCAATCTGTCGTAAGTTGGTAGTTTCTCCAAAGCAGCCCACCTCAAGGCTTCTTCATCTTCATCTGAACGAAGACTATGCCTGCGCATTGAATCGGAAAAGACCACCTCTATGCCTCTGCTGAAGGTCCCACTGGTTTGTTTTTCTGATCCCTCATGTATATCACCCATTTGAAATTCTTCCATATGGTTAAGTCTCTTCACTTTCTTATTACATGAGTGTTTATATAATATGGGATGGGTAGGGGCTGTGGAGGAAAGGTCGGTTTATAGGGTTTTGTCATAGAGTTGGGGTGGGATGGTTTACTTTTGTGATTTCTCTTAATTATGTGTCATTCTGTAGTTTCTACCCTCTCCGTCCCGAATCATAATTAATACGCTAGAATTAGTGAGTAGTATTAGGAGAATTATAATGACAATAATTGATAAAATATAAGATGCTTTTAGTGTGTAGAAAATACTTAATTGGTGTAACATCTTTAATTATTTGTTTTGTGTATAAGTTTGACAACATCAGATGAAAAATGTATAAAACTCTACGAACTCAAAGGATGAGTACATCATTTAATATACTTGCTGAAATTATCATCTGATCATAATGTATAGGAATAACATCCGAACATTACAATTACATGATATCAGCTTCATTGGAACAAGATGAGAAGCAATAAGTCAAAAAATGAAGAATAATGTACGAATACAATAAATTGAGCTAAGAATTTGCTCATCCTAGTGAAGTACCCGCAGATAGATCAGCATTATTATTTTGTAGTGTTTCGTATCATATATTTAATCTTCACACCCCAAAACCAAAATACTTTGGTGCGATCGACCGTCTATTGTGAGATGGACTCATGCCAAGACGAAGCCTCAATTTTATTTACAAAGCAATTTTTAAAGGTAATTCAGAGCGTTTAAAACACGAATACAATAAATATAATTCTACAATACTCGAACTTATACATCTTCATAAATTACAAAACTTCCACTAACTATACTAGCTGCTCTAACCCGACTTGCCTCTACTAGCAACCTACACGAAACCATACCACTGGAAAAAAAAAGTGTAAAGGTGAATCTCCTGGCACTTTTACCGGATCAAGCAGAGTAGTAAATCATACATACATATACACACGATAACAATTTACATATCCAAAATCAGAACATGGAGTTTTTTCACAAAACAGTAAGATAGTAGTTTAGCTCAATCAGATTTTACACTAGGCCACTATTAGATCCCGCGGCAGGGAAGATGACATACATAACAGTAACAGTAGGTTTCCCCAAAAGGAAACATAAACAGTAGGTTTCCTAAACAGGAAACAATAACAGTAGGTTCCCCCGCGGAAAGGAACAGTAAACAGTAGGAAGTATACTTCTATGCCAATAAACCCTCATGAGAGGTCAGTACAGAGCGTAGGCAAAACTGAGAGCCAAAACATATTTTATCTCCATGTACAGAAACATAATTTTCACACATCACATGCATCATAAAACATACTTTTGAAAATTCACATACTTGATCCTTTCGAATAGAATATTATATCAAGTCCCATAACATGATATAATAATCATAAGTTCTTTGGCAAACATTAAAACTATACATATACGATAATACGGAAAATATAAGTAAAAGTGTCAGAAAATCTCCCTTACCTCAAGGTCGACTCGAAACCAGCTTAACCTAGCTAGACCACCAAAGCTCTACTAACTTGCATCTCGAATCTTCCGAAAATCACCACTATAATGTAAGAACCCAAATATCAAAACATAAATTAATCAAAGTATGGCACATAAATAAGATGGGATGGCATCACGATGATGTCACAATGTCAACCTATCAAAACCATGATGATGATGAATCGGCAATGATGATGTCTTCAATCGATGATGTCATCAAGCAAAAAGATTGAAATCACCACTATAATGTAAGAACCCAAATATCAAAACATAAATTAATCAAAGTATGGCACATAAATAAGATGGGATGGCATCACGATGATGTCACAATGTCAACCTATCAAAACCATGATGATGATGAATCGGCAATGATGATGTCTTCAATCGATGATGTCATCAAGCAAAAAGATTGAAATCCCTTCCGTGGTTGATGCAATTCTTTCAGATTGCATGAAAACATGCAGACTAATTTATCTTTGATGAATGAAAAAGTTTTGGTGATCGTGCGGAGTGGAGAAGATAGAAATATAAGTTTATGTATTTTGAACGGAAATAAAGGTTTTGGAAATTTATATATTAGGTAGTTTATATGGGCTTGAGCCTAATAATCGAAAATCAGTTTGAAAAATATTACTTGGTCCAGTCCACTAAAAAAGATAAATTAAACCATAGAATATAATTAAAATAAAAAGTACGAGTTCTTACATTCCTCCCACCTTAAAAGAAGTTTTCTCCCGAAAACTTTACTTCACTACACACACCAACCGATAAAGCTAAAATCTCCAAACCCTTTATAGACCACCTAGACAAAACGAAACTAGGACACAACCAACAAATAGAAACCTATGCTCTACACCCAACAAATCGGAACCTAGGCTTTGATACCAATTTTATCACGCCCCAAAATCAAAATACTTTGGCGCGACCGGCCGTCTATCGTGAGATGGGCTCACGCCAAGACGAAGCCTCAATTTTATTTACAAAACAGTTTTTAAAGGTAATTCAGAGCGTTTAAAACACAAATATAATAAATACAATTCTACAACACTCGAATTTATACATCTTCAGAAATTACAAAACTTCCACTAACTATACTAGCTGCTCTAACCCGACTTGCCTCTACTAGCAACCTCCACGAAACCATACAACTGGAAAAAAAAGTGTAAGGGTGAATCTCCTGGCACTTTTACCGGATCAAGCAGAGTATTAAATCATACATACATATACACACGATAACAATTCACATATCCAAAATCAGAACATGGAGTTTTTTCACAAAACAGTAAGACAGTAGTTTAGCTCAATCGGATTTTACACTAGGCCATTATTAGATCCCGTGGCAGGGAAGATGGCATACATAATAAGAATGAGGGTTTCCTAAAAGGAAACATAAATGAGGGTTTCTAAACAGAAACACAATGAGGTTCCCATGAAAGGAAGATAAGATGGAAGTATACTTCTATGCCAGTAAACCCTCATGAGAGGTCAGTACAGAGCGTAGTCAAAACTGAGAGCCAAAACATATTTTATCTCCATGTACAGAAACATAATTTTCACACATCACATGCATCATAAAACATACTTTTGGGAATTCACATACTTGATCCTTTCGAATAGAATATTATATCAAGTCCCATAATATGATATAATAATCATAAGTTCTTTGTCAAACATTAAAACTATACATATACGATAATACGGAAAATATAAGTAAAAGTGTCAGAAATTCCCGGTCGACTCGAAACCAGCTTAACCTAGTTAGACCACCAAAGCTCTACTAACTTGCACCTCGAATCTTCCGAAAATCACCACTATAATGTTAGAACCCAAATATCAAAACATAAATTAATCAAAGTATGGCACATAAATAAGATGGGATGACATCACGATGATGTCACAATGTCAACCTATCAAAACCATGATGATGATGAATCGGCAATGATGATGTCTTTAATCGATGATGTCATCAAGCAAAAAGATTGAAATTCCTTCTGTGGTTGATGCAATTCTTTCAGTTTGCATGAAAACATGCAAACTAATTTATCTTTGATGAAAGGAAAAGTTTTGGTGATCGTGCGGCAGTGGAGAAGATAGAAATATAAGTTTCTGTATTTTGAACGGAAATAAGGGTTTTGGTAATTTATATATTAGGTAGTTTATATGGGCTTTGGCCTAATAATCGAAAATCAGTTTGGAAAATATTACTTGGTCCAGTCCACTAAAAAAGATAAATTAAACCATAGAATATAATTAAAATAAAAAGTACGGGTTCTTACATAATAAGTAGATATATGTATCCATATCACTACTATATAAACCCATATTTAAAAATGTTTAGTAGATGTTAAAATTCATATAAATTCTTAATGAGGAATACTAGTTATATACGGGCCCGGCATATAAGCATGTATTGGCACGAAATTGAGTACACTGTACTAAAAGCAGACTAGTCTCTGTTTTTTCCACCTGAACAGAATTGAACTGAACAGAACTGAATTGTAGTATAAAAAATAACTAAGCAGAACTGAATTGAACTGAATGAATCTGGACTGAACCGAAATTAATGAGTTTTCAGATAAAAAGAACAGAGCCTAAATCATTAAATCTTTATGTGTATCAATGTATGGATTAATCCAGCTTAATATATATCCTAAATGTCTTTGAGTAATTCTTTTGTAAGGTGGTCTCTATATTAAAAACATCCATGTTGTTAATTAAAACATTTATGTTAACAACATTTTTTTTCATGGAAAACACATACTACTATAGTATATTAACAACATATGTCCGTCTCTAGATAAAATATATAGAGATCGTCTCTAGAGAATTATGATACTATTTTTTAGAGGATAACAATTGTTTGGTATAGAGTTAAAAATGAGTTAATGAAAAATGTTAGTTGATGAATAGTGATAGAGTTAAATGTAATTTATAGAAAATGGTGTTTGTAATAGAGTTAAAATTTTGTGGGCTTTAGAGGGTTGTTATACAGAGTGTGGGGAATGAAGTGAAGTAAGTGATGTGTTTGATGTTTTTTAAAATTATTTGATTGGATTTAATATGGTTTAATTGGGTTAAGAATGTTAGTTTAAGGAATAATTACAAATTAGTGTAACTTTCAAAAACTTATTACACTTTAGTTATATATACATAAAAAAAAAAAAATTCCTACAAATTGGTGATAAACTTCCTACAAGTTAGTGATTTTATTATTTTTAGTAAATTTAAAATTAAATACACCATTACTGATAAAAGCTATCCCTTATTTATAGGAAACTAAATCAAAACACACCATTATCAACACTTTCACACGCCAGACGCCATTTGAAATAAACAAGCATATGCTAATTGATACAAGCATCATCATCACAATAATCAACCTTCTAGCTTCCTACATCCTGCATTATCAGGATTTTTTATATTCATATTTTCATGTTGACATCGTACCTCCTTAAATTAATTCTATTGGCATGTGTTCTGATGTGTCAAATCAATGTTTGAAATTTGTTTACTAAGCCAAAAGTTAATTCTCAACACTACGAAAACTTATAGTGCAGTGAAGTTAACCCCGAGTGTCGGTCTTCTGGGTGCGTGACACCCAACAGTTTTGGGGTTTCACTTTCCTGAGGACTAGTTCTCTCTCAGGAGAGCTGCTTTATGAGCGGTGTAGAATTATGAGACCCCTGAGGTCTTATTTATACTTGAAATTTCGTGCTCTGGCTGCTATTCTTCATTAAGGAAGGTTTAGAAAGGCGAGCTCTAGCCAGATAGCTACTACACTGCGGTCGGCAGTGGGCCGCAGAGAGGCTTCTGCGGTCCACAGTCGACCGTAGAATGCGATTTCTACAGGTTCTGTCTGTTCTTCTCTGTTCTTCGATTCCGGGCTACGTAACTTCGTTTACTCGAAAAGTGGTCTTCTACAATGTTGTTGCATCTTCAATTATCTTCGCATTAGTCGCATGACATGTTTCACTCTTCGAACTCTGTGCAACGGCCAATCCGGCGTATTTGCTTAACCTTCTCGATTTCGCACAATTATGTCGTTTTAGCGCTTGAAATCGTCCAATTCTTCAAAAAACGCGATCATGACCTATAAAATACACTCGAAGTTGGTAATTGACCATAAAACGATACAAATATTGAATCTAAGGCAAAAAACGAGGGTCTAAACGCATGCAATATCACACATTTCATTGTCACATCACACCCCAAACCAGTTTCTTGCTCATCCTTGAGCAAGGCAATAACGATAATCAAGAAGTGACCATGAAATGACCAACAAGCATAAAGCACCACATAGACAAGCAGCCAGTTTCTAGGGTTTCAAACTCTACTGACTCGCTTAGTTTCAACTCCAACTTTATGAATCCACAACAAGCAAATAACAAGTAAGCAATACTCACTACAGCCAGCGGTTACAAGTGTAACCCAATGTCATTCTAGGTGTACTTTAAAATCATTACCTCGCGGTAATGTTATGCAATCCTGCTCCCAAAAGTCAAGGCATAGATCAAAGTAGTACTTAGGTTGGCTTGGTAAGTAAAATAGGTAGGATAATATAGAGGAGTGTTTGGCTAAGCATCATTAAAAGATGAGCAAGGCAGAACAAAGGGTAGTTCAGGGGGACTTATCCTTTCGGACACCGAGTTCCTTCCTTCGACTTCGTCTTCTCTCAATGACAAATTTTCAACTTCTCCTTTATCATCACAACTACTTCATCGGTTGCTTCACACACAGACTACTTGCTCCTTTATTTTTTCTTTTTCTTTTGACATACTATTTTTTGCAGTCGTTTTACTGACCCATATGCTTTTGGTTGGCCATCATTGAGCTCTTTTAGTCTCTACATTTTTTGGTAGTGTCTGTTTTACCGAATTCTGCACTTTTGTGCGTGCTGGTTTGGTATACATGCCATCAACCCTGACGGTAGGTAATATAGATGAAGCTACCGCGAAGGCTAAACTTAGAAATGGAGAGCAATTTGAAGAAATGACCTTAAATCTTTATGTAGGTTTTTAGGGGCACGCCGGTATGTGGGTAGTATTTGTAACATGCCCAACACGGAAACGGTGATCACGAGGATAACAGATCCACTCCGAGACTTTTGTACCTTTGATTTTTTCAGTACTTTCTTTTCTATTTTTTCTGGAGCAAGAGCTAGTGATTTTTAGCACCGGGAATAAATGCAGGGCCAACAAGATTACCTTTCGATGATGTTCATGTTCCACTTCTCCCCCAAACCAATCTCTCGAACTAGGGTTAGGGTTTTCTTCTCTACTTTCCCCCAAACCAATTCTTGATCATGATCAAAACATGATTCTCCTCCATTCTTTGGAACTCGCTGCTTCATTTTTTCGTTCCAGCTCGGTGGTAGGTTGTTGTCACCACTTTAGTAAAGCATGTATAGGATATATGGTGGAGTCTCATAAGGGCTTAACAAGCTTTCAGTGGGGTTAGTGAAAGGTATAGAAAAGGGATTAAAAAAGGTGAGTACTACTAATCACTTTCATGTTGCTGACTAATAAGGACTTAAGGGTTGCAGTGTTCACACGGTTGCACACATGACTTTAATTAGAGTAGCAAGTAAACACACTCATCAAAGTAGCATGGGTCGGTTTTGGTCAGAACATATATTCAGCAACCAGCGAAGCATGAAAACAAATCAACAACCCCTCATCTTAGTCATAATTTACACTTGGTACTCTTCCACAGATCAACTCTTTTTTTCAAAAAGTAAAAGACCTTAGACGTAACGGATAAAAATAAAACTAGTACTAAAGCAGAAATTTAACTACAAACTACTAAGTGCAAATATTTTAAAAGTTATTACAGACCGAGTAATTTAGCAAGTAGTAGTCAAATTCCTCCCCAAACCTAGCTAAGAGCAGATTGAAAAACTAGGAAAGTAAAGAGAAAAAAGAAAAGATACTCCCCTCTTAGTGTTGTGCTTCCATGGAGAAATGCTTATAGGATGGAGGATCATTCGCTGGTGAAGTAAAGAATTCATCTTGGCTTGCATAGAATTGGCTCGGTCCTGTGCCAGGTGGCAGATGGAACGGTTGCTGAGGGTAGCAAGGTGGGTAATTATGATGAGGATAGTTCGCATAGCTTGCCTCCATAAAGGAAGTTTTTTGTTGCGCTTGAATGCAATTCTGGTATGAATTCCATTATCTTTTTTGGCAGTTTGCGTACATCTCCTCTTGTTGCCTTATCTCTTCTTGCCGATTAGCTTGGCACTGGTCTAAGAAAGCTTGTATTTGGTTCAGATCAAAGGCTCCTTGCTGCTCGTTCCTCCTTTCCCTGAGGTCCGAACGTGAACTAGATTCCCCTTATGGTGATACACTACAAAAAAAATACACTAGTCGTCCAATTCGCGACGGATTAAAATATTTGACTTTTTTTTTAAATCAATTATTGGCGACGGATAGAATCTATCCGTCGCTATATGGGACGACGGATAGAAGCTATCCGTCGTTATATTTGGCGACGGATAGATTCTATCCGTCGCCAAATATATTATTGGAATTAGTGACGGAATCTGGAATTCCGTCACTGTTTATTATTCCGTCACTGTTAATCCGTCACTATCTATCCGTCACTATTTATTTCATATTAATCCCTGTTTTTCGTAGTTCAACAATTTAATCAATATAATGTTCGATAATAAATCAATAATACAGAAAATGTTTCAATAAATGATAAATAATATAAAGTAATATCCAGAGCAGGAGAAATTATCCGTACAAGTGTAAATATAATAAATCCGAACGTACATGAACATAACTAGCTACCAGACGGGGGTGGGGGCTGGCCGAACCGGGACATGAACTGCTCCATCTGTAACCGAAGGCGCTCGTTCTCCTCCCTTCGTTCTCTGTCGCGGCGCTCCATCTCGTCCCTTTGTTGCTCAATCTCTTGAGTTAGCCGAGCAACCTGTTCCCGGACCTGCGACTGCACCATTTCCGAGACCTGGTCCTGTGTGTAAACCGGACGTCTAGACTGCTGGGATGATGATGAGGAGCACCCCGGACTAGCCAAGCTCAAACCGAGGCTCCCGAGTCCATATATCTGTCCTTTGCTGTTCGGTTTGTTGACCTCTAGGAAGATGTTGTCAACTTGTTCAGTTGACAACACATCACCCGTCTCGTCCTCCTGCCTCGCCACCTGAGCATCAACCTCAGCCTGAAATCGTAAATAGCAGATATCATGATCAGTTACTGTTTTTCAAAAATAACTTGTAATAGTGTACAAATATGAAATTTAAGCAACATAAACATACCGCAATAGACGAGGCCCGGCAGTCGGTCCATACCCCGCCCTTCTGCTTGGCCTTCTTGAAGATGTCATACTTGGATGTGACCTCCCCCCGTGCGATCTGAACAACATATATAGTCAACAATTTATCATCTCACAATTAAGTAATCAGAGACACAATACATACACGTAATGGTAGATTGAAAAAAAACATATATATACATACCGATTGGTAATAATCAGTGACAGTAGATCGCCTCCCAAGGTGGTGAACGGCCCTCCCTGCCGTCGGTCGAGACGCTTCGGTTACATCATTGATGTAGGCAATGTCCTGGACATCAGTTCGGCGCCAGTAGGCATCCCAAAGGGCCCACTCCTCTACATCAACCTGTGGAGGCATTGGGCCACCCCGATCCCGAATGGCCTTCCAAGTACAGACCATATCCCTGTACAGTTTAGATCCCACAGTCTCGTAAACACGCAAGATCTGTGGGATCAACCTGCTGGGAATGAAGTACTCCTTCTACATTCCCAATTTCATACAAAATCCAAAGTCAATACATACATATATAACGTCACCATGTTATATCAATTTAATAATTAAGATACAACAACATCACATATATGGTGACTAACATATCACCCAAACAAAGTTGCTAACATACCATCCAAACAAAGTGGCTAATATACCACTCACATTGTCCTAAATTTTACTAACACAATGGTGACTAACATATCACCCAAACAAAGTGGCTAACATACCACCCAAACAAAGTGGCTAACATACCACTCACATTGTCCTAAATTTTACTAACACAAAGTGGCTAACATATCACCCAAACAAAGTGGCTAACATACCACCCAAACAAAGTGGCTAACATACCACTCACATTGTCCTGAATTTTACTAACACAATGGTGACTAACATATCACCCAAATAAAGTGGTTAACATACCACTCACATACAGTGGCTAACATACCACTCACATTGTCCTAAATTTTACTAACATAATGGTGACTAACATATCACCCAAATAAAGTGGCTAACATACCACTCACATACAGTGGCTAACATACCACTCATATTAAAACAATTATAATTACAAACAAAGGAATGTCATATTTTAACTTACCCTCAGCTCATCGAAGTACTCGGCCCTCATGCGGTCCGAGATGTGAGACCAACACTCACCACCCTGCCCTGGTGGCTCTCTCCTGCTCCGAAAGATGTCACCTAGTTTGTTGTGGACCTCCCGAGGCCATAAACTGTTGTCAATGTATAAGATACAAGAAACAAATATATATTACTTTAGTACAACAATTTATACTTGTCAACTATCATAAGTTATGTTTTACATATTTAAGAAGAATGTATAATACTTACTTGGCAGGACCAGCAGGAAAAATCACAGGCAAGCCGTTCCACGTGACGTTGGGATGATGTGAATCGAACACGAGGTAGGGAGAATCGTCATGGTCGCCCTCCTGTATGTGTCTGTGCTGACTGGTAGAGCCCCGGCTGCTCTCTCTCTGGGGGTCTCGAGAATCCGAGACTCCACGCCTGACTGAGTTTTCCACCCATCACTATCATGCGGTCAGGGGGAGGGGGCGATAGGTGCGTGGTCTCTGTCGCGGCATCTGCAAAAACATGTAACAAATACAATAAAATGTGTTAGTACCAGTTATAATAACACATATAATTACTCAAGTGTTATCAACTACTAACTAGTTATAATACACATAATATACCATTATCGCCATCCTCTAAGTCTACATATTGGTCCTCGTGCAGATCAAACAACTCATCATCTGCTTCTATGGGATTTTCTGCTTGTTTATCGACATCCTCTTGTTGGTACGAGTTGGTAATTGAGTCGTCTTTCTCAATGTACTCTACTTTAGAGCGAGCACGAATAGGTACCGCAGCTAACCATTCCGCCTTATCGCGTTTCCTGCTTGGATATTCAAGAAACACCACTTGTCGTGCTTGAGTCGCCAGAATAACTGGTTCATACTTGGTTCGGTACCTCTTCTTTTGGTTCACATAAACCATTTCATATTGCTCGTTCTTCCTCGTACCTCCTGGATTAGGATCATACCACTCAACATCAAACAAGAAGGTTCGTTCAATGGCAAGCCGGAATATTCAATCCTCACTATTCGTTTTAGCTTGCCGTGGAAATCAAACAAAGCAGCGTCTCCATAATCTTCTACACCCTTAACACACACCCCGGAGTTTCTTGTCGCCATGGCCGTGTTACGTTCAGTCGTGTGGAACCTAAGGCCATTGACTATATAACATGGGAATGTGTAGACCTTTTTGAATGGCCCTTCTGCGAGAGCCTTTAAGTATATGCATGTGATGTTGTTAATAGGATTCCGGACATAGTCTCGGAACCAATCTGGAAATTCTGTAGGAATTTTTGAGTCAAGTAGTTCCTCTAGTGTATCCTCTGTCATCTGAGGATTTTCTTCCAAACAACGCTTTTTGAAAAAACTGCAAACATTGATTCGATGATAATTCTATAATTGAAGTAGAGACTTACGTAGCTATATTAATATTTAAAGAAAGTGTTGCTCACCTCGCAAATAGTATCATGCATATACGGGTCAACCTCAACACAATTCGTGAGGACATAATATTGAGCTGCTTTCAACTCTTTATCCATAAGATATTCTTTCTTAGCTGCACCAAGAGGTCTCCCTGATACCCTGAAGGCATATATTCTTTCTTAGCTGCAAATAGTATCATATACGGGTCAACCTCAGCACAATTCGTGAGGACATAATATTGAGCTGCTTTCAACTCTTTATCCGTAAGATATTCTTTCTTAACTGCACCAAGAGGTCTCCCTGATACCCTGAAGACAGATAGGGAAAATTCATCATCCGCTTGAACTTCGAATGTGTTCGAGCCGGCCTTGATGTCTTCATAGGGACGTGTTCATCAAAGTAATAAGAGCAGAAGGTTGCAGTTTCCTCTCGAATGTAGGCATTGGCAATCGAACCTTCAGGTTTACCTTTGTTGTTGACATACTTCTTCAATTTCCCTAAGTACCTCTCGAATGGATACATCCATCGATACTGAACCGGTCCAGCAAGTCTCGCTTCATGTGGAAGGTGAATCGGCAAGTGCTCCATAGAATCAAACCAGCTCGGTGGAAAGATACGCTCGAGCTTGCATAGAATCAATGGTATGTTCCTTTCAAGATTTTCCAACACTTTGTCATGAACCACCCTTGTGCCTAAATTTTTGAAAAATAAGCTCAACTCGGTGATAGCAGTCCATACATGTTTGATGGCACTCTCGAAATGCTACCGGGATAAGCCTCTCCATGAACACATGACAGTCGTGGCTCTTCATCCCATAAACCTTTGTCTCCTTCAAATCCACACACTTCTCTAAATTTGAGGCGTAATTATCTGGGAAACTCAATGCCCTCACCTAATCAAACAAAACTGACCTAGAAGCGTTGTCAATTGTGTAGCATGCTTTCGGCCACTTACCATTTTCATCCTTCTTTGTCAACTCAGGCCTTTTACACCACGTAGACAACTCGGCTCTAGACTTCGCATGGTCCTTTGTTTTTCCCTCAATGTTGCAAAGTGTATTGAATAAGTTCTCGAACACGTTCTTCTCAATGTGCATGAAATCTAAGTTGTGACGGATAAGAAGACTGCTCCAATAAGGCAAGTCCCAGAAGATGCTTCTCTTCCTCCAACCACATTTTTTACCAATTTTCTCGTTATGCTTCATCCACCCAAGTTCAGTCACCTTCATAAGACCCAACCTATCAATCTCCGCAAGAATTTGTGCACCAGTAAGTCTTGTCGGGGCTTTTTTGTTGACGACTTTATTTTTCAAGAATTGATCCTTGTTCTTCCTGAACGGATGGTCACTTTCTAGCAACCTACGATGACAATCAAACCAATAAAATTTTCCACTACCCTTCAGTCTAAATGCATCTATATCCTCCAAGCAATGTGGACATGCATATTTCCCTGCGGTTTTCCTTCCAGATAGCATGGAGTACGCAGGAAAGTCACTCACGGTCCAAAGAAGAGCTGCTCTCAAGGTGAAGTTCTTTTTGGTCGAGACATCATATCTTGAGGATACCATCCGTCCACAACTCGATCAGCTCCTTGATTAGGGGTTGCAAGAAAACATCCAACGTCAGTCCAGGATCTTTCGGCCCAGGCACCAACGCAGTCAGAAACATGAATGGCTCCTTCATGCACTCACCGGGGGGCAGGTTGTACGGTGTGAGCATAACTGGCCAACAAGAGTATTTTCGTTCACTCCCGAATGGGTTAAAACCATCCGTACAAAGTCCCAATCGTACATTTCTAGATTCGACTGCAAACTCTGGATATGTCTTGTCAAACGATTTCCATGCAGGTGAGTCTGCTGGATGGTCCATTCTACCATCTTCTGCATTATCCGAGATTACTCGCTCCTTGTGCCACCGCATTTTATCCGCAGAAGCACTTGAAGCATACAATCTTTTCAAACGAGGTGCTAGTGTAAAAGTTGGTTGGAACTAGGTTTTCTTTAGGACAAAGGTCCGACATTACGTCAACCCATTCATTGAAGCTCCTTTCAGATTGCTGGCCATTAGCCTTACAACTCATTAGCCGAGCCAACAAAGACAACTCAGTGAGCTTACACCCCGGATACACCGGCTTCCTTGATGATTCTAACAAGTCAAAGAACACCTGATCCTCGGGATTCAGTGGTTCCTCCACCTCCACCTCGGTTTCAGTGTTAGTTGTGTCCATGAACTCTGCCCCTGCAGCATCATACACCATTTGTTCGACTCGAGCTCGAATAGCATCGCCTTCAGATGTACTTTGTTCCCCGACTTGTTCATTTTTTCTCTTCCTTCCACGCTGTCTGTATTGGTCATATGTATTGGACGGTGCTGCTTCCTCACCATGATGATTCCATACCTGATACGCAGGCAGGAATACATTTTTCCTCAAGTGTTGGACTACCGCTGTAGGAGTCACGTATTGCTTGTTTCTGCACTGTTTCATTGCACAAGGGCACTTTATCAACCCATCCTTTACACAAGCCGAATTTGAGATTGCAAATGCAATGAAACCTTCAACCCCTTTCAGAAAACTTGATTGAACTCTGCCATTTAGAGTACGACAATACATCCATGAACGATCGGTATTCATTGAATAATTAGATAATAACCTGACACATTTGAATTCATTAGATCGAGGTCTATCATTTACGATAATAAATCAATTTCAATCAATTGCTACGTAATATAAGTTATATTAGCTTCAACATCAATTGTTACGGCATTACATAATATAAGTTACATTAGCTTCAATTTTACCATAATGTTTGCTTTCATATATCAACTAATGATTACTAGTTATACAAGCCTAGAGACAAAACGGATTATCAAATGATTCTTTCTCTTGCAGCCCTCTCCTCATCACTTGTGACGCCTCGCACTACGTAACTTGCATTCCAACAGATCTACATCCTCCTCCCAATACACCATGCACATGTTCCGACAACCAAAAACGTACTCAATAGGCGGCCTCAAACCCCGCCTCTCCCTCCATTGGAGGTATGCCATGGACGGTGCTTCCTCACCGTGATGAATCCATACATGATACTCAGGCATGAATCCATAACGTCGCAAGTGCTCGAATACTGCTGTAGGAGTCATAAATTGCTTGTTTCTGCAGGTTTTCAATGTGCAAGGACACTTTATCAACCCCCAGTTGCACAAGCCGGACATCCCATGGTAAACGAGATGAAACCTTTAACCCCTTCTACAAAACTCCTAGAAACTCTGCCATTTACCGCCGTACGATCGTACATCCATGAACGGTCGGAATTCATTGTATACTTTTTTAACCTGTTCCAATTGATTAGATCGTATTTAATATATTCGATCGATTCCAATTCGGATAAGAAGATTGTAGAGATTAATTGTTAATTATTATACGTTCCTTATAAATTAATTATTAAGTGTTCAATATGTTACAAAATTATTAAGTGTTTTACTACTACGAGTTATAAATTATAAATTACACGTTAATATAATCAACATATTATCCGTCGCTCAAAACACTTAACTAAATCCTCGTTCTAGTACATATACGAATTTATCAAATCAAAACTATTTAACATTATACTAATTAACAATCTAAGTGATAGCAATCTCAAAGTTAATTTACTAAATCTTAACATTATACTAATTAACTAGTAATACTAATTTGATATATATACTTAACATTAAAATAGTCAAAATTAATAAAATTTCCAAATTTATCAAAAAATTAGGGTTTCAAAATACATATACAAAAACATCAAACATGAAAATCAAGCTTAATCAATTAAACATCAAACATGATTTTCCATGCTTAATCAATCAAACATCAAACACTAAATTAATTTCACAACAAAATCAATCAATTAACAACCCCAAGCTTAACCCACTACTTCATATAACATATACTAGCTACGATAATTGTTTACAAACATACAATTGATCAAAATTATCAAAAATCCCAAATTTAGAATAGTTAGGGTTTAGCCTATTACCTTCAAATTGCGGTAAAAATAGCCGAAGAAGGAAGAAATTGATCGACCACCCAAGCTCCTTATCCCACGAGCTTCGAATTGATACCAAGATTGGCCGGAATGGTGGAGTTTTGCCCGAAAAATGGAGAAAAACGAAAGAGGAGAAGAGAGGAGGAAGAAATGAAGCAGAAGCAAAAATGGTGGACATGGGCTTCTGCCCCGATTTCTACTGTTTTGGGGCGACGGATAATCTATCAGTCGGTAACAATTTATTTTTTACGACGGATAATATTATCCGTCGCTCTGTTCGCGATGGATAATTTTATCCGTCGTAACGTTTTTAATTTTTTTTTTATATTAAAAGTCCATACAATAGCGACGGATAAAAGTAATCCGTCACTAACAGAGCGACGGATTACTTTTATCCGTCGCTACGGGTAGCGACGGATTACCCTTAGCGATTCGTCGCTAAGGTGCGACGGATTCCCGTTACAATAGAATTCTTGTAGTGATAGGAGGCAACTCGCTCACCTCATCCAGGTCATCTACTTCAAGTTGGAAGAACTCCGCATAGAATTCCCTGACTATGTTGAGGTTGTAACCCTCAAGGCAGGTGGTGAAAGGTCCCCACCCTTGGGCATCTAGTTGAGTGAGCATCAAAGTGAAATTCTGTCTTGAGGGGAAATTGATTTGGATCTTCCTTTTGGGGACTGCCCCTCGATTTTTGTTCGCTTCCAACCATGACTGGGCTTCCTTCGAGAGCGAAGGACGAGTAGCACTCTTCCAGGCCTTCCCCTTTTCTTGCTTGATTCTCCCACTTGTGTTTTCTTCATGGTACCTAGGTTAAAAAAGTGTGTGAGATAGCATGTTTGGAGCTAAATCAAATCCAAGGCTAGCATGCAAATCCCATGGGGTTTCTTCTCCCCCAAACCTAGTGTTTGGCACATCATGCATATCAAGTCTTAGCTTGTAACAAGATCAATAGCTTCTCTAAAACGATACGAGAATTAATCACATAAGCTCACTTTCACAAGGTGTCAAGTATCAAGTTTAGAGAGCAAAGTGCAAATGTAGAATCATTCCAATGAGCATATGACTTAGCAATTATGTTTCCTAATCATAAATCATCAAGTAAAAACCATACGAGCATGTGATCGAAAGAGAAATAAGTCATTAAGAGAATTTGTTTCCTTGAGACATTTCATCAAACACTTGGTGAGCATGAACAAAAACTCTCAATTTCTCTAACAAATTGCCATATCTCTACCAAGACAAGTGATAACATATTAAGCTCTACTAGTAAGCATGTATTCTCATCAACAATTAACACCCATATCAATCACATGAAGCATATAATTGCAAAGTACCAAAGAAGCATGAAGAAAGTGCAAGCAAAGAGTTTAAGGATTTAAACTTGATAATGAAGATGAAATTGAGATCTACAAGAGTAGAGATCACTTACTTGATGTTGTTGATGGATGTATAAGATAAGAATGCAATGGGTAAGTGCATAATGTGAAGTTTGTGAAGAGTTTGGAAGAAAAATGAAGGGGGGGGGGGGGGGGGAAGAAAATTGAATTGGGGATTTAAAAGGAGGA
This sequence comes from Plantago major, assembly GCA_026545765.1. Classification (NCBI taxonomy): domain Eukaryota; kingdom Viridiplantae; phylum Streptophyta; class Magnoliopsida; order Lamiales; family Plantaginaceae; genus Plantago; species Plantago major. The sequence goes on along the minus strand of CM048844.1, from coordinate 62,989,032 downwards.
GAGTGAGCTGCACACAGCTCACTGCGGTCAACTGGCAACCGCAGCCTCACTGCTCCTTCGAGTGCGGTGAGCCACATAGTTTCGATTCTTATTTGATTTTTTGTTTTTGAAATGCAACTATGACTCTAGATTAATAAATGAAGAAAATGAAAAAGTTTTTTGAAAAGATTTTTTTGGTGCGGAAAAAGAGAAAAACAAAAAACGAAACGAAACGTGAATGCAAGTGCGTAAATTAAACGTGACCTTGGGTTGCCTCTAAGAAGAGCTTGTTTTAAGTCTTATAGATCGACCCCTGTTTTCATGATGGCTTATGTGTCGAGGTTTAAACCCTTGATCCCGTTGAAGCACTTGTCCATCCATTCTTTTGTTGCGTAGCTCGAATCTTCTATCCAACGTTTCATTTCTTCTTCCTCGATCTCATCTAGCTCCGGGTCTTTGTGGATATGGAAAGTGAATTCTAGGTAGTCGTTGGTCTCCCTTAGAATATCCCATTCACCGTTGCCCTCAGCGGATCCGCAGTTCCAGTTATCGTCCTCCGACCCAAAGAACTCATCAGGGATCGATGGTAGCGTATTTTCATTTGATTCCTCTTCTGTCTCCTAGTATTTCTTGAACAGATTCGTCGGTGCTAGCAATTCTTCCAAATGAACCACCAATTCTTCTTCAATGTCCATCCACCAGTTTCCTGTGGCGAAATTGATCCTCCCCGCCTTTGCTTACTCCAAAGTCTCGCTTGAAATCCCCATTACTATCCGGTGATTCGATATATTTATCGAAATCTCCCTTCTTGCCACGTTAATGATTGTGTTGGTGGTGGCCATAAACGGTCTTCCCAGAAGCATGGTATCATTTTCCGGGTCTTCACAATCCACGATGAGATAATCCACAAGAATATCGAGCCCCTCCAGTTTAGTAATCACATTATGTATCTTGCCACATGCAGTTGTAGTAGAGCCGTCGCCGACCAGTTTGCCTGTTTTAGCTTCCACCATTACCGCTAAGTTGAGTTTCTTATAGACAACGAGTGGCATCATATTAATGCTCGCTCCTAGATCCAGGGTTCCGGTGGCTGTTTTCCCTTTGATGACGACATATATGTTGAAAGCTCCGGGGTCGGGTTTCTTTGACAAGATTGGTTTGACCCTTTCTTCTTCGGCAGGAGAGTCTATGTCTCACCCGAATGCTGTAGGAGAAGGTTTGAGGCCTTTACCTTACGTCCCTTCGGGGTTCCATCATTCAGATGCAACACGGTTTTCTCCTCCGATTCCTATTACCTTGGTAGCTTCAATGATCATCCTGGCTTTCTCGGTGTGACCCAGCAACTTGTCTTTGTTCTGTTGCAGTTCCCCTACTTCCTTGGAGATTTGACTAATCTTTAGTTCCATTCCTCTCAAGGTGTTATCGGTTCTTCTGAAGTTATCCTCAGCCTTGGTGATAAATGAATTGGTCCTCGCGGTAAACACACCTTGCTGCTTCACAAATTTCCCGATATCTCCCATTTCCTTCATTATAGTATCTATCTTTTCTTCCATGGAGGATAGTTTGAGCAGGTTTTGCGACGGCTTTAGTGGTGGTGCGGGAACTGGTGCCATAGTGGGCGGTCTGGGTGGTATTTCGGGTGGGTTCAAGCTAGGTCCAGAACGGTAAGATAAGAGAGGGTGTTGGGGGATAAAGCTGTTTACCGGTTGGTTTCTTGGTCTCCATTTCCTTGACTCTTGCATGTAGTGTGCCTCTACAAGTTGTGTTGGTTCCTCCGGTTCTTCATTCACAGCTTCCTTCCTTCCCATCCTCATCTCTATGGCTTCAATTCTCTATTTCCAAGGAGTTTCCTTGATTGCTCTGACCTCCTGAGTAGCCACCCTTCTTCCTCGTCCTTTCTGCATAGAGTTCTCACTAAGGTTCTCGCACACCTCCCAAATCCTTCTCGGGGGTGCGTCTAATAGGTTTTCTTGACATTCTCCATCGATGAGTGCTTGGCTGATAGAGTCAATTCCCTTGTAAAAGTTGTTGACTTTGTCAAACAACGCGTAAGAGTGCATTGGGCATCTGTCAAGTAGATCCTTATATCTTTCCCACGCTTCGTGAAAGGTTTCTCCGTCAAATTGGTTGAAGTTTTGGATTTGGCTCTTCAGGTCGGATGTCTTCTTCAATGGGAAATATCTGAGCATAAACTTATTAAAAACCTCTGAAAGAATATAAGGACCAGAACTTTGTACTAAACTGTATTCCCACAATAGTTGATATCAACAATTATAACTGTTAATGTAACAACTAACCCTCAAATAGAAAAACAAACACAGCGGAATAATCTGACAAATACAAAGATGTTTTTCTGAACTGTTGTACTCTAACTTGTTGTAACCATACTGTTGATATCAATGTTGAGTCAACAGTTGGTGTAACAGAGATTGACGAATAGGTAAACAGAAAACTCTAAAAGCAGCGGAAAATAAATATAAAGAACACAGAGTTGTTTGTTTAATAACTTAACTGGTATATGAAATACCAGTCGAGCAAATATTCACTATATTGATTAAGTGAATTTATGAAAATAAGATTTAAGGTTTCACAAGTCGAAACCTTGAACTTCAAAAACTAAACAACTTAGAATAGTGCTACCTATTCTGTGGTTGACAGATCTAGACCAACTCTAGATAATCGAGAAACTTATCCCTATTAAAAGCTAACCGCAAAGTCTAGTAAATTACAAAGTAACTTTGAATATATCTTTGAGAGTAAGTACTTTGTTCTCGTTACTTTGCGTCTATCCTTGATCTTGTATATATAGTGTCGTTCTTCACTCAAGGACAGATCTTCCAGAATTTCCTTTCCATGCTTATCATATCTTCACTTGTTCAGCCCAAGATTTTATTCTTCCAGAATCTCTTCTTTTGATCTGTTTCCTTAAATACTCCAAGCTAAGTTGAGCTCCTTTGTTTCTTCTCAATCTTCGAAATCTACAGCCTGTTTACACCAATAAATCACAACTGTCGAACTAGGTTAAAGATTAGTGAAGGAAATGCAGTATTACATAAAAGCCCTGCAATACACAAAACAGATATTAAGTTAACTGTTGATGTAACACTGTACATAAAATAGTGAACTCTCAACCTCGTCCCATGTAGTCAAGCTGCCTGGCTGTAGCAAGATAAGCCAGTTCTTTGCCATGTCCTTAAGGCAACTAGGGAAAACCCTTCTTCTAAGTTGACATTCCGTGAGCGCCTTCAATGGCATACCTCCAACTATTGCGTATAACTCCCTCATAAAGTGCATCGGATCCTCAGTTGGGTTCCTGTAGAAGTGTGGTAGTTGGTTCAGATGAGTTCCTTTCAGATCATATTCTCTTGCGATCCTTTCCAGATAGATGCTCGAGGCATGCTATGTAAGCCTTGGCATAACATAATCGCGCATGGGTCTGTCGTCTTTGTCCACCAGTTCCACCCTTGCGTAGTTATCCCTTCTTCGGTTCTCATCTAACCTCAATCTTTCCTCGGCTATCCTTAGCCTCTCATGTTCCAACTCTTCTCTCTGAGCTTGGATATCCAGTTGAATCTTAAGCAGTTGCTCAAGTTCAGAAGTTGCGACATTCCCAGATGGATTGTCGTTGCTGTTTTCCTCTCCACTCATGTTGCTAGATGACTCCAGGATGGTAGTAGGCAATTTTTGCCTTTCAAGCTTATCTCTACCGTCCTTAAACGGTACTACTAGTGTTCCCGTGCTTCTCCTGCCTTGCATAAAGACTAACAAACAAACCTTTGCAGATACGAATAGAAAATACTAGAAAGATAATAAACAGAAATCTAAAATTACTTGTTTTTGGATATTTTTTATAATAAAACAAACTAATACGGAAAAGAAAATATTTTTGGATTTTTTGTTGTGGAGATCGATTTCCACAAGATATATATAATTTTTTTGGGTGTATGATATACGAATTAAAAGACAATGCGTAAATTAATAGCGAAAGAAAGGTTTCAACTTATCTCGGACGATCGAAACTTGCTTGAGTGGTCAAGTGTCCTCGGAAGCGTTGCCAAATTTTGATGTGCACTTAGAGATTTCGATTTTCGTTGTAGAACATGTAATTCCTAAATAGAATCAAGATTAAATTTATAAGTCGGAAGTCCTCAAATCCACAGTTTTTAGCGGAAAGCTGACTCGGGATGTCGTTCTCCACGGACACTTAGCATAGGAACAAGCAAATAACATATGTAAATTGTATGCAGAATGTAAACAGAATGATTGCAGGCAGATTAATTGAATCGTAGTAAACCATAATTTGATGAGATGAAATCGATGGCGGGAAGGTGTAAAGTATCCCCGACCTCCCTCTGCTATGCTACTACCAACTTCCTACCTAAAATCCTATGCGATTACCTCTAACGACAGCAGGGCATAATACTATGGTGCAGTCGGCGCAGTCGGCACGAGTACCCCTACCCAGTTCAATGAAACTACTGTGTCACTCAGCAGAACATCACACCACGAAGGATGTATAGAGTTGTATAACCACGATTTACGTCTAATATCTATTCCATTAATATATCACGGTATATAAAGAAGTAGCGAAAGCAGAGTTACAGCGGTTCGCCTTTACAAGAGAAAGTTAGCTACCCGTAGTATTCTACGATAGAAATCGAAAATAGTAAAGAAAAGAAGAAGAAGAAGCTTAGTCTCTGATGTCTTCGTGCTGCTTCTAGGGTTTCTTCATTCTGGGTGCCTGACGGCTAGCGATTTTGGGGTTTCACTTCCCTGAGGAGTGGTTCTCTCTCAGGAGAGCTGCTTTATGAGTGGTGTAGTATTATGAGACCCCTGAGGTCTTATTTATACTTGAAATTTCATGCTCTGGCCGCCATTCTTCATTAAGGAAGGTTTAGAAAGGCGGGCTCTAGCCTGAGATGCCATGAAAAGGCCCAGAAGGCAGACAACTTGTTGGTCCAGATAACAGCAAAGTAAAAGACTCGAGGGGGGGGGGGTGAATAGTCTTTTAAACTTTTGTCGATAAACACAGTTTCTCAGAAACCTGGGGGTTTCTGATACTTAAATTCAGAGCGCGGAAGACTTTAAGATAGGTAAGTGCAGAAACAATAAGTAAGTGTGTGTGCTTTCTTTGAAAGATAAATCTGAAGGTAAATAACACAGCAAGTATAGTGGTATCTGGAGGTGGCGTAATCCTCCAACTAATCCACTTCGGTCTTTCTGAGACCTAGAATTCACTAGAACAGATAATTGAGTTCACCTTACAAAAATCCTATTCTAAGATTCTTAAACAATTGGTTCCCAACCAAATGTTCCCCCTGAGTTATTCCCCAGCTCCTAGAGCTAAGTACTTCCTCTACTCAGATAACCTTGGAGTTATTCCCTGATTTCCCAAATCAAGTACTTCCTCTACTCCACGCCTTGATGGTGTTGGTTATAAGGTTTGTCAGAGAGGTTTCTCGTATAACTTTTCAGTTATGTTTTCAGAGAGCCTAATAGAACAAGACTACTTAATACACTTGTTCAGTGTATGGCAATCTGCTCTTTACTGACCCAAGTAATTGATGTCCATTCTGGAGAATGAGCTTCAGAAAGGTTATCTGACAGTTCAACTCTTTTACGAATAACAATCTCTTGTTAAGGTTCAGGACAACTTAGAACTACTAGTGATTCTTCAAGCAACAGAAAGCTTTCAGAAAGGGTAGTAGAGTGCTTGAGAGAATACTTTGCTAGATTGTAAGTTTGCAAGTTAGATCGTTCTTTGGTCGTATTTCTCAGCATCTTAGTGTGTGATATTTATAGATGAATTAGAGAGTCGTTGGGATGTTATCCGTTAGACACAATTCAAATTTAGTCTATACTTATCTTGAAATGAGTACTCAGAAGTCCTTGTCTCATATCTCAGAGAGGACTGTGCTTTAGCGGCTTTTCTGCCGATGCAATTAATGCACATGTACTATTTCTTGTCCTGTAGTCTTCAACGGATACATTAGCCTTTCTGATGGCTTGCATGCTCCATACTCATGATGTCATATGTTCCAGAATCATGTTCCAAAAGTAACTAAATGTACTTAAGAAAGGATTAAGGACATAGTCTTTTCGAGTGAGACTAAACCTTGGTGTCTTCATAAATCTTGTGCAATCTCCGGTCTTGTAATCTTCAGAAAAGCTCCATTGCTAGGATTGATCTTCATGGTCTTCTTGAAATAAAAAATTACACTCAGAGACCTATAATCCTAATACAAGATTTACTAGACTAATTATACTCAGTGATTTCCTCTTTTACAATGTTCAAGTGAACCAAGAGTACTTAATCACCTTTCTGGCTAAGATAGGAACACGTGATGAATGATCAAAATACTAACAGATATTCCTAACAAATTTCCCCCTTTTTGATCAGTCATCCATGACTATCTTTCAAAGTCCTATTACAAAGTTGTAATCCTGGAAGAGAAAACAATAATTTTAGTTGAATTAAGTGCAGAAAGTAAACATCAACCAAATCACAAGAAGTGACCTTTGCTGATAAGTTGTCATCTATTAGAGTGTTTCTGAGAGTATGATCTTCAGATAGGTACAGATTACAGAATAAGAACGGATAGAGAAAATTAGAAACTGTCAGCAAGATTACAAAAAGTAACAAAACAAACTAAGTAAATTAGAACAACAGGAGAGTCCAAGCTCCAAGTAAACATTCTAAGATACTAGTCTTCAAGTCTTCAAAAAATTAACTTAGGTTCAGAAACCTCAAGTTCTTCAGCACCCTTTCTGGATTAGTTGACATAATCATCCACTTTTCTGCATTCTTGGACATAGTCATAAAGTATCCGTCTGACAGAAAGTTCTGTCTTTCTGGATAAGATACAAATTTCATGGTAACTCTTGCCAAGATTGTAGTTTTTCTTCAGAAAGTGTTTGACCCAGTAGTATTTTCCCCTGACCCAGGCATGGTCTACTTGCAGTTCAGATAGGTTGAAATACTTGTATATTTCTTCCAGATAGTGAATATCATACAGATATTCATCCTTTGTCATGTAGAATGACTCATAGGGATGAACACCTAGCATTACGCTTGTAGCTACCATCCAGTTTTCTTGTCTTGTGCACATCTTCTGGCTTGGGGTAAGGACAAGGAAAAGAAAGGTCCATCTTTCTGGCATCATTTCTCTTTTCAACCTCAAAGTTTAGCCAGGCATGAAGGTGCTCATGTTTTAGCAAATTTGGCTTGCCTTCACTCCATTTTAGGATCTGGTTGAAGATGGGAGTTGGAAACTTATCATTGACAAGTAGATGTTGCAGTTCCAGAATCCAATACCCTTTCTTGTTCAGAATGCACCTATATGAAGACTCTTCATTAATGGTCTTCACATACTCAATGTGGGCATCAGTTGGCTTTTCTTGATGAGTTTCTTTGTTTGCTCTTGGCCGAATATCCCTTCTAGCCTTCTACATTGGGTGCCCTTCCGATGAGATCCTGTGACTCTTTCTTCTGCCTTGAAATTTGTCTTTGGTGGAAGTCCCTTGAATTGACTTGGTATTTCCAGGGGTTCTGGCTGCTAATGGCCTTGCTGCCAGATGAGGTTGTAAGGGGCTTGCTTGCCTTCTTCTTTTGTGAAGTGGATGTTCATCAGTATCAAATTCATCCTCATCATCATCATTGATGTTCCAGTTGTGAGGCTTGCAGCTCTCTTGACCTCTTACGTCACCTTCTTCTTGATTTTCTTCTTCAGAAGCTTTCTAGTTGTTCCCATCTGAGATCCTAAGGGACTTGGTTCCCCTAGTGACCATACTTCTCGACTTTACATTTGGTTGATCTGGAACAACTTCTTCAGCAGGGGTGTCTCCAGTGGTGTCCTTAATGACTAGTTGACTTGAGGAGGGGAGATTTGATTGTTTTCTTTTTCTTCCTCTGCCTTTCTGAGGCATCTCTCCTTCCCCCTTAGTCATGAATGACTGACTCATGATAGCATAAGCTTCAGAGAGTGATTCAAAGTTCTTCTGGAGGTTGTTATGCACCCTGACCAATTCTTGGATTTCTTCTTTCATGTCCTTGTTTTGCCTGACCAACTCTTGCTCTTTTCTGTTGAGCTCTTCAAGAGGCTTTAGAATAGCCTCAGCTTGTTGAGTAGCATAAGTAGCATATGCTAGTGCTTGATTGGCATTGTTGCAGTCTTCTTCCCTGATCAGAGCTAAGTCTTTCTGAGAGAGAGCTATGCTGGTTGCTCTATTTAGCAATGCAGCAGCCAAATCTTTCATCTCTTCTGGGACTGACTGTAGGACTTGGTTGTCTTGAGCAACAAGTCTGTCTCTTAGTTCCAAGAAAACAGCTGTTCTGGACCTGTGCTCATCACTTCTTGAAGCACCTGGAGCAGAGAAAATTTGAGGCGCCAGAAGGGCTAGCTTTTCCTTAGTGATTAGCCTCTCATCTTCTGCTTGGGAGATCAAGTTTGGGTTTATTTCAGCATCATTCTCATAATCCTTTTCTTGGATTGTTTGCAGAGTGGCAATCTTTTGTTTGCCTTTGAGTATGCTGGCCTTCTGAGAAGTAGAAGGTCTTTCTGATGCAGCCTTAGCATAATGCCCTTCATCATCATTGTCATCCATGGCATCTATCTCAGCAGCAGTGACAACGATGGCATTTTTCAACAACCTTTGCTCATCTAGGAGTGCCAGTTCCTTAGCATTAGCTTCTCTGAGCTTTTCGAGTTTGGCTTCCTTTTCTTCAACAAGAGCTTGACACTCTAAGTTGATTCTCTTCTCCTCTTCCAACATAAATCTGAGTTGTTCAATCTTGAACTCAGTGGCTGTGATTTCTTCAATTGTGTCTTGTTCAACCTGTTGGGTATTTTGATGAGACTTTGGTGGTGATGATGATGGGGCTTTCTGAGTATTAGAAGGAGTAGCCTTTTCTGCACTTCCTTTGCTAATTTTCTAAATCCCTCCGTTTCCAGGTTGGGGATCATCATTCTGATCATCATCATCATCCTTTTTCTTGTCTTCTTGACTTGGATGCTCAGAAGGAGGTTCTTGATAGTCATTCTAATCAGTTTCCTTCTCATCTTCAGAAACCAGGTTGATCACATTAGGAAGTGTGATCATCCTCCCATTTACTTCTTCTTGCTCAGAAGGGTAGGTTGTGAGCTTCTTTGGGCAAGCGGGATGGGTCACCATTTGCTCTTGGGTTTGAGCATCAGCAGCTTGAAAGTCTGCTAGGAGTCTTTGTGCTACTTCATTTAAGAAGTTATCATCCATCATAGTGGCAAAAGAATATGATTCTGTGGGAAACATAGCATGGATATGGTCTTCCAGATTGATTGCTATGGCCCTTTTCTCTGGGATGTCAATTACTCTTGCAATTTCAGAAAGATCGGCCTTTCTGAGTTTCTGCCATTGTCTGAAGCACTTTAGATGTTTCTTGAGAGTGTGCTTCTTAAAGGCTTGGAGTAAGTTGAGTGGCACTAGACTTTGAGCCTGAAAGAAAGGGATCAAGTTAGTTTTGTTCAAACTACTTGTGTTAGTATCTGTGTGCAAAAGTAAGCTTTCTGAGCATACCTGTGTAGAAACGCTAGGCTCATTTGCTTGGACTTCTGCTTGATGGGCACAGAGGCCTCAGATACCTTGATGTGAGGAGAAGTCTGATCCTCAGCATCCTTTCTTTCTGATTGAACCTGAGAAATAGAATCAAATATGTTTAGAAACTTGTTATCAGAAAAGATAAGTGGAAAAATGCTTTCTGAGACTTCGCTTACTTCCAAGTGAGGAAGCTCAGTGGCATCTTTCTCAGAAACCTTGGGGGTTTCTGGAACCTTTTCTTCATATACTGCTTGTTCAGCAGTTTTAGTTTCTCTTGGAGGAGATGAGATCACATTCTCTCCGTCCAAGTGTTCTTCTGATTGAGCCTGTAAGATAGAACAAACATATTGATTAAGTAGTGAATTTTACCAAAATTTTCTTAAGGAAATTTTACTGATACTTACCTTCTCAACAGAAGGCTCAGTAACTACTTCCCCAGAGTGCTTTTCAGCCTCTGGAAACTCTTGGTGTTGGGGTGTTGGTTCCACCTCCACTACTTTCTCAGTGGTAGCCTAAGAAGAGACATTAAGAATATTAGAACATAAGAGCAATTTTAGTTAGTTATTCCTTGTTCAGAGATAACTTTTACTACATGTGGAACAGGCTCTTCTTGATGTTCTGAGGTTGGAAGAACCTCTTCTTGATTCAAGGGAGTGGACAAGTTTTCTTCCCCCTGAAATTGTGTCTCCAAGTTGGCCTGTAACAAATGAAGCTTATGAGTAACAAGTTAACATTTTAATGTTGACAAGTTAGATACAAACTACTTTTGTTACCTGAATAGAGTCAGGCTGAGTTTGGGCCTCTTGGACTAGTGGAGTTTCCACAGCCTCTCTTTGCTCATTGTTGGTCTCCTCTACAATAGATTTCTGAGTCTCCATCTCAGTTTGATCCCTTTCTGAGAGTTGAGCTCTCTCAGAAGGTTGAGGAACCTGTTCAAGAACAGGGTTTTCTTCAGCCACATTAAGTGTTGGCATTGTGAATGTGGAAGCAATGTCAACATCTTCCATCACTCTATCTTCCTCTTCCAGGCCTTCTTCTTCCTACTGGACAGAGGGGCTCCTTTCTTTCTGAGGGGCTGAGCTTGATGCTCCTCCATGGGTCTCAATCCTGGACTTTTTGAATACTTGTGTAAGTACTACATCATCATCAGAGTCACTGTCCAGATTGGGAGCTGAACCATCTATGATATTTCTATCATCTCTGGAGATTTCTGGAGCAGCCTGTCTCAGAATTCTTGGGGCTTTCTGGTGTTGCCTTTCTGGCCGAATAACATCTTCTGAGATCTTGTCTCCAGAAGGTTGTGCTTTTTGTACACTTTGGGACTTAGAGGCTTTCTTGCTTTGAGTCCTCTTTCTCTTGGCAACTGGAGGTTGAGCAGGAGCTTGCTCAGAGACCTCTTCACATTCTTTGGCGACTTCAAGCTCTTCTGCCTCTTTCTGAGCTTTCTCAGCAGCAATTCTCTCATTTTCTTCAAAGGCATGTCTGAAAAGAGAGTTGGTGACTGGGATTTCTTGTCTCTTTCTGAGAGTTATTCCCATTGTTTCCAGAATGTAGCAAATTCTGAGACCAAAATGCATATTGGCCTTTGTCTCAGCAAGGCCATTGATGATTTTAGGCTCAAATTCCTCAATGTGCCCAAGAAATTTGTTGAAGGCGTACTTCCCCCAATTAAAGTGGGTTTCCTGCCCTTCATGCTTCTTATTCAGAAGATACATCATCATCCATCTCTCCATGCTTATCTGGTCTACTCCACCTTTGTTGCCATCAAAGCAACGGACCAGAATGAGAGCCAAAGTACTCCAGTGTTTCTGGAGATGACTGGTTCTGATGGCTTTCAGAACAAAGTTTGCTGGGCAACCCTTTGCATTTTCAATCTGGATTGCCTCAAATAGCTCCTTAACACTTTGAATCATGGAGGCATCCCTGATGTTGATGTCGTCGATTGTTCCTCGATTTTTCAATCGGAATAAGTTGCAGAAAGTCTTGCAGTCTAGGACAATTTCTTGTCCTTGAACTTCAGTCTGCATGTACTTCTCTTCTACATCATTCACAACTTTTGTGAAGATTTTGGAGTTGTTGTAGAACTCCAACACATCCAGTGTGGAAAGTCCACTGGGTGCAGCACACAGAAACTTGTATATATGGAAACTTTTCAACATTCCCAATATCAGTTTTCTATCTGCTTTTGAAGAAATGACTACAGAAACATATTTCTTCACAAGAAAAGCTCCCCAATTCATCTTGTGACTTGGATTCCAGTCAGAAGGGGTAAACTCTCCTAGAAGGCGTTTATTCAACACCTTGAGTTCTTTTCCTCCTTACTTTTCAGCAGGAGCAGATGATGCGGCCTTAGGGTTCTTGGTGGTCATCTTCTTTGGTGCCATCTCTTATATAGAGTCTTTGAGTGAGTGTTTACAGATGGGTTTTGCAAGAATAATCGAGATTAGTCTATCTTTTCAGAAGACTAAGCATAAGAAGTTGAGTTGCAGAAGAAGTTTTGCAGAAATCTTGAGAGATTTTGCTATTTTGATGCAAGTATGAAATTTTGGATTTGGTAAAAGTGTTTGTCTTTTGCCCAATTCCTATATATATAGCAGACAAAACGTACATAGATACAACATACATATAGCTGAGTATGAATGCGTGTCTTTGTATCTGCATAGGCATGGTACGACCTTTGTACTTCATTAAATGCTTAGTGGGCCATGTCTGCATTTCTCAACAGACATTACTTGCTTTGTTTTAATCTCAGCCGTTGAGATACATCAAGGGTTTATATTGAATATCTTGTAATGATATCAATCAACAAATGGTATTGTGCCGACTTGATGGATTTTTAATATGCTACATTCATTGTGTCACTTAGTAAAGAGTAGGAACACTTAATCGTTTGAGCTTATCATTCTGAGTGTCAAGTCCTTATCTTTATATTATTTATCATAAAAATGGCAAAAATACAAGACATTGGTCATGTTTGACTCTCAGAACTTATACTTTTTCGGGCTTTATGTGTCTTTTCTCTTTATGACTAAATAGTTTCCTGAATTCAAGAATCAGAAACTTCAGTTGTTTGAATGTATTTGACCCACTCTTAGTAAGTAAGTTCTAGTCTTATTTACTCATTGAGTGTGTACCAACCTTTGCCTTTCTGGATACCCGTTCCAGAAATGTTTTGCCTTTCTGAGTGTTGCTACTCAGAAACCTTTGCATCACTTCTTAACAACTTGGCTTTCTGAGAGCATGTTCTCAGAGGCCTAATTCTTTTCTACCTTTCTTACTCAGACTTTAGAGATTCAGGACATTTTTCAGTCCTTAGGAAACTCCATTAACCCAAGATTATGTCTTAAGGTCAAGAACCGGCTTTCCTGTAGGGGCTTGGTGAAGATATCTGCAAGTTGGTCTTCTGTGCCAATCTTGAGTATCTCTATATTGCCTTTTTCAACATGGTCTCTGATGAAGTGGTGTCTAACATCAATGTGCTTTGTTCTGGCATGGAACTTGGGGTTCCATGTGATTGCAATAGCACTTGTGTTATCACAGAATATGGGAGTTTTCTCTTCATTGAGTCCATAATCTCTGAGTTGTTGTTGAATCCACAGAATTTGTATTGCACAACAACCAGTAGCAATATATTCAGCCTCTGTGGTAGAAGTTGCAATTGAGTTTTGTTTCTTGCTAAACCATGAGATAAGTCTATCTCCCAGAAATTGACAAGTTCCTGAGGTACTTTTCCTATCAAGCATTGATCCAGCATAATCAGCATCTGAGTAACCAGCCAAACTCAATCCACTTTCTTTAGGGTACCAAAAACCCACATCTACTGTACCTTTCACATACCTCAATATTTTCATAGCAATGTTGTAGTGTGATTGCATCGGATTTGTTTGAAATCTAGCACACACACCAACTGCATATTGGATATCAGTGCCTTGCGATGGGTAAAGTAGTGAACCTATCAATTTCCTATACTTGTGTTCATCAACACTTTTATCTGATTCAGTATAGGTCATCTTGGTTCCTATGCTCATTGGTATCTTAGCATTCTTTTCAGAAGGCTTAAGATTGAACTTTGTGAGCATGTCTTTTGCATACTTTGTCTGACTAATGAATATTCCATCATTGAGTTGCTTGACTTGCAATCCTAGGAAATAGTTCAATTCTCCCATCATGCTCATCTCGAACTTACTTTTCATGAGATTTGCAAAGTCATCACAAAGTTGCTTGTCCTTAGATCCAAATATGATGTCATCAACATATACTTGAACTAAGGGCAGTTTCCCATCATGATTTAAGCTAAATAAAGTTTTATCAACTTCACCTTTCTTGAAACCACTTTCCAGAAGGTATTTGGCCAAAGTGTCATACCATGCTCTTGGAGCCTGTTTCAGTCCACATAGAGCTTTCTGTAGCTTGTAGACCATTCTACTTTATAAGGAAACTTCAAAACCAGGTGGTTGTTCAACATAGACTTCCTCAGCAAGTTCACCATTCAAAAATGCACTTTTGACATCCATCTGATAAACTTTAAAGTGTTTATGAGCTGCAAAGGCCAGAAAGAGTCTTATCGCATCCAATCTGGCAACTGGTGCATATGACTCATCAAAATCTAAACCTTCAGTCTGGGTGAATCCCTTAGCAACCAACCTTGCTTTGTTTCTGGTTATTTCACCAGATTCATTCACCTTGTTTCTGAAAACCCACTTAGTTCCAATCACAGATATTCCTTCTACAAATGGAACTAGTTTCCAGACTTTGTTTCTTTCAAACTGATCCAACTCTTCTTGCATTGCAGAGATCCAGTCTTGGTCTCTTAATGCTTCTTCAATAGTTTTAGGTTCAATGTTTGAGATGAAACATCCAAAGAGAGAATTAGCATTTTCGGCTATTGCTCTCCTAGTCTCAACACCTTGATTGATTGGTCCAATCACATCCTTTGCAGGATGCTCCTTGATCCATCTCATCATGGGTTTGGGGCTAGTAGGGTCAACATCTATGTGATCTGAATGTGAATCACTATGATTGTGACTTGATACTTCTTCAGTATCTATGACATTTTGTACCACAGAAGGGCGTTGAATGTCTGACACTTGCTCAGTGTGAGGGCTTTCTGGGACATGCCTATCAGAGAGGTCATTTCCAGAATTAGCTCTCTGATGAACATCTTCAGTTTCCATTTCTGGAAATCTCATAGGAAATTCTTCATCATGTCTGAGAATCATCTGGTTGTTACTAGGCATTTCATGCTTTTCTTCGTCAGAGTCATCCTCTCTTTCCATAATGATGTTTTTCAATTCTGAGGGTTCTTCTTCAGAATCCTTTAACATTAGTTCCTTGAACCTTTCTGAGAGTTCATCAGCAAGGGGTGATTTCTTGCTTTCTTCATAGAATACAACATGAACTGATTCTTCAATCTTCTTTGTTCTTTTGTTGTAAACTCTGTAAGCTCTGCTATTTATAGAATAACCAAGAAACACTCCTTCATCTGCCTTTGGTTGAAATGTTCTTAGATACTCTTTTCCATTGTTAAGAACAAAACATCTACAACCAAACGCTTTCAGATGTTTAATATTAGGGGGTCTACCAACCAAGAGCTCATAAGGGGTCTTGTCATGGTGTTTGTTTATCAAACATCATTACGAGTGTAGCATGCTGTGTTTACAGCTTCAACCCAATAAACTTCACTTATTTCAGTGTCAGCCAGCATTGTCCTTGCTGCTTCTTTAAGGGTTCTATTTTTCCTTTCTGCAACACCATTTTGTTGTGGAGTTCTTACAGAGGAAAGTTGATGTTGTATACCTTTGTTGGTACAAAAATCCTTTATGTATTGGTTGACAAATTCAGTACCATGGTCTGTTCTGATTGCAGATACCTTGTCATTTTTCATGACTTCAAGCTTATTTAGCAAGTTTGGTATCTCCACCCTAGCATCAGGTTTGTGCTTCAGAAAGACAACCCAAGTGAATCTTGAGAAGTCGTCTACAACAACCAGACCATACTTCTTTCCTGCATAACTAGTTACAGATGATTCAAAAAGATCCATGTGTAATAGTTGCAGTGGTCTAACACTAGAGTGTCTGATTTTGGACTTGAAGGAGATCTTAGATTGTTTCCCCATCTGACAGGCAGAACAGATACCATCCTTTCTGAAAGATGTTTTGGGAAGGCCAACCACTAACTCTTTCTTGGCAAGTTTGTTCAGAGTTTTGAAGTTCAAGTGACTCATTCTTTTGTGCCATAACCAGTGCTCTTCTGTGTGACCAGATTGACTCACCATGAGACATTCTTCAGTTGTGGCAGATGCCCAATCGGCAACATAAAGACTACCTTTTCGCCGAGCAACCAAGACTGTCTGCTTTGACTCATTGTCAATAAGTTTGCAAAACTTTGCTTTGAATTTCACAGTAAATCCCTTGTCTGCAAACTGGCTCATGCTAAATAGATTGTATTTCAAACCCTTAACATGTAATACGTCAGTAATTGTTAAAGATCCCAATTTGACGTTGCCAAATCCCAGAGAGGGATTTAATTCTCCTCCAGCAAATCTGATGTCTGGTCCAGTGTTGCAAGCTTTGTAGTTGACCAGATTTGCTTTGTCTCCTGTCATGTGCTTTCCGCATCCACTATCAAATAGCCATTGAGCCTTAGTCCAAGAGGCGTTACGCAAAACAGGAAACAGGAGTTAGGTTCTTGCTTCAGAGATAGAACCATTTAGACTAAACATTCTTCCAGTAGGAATTCACATTTTAGTGAATTTCTTGGGAGTTCGTTTTTGTCTAACTTGATCAGAAGGAGATGCAATGAAATTAGTAATTTTGATCTCAATCTTCCTTTTTGGGGTGTTTCTAGGTGTTCCCTTTGGTGCTTTCTGGATCCTGGGTTTCTGGGGTTGCTTTTCAGCAAACTTAGGCTTCGACTGTGTTCCTTCTAGCTTTGCATTCAGCTTTTCGGGTTTGAGATTTCTTCCACTTCTGTTTATTGCTACGTGCAATATCAGCCTTGCGCCATTGTTCTTGTCCTTCCTTATATTGTTGTAAAAGGACTTTTCCAATAGCACGATAGCCAATGCCATTTCGAACACCTTTGGCTTTCTGAATGCGGTCTTCAGAAGCCTTACTAGTTTCTGCACCATCTTTATTTTCATAAAATGGTATAGTTGAGAATTTGCCTATTCCAGCAATTCTTCCCTTCTTAGTAATATAGCACTGTGGATGGTTGCATGTCTGAGGGTTGTGTTTCTTTTCAGAAACCTTATCCACATATTTCTTGTGAACTTGTTGTTCTTTAGAAGGCTGAGTTGCTACTCCTTTTCCTTTGTCAACTACCCTAGCTTTCTGACCAATGCTATAGGTGGTTGAAGAACCATTCTGTTGAATTTTTACAAAGGTCAACCTGTCATCACCCTTCTTCAGAGGAGACGAATTGCTTGATTGTTCATCAAGTCCAAGTCCACCTTTCTCAGAGGGATCTCTCAGATATGATTGAACCTCAGTGAGAGTGTCACTAGCCTTTGCATAAGATTGGAAGGATAGCTCTTTCTTTCGGAGTTCCTCATTCTCAGAAAGCAGCTTCATCATTTTCTTATTAAGTTCATCCAAGGCTAGTTTGTGAAAATTTTCATTTTCAGATATCTGACTTTTCAGAAGGGCTATTTCAGCGCTCTTGTTCTCAGATACCCTGGTTAGCTCAGAAACCTCTTTTTCAAGAGTTTCTTTGCTTTCCTCTAGAATTCTGGTTTTGGATTGTGCTTCCAGAAATTCTTTCTCATAACGATCCAATTCACTCCTGATTAACTCCAGATCCTCAATTCCATCATCACTCTCATAGTACAGAAATTGTGAAATGTTAGTTACCTCATCAGCCATAAGACACATTTCAATGTTGGAGATGTCTGGACCAGCAATCTCAGCAACTCCACACATTTCATTCTTCTTAAGGCCGAAGTCGATTACATTGTGGGTGATTCCACACAATTCTGGTGATTGTAGGTTTGAGTTATCTGAATCTCCATCTTCAGAATCTGTCTCAATATCTAGAGCATCAAGTTGGATTTGAATCTTCTTCCTTTCTTCAGTCAGTAAGGCCCTTTGATTTCTTTGGTAATTCCTTCTGTCCTTCTTGTCACCTGTCTTGAGCTTGTTTAAAGCAGGGCAATCTCTCTTGAAGTGACCAGGCTTTTGACAATAGAAGCATATATCATTTCCTATCTCAGCTGATTCAGTACTAACACCTTTCTGAATGGGGGTCTTCAGAGAGTTGTTTAGTTGAATGTTCTTGTACTGATGATAGTTTGGGCCAAGATGCTTTTTCAGCTTTTCTTTAGCTTTTCTTCTCTCAATCTCTTGACTCACAAATTTATTCATGTGTCTTACTGCAAGAGCATTTTCTTCAGATGCGTCTTTGGTATGTTTCTTTTCAGAAGTACCTTGAGAGACTAGAGCAACACTTTGCAATTTCTCAGCTGTTTGTTCTCTCTGAGTTGTCTCATAATCTACAGTAGAAAGATGAGAAAAGAGCTCTACTGGAGTAATATTTGGCATTCCTTGGTTGAAATAAAAGAATTTAGTGTGCTCCCAGTTGTGATTGAGACTTCTGACAATAGTCTTAATCTTTTCTGACTGGGAGTATCTGTTGCTTTCACCAAGTGCAGCCATATCACTCATAAGAGTAGTAAACCTGAAATCAAGTTCTTCCAGAGTTTCAGTGGGACCTTGCTTGAAGTTTTGGAACTTCAATTTAAGAACTTCGAACTTTTTTTCTTTGGTTTTCTCGATTCATGCATTTCTTCAATCAATTGCCAGGCAACTTTCGCCGTTTTAGCACCCCACAGTTTACACTGTATGTCCTTAGGTGTCGATCTGATGATTATATTACGAGCTTGACCATCCA
Organism: Plantago major; assembly: GCA_026545765.1. Classification (NCBI taxonomy): domain Eukaryota; kingdom Viridiplantae; phylum Streptophyta; class Magnoliopsida; order Lamiales; family Plantaginaceae; genus Plantago; species Plantago major. The sequence continues at coordinate 62,970,594 of CM048844.1, read as the reverse complement.
ATTTGTGTCTCTTGGCATCTTCAGATGTCCAGAGCTCTCTTGGCTTGTCTTCATACATAATGCTTCCACGAGCAACATGACCACTATCACTAGCAGCCATGTCCTCGCTTCCATCTTCCTCGTCTGAGGCTTTTCTTCCATCAGAAACCTCAGTGACTTGTTTGAGTTATCTGATTTTGATAGGCCCTTCATTGATGACATAGATCATCTCATCACTAATGGCCTCCAGATGGAGCATCATGTTGTTCTTCCATTTCTCGTAGTTTTCTGGCTTTAGAGCGGGTGCATCGCTCAGAGACATACCTACACACTTAACACAAAAATTATATAGTCCTCAGAAAGGGACAAAGTTTCTTCACCTATCTGGGGATCTAGGTTCAGTGCAGAAGGCTTGGGAACCTCCCGCTCTGATACCACTTGTTGGTCCAGATAACGGCAAAGTAAAAGACTAGAGGGGGGGGGTGTGAATAGTCTTTTAAACTTTTGTCGATAAACACAATTTCTCAGAAACCTGGGGGTTTCTGATACTTAAATTCAGAGCGCGGAAGACTTTAAGATAGGTAAGTGCAGAAACAATAAGTAAGTGTGTGTGCTTTGCTGAAAGATAAATACAGAAAGGTAAATAACACAACAAGTATAGTGGTATCTGGAGGTGGCGTAATCCTCCAACTAATCCACTTCGGTCTTTCTGAGACCTAGAATTCACTAAAACAGATAATTGAGTTCACCTTACAAAAATCCTATTCTAAGATTCTTAAACAATTGGTTCCCAACCAAATGTTCCCCCTGAGTTATTCCCCAGCTCCTAGAGCTAAGTACTTCCTCTACTCAGATAACCTTGGAGTTATTCCCTGATTTCCCAAATCAAGTACTTCCTCTACTCCACGCCTTGATGGTGTTGGTTATAAGGTTTGTCGAGAGGCTTCTCGATAACTTTTCGATTATGTTTTCAGAGAGCCTAATAGAACAAGACTACTTAATACACTTGTTCAAGTATGGCAATCGCTCTTCTTGACCCAAGTAATTGATGTCCGCTCGGAGAATGAGCTTGAAAGGTTATCCGATTCAACTCTTTACGAATAACAATCCCTTGTTAAGGTTCGTGACAACTTAGAACTACTAGTGATTCTTCAAGCAATGAAAGCTTTCAGAAAGGGTAGTAGAGTGCTTGAGAGAATACTTTGCTAGATTGTAAGTTTGCAATTTAGATCGTTCTTCGGTCGTATTTCTCAGTGTGTGATATTTATAGATGAATTAGAGATTCGTTGGGATGTTATCCGTTAGACACAATTCAAATTCAGTCTATACTTATCTTGAAATGAGTACTCAGAAGTCCTTGTCTCATATCTCAGAGAGGACTGTGCTTTAGCGGCTTTTCTGCCGATGCAATTAATGCACATGTACTGTTTCTTGTCCTGTAGTCTTCAACGGATACATTAGCCTTTCTGATGGCTTGCATGCTCCATACTCATGATGTCATATGTTCTAGAATCATGTTTCAAAAGTAACTAAATGTACTTAAGAAAGGATTAAGGACATAGTCTTTCCGAGTGAGACTAAACCTTGGTGTCTTCATAAATCTTGTGCAATCTCCGGTCTTGTAATCTTCAGAAAAGCTCCATTGCTAGGATTGATCTTCATGGTCTTCTTGAAATAAAAAATTACACTCAGAGACCTATAATCCTAATACAAGATTTCCTAGACTAATTATACTCAGTGATTTCCTCTTTTACAATGTTCAAGTGAATCAAGAGTACTTAATCACCTTTCTGGCTAAGATAGGAACATGTGATGAATGATCAAAATACTAACAGATATTCCTAACACAACTACTATACTGTGGTCGGCAGTGGGCCGCAAAGAGGCTTCTGCGGTCCACAGTCGGCCGCAGAATGCGATTTCTGCAAGTTCTGTCTGTTCTCCTCTCTTCTTCGATTTCGGGCTTCGTAACTTCGTTTCCTCGAAAATGTGGTCTTCTACAATGTTGTTGCATCTTCTTCAATTATCTTCGCATTGGTTGGTTGCATGACATGTTTTCACTCTTCGAACTCCGTCCAACGACCAATCCGGCGTATTTGCTTAAGTTTCTTGATTTCGCACAATTATGTCGTTTTAGCGCCTGCAATCGTGCAATTCCTCAAAAATGCGATCATGACCTACAAAATACTCACGAAGTTCGTAATGGAACATAAAACGATACAAATATTGAATGTAAGGCCAAAGATGAGGGTCTATGTTGGTCCACATAACGGTTATCGAGTCTTTTCAAACTTTTATCGAGAAAACAGTTTCTCAGAAAGTTGGGTAACTTTCTGATACTTATAATCAGAATAGCGGAAGTCTTTCTGATAAGTGCACGTGCTCAGCAAGCTAGTAAAGTGTGTAAATTACTTTGCAAGTAAGTAAAGGCAGAAAGTAAATAACACAGTAGCTCTTTAGTGGTATCTGAAGGTGGCGTAATCTTTCAACTAATCCACTTCGGCCTTTCTCAGACGTAGAATCCACTAAGACAGATAATTGAGTTCACCTTACAAATATCTTCTCTCGATTCCTAAATACACTAGGTTCCCAACCAAGTGCTCCCCCTGAGTTCTTCCCCGGCTTTCCCAGCCAAGTACTTCCTCTACTCAGAATTCCCTGAGTTATTCCCCGGCTTTCCCAGCCAAGTACTTCCTCTACTCAGAACCTTTCTTGGTGTTATTTATTAGTTTCCCAAACTAAGTACTTCCTCTACTCCACGCCTTTTCTGGTGTTGGTTAAGAAGCGTTTGTCAGATTGATAGATTAATAACTTCCACAGTTATGTAATACTACCTTCTAGAACAAGAGTCACTTAACACACTTGGACAGTGTGTGGTGATATGTTCTTTTCTGACCCAAGTCTATGTTCTTCGTTCAGGAGAATAAATATCTTAGCAAGTCGCAACAGTGTTCAATTCAACTCCTTCACAACAGATATAGCTTATTAAGGATCAGGACACTTAGAACTTTCGTGCTACTTAGAATCAAGAGCTTGGTCGCAACTGTAAAGATAGAGAGTAAGTAGGCAGAAGGCTTGTATGCTTGAATATAGAATGTGTCTAAGGTTTATTTTCAAGCATTCTAAGTGGTGATATTTATAGGTAAAAATCAAGCCGTTTGAATTACTATCCGTTAGGCTATTGAGATTCAAACTACAAACAATCCGTTAACAGTACTACAGAACTTTTGTCTCTTTATTCAGAGATAAAGCTTTTGGTCTGCGAGTTCTGCAGTGGCATTAAATGCACTGTACTATCTTTTGTCCTGTGGTGCCAACGGAACTATGCACGCTGTCTGAGGCTGTGCACGTCGCTATCAGAAACTTTAAGCCTTTCAGAAACTAAGGAAAACATCGTTTCTTCCAGAAACATTGTTTTCACTAAGTTATCTTTTGCATAAGGTTTCTGAGGCACAATTCCTTAGTCTTCGGTAATCTTGTGCAGTCTTCATATCTTCAGATAGTTGAGCTCTTTCTGCTGGATGCCTTCTTCTTGGTCTTCTTCAAAGATGTAAAATTACATTAAGAGACCTAACATCCTATACAAGATTTACTAGACTAATCATACTAAGTATACTTCCTCTTTTACAATATTTAAGTGAACCAAGAGTACTAGATACCTTTCTGAACTAAGGTAAGTCATTATGGTGTACTGATCAAAACTAAACAGATATTTCCTAACAAATTTTCCCCTTTTTGATCAGTCACCTATGACTACCTTTAAAAACCTATTACAAGTTTGGATGAAGAAACAATCCACAACTTAAATATTTATTAAGATTTATCATTCTTTTTATTTAACTGCAAAAAGTAAGACATCAGCCAAATCACAAGGCGTGATCTTTGCTGACAAGTTATCTTTTCATTAGAGAGTATCTGAGAGTAGGTTCATCAGATAACAGTTACAAGGTAAGTGCATATAACTTTTACGATGCATAGTGGACCATGTCGGAATTTCAACATTTCACTTCTTACAGAGAATTAATCTCCGCCGTTAAGATCAATCGCCCATTTTATCAAGGGTCACCATTGCTTCTTCAGCAATGATAATAATCAACAATTGTAATTGTGTCCATTTAATGAGTTTTGGCTAATAGCTATCTGAGTCACGTTTCTTGGTGAATGAGAATACTGTTTGTATCAGAGTCTATCTTATACTTATTGTCTTTTTACAGTTTTACACAAGGATAGAAACAATACAAATTTCAAGATAGTAGTTGACTGTAGACAGTTGTACTATTCTCTTTTGTGTTCCCCCTCACTGAGTGATCTAGATATCTGAGTACCCGTCTTAGAAATCTTCAAATAGCCATTTTTACCCTTTAGCCTTTGGTTTCTGGATACTCGTTCCAGATCCCTCTTCTCTGGATACCTGTTCCAGATTTCTCTTTTCTCTCCTTTGATATCTTCTTCAGATATCTGAACTTTTTCAGTTCTTTGGTAGTTCCATTAGTCCAAGACTATGTCTTAAGGCTGAGAATCTACTTTCTTGTAGTGGCTTAGTGAAGATATCTGCAAGTTGGTCTTCAGTATCAATCTTGAGTATTTCTATATTGCCTTTTTAAACATGGTCTCTGATGAAGTGATGTCTAACATCAATTTGCTTTGTTCTTGCATGAAACTTAGGATTCTGAGTTATGGCAATAGCACTTGTGTTGTCACAGAAAATGGGAGTTTTCTCTTCTTTGAGTCCATAGTGTCTGAGTTGTTGCTGTATCCACAATATTTGTGAAGCACAACACCCAGCAGCAATATATTCAGCCTCTGTGGTAGATGTAGCAATTGAAATTTGTTTCTTGTTGAACCAAGATATCAATCTAGCACCAAGAAATTGACAAGTTCCTGAGGTGCTTTTTCTATCAAGTAATGATCCAGCATAGTCGGCATCTGAATAGCCAACTAAACTCAATCCACTGTCTTTTGGATACCACAATCCAACTTCTACAGTACCTTTTACATAGCTCAATATTTTCATAGCAATGTTGTAGTGTGATTGCATTGGATTTGTCTGAAATCTAGCAAACACTCCAACTGCATATTGAATATCAGGTCTACTTGCAGTGAGGTACAGTAGAGATCCAATCAATTTTCTATACTTGTGTTCTTCAACACTCTTGTCAGATTCAGTATAGGTAATTTTGGTTCCAATGCTCATAGGTATCTTAGCATTCTTTTCAGAAGGCTTTAGATTAAACTTGTTGAGCATGTCCTTTGCATACTTTGTTTGACTAATGAATATTCCATCATTGAGTTGCTTAACTTGCAGCCCTAGGAAGTAATTCAATTCTCCCATCATGATCATCTCAAATTTACATTTCATGGTTTCAGCAAAGTCTTCACAAAGTTGCTTGTCTTTAGATCCCAATATAATGTCATCAACATATACTTGAACTAAAAGTAGTTTCCCATCGTGGTTTAATGTTAAGAGTGTTTTATCAACATCTCCTTTCTTGAAACCACTTTCTAGTAGGTATCTGGCCAATGTATCATACCATGCTCTTGGAGCTTGTTTCAGCCCATACGGAGCTTTCTGAAGCTTATAGACCATCCTACTTTCTGAGGAAACTTCAAAACCTGGTGGTTGCTCAACATAGACTTCCTCAGCAAGTTCACCATTTAGGAATGCACTCTTGACATCCATTTGATAAACTGTAAAGTCATTATGAGCTGCAAAGGCTAGAAAGAGTCTTATTGCATCCAATCTTGCAACTGGTGCATAAGATTCATCAAAATCTAGTCCTTCAGTCTGGGTGAATCCCTTGGCAACCAACCTAGCTTTATTTCTAGTTATTTCACCAGACTCATTCATTTTGTTTCTGAAAACCCACTTGGTTCCGATAACAGATATTCTGTCAACAAATGGAACCAGTTTCCAGACTTTGTTTCCCTCAAATTGATCCAACTCTTCTTGCATTGCAGAGATCCAATCTTGATCCTTTAATGCTTCGTCTATAGTTTTAGGTTCAATATTTGAGATGAAACATCCATAGAGACAACTTGCATTTTCAACGATTGCTCTTCTAGTTCTAACTCCTTGGTCTATGGGACCAATCACATCCTTCGCAGGATGATTTCTTATCCATTTCATAATGGGTTTTGAACTAGTAGGATCAATATCATTTTGATTTGAATGTGAATGAATGTGATCTTGATGGGATACTTGTGCAGTATCTGAGATATCTGACACATGAGAAATGCCATGGATATCTGACACTCTTTCAGTGTTAGAGATATCTGGAACTTGAATTTCAACAATCTCATTTTCAGATACCTTTTCATGATGAAGGTTCTCAGTAACCTGTTCCATTTCTGGAATTCTCATAGGAAATTCTTCATCATGTCTTAGAGTCATCTGGTTGTTACTAAGCAATGGTTGCTTTTCATCGTCAGACTCATCCTCCATTTGAATGATAGAATTGTTTCCTTTTGAGGATACATTTTCAGAATCTTTGATCATCAGATCTTTGAACCTGTCTGAGCGATCATCATTCAAGGGTACTTTCTTGTTTCCTTCATATAATACTTCATGAACAGATTCCTCAATCTTTTGCATTCTTTTGTTGTAGATTCTATAGGCTTCGCTATTCAGAGAATAACCAAGAAATACTCCTTCATCTGCCTTTGGTTGAAATGTTCTCAAGTGTTCTTTTCCATTGTTAAGAACGAAACATCTGCAACCAAACACCCTTAGATGTTTGATGCTAGGGGGTCTACCAATGAAAAGCTCGTAAGGAGTTTTGTCATGGTTTTTGTTAATCAGACATCTATTTTGAGTGTAGCATGCTGTGTTTACAGCTTCAACCCAATAGATTTCACTTATTTCAAAGGTCGTGAGCATTGTTCTTGCCGCTTCTTTTAGGGTCCTATTCTTCCTTTCAGCAACACCATTTTGTTGTGGTGTTCTTACGGAAGATAGTTGATGTTGTATACCTTTGCAGGTACAAAACTCTTTTATGTACTGGTTCACAAACTCAGTACCATGGTCTGTTCTGATTACAGATACCTTGTCATTTTTCTTGACTTTGAGCTTATTCAGCAAGTTGGGTATCTCAACCCTTGCATCAGATTTGTGTTTGAGAAAGGCAACCCAAGTGAATCTTGAGTAATCATCAACAAAAACCAGACCATACTTCTTTCCTGCATAACTAGTTACAGAGGATTCAAAAAGATCCATATGTAACATTTGCAGTGGCCTTTCACTGGAATATCTAGTTTTAGACTTGAAAGATGTTTTGGATTGTTTTTCCATTTGGCAAGTTGAGCATATACTATCTTTTCTATATGCCATTTTGGGTAAACCAACCACCAACTCTTTCTTGGCTAGCTTATTCAGAGTTTTGAAATTCAAGTGACTCATTCTTTTATGCCATAGCCAATTTTCTTCAGTGTGGCCAGATTGACTCACCATGAGACATTCTTCAGTTGTGGCGGATGCCCAATCAGCAACATAAAGATTTTCTTTACGCCTTGCAACCAAGACTATCTGCTTTGACTCATTGTCAATCACTTTGCATAGTTTTGACTTGATCTTGAAAGTGTACCCTTTGTCTACTAGTTGACTCATGCTTAGTAGATTATATTTTAATCCCTTTATATGTAGTACTTCAGAGATTGTAAGGGCTCCAAACTTCAGATTGCCAAATCCTATGTTTGGATTTTCATCTCCTCCAGCAAACCTGATAATTGGTCCATCATTGCACTTTATGTAGTCAATCAGATTTGCTTGTCTCCTGTCATGTGCTTCCCACATCCACTATCAAAATGCCACTTTGGATTAGTCTTTAGAGTGTTTTGCACAAAACAGGAAACAGGAGATTAATTAGGTTCTCATACCAACAATGGAACCATCTGGACTAAAGAATCTTCCAGTAGGAATCCATTTTTGAATGAATTTCTTAGGAACATTCTTTTGTCTAACAGGAACATAAGGAGAAATTCTAGTTAAATGATTAGTATCATTGTTATTAAGAACTATTTTCTTCCTTGGTGTGTTCCTTGGTGCTCCATTTGGTGCTTTCAGATACTTGTCAGGTTTCTGAGTCTGCTTCTCAGCAAACTTTGCTTTCTTAGCCAGATTTCTTCTAGCCCTGGCATTCAGATTTTCAGTGGCTTGATTCATCTTCCACTCACTACAAAAAAAAATCGGGTTTAGGGACGGATTTATCCGTCCCTAAACCCCTGCCGATTCGTCCCTTAACCGTTAGGGACGGATAGAGACGCCCGACGGGCGTCTCTAACCAAATAGGGACGGATAAAATATCCGTCCCTAATGGTCAAAGACCTTTAGGGACGGATAAATATCCGTCCCTAAATAGTATTTTTTATTTTTTTAATTTTTATTTTTCATACGAATATTTCGACAATTTTATACGAATATTCAATACGGATAAATCGATAATTTTATTCAATTCGGATAAACCAACAATTATATACGAATATTCAATAGGGATAAACCGAAAATTGTATACGATTATTCAATACGCATAAACTGATAATTTTATTCAATACGGATAAACCGACAATTTCATACAATATTCAATAATACAATATACAACATTTAATAATAATTAATACAAATAAGAAATTACAATAATACAATATAAATAATCTAGATCTGGATCTGGGTCTTGTTGGACTGGCCGGAGATAGTGGTGGACGGATCTCATGGTGGGGTGGCAGTATAGATGTCGTGGTGGTGGATCTGGGAGTGTGGTCGTGGTGGTGGATGGAGAGGCAGTGGTGGTCGAGTGGTGGTGGACGGAGAGGCAGTGTTGGAGTGGTGGTGGACGAAGAGGCAGTGGTGGTCGAGGTGGTGGTGGACGGAGAGGCAGTGTGGTGGTGAGGTGGTGGAGTGGTGGTGGAGGTGGTGAAGTGGTGGAGGTGGTGGTACGGTGGAGGTGGTGGAGTGGTGGAGGACGGAGATCCCGTGGTGGTGGAGTGGTGGTCGAACGGCGGTGGAGTGGTGGTGGAGTGGTGGTCGAACGGTGGTGGAGTGGTGGTGGTGGAGTGGGAGAGAAGGAGAGAAGGAGGAGTGGTTAGTAAGTGTGGGAGGAAGAGAGTTATAAATTAGGGTTTCTGATAGTTTAGGGACGGATAGATCTATCCGTCCCTAAATTTTCTTTTTTTTTTTTTTTTTAGTCAACGAATTAGAGACGGATAGAATTATCCGTCTATAAATTTAGAGATGGATAATTCTATCCGTCCCTAAATAGGGACGGATTACTAATCCGTCCCTATTTAGGGACGGACTAGGGACGAATAGGCCTATCCGTCCCTAGTCCGTCTCTAGCACAACCGATTCGTCCCTAACTTAGGGACGGATTTTATCCGTCCCTAAATCCGGTTATTCTTGTAGTGACTTCTGATAATTGTTGTGAGCAATTCTAGCTTTTAACCATCGCTCTTGCTTTTGTTTGTACTCACGAGCAAGTTGTTTCCCGATGGCTTTATAGCCAATACCATTCCGAGCTCCTGGTGCTATCTGAGATCTTTTCTCAGCAGCTTTGCTAGTCTCTAGGTAATCTATTTTCTTTCCAGAAAACATGACATAGGAAAATTTGTCAGCTCCTGCAATTTTTCCTTTCTGAGAGACATAGCACTGTGGGTGATTACACTTTTCAGTGTTATGTTTCTTTTCAGAAATATTCCCAACAGATTTCTTTTGGACTTGTTTTTCCTACAAAGGTTTGATCGCAACTGCCTTTTCTTTGTCAACAACCTTAGCTTTCTGACCGATACTGTAGGTTGTTTGGGAACCACCTTGCTGAGCACTGACAAATGTTCTTCTTTCATCACTCTTGTTCAGAGTGGTAGAACTATCTGTCTGTGTGTCTAGCCCAAGTCCTTTCTTTTCTGAAGGATCTCTTAAATAAGATTGTACTTCAGTAAGAGTGTCACTAGCTTTGGCATAGGATTGAAAAGATAGTTCTTTCTTTTTGAGTTCTTCATTCTCAGAAAGGATCTTCACATTTCTTTTGAAAATTGGCCAATGCTTCTTCATGTGACTTTTCAGTCTCAGATATCTGAGCTTTGAGAAATGCAATTTTGGCATCCTTTTCCTTAGATGTCTTGAGTAATTTTGAATTTTCCTTTTCAAGAGAATTCTTTTCTTCTTCAAAGATGTCGGCTAGCTCGGACCATTAGAAACTCTCTTTCGTAGAGATCAAGCTCTCTTCTGAGATGTTCCAGATCTTTGATTCCTTCCTCATCACTTTCATATGTATAACAAGAAGTATGTGTTACATCATCAGCCATTAGACAAGGTTCAATGTTGGAGATATCTGGAAAGATTTCTTCAGCCACTCCACACACTTCTTTCTTCTTTTGACCAAAGTCGATCACTTCATGAGAAACACCGCACATTTCTGGAGAAGGTAGTGTAGAATCATCTAAGTCTTAATCCTCAGAATCAGACTCAATGTCTAGAGCATCCAATTGGAGTTGAATCTTTTTCCTTTCTTCAGTGAGCATAGCTCTCTGACTTCTCTTGAAGTTTCTTCTATCTTTCTTGTCACCTGTCTTTAGTTTGTTGAAGGCAGGGCAATCCTTCTTGAAATGACCAGGTTTCTGACAATAGAAACAGATATCGTTTTCGATTTCTGCTTCCTCAGTACTAGATGCTTTTTGAGCTGGCTTGTTCATCGAGCTTTGCATATATTTGTACTGGTGATAGTTTGAGCCTAGATGCTTTTTCATATTCTCTTTGGCTTTTCTTCTCTCTATTTCCCGACTGAAATATTTTCTCATTTGCTTTACAGCAAGAGCATCCTCAGTCACTTCCTTGCCTTCCTTCTTTTCAGAAGTTCCTTGAGCAACTAGAGCAACATTCTGCAACTTTTCAGTTGTTTGTTCTCTTTGAGTTGTCTCATAGTCAACAGTGGCAAGGTGAGAGAATAGTTCCACTGGAGTGATATCTGGCATTCATTGGTTAAAGTAGAAAAACTTTGTGTGCTCCCAGTTATGATTTAGACTTCTCACAATAGTCTTAATCTTTTCTGACTGGGTATATCTATTACTTTAACCAAGTGCAGCCATGCACTCATAAGTGTTGTAAACCGGAAATCTAGTTCTTCAAGAGTCTCTGTGGGACCTTGTTTAAAGTTTTGGAATTTGAGCTTCAAAACTTCGAACTTATTTTCCTTCGCTTTCAAAGGCTGCACAAATTTCTTCAATCGGTTGCCAGCCACTTTCGACGTTTTGCACCCACGCTTACATCAGTATGTGCTCGAGTAGAACGATGATGATATTACGAGCCCGACCGTCGATCGATTTCTCTTGGCATCTTCCGATGTCCAGAGCTCTCTGAGCTTTGGTTCAGAATAACTTGGACCGGGTGTCTCCCACTGGTTAACGCATCTATCTGTGAAGACCAATCACTTTGTTCTCTGTCTCTACCATTAGAAACCTCCATGACCTGCTTGAGTTGTTGAATGACTATTGGGCCATTCTTTATCACGTCGATCATTTCGTCACTGATGGCTTCTAGGTGGAGCATCATGTTGTTCTTCCATTTCTCATAATTCTCTGGCTTGAGAATTGGGGCGTCACTTAAAGACATCCTGCAGCAAACACACTAAACAAACAAATCAAGTGTAGGTGAAAAGCAGTTAGTGGGCACTTATCTAGGATCTAGGTTCAGTGCAGAAGGCTTGGGAACCTCCTGCTCTGATACCACTTGTTGGTCCAGATAACGGCAAAGTAAAAGACTAGAGGGGGAGGGGGTGAATAGTCTTTTAAAACTTTTGTCGATAAACACAGTTTCTCAGATATCTGTGAGGATATCTGATACTTAATTTCAGAGAGCGGAAGACTTTTCAGTGATAAGTGCACGTGCTCAGCAAGATAGTTGTAAATACATTGCAAGGTAAATAAAGCAATTAATAAATGCAGAAAGTAAATACAACAAGTCTTTTTACAGTGGTATCTGAAGGTGTCGTAATCCTTCAACTAATCCACTTCGGCCTTTCTCAGACCTAGAATCCACTAAGACAGATAATTGAGGTAACCTTACAAGTATCTTCTCTCGATTCCTAATTACACTAGGTTCCCAACCAAGTTTTCCCCCTGAGTTATTCCCCGGCTTTCACAGCCAAGTACTTCCTGTACTCAGAAACCTCTTTCCTGGAGTTGTTCCTTAGTTTTCCAAACTAAGTACTTCCTGTACTCCACGCCAATTAAGGTGTTGGTTAAGGTAGTTTGTCAGGTGAGCTTCTTTAATAACTTGTTCAGTTATGCAGATAGCTCAGAGAGTCAAGTATACTTAATACACTTTTCAATGTATGGTATCTTGTTCTTTACTGACCCAAGTCTATGATAAATGTTCAAGAGAATGAATCTCAGATATCAAATCTTAATTCAACTCTTTCACAAATAGCAATGCTTGTTAAGGATCAGGACACTTAGAACTTTTGTGCTACTTAGAATCAAGAGCTTTGGTCGCAACAGAGAGCTTGAAGGTAGGTAGTATGCTTGAGAGAGCTTGTGTGAGAGTATTCAATGCAAGTTCAGTGTTCTAAGGTGTAAGTTCTATGTGTTCTAAGGTGTGTTCTGAAGCAGTCTAAGTGTTGATATTTATAGATGAATTTGAGTGCCGTTTGAATAGTATCCGTTAGGCTTAAATCAAATTCAAACTATTGATATCTGAGTATAGTACTGTAGTACGTTTGTCTTCTTCTTCAGAAGCTACCACTTGTTGAAACAACTTGTTATAGTATATTTCTTTTCAGAAACATAGTTTATGTCCAAGGTATCTGAGTGTAGATATCTGTGGGCACTTTCCTCGTCTCAGAAACCTTTTATTTCTCAGATATCTTTTGCAACACTATTTATTTAAAAACGCTTGTGTCTTCAAGATATCTGGTCATAGGTATCTGAAAAACCCTTGTCTTCAGCAATCTTGTGCAGTCTTCAAATCTTCAAATCCGTTGAACTTTTCCTGCTGGATGCCTTCTTCTTGGTCTTCTTTTTTTAGAAAATAAAAATTACATTCAGAGACCTAACATCCTATACAAGATTAGCTAGACTATCATACTTAGTGAGTTTCCTCTTTTACAGCGTTCAAGTGAACCAAGAGTACTAACCACCTTTCTGAGCTAAGATAAGTCATTGGGTTGCTGATCAAAATCTAAACAGATATTCCTAACATATCTGTTTACTCTCACTGCTACGTAGCCTGATTAATTCCCTAGAGATCGATCACGAGTTAGGCTTTAGTCTGCAACTACAGCTTAATCTCTAATTGCTTTTTAGAGTATAATTTGAGCTTATCAAATTTGGCGCCGCTGCTGGGGAATTAATTCCTATTGTAGCGTTGAGAGTCGGTGGTTACTTGTCGTGATTTCATTTTACTTGGACTAACAGAAACTAAGCATTTGTTGAGTTACTGTTGTTGAGATCCAGGAATGGAGTCCTTTTCCAGCTACTACACACTGCAAGGGAAATGGAGAAGAGTGCAAATATTTTACCGGAGAGCAGCTCATTTTGCGAAAGCACATTGATGGCCTTAATTGCCCTTGATGAAAAATTTATGCAAGTTGTTATGGAAGGGCAAGAGAGAACAGGACACCAGATTGAAGGGATGATGAGCAGAATGGAGGACTTAGCAGATAGATTGGCTAACTTCGTAGCAGGTCTGGAATTTGGGGATGAAGATGAATTGGAAGAGGAGATTCAAGCAACTACAGTACTGTGTAGTGGTAAGGTTGTTGAGAAGCCAGATATGATGACTGAACCGGAAACGCCACCTACACCAGCTATCGACGTTACTAAGGAGGAAGCTGAGGAGATTATTGAGGACCCAAGAAGCAGCACTGAGGTTCTACATAAATCTAATAACCCCTTCCGCCCCCCAGGACCACAAGTTCCCAAGCCATTACCATACCCTGGGAGAGTTAAGAAGCCAAAAGACGACAGTAAGTTCAAATCTATTCTGGCAATGCTTTCGAAAGTTAACGTGAACATGCCACTGCTGGAGCTTATCGATAATGTCCCCTCCTATGCTAAGTTCTTCAAGGATCTAAATGCTAATAAGAAGAAGCTTTCATCTACTGAAAAGCTGATTCTTCCAGAAACAGCAAATTCTGTGATCGGATTACCAGTGAAACAACAAGACCCAGGGAGTTTCGTGATTGATATACAAATGGAGAATGGGAAGGTAGCAAAAGGTATGCTCGACTTGGAGCAAGCATTAATCGGAGCTCGGTTTGGGGAAGTTGGAAGCTGTGAATATGACTTTGCAGATGGCTGATTGTAGTCTCCAGCGACCACTTGGTATTATACGGGATGCTTTGGTAAAGGTCGACACATACTTGGTACCAGCAGATTTTGTAGTTCTACCTCCCAGCAATGCAGCAACCAGCAGCAGAAACCATGTGATTTTGCTGGGAAGGTCGTTCATGAAAACTGTCAAACTTCAAGTCGATGTTGCAAAAGGGAAGATAGCGATGGATATCGGAGGCAATCAAATCAGCAAGGACGCAAATCCCTCTGTAACTCTAATGTCTATTCTACATGTGACAGAAATGTAACATGAGATTGCCAAAGAATTTCATTGCATCATTGATGACTGTGTATATACTGCTTTGCTTGATGATATTGCTAGCGATATGTTAGAGCCCGCTTTGACACTAGATCCTGATAAGGGAATTGTGAGTGAGGAAAGTCATGAGCTAATCTGTACTTTAGATTCAGCTGAAACTGAACCGGCAGGTGAACTTGATCCCCCTAGTGAACCATTAGGTGAATTCGACTCCCTCAGTAGCAATACTGGGGAAATCGAACCCCCTAGGCCTGACCTTAAGGAGCTCCCATCCCATCTTAAGTATGCTTTCCTTGGTGAAAATCGGTCCAACCCTGTGATAATCTCTTCGAAATTGCAAAAGGAAGAAGAGAACCAACTTGTTGATCTTCTTAAGGAGAATTCTGCGGCCATAGGATGGGGAATTGGAGACGTTAAGGGCATTAGCGCAACCCGTTGCACACAGAGGATAAGTTTAGAAGACGAGGCTAAACCTGTTAGGCAACCCCAGTGCAGGCTTAATCCTGTTATGCAAGATGTAGTGAAATCTGAGATCTTTAAGATGCTTGAGCACAACATAATTTACCCCATAGCTGATAGTAGATGGGTGAGTCCTGTGCATGTAGTTCCTAAGACGTCGGGGGTTACTGTCGAAACAAATGAGAAGGGCATAGAGGTCCCGGTAAGAAAAACCACTGGGTGGCGTTTGTGCATTGATTACAGGAAACTAAACGCAGCCACTAAGAAAGACCACTTCCCTCTGCCATTCATTGATGAGATGCTTAACCTCCTTGCTGGGCGAGAGTTCTATTGTTTTTTGGATGGTCTTTCAGGTTTCTATCAAATACCCATTGCTCAGGAGGATCAGGAGAAGACGACATTTACTTGTCCCTATGGGACTTTTGCCTATCGCCGAATGCCTTTCGGACTGTGCAACGCTCCTGCTACTTTTCAAAGATGCATGCTTTCTATATTTTCTGACATGGTGCATGATTTTATAGAGGTCTTCATGGATGACTTTTCTCTTTTTGGAAATTCTTTTGCTGATTGCTTACATAAACTTGATAAAGTGCTTAAACGTTGCATTGAGTGTAACTTAACTCTTAGCTGGGAAAAAAGTAACTTTATGGTTAAAGAAGGAATTGTCTTAGGGCATGTAGTCTCAAAACGTGGGATAGAAGTTGATAGATCAAAGCTTGATGTGATTGTTAAACTTCCCCCTCCCACTTGTGTGAAAGAGCTGCAATCTTTTCTTGTGCATGTTGGTTTTCATAGAAGATTCATTAAGGATTTTTCGAAAATTGCTAAGTGTTTGAGCAACTTGCTTATGAAAGATATGCCTTTTGTTTTCAATGATGAATGAATGCATGCAGGCCTTTAACATCTTGAAAGAGCAGCTTGTTTCCGCTCGTTTCCGCTCCCGTTGTTGTTGCCCCTAACTGGTCCTTACCCTTTGAGATTATGTGCGATGCTTCTGATTTCGCTTTAGGTGCTGTTTTAGGACAAAGGATAAATGGACATTTTCATGTGATTTACTATGCCAGCAAGACACTTAACCCTGCGCAGGTTAACTACACCATAACTGAGAAAGAATTTCTAGCTGTTCTTTTCGCATTGGATAAATTCCGTTCGTATTTGAAAGGGTTCAAAGTGATCATCCACATGGATCACGCTGCGGTCCGCCACCTCATGGCAAAAAGTGATTCTAAGCCGCGCCTCATTCGGTGGGTTTTGATGTTACAGGAGTTCGATTGCGAAATAGTTGATAAGTGTGGTAAAGATAAGCTTGTTGCTGACCATTTATCTAGGCTTGATCCTAAGACAATCTCCCCTTCTCCACCTATTCCCGATGACCTACCTGATGAGCATCTATTCTCTGTTAGCTTAGAGCCTTGGTTTGCAGATATTGTGAATTTTCTTGTTGCAGGTGTTTTCCCCGCTAACATGTCTTCACAGGAAAGAAGGAACTTTGCGCGCCGAACCAATGGCTACTTTTGGGATGACCCCCACCTTTTCAAGGAGGGAGCTGATGGCATCCTACGGCGCTGCATTCTAGAGAGTGAAGTAGGCAGTGTTCTCACCTTTTGTCATACCATGCAATGTGGAGGGCACTACAGCGGGAAGAAAACCGCCCTGAAGGTTCTTTAATCAGGTTTCTTTTGGCCCTCTCTGTTTAAAGATGCTCATAAGTTTTGTGCTAGTTGTGATGCATGTCAGCGTATGGTAACATTAGCAAGCATAATGAGATGCCTTTGACCAGCAATCTTGTGGTAGAACCCTTTGATGTTTGGGGTATTGACTTTATGGGACCCTTTCCCAAAATTAATGGTAATGAATATATTGTTGTTGCGGTGGACTATGTGACTAAGTGGATGGCGGCTATGGCCACCAAAACTAACGATTCCAAAGTTGTGCTCTCTTTCTTGTCCAAGAATATTTTCAGCAGGTTTGGTATACCCTGAGCAATCATTAGCGATGGCGGATCTCATTTTATTAACCGTTCATTTACGAACCTGCTTGTGAAGTATGGAGTGCAACACCGTGTCGCAACTGCATACCACCCACAAACTTCTGGTCAAGTGGAAGTCAGCAATAGGCAAATCAAGAGCATTCTCACAAGGGTCGTAAAACCAAATCGTAAGGATTGGTCAACCCAGCTAGATGATGCAATCGGGCTTACGTAACTGTTACAAGACTGTTATTGGTACAAGCCCCTACCGGTTGGTTTATGGCAAAGCTTGTCATCTTCCTGTGGAATTGGAGCACAAAGCGGCATGGGCCACCAAGGAGCTAAATCTCGATATGCAAATGGGAGGAACGACATCGCAAATCTCCGAGCCGAAGAACTCCGCCACCTTGCCTTTGAGAATGCAAAGATTTACAAGGTAAGACAAAAGAGTATCATGGCAGGGATAATCCGCAAGGACTTGCACCTGTGTATGAAAGTTTTGGTTTTAACTCTCGTCTTAAATCTTTCCGTGAAAGTTACGTCATATTGGGATGGACCGTACACGATAATTCATGTGGCACCGCATGGTGCTGTCGAACTCTTGAATTCCGCTGACGGTTCCACCTTCAAGGTCAATGGGCAGCGAGTTAAACCATACTTTCACGGGTACATTGAGCGACCGAAAGACGTGGTTAAACTCTCCGAGTCCAGTACATGACTCTAAACTGTACATCACAGGCAAGTCACTGTTGACCCCATTCGTTTTCTTCTTTACTCTGCGCTTGAGGACATGCTTGAGTTTAGGTTTGGGGAGGGGGTATGTGCTCTCTAGTGTTATGTCTGCATTTTCTCTATTTTCTGAGTCTCTAGAGTCTTTCGTCCTTTACTTTCTGTTTGTTTTGGTCATTTTTCATTCCTTCTCTAGAGTCTTTCGTGAGTCATTCTTCCAAGTTACGAAAACTTCTATTTTGATTGTTAAATCTGCTTGTTGCTTACGTTTTGCACGATTCTCAGCTTAGATAGAGTAGTGAACTTAAGATCTCATAAGTTTGTTTTTCTTGTAAATAGCAGGTTTGTTTAACTCTTTAGTCCAAAAAGCCGGTGAGAAACTTTAAGCCGATGGAAAAATATTGTACCGGCGCTTGTGTGATCCTTTCGGGAAGCGCAAACCCTCTTGTTTGCGCCTTTTCATTCTCATGTGTACTCAGTTAAGTTAAGTATGACGAACGACATGCTCTTCATGTTTCATTTTGTCGAAAGCCAGTGCATTGCGAAGAATCGGTTTGGGGAGAAGAAATCTATTGCGTTATGATGTTATTGTTCAAATTTTGTAATATGTATTCCCCCTGATTAGTTGAATTGTCTCGGAGTGTATCTATGGTGCTTGTCATCACCGTAGTCGTGTTGGGCGTGTTTCAAATACTACCTATATACCGGCGTGGTCCTAAAAAGCCATATGTCCGTGAGGGTTGATGGCACGTACACCAAACTAACACGCACAAAAGTGTGGACTTCAGTAAAACAGACACTACCAAAAAAGTGAGACTAAAAGAGTCCATAGTGGCCAAATTGATTAGAATTTAATACATTTGATGCAAATATTTGGTTTATGGAAGTTGGTTGTATGTCTTGGCAAGCTGCTATACGCAAGGAAAAAGTCCCTTCTGACTTAACTAATTGAGTACATTGCATGAGGTATTTAAGGCACCTTTGTGACGAGAGTCACCTTCCTTTTCTCTTATTGTTCTTGAGTGTTTAACCCACTGGACACTTCCAGAGTGTGAGAGAGAATAGTGTAGGATTTCCTTGCGAGGGATTGGAGAGTTAGACTTAAGTGTTATTTATTTGAAAATCTCTCTTGCAGGATTTTTTGTGCACTATTTCTGTCAACGCCAGTTGAGTGCAAACCTTTTGCATCTTGTGAATTTAACGCTTACAATGGTAGAGTTTGGTCACTTGGAAGATTGACTCGTCTGTGTGTTATTATATGTCGTAGTCTAAGTCTAGTTGTCTTTAATTTGTTTGTTTGCTCGGGGACGAGCAAAGGTTCGATTTGGGGATTTTGATGAGACAATATTCTAACGTCTCATTTGGTCCTTTTTAACGGTTTTTGTGAATCTTTGTCTTTAGTTTTGTAGTCTTTTTAGTTCATTTTTACGCTTTGGTATTTTGTTTATATTTTGTAGAAATCTATGTCTTTTGAGCCGAATGAGAACAAGTTATTTAGCATGGCTCGCCGCGGCGAGATTTTACGAGCTTGCAACTGGGAATTGAGAGAAGGCTCGCCGCGGCGAGATTTAGCGAGTGATCATCTTCTGAGATTATAGAAGACTCGCCGCGGCGAAGGAATTGGTCCGCCGCGGTGAGATTTTGCGAGTGGAGCCTCTGTTTTGAAGATTGAAGCTTGCCGCGGCAGAGTACCATGCTCGCCGCGGCGAGATTATGCGAAGGTTATATATATTGCGATAAAGAAGGCTCGCCGCGGTGAAGTAATTGGGCCGCGGCGGCGAGATTTTGCGATTGGCTCCCCTGTTTTGAAGGAAGACGCCACAAGTGGCAGATTTTCTGAATCGGATATATAATCGATTAAGAAGGCTGCAAGGCATATTCCTTCGCCATGTAGAGACACAAAATTAACGTTTTATTTTCCTTATTAGATTAGAATTTTGATTCTTTTCTTTCATACTTCTTTTAACCTAGTTTTTTAGAAGAGATCCTAGATTGAGACATTGACATTGAGACATCTTTAGAGCTTGGTTATTCATTGATTTTACTCATCAGGATTATTGGTATTGATTTCTCTATTGCTTTCTTCTTTACAATTCGTTCTTTATCTTTATCGATTGAATTGTATGTTATTGCATGCGAGTTTCATATCTATGTTTCGTATGATTATTACCATGAATCTCTGTATGCAATTATCTATTATGAGTAGCTAAACACCTTTGAATACAGTAGTATGTGAAGATTATGCATATTTGTTCTAAGGTTTATCAAATCACTCATATAGGTTAGTCTCGTATAAAATCTTCGTAAAAACCTTCAATTCGATAAGTCCGTATTAAATTCTCTAAATTATTCATGTTTAAGGATCATGAATTGACACTCACGATTTCTCCAGTATAATATTTTCTAAGAACAATTGGTTGAATCGAATTGATTGATTTGCTGTACAACAACCGTGTGACAAATATGAGTGTTAACCCTAGTTCGAATTAGCATAATTGGATCTTGCTATTGTATTCATATTTCTCTCACTGTTAATCGTAATATCAGCTTTAGTCAATCTAGTTAGAAGTATACAAAACCATCAATCAAACTGTTACTGGCAAGTATATGTTTACTCTCACTGCTACGTAGCCTGATTAATTCCCTAGAGATCGATCACGAGTTAGGCTTTAGTCTGCAACTATAGCTTAAGCTCTAATTGCTTTTTAAAGTATAATTTGAGCTTATCAGACTTCTATCACTCGATTTAAAGGGAATGGGCAAAGGAAACTGACAAGTAGCTCGCTAGACACAACTGACCAAACTACAGCCAATTAACCTGAACCAAACGTACGTATCTTTCTTGAACCGTCAATCAAAACAAAATAACAATCATGTATATGTGTATATATATATATATATATATATATATATATATATATAACCAAATAGAACGTGTGTTTTGGAAACCATGCATTACTTATATATATAAGTTGAAAACATATTAAAATACCTTCTAGCTTTTGAAAATAATACATATATATATATAGTTTTGTAGAACACTCACATTTGAAGGTTATGAAGAGCAAGAAACCATGAAAGTACTTGCACGAAGAACAAGCTACAAACTTGAAAGAAAAAGACATTAGTACTTGAAAATTTTTTTGAAGAAAATGCCCAAAATGTTTTTGGACGAATGAGGGCTGGAAAAAGAGGGTATTTATAGGGTGGATTTAGGGAAGATGAAAGGGTTGAAGAGGTAAAAATAAATGGCAATTTAAATGGCTTAAATTGCACTTAAAACTCATTTTAAAACCAACAATAAAGGTGCAAAATTAAGAGAGACCTTTCACATTTTTTTTCCAAACATTTAAACACAATAACTAATGATAAATGATCATATTTTACTTAGAAAAAACTTCAAAACCATTTTTGGCAGGACTTAGGGTCCTTTGTACACAAAAATGAAATGTGACACACCAAAAAATGTAACATTTAGAGCAATTAACTTGAACTCACAATTAGACATGCATATGTAACAATTAAACTCAAAATATTGAACTTGCCTATGTAATATTTAACTTACAATTAGACATGCATAAGTAACATAAAAGAGAAATGAAAAGAAAATCAGAACGTTGATCGAAACATAGCTGAAACATAGCATGTATCATTCGACATTACAAGCGACCTTTCGTACCGTAACATGAAAAGAAATAAAAATATTTTATTCATTAAAGAAGCTTCAAGTTTCCAAACTCTTCTATTTTAAAATATATGAATACAAAATAACATTTTAATTTCTAAACATTAAGAGAGCCACACACACATAGAGACATGCATGTACATTACATAATTCAAAAGTGACTCTTCACATTATAAATTAATCAAACCACAGATATAAAGACACACAAATACATAAAAGCATACATTTAAATTTTCTAACTTAACTACTATTAATTGAACATATAATGGACTCACATAAACACAATTGAAGTTTCTCTTTAAAACCTCAAATAAAGCCACACAAATAATGACATACATTCAAATTACATAATTTAAAAGTGACTCTTCACATTTTACATTAATCAAAGCAAACAAATAATGACTTGTATTGAATGAGTGATTAAAATGAAGAATCTTCAAATAAATCATCAATAAAGCACACATAAAGACTTCTATTAAGTTAGACAATTAAAAAGAAGTCTTGTCACATTAATCATTCATAAAGATAAATTTAAGAGAGGTCATTCCAATTATTTTAAAATAATTACACCAACAAATTAAAGGATAAAATAATCAAAGTTTTAAGTAGGAAAAACTACACCAAAAATAATTTCTCTTCTTTAATGAAAATACAAAATAAATAACCACACATATTACAAATTGACAAGTTACATTGACTTCTAAAATAAATAATAAACTTTTAAAACAAACTTCACCAACGTATTAAAATAATTCTAATATACTTCGAGACAAATAAAGTAACACTAATAAATCATGCAAGGACAAAAAGTACTAAGGTACGTCAAAATCTGGGGTATGACAACATCTATAAGGTCTCTGAACTCCTCTCTTACTCCTATGTAGAAATACTCACAAAGCTGCCGCGAAGTAAAGTGATGTTGGGGGCAGTTGTACTGCATCTCCTTAAACATTTCCCATGCATCATGAAAAGATTCCTTCTGTCTCTGAACAAAGTTGGATATCATCCACCTTTCTCTCATAACCCTTGCAAGCCCCAGAAACCTCTTCAAGAACATACTCCTCAGCTCTTCCCATTCAATGACTTCTTCTTTGATTGAATCTATCCATCTTTTTGCTGCTCCCTCCAGTGTTTTGATGAAGAAGCAGAATTTCAGCTCACCATCGGTTAGCCCCTTCGTCGAAAACTACTCCACAATAGATTCGAATGCGTACATGAACTCGTATTCATTCTCTCCTTCTCTTCCTCCGAACATTGGTAGTGCGCTAATCAGAGTTAGATCAAATCCGTACTCCCTTACATGTGGTTGGATCCTATTTTCACTCCTTCTTGGTTTCGGCATGCTGATCTCCCTGATAGTTCTTTCATCTTTGCACAATGGAATGTAACCAGGGTGAAACTCATTGCTGGTACCCTTCTTGTTTGCGTCACTAGTTAGCTCCATGCTTTTCCTGTTTAGTAAGAGCAATAACAGACAAGCTTTTGTAGATACGAATATAGAATACTTAGAAAGAAAATAAACAGAAATCAAAAATCACTTATTTTTGGGTTTTTGAATAAGAAAATAAACTAAGACGGCAAAGAAAATATGTTTTCGATTTTTTGAATAAGTAAGTAAACTAATGCGGAAAAGAAAAATATTTTTTGGATTTTTTGAATAAGTAAACTAATATGGGAAGGAAATATTTTTTTTGGATTTTTTTCTGTGGAGATAGATTCTCATAGATTTTTTTTTTTTTTTGATTTTATTGGGTTTATGCAGTACGTATTAAAAAGGCAGTGCATAAATTAAAAGCGAAAGAAAGATTTCAACTTATCTTGGGTAATTGAAACTTGCTTGAGCGGTCAAGTGTCCCTGGCAGCGGCGCCAAATTTTAATGTGAACTAAGAGATTTCGTTTTCCGTTGTAGAACCTGTAATCCCTAAATACAATCAAGATTAAATTTATAAGTCGAAAGTCCTCAAATCCACAGTTTGTAGCGGAAAGTTGACTCGGGACGTCGTTCTCCACGGACACTTAGCATAGGAACAAGCAAATAACGTTGTAATTGAATGCAGAAAAGTAAACAGTCTTAATCTCAGACGGACTAATTAAATCGCAGTAAATTGCTTTGTTGTAAATCAATAATGGAAGGGCGTAAAGGATCCCTAACCTCTCTCTGCTATGCTACTCCCAACTACTTAGAATCAAACAACGTACTAGCCGTCTTCAGGCAGCAAAGAAACATGCCAAAAGGATTAAGTCGTAGTTAATCCAGACACCTTCACACACCAACTATGTGTTGTGTCATTCAACACACTATCTCATCACGTTTTCAGACAAATCACACAGGATAATATATAATCCGTTACCAAGTCGTAGTTAGTAAGGATTTCCCACATAAAGAGTCGGAGGAATAAAGAACAAGCACGAATTACGTTTTAAAACTAATTCATTAATATATCATGGTATATAAAGAAGTAGAAAAAGCAGAGTTACGGCGGTTCACCTTTACAAATGAAAGTTAGCTACTCATAATATCAAGAACAGAAATCGAAACCAACAAGAACAAGACAGAAGAAATCGAAATCTCCTTGAAGAAGGAAGAAATCGAAATCAGAAGAAGAAAAGGAAAAGAAAAGCATAGTCTTTGATGTCTTCGTGCAGTTGCTAGGGTTTCCTCCATCTTCTTCGATTTCCATGCCTCCCTGATGTCGATCATAAGCTGTTGTAGGCTTGGGGTTTCACTTGCCCGAGGACTGGTTGCCTAACGGCCAGGGTTTTTGGTAGGTGATGAATGATTCTGAGACCCCAAGGGTCTTATTTATACTGTTATGGATGTCCTTGGCCAGTAAGAAAGGTTAAAAGGCAGGCTGAGGCCTGACGGAGCGGAGAAAGGCTGTCTGGCCCAAGTGTAAGCTATTTCACCTTCCGGGCTGATTTCGGACCTCTAAATGTCGTTTTCTTGGAAAGTGTGAAGCAGCAAAGTTTTAGAATTTTCAATAATCTTTCCATCGATAGATCATTAACTTGAATCGGACTTCTAGAACTTCATGTACAGCCAAAACAGTGCTCTGGTCAATTTCTCCCAGGAAGATTTTCATCGTTCTTCGATTTCGAGCCTCGTAACCTCGTTATCTTGAAAAGTGTCCTTCTTCAGCATTTCTCAGGAATTTGAAATCTTTGCAAAGGTAGGTGGAATGACCTCATCGGACTTCTCTAGCTCAAAGTAGAATTTTCATGCTTCTTTACTTTCCTCGGTTTTGCACCTTCGATCATGTGTTCTACAAAGTTGTAGCATCTTCAATTACCCTTGCGCTGGTTTGTCGTATGACATGTTTTGATTCCTCGAAGTCAGTGCAACGGTTGATCCGGCGTATTTGCTTCCATCTCTCGATTTGGCACAATTATGCCGTTTTGGTGCCTGAAATCGTGCAAATCCTCAAAACCGAGATCATGACCTACATAAAACAGGCAAAGTTGGTAATTAACCATAAAATGACACAAATATTGCATCTTGGGCAACAAACGAGGGTCTAAAAGTATGCTATATCGCACATTTCATTGTCACATCGCCATGCTTCCTTCACAAAAGTTGTAGCTCTTTGAATTGTCTCCGAATGGTCAATCGGAGTTCATATGATAAAGTTATGGACGATATACAAAAGTTGCTCCCTTAATTCCACTTTTTGCAAGTTTCTCTTAAGTGACTCCAAAATCTTCGTCCAAACACCGAATCCACTCCCATTTTCACCATTTTGCATCATTTTAAAGGCTCTAAATTCTTTTAATCTTTAATTTGTCACTATGAATCTTCATTGGAATCAAAGCAAGTCCAAAAGTATCATTTTTCCTCCAAAACGCACCTAAACAAATGGAAACATGTACAACACAACTAAAACACAAAGACACATAAAAACACACAAGAAATATTATAAAACACAAATAAAGACTAACAAAAGGTGCTTAAAAAGATGGAATGAGACTCCGGAGAGGAGAGCACTTTGAGTGGACTGCGGAATGTTCCGAGGCTTTTGAAAACTTGAAAAAGTACCTCCACTCCCCTCCACTGCTCGCCAAACCCGTAGAAGGAGAACCACTCTACCTCTACCTAGCAATTACGGAAGAGGCAATGAGTTCCGTATTAGTATGGATCCAAGCTAATGATCACATGTCAATCTACTATCTTAGTAAAGCCCTTGCTGGGGCGGAGACAAGATACGTAAAGATTGAGAAACTTGCATATTCTTTGGTTTACACTGCGAGGCGGGTAATGCCCTATTTCAAATCTCATAAGATAGTAGTCCTAACCACGGAAGCTTTAAAACAGGTCCTTGGAAAGCCTGACCAATCTGGACGACTCTCTAAGTGGGCAATTGAGCTGAGCGAATACGACATTAGCTATCAGGCTCCGTCAGCAAAAAAAACTCAAGTTATTGCTGACTTCCTAGCGGAGTACCCTGAAGCGGAGTCAGAGAAAATCTCGGATAAACAGGCCTTTGGGTGCCTGATTACCAAGCAGATCAAACGCAAGTCAGTTCCGCCAAAGATCAACCCAGATATTCTTGAAGATGCTCAGTTCATCAATCAATCTCAAACTACGTCATGGGAAGAAACTCGGGTCAACCAAATGTTCCTCCTTGATGATATCACAAGAGAATCAAATACTGATAACTCTGACCGGGATACTCAAAAGGAGGAGGAACAAAGGTTAAAAATTCAGGAGCTTATAGAAGATCCCCAAACCAAGGAACAGCCCACCGATATTTGGACATTGGAAGTGGATGGTTCATCCACCGGAAGAGTGGGAGGCATTGGAATCTATCTTAAAAGCCCTAATGGCGCAGAACTCGACTATGCGATATCCTTGGACTTCAAGGTTACAAACAATGAAGCTGAATATGAAGCACTATTGGTCGGACTACGTATAGCCAAGTCCCTACAAGTCCAGAAACTCAAAGCTTACACGGATTCACAGTTGGTTGAAGCCCAGTTTTCTGGTGCTTTTGCCACAACAGGCCCTTCAATGGTCAAATATCTTGAGCTACTGAAGCAAGAAGTGAGTCACTTCGATGAGTTTACCCTGGAAAAATTTAATAGGGAATGGAATGAAAGAGCGGACACTCTGGTAAAGTATGCGTCCGCAACAGCTGCTTTGGATACAAGGAGAGTCATTCTACTCACAATTAAGAACTCATCCGTCATGAGTCCTACTCCAACCATTATGATCACTGGAACAGGAAGAAATTGGATGACTGATATCTTTAGTTACCTCAAGGACGGATCATTACCTGCTGATAGTGTACAGCGCCGAGCAAACAGGTATTTCATACTTGGGGAAGATTTGTATAAGAAATCCTTCGCTGGGACACATATGAGATGTTTGGATGCACAAGAAGCGAGGACGGTGCTTGAGGAAATTCACAGTGGAAGCTGCGGAAGACATTCTGGTGGGCGGACTCTCGCTCAAAAGATCATCCGACAAGGTTACTACTGGCCTACCATTGATAAGGATTCTGCGAGCTTCACCCGAAATTACCCTGATTGTCAGTATTATGCAAACATCCCCCATCGTCCGACACACCCTATGATTCCGTCAGTCATAGCATATTCGTTTGATCAATGGGGCATTGATATTGTCGGACCTTTCCCAAGAAGCACTCAACAGAAGAAATTCTTAATTGTAGCTGTGGAATATTTCACCAAAAGGGTAGAAGCGGAAGCAGTGGCCACTATCACGGAAAGCCGTGTGCGGACCTTCATTTGGAAAAACATCATTTGTCGCTTTGGCTTACCGAGAGTTCTTGTCTCGGATAATGGTGCTCAATTTTTCAGGCAACAGACTCAAGGAATGGTTAGCCTCTTTCAAGATTGAGCAATGCTTTACATCTGTCGGATATCCACAGGCTAATGGACAAGTTGAATCACGAACAAAATAATTGTTGAGATCATGGAAAAGCGACTAGGGACCTCTCAGGATAGTTGGGCGGATGACCTGGACGGTGTACTCTGGGCTCACTGCACCATAAATTCGCCAAAGGATCCCTCAAGCAAAAAGGTCCATTAGCACACCAACAGCATCAATCTTTCTATAGACAACGAGTAATGGGATGTACCTGTAACACGAACAAATCAAGAATCAACCTCCGGACACTAACATTCTTCAACATATCCATTCGTTTGAATCCAAAATACGGATCTGACACATTGATCATATCATGATCCACCCGCCAGCAGCCTCTCGGGAAAAGCTCTTACCGGGTGGATCACGCATACGACCGATGAGGTTGTCCGTTAGCTTACTCAGATCGGAAATTTTCCGAAGATCTACGTTTCCTAACAACAGATCTTGAGTAATCCATCCCTCTAGACTCACGCCACTCTCAAACTCAGAACAACACATGCCAATTTGAGAGTGGACGGGAGTCTCGAGCGGGAGACTAGTCAAGAAATCGTCTTCCTATTGAGACCACTAGGCTCAAACTGCCAGATCAGTCCGAGCTTGAGAAAGAAGAAAGGAAGAAATTTTCAACAAGATGAAAATTAGAATCAGATCCATGCGATCAATGCAGTGGGGAAATCGGGTATTTATAGATAGGACGAACCAATTAGCATCCGCCACGTAAGAAGACTGACGTCGACGATGGGCTTGGGCCATCCGTAAGGGCCAAACAGTATTGGATCATTTGGGCTTACCCCAGCTGATCATATTGAGCCCATGTTTTTAACTTCCCTATAGAAGTATCCGAGTATTCATTCATCAGCAAGTCCAACAAACTTCGTTTGCAGAAACACCCGAAGGTTAAATCTATCGAGTAGTCCGAGGATCAGACTACTTGCTTTACATCAAATATTGCTCAAAGTGATCCGAGCTTGCAAGAGTTGTGTATTTATGCAGATTACTAAGACTACGCATTACATGACGGATCAAGAAAGCATAAGAACAGAAGCATTAATATCTCGAAAGAAGCATATTGTACTTGCATTACTAATACAGAACGGCAAATCAGTGTACTTGGCAACAGATCCGTGCCATTAAAAATTAATATTCAAAAGTTACAGAATTACTACGGGGCATACCCCGGACTTCTCATTGAGGAGGGGGCTGGCTTGGGCCGGCTTCATCAGTTCCAGGCAGATTGGTGGAGTACGGGTTGGCATTCGAGGCACCCATGCGTGACTCAGCAACAGCATCAAAGTTAGCCTTGATGTTCTCGAACAAGTTAAAGTCCGCGTCATGGCCAACAATCCGAGAAGGCATGAAGTACCAATTCTTCAGATAATTCATGTTATCATGGAAAGGCATGAAGCATACCTTCCCTATAGCCCCCGGGACACATTTGGGAAGAAAAGGTCCGCCGTTGGTGATCTCAATTTCACCTTCCTCAGTGACCACCTCCGCGAACTCACACGCCGCTAACCGCTCATCCGGGACGATTTCCATCGGGATTTCAACTCCACCAGCGTCCGCAGATGGATCCAATCCTTCCGCCTTCCAATCAAAGTTCGGAGACACCAGCCCCTTTGCTTGTAATTGGCCAATGGCAGATAAGAACCCCTCCAGGCGGAGAGCATCGGCCTTGTCCGCCATGAAGAACTTGAAAGAGTCCGACTTCATGAAGTCCTTTACAGCTTCAAGCCGGGCGAACTGGAGATCTTCGAGGAGCGCATCCATGGACTCTAGGAACGCCTTCATTGATGAGTCGATGAAGTTCTCCTACCACTCCACGTCCGACTTTGCTTGCTCCCAGCTAGCCTTCAGCTTGGCGATGAGTGTGTCCTTCTTCTTCAATTGGGCCTCTGCCCGCTTGACCTTCTCCGCTGATGCATCCAGCGCCTTATGCAGGTCCTCTTCAATAGTGGCCCGCTCACTGGCCTTCCACTGCATGGCCTTGATCATGCATCCGAGCTACAAGAAGTCCGCACAGTTACAAGTTATATTTTTAGCCAAAACCTGAAATCAAACAAGGAAAACACACGGAAGGTACTTACCGTTTAATGGAGTTCATGGATTTCTCCGACCCTCTCCACCTCAGGAAGTCCGCGACTCCGCTCATACTCCGCGTCAACGGCCGCTTGATCGGATAATGGCAGAACAGCGGAGAAAAGCTGCCTCTTCGATGCAGGAGAAGCATCTGAGGTCGCGCCCCTTTTCTTGCCAGAGACGATGGCATCCCGCATCAACACATCCCGCGGAGGCGCGGACGCAGCAGAACCACCAGGCCCAGAGGCCCTTGGAGCACCTGCGGTCGGTGGCTTCGACGCAGTCGTACTGCGGGTCGCAGGACCTTTGCCCTTGTTGGGCACCTCCAAGATCTGCGGATCCTCACCCGCCTTCCTCCGCCTCTACTCCTCAGCAGCAAATAGGGTCGCATTTTTGGGGTCCTCCATAGGCAAACTCGCGGAAGTATTGATGATCTTGGTCCTTTGGCCAGTAGCAAGTTCAAGAGCTTGTTGCTCCCTCTATTGCTTCTTATACTCTCGGAGGGTCGACATTATATATTCGAACCAGTAAGTTGCGAAAGGAACAAATGATATCAGCAACGGATCTATAAAACTACGAACAACAGTCTCATATGGAAATTATATATGACGCTCAACAGATGGAAAGAAAACATGAACCCTGAAAAATCCTTACAGAAGTCGGTCTTCCCTCCGACCTCAACAACGTCAGTCAGTCCACACAAATAGGGCAGCGGCTGACAAATCAATCCGTGGAACGGATAGGTTGGCCGATTATTTTTCTTGTGGATCTCCGCCACCCATGGAGCCACGTTTTTAGGAAGAGGGCGCCATTCCGGAATGCTCTCCCTCAAAAATTTTGTGGGCAACCCCCACAGTTCTCGCCTTCTCACGGACTCCCCAGGCTTTAAAGCCATCCGCACATAGATGTACTTCTCCCACCATTTAGATCCAAGTGAGGAGATGGGATCAGAGATAAAGTTATACGATTTGCTATTTACAAAAGTGTAGAAGAGGGGATTCCCCGGACTAAAAGTTACATTAAAGAGCTGCCTGAAGTTTTCAAAATTCCCAGACTGCCCCTTCTTCGCACAGCAAACCGCCAAGCAAATCAGGTTTCCCAAGGATTTGGGGATAACCTAGCTCGGACCTATTCCGATGTGATTCAATATGTGCTTGAACTCGGAGTCAATGGGGACCTTCCATCCGCAGGAGAAAGCCGCTTCGTGCACACACATATATCCCGCTGGCGGATTGTAGAATTCGTGCCCGAGTTCCGGGACCATAATTTCTACGGACTCGGGAATTTCCCACTTCCGCCTCCACTCTGGAATATCCTCAGGCTTCACCTTGGACGGACAGGTGGGGAGCAAACCATCCGTATTCAATTCACCATAGGGGTCCGCGATAACGACAGCAGACGCAGGACGAGGGAATTTAGTCCGCGCCGCCTTAGCCCCACGACCCGCAACCAGTGACGGATTATGTTGAGCGGGCACCCCTGGGTGCAAAACAAGTCGGCGCCCAGAACGTCCCCACGGACGAGCAGCTTGAGGGGCTTCCTCCTCTTCCTCCAGGTCATCATCCTCTTCTTCTCCTTCCTCCTCTTCTTCTCCACCTTCGGGTCTCCCAGATGTACTTGGCTTGGTCGGACCTGTTTCCGCCACAACATGGTCCTCCTCAACAGCCTCAAACATTTCTACATCATCTACCTCACGACCAGTGTCGCCTTCCTGCTCCATCCAAAGCACACTGCCACCAGCCGACATGCCACCACTGCCGATGGTCCGAGATTGGACTCGCACCCTTGTTCTCACAATATTTCTTTGGCTACTCGCCACATCATTCTGAGCAGCGGCAGTGCCACCGACCCCATGCCCAGCATATGAATCACCGGACGAGACAACCTCCACAACGTCCGCCTTGTTTACTTCCGCATGAAGTCTGTTCTGCGGAATCTCCAACTCCAGATCGTCTGACGCGGACGAGGTTACCGCACCAGACTCGGATCCTTGGTTTATTCCATCATCATAATCATGAACTTCGTGTTGATTCTGACTATCGTTCTCGGACATCCTAGGGCACAACAAAACAGATTAGAAAATGATATGGTGGTCGTCCGAGAGTTCGTTTATGTCGCTTATTAAGTCCCATGATCCGAAAAAGCCTACTTTATTGTGGGTTCCTATGGGTTATTGTCTCTACCTATTGGCACCTACCTTGGCATGCAAGGTCACGTCACAGGGGAGTTCTATGTGCCAATTGGCACTACTATCTGCCACACAAGGCGCAATATCAAAAGGTTCAACAAGCCTACTGACGCTATATTCTACCATACATGGCACATTTACAAGGCAAATCTACGAGTCATATCTACACGTTGATACCATAGTCCAACTACGGAACGCATGAAATACTAGAGTCACCAAAACTCGGCATACAGAACATTACTTGGCAGAAAACACCCTATCTATACAGTATACGAGCACGGGAATTCAACAAAGTAACAAAGCATACATGCATCCGTGGTAGAAGAAAAGATACTCGAAATTTAGAGAAGACCAGATTTACTTACTTGGTAAAATAGCTGGAGGAAGATTGAAAGACGACAAATCTTTGCTAGCTCACCGATAGTGATATGCACGGACGCTTTGATTACTCACTGAAAAACTTTGCTTGCTCCGAAGTTAGTTACTTGCTCGGATTACTTAGGAAATTTCTAGATTCAATTCGCCTAATGTGTGACAATGACATATCTGGCGATCTATTTATAGAGGGTTAGTTGGGGAAGATGAAGCGTCGCATCACTTGGATTCCAACCCCAGCCGTTGATCATTTCAATCTAACGGTTGCATCGGTTCACATTTGGCGAAATTACATCACGCCCCATAAATTTATTTTGGAAATTCTCCACTATCTCGGGATCGTCACTCATGGGCTGGATGGACGACTTACTGGGCCTCTTGGATCACTATTCATCAGCCCAGATGAACCATTTCACATATCCATCCCAACGGATTACTTCTTACACACTCTTCCATAAGAGACTTCTTTAAATCCTAAAACCGTACTCGGATCGCGATATATCTCGGATACAAATACCTTTTCCTTCTACAGTCCACGATTTTTCCTATCCCGGACTGTAGAATGAAAGCGGGGGGGGGGGGGGGGGGGGAGTGATATATTAATTTCTTGAAACACGGATACGGATTTTTTGCATGAAAAGAAGGGATTTTCTCCCTCACAATTAACGATTTGGACATGCTCCTAAGTACATATGTTCCATTACTCATAGTTCCACAACTATCTTCTACTAAGATACTTGGAAACTAGGGGGACATATGTTGATACGGATATATGTCTAATCCGGTAAGGGCGCCATAGAGTGTGTCCTAGAGCGCATCAAGGCTAAAATAGCCAATTAAGTATTTATCCAACCTTGGCTAGTCCGCCTTAAGGAAAGCCTTCCAGGTCAATCAGTACGCTCAAGTCAACACACCTTTTCAGCTGGTCCGACCTAGCTAGGTGCATGACTTCCGAACCTGACAAAAGGTCACATGGTTTCACCAAGCACCACACACTGTCAGTCCTAGGATGCCAAATGGACCGGACCAGATAAACTCGGACGCCACCTTAACAATAAGACCAAACGTATACACTGGAACCTCCAAGATACTTCTGAGCAGCTAGTATCTCGGACTGTCACTAAGCTACCTAGGAACAGACCAACTCAACAGAGATCGGATCATTCTAAAGGGTCTCACACGGACCCATCAGTGGAAATAGTACTCTAAGGGGATAAAGGACCAATCTACCCTCCCAGACCCATCTAATAGTATTAGACCCTCACATACCATTGGGCCATGGGCCAAGGGAGCATTGTTGTCCAAATCCTGAACATACACTTGGCATCATCTTATGAACCTCTTCATAAGTACATGATAACTATAAATATAACACAAGGTCCAAGACCTTAAGGTAAGTAAAGAAAAAGGGAGCCTCAAGTAATAAGTAATGAAGTATTCTTGATATTATAACCTTCCTCATAACTACTACATTGAGAGCCTTCCTCTCTCTCTTTAGTAAAGTCTCTTCTCGGTTTGACATCTAGCAAACCGGGTTACCTATCTACCCCCCCCCCCCCCCCCACACACACACACACACTTAGTCTTTTCAAGTGTCCAGGCTCGGACCAAATCACCAGGTCGGACTTCAAGTTGGAGGCGGACCTTAGATTAGAGATTTGTAGTAGTTTAGTTAGTGTTTGAGGCTCAACCCCTCAACAATACGCAGCTCATCATCCTTTCTACTGTGGGTATAACCAAATACGAATAATAAGTACGGATAATCTACACTAGTTTGCTTATACGATAAGAACCAGTTAAGGATGCACTATACGCAGCTCACAAACAACATGCAATTATACAGATATTACCTAATGGATGATAGATAGTCACAAATCACAACCGATGCATCAAGATTCGGAAGTTAGAGATAACAACTTATCACGTACAAGCTAAATAAGTAGTTGCACAATTGTTACCTGGACTCTTCAATGACAAGGGATCGGCTGAAAGGAATAAATGCTTCTATTAAATGAGATATTGAATCTCTAGAATGTTTAAAATGCTTGAAAGTAAGAAATTATAGACTAGGAAGGTCTGAAGGTATGTTCAAAACTAAGTACAATTGACCTATTTATAGAACCAAGTAAGTTCAAATTCAAAAATCATGGGAGAAACTGCCAGAAATCGTGGGTTTGCATGAACAGGTCTCACCACGGTGAAGGCCATGCTCAACGCGGTCGCCTGTTTTTCCAAACTTTCTGGTCAGTGTTGACCGCGGTGAGCCCATTTGCAAAATGGCTCACCGCGGTGAGCTGCTTCTCCGGGAAAGAGTTGGTTTTCCCCACTTTCTCCTCATTTGACTCCCTTTTCTCAACCTCCTTGTCACCTCTTGGAGTAGTGGCCCAGTATTAGCCTTGAGTGCTTCTAGAAGCTTCGAACGAGCTTTGATTCGCATACGCTCCTCCAATCCCTTGCCATTTTACATAAAAACACCTATAAAATTACAAAAACACAAAAAACACCCAAACGTAAAAACGCACCAAAAACACTAATAAAAGGCTAATGGACTTTACAAAACACGATAAAAAAGACTAAATAAGTTGTTAAAATAACGACTCATCATTAATAGTCTCTAACCAAAGTCGTTTAGACAACTTCATAGAACTAAGCATAACACGACCCATTTCCTGTAGTGTTCTATTCTTAGGTTCAGCGACTCCGTTTTGTTGCGGAGTTATGGGAGCAGAAAACTCGTGAGAGATGCCTTTCTTTTCACAAAATAGTGAAAATAATTGATTTTCAAACTCTCTTCCATGATCAGATCGAATTCTCTTCACACAGGTATTGTACACATTTTTTAAACGCACATACAAGGTTTTGAAGGTGTCAAATGTTTCAGATTTTTCTTTCAGAAAAGATACCCCAAGTGAAACGGGAAAAATCATCCACAATAACAAAGATGTACAGTTCACCACCATGACTAGCCACTTCAATAGGACCCATTAAGTCCATATGTAACAATTCAAAATAGGCATGAGTTCCACTCTTTTGACTTTCAACTGCTAAAGTTTGATGAGATGAACGTAGTTGTTTCCCCTTTAAGCAACCCCCACAAACAAGTTTGTCGGGACTTGTTAGCTTAGGTATCCATAACACAGCTACAAGTTTAACAAGTTTCTCCAGATTTTTGTAATTAACATGACCTAATTTCTTATGCCATATTACAAATTCATTCAAATGAACAGTGTTGCATTTTAAACTGGAACTCATCACATAGCAGTTATCTTGAGATCTAGTACCTGACATGACACACTCATAGTTATCATCAAAGACAATACAAGACTTTTTGTCAAAGTACAAACGTAGGTCATCATCACATATATGACTCACACTCAACAAATTTGCTATCAACCCATCAATTAGCAACAAATTCTTCAAGTTTGAAATTCCATCAAAGTTCAGAACTCCCTTGCCTAGTATCTTACCTTGTGTATCACCTCTATAGGTTACCAAGCCAGATGTTTGAGGAACATCTCTTAGATAATTCTTAGTATCAGTCATGTGTCTGGAGCATCCACTATTGAAGTACCATAGTCCTTCATTGTCAGAGCTAATAGCAGACAAAACAACACGACACACAAGATCTGGTTTAGGTTTCCAAACTTTCTTGACAACTTGACGGATTTTTCAGATGATGTTGAAACAACTGTAGATTTAACATTAGTAATCTTAGAACTTAAGTCTTTAACACAGACTTTGTCAGTATTCTCAACATTTTCTAAATACTCCTCATCTTTGAATTTGGACGTTTAACCAAGGATTTTCTGTAAACATAGCAAAAAGGCTTCTTATGAACGATTTTAAAGCAAAATTGACAAACAAAAGTTTTCTTGGAATTTTTGGTCTTATAATCATTTTCTTTAACAAAAGTTGGGGCATGTTTTAGAAAACTAAATGTTTTTGTCTTAACCTTGGTACAATCCAATTCAACTGTTGTATCATCAGTCGAATTTGGAAATCCCAAACCAGTTATCCCATCATTACCTTGTTCGATTACCTCACTGAGTTTGTACGAGCTCAAGTTCCATTTGGCAATGATTGACTCAGCACTATGCAGTTTTGCCAGGACGTTTTCCGTTTCAAATTCTTCCTTGGTAAGAGTGATCTCCAAGTGCAAGATTGTGTCCTTCAGCTACTGATTCTCCCTTTCTAATGGTTTCACAGATCTCTTCATATGTTTTATTTTCACAATAAGTTCTTCATACATCTTTTTCAGTTCTTCAATCATCTGTTCCTGAGTGAATTCCTCTTCAAAAGGGTAATCTGCATCAGACACAAAATAACATGCAAACATCTAAGATTAATGTTAGCGTTACAAAGACATAACTTGTCGAGTTCCAGACCCTGAGGATACACTGACATTTTCACTCTCATCTCATCATCACTTACACTCACAAAATAAAGTTTTTCGGCTTTCCAAAGTGCTGACACATTCATGTTTGTAGTGACCCCACCCTTTGCATTCAAAACACTGAATTTTCTCAAGAGCTTTTGGATTAGTTTTAGCAAGATCAGCATCTTTAGACACACGTTTCTCAGAAGAAATAAAAGGTTTATTTCTACTAAACTTTTTGACAAGATTGTTGTAATCCTTTTGAAAAGTTGCAAGAGACAATTCCTCACCATCACTCAAATCATCCTCAAGATTTTGATTTCCCTTAGACGTAGTAAACAAGGAGATGGCTTTATTTTTATTACTCTTCTGTTCCTCAAGACACATTTCATAATGCTTGAGGTTGTTCATTAGAGCATTGAAGTCCATAGTAGCCAAATGCTTGGTGTCCTCAAGCAAAACTCGCTTGGTTTCAAATTTTGAAGATAAAGTTCTTACAGCCTTATAGACTAGATGTTTGTTAGAGATGGGTTCACCAAGTAATTGCATTCATTGGAGATTGTCCTGAGATTTTTGAAATAGGTTGTGATAGTTTCATCTTCACCAATTCTAATACTGTCAAACTTACTTAGAAGTAATCTAGATTTGCTTTCCCTAATACTTTGATCTCCCTCACAGTGAGTTAGTAGGATTTCCCAAGCTTTCTTAGCAGTGGTACAGTTCTGAATTAGCAATCACATATGAGTGTCTATATAGCTGAAAATAGCATTAAGTGCCTTTTCATTATATGAAGATTCAGTCCATTCTTCTACAAACCATTGACTTTGAGGTTTCAGTACTACATCATCATCAGCACCTGGTGTTAGCATCGGAAACTTGTACCCTTCTAAGACAGATTTCCAAGAACGTACATCAATCCACACACTTATTAATTAAGTGCCTGGCTCTTGATGCCAATAGAAATAGTATAAGGGCCTGGACTTGTACTAAAAACTGTTCTTATACTACAGTTTATATCAATGATAATATAATTGTTGATGTAACAGTGACTCAAACTAAAAAACAAACACATCGGAAATAAACTAAATAGACACAGAGATGTTTTTCTTAGCTGGTACTTCCTCCATCTCTGAAATAGCTTCCCATTTTGCCATATTGGGTGTCCCAATCAAACCTTCTCATTTCCTTTTTTGGCAACCACTCACCCAACTAAAATATTAAATATACTCAAACATAAACCAACTAACATTATTTTATCCCACTTCCAACTTTAAAAATCAATTTAAGGGGCCCACTAGTACTATTCTATCCAAATGTAATATATACCTTATTTTTCTCCACCAAAAAAGTGAACGGAAAGCTATTCTCAGGACGGAGGAAGTATAATATACCAGCCGAGCCCGAGGTAAATATTCACAATATTGATAAGTGAATTTATCAAAACAATATTAAAGGTTTCACAATTCGAAACCTTCAATCCAAAAGCTAAACTAATAGAACATTATCATCTATTATATTGCTATTGATCTAGTCTAGCATAGATGATCGAGAAACCTATATCTATATATCCAACAACGGCAGCAAAGATTAGCAAACTCAAAGTAACTCGACACAACTTGATATCAATAAAGTGTATATGATCACTCTAGTCTCGTTACTTGTTCCTGTTCTTGATCTTGTATATATATAGCATTGTCATCGATCAAGTCCAGATCTTCTTTCCATGCTTATCCTCATTTTCAAGAGTCCAGTTGAAATATTTTCTTCAGAGAATCCTATCTTCGATCTTTTCTCTAAATACTCCAATCTATACAAGACTCTTCTAGATTCTCCAAATCTACAGACCTGTTAACACAAGAAACCAACACTGTCGAACTAGGTTAAAGAATAATGAAGAAGGCAATATTACTAAAATACCCTACAACAGATATAATTAGAGGTAAGTTCACTGTTGAAGTAACACCATATAAACAGTGCACTTTCAAAGACGATCATCACCTAAGAAATATGTAAGAAACTGGTAATTGGCCATAATATGATAGAAAATATTCAATCTTGAACCTAAAATGAGGGTTTAAAAGTGTGTTAAATCGCACATTTAATGGTCACATCAGTTACGGATGTAGAAAAATCAACATGTCCAACTTGAATCAAAATAAAATATAAGAGTGTAAAACATAATTAATCGAGTCAGGTGCCCAACAACCCCACCCGATTAAATAAACATTATTATTACACAAATTCATATGATACGGGTTTTTTGATGAAATGATTATTATTCAATCCGATTGGTTAATATATGACCTCACCTTAAATTTCTTGTCACTTGCTTTGATAAAGAGCATTGGGTGGAAGGGTCTTTGGCAAGTATATATGGCATTTCTCTTGTGGAATTGACAATTTTGTTGTCTCATTGGAAAGCATTTTTGGTTCGGTTCGGTGAAGCGGGTGGTGAAGAAATGGTAATGAAGCTTTCTTGCAAATAGGTGGATGAATTGGTATAGGATTTGTGTTAGTGAAGTTGGAAAGGTGAAGAGAAGAGATGAATTTTATGATGTTTGGTCGTTTTTTTGTACATTCGGAGCGATGTAATCTTGGAGCATTCCTTATGCTCATGTAAACATTGTCACATGTTTAGTAATATATTCTTTCGCCGTTTCAAAAACAAATATATACCCATTTTTGTGGGGTTTTCTAAGGAATACAAAAATAAAAGTTGGCCAAAGTCTTGGAAAATGTAAGATTTTCTAAAAGATAGGAAAGTCAAGGTTTTTTTGTTGTTTTTTGCGGTATTTGGGTTTTAGCGGTCTGACCGGCTGAGTTTCTTAAAAAACCGCTGAAACACACATTTTTTGTTATGCTTTTAATTGATTATGTTTTGGTTTTAAGTTGTTAGCATTGAAAGTTTCAGTTATAGTTCTAACGTATTTTGTTAATGTTTTAAGAGATGATGTGATGGTTTTTATGCGTCGGTATTAATGTATGTTTCAATTATAGTTTTAACCTCTTTTGTTAATTTTTTTATGAAATGGTGTGATGGTTTTAAGGAGCTACATGATAGTTTTAAGATGGTTTGTTATAGTTGTAAATGACAATCTAAAATCATTTACAAATATCATTAAACAAGTCTAAAAATTTCAGGGATGCCATTAAAACATCAATGAACAAGCTTATAATAAGCTACTTGAATGGTCGTTACAATGTCGAAATTGATTTTTTTTTTTTCCAATTAAACATGTTGGTGGACTTCAGCTTCCTGCCTTTTGTATTGGCATGGACTGGATTCAAAAGAAGTTGAGACTGGTTTGTTGCTTGGGATACGGTATTTTTCAATTGAGTGCTTGTTGCTTCAATACTGCAGCGACACCTTGAGAGACATATCATCAAACTCGAAGTCAGCATCAACACCTGCTTAAAACATTCACTAACTGGGTTAAAAACATAACAACACTCAATAAAACTATCACATTCTTGCTTAGAACAACAACAAAGCAGGAACATGCAACACAAGCTAAAAACAGTAACATTGATGCTTAAAACCATAACAATGACTACCATTTGCTTCCAGTGAATGAAATGCTTGTGTCTCAAAAAAAAAAAAAAATAACAGTGACTCTTAAAACTATAACAACGTCTCTTAAAACTATATCAAAGCAGGAACATGCAACACAAACTAAAGACAGTAACAATGATGCTTAAAGCAATAACAGTGAGTCTTAAAACTATAGCAATGCCTCTTAAAAATATAACAAAGCATGAAGATGCAACACAAGCTAAAAACAGTAACATTGATGCTTAAATCCACAACACTAATTGTTAAAACTATAACAATGTCTCTTTAAACTATAACAATGCCTCTTAGAATTATAACAAACCAGAAACATGCAACACAAGCTAAAAATAGTAATATTGATGTTTAAAACTATGACAGTGCCTCTTAAAATTATAAAAAAGCGGAAACATGCAACACAAACTAAAAATAGTAACATTGATGTTTAAAATCATAACAGTGCCACTTACAACTATAACAATGCCTCTTAAAACTATAACAAGCAGAAACATGCAACACAAGCTAAACACAGTAATATTGATGTTTAAAACTATAACAATGTCTCTTAAAACTATAACAAGTAGAAACATGCAACACAAGCTAAATACAATAACATTGATGCGTAAAACTCTAACAATGCATCTTAAAACTATAACAATGTCTCTTAAAACTATAACATAGCAGAAACATGCAACAAAAGCTAAAAACCATAACGATTGTTGTTAAAACAGTAAGGAACGTACGGATTTGCTGTTCAGATATTATATATTTCCAGATCTGAACATATTTTTGGGAATTATTTTCAGATATGACGAGATAGCTTCTTCATTGTTCTAGATTTGTGGATTTGGACATTATAGCAACTAGATCTGAAAGTTTTAAACAACTAATCATGAAAACTGAATCGAAAATCATGAAAAACACACAAAAAAAATGCTCAAAACACACACAAAACTCAGAATAACACACAAACACGCACAAAAAATGAGAGGTTTTTACCCGATTCATGTTGATAGAAGCTAGTTAGATCAAATCCAGTGGAAACGGCGAAGTTCCGGCGAGAAAAAGGTAGATGGGAGAGAGATTCGCACAAAACATGCACAAAACACATTTGGTGTGTTTTTTCTTTTTTCGATGGTTTTGGGTCTGATTTTGGTATACATATAGGCAACCAGTCCGGTTTAATTTCCATAAAAACCGCATTCTGGTTCATTTGATATGAAAGCCGAACTTTCCTATGTAATAAAAAGTCTTGATCTTTACTATACTTACTCTAAAAGTTGTTTAATGGCTATTAAAGTGGGAGATAGATATTATAAATAATGGTAAAAGTATATGAGATATAGATAACAACGTAAGAATAGCAGTGATTTCGAAAAAAAAAAAATATAAGAAGAATGGTTAGTGGCGCTTACTCTTTTACTATTATTATTAATATGATTGTGTGTTAAACAGGCGTTCATGAGACAGATACATGCATACATTATCCGCACAGAGAGAGTATTTTACTAGCATCATTTTTCAAACGTTCTGGTGATATTTTCCATGCCCCACCCCAAAAAAAATATAATTATTTCACTAGCATAACTTTTTCACATGTTTATAATTCTATAATTCTAATTCGGAGATTATTCATAACACCTAATTGAAGTATTCATTTGCAACAAAGATGACAAACATGATATGTCGACAAACATGGTGTATAAATAATAATTGTTCGGCAAGTTTAATTTTGTTATATAAAACCAAGTTATATACATTACATATGTATCAAGCGTATCAATTTCACTAAATTACTTATTTTACTATATAATTACATTATATAAAATTTTAATAATAATAATAACTTATAAATTGTCATCGACCGTATATTTTATTAGAGTTTTGCAAACTAAAAATGTTGTTATAATAACAGTGGAGTTCCATATACTTAATTATATTATCACCACACCCGTCGAGTATCGACATGTCATAAATTAGTCGATAATATTATTACAGTATGTATATAAGTGGACAACTATTGACGTTGTGCAATTGAGTACTTAATTTAAGTTAAATTGAACTCATTTATAATATATTCGTTAATAAAACTTTAATTATAAAAAAACAAATATATTTTATTCAATTAAAATACAATCCATAATTCAACTCCAATAAAATCAACTCATCCTTTAAGAAAACTCAATCTGTGTTTTACAATTAAATTTCAAACTATAATTCAACACAAATAAAATCAAGTTTTCATTAAAAACACAACGATAACTAATATTCCATCTCCAACTAAATTAAAACACATCAATTTTTACTAACCCAAACCCTAATTTAATTGGAAAAGAGACAATCTATTATCTGGAACAACGGTCGTATTACTTATCTTCATATACTTCTTTCATTATTTGTACTAAGTGCCGCCACAATAACAGGGTAGCGTGTTTTCAGGTTTTAGTTTAAAATTAATTTGTAGTGAAACTAAATTATGTGTGATACATGAGTCTTTGGTCATGGATCTTTTTCTTGTTTTGACTTTGGCATGTAGGTTACGGTCCGGTCCTAGTTCGATCTTTCGTAAAATAAAGTGTTCATGATTGTACACTATGCGTGCAGCTGTAAAATACACAGCAAATTAATTAAAGCAGTGAAGAAATCATTTGAAGCATCAAACCTTAGATCTGTAAAGCCAAAGCAAAAGTAATAGAGACATACAACATGTTGTTTAAAATCCAAACACTCTCATCATCTTGCTTACTTTTCACACCTACCTAAGAAATCAATCAATTAATTGGTGTTACCCAAATCACAAATAGAAGCACCATTTTCAGCAATGCACATGATGACGATCACTCCTGATGCTCTAACAGTGGATTTCAGAGCACCACCACCATCTCCGGTGGGGCCAGGGCGACGGTAAGTTCCTACTTACACATAATTTAAGTGTACTCGCGTTGTATGTGATTCGTTACTTAACCTTTAATGTTTACTCTATGAAAACCCGACAGGTCTTCCTATACCAACAACGATGATGTCCTGACAGAGTTCCTTCACCAATCGCTAAAAGTTCCCAACTTGGTACTTCCGGACAAAGCATTTCCCCGCCAACAATCCATTCGAAATCCACCTGTCTTGGATTTGGAGAGATTGGAGGAGATCGGGAGTGAATCCGAGAAGGAGATTGCCAAATTGTGTGGGGAGCAAGTGGGGTGCTTGGAGGTGATAAATCATGGGATTTCGCAGGATTTTGTTAAATTTGTGTTGGATTTAGGGGGTGGTGTGTTTCAGATTTCGCCCGAGAAGAAGATATCAGTTGTGAGATCACACGATAAGCGTTATGGTTACGAGGAGATTCATGGACAGGGGGAGTTTAATAGTAGTGTGGAAGATAAAGATGAAGAGTTTGTGTGGAGTTGTGGAGATGAAGGCATGAAAGTTCAGATGGTGGGAATTTGGCCTTCTGGATATTCAAATTTCAGGTACTATATATATGTTATTTTAGTAACTATGAATTCTGAAACGAAATGTGCACTTGTCGTAGGAGTTTTGAATCTTTGCGGTGTTAGATTCATCCACTCTTAATTTGTGCCA
The DNA here is from genome assembly GCA_026545765.1 of Plantago major. NCBI lineage: Eukaryota > Viridiplantae > Streptophyta > Magnoliopsida > Lamiales > Plantaginaceae > Plantago > Plantago major. The sequence continues at coordinate 62,927,167 of CM048844.1, read as the reverse complement.
TGTATGATTCGCCCCTTGTCAAATACCAACCCATGTCACTAGGTGTGGGTTAGGGGTTCGGTCGGCTCTGATACCATTTGTAACAATTCGTCCCCATGTGAGATGAGTGAGTTTCTACCATTTGGGCTGGCGTGGTTACTTTTCAACTGGTCTTCAAGTGCATGCTGGCGTGGTTACTCTTCAACACTCTTAAGTTGTTCTTACTCTTCAATACATGTCATTTTTCGCGTATTTTATCATCACTTATGCACACACAATGAGAAATTTCGTTGGATCGCCCTAAGATTGATACGGAGCAGACACACTTAACTTTAGAGATTTGTTACAATAAATTTCTCAAAAGAATGGTTCACTTGTTGGTATAGAGCATTCTCAGTCCCTTTAAACTCTCTTGGACACGGGCGTCAAAATCAAATTCAATAAATTAGTTTTACTTAACTTCAAATGCTACCCCATCCAATTCATGTTCAAATCGCATTTACCTCACAACTTAGTTATTACTTCCTCCGTCCCGACCCATGTTACCCATTTTGACTTTTTTTGGTCAACCGTTTTCAACTTTGACTACGAATAAATCTTAAACGGTAAATGTAAAATGTTTAATTAAATTATATTATAAAACTTTAATTGTAGTCAAAGTTGGACACTATTGACTGGAAAAAGTCAAAGTGGATAACATGGGACGGGACAGAGGAAGTACAAAATATCCAATTTTACACTTTTCAAATTTCTGAATTACAAAATCACCAAAACTAAACTTTTTCAATTATTTATTTTTTCTTTCCGTTTATATTTAATTATTTGTAAAATAATCCATTAAAAGTTTAATTCTATCACTAACTTCATACCTACTTGTAAATGCATTGTACGGTAGTGCGGATGAGGAAAATATAAAATTTTAAACTATATAATTTAAAAGCATATAAAACCAAATATAAGCAATTAGAGTGTCTAAGCACATAAAGCGCAAAGCTATGACGGATTGGAAGTTTCAGGGTGATCTAGGTTTGCAGCTTCCGATCCATTTGCCAATTCGGAGCGGTAAGCTCAAGTTTGGAGCATCTGCGTGCGATCTGGAGCGTGGAATCTCTAGCTAAACTCCAAAACCCTCCATTATATTCCATTTTGGAAAAAGTTACATTTATTATTCTCATAATCATTCTGCGTTGAATTTAATTTACTCTTAAATGATATTAATAAATAAATTATTAAAATTATATAATGAAAATTTAGTAATTAAATTTTTATTATATGATTTTATTAAATTATTTACTATTATCGTTTATGAGTAATTTGTGTAAACTCAAGACAACCGGCCAAAAAGTCAAAATGTAACACTTTCTCCTAAATAATGATTATTAAATGTACAAAACACCCTCAATTATTGAAATTGCACCAAATCCCACGAAACATGAATAAATATTGCACGAAACACCCTCAATTATTTTGATTGCACCTAACCCTCTAAAACAATAACAATTACCTCATTTTCCCCTCAATTATCAAAATTTCTCCAAATCTCCAAAAATGTTAATAAATATAGCGAGAAATTGAAACTACTAATTGTTAAATGTATTCTTCACATACAGAAAATGAGACCGTACATTATTCATGCTTGTTGAGTTACAAAGTTATGTATAGTTTTTATTAAATTTATAAGGAAAATCTTTTTACTAAAATGTATAATTAAAACATAAAAAAAATGATTATAGGATATAAAAATGACCCTTAGGTCTCTGTTTTTCGTGTACTACTATGAATCCCAGAAATTGTGACCATCTGATGGTTAGGTCGGTGTTTCTTTCTATTTTTTATAATTATAATGATATACCATTATAAGATTAAATGAAAAACTAAAAACAATACTCCCTCCGTCCCGGAGAACTTCATACATTAGGGTTAGCACGCAGTTTTATGGGAAAAAGTGTACTTTTAATGTCAAATTGTGTAATTTGAGTGTAAAGTTGAGATTGTTTATTATTTGTTGGGTGTGGGGTAGCTTACTTTTTTAGTAATGAATGAAGTTCTGTGGGACGGCTAAAAATGGCAAATGTATGAAGTTCTGCGGGACGGAGGGAGTAAGAATCAATAAAAAGAATAAAGAAATATTGATCCTGACATTCGTACTCATTAATGGTGACTAAACGCTCACTGTTTTTTGACAACCCTAGTGTTCCATGGAATCGGAGATATTATGGCCCTTTTATTTATTTAATTGTTTTCTAATTTCTTATGTTTTGTTAAATTGAAAATTGCAATTTCTTTTTAAAAGAATAGGGGTGACTTTGTAACATTATAGGTATAAATAATCTTATTTGTTGCGTGTGAAGCGTATCTTCAGTTATATGGACGAAAAAGGAATTTTCCGCTATTTTTTCAATGGTTCGTGGGGATTTGGTGCAATGTTGATAAGTGAGCATCAATCGTGCTATGTTTATTAATGTTTCAGGGGATTTGGTGCAATTTTGATGATTGAGGGTATATCGTGCAATGTTTATTAATATTTCGGAGGATTTAGTGCAATTTTAATAATTGAATGTGTTTCGTGTATGTTTAGTATAATTGGCGAGGGTTTTATGTAGTTTACCTGAATCTCTAGTGTAGAGCTTCAACGGATGCCCTAATGCTCCATCTTTTTAATTACTCACATTCTTTTAACCATTCACTCTATAAGTGGCACAAAGTGTAATGAAAATAGAAACTTATCTATGTGATATTATATTAATAAAATTGTTGGTAGATGATCAATTGTAGGAAAACAAAACGTATAAAGTGCAAGAGAGTGTGTAAGGTAATTAATAAGTGGAAATTGTGATTTCCATCAAGAAAAGTGAATATTTATAAAAATCATCATATGTGAATTATGATAATGTTTTAAATAAAATGGAGGGAGTATTCTTTCCGTTTTAGGATTAGTTTTCATAATTAGGATATTAGGGGATTTAACCCGATTAAATTTGGGGCAAAATTGAAAGCTAAAATATAGTTGGGCATTATTTAGAAATATTTTGTCCTGTCATAAAAATACGAAATGTTTGAGACAGTTGTATATAGAATAAAATGCTGTACATTTTAAATTTACTCCATTTAATTTCATTTTATATTTAACTATAGTTGAGATTCAATTATTCAACTCAGAAATCAGATTTTTAGCTTATATGCAAGTTTAATTTCAAAGAGTGGGATGAGGGTTCTCCGCAGCTCAAAATGAATTTCTTTACATGTGAGAAGAAGAGGAATCTCTTTGGTTAACAAATTGGCGGGTGACAGCCATTTTCCGCCACTTGAAACACCACTTCAAGTTTGGCAATCAATATGTTAATCAAATTCAATAAAAGGGTATTTTTAATACATAAGTTACAAGTTAAAAGGTTATTATCACTTTTATAGTCAATATATCTATCAAGATATATCAAAAGACTCGCTTCAACTTGAAGAAAATTTAATCTCCTAGTCCAAGTCGTAATATGTCCTATTAGGTTTTGTATTGGTATCTTCTATTGTTTCCAAGGTTCACCAATTTGCAATTTCTTCAAATGGTTGTGTTTTCCTCTCAATTTTTTTCGATCCCTTCTTGATCAAATCTATGATCAATCTCACTATCATTGCATCTTGTTTATCCTCTTCGTTTTGGTCTTTGACTACTCTTGTCCCTCTATGCTTACTCTGGAACAGCCTCTATGTGGTCACATGTTGATCTCCTCTCTATATGATATTACTCTGTGTGGACACATGTTGATCACATCTATGCTTGCTTTGGACATGTCTCATGTGGTCACCTATGTTGATCTCCTCTTGACATTGTTGGTCCAGCTAAACGGTAATGTAAAAGACTAGAAGGGGGGGGGGGGGGGGGAATAGTCATTTCAAACTTTTGTCGATTCACATATTTCTGATACTTAGTCGTCAGAGAGCAGAAGACTTTGTGATAAGTGCTTGACGTGTGTGAGTGTCAGTTAGCTATAACAACAATGTACATCACAGATTATAAGTAGGTAACTGAAACATAAGTGCAATAAGTAAATGATACAGAAGTTTATAGTGGAATCTGAGGGTGCCGTAATCCCTCAACTAATCCACTCGCCCTGTCACAGGACTTGAATTCACAAAGACAAGATGATGAGGTTCCTCATAAAACCTTATCTCTAGTCAAATCCCTTAATAACACTAGGTTCCCAACCAAGTGTTCCCCCTGAGTTATTCCCTAGCTTTCTGATGTGCACTCAGAGATTTGATTTCGTTGTAGAACCTGCAATCCCTAAATACAATCAAAGATTAAATTTATTTATGTCGGAAGTCTACAAATTCATAGTTCATAGCGGAAAGCTGACTCGGGATGTCGTTTTCCACGGACACTTAGGATAAGAGCAAGCAAATATCGTATGTAAATTGTATGCAGAAAGTAAACAGATTATTGCAGAGCAGATGATTAGATCGCAGTAAACCCTAATTGACTTGATGTATTCGATGGTGAGAAGGTGTAAAGGACCCCCAACCTCCCTCTATCTATGCTACTCCCAACTTCCTAGTTAAAATCCTACGCGATTACCTCTAATGAACAACAGGGCATAATAGTATGGTGCTCAAGGCCCAGTCGGCACGAGTACCCCTACTCAGTTCAATGAAACTACTGTGTCACTCAGCAGAACATCACCCCACGAAGGATTTATAGAGTTCTATAACCAAGAATTACGTCTAATAATTATTCCATTAATATAACACGGCATATAAAGAAGTAGCAACAACAGAGTTTCGACGGTTTGCCTTTACAAGATAAAGTTAGCTACTCATAGTATTCTACTAAAGATAGAAATCGAAAAGAACAATAAAAGAAAGAAGAAGAAGAAGAAGAAGAAGAAGAAGAAGAAGAAGAAGAAGAAGAAGAAGAAGAAGAAGCAGCAGCTTAGTCTCTGATGTCTTCGGGCTGCTTCTAGGGTTTCTTCCCTCTGGGTGCCTGACGGCCAACAGTTTTGAGGTTTCACTTTCCCGATGACTGGTTCTCTCTCAAGAGAGCTTCTTTGTGAGCGGTGTAGAATTATGAGACCCCAAGGGTCTTATTTATACTGTAAATTCCGAGCTCTGTCCGCCATTGTTCATTAAGGATAGTTAGAAAGGCCGGCTCCAGCCTGACAGGCCAGGAAAAGCCTGTTCTTGGAACATTCTGCCTCACTATGGTCGACAATGGACCGCACAACGCCTTCTGCGGTCGATTGTGGACCGCCCACCTTCGATATCTTCAGGTTTTTGTCTGTTTTCTTCGCTCTTTGATTTCGGGCTTCGTAACTGCGTTTCCTCGGAAAGTGGTCTTCTACAATGTTGTAGTATCTTCAAATATCTTCACACTGGTTGGTCATATGACATGTTTTGACGCCTTGAACTCCGTGCAATGGCCAATTCAACATATTTGATTAACTTCCTCGATTTCGCCCAAATATGACATTTTGGTACCCGAAATCGTGCAATTCTTCAGAAAAATGATCATGACCTACAAAATACACAAGAAGTTGGTAATTGGCCAAAATATGATACGAATATTGAATCTTGGGCAAAAAACGAGGGTATAAAAGCGTGCAAAATCGCACATTTCATGGTCACATAACTTTCTCAACTAAGTACTTCCTCTACTCAGTAACCTTTGAGCAATTCCTCAGCTTCCTAAACCAAGTACTTCCTATGCTCAGATAGGGCATGTTAGGAATATCTGTTTAGATTTTGATCAGCAACCTCAATGACTTCTCTTAGCTCGGAAAGGTAACTAGTACTCTTAGTTCACTTGAACATTGTAAAAGAGGAAGCTTACTGAGTATGTTAGTCTAGCATATCTTGTATAGGATGGTAGGTCTCAAAATGTAATTTTTATATTTTTTATGAAGACCAAGAAGGAAGCATCCAGCAAAAGAACTCAATTTTTGAAGATCAAGAAACTGCACGAGATTGCTGAAGACTAAGGAGATATGTCTCCTCAGATACATCTTCCCAGATACCTTAAAGAAACAAGTGTTTTCAAAAGAACAAGTTTCCTATTAGATATCTGAGAAGGTAAGGTCACTAAGAAAGGAGAGTGTCAGGGCTCAGATACCTTGCACTTATCCGTTGAGACTACAGGACAAAAATAGTACAGTGCATTAATTACGCAGACAGAGATGTCTGAACAAAAGAGGAAATCTCTTAAAAGAGACAAAGCTCACTGCAATACTATTTACAGATATCAATAGTTTGAATTTCAAAGAAGCTTAACGGATATTATTCAAACGGCTTGAAATTCAACTATAAATATCAACACTTAGAATGCTTGAAGACACACCTTGAACACTGACACCATAACTCAAATTATACTCAAGCATACAAGCCCTCATACTACTTACTCTCTCTAGCTTACTGTTGCGACTAAAGCTCTTGATTTCTAAGCAGCACGAAAGTTCTAAGTGTCTTGATCCTTAATAAGCATTGTTCATTGTGAAAGAGTTGAATCAAAAGATCAAGTTGCGACTGATATCTGAGATTCATTGTCTTGAACATACAACAAAGACTTGGGTCAGTAAAGAACAACTTACCATACATTGTGAAGTGTATTAAGTAAGATTGATTCTATAGAGCTATCTGAACATAACTACATAAGTTATAAAGAAAGTTCACCAGACAAACTACCATAACCAACACCACAAAGGCGTTGAGCATAGGAAGTACTTAGTTTGGGAAACTAAGGAACAGCTCAAAGGTTACTGAGTAGAGGAAGTACTTGGCTCAGATAGCTGGGGAACAACTCAAGGGGAAGACTTAGTTGGGAACCTAGTGTAACAGGGATCAAGAGATAGGATTTTGTAAGGGGAACTCATCATCTTATCTTAGTGAATTCAAGTCCTGAGAAAGTGCGAGTTTATTAGTTGAGGGATTACGCCACCCTCAGATACCACTATAAAGCCTTGTGTCATTTACTTACTGCACCTTACTTATTTCATTATTTACTTGTTGAGTATTTACACACTTATAGCTTGCTGAGCATGTGCACTTGTCACTAAAGTCTTCCGCTTTCTGATTATAAGTATCAGATATCTGAGAAATTGTTTTATTGACAAAAGTGTGAAAAGACTATTCAACCCCGAGTCTTTTACTTTGCCATTATCTGGACCAACAGGTTAGGACTTTAGCTTTCTCAATTAAATCATTTCCTTAACACGCATGTTGGTGTTTTTGAGGTTATAGAGTTATCACAGTAAGTTCAACCTTGTAACGTTTCTCAGTTACTTAGTTAGAACTTGTAGAATCAATCTTCCTTAATACTCTTTTCAAAGAATGGGAAGTTGTTCTCAATTAGCCAAGGCTTGTTACATGTTTAGGAGAATGAATACTGATTTAGTCGCAACTTTGATCTTGTGATTCAACTCGTTCACAGTATGCAAGGATATTGTTGCAGTTCAGGACACGAACTTGAGAGCTACTTAGAAACTGGGAGCTTGAGTCGCAACAGTAAGCTTGAGAGATTGAAAGTAGGTTCGAAGGTTTGTATGCTTGTGTTCATTCTGTGTTGTGTGTCTTCAAACATTCTAAGTGGTGATATTTATAGTTGAGAATCCTCCCGTTTGAATAGTATATGTTAGGCATTATGGGATTCAAACTACTGACATCTGAGATAGTAGTGCAATGGGCTTTATCTCTTTGCAGAGACTGTCCTCTTTTGTTCAGACAACTATGTCTGCGTAATTAATGCAATGTACTATTTTATCCTGTAGTCGCAACGGATATGTGCAAGGTATCTAAACCTTTACACAATCCTTTCTCAGTTTCCTTTTGTCTTCAGAAACTTGTTTTTTAACAACAATTGTTTCCTCAAGGTATTTGAGGATAGGTATATGAGGAGACCTTCCTTCCTTGTCTTCAGTTATCTTGTGCAGTCTACTTGATCTTCAAATTGAGTGTCTTCTGTTGGATGCTTGCTTCTTGGTCTTCAATAAAGATATAAAAATTAAATTCAAAAGACCTAACATCGAATACAAGATTAACTAAATTAACATACTCAGTAAGCTTTCTCTTTTACAATGTTTAAGTGAACTAAAAGTACTAGTAACCTTTCTAAGATAAGGTAGGTCATTTAAGTTGTTGATCAAAATCTAAAAGATATTCCTAATATGCATGCTCTAGGTTTGTCTCTATCTCAACATGCTCTCGAATGATCATGATCTCAGCCTGCTCTGGGTTGATCTCTATTTCTACTGTCTTTGGGCTTATATACTATTGCTATTATTTCTTTTCCTTCATCTAATATCAAAGATGAAGATGCGTGATATCCATGTTCCTCTTGAGGGGGGTGTCGAGATATATAAAAAAAAATTATTTCAACTTGAAAAAAAATTCATCTCCTAGTCCAAGTCATATTCTATCATATTACTACGTTTTGTATTAAATATCTTCTATAGCTTACTTTTCGTTTCCTAGTATAGTATTAATTAGCTAGTTTATATGTCTATTTATGCTTTTTTTGCTTTCTATTTTCTTGTACGACTTACTTCGATAGATTGATCATTCATCAATATAATATTGTTTTCTTTCAATCTGTATATTGTAACAATATTTGCTATCTAAATTACATATATAACATTTGATAACCCCTGAACTACCTTCGGTTCATCGAATTTCACGGGCCTTGTTTTTACAAATGTATCTCTTCATGTGTCAGACTCGCGTGATGGACACACCTTCTATATGTGTCCACGAGTTCAAAATTTACTAATGGCGCGTCTGATACGTGTTCAAGGTGTGTACCCGAGTCTATGCGTCTAATACGTGTGTGACATGTACATTTAAGACTTTTTTTGTGTCGGTGAATCCTATTTAAAAGGTTACGTTTGGTGATCCGGATCATAATCTGCGAGAATGGCCTTTTTTTTAGAATTGTTAAAGTTTCATATTTTGGGACGAAAGGAATTAATAACTAAGATATATTAATTCTCTGACAAGGCTTATATTGTGTGCAGTAAAAACCTGGAAATGTTATGGGCGCAAATTGAAGCAATAGGTGGGAAAATTCTGACATTCCTGCAACAAAAAAGTTCAATAAAATTTGATACAGCAGCGTTGGAACGAGGAGTTGTTGCCGCGAAAATGTGTCATATTCGCAAGAATGTGGGAAGCAAGAACTGGTCGGAGAAGTCATTGAGATACGATGTGATCAGAACGTTGATAAGCGGATCAGAATTCCCACATGCATTGTGTGTTCATATATGCGATGGAGCAACTGAATTTCAGGTTTACTCAAAGAAAGGTTGGGTTTCCTTTTGCCCAACTCAGGGTTCTTTAGTACTCACGCTTGGTGACAAGGTGCAGGTACATCTACTACATAATCATTTTTAATATCTAGTTGGAAATTGATATATACATGGAAGTGTTTGTTAACGGTAAAGTAAAAGTGTATCGATATCATGTAATTTTTATCACATAACAGCACAACAGAATGTTAAGAATGAAAGTTGGATTCCTTTTTGCTAGTGAGAGAATCCGTAAACACTCAGAGAAATATAGATGGGGAGAGAATAATACAATCTCTACTGATACTAAAAGAATTTCGGGAATCAATTATCAAGCCCATTTTTACAGTTATCACATATCTAACTTCTCTTAAAAATATGGATAGGTACAAATTTATAAATAATAGAGTTTTAGTTGATTTCACATAAACTGGTGAAATAATTAAGATATCACAACTAATTTTTTAATTAATAATTTTAAATAAATACAGTTTATTATAATCATTCTTAAAGAATTTATATTGCCCGATTTAATTAAAATTTAAGTTAACGTACAAAACGTCTCACGCTGGTATCCGTATGTTAACGTTGCTAGTTAACTAAAAAAATAATTTTTTTTTCATTCATGTTCTGATAATACACGTACAATTGTATAAATAGGTGATTAGAGTCAATAACTACATAATTACATGTCTCTATCACTTCAACTTGATTACTTACTATAATTGCATCAAATTAACACTACTAATATAGTAATATATTTACTCATAATAGAATGTACCAAGTACATACCAATAAAAAATACTAATGTTAGCCCATATCACAGAATTGTATTAATCTCACTTTTCATATGACACATTTTTTACTTTGATCAGTCGTTAACAAAAACTGTCATGTTTATATCAATTCGTCATCTAGAATCTAGCTATGCTGACATTTTTCTACAGGAATGGACAGGTGGACAGTATAAACATGTAATAGGAAGGCCAGTGTTTGGAAGTGCAGATGGAAATCAAATTTCAATGAGTTTCCTCTATTCACCACCTAATCTTGCTACAAACTCTAATATCCATGACACTGAACCTGACACGGTTTCGATCACCCAACAAATAATATTATTTCTAATATTTACTCTTGCTTATCAACTTTTTCTTCACATTCACAAAATGTTATACAAGTAACTTATATGTATAATCCCCCACTTTGTGTGTAATGTTCACTACCAAGATTTGATTTTTTTTTCTTATTTGTGTCCCTAGTTTCAAAAGTGTGCAGAGTCCTTTGAATGTGGTGTATGTTTTTATCAGAACAATTACAACTTCATTTTTTTTACAGTGTGCAATCGATAAAATATATGTTGTGATATTGATCCTTCTAATGGTAGTGATTTTTTTCAATCATTTTTACTTGTATTTTTATGATAACCTTTCTAATGTTTAGTTAATCTTAGTACTGTTATAAGGTAGAATATTTTTTCCTCAAAATTAAACATAAATTAAGGAAAAGAAGTCTTAAAATCAAGTTGACATTAATGATATAAATTCAATGTTGGTACTTTAGTCCACAACATTAATGATATTCTCTCCCTTCCCTTCGTTTCAGCAAAATCTTTACAACTGAAATTGGCACAACTAATAAGATTAATGAGTAACATAAATGGTTTACATTAATAAAGTTGGATGTAGGTGGTAAAAAGTAAGAGGGGAAAGATAAAACATTAGTGATAAATTTTTTTTTACAGATAGTGGTTTTCATTTAAGGGGATGTAAAGTAATTAAAGAATCTCCAAAATGGCAAACTGCATTATATTTTGGTAATGCCTCTGTTCCGCAAAATTTTATACATTTGTCATTTTTAATCGTACCATAGAACTTCATACATTACTAAAAAAGTAAACTACCCCACACCCAACAAATAATAAACAATCTCAACTTTACACTCAAATTACACAATTTACCATTAAAAGTATACTTTTTCCCACTTTTTCTATATTCTATCATTATTTTAACTTTTCGCATAAAACTGAGCGCTAACCTTAATGTATAAAGTTTTTCGGGACAGTGGGAGTATAAAATCAAGTTTTTTGGGTATCAGTTTGGAGTTGAGATGTAGAACTCTAATTGGAGCAGTGGTTGAAAATGTTGAACTGTGGAGTGGGGTCATATCGTTGATTTACATGGGCCGAGCTATAAGAGTCTTAGAAGAATAGTTGGGAAACAAATTACAACTATATTTTGGAGGCCAAATGGTGCTTCACTAATGCACTAATGCGATGAAGGGCGAACCAAGATTTCAACCTCGGAGGCAAAATTATATATACTCCCTCCGTTTCATTAAAAACTTCATTTCCTTTTATGATGTTTCGTTACAAACTTCCTAACTCAAAAAAGGAAAGTTTTTATCCCATTAACTAAATTTTTATTTTTTCTCTTTTCTATTTTATCATCATTTTATCCACTCTCTCACTTTTACTTTATCACCCACTTACAACTTTATCAATATACAACCACTCACAAACTAATATTTAACCAATTCTTCTATTTTATCATCATTTTATCCTCTCTCACTTTTACTTTATCACCCACTTACAACTTTATCAATATACAACCACTCACAAACTAATATTTAACTAATTCTTCTTAAACAAAGAGAAAATAACCCCTTAGGAAACTTTTAATGGACTAAAAGGAGTATAAGATTTTTCGGAGGATTAAGAGGGTTGAAATCCAAAATTTTCAAAAATATTACCCATAAAAAAAAAAATTCCCACCCAAATGCAGTATTGCCTTCCCTTCCCAAACCACCTTCTCCTCCAAGCATAAAAAAATCACCACAGTTCTACAAGAATCTATCCCGTTGCTTCCAATCGAGTAGAGAAGGGGTAAAGTTCATTGACCGGTAAAACCCTACGGAGAGCAACTATGTGATCTGCTTATAATCAAGGAGATTGGATCACCACAAGGGACTAATCGAGATTCCTGGCTTCAGAAGCTCCATCAATAGGAATAGGAGTAAAATGAATCAAATCTTTATGCTTGCCTTACCGACTAAAACATCAATGAAGAATTCTGAGGGTAGAGAAAGAAGGGTGAGGTAGTAAGTGAAAAGTTGCAAGGAATGCAGTAATCGTTGGTACTCAAGCTGTAAATAAAATCACCTCATGTGACTTACAAGATAGTTTATTGTAAAATGCTATACACCACAGAGAATAATATATGCTGCCACAAATATATCTTTTACTCTGCCAGCAAATTGATAAATGCCGAACAGGAAACACAAGACCCTATCATTTAGCTTCTGTACTTTGACCTTGCGGCAACAAGCATTTCAAAGGCCTGGATTAGATCCTCAAAGATCCTTCTCTGGCTAGATACATCATCAGGTTAAGATCGTTTCCAACCTTATGAAACTGTGCGACCATAGCAAACAGATGCGATATACAGATTCTTTGCCCACTTCTCCTGTTACACAAAAGAAAGAAATCAAAGGTCAGTGTTTCTGTACAAGGACGGATATAGAGTACAACCTCTGCATAAAGGCCAGATCACAGAATACCCCTATAGTTTAAAAAAATACAGTGAAACCTCCAAAATAATATTTGCAGATGTAAGAATTTCTGTAACACTAGGAACAGCACTGTTCTGTAATCTTAGCCAAACAAATGAGAAGTACATATAATTTCTAAGAATCTAAGAACTGGGGAAGCCAAGCCACTAAAAAACAACCATTATGCGACCGAGGTACGTGTGGCTCAAACAATCTTCTTCCTTGTTTTTTTTTTTTTTTTCAGTGATCACACATATTTGGACATTCAAGGGTGTTTATGCGCATCGAGCAATAACGAAATCAGCAAAATACAGTAATAACAATAAAAATAAGAGAAAGTCTCCTGGGAACTTTATAGAGGGACTAAAAAAGACTTATGATTATAGCTAGAAACATTATAGGTTTTACTAAGCGAGAAACATTAGGAATTTTACTAAAAACATCAATGCTATCCATAAACGTAAGGAAAGTATTTTTGTTAAATAATACTCCCTCTATCCCAATTTCAACTTCCCGTATTCCATTTTGGGAAGTCCCAATTGCAACTTCCCATCCCTTAAATGGAAAATCTCTCTCATACTTTATTCTCTATCTCTCATACTTTATCACTATCTCTCCTACTTTATTTACTTTTCTCTTAAAATTTTGTGTCCGGGCCCACGGAAAGTTTAAACTGGGACGGAGGGATTACTTGTTTTATGTACAACACCGATGTTCAAATGTAAAATAGTTGATGATATAAAACTACATTAAATGGCGAGTCATAAATTTTTACTGATAAAACATTATTGATTTTGTTAAAAAAAAAAAAAAATTTACGTAAGAACATCAGTTTGAATCTTTTTAGCTTAAAAAGAGACCACCTTCACAAGACTTGTTTGAATAATAATAATAATAATAATAATAATAATAATAATAATAATAATAATAAGTAACTAACCTTAACATGTGCACTGGGAAAGGCAGATGTACGGAGTGTCTCTTGTGTTTCATCCACTGGTTTCCTTCTTGGTTTGCTCAACACAAAAGCAGCCTGGTCATTTGTTGCAGCAGTAGCAGTTACACGGAATCCATTATCCCAGCGCCGGTGGATGCCATCACTTGGATACAGAAAATCTAATTCCACCACCTATACAACAAGCATTTATCGTATCAGCAAAGAAAAACACTTAACTAAAGAAAACCTAGTTGTGCAACCTATTTGTTTGCATCTTAAAGAAAATGAAATAAACATCATGCCCATGAGAACACCTGCTCAGAAAATCCAGCACCACGAGACATAACAATTCCCCATCTGTTCCCAGCAGTGGCCATGGCAGTGACGAAAAAACCTTCCCTCCACTTTTTGTTTATCCACTTGAATGGAAACGACTCACTAACTTTGTAGGACTGTTGCAAATACTGTGTACCTGTAGCATATTTTGAACAATTAGTAAATTAAATGCTTGGATAAACAGCAAGAAGTTGACATAAAATTTCACAAGAATAATTACCTTTTGACATTACTACTAATGAACTACCATTTGATGCTCCCGCAACTGCAGTGATATAAAAATTCTTTTCCCAGTTTTCCATTATCCATTCCTGAAAGTTAGCAGTATATATCACAGCTTAAAATATTGAACTTCTGTGATTCATTGATCTTGATCTATCGTGTTTCCGAATAACGCAGATTTTGAGCAATAAAAGAGTTGAAATTAATTTGCGTCCCAGATACTATGGAATTGTGTGTGTGTGTGTGTGTGCCGGGGTGGGTGGGGGGAGTATTTCCTTCGTCTAGCACATTTAAAGAAGCAGCTATTAGTCTCTGTGTACCTTGTGAAGAAAGAGAGGTGAAAGCTCATAAATTTGTGCTGAGAAGCCGGTGCCAGCATCCATTATTAGTGCCCATAGATTTTGACAAGACGCTACACAACTGATATATAGGCCATCTTCTGTCCCTTTGTCAATGTGTTGAGAAAGCCTTGTATCCATCACGTTATAGTGATATCTTCAACGAAACCAACAAAAATGTAAGCTCGGAGCAAGACAAACAGCCCTTTGGCTCCATTGTTGTTATTTTTGGACAATTCAGGGAAAAGGAAAATCATATTGTGATGTTCAATTATTTAAAAATGCGGATTTTGATTATTTTCCTTGTAAAATTGTCAGTTGCTTTCTTTCCACTCAGTTTTTGGGCAAAAGAAATTGTTTAAAGTGCACTATGGAACAGTCACAAGACATCTTAACAAACCAAATCATATCCATAAAGTTCAATGAATTTCACCAAAACTCTGTAACTTGTGATATAATTTTATTGACGAAGCAAGGGAGAAGAAAAAAAAACACAACACAATGGCTAGAAAAAAAAAATCCGTGAGTGGACTTGATTGACGATATTCGCAAATGTAAATACAATTAAAATAGTAAAAAGACCAAATGAAATTTATTTGGGGGATGGTGTTGGTGGAAAATGCAGTCAATGAGATTGTAAGAACCTTATTATACACATGTAAATGTATGTGTCTACCGTTGGGAAAGAAAAAAGGATTTAGCATTGAATGGATGTAATAAGAGTTAGAATTTTTATTTGGAAAATCATCAACATCAAAAAGACTAAAATTGTTTACTTATTTCACTGGAGGGGATTAATATCTAGGATACATGAGAATGATTCGAGATATTATTTTGCTTTCCAAAATATTTTATCTTGTCAACAAATTCCAAGGAAACAAAATTTTCATTAAACACCGGGAATATATAAGTTAACCCATTTTCGCAGGGAAACATACACAGGATTATCGAATAACATAAAATTCAAAAACTAAAAGTGCAAAACAAATATAAAATAAAATTCAGCAGAATCAAAAGAGAGAAATAGTATTTACTATTTAGTAATGAATGAAAAAATAAAACAAAACTGCAAGTCAGCAGGGAACAATTACCTCTGCTTCATGGGCCTGCGAGCATTATAAATGCTAATCCACTGTGTAGCAGGCATACCCAACCGAACTTTCTTTTTGGGTTGTTCATCTTCCTCGTCTTCCAAAGTCAACCGCCCCCTTTTGTGACCAACCTGATGGACAAGCTTCATTGGTAAAGGAAGATTAGATATGCAACCAAATTATACATCTTAAAGTGTTCTACAAATTACATCAACAAGAATCAAGAGATAACTAAGAGCACCTTTTGAGCACCATCAGTGTTGATGGGCCTGATAGCAGGATTTGGTCCAACAATTCCATCAAAGAGGGATACATATTTAGCATAATTAGGTTCTTCGTCAAACTTCAGATTGACAACATGTTCAACAAACAATCTAAAAGGCTGTGGGCAAAAGCAGCAAAGCGCATCCGGTGATGTTCCCATCTTCTTCTTGCAAACAAGAAACCCTTTGTTGTCTCCCTATAGAAAAGCAGGATTAAAGAAGATAAAAGAATAAAAAAGAAGATGGCATAACAAAAATGGTAACACCAAAAATCACATACATACTACCACACTACAGGAACAAAAGCCTCGAGGCATACCAAAATGGATGTTATCATGATATTTCACAGGACATACCTGGTATCCTTGCCAAGGCAAGCGTCCCCGCAAAAGAAATATGAGGGTGTAAGCTAGAGACTCTAGATCATCTCGCCTGCTACCAGTTCTGCCTAAATGAGCATGAACACTAGCATAGCGGACAGTTCCCCTGACAACCAAAAGAGATAATACTTAGGCAAGATCTAATACATAAAAATAAAAATAAAAAAGAACAAGAAACTTTTTAAATGAAGTTTACAATATTTATGGATGTCACATACCTAAAGACATCAGGTCGTTGGTCATATTCAACATGCTGATTCGTACTCGTGTCTCGCCATTTTGTAGCTGAAATCCAAGAATTATTTTAGACCAGAATCCTATAAATATTAAAAATTAGATATTGTATATAGGAGTAATATAGCGAGTACCTAAACCAAGATCCACCAAGTATAATTTTTTCTCTTCAGGGGTTCCAGGTGGACCAAGCAGAAAGTTCTCTGGCTTCACATCGCCATGAACATACCTGCCAACTTTGTGATATTAGCAAAGTAATAGTACTTGCCACTTGGGGAATGCAATCTCAAAGCACATATAGCAGACCCATCAACTCAAATTACATATACTAATAATGAAACGCCCCAAACCAGGGTGTTACAAATAACCTTAAATGCACAAACGAATTATTTGTATGGATCTTTTTTATTTACTGGGAAAATAAACTGCTCAAATTTAGGGATTGTCTCTTGTACTACTTTCTCAAGCTAGCACACTGAAAGCAGCATCATAATAAATACTCTAAAGATCTTACCAAAACATGAGCACGGTAATGACAGAGCTACAGAAGGTACAATGAGAATCAACTTTGACAAAAAGAACGAATATTTATAAGAGGGGTGGGATTGGGTTTGGCATCTGATTAAAGAAAATTTGTCATTCAGATCCATATATTCTTGAGCCTGTAGATCCGCACATGGAATGTAAAATTTCCACAATTTCTTGTAGATATAAATGGAACCAACAAGAAACATTATGAGATGAAAATATTATCCCACATGTACTAACCAAGCAGCTTAGCAACTAGTATATTATATCGAACATTTACACCCGCATATTTAATAAACCAATCATAGGTAAATAGAAACTGTGGCGGAAGTGGCAGAGTGATAGAATATAAATCCATACATGGGCCCTTCAGGACAGATGGTTCTAAATGATATCAATAAAGATGCCAAAAAGTGTTTCACTATCAAAATTAGATGTAACAGCATAACAACGACAAGTTAACAATGCAACAAAAGGAAACAAGTATGCAGGGATAACTAAGTTGTAACAGAGTCAAAACACAAATAAAACATTCAAAGAAAGCAATCACACAGATTCATAAAAACTCACCCTCTAGAGTGCATCTTCTCTAATATAGATATTGCTTCAATAGCAATGCATGCCACCATTTCAACAGACATCCTGTACAGGGTCAAAATATACAGAAGACCTGTTGTTAGTTGAACACTGACGAGAGAAACGAGTATTCTATAAACACAAACTTACGTGTGGTTATTATTGTTCCAAACATCCCAAAGACTCGGTCCCAACATATCCATGACCTGCAAGGTTCATGTTTAAACTTACTAAGTGGGATTCAATGTAAACAGCGAAGTAAAAGAACAACAAGAATTATAGAGATGTAGAGACTAACATACCATGATGTAGTAGTCACCTTGCCGACCTTTATAGTGCACTCGCGGTACGCCATGGCTGCCTCCGAGAGTACTGCAATTAGTAGTATGAAATTAAGAAACAAGTAGAGTCAACAAATGCAGTTCCTTGAAATTGCATGGTAAAAAATGCTTACGTGTAAACTGCCCATTCACATGGTGGACCAAAGTTACATCCCTTACTATTTCTATGTTCAAATTTAAGAGCCACCTGTTTTGATCAATAACATTGAAGTAAGTTTTCTATGCCAACAGTGTTTCCAGATGCAACAGAGATATTCTAACGCAAGATTTCTATGCAAACAGTATTTAGACATGCCACAGAGATATTCTAATGCAGCACCTCTAAGGCTCCAGGCCCCGTTCTTTCATTAAGGCTAGTGCCTGAAATACGCCGGCCAACATATACTTGCCCAAAACCTCCCTTGCCAAGTTTCCTTTCAAGTTTGTACGTTGGTGAACCACCAACTTGCACCTAGATATAAAAATTTAGAGCTTAGATACATCCAATGGACACCATGAAAAAGTTGTGATGATACGTAAAACAAGACATAATAAATAGATAAATAAATAAAGGAATTTGTTTAGCTTCATAAGATGATGGATTTCACAATACCCGGGAAACGAATATATAGAATGATAGACAACTAGACAGCTGAAACACAGAAAGTTAATGCCAGAATGAGACTTCACGTAATGACTACCAGGTATTATCTAAATATAATGCAAAATAACAACCTATTGAACAAACTACTACATAAATGGTTTCGTGAAGTCATCTTTTGGATATTTATATACTTTAAAGCTTAGTAATATAACCCTAGGCAAATGGAAAATAAAACACAGAGGGTGGTTGGTAGTTCTAAAACATGATGTGGGATTCTGGGTTCATATATGATTCTGCTCAATCACCAAGTGCAATTAGAACATTTGAAAGGATGGAGGAATTTGAAGATTAGGAGACCGATGTATATGTTTTGAGGTTAAACTTGTAACAGGAAAGGACGAAGAGACCTCTAGCATGCCTTTGCAGAAACAGTTTATCAATTATCATATCATGGTTTACTCTTTCCACCCAGTGTTCAATATCTAAAGTTCATCTAAAGGCAGAAATGCTCAAAAGACAGATCGCACTACTCAAAAAATGTTATCAAATGATCGTCCCGCAGACTTCCAAACATTGACGACCATGACATCTTTATGCAACAGGATCAGCTGATCATGATTTTCAACTAGTACCTAGCGGCTAAAGGTTGCACATTGGTCAGTCTTAATCTGAAAATCCATCTCGAAAAGATGTTCTCATGGATGTAACCAATTCCATAACTTTCAAACCATATTAGGGATTTACCAACCATGGAATAACCTTTTTTATGGTTCACGACTTGTGAATATACAAATTCAATAAGCTTCCAACCAAATTAGGAGATTCACCAGTCATGTAACAACTTTTTGTGCATGACTCGCGCCAACACAGCGGACAAGATGTGAATCCAAAAATGTGAATGCTACCATTTTCGCATCACACATAGGACAAAATCGCACATGTAAGGAATCTCTTGAGCAAGGTATTTAAATTTTTTTTTTTTTAAAACACTAATTCTCAACCAGAGTGAACAAAGAGATACAAGAGTAAATAAATTTCAGACCTTCTCAGGAAGGGGCGAAGGCAAGTCATCATCACCGGCATTCCCCTTTTCAGGACTTTTGCCTCCACTATCATATTCATCCATTGGATTCTCTCTGATATCCTCTTTCTTATCCAACACAACCCTTTCCTCCTCAACAACCCTAACTTCAGCCACCCCTGCAGCTACAGCACCAATTATATTCGTTTTCTCATCAACCGGAGCCTCAACTGCTGCAGCCGCAGCTATCCTCCGTCTTGTTCTGGTAGCAATAGTCCCTTCAACTGCTTGATTCTTGTTATCTAAATTGTTAGTATTTTGTTGGTTAACCTTTCCTCTCCTTCCTCTGCGCGCTCCACCACGCAGCACCGGCATCCTTATCTACCAACTATCATGCCTTCTTAACCCTAAATTCCGTCAGACACAAAAAAGTAAAGCAATTAAACAATTATAACACAGATGAAACAAAGAATCACATCTGAAAATTGAAAACACTGGACGCATAAATCTCACTCACTCACTCCACCAATTCCACTTCACTAAAGAAACGAATTGAACAGTAAAAATCGACGAATGTAGATGAAATTAAGAGAATAACAACATACCGATTAAAACATTGAATTGCCCAACACAAGCGACGATCCACCGGAAGAGGAAAGTGGAGCTGCAAAACAGTGATGACAGGCTGAAAATTTAGGGATCTGTAGATAGACAACTAATCAGAATAGAGAGAGATCGAGACAAGTAGAGACCAACAAATTACAATACAAGACTCGATTTTGATTTTGATTTTGCTCAATACAGGAAGGTGATTGATTGTGTTTTTTGTACTCATGAATTTTACTTGACAACAAAGATTTTCTCTTTTTTTTCCTTTTATGTTTATTCCAGAGACTTATTTTCCACCGTCGATGGAAAAGGATCCTACGGTTTAGATTACTTGGTGGAGATGCTTTGGACTTTTAAATAAGGGAATTTCTTCAAATGACGAAACTAGGCATGTATTTTGAGTTACATTTTACTGAAAGGTAGAGCCGTAGAGGGTAATAATGGATATTAGATTTCAATTGGGAATTGGTTCATCCTGGCCGTTGATCTCACATTTATGGTCACAAAGGGGTCCACGTGGACATTGCCTTCAATAACGGTTCGATCTTTTTTTCTAGGGCGAATTTCATATACACTCCCTACAAAAGTCCCTAATTACAGTTTCATCCCCGGAATTAATTCAATAACACATTAGTCCCTGCAATGTTTGAACTATTACGGAACGGTCCGAAAGTCAAAGGCAATATCCAAGTTGGCATGTTTATTCTGACGTGTAAAAGGAGAAAAATCATTTTCCTCCTTTTCTTTTTTCGGGAATGATTTTTCCTTTTTGTTAAATTGGTGGCAGTTGGACTGATATGTAATTGATATTCTGTTGGACCTAAATGTAATTAAAAGGAGATGCTTGAGTTTGAAAAACTAGCCGTTGGAGGTCCTTTATGTAATAGATTTGATGGGGTCTAAACTGTAATTAGCATATCAAACTTAATTCTGAGAAACTAGCCGTTGGAATGGCTTTATAAATGGGTTTTGGGGGTTTTTTTTTCCTTTCCTTCTATCTCAAATCTGATATTTGTTGTTTCACTTCATCATGGCTTCATCTAGTCAGAGTTCTGGAGCATTCACTCATGGGAGAGAAGAATTTTGTGTTAAGTGTGGCAAGAAGACACAATTATGGAAGTCTCGATCTAACGTCAATCCCGGGAGAATGTACAATAGGTGTCATGTCCATATATTTTCTCATTGGGCTGAACAAGAGGAGGAAGAAGAAGCAGATTCAAAGGAGACAGGAGAGAACACCACAAATATGTTGCTTAGAAGGTTGCTTCAATCAAACCAAGCATTGCAAGAAGAACAAGTGAATACTAATAGGTTTCTGAGACAGATGATTGAAGGAAATCAGCAAAATGCAAGGCTTCATGCAGAGGAGAACAACATGAACAAGCTATTGGCAGCCCTTGGTATTATGGCACTTGGTAGGCAGAATGGTTAGAATATGTAATGTAATGCTATGTAATGATCTTATGTAATAGATTCTCTAAGTATGAAATAAACTACTTCCCATCAAAAGAAATGTTGAGTACCATTACATGAGAAGAGTATGTCATAAACATGACAAAATATCAAAAATATAAGCACCATAGCTGAACCAAAATAGAGTACTTGCAGTTTCATTCAAAAAATCCACCATAAGAGAACGAATATAAACTTAAACTAGTACTGAACAACCCTTAAACATCTAGTGAACAACCTGCCTTTCTTGATTTTTTGTTCTTCTTCCTGCCTTCTCCTGCCTTTCTTTTGAATGCATTTTTGGTACTAGCTTGAGGTTGTGACTGTGACTGACCTTGTGAAGCTTCAGGCTGTGATGCTTGAGGTTGTGATGAAGCTTGAGATTGTGAAGCTTGAGGCTGTGATGCTTGAGGTTGTGATGAAGCTTGAGATTGTGATGCTCCTGCTACCTATCATATATAACAATGAAAGAGGAAAAAAGTAAGTAAATACTTCACTTCAATATACAACAAGTTATAATAAGTAATTGCATACATATTTACCTGACTAGAAGAGCCTGCATTATTCAGGAGTGGACATTTAGCCTTGTTATGTCCAACTTGCCTGCATAATGTACACCTGTATTGCTTCTTCAGGTTACTACCAAGGGAGGACTTCTTCTTAGTACCCTTGGCACCTGGCTCAGAACGATGTCTGATCCTAGTAACATGTGGCCTGCCTCTCTTTCTCTTAATCTCAGGAGGTCCACACTCATCATCATTCAAGTATGAAGGCCAGAAGTTATACTGGGGAATAGGTTGAATCATCACCTCATAAGCTCTAACATAGGCTGCCTTAGTGTGGTTGGGAGACAAGAAATTTTCACCTTGTAACCTCATACCACCTAGGAATGCCTACAAGGGATGCCTGATATATCCCATCTCCTACAGTCACAACTACCAGTAGCAAGATTCACCACAAACCTAAAGCTAATGTCTTGTACTTCAAACCTCATGTCAGTCTCGGAAACAAGAGAACACCTTCTTGATTGTTGTAGTGATTCATTAATTTTAAACATTACTCTAGGCATCACAATAGCTTTGTTCCTCACACCCTTTTGTCTCCTCACAGTAATTCTTTTCATTATCTATGTTCTCAACCCCTCAAGTATGTTCAGGATGGAATAACTCCTAACTGGTTCAACCCAAGAGTTAAATGATTCACTACAATTATTTGTACAATGTTCTATCTTAGGGGATGGGTCATATGCATGTCTAGCCCACAGCCTAGTCTCAATAGCCATCAAATAGTTATATGCAGCAATATTTCCTGTAAATAATAGCATAAATGATTCATTCATCTTATATTATAGCACATGACAAAAGTAGCATGACAAGAATTAAGGTTAGGGCAGGAGAAATTACCATCATGGATCTTTTTCATGGCCTTGTTGAACCCATAATGAGTAAATGATGTAACAGCTTGCCAGAAGTATCTTATCAAATCACCACTTGGCCACTTGCTCTTGAAGTTCTCATATATGTGCTTAGCATACTTTCTATTGATAACTTCTGGAGCTATGTCCTTAACCACTTCAATCAAGCTCTTTCACACAATGAGAAAACAAAATGTATTAGAAAAGTACATAGTAAACATGATTATGTACCAGTTAAATGGAAGGGCAACATAACTAATTATACCTTCTCTCTATCTGCCATGAAATGCCAACTTTGGTCCCAAGGTCCTAACATGTGCTTCAAGCAAGTAAGAAAGTGTTAGAACTGTAGGACCGGGATTGGTACTTCTGGACAGTTTTGAACGATGTTGACTATTGATGTTGAGTCAACACGACAATAACAAAGGAAAAGTGTTAAACTAAACTACGACAAGAACTGAATCGTAACTCAATAAAGTGCAGCGGAATAAAACTGAACACGAGATTTCTCAAGCCGGTATAAAAAGATACCGACGGTGCCGAAGCAAAACTTCTACTAAAATTGAAAAGTAGAATTACAAAAAGAAGTTTAATTCAATCACAAACGATTGATTAAACTTACAGAAAAACTAGACCTAGAACAGATAAGAAAAACCTATTCTAGTTCAATGATACTAGAGTAATTCTCAATCTTTAGAGAACACTCACAAGTAAACACCGAGGTAAAGGTCTAGTAAAGTAAGAAGCCTAAAAATAATATAATGATCTCTGCAAACGCCCCCTTCTTCTTCTATATATAATTGCGGCAACTCATCACTGAGGAAAGAAGAAGTCGGTCAGCAGGCCCAAGTCTTAACCAACTTAGATTCTATAGTTAGGAAACTGCCTTTGATGTATTAATGATATAAGGAGTCTTCTAGATATCAATCTCTTTTAAATCTCACTTTCCTTATAGCATCAAATTCTTCCTTGAATCATTATGGGCTTATTCCTTATCACAACACAGATTCCTTAAGGCCACAGCCTTACAGCTCCGCAGATTTCTTTTCTTCTTCGTTCAAGTCCATCACATTGATCTATTACTCAGTTTGGCCCATGGACTATCTTTACGTCATGCTTCTTATTTTCAGCAAAATAATCATTCACAAACAACCACAAATATTGAACCCGTCATGTTAGAAAGGTCGAATTACAAACTAAGTGCAATAACTTGCACTTTCAATCTCCCCCTTAATTCTTACCTTTCGTCACAAAACCTGAACAACAAAAATGAATGATTGAAACAGTAGACAAGTAACTAAACTCCCCCTTAATTGCTCCATAGACAAAAGAAATCATACTCCAAGATTCCTGACTTAAATTACAGTCCAAAATAAAAAAGGAGTTCTCAAAAGTACTTAAGCATAGACTACTGTTCAGATTTCAGAAAATAGGTAAACTAATCTCCCCCTTTTTGGGAAGAAAGGAAAGATATCAAGTTTTGCCGAATTTCCAAATTTTTTGCAATCTGGCCTTGGAGAGCTGCACTTTGATCATCCAGAGCTTGGATTTGGGCCAGTAGTAACCTGTCTTGATCAGATAGTGTTCCTGCAGAGAGAGAAGCAATGTTGGGAACTGATGTTGACCCAACATTGTGGTCAACATTGGCAAAATTAGCTGCAGCACCATCAGGCACATTGAAAGGAGCAGACTGGGGATGTGTGTCATCAGCCATGACATCTGGATTCACCCAGGGCAAGTCACAAGTTCTGTGAGTAGTTTCAAGGAGTTGCCTATTGACACCAAGTTTCTTAAAGTCTCCCTTGAGAACTTCCATATCATATGCTTCCAAACCTTGCAGCTTCAACACTCCATAGATGGTAGAAGGTAAGATCAAGTGACCACTGTCTCCCTTGTTTCTGAATCTCTCAAGATGTTGCACCATTCTTTCTCCAAGATTGACCTCTAAATTCATCTTGAGTCGATACAACAGTACCCCAGTTTCTTCACTCAAGATGTTACAGTTCGACGAAGGCAACCCAGTTATAAAGGCTAAGTCGAAATAGAGCAGAAATCAAGGAGGAACACGACTTAGCACGTAAACCACTCTTTGGCCATTTGGTCACTCTGTTCAAAGTGAGTTCACAAGCAATATCATCCATTGGCACAGTTAGAGGTGTTTCCACTAGATTGGGATCCCTATGCATTACCTCATTCATCAGTTTCGCATCGACAGAAAATACTTTGCCACAAACATAAACTTTGTGAAACTTAGGAGACTCACATTCACCAAATTTTTTTGACATGTTGCAAAACAATTCCCGCACCACAGCAGGAGCATAGGGTTCCAGGTGCGTAACAGAGTATAACAGATTTCTAGTTTGCAGAAACTCAAGCAAGTTCATTTTCTCAAACACACATTCATCAATCAAACGTTCCTCATCCACAGCACGCAAACAGAAATCATCAAACCTCTCAAAATCAGACAGTCGAAAGAAATTCAAGTTGTATGCACATCCCTCATAGTTAGAGAAGGATTGTACCTCATTGTCGTCCGGAGTGTTGTCTAGGGTTTCAGAGACAGAGTCAGAAGTCTCTTCCGCAACACTCTCTGTTTCAGTGGACTCACCCTCATCATTTCCCTGAGACGTTTTCACCTGTGACCTAGACTCAGAAGATTGGTCGATATCCATATCAACACCACCTTGACCCATTTCTTCGGAATTATTCCCAATGTCTTCAGACTTAGACTGGGAGTCAAAGGATGTCGGTGGCACAGCAGGGTCTTCCTTTCGGGATGTGCCAGTAGACTCACCTGTATTAGGAGGAAAATTCTCATCCAGATGAAAGGACCCAAAGGTAATCCTGCGCGGAGATTGGGCTTTGGGAAATGTATCATCCGCCGATTGGAAAGAAGCCGCTGTGGGATGGTGGGGAATTTGAGTCAGAGGAGTCTGAGGAGTTTGGGATGACAAAGCTCGGTGGTTCTACTCTCAGAGGCTCCGGGTAAACTTTTGGGGGTGCCATGGGAGAAGCTTGTTGGAGGTGGAGCTCGGAGGAGTGGGGAAGATGGAGAGTGTGTGAGATGGGCGGGAGAAAGAAGGGTGGATTAGGGTAAAAGAAGAGGGGTAAGGGAATTTAAGTAAAAACGGCTTAAAAAAGAAAGAAAGCTGTCATAATTATTTTTTTTTTTTATTTTTTTTTATTTTTTTGAAAAGAGGGTTTTTCAGATTGGACTTTTCAAGGGGTCCTGCAAATATATATCAAAGCTACAAGATAACTGAGCACAACTGTTAATGAAGGATTAAAGTTGCAAATAAAACAGTTATCCGTCGAGTCACAGTCATCAGATAAACAGATAAACCCTAGGAAGGTTGACCAGAAATCTTGATTTTAAAGATAATGAATCGAATAGCAAGACTAGGAAAGCAGAGACCCAGAAGCGCCCCAGAGAGATCTTAGACCTACTCCCCCTCAAACCCAAACACAGAAAAAGAAACATATAAATAAAAGAAAAACACAGTAGTAAAGCAAATAGTACTTCATGCACAGTCAATGTTGACCTGAATGTTGACTCAACATTGATGACAACAACGAGAAATCAGACCACTCTTAATGTAAGTCAGCCAGGAAACCAAGTCTCAAAATGTGCAGATTCGATTAACACCACTGATGCTGTAGGCAAAACAAAAAGAGAAAGGAATACCAAAGAAACACACCCAACATTGCCTCAAAAAGTAAATTGAACAATTAGCATAAGTTTGAGTGGGGGTGACCATGAGACCGTGAACCATGTCAAATAATTGGAACACGTATGAATCCTCTCCAAAGCCGAAGCCTATCCGGAGTTAGGCAAACACACGTCTCATGGCATAAAGATCACTCATTTGACTATATTGGGTAATTTGGTACTCAGAAAGTGAACCAGCAGCATTACGAGAATCGGCACTTTTGTGCGTGTCGGTTTCAAGATAAAGCCATCAACCCTCACGACATATGACACATTGGCCACGTCGATATCTGGATAGTATTTGAAACCTGCCCAACACGATCCTCGACGGAAACACTTCGAGCCCTTTTTATCATAATTCATTAGATTTATTAAGCAGAAAGAACAGGAGGCACCGTCAAGTGCGAGTCAAGGTACGAGTAAAAATAGCCAAAAAGCAGCAAAAGTGGGTTTTACATAAAGCAAACACACAAGAGACTCGATCCCTTCCAACCTTGGTTTCAAACAGCCTTTCAGACCCTAAGCATCACCAAAGTAAGCTACAAAACAAGAACAACCAAAGACATGTACAGAAGCACCGGAGCACAGAAACACACAGGAATGAAAAAAAAAAAAGACAACAGCATCACTCTTACTAAACAACCAATGTTGACCGTGATGTTGAGTCAACATTGATACTCAACACTGACAATCACAGAGAGCACATACCGAGAGATCTCCTGAGACTGAAGAATCTCTCACTGTCTAAGGGTTTGGTAAAAATATCTGTTAGTTGGTTTGTTGTGTCAATGTGTTCTATGTCAATCACTTGCTTATTGACCAAGTCCCTAAGGAAATGATGCCTAATATCTATGTGCTTCGATGTAGAATCTTTGTCAAGGGTTTCTAGAAATATGTATGGCACTAAGGTTGTCACAGAACATCAAGAGGGTAGCACTTTGTAGACCATAGTCATGTAGCATATTTTTCAACCAAACTAGTTGGGACACAACTTCCTAGCTACATATTGATTCAAGCAATGAAAGTGACACACAGTTTTGTTTCTTGCTATACCAAGACACCAAATTTGGACCAAGATAAAAACAACCTCCACTAGTGGATTTTCTATCATCTAGATCACCAGCCCAATCAGAATCACTAAATCCCACCAGATTAGTGTTTGTATCACATGCAAACCATAATCCTAGATTAACAGTTCCTGATATATATCTAAGGATTCTCTTAACAGCAGTTAAATGGGGGATTTTTGGGATTGATACCGGGCACACACGCAAACTGAGAACATGATATTTGGTCTACTGGCAGATAGATACAAGAGACTTCCGATCATTGATCTGTACAATGTTGGGTCAACATCCTCCCCAACATCGATTCTGCTTAGCTTCAACGATGTAGCCATCGGAGTACTGCACGGTTTGGCACTTTCGAGCCCAAATTTTTTGATCAGATTTCGTGCATACTTTTCCTGGGACAAGAATAGACCATCTTCCTTCTGTTGGATTTGAAGTCCAAGAAAATAGCTGAGTTCTCCTATCATGCTCATCTCAAAGGTACCTGTCATAGCTTTCACAAACTGATCTACCATAGAGGGATTAGTTGAGCCAAACACAACATCATCAACATATATTTGAGCAATGCACAGATCATGTCCTTTTCTAAGGATAAACAGAGTTTGATCTCCCTCCCCCTTTTTGAAACCAAAATCAACTAGAAAATCAGTTAATCGAGCATACCAAGCACGGGGAGCTTGCTTCAAACCATACAGGGCCTTTTTCAGTTTATACACATAATCAGGGTGATTTGGATCTTCAAAGCCCTTAGGTTGTTCCACATAAACTTCTTTATCAATATAGCCATTCAAAAAGGCTCCCTTAACATCCATTTGCTTCAGTTTAATGTTTAAGGCACACGCAATAGCAAGCAGAAGTCTAATGAATTCTAATCTAGCCACTGGAGCAAAGGTTTCATCAAAATCTATTCCTTCTACTTGAGTGTAACCTTGTGCAACTAGACGAGCTTTATTCTTAACAACTAGCCCATTTTCATCACTTTTGTTCTTGAAGATCCACTTTGTTCCTATGACATTTACTCCTAGAGGACGAGGCACTAAGGACCAGACTTGATTTGTTTTAAATTGGTGCAGTTCATTTTGCATGGCCTCTATCCAATACTCATCTTTTAAGGCTTCTTTCACATTCTTAGGTTCAGTAAGTGAGACAAAACAGGAAGAACTTACTGTTTGGCACAAAGTTGCATTACTTACCATTTCCTTGTAGTTCTTTCTGGTATTTCCCCTAAGAGTCATTCTTCCCCTTAGATCTCCAATGACTTGAGAGCTTGGGTGATCTTTGCGAATCCGTGGGGGTGGATCACGTCTGATGGAATCCAGTGGCACAGTTGGTTCCAGAACAGGTGCATCTTCATTTTCTGAGACAGATATATCTGATGAGCTCTCCCCCTGCAATGTTGAGCGCAATGTTGAGTCAACATTGTGATCAACATTACCTCCATCTTCTCTGACAGTTCCAATGTCCGGGAATCAGTCCGTAACCTACATCCGATTTAGTACTGCTTCGGTTTAGCAACTGCTTTTCCGTACAAGACTGCCTCATCATCTTGCTGTTTTTCAAAGGACACAGAGTCATCAAAAATAACGTTAACAGATTCTTGAACAGTTTGTGTCCTTGAATTGTACACCCTATATGCATGGCTATTAATAGAATAACCAACAAAGATCCCTTTATCACTCTTAGCATCAAACTTGCCTAAAGGTTCTCTATCATTGAGAATATAGCAAGCACATCCAAACACATGAAAGTACATAAGATTAGGTTTCTTGCCATTAAGAATCTCATAGGGAGTGGTTGAAGTTCCTGGTCTAAGGTAGACTCTATTTGTAATGTGACACGCTGTATTTACAGCTTCAGCCCACAATCTTTTAGAAAGGTTCATGGAACTCAACATAACCCTTGCCATTTCTTGTAGGGTCCGATTCTTTCTCTCAGCCACTCCATTCTGTTGTGGAGTTTTGGGTGCAGAAAACTCGTGAAAAATTCCTTTCTTTTCACAAAAATCAGCAAAGGTTTGATTCTCAAATTTCCTACCATGATCCGACCTAATGCGTTGAACAATAGTAGCATATTGATTACTAAACCTAGCATGCAGTTTCTTGAAGGAATCAAAAGTTTCAGACTTCTCTTTTAAAGAGCATACCCAAGTAAAACGAGAGAAATCATCAACTATGACATAGATGTACCTCTTACCACCTAGACTTTCTACCTCAATTGGTCCCATCAAGTCCATATGTAAGAGTTCGAAGCAATTGGATGTACCTATTTTCTGCACTTCAGATTGTAGGGATGTATGCACAGCTCTGGTTTGTTTACCTTTTAGGCAGTCACTGCATACTTGCTTCCCGGCATTGTTTAGCTTCGGTAATCCTCTAACCGCATCCAGTT
Source organism: Plantago major (assembly GCA_026545765.1). Classification (NCBI taxonomy): domain Eukaryota; kingdom Viridiplantae; phylum Streptophyta; class Magnoliopsida; order Lamiales; family Plantaginaceae; genus Plantago; species Plantago major. Next base: position 62,896,887 of record CM048844.1, on the reverse strand, counting down.
TGATGAGCCTTTCCATGTTCCTATAGTTTACATGGCCAAGTTTCTTATGCCAAGTCACAGCTTCATCATCCTTTGCCAACATGCATTTGTGGGGATCAGCCACCACATAGCAGTTATCAGCAGATCTAGTACCTGTCATCACAACAACTTTCTCCCTACAAGTGTACACCTTGCAAGAATGCTTGTTAAATTTGACCTTTAAATCATCATCACACAATTGACTAAAACTGAGAAGGTTAGCAGTAAGTCCCTCAACCAAAAGGACATTTTGCAAGTTGGGAACACCTTCAAGGGTTAACATTCCCTTTCCAAGAATCTGACTCTTGTAACCTCCTCCATAAGTAATCTTCCCAGTTTTTTGAGAGACAAAGTTAGACAGATTACTTAAAGTGCCAGTCATGTATCGTGAGCACCCACTGTCAAAGTACCATTTTCCTGCATTGTTAGGAGAGGTAGCAACAGAGAAAGCAACATTGCAGATTATATTCTCCCTAGGAGTCCAAACTCTTTTCACCTTTTCTCTCGTATTTCTTACAGTTCCAGACACTTTTTGTTTCTGACTAGAGACAGTATGGTGAAAATTTGACATAGAGATCCTGGAATCAGACGCTGTTGAAGTCGATGTTGACTCAACATTGGACTTTTCATTCAGCTTAACAGAGGCAACTACGTGACCAGATTTTGGAATCGACACTTTTGATTTTTCTGTTTTTAGAGCTGAAACACTCAAGCTGGAATCCTGCACATATTTCTCTATCTTGCCTCTTTTTAGATCTCTCAGAAAAGTAAAGCAGTAAGGTTTTAAGTGACCAATCTTAAGACAATATTGACACACAAAGGTCTTTTTGGTCTCTTCTGTGACATTACCTTTTTCTTTGACAAAAATGGGAGCATTGACAAGTTCAGACAGAGACTTAATGTTTTGCATTTTAGTTGAATCATTCAAGTCAGAATTGCAATGCATGTTGCACCCTATCTTATTATCAAAAGAGGAGTCAAAGGTACCTTCGTGATATAGCTACTTCCGTTGTCTTGATCAAGCATGTAGTCAAGCTTTGATGTAGAAGAGTTCCACTTGGCAATGACTTCCTTTTCTCTATTAAGTTCGTAGGTTTTTTTTTTTTTCGCTTCTGTGTTACTTTTGCCACTTCGGTTTCACAGTGGTTTCCATTAGACTATCATTCTCCTTTGCAAGTCTCTTGTTGAGCTTCTTAAGCTTCTTCCATTCCTTAAGAAGATCTTCATACATCTGTTTCAGTTCTTCCACTATTTGTTCGTCAGTGAACTCTTCTTCAAGAGAAAGATCTGCAGACAAATCAACTGAACCATGCAAACAGTAGACATTAGTAGATATTGAGTTTTCAGAGTCAGAAAATTTTCCACTGAATATCTCTTCACACGTCTGTGAATCATCATAGTCAAAGAAGAGAATCTATGATGATGTTGAGTTTTCATTGTTGACTAAACATCGATTTCCAACATCGTCCAGAACAGAGGACAGAGCTGCAACGTTCTCTTCTGGATCATCCTTTTCCTGTTCATCACCTGACACATCACTGAGACAAGCAAGCAAGGTCTTTTTCTCCTTTCGAAGAGTGTTAGCACATTCATTCTGATGATGTCCCCACCCTTGACATTCAAAACATCTAACTTTGCTAAGCTGAGCAGGACTCAAAAAAGGACTAGAACCAGAAGAGTCTACACTTTTCTTGAACTTGTTAGTGCCTTTAGAGTTACTTGAAGAGCCTTTGTTAGAATTTTTCCTAAACCTAAGCTTGTTAAACTTCCTAACCAAAGCATTATAGGCCTCTTCAGTTATCTCATCAGAATCGTCACTACTGCTTTCAGACTCAGGGATTTTCGATTTTAAGTGCAATGACATACTATGGTTTTTCGTACCTTTTCGTTCATTCTGTTGGATTTCAAAATTCTTTAAATTGTTCATCAAGGTATGAAAATCCATAGCTGCCAGATTTTGAGTATCCTCCAAAATCGTTCTTTTTATATCAAACTTTGAAGAAAGAGATCGAACTGCTTTTGAAATCAATTGTTTATTTGACATGGCATCTCCAAGAAGTTGAATATCATTAGAAATAGTGGGAAGTTTGTCAAAATAAGAGTAAATAGTTTCTTCTTCCGCCATTCTTAAATTTTCAAATTTAGACCAAAGAAGTTGCAGTTTAGTTTGTTTGATACTATTATCACCTTCACAATGATTTTGGAGTAAATCCCAAGCTTGTTTAGCAGTAGTGCAATTTTGTATGAGTTTAAACATATGAGGATCAACATGAGAGAAAATTGCATTCAAGGCTTTTTCATTGTAAGAGCTAGCAAGAAAATCATCACCTGACCATTAAGCTTCAGGCTTTGGAACGACATCTCCATCAGCATCTGGTCCTATGGTAGGCCACGTGTAGCCTTCAAGAACAGATTTCCATGCACGCCCTTCAATTGATTTGATGTAGGTTCTGACCCTTATCTTCCAGTAGTGGTAGTTCGACCCATCTAGCACACGTAGTCTGTTGACACTTGAATTGATAGCGTCCATCGTAGTAGTACCAAATCCAGACACCAATTAATTAGGTGGCTGGCTCTGATGCCACTTGTTAGAACTGTAGGACAGGGATTGGTACTTCTGGACAGTTTTGAAGGATGTTGACTATTGATGTTGAGTCAACACCGTTACGACAACAGTGAACAGTGTTCAACTAAACTACGACAACAGTAAACTGTAATCGACAGAACTCAATAAAGTGCAGCGGAATGAAACTGAACACGAGATTTCTCAAGCCGGTATAAAAAGATACCGACGGTGCCGAAGCAAAACTATTACTAAAATTGAAAAGTAGAATTACAAAAAGAAGTTTAATTCAATCACAAACGATTGATTAAACTTACAGAAAAACTAGACCTAGAACAGATAAGAAAAACCTATTCTAGTTCAATGATACTAGAGTAATTCTCAATCTTTAGAGAACACTCACAAGTAAACACCGAGGTAAAGGTCTAGTAAAGCAAGAAGCCTAAAAACAATATAATGATCTCTGTTTTTGTTCTTGGGTTCGGCATCTTGCAAACGCCCCCTTCTTCTTCTATATATAATTGCGGCAACTCATCACTGAGGAAAGAAGAAGTCGGTCAGCAGGCCCAAGTCTTAACCAACTTGGATTCTATAGTTAGGAAACTGCCTTCGATGTATTAATGATATAAGGAGTCTTCTAGATATCAATCTCTTTTAAATCTCACTTTCCTTATAGCATCAAATTCTTCCTTGAATCATTATGGGCTTATTCCTTATCACAACACAGATTCCTTAAGGCCACAGCCTTACAGCTCCGCAGATTTCTTTTCTTCTTCGTTCAAGTCCATCACATTGATCTATTACTCAGTTTGGCCCATGGACTATCTTTACGTCATGCTTCTTATTTTCTGCAAAATAATCATTCACAAACAACCACAAATATTGAACCCGTCATGTTAGAAAGGTCGAATTACAAACTAAGTGCAATAACTTGCACTTTCAGAAAGAATCCCCAACTTTCTTTACATTCACTCTCCACAACTGCATAGGCTACAGGGAATATACCACCATCTGCATCTGTGCCAACTGCACTGAGTAAAATACCCCCAAATCTTCCCCTTAAATGACACCCATCAAAAAACAAGAATGGGCTACATCCACTAAGAAATCCCCTCTTGAGTGCTTCAAGGCCAACAAAAAACCTTTTAAATTGAGGAGGCTTATCAACAAAGGTAGTCTTAACAAATCCTACTGTGCTACCTGGATTAGTTCTTAGTATCATCTCCTCATATTTGGGAATTAACCTATAAGCCTCCACAGGATCCCCACCAAGCATTTCTATTGCCTTCTGTTTAGCCCTATAAACTCTCATGTAGGGGACTGTGACCCCCAGATGATCTTGAACCCATTTTACCAACCCCTTAACCTCAAGCTTGGGTTTCTTCACTAACTCTGCAGTAATCTTACTAGCCAACTAGTTAGAATCAGCCTCCTTGTTATTCACCTTCCTAATGCATCTGTGACCACCATTATAAGTCTTGACTGCAAATGTCTTGTTATCATCCAAGACAGATGCATGTAGCCTCCACTTGCATTCCTTGGCACCACAGTAAACAGTATACCTAACTGCATCATTCTTTTGTCTTTTCATTTCAAAACCTATCCTAAGTGCATATTCCTTGCACCTTTTCATTAGTTCTTTTTTACTAATGAACATGTCACCTACATTGAACTCCATGTCCCACTGCTCCTCACCCACATGAAACTCATCTTGAACACCATGATCACTCTCAACTGCCTCATCATATGCATAGTCATCATCAGAGTTATGACTTGCAGACTCAGGTACATACTCATCACCTCCTTGGGTCTCATGATCAGAATCAGAATCATCAGAAAAGTCATCATTGGACTTATTATCAACTGGAAGCCTCTTAAACCCTATGGCCTCATCCTCTGAATCATGCAAGTATACAGATTTGGGACAAAAATCTTCACAATCATCAATATCAGAATCAGTCTCATCAGTCTCATTTGGAGGAGGCTCATTAGTCATAGGCTCAATATGAGGAGGCTCAGTAGTCATAGGCTCATTAGCAGGTTGTTCAGGGTTTGTTGAAGTGTACAAGAAGTTCTCAAAATCATTATCATTCATGAATTGAGACAAATTAACATCATTTGGCACAGGGGAAGTAATGGCAGGGGAAGTAATGGGAGAGTGAGGAATGTATGGAATGTATGGAGATTGCTCTTTCTCAGTGGAGGGGGGTGTACATTTTTCAGGAGATGAAACTTTCTCAGCAATGGGTGAGGTGGGTTGTTCTTCAACAGGGGAGGGGGGTGTAACATCAACATCAATTGGTGGGGTGGGTTGTTCTTAGATAGGGGATGGAGGTTTATCTTGGACATGGGAGGGAGTTTTCTCTTGGACAGGGGGATTTTCATTTTCATCTTCATCTTCATCACTACAATCCTCAGCTAAATCGACATATCTAGGTGGACCTGTGTACCTAGGTAAATTGGCACCTTTAGCTCTCCTAAACCTAAATGCTCTTGTTCTCTCATCACATGTTTCAGTAATACCTTCTTTAGTAGGGGGGGTGATAGGATTCATCAATGTCTGCAGACTTAACATTTTGCTTGCTCCTATCAACAGCTAATGGAGCAATGTCATCAGTTTCAATATACAAGTCAACTTCTTTTCTATTCCAGTTTCTCTTGAACATAATCTCAACATCTCTATCAGTTAAACACTCAAATGTACCCATCAATCCTCAACGCCAAATTTCATTGTAAAGAACAGGTATTTTGTGAAGGACATCATCTAAAACTTCACCATAATAGCTTCTCAACAGCCGAGTAGTTATACCTGTGATGTGCTATTTGAGGCACCACATATTCATCCCTGCCAAACTTTATCCTTATGTTGAATAGATCACCTGTGAAACAAAAATAAAGAGTACGAAGTTCGAACCAACAACAAACTATTTAGAAACTGGAAATTGAAAAAATAATTAAAATCGCCAAAGCTAGGGTTTTTCTGTCCAGTTTCAATCAATCGATGCATACCATGGATAATTTCCATCAAAACAATCAATATAATCACTAACCATGCAATCTTAAACACATGTAAAGTTCAAAAAATTTGAAAAACTTACCACTCTCCATAGTCGGGTTTTCTTGACGAAATCAAGCAATCCGGCAACCACCAACCCGCCGCGATCGATGAATGGAAGGTGTACGTATGTAAATGGTATTTTAGAAGGCCGAATTTTGATCGTTTCCGGTGGTGAGGTTGAGCAGATGAGACGATGGTGAAGATGAAGTATGGTGGGTGTGAATCCCCAATTTCACATTAACCCTTTTACCCTAATTTCCCAACTCCTTCCTGCCCAAGTCTCACAATTTCCATGCCATCTTCTCATTATCCACGTGGAAAATCAAAAAAATGCTGGTCAACTCAGATAATGAAAAAAGGGCTAATGTGTTATTGTTTTAATTCCGGGGACTTATTTGATATAGGGGGTCATTGTAGGGAGAGTAGCTGTAATTTTCCCTTTTTTTCTACTACTTACCATTTTTCTTCTTTCAACGCCTAAATTGTATAATTTCCATTTCTTCCTTGTAAATAGTTTATGGTCCGTTGATATTCGACGGATATAGTGAAAAGATAATAAGCATATGGAACTCTACAATTACTACAATAGCATTTTGAGTTTGCAATGGAGTGTTTGTTATACAACTAAACTCAATTTTAGTTGAGCCATACAATCGATCATGTTTGCCACTCAACTTTAATCGAATCGGAACAGTACCCGTTTTTAATCAACATAATATTCACAACTCAATTAAATTTTTTTCTCTACCTTTTTTTTCCTCCCACTTTACTTTTTCGTTTATTATACCAACCTTAAATAAATCAAATAACCTTAAAACCAATCAAATAATTTTAAAAAACTCTTACACACATCTCTTCACTCTTAGTCTCTTACACACTTTATATAATAACCCTATAAAACTTATAAAATTTTAATACTATCTCAATCACAATTATTCACAACTCAATTAAAGTTGAGTTACTATTCATTTGTTAATGGTATGTTAAAGTCGTATGCCAAAAAGTTTACAACCATATTCACATTTTATAGTTCTGTGAAAATTGTATAAGCCATTAGCATCAACAAAAGCTCATACGAAAACAACACATACATGTGACTCGATAAAAGTCTTTTGAACGTGTCATGTTATAACCAAATTTCGCTATGAACCCGCACAATACCCGTTCAAAGTAATGGCGTCGGGGTTGGGTGTATATGCCCCACCCATTCCATACCAGTGAAACGGGATCCAAACCCGACCTAACTCGAAAAAAAGAGTATGATTAGTTTAGTTAAATAATGAATATTTGTAGCGGTGGGTGAGGCCGTGTGGATAGGAGTGTGTCCCGACTCCAAAAAGAAGTAACTTTTATCAAAACACATGAAAAGTTAAGTTAGGGAACTATTGATATTTCTTGGGAATCGGAAGAGACTCCGGTTATCAAATGATTGAAGAACCGGGAGCAATTTACTACGATACTTGGTTGATATTCATAAAAAGGGTCTATTGAATTATGAGTTCAATCCATCCTGTTTAGCAGAAAGATGGGTATTCCTTGCTCATTATCAGACAATCACTTATTCCCAAACTTCGTGTGGGACTACTACTTTGCACTGCCCATCTCATCGAAAACCCTTTTCGCTCCGCTTAGCCTTATCCCCCTCTAGGGGAATTTTAGTGATAGGTTCTATAGGAACTGGACGCTCCTATTTGGTCAAATACCTAGCTACAAATTCCTATGTTCCTTTCATTACGGTATTTCTGAACGATAACAAGCCAAAAGTTATGGATGAGGATGAAGATGAGGATTATTACGAGATAAAGGTTGGTGGTAGTGACGAGATTGATGCTAGTGACACTGCTAGTGACGCGATTGATGCTAGTGACGAGATGGATCCTGACCTTGATACGGAGCTGGAAGAGCTAACTATGATGAATGCGCTAGCTATAGATAGGATGTCGGAACTAGGCCCCACCCTTCAATTCGAATTAGCAAAAGCAATGTCTCCTTGCATAATATGGATTCCAAACATTCATGATCTGGATGTGAATGAGTCGAATTACTTATCCCTAGGTCTATTAGTGAACCATCTATCTGAAGGATGCTCCAATAGAAATATTCTTGTTATTGCTTCGACTCATATTCCCCAAAAAGTTGATCCCGCTCTAATAGCCCCGAATAAATTAAATACGTGCATTAAGATACGAAGGCTTCTTATTCCACATCAACAAAAGCACTTTTTCATGCTTTCCTATACGAGGGGATTTCACTTGGAAAAGAAAATGTTCCATACTAACGGATTCGGGTCCATAACCATGGGTTACAATCCACGAGATCTTGTAGCACTTAGTAATGAGGTCCTATCGATTAGTATTACATAGAAGAAATCCATTATAGACACTAATACAATTAGATCCGCTCTTCATAGACAAACTTGGGATTTGCGATCCCAGGTAAGATCGGTTCAGGATCATGGGATCCTTTTCTATCATATAGGAAGGGTTGTAGCACAAAATGTACTTCAAAGTAATTGCCTCATAGATCATATATCTATCTATCTGAAGAAGAACTTATGTAAGGAAGGGGATTCTTATTTGTACAAATGGTACTCGGAACTTGGAACGAGCATGAAGAAATTAACGCTACTTCTTTATCTTTTGACTTGTTCTCGCGGATCGCTCAAGATCTTTGGTCTCTACCGGACCCGATGAAAAAATGGCATCACTTCTTATGGACTCATTGAGAATGAGTCGGATCTAGTTCATGGCCTATTAGAAATAGAAGGCTCTCTTTAACGACGTAAAAAGATTGCAAATTGTTTGATAATGATCGAGTTCCATTGCTTCTTCGCCCGAACCAAGGAATCCCTTAGATATAATGCAAAAGAGATTTATCTATGAAAATACGAATCGGAGTTTGAAGAAGGGAGGAGAAGGAGTCCTTGACCCGCACTGATAGAGGAGAATTTATTCAATCACATAGTTTGGGCTCCTAGAATATGGAGCCTTTCTATTTGATTGTACCGAAAGGCCCTTGCATTGGGATTTCCCTATTGGTCCGTGGTATTTCGGGCAAGCGGATCCTTTCGATGAAGAGGATGAGCTTCAAGAGAATGATTCGAGTTCTTGCAGAGTGGAACCATGCAGCTGCATCGAGATAGATCTTCCAAAGAACAAGGCATTTTTTGAATAAGCCAATTCCTTTGGGACCTGCAGATCCGCTCTTTTTCCTATTCAAAGATCAAGCCCATGTTTTCACATCGAGAATTATTTGCAGATGAGGAGATGTCAAAGGGGCTTCTTACTTCCCAAACAGCTCTTCCTACATATCTCCATCAACGCTGGTTTATCAAGAATAAACAAGAAAAGCACTTCAAATTGTTGATTAATCGTCAGAGATGGCTTAGAACCAATAGTTCATTATCCCTACCCCATCTCCTCGAAAAACATGTCACTGAATCATTTGAAAACGTATGTTGATTTGTGATATAATAATATCTTTTCGGCCACCCATCTAATTCACCCAACCAACGCCCCCCCACCCCCCCCCCCCCGCCCCCGAAAAAAAAATCACAGGGCAAGTGTAAAAAAAATGATGTAGTGAAATAATATTTAATTTTTGGGGCAGGGTGCACACTCACCCACCAAAAAGAAATTTCAGCGTAACATATTAATTAATGAAACTAAAATGTTCTCTTGATAAAAAAAGAATGTTCTCTTAAATAACCGTTAATAATTGTTTTTTCCAATATACTACTAAACATGAAAACTCATTAATCTTTTCTTTTTCAACACCATTTGAACGTATATATATATATATATATATATATATATATATATATATATATATATATATATATATATATATATATATATATATATATATATATATATATATATATATATATATATATATATATATATATATATATATATATATATATATATATATATCGAACAATAATATTTAGATGGTAGTAAGGTCTATAATTATCAACACACGTCAACCTTTCATTTAATTTTTCATTCTTTTTCATATATTGTGACAATTTCATCCTCACCCTTCTTCCCTTCAACCTTTTCATCCCCTTTCTTCTCCTTCATAGTTTTCTTTGTTTTCCCGCTTCTTTTATTTCCACCTACTCCCTACTAAAAATAATAATTAAAAAAATAAAAAATTGAAAAAATAAAAGTGAAAATTTAATAAAATTTATTTTACCAACTTGACCCTTTTCCTTTTAATTTTAATTCATTTTAAGTCGGGAACTTGTCTTAAGAATTTAGATAAAATATGAATCACAAATTTTCGATGGACCTGTATTAGTAAGGGAATTGAGGGATAGACCTATATTCTTAAATATTAACGTGTTAAATATTATAAATAATATTTTATGAATGAATATTTTATGTCTTCTAATTAAATATTATTTTACATTGAACATCAATATTTTAAAGAAAATATTAACTAATTTTTTACAAAACTTCATTCTTAGTTTCTGACTATAATAATAATGTTTGTCGATCAGTTACTGATGAGACAATATTCTAACGTCTCATTTGGTCCTTTTTAGCGGTCTTTTGTTAGTCTTCGACCTTAGTTTTATAGTGTTTTCGTACGTTTTAATGCTTTGGTACTTTGTTTGTGTTTTGTATGATTTTTTGTGTTTTTTGGTCCCGAAGGTGAAAATCGGAGTGAAAAGTAATTGGGCGAAGACGGAAGTGCATTCAGAGTTCGGACGAAGAACTGAGAGGCGTTTTAGCGTGACTTGCAAAAGTGATGATTTACGGAGCAGTCTAGCCATTTTGGACATAACTCTCTCATATGAAGTCCGATTTACCTGATCTAGGTGGCCATGGAAATATAATTCAAAGGGCTACAACTTTCGTTCCAGAATTGTAGCCAAATTCCTCCTGTAGAAAAAGATATGGACGTCGTAATCTGGCTGGTAGAAAACATCAGCGCAGCGGCGAGGATTTTTGTTCGCCGCCGCGAGAACTTACAAGAGCAGATTTCTAGACGGTCTCCTGGTCGAATTTTACTAGGATTCTCTTCGTTTTTTCTCCTTTAAATAGATTTCTTTCACCATAACTTCAAACATAACTTATTCTAAACCCTATCTGGGACCTAAGAACCCTAGTTTTTTCATTGATTGACATTGAGACATCTTCGGAGCTTGGATTATTCAATGATTTTTATCATCAAGATTATTGGTATTGATTTCTCCATTGCTTTGTTTTTTACAATTCGTTCTTTATCTTATCAATTGAATTGTATGTTATTGCATGCGAGTTTTTCATCTATGTTTCGTATGATTTTTACCATTAATCTCTGTATGCAATCATCAAGTATGAGTAGCTAAACACCTTTGAATACAGTAGTATGTGAAGATTATGCATATTCGTTCTAGGGTTTATCAAAGCACTCATATAGGTTAGTCTCGTATAAAATCTTCGTAAAAACCTTTAATTCGATAAGTCCGTATTAAATTCTCTAAATTGTTCATGTTTAAGGATCGTGAATTGACGACTCACGATTTCTCCAGTATAATATATTCTAAGAGCAATTGGTTGAATCGAATTGATTGATTTACTGTACAACAACCGTGTGACAAATATGAGTGTTTTCCCTAGTTCGAATTAGCATAATTAGATTTTGCTACTGTATTCATCTTTCTCTCAGTGTTAATCGTAATCTTAGCTTTAGTCAATCTAGTTAGAAGTATACAAAACCAGCAATCAATCTGTTACTTACAAACAAACTGTTTACTCTCATTCGTTGTGGTAGCCTGATTAATTCCTTAGCGAACGACTCTATTGTTTAGCTTTGTCTGTCTATAACAACTGCTTACTACTTGGTTTTCTAAGTATTAATTTGAGCACATCAGTTACATAAAAGTTTTTGAAGTTGAATATATTTGTAATTATTTGTGGTTAGTTTTATGAATTAAAAATATATCAAGACTATAGTATAACAAACTAAAATTCTAAAATAATAATGTTTGTCGATTAGTTACATGAAAGTTTTTGAAATTGAATATATTTGTAATTATTTGTGGTTAGTTTTATGAATTAAAAATATATCAGGACTATAGTATAACAAACTAAAATTCTAAAATGCATCAAACCATTGTCAAAGGTATAATAATGTTTTTATACTAATTTCACTTTAAGTTTATTGTAATTTTATTAAGTGATTTTGATCAACACATTTTAAACTTACCTATAGCAATACAAATTATATAGGCATCAACTTGATAATAAATCATATTTTTTATGCATTGAAATGTGGTTTATAAAATAGCCTCACTTCATAGTTAAAATAACATCTAATTCCCACCCATGGAAAGCTCCCCGTAGAATCATTTCCATGAAATCAGTGGAAACAATTTAGCATAGATAGCTTTTACATGGCTGATAGAAGAATTACAAAAGAAGAAACTAACAACTTAGCAAAAATAATTGATATGACACAATATAAATGCAAAATTGTTTTTGTTTCTCAAGCTAATAACACATCATTGGAGTTAAATCTCTGGACCAATTAGACTAAAAGGACTGGCCAACTAATCAATGAAACGGACCAATCAGAACCCTTTATTTTGCCAAATAATTAAATGATGTGGATAGCCTTAAATGGCTCTAAACCTTTTTTGCTTAATGTATTATATAGATTTCACGAAGGCTCTGTTTAGTAAAACTATCTGATAAGTGCTGATAAGGTAGCTAATAGCTGATAAGGTAGCTGGTAGCTGATTGAGTAGTTGATAAGCTTAGTTGATTTTTACAAAAGTGTTTGGTAAACCAATTAGCTGATAAGCTAGCTGATTTGCTAAATATGGTATGTAAAAACAAATCAGCTAGCTTATTTTTCTGATAAGCTTCCTGAATAAGCTTATCAGCTACCACCTAGACGTTCACGTAACGGGCTTATCCGGGTGCTGCTTCTGAGATTTGTAGGATACTTCATACATATAGTCTTGCCTCGGGCCAGGAGATTAATTTGGAAAAATCCACGGTGGTTTTTAATCGTAATGTGGATGGGGTTAGAGTCGAGGAAATTGAATCTATCCTTCCGGTTCGAGTGGTTGATAACCATGAGAAGTATTTGGGCCTTTCTACGGAGTTGGAAAAATCGAAAAGAGAGGTGTTTGGGTGGATTAGGGAGTGGGTTTGGACTAAGATGGAGGGGCATGTAACCGGTTTCTTTCTAAAGCTGGGAAGGAGATTCTTATAAAATCGGTTTTACAAGCCATACCTACTTATGTCATGGGTTGTTTCCGCATTCCTGACTATCTTCTTAGGGAGATTGAATCTCTCATCGCTCGGTTTTGGTGGGGTAATGGTAATGAAAAAAAAGGTTCATTGGATTAATTAGAATTCACTTTGTGACTCTAAGAGGGATGGAGGTATGGGCTTTAGGGATCTCAAATCTTTTAATCTAGCTTTATTAGGTAAACAGATTTGGAGGAGTTATCCTAACTCTCTTCTAGGTCGTGTCTTTAAGGCCAAGTATTTTCCCAATTCCGATGTCCTTGAGGTTGTCTCCAAGGGTAATGCGTCGTTTACTTGGAAGAGTAATTGTGCTGCAATTCCTTTAGTTCGCAAAGGTATTCGGTGGCGTGTTGGGAATGGACTGAATATTGATGTTTGGCATGACCCATGGATCTACAGGGACGGGCTGTTCTGCCCAATTACACCTAACTTTTCCCAAAATGCTGATCTGAAAATTGCTAATCTAATCCTTGAGAATGGCAGCTGGGACCTTCAAGCTTTGCAAGACCTATTTTGGGAGGAAGAATGGGAGCACATAAGGCACATTCCCCTTTCTACTGCCAATGTAGAAGATGTCCGTGTGTGGCATTTCACTAAACATGGTCACTATCCAGTCCGCACCGCTTACTTCTTGGCACGTGATTTAACAAAATCGGAGAGATGTAATGTGGAAGGGTGCAGCAGTACCAGTTTTGCTCTTAACTAAAATTGGATTTGGAACCTGAAATTACCTAATAAAATGTTGGTCCAGATAACGACAATGTAAAAGATTGGGGGGGGGGGGGGGTGAATAGTCTTTTAAAACTTTTGACGATAAAACAGTTTCTCAGATACTTGTGAAGGTATCTGATACTTAGTCTCAGAGAGCATAAGTCTTTTCAGATAAGTGCTCGTGCTCAGCAAGCTATAATGTGTGTAAGTACTCAACAAGTATAAAGTAATACAGAAAGTAAGTGCAGTAAGTAAATAACACAAAGCTTTATAGTGGTATTTGAAGGTGACGTAATCTTTCAACTAATCCACTCGCCCTTTCTCAGGACTTGAATCCACTAAGATAAGAAGTTGAGTTCCCCTTAAAAAATCCTATCTCTTGATCCCTTTAACACTAGGTTCCCAACCAAGTGTTCCCCCCGAGTTATTCCCTGGTTTTCCCAACCAAGTACTTCCTCCACTCAGTAACCTTTGAGCTATTCCTTAGTTTCCCAAACTAAGTACTTCCTATGCTCAATGCATGTTGGTGTTTTGGTTATGCTAGTTTGTCAGGTGAGCAGGCTCTTAATAACTTCTTGAGTTATGTAGGAGTGCTTTGTAGAATCAAGATTACTTAATACATTTTTCAATGTATGGTAACTTGTTCTATACTGACCCAAGTCTTGATTAAGTTCAAGAGAATGAATCTCAGATATTAGTCGCAACTATATCTTCTGAATTCAACTCCTTCACAATATGCAAGTCTTGTTAAGGATCAGGACACTTAGAACTTTCGTGCTACTTTGAATTCAAGAGCTTTAGTCGCAACAGTAAGCTAGAGAGTAAGTAGGCAGAAGGCTTGTATTCTTGAGTGTAATGTATGATGTTCTGTGTATTCAGTGTATGTTCAAGCATTCTAAGTGGTGATATTTATAGTTGAAAATCAGGCCGTTTGAATTAGTATCCGTTAGGCTCAATGAAATTCAAACTAATGATATCTGAAGTTAGTACGACAGTGAGCTTTGTCTCTTTTCAGAGATTTTCTCTTTTGCTGAGATATCTCTGTCCGCGAAATAAATGCACTGTACCAACTTTTTTCATGTAGTGTCAACGGAACAATGCAAGCTATCTGAGGCTTTGCAGGTCCTTTATCAGTGACCTATAGTGCATCAGAGACCTAATGAAACGTTTGTCTCTCAGACACTTAGTTTCTTCAAGGTATCTGAGCCAAGGTATCTGAGGACACAATTTTCCTTGGTCTTCAGCAATCTTGTGCAGTCTTCTGATCTTCAATAAAATAGTTCTTCTGCTGGATGCTTCCTGTAAGATTTGGTGGATCTTATTTTGCAAGTCTGTTCAACCCAGAGGTGTCTTGCCCATAACAAGGAATGCTCAATCTTAATAGGAGACAGTTTGAATTTTTCATAAATTGTCCTCAGATATTTCAGATCTAGCTTGTAATCATCTTCAGTGAGCTAGAAGGACTCAGGAACCGGTACAGCTAGTCTTGGCTTTGTTTTAGTGCCAAGAATCTTTTTCATTCTGTGTACATCATCAGGTTTATGGTAGGGGTGAGTGTTAGATAGATCTTTCCTCATTGCTACCTGTCTGACAAGGATTTCAAAATCAAGTGCATCCTTCAACTTATCCTCTGATATAAGAACTTCCTTGTTCTTTCTCCAGGCCAATATTTGAAGGTAGACTGGTACTGTGAGACCATTTGTATTGAATAGCAGGTCTCTTGCAAACATTATCCAGTAACCATTCTTGCACTTGTAGATTTCAGAGTTTAGATCAGCTTTTGCGGGTTGATACTTAATCCTAGCTTCCTCAGGGCTAAGAGTATCAATTCCTCTGAATTCTTCAATCCTTTCTTTGATCTTCCTCTGTGTCTCAGCTTGTTTAGCTTTTCTTCTTGAGAGCTTGTCACTAGATGTACCTTGCTAGATAGGTACTACAGTTGTAGTAGGCTCAGATGGATTTCTCACACTTCTTCTCTGAATGAGAGGTGCATTATCTTGTTCTTCATCTTCATCATCATCATCTCCCAGATGAGGTTGCACTGAGCCTTTGCATCCATCATTGTTGCCTTTTCTCCTCTTCTCAGAGGGCTCTTCTTCATCTTCTGTATAGTCTTTATATCTTCTCCTTCTTGAGCTCTTGGCAGCTATATGAGGTTTCTGAGACCTTTTTCCAGTGACAGTAGCCAGTTGTAGTTAACTAGGGGTTTCATGTTGGAGTTGGGCTTCAGATAGAATCTTTTGTTTGCCTTTCCCCTTAATGACTTTTCTAGAACTTTCACCCTCAATCATAGGAGACTGATCAAAATTACCCACCATCTTGACAAAGGATTCCAAAAGAGATTCAAAATTCCCTTGTAATCTGTTGTAGGCTTGGGATAATTCTTGTAATTCTGCTTTAAGAGCTATATTCTGCTGAGCAAAGCCATTTTCTGCATCTGTGAGCTTTGCAACCTCAGTAACCACTTGGCTTATAGTGGTCATGGCTAGTGCAGAGTGAATGTCAGCAAATTGCATGAGTTGTTCATCTGATTTCCTTAGCAAAGCTAGATCCTGATGTTCCATAGCTATGCTTGAAGTTCTCCTGGCTATCAATTCAGCAAGTTTCTAGTAGGCAGGAGGAACTGATACAATCAACTCCTTGTTTTGATCTTCAAGCTCCTTGAACTGGTCTTGCATTATCTGAGATCTTCTTTCATAGACCTTAGCTTCTTCTTCAGGAACCTGGATGAGCACAAGGGGACCCAAAGTTTTCTTTTCAGCAGTCTGAGATTGACTATTGTCATTCACTTTCTGAGGGTTGTCTTCCTTGTCTTCTTCTTATTCTTCTTCTTCATTACTCCAGTCATCCTCATAGTCTAAGTCAACAACCTTTGCTTTACTTGTGAGGGCACATCTTTTCCAGCTTCTTCCTCTGGAGTTTCTTCAGCATCTAGTTCCTCAGCAAATGCTTGTGCCGCAAGCTGGATTTACTTTTGCTTAGCAAGGGCCTCTTCTGCCTTGCGAGTTAGTTCCTCAACCTTTCTTAGGTTGTCTTCCTTTTCAACAACCTTGGTTTCCAGCTCAAGGCGCAAGCGTTCTTCTTCATCCAACATTTGTTTATGTTGGGCCACGCTTTGCTCAGCTTCCTATAGTTTTTGAGCGGTGTCATCAGCAACTTGCCCAACTTCTTCATCCTGTTGCTTTGGTGGAGAAGGGTTAGATGATTTCTTAGGAGATGGAGGAGGATAATTTTTCTTCTCAGTTTACTTTTCAGCAGCTGAGGCATTGTGTTTTCCAGCGACTCCTCCTGCACTAGGTTGGGGTTCATTGCCATCATCATCCTTCTTAGAATCATGTTTCTTTTCAGAAGACTTGGGAGGAGACTTAGGGTTTTCTATGTCATTTTCATCCGTTTCCTCGTCAAAAAGCAGATTGTTAGGAATATCTGTTAGTATTTTGATCACTCATCACATGTTCTTATCTTAGCCAGAAAGGTGATTAAGTACTCTTGGTTCACTTGAACATTGTAAAAGAGGAAATCACTGAGTATGATTAGTCTAGTAAATCTTGTATTAGAATTATAGGTCTCTGACTGTAATTTTTATTTCCAGAGGACCATGAAGATCAATCCTAGCAATGGAGCTTTTCTGAAGATTAGAAGACTGAAGATTGCACAAGATTTATGAAGACATCAAGGTTTAGTTTAACTCAGAAAGACTATGTCCTTAATCCTTTCTTAAATGTATTTACTTACTTTTGAAATATGATTCTGGACATATGACATCATGAGTATGGAGCATGGAAGCCATCAGAATGGCTCATGTATCCGTTGAAGACTATAGGACAAGAAATAGTACAAGTGCATTAATTGCATCGGCAGAAAAGTCACCAGAGTACGATCCTCTCTGAGACATGAGACAAGGACTTCTGAGTACTCATTTCAAGATAAGTATGGACTGAATTTGAATTGTGTCTAACGGATATCATTCCAACAACTCTCAAATTCATCTATATATATATCACACACTTAGATGCTGAGAAATACACCTTAGAACGCTCTATCTTGCAAACTTACCATCAAGCAAAGTATTCTCTCAAGCACTCTACCACCCTTTCTGAAAGCTTTCTGTTGCTCGAAGAATCACTAGTAGTTCTAAGTTGTCCTGAACCTTAACAAGAGATTGTTATTCGTGAAAGAGTTGAACTATCAGATACCCTTTCTGAAGCTCATTCTCCAGAACGGACATCAATTACTTGGGTCAAGAAGAGCATCGCCATCCACTGAACAAGTGTATTAAGTAGTCTTGTTCTATTAGGCTCTCTGAAAACATAACTGAAAAGTTATACGAGAAGCCTCTCTGACAAACCTTATAACCAACACCATCAAGGCATGGAGTAGAGGAAGTACTTGATTTGGGAAATCAAGGAATAACTCCAAGGTTATCTGAGTAGAGGAAGTACTTAGCTCTAGGAGCTGGGGAATATCTCAGGGGGAACAATTGGTTGGGAACCATTTGTTTAAGAATCTTAGAATAGGATTATTGTAAGGTGAACTGAATTATCTGTTCTAGTGAATTCTAGGTCTCAGAAAGACCGAAGTGGATTAGTTGGAGGATTACGCCACCTTCAAATACCACTATACTTGCTTTGTCATTTACCTTTCTGTATTTACATATCAGCAAAGCACACACACATACTTATTGTTTCTGCACTTACCTATCTTAAAGTCTTCCGCGCTCTGAATTTAAGTATCAGAAACCCCCAGGTTTATGAGAAACTGTATTTATCGACAAAAGTTTTAATAGACTATTCAACGCCCCTCTAGTCTTTTACTTTGCCGTTATTTGGACCAACAAGTGGTATCAGAGCAGGAGGTTCATAAGCCTTCTGCACTGAACCTAGATCCCCAGATAGGTGAAGGAACTTTGTCCCTTCATGAGGACTATATAATTTGTGTGTTAAGTGTGCAGGTATGTCTCTGAGTGATGCACCTGTTCTGAAGCCAGAAAACTACGAGAAATGGAAGAACAACATGATGCTCCATCTGGAGGCCATTAGTGATAGGATGATCTATGTCATCAATGAAGGGCCTATCAAAATCAGACAACTCAAACAAGTTACTGAGGTGTCTGATGGAAGAAAAGCCTCAGACAAGGAAGATGGAAGCGAGGATGCGGCTGCTAGTGATAGTGGTCGTGTTGCTCGTGGAAGCATTATGTATGAAGACAAGCCAAGAGAGCTCGACATCCAAGATGCCAGAGACATGATTGGATGGTCAAGCTCATAATATCATCATCAGATCGACACCTGAGCACATACAGTGTAAACTGTGGAGTGCTAAAACGGCGAAAGTTGCCTGGCAATTGATTGAAGAAATCTGTGCCGGAACTGAGAAACCCAAGGAAAACAAGTTCGAAGTTCTTAAATTGAAGTTCCAAAACTTCAAACAAGGTCCCACTGAAACTCTGGAAGAACTTGATTCCAGGTTTACTACCCTTATGAGTGATATGGCTGCACTTGGTGAAAGCAACAGATACTCCCAGCCATAAAAGATTAAGACTATTGTCAGAAGTCTCAATCACAACTGGGAGCACACTAAGTTCTTTTATTTCAACCAAGGGATGCCAAATATTACTCCAGTAGAGCTCTCTCTCATCTTGCTACTGTAGACTATGAGACAACTCAGAGAGAACAAACAGCTGAAAAGTTGCAAAGTGTTGCTCTAGTTTCTCAAGATACTTCTGAAAAGATGGATACCAAAGATGCATCTGAAGAAAATGCTCTTGCAGTAAGACACATGAAGAAATTTGTGAGTCAAGAGATTGAGAGAAGAAAAGCTAAAGAAAAGCTGAAAAGCAAATGGCCCAAACTATCATCAGTATAAGAACATACAAATGAACAACTCTCTGAACACCCCCATTCAGAAAGGTGTTAGTACTGAAGCTGCAGAAATAGGAAATGACATCTGTTTCTATTGTCAACAGCCTGGTCACTTCAAGAGAGATTGTCCTGCTTTAAACAAGCACAAGACAGGTGACAAGAAGGACAGAAGAAATTTCAAAAGAAATCAAAGGGCCTTACTGACTGAAGAAATGAAGAAGATTCAAATTCAACTTGATGCTCTAGACATTGAGACAGATTCTGAAGATGGAGATTCAGATGACTCAAACCTACCATCACCAGAATTGTGTGGAATCACCCACGATGTAATCGACTTCGGCCTTAAGAAGAATGAAATGTGTGGAGTTGCTGAGATTGCTGGTCCAGACATCTCCAACATTGAAATGTGTCTTATGGCTGATGAGGTAACTAACAATTCACAATTTATGTACTATGAGAGTGATGATGGAATTGAGGATCTGGAGTTGGTCAAGAGTGAATTGGATCGTTATGAGAAAGAATTTCTGGAAGAACAATCCAAAACCAGAATTCTAGAGGAAAGCAAAGAAACTCTTGAAAAAGAGGTTTCTGAGCTAACCAGAGTATCTGAGAACAAGAACGCTGAAATAACCTTTCTGAAAGCTCAGATATCTGAGAATGAAAATGCTCACAAACTAGCCTTGGATGAACTGAATGAGAAAATGATGAAGCTGCTTTCTGAGAATGAAGAACTCAGAAAGAAAGAGCTATCCTTCCAATCTTATGCAAAGGCTAGTGACACTCTCACTGAGGTTCAATCCTATCTGAGAGACCCCTCGGAGAAAGGTGGACTTGGACTTGATGACAATCAAGTAATTCATCTCCTCTGAAGAAGAGTGATGAAAGGTTGACCTTTATAAAAAGTCAACAGAATGATTCTTCAACCACCAATAGCATTGGTCAGAAAGCTAGGGTAGTTGACAAAGGAAAAGGAGTTGCAACCCAGCCTTTGAAAGAACAACAAGTTCACAAGAAACATGTGGATAAGGTTTCTGAAAAGAAACACAACCCACAGACATGCAACCATCCACATTGCTACATTACTAGGAAAGGAAGAATTGCTGGAATAGGCAATTTCTCTACTATACCATTTTATGAAAATAAAGATGGTGCAGAAACTAGTAAGGCTTCTGAAGAGCGCATTCAGAAAGCCAAAGGTGTTCGAAATGGCATAGTCTATCGTGCTATTGGAAAGGTCCTTCTGCAACAATATAAGGAAGGACAAGAACAATGGCACAAGGCTGATATTACACGTAGCAATAGACAGAAGTGGAAGAAATCTCAAGCCACTGAAAAACTGAATGCCAGAGCTAGAAGGAACCTGGCTAGAAAGGCTAAGTTTGCTGAAAAGCAACCCCAGAAATCCAGGGTCCAGAAAGCACCAAAGGGAACACCTAGAAACACCCCAAGAAGGAAGATTGAGATCAAAATTACTGATTCTATTGTATCTCCTTCTGATCAAGTTAGACAAAAACAAACTCCCAAGAAATTCACTAAAATGTGGATTCCTACTGGAAGAATGTTTAGTCTAAATGGTTCTATCTCTGAGGCAAGAACCTAACTCCTGTTTCCTGTTTTGTGCAGAACGCCTCTTGGACTAAGGCTCAATGGCTATTTGATAGTGGATGCGGAAATCACATGACAGGAGACAAAGCAAATCTGGTCAACTACAAAGCTTGCAACACTGGACCAGACATCAGATTTGCTGGAGGAGAATTAGCCAGAGTAATCGATGTCCCAGAAAAGAGAGCAATCGCCTTCAATCTGGAAGATTATATCCATGCATTGTTCCCAACAGAGTCCTACACATTTGCCACTCTGATGCATGAAGACTTCATTCATGAAGTAGCACAAAGACTTATAGCAGATTTCAAGTCTGCGGATGCTCAAACCCAAGAGCAGATGGTTACCCATCCTGCCTTGCCCAGCAAGCTCACAACCTACCCAACTGAGCAAGAGGAAGTTAATGGGAGGATGATCACACTTCCTGATGTGATCAACCTGGTTTCTGAAGATGAGGAAGAGATGGACGAAAATGATTATCAAGAACCTCCCTCTGAGCATCCAAACCAAGAAGCAAAGAAAAAGGATGATGATGATGATGACCAGAATGATGATCCTCAACCTGGACAAGGTGGGATTCAGAAAGCTAGCAAAGGAAGTGGAGAAAAGGCTACTCCCTCAATTGCTCAGAAAGCTCCATCTTCATCACCTCCCAAGTCTCATCAAGATACCCAACAAGCTGAACACAATGATGCTTTAGAAGAAATTTCAGCCGCTGAGTTTAGAATTGAACAACTCGGAAAGGTGTTGGAAGAAGAGAAGAGAATCAACATTGAGACTCAAGCTCTTGTTGATGAAAAGGAAGCCAAAATCAAGAAGCTCGAAGAAGCTAATGCCAAGGAATTGGCACTCCTAGATGAGCAAAGAAATTTGAAAAATGCCATTGTTGTCACAGCTGCTGAGATAGATGCCATGGATGACAATGATGCTGAAGAGCATGATCTTTGAGGCGCATCGTAAAGACCTTCTACATCTTCTCGTAAGGCCAAAGACACTTGATGGAAAGCGGAAGAAGGTTGTCAATCCAAATAATCCAAGAAAAGGATTATAGCGGTGATCTTTGAAACCCACAACTTGATTATCAAGCAAAGATGAGAGACTTGTCACTCAAAAAAGTGCCCTACTTGCTCCTCATATATTCTCTCGCACTAAGTAGTTCAAGAAGTGAAGAGCACTGCAAGGAACAAAGTGTCTTTTAGAACTCGGAAAGACACTAATTACCCAAGATACGTATACTAAAATCCGTCCCGGAAGAGATGAAGCCATTGGTCGTCTTTACTCAACAGAGCAACCAAAGATAGCTCTCTCGTAAAGACCTAGGGTTGGTCGGGATGAGGATTGTAACAATGCTAATGCAAGATTGAATGAAGCCATGCTGTCTGCAAGCCAACACCATCCTACGGCTTGAAGAGCTCAATGAAAGGAGCAGAACCGTTAAGGTAACAGAGCTGAAGAAAGAACTTCAAGAGTTAGTCAGGGTGCACAACAATCTCCAGAAAAACTTTGAAACTCTCTCTGAAGCTTATGCTATCATGAGTCAGTCATTCATGACTAAGGGGGAAAAAGAGATGCTTCAGAAAGGTAGAGGAAGAAAAAGAAAACAATCAAATCCTCCCTCCTCAAGTCAACTTGTCATTAAGCACACCACTGGAGACACCCTTGCTGAAGAAGTTGTTCCAGATCAACCAGCCAGAAGGCTAAGAAGTATGGTCACTAGGGGAACCAAGTCCCTTAGAATCTCAGAAGAGAAGAAGACTTCTGAAGAAGAAGAAAAGGAAGAAGGAGAAGTAAGAAGTCAAGAAAGCTGCAAGTCTCCAATTTCAGACTTCAATGATGATGAGGATGAATCTGACACAGATGAACATCCACTTCACAAGAAAAGGAGACAAGCAACTACTTCACAACCTCCTCTGGCAGCAAGACCTTTAGCCCGTAACCCTTTGGAAATACCAAGTCATTACAAGGAACATCCACCAAGACAAATTTCAAGGCAGGAAGAAAGGGTTAGAGGATCTCCTGACAGAAGGCCACCAAACAGAAAAGCAAGAAGGGATTTCCAGTTTGGCAGAGTAAACAATGAAACACATCAAGAAAGGCCAACTGATGCCCACATTGAGTATATGAAGACTAGTAATGAAGAATCTTCATATAGGTGCATTCTGAACAAGAGAGGGTATTGGATTCTGGAACTACAACATCTACTTGTCAATGATAAGTTTCCAACTCCCATCCTCAACCAGATCCTGAAATGGAGAGAAGGCAATTGCGACTGCAAAACCTGAGCACCTTCATGCTTGGCTAAACTTTGAAGTAGAAAAGAGGAATGAAGCCAGAAAGATGGATCTTTCCTTTGCCTGTCCTTACCCAAAACCTGATGATGTACACAAGGTAAGAAAACTGGATGGTAGTTACAACAGGAAGAACAAACTAGGTGTTTCAACCTATGAGTCATTCTATATGACATTGGATGAATACCTAGATGACATACACTATCTGGAAGAAATATACAAGTATTTCAACCTATCTCAGCAGCAAGTAGACCATGCCTGGGTCTGGGGAAAGTACTTCTGGCTCAAACATTTTCTGCGGAAGAATCACAAGCTTGGCAAGAGTTACCATGAAATATGTGACTTATCCAGAAAGACAGAGCTCTCTGCCAGAAGGATTCCTTATGACTATGTCCAAGAATGCAGAAAAGTGGATGATCATGTCAACTGATCCAGAAAGGATGCTAAAGAACTTGAGGTATTTGAACCTAAGTTGCATTTCTAAAGACTTGAAGACTAGTAACATTAGAATACTCTCCTTTGTTCTAATTTACTTAGTATGTTTTGTTACTGTTTGTAATCTTGCTGATTGTTTCTAAAATTCTCTATATGTAAAAGTTGCATCTCTTTCTGTAAACTGTACCTATCTGAAGATCATACTCTCAGATACTTTTTAATAGATGACAACTTATCAGCAAAGATCACTTCTTGTGATTTGGTTGATGTTTACTACGCACTTAATTCAACTAAAATTGAATATCATTTGAAATGATTAAGTGGTGGATTGTTTTCTCTTCCAGGATTACAATTTTGTAATAGGACTTAAAAGATAGTCATGGATGACTGATCAAAAAGGGGGAAATTTGTTAGGAATATCTGTTAGTATTTTGATCACTCACCACATGTTCTTATCTTAGCCAGAAAGGTGATTAAGTACTCTTGGTTCACTTGAACATTGTAAAAGAGGAAATCACTGAGTATGATTAGTATAGTAAATCTTGTATTAGGATTATAGGTCTCTGAGTGTAATTTTTTATTTCAAGAAGACCATGAAGATCAATCCTAGCAATGGAGCTTTTCTGAAGATTAGAAGACTGAAGATTGCACAAGGTTTATGAAGACACAAAGGTTTAGTCTAACTCAGAAAGACTAAGTCCTTAATCCTTTCTTAAGTATATTAACTTACTTTCGATATATGACTCTGGACATATGACATCATGTGTATGGAGCATGCAAGCCATCAGAAAGGCTCATGTATCCGTTGAGACTAAAGGACAATGAACAGTACTATGCATTAAATACATCGGCAGAAATGCTGCAAAAAGCAAGTCCTCTCTGAAACAAGAGATAGTGACTTCTGAGTACATAGTTCAAGATATAAACGGATATAATTTGATAGAGAGCACAACGGATACAATTCAAACGCCTCTCAAATTTATCTATATATATCACACACTTAGATGCTTGAAGAACATACCTTAGAACGCTCTATCTTGCAAACTTACCATCAAGCAAAGTATTCTCTCAAGCACTCTACTACCTTTCTGAAAGCTTTCTGTTGCTTGAAGAATCACTAGTAGTTCTAAGTTGTCCTGAACCTTAACAAGAGATTGTTATTTGTGACAGAGTTGAACTATCAGATACCCTTTTTGAAGCTCATTCTCCAGAACGGACATCAATTACTTGGGTCAGTAAAGAGCAGACTGCCATCCACTGAACAAGTGTATTAAGTAGTCTCGTTCTGATTGGCTCTCTGAAAACATAACTGAAAAGTTATACGAGAAGCCTTTCTAACAAAACCTTATAACCAACACCATCAAGGCGTGGAGTAGAGGAAGTACTTGATTTGGGAAATCAGGGAATAACTCCAAGGTTATCTGAGTAGAGGAAGTACTTAGCTCTAGGAGCTGGGGAATAACTCAGGGAGAACATTTGGTTGGGAACCATTTATTTAGGAATCTTGGAATAGGATTATTATAAGGTGAACTCAATTATCTGTTCTAGTGAATTCCAGGTCTCAGAAAGACCGAAGTGGATTAGTTGGAGGATTACGCCACCTCCAGATACCACTATACTTGCTGTGTCATTTACCTTTCTGTATTTACATTTCAGTAAAGCACACACACACACATACTTATTGTTTCTGCACTTACCTATCTTAAAGTCTTCCGCGCTCTGAATTTAAGTATCAGAAACCCCCAGGTTTCTGAGAAACTGTGTTTATCGACAAAAGTTTTAAAAGTCTATTCACCCCCCCCCCCCTATTCCATAAGGTACAGAAACAAGCTAAGCCCAAAGGAAATGGTAAGGAAAAGATGTACTAGGAACAACCCCTTACTCTGGAAAGAGTAACAACAAGGTCCCAGCCAAAGACCTCTCAAACAACTGCCTTGCCACCTCCAGCTTCCAAGAGCTCAAGTGACAAAAGAAAGGGAGTTTCTGAAGATGAAGAAGAAGGCGAAATCTCTGAAAAGAGAAGAAAAATTTCTCCAGAAAGCTGCAAAGGAACTGAAACCTTTGAGAAAGTGTTAGGAATATCTGTTTAGATTTTGATCAGCAACCTAATGACTTATCTTAGCTCAGAAAGGTGCTTAGTACTCTTGGTTCACTTGAACATTGTAAAAGAGGAAAATCACTAAGTATGTTAGTCTAGCAAATCTTGTATAGGATGTTAGGTCCCTGAATGTAATTTTTATTTATTTAAAGAAGACCAAGAAGGAAGCATCCAAGCAAAGGAACTCATTTCCAGAAGACTGAAGTTTGCTGAAGACTAAGGAGAAAAGTCTCCTCAGATACCTATGTCTTGAGTCAACAAGTGTTTTGATTGAACAAGTTACTCAAAGGATATCTGAGAACACAAGTGTATTGAGTAAGGAACGTGTCATGTCTCTGAAAGCTTCACGTATCCGTTGAGACAATAGGTCAAATATAGTACAATGCATTTATTGCTCGGACAGAAATGTCTGCACAAAAGTAGAAGTCTCTGAAGAAGAAGACAAAGAACTCTGCAGTACTATATACAGATATCAATAGTTTGAATTTGAAATGAACCTAACGGATACTATTCAAACGGCTTCAAATTCAACTATAAATATTACCACTTAGAATTCTTGAAAACACACCAAGAACTTACACCTTGAACTCACACTGAAACTACAACTTACTGAATATCTTCAAGTGATTTCTCAAGCATACAAGCTTTCATACTACTTGCCTTCTAGCTTTCTGTTGTGACTAAAGCTCCAGAACTCTAAGTAGTATAAAAGTTCTAAGTGTCTTGATCCTTAACAAGCATTGCTATCTGTAAAGGAGTTGAATCAAAAGATCAAGTATCTGAGATTCATTCTCTAGAACATTTAACAAAGACTTGGGTCAGTGAAGAACAAGTTACCATAAATTGTGAAGTGTATTAAGTAATCTTGATTCTATAGAGCTTTCTGAAATAACTGAGTAAGTTATAAAGAAGCTCACTTGATAAACTACCTTAACCACACACCAACTGGCGTGGATTACATGAAGTACTTAGTTTGGGAAACTGAGGAACAACTCCAAGGTTAATGAGCACAGGAAGTACTTAGCTTTGGAAACTAAGGAATAGCTCAAAAAGGTTTATGAGTAGAGGAAGTACTTGGCTCAGATAGCTGGGGAACAACTCAAGGGAAAACATTTGGTTGGGAACCAAGTGTTGCAGGAATCGAGAGATAGGATATTTGTAAGGGTACCTCATTTATCTATCTTAGTGGATTCTAGGTCTGAGAAAGGCCGAAGTGGATTAGTTGAAGGATTACGCCACCTTCAGATACCACTATAATTTGATGTGTTATTTACTTACTGCATTTACCATGCTTTATTCATATTATTAAGTATTTACACACTTTCACTCTACTGAGCACGTGCACTTATCACAGAAAGTCTTCCGCTCTCTGAAATTAAGTATTAGATATCTTCACAGATATCTGAGAAACTGTGTTTATCGACAAAAGTTTTAAAAGACTATTCACCCACCCTCTACTCTTTTACTTTGCCGTTATCTGGACCATCAAGTGGTATCAGAGCAGGACGTTCCCAAGCCTTCTATGCTGAACCTAGATCCCAGATAAGTGCCCACTAACTTTTTAACACCTACACTTGATTTGTTTGTTTAGCGTGTTTGCTACAGGATGTCTTTGAGTGATGCTCCCATTCTCAAGCCAGAAAACTACAAAAAATGGAAGAACAACATGTTGTTGTATCTGGAAGCCATAAGTGACGAAATGATACATGTTATCAAGAATGGCCCTATAGTCATGCGAAAGCTCAAACAAGTCATAGGAGTTTCAGATGTAAGAGACAAAACACCAGCCGACAAGGGTGATGAAAGTAGTGGCTCTTCCACACCAGAAACTGGGAGAGTCACCGGTCAAATAGAATATGAAGATAAGCCTAGAGAGCTTTGGACATTAGAAGATGCCAAAAGACATAGGCTGGATGGACAAGCTCGTAACATCATCATACGTTCTACTCTAGAGCACATACAGTGTAAACTGTGGGGTGCAAAAATAGCTTAAGTTGTCTGGAAATTGATTGAAGAAATCTGTACCGGCACTGAGAAAACTAAAGAAAACAAGTTCGAAGTTTTGAAGCTCAAATTCCAAAACTTCAAACAAGGTCCTACAGAGACACTTGAAGAACATGACTTTAGGTTCACAACACTAATGAGTGAAATGGCTGCACTTGGAGAAAGTGATAGATACACTAATTCTGAAAAGGTTAAGACTATTGTGAGAAGTCTAAACCAAAACTGGAAACATCCTCAGTACTTCTACTTCAACCAAGGAATGCCTAACATCACTCCAGTGGAACTCTTCTCACACTTGGCAACTATCAACTATGAGACAACTCAGAGAGGACATACAGCTACTGAAAAGTCGCATAATGTTGCACTCTTAACTCAAGGTACTTCTCAAAAGAAGGAAACCAAGGAAGTGACTGAAGAAAATGCTCTTGATGTAAAACACATGAAAAGATTTGTGAGTCAAGAGATTGAAAGGAAAGCTAAGTTTGCTGACAAGCAGACTCAGCAACCTGACAGGTATCTGAAAGCACCACAAGGAGCACCTAGGAACACACCAAGAAGGAAAATTGTTTTAGATATCAATGATACTGGTCATTTACACAAAATTCCTCCTTATGTTCCAAATAGACAAAAGAATGTTCCTAAGAATTACATACTGAAATGGATTCCTACTGGAATATTGTTTATTCTAAATGGTTCCATTATTGAAATGAGAACCTAACTCCTATTTCATGTTTTGTGCAGAACACTTCAAAGAAGAAACCAACTTGGATTTTTGACAGTGGATGTGGGAAGCACATGACAGGAGATAAAGCAAATCTGGTCAACTACAAAGTTTCCAACACTGGACCAGATATCAGATTTGCTGGAGGAGAATTAAATCCTATGTTAGGATTTGGAGATCTGAAATTGGGAGCTCTTACAATTTCAGCTGTTTTACATGTAGAGGGATTGAAATATAATCTCTTAAGTATGAGCCAGTTTGCAGATAAAGGTTATTCTATGAAGATAAAATCAAATCTCTGCAAACTAATTGACAATGAGTCAAAGCAGACAGTCTTGGTTGCTAGGCAGAAAGGAAGTCTTTATGTTGCTGACTGGGCATATGTCACAACTGAAGAATGTCTCATGGTGAGTCAATCTGGCCACACTGAAGAAAATTGGCTATGGCATAAAAGAATGAGTCACTTGAACTTCAAAACTCTGAACAAGCTAGCCAAGAAAGAGTTGGTGGTTGGATTATCCAAAATGGCATATAGAAAAGATGGTGTCTGCTCAGCTTGCCAAATGGGGAAATGATGAGACAATATTCTAACGTCTCATTTGGTCCTTTTTAGCGGTCTTTGTGAGTCTTTGTCTTTGGTTTTATAGTGTCTTTATGCGTTTTTATGCTTTGGTGCTTTGTTTGTGTTTTGTAGGATTTTTGTGTCCCGAAGGTGAAAATCGGAGTGAAAACTTTGGTTCTAGATCTTTGAATGTAGAGTAACTGGACGAAAACGGAAGTGGATTCGGAGATCGGACGAAGATTTGAGAGCCATTTTAGCGAAGCTTGCAAAAGTGAAGTTTTACGGAGCAGTCTAGCCATTTTGGCCATAACTATCTCATATGATGTCTGATTGACCTGAGCTCGGCGGCCACGGAAAGACAATTCAAAGGGCTACAACTTTCGTTTTTCAAGCATGGCCATATTCTGTCTGTACAAAAGTTTTAAGCTCGCCGCGGCGAGATTTTGTGAGAGCAATTTGGGAGCCTAAATAAAGGTCTCGCATGGCGAAGTTATTTTCCTCGCCAAGTAGATTTGCGATAACTTCACAGATTCAGCAGAAAAACTCCTTTTTAGGTTAGAATTAGGTCTTCCTTTGCCATAACTTCTTATATTCGATTTTTTCATAGAAAAAGCTCCTAGAACTAGGTTTTGACATTGATTGATTGATCTTTGGAGCTTGATTTTGACTATTCATCGAAGGATTGATATCGAATCCCTGACTACTGTGGTAAATCTCTATTGTTTTATCTTATTCAATTCGTTCTTACTCTGTTTCTCGAATTGTTTAAGCTTGCATACGATTATCATTCTGTTTATGTTAAACATTAGCAATATCTTATATTCTTTCATCCTTGCTTCGATTATGAGTAGCTAAATCAATCCGAACATGGTAGTTGCGTGATAGCCTTGCGTATTCGCATCTAGGGTTTGAAATCGTTCATATAGGTTAAGCTCGTTCAAATATCTTCGTAAAAACCCTTCGATCCAATAAGCTAGTTCAAAGATTCTCTAAAATGTTTTGGTTAAGGATCGTGGATTGACGACCTACGATTACTCTAGTTCAAAGATTTTCAAATAACGTTTGGTTGAATTGGATTGATAGTTTTCTGTACACCGACCATGTGACAGTATGAAAGTATCCGTAGAGCGAATTAGCATTGCTTGATCGTAACTACTGTGTTCCTTCTACCTCATTCTTACAAACAACTACATTGTTAATTTATGTTTTCTAGTTATTAGAAGTACTCGAATTCAAACAAATCAACATCGTTTCACAAGTAAATGTTTGTTTTCAATCGTTGTGGTAGCTTAATTGGTTCCTTAGCGAACGACCTCGTGGTTAGCATTGTCTATTTACAACAACTGCTTGCTACTTGTTTCTAAGTATCAATTTGAGCACATCAGGAAACAATCCAAAACATCTTTCAAGTCTAAAACTAGACACTCCAGTGAAATGCCACTATAAATGTTACATATGGATCTTTTTGAATCCTCTGTAACAAGCTATGCAGGAAAGAAGTATGGTCTGGTTGTTGTTGATGATTACTCAAGAAGTATGGTCTGGTTGTTGTTGATGATTACTCAAGATTCTCAAACAAAAATCTGATGCAATGGTTGAAATACCCAACTTGCTGAATAAGCTTGAAGTCATGAAAAATGAAAAGGTATCTGTAATCAGAACAGACCATGGTATTGAGTTTGTGAACCAGTACATAAAAGAGTTTTGTACCTGTAAAGGTATACAACATCAACTATCTTCAATAAGGACACCACAACAAAATGGTGTTGCTGAAAGGAAGAATAGGACCCTAAAAGAAGCAGCAAGAACAATGCTTGCTGACACTGAAATAAGTGAAATCTATTGGGTTGAAGCTGTTAACATAGCCTGCTACACTCAAAATAGATGTTTGATCAACAAACACCATGACAAAACTCCTTATGAACTTTTGATTGGTAAATCCCCTAGTATCAAACATCTAATGGTGTTTGGTTACAGATGTTTTGTTCTTAACAATGGAAAAGAATACTTGAGAATATTTCAACCAAAAGCAGATGAAGGAGTATTTCTTGGTTATTCTCTGAATAGCAAAGCCTACATAATCTACAACAAAAGAACACAAAAGATTGAAGAATCTGTTCATGTAGTTTTCTATGAAGGAAACAAGAAAGTATCCTTGAATGAAGAACTCTCAGATAGGTTCAAAGAACTAATGATTAAAGATTCTGAAGAAGAATTCTCAAAAGGAAACAATTCTGTCATTCACTTAGAGGATGACTCTGACGATGAAAAGCAACCATTGCTTACTAACAACAAGATGACTCTAAGACATGATGAAGAATTTCCTATGAGAATTCCAGAAATGGAGCAGGTTACTGAGAACCTTCATCCCTTCATCATGAAGAGGTTTCTGAGAATGAGATTGGTGAAAATCCAATCCCAGATATCTCTAACACTGAAAAAGTGTCAGATATCTATGGCACTTCCCGTGTGCCAGATATCTCAAATACTGAACAAGTATCTTGTCAAGATCATAGTGATTCACATTCAGATCAAAATGATATTGATCCTACTAGTTCTAACCCCTTGGTCCTGTAGACCAAGGGGTTAGAACTAGGAGAGCAATTGCTGGAAATGCAGATTCTCTCTGTGGATGTTTCATCTCAAATATTGAACCTAAAACTATAGAAGAAGCATTGAAGGATCAAGACTGGATCTCTGCAATGCAAGAGGAGTTGGATCAATTTGAGAGAAACAAAGTCTGGAAACTGGTTCCATTTGTTGGTGGAATATCTGTAATTGGAACCAAGTGGGTTTTCAGGAACAAAATGAATGTGTCTGGTGAAATAAACAGAAACAAAGCAAGGTTGGTTGTCAAGGGATTCACCCAGATTGAAGGACTAGATTTTGATGAGTCATATGCTCCAGTTGCAAGATTGGATGCAATTAGACTATTTCTAGCCTTTGCAGCTCATAATGACTTTAAAGTTTATCAAATGTATGTCAAAAGTGCATTCCTAAACGGTGAACTTGCTGGGGAAGTCTATGTTGAACAACCACCTGGCTTTGAAGTTTCCATAGAAAGTAGAATGGTCTATAAGCTTCAGAAAGCTCTGTATGGACTGAAACAGGCTCCAAGAGCATGGTATGATACTTTAGCCAAATACATGCTGGAAAGTGGCTTCAAGAAAGGAGATGTTGATAAAACACTCTTTACTTTGAACCATGAAGGGAAATTACTTTTTGTTCAAGTATATGTTGATGACATTATATTTGGATCTAAAGACAAGCAATTTTGTGAAGACTTTGCTGAGCTCATGAAAAGTAAATTTGAGATGACCATGATGGGAGAGTTGAAATATTTCCTAGGGTTGCAAGTCAAGCAACTTAATGATGGAATATTCATTAGTCAAACAAAGTATGCGAAAGATATGCTCAACAAGTTTAATCTAAAGCGTTCTGAAAAGAATTCTAAGATACCTATTATGAGCATTGGAACCAAAATGACCTATACTGAATCTGACAAGAGTGTTGAAGAACACAAGTATAGGAAATTGATTGGGTCACTACTGTATCTCACTGCAAGTAGACCTGGTATTCAATATGTAGTTGGAGTGTGTGCTAGATTTCAGACAAATCCAATACAATCACACTACAACATTGCTATGAAAATATTAAGGTATGTAATGGGTACTGTAGAAGTTGGATTGTGGTATCCAAAAGACAGTGTATTGAGTTTAGTTGGCTATTCTGATGCTGACTATGCTGGATCATTGCTTGATAGAAAAAGCACTTCAGGAACTTGTCAATTTCTTGGTGCCAGATTAATATCCTGGTTCAGCAAGAAACAAAACTGTTAGGAATATCTGTTCAGATTTTGATCAGCAACATAATGACTTATCTTAGCTCAGAAAGGTGGTTAGTACTCTTGGTTCACTTGAACACTGTAAAAGAGGAAAATCACTAAGTATGATAGTCTAGCAAATCTTGTATAGAATGTTAGGTCTTTAAAAGTAATTTTTATATCTTTGAAGAAGACCAAGAAGAAGGCATCTAGCAGGAGAGTTCAACATTTTCTTTGATGTTTTGAAGACTGCACAAGATTGCTGAAGACAAAGGTTATCAGATACCTATGTCCAGATACCTTTGATAAACAAGTGTTTTTCAATAAACAAGTTTTGCAAAAGATATATGAGAACGCAAGGTTTCTAAACGAGAAAAAGTGCCCACAGATATCTACATTCAGATATCCTGGATAAAACTATGTTTCTGGGAAACAATGTTTCAACAGATATCTGGAGATGAGAAGGTCTCTGGAAAGGGACATGCAATGCTTCAGAAAGCGTGCATAGTTCCGTTGGCACTACAGGATAAAAATAGTAGAATGCAATAAATGCGCAGACAGAGACATCTGTACAAAAGAGGAAATCTCTGAAATGAGACAACGTCTTCTGCAGTACTATTTTCAGATATCAATAGTTTGAATTTCATTAAGCCTAACGGATACTATTCAAACGGCATGATTTTCAACTATAAATATCATCACTTAGAATGCTTGAAACACACACTGAACTCACTGAAAATACCAAGCCTCTCTGATAATACAAATAGTGGTATCTTTCTCTCAAGCATTCAAGTCTTCAACCTACTTATTCTTCAGCTTACAGTTGCGTCTAAGCTCTTGAATTCTAAGTAGCACGAAAGTTCTAAGTGTCCTGATCCTTAACAAGCATTGCTATATGTGAAGGAGTTGAATCAAACGATCAAGTATCTGAGATTCATTCTCTAGAACATTTATCATAGACTTGGGTCAGTAAATAACATATCACCACACATTGTGAAGTGTGTTAAGTGACTCTTGTTCAAGAAGGTAGTATTACATAACTGTAGAAGTTATTATTCTACCAAACCTGACAAACTACCTTAACCAACTCCTAAAATGGCGTGGAGTACAGGAAGTACTTAGTTTGGGAAACTAAGGAATAACTTCGAGGTTACTAAGCATAGGAAGTACTTAGTTTGTGAAACTAAGGAATAGCTCAAAGGTTTCTGAGTATTGGAAGTACTTGGCTGAGAAAGCCGGGGAATAACTCAGGGGGAACACTTGGTTGGGAACCTAGTGTATTTAGGAATCGAGAGAAGATATTTGTAAGGTGAACTCAATTATCTGTCCTAGTGGATTCTACGTCTGAGAAAGGCCGAAGTGGATTAGTTGAAGGATTACGCCACCTTCAGTTACCACTATAAAGATCAGTGTTATTTACTTTCTGCAATTTATTACTTGCTTTATTTACCTTGTTGAGTTCTTACACATATCTTGCTGAGCACGTGCACTTATCATAGAAAATTCTCCCGCTCTCTGAAATTGAGTATCAGATATCTTCACAGATATCTGAGAAATTGTGTTTATCGAAAAAAGTTGTAAAAGACTATTCACCCCCCCTCCAGTCTTTTTCCTTTGCCGTTATCTAGACCAACAAGTGGTATCAGAGCAGGAGGTTCCCAAGCCTTCTGCACTGAACCTAGATCCCAGATAAGTGCCCACTAGCTGCTTTTCACCTACACTTGATCTGTTTGTTTAGTGTGTTTGCTGCATGATGTCTTTAAGTGACGCTCCAATTCTCAAGCCAGAGAATTATGGGAAATGGAAGAACAACATGATGCTCCACCTAGAAGCCATCAGTGATGAAATGATCTAAGTAATAAAGAATGGTCCCATAGTTATTCAACAACTCAAGCAGGTCATGGAGGTTTCTAATGGTAGAGACAGAGTTCCCATTGATGAAGAACCAAGTGGTGGTTCCTCACAAACAGGTGCTTGACCAATGGAAGACCCTCTTCGTCAAGTTGTTTACGAGCCAAAGCCCAGAGAGCTCTGGACATCGAAAGATGCTAAGAGAAATCGACTGGATGGTCAGGCTCGCAATATCATCATACGTTCCACTCCAGAGCACATACAGTGTAAACTGTGGGGTGCAAAAATGGCGAAAGTGGCCTGGCAACTGATTGAAGAAATCTGTGCCGGCACTGATAAAACAAAGGAAAATAAGTTCGAAGTTTTGAAGCTAAAATTCCAAACATTAAACAAGGTCCCACAGAGACTCTTGAAGAACTAGATTTCCGTTTCACAACATTGATGAGTGAAATGGCTGCACTTGGTTAAAGTGAGAGATACTCTAACTCTAAAAAGGTTAAGACTATCCTGAGAAGCTTGAATCAAAACTGGGAACACACCCAGTATTTTTATTTCAACCAAGGAATGCCAAATATCACCCCAGTAGAACTCTTTTCCCACTTAGCTACTGTCAACTATGTAACTACTCAGAGAGAACAAACAATTGCTGAGAAAGTTCACAATGTTGCTTTAGTAATACAAGGTACTTCTGAAAAGAAGGATACCAAGGAAATGACTGAGGAAGATGCTCTTGCTGTAAAGCAAATGAGAAAATATGTCAGTCGGGAGATTGAGAGAAGAAAAGCCAAAGAGAAGCTGAAAAAGCATCTAGGCTCAAACTATCTCCAGTACAAAAATATGCAGCTGTCAAGCTCGCTGAACAAGCCGGCTTAGCAACCATCTTCTACTGAGGAAGCAGAAATGGGAAACGATATCTGTTTCTATTGTCAGAAACCTGGTCATTTTAAAAGAGATTGCCCTGTTTTCAATAAGCTAAAGATAGGTGACAAGAAAGATAGAAGAAACTTCAAGAGAGGTCAGAGAGCTATGCTCACTGAAGAATGGAAAAAGATTCAAATCCAACTGGATGCTCTTGATATTGAGTCAGAATCTGAGGAAGAAGACTCAGATGACACCAAACTACCTTCTCCAGAATTATGTGGCATCACTCATGAATTAGTTGACTTTGGTTAAAAGAAAAGGAAAATATGCGGGGTTGCTGAGGAGATCTATCCAGATCCAACATTGAGCCTGCCTAATGGCTGATGAGGTAACCAACATTTCTCAATTCATAACTTATGAGAGTGATGAGGAAGAAATCAGAGATTCAGAATATTTCAGAAGAGAACTTGATCTCTACAAAAGAGAATTTCAAATGATCCGAGCTGAGCTGATATTCTTGAAGAAGAAAAGAATTCTCTTGAGAAGGAAAATTCACAATTACTCAAGATATCTGAGAAAAAGGATGCTGAAAATGCATTTCTCAAAGCACAGATATCTGAAACAGAGAAGTTACACAGAAAAGCAATGGATATACTCCAAAAGGAAAATAAAGATCTTCTTTCTGAAAATGAGGAACTCAAGAAGAAAGAACTATCTTTTCAATCCTATGCCAAAGCTTGTGACACTCTTACTGAAGTACATTCTTATTTAAGAGATCCTTCAGAAAAGGGAGGACTTGGGCTGGACACACAAACAAATAGTTCTACCACTCTGAATAAGAGTAACGAAAGAATAACATTAGTTAGTGCTCAGCAAGATGGTTACCAAACAACATATAGCATTGGTCCAAAAGCTAAGGTTGTTGACAAAGGAAAGGCAGTTGCAACCAAACCTTTGTGGGAAAAGCAAGTCCAAAAGAAAACTATTGGGAATGTTTCTGTAAAGAAACATAACACTAAAAAGTGTAATCACCCACAGTGTTATGTTTCTCAGAAAGGAAAAATTGCAGGAGCAGGCAAATTTTCCAATATCAGGTTTTCTAGAAAGAAAGACGTTCCAGAAACTAGCAAAGCTACTGAGAAAAAAGAACTCAGACAACACCAGGTACTAAAGATGGCATTGGCTATAAAGCCATCGGGAAACAACTCGCTCATGAGTATAAACAAGAGCAAGAACGATGGATGAAAGCCCGGATTGCGCATTGCAATCATCAGAAGTGGAAGAAAGAACAGGTTATGACCACTCTGAATGCCAGGGCTAGAAGAAGTCTGGCAAGGAAAGCTAAGTTTGCTGAAAAGTAGACTCAGCAACTTGACAGGTATCTGAAAGCACCACAAGGAGGACCAAGGAACACACCAAGAAGGAAAATAGCTTTAAATGATAATGACACTAATCATTTAATTCTTCCTTATGTTCCAACAAGACAAAAGAATATCCCAAGGAAGTTCATTCAGAAGTGGATTCCTAGAGGGAGATTCTTTAGTCCAGAAGGTTCCATTATTGGAATGAGAGCCTAACTCCATGTTTCCTGTTTTGTGCAGAACACTCTGAGGAAGAACCCGAAGGGCATTTTGATAGTGGATGTGGGAAGCACATGACAGAAGACAAAGCAAATCTGATTAACTACAGAAAATGCGATAAAGGACCAATTATTAGGTTTGCTGGAGGAGATGAAAATCCAACCATAGGATTTGGCAATCTGAAGTTTGGAGCTCTTACAATCTCTGAAGTACTACATGTAAAGGGATTGAAATATAATCTCCTAAGCATGAGTCAATTGGTAGACAAAGGGTACACTGTCAAGATCAAATCAAAACTATGCAAAGTAATTGACAATGAGTCAAAGCAGACAGTCTTGGTTGCAAGGCGAAAAGAAAATCTTTATGTTGCTGACTGGGCATCTGCCACAACTGAAGAATGTCTCATGGTGAGTCAATCTGGCCACACTGAAGAAAACTGGCTATGGCATAAAAGAATGAGCACTTGAACTTCAAAACTCTGAACAAGCAAGCCAAGAAAGAATTGATGGTTGGTTTACCCAAAATGGTATATAGAAAAGATGGTATATGCTCAGCTTGCCAAATGGAAAAACAATCCAAAACATGTTTCAAGTCTAAAACTAGACACTCCACTGAAAGGCCACTGCAAATGTTACATATAGATCTTTTTGAATCCTCTGTAACTAGCTATGCAGGAAAGAAGTATGGTCTGGTTGTTGTTGATGATTACTCAAGATTCACTTGGGTTGTATTCCTCAAACAAAAATCTGATGCAAGGGTTGAGATACCCAACTTGCTGTATAAGCTTGAAGTCATGAAAAATGACAAGGTATCTGTAATCAGAACAGACCATGGTACTGAGCTTGTGAAACAGTACATAAAAGAGTTTTGTACCTGCAAAGGTATACAACATCAACTATCTTCCATAAGGACACCACAACAAAATGGTGTTGCTGAAAGGAAGAATAGGACCCTAAAAGAAGCAGCAAGAACAATGCTTACTGACACTGAAATAAGTGAAATCTATTGGGTTGAAGCTGTTAACACAGCTTGCTACACTCAAAATAGATGTTTGATTAACAAACACCATGACAAAACTCCTTATGAACTTTGGATTGGTAGACCCCCTAGTATCAAACATGTAAGGGTGTTTGGTTGCAGATGTTTTGTTCTTAACAGTGGAAAAGAGTACTTGAGAACATTTCAACCAAAAGCAGATGAAGGAGTATTTCTTGGTCATTCTCTGAATAGCAAAGCTTTCAGAATCTACAACAAATGAACGTAAAAGATTGAAGAATCTGTTCATGTTGTCTTCTACGAAGGAAACAAGAAAGTACTCTTGAATGAAGAACTCTCAGAGAGGTTCAAAGAACTAATGATTAAAGATTCTAAAGAAGAATCCTCAAATCAAAACACTATCATTCACTTAGAGGATGAATCTGACGATGAAAAGCAACCATTGCTTAGTAACAACCAGATGACTCTAAGACATGATGAAGAATTTCCTATGAGAATTTCAGAAATGGAATAGGTTACTGAGAACCTTCATCATGAAGAGGTTTCTGAGAATGAGATTTCTGAAAATCAAATTCCAGATATCTCCAACACTGAAAAAGTGTCAGATATCCATGGCATTTCTCATGTGTCAGATATCTTAGATACTGCACAAGTATCCTATCAAGATCATATTGATTCACATTCAGATCAAAATGATATTGATCCTACTAGTTCAAAATCCATTATGAAATGGATAAGAAATCATCCTGCTGAGGATGTGATCGGTCCTTTAGACCAAGGAGTTAGAACTAGGAGAGCAATTGCTGACTCTCTTTATGGATGTTTCATCTCAAATATTGAACCTAAAACTATAGAAGAAGCATTGAAGGATCAAGATTAGATCTCTGCAATGCAAGAAGGGTTGGATCAATTTGAGAGAAACAATGTCTGGAAACTGGTTCCATTTGTTGACGGAATATCTATAATTTGAACCAAGTGGGTTTTCTGAAATAAAATGAATGAGGTTGGTGAAATAACCAGAAACAAAGCAAGGTTGATTGCCAAGGGATTCACCCAGACAGAAGGACTAGATTTTGATGAGTCATATGCTCCAGTTGCAAGATTGGACGCAATTAGACTATTTCTAGCCTTTGCAGCTCATAATGACTTTAAAGTTTATCAGATGGATGTTAAAAGTGCATTCCTAAACGGTGAACTTGCTGAAGAAGTCTATGTTGAACAACCACCAGGCTTTGAGGTTTCCACAGAAAGTAGAATGGTTTATAAGCTTCAGAAAGCTCTGTATGGACTGAAACAGGCTCCGAGAGCATGGTATGATACTTTGGCCAAATACTTGCTGAGAAGTGGCTTCAAGAAAGGAGATGTTGAAAAAACACTCTTTACATTGAACCATGAAGGGAAACTACTTCTAGTCCAAGTATGTGTTGATGACATTATATTTGGATCTAAAGACAAGCAACTTTGTAAAGACTTTGCTGAGCTCATGAAAAGTAAATTTGAGATGCGCATGATGGGAGAATTAAACTACTTCCTAGGATTGCAAGTCAAGCAACTTAATGATGGAATATTCATTAGTCAAACAAAGTATGCAAAGGATATGCTCAACAATTTTAATCTAAAGCCTTCTGAAAAGAATGCTAAGATACCTATGAGCATTGGAACCAAAATGACTTATACTGAAACTGACAAGAGTGTTGAAGAACACCAGGAAATTGATTGGGTCTCTACTGTACCTTACTGCAAGTAGACCTGATATTCAATATGCAGTTGGAGTGTGTGCTAGATTTCAGACAAATCCAATACAATCACACTACACATTGGTATGAAAATATTAAGGTATGTAAAGGGTACTGTAGAAGTTGGATTGTAGTATCCAAAAGATAGTGGACTGAGTTTAGTTGGCTATTCTGATGCTGGATCATTGCTTGATAGAAAAAGTACCTCAGGAACTTGTTAATTTCTTGGTGCCATATCATGGTTCAGCAAGAAATAAAACTCAATTGCCACATCTACCACAGAGGCTGAATATATTGCTGCTGGGTGTTGTGCTTCACAGATATTGTGGATACAACAACAACTCAGAGACTATGAGGTGAATGAAGAGAAAACTCCGATTTTCTGTGACAACACAAGTGCTATTGCCATAACTCAGAATCCTAAGTTTCATGCAAGAACTAAGCACATTGATGTTAGACACCACTTCATTATAGACCATGTTGAAAAAGACAATTTAGAGATACTCAAGATTGGTACTGAAGACTAACTTGTAGATATCTTTACAAAGCCTTTGCAAGAAAGCAGGTTCTTAACTTTTAGACATAGTCTTGGGTTAATGGAGCTACCAAAGGAACTGAAAAGTTTTAATCTCTAAGACAGAAATTCAGAAAGGAGAAAGATATCTGGAACGGGCATCTAGATATTCAAGGCAAAAAGGTATCTGAGACGGGAACTCATATACTAAATGAAGCTAAAAAAAAATGTGAAGGGAGACAGGAACTCAATATGATTGAGAAAGGAAAAAGGAGAGATAAGATATCTGGAACAGGAATCCAGAATATTAAAGGTAAAAGGTGAAACACTTAGCAAAAAGACATCTGAGACGGGTACTCAGATATCAAAGGTTAAAGGGTAAAATGGCTATTTGAAGATTTCTGAGACAAGTACTTAGATATCTAGATCACTTAGTGAGGGGGAACACAAAAAGAGAAATGTGGTACAACTATATTCAGTCAACTACATCTCTGTGTTTTGTATCTTTCCATTTTTATGTTAAGTTACACACAATCTCTGAACTGACTACATAAGTCCAAAGATTGTCCCCTAGTCACAGAAAAGAGATGTGATTCAGAAAGCCTTACGCCAAATTTCATTAATTTGGCACAATTACAATTACTGATTGTGATCATTGCTGAAGAAGCAATCGTGACCCTTGATGGTATGGGCGTTTGATCTTAATAGTCGAGATTAATTCTCAGTAAAATAGTGGACTGTAAAAACTCAGACGTGGCCCACTAAGAATTTAATGCAAATCAAATTTTACCCACACCTTACTGCACGTACACAGATACAAATGCACAAAATTAATTTGTGTATTTTTGCCTGTTGGAATTACACTGCTATATATATAGGACTTTGGCAAAAGAAATCACTTTCGCCTAATCCTACATTTGCTCTTGCACAAAAACTGCAAAATACTCTCAAATTTCCCTGCAATTTTTTCTGCAACTACTGATTCCCTCTTAGTTTTTCTGCAAAGAATCACTAATTTCCTACCTTAATCTCTTCTCGTTTTTCAAAAACTTCACTATGTAAAGAGATGGCTCCCAAATGTGCTTCTACTCAGAAATCCCAATCTACTACAGCTGGTACTGCTGAAAAGCAAGCACCAGTGCTGGTTATAACAAACAATCGGTTGACTGGAGAGTTCAATCCTGATCATTGGACTTCAAATCACAGGATGATTTGGGGTGGTGCCATGATTGAGGAATACCTCGTTGCTGCAATAGAAATCCAGACTGATAGAAAGCTGGTACTTGATATGCATGAAAAGGCACAAATCAAGGGCTTTCTATCTGCTCTTTCCAGTGGAGTTTCTTCACTGGATGTCCTGGAGTTTTACAACAACTCCATGATTATCTCCAAAGTCTCTGAAGGCACTGAGACAGTGTCTATCAAGACCAAAGTCCAAGGATAAGAAATCACATTGGGCGAAACGACTTCGTGAGTCATTGAACTTCAAAATCTTGGAAAGGATTTTGAAATCGACACCAAGGATGAAGATCTCCTTGAAGGTGTGAAGCAACTATACAGTGATGTGTGTGATCTTGATAAGCCAGACACACCCATTGACTTTAAGCTTGCTGACATAAGGACCAGACATCTGTTGGTTCACTGGGATGTGTTGGCATGTATCCTTCATATATGCTTTAATGGTCTACAAGGAGGTGCTGACCAGATAAGCCAAGAACGCTGGATGATGATGTTCTTGTTGAATCAATAAGACAAAAGGCTGGAAAACCCTTTTAATTGGGGGAAGTACGCCTTTATGAAATTTGTGAAGAAGATACAAGGCTTTGAGCCTAAAATCGTTAAGGGCCTTGCTGAGCCAAAAGCCACGATGGCTATGGATCAAGATATGCTACTTACTGGAGTGCCTTGGCATTGAGCTCAGAGAGACGACAGACATTGCCAATAGTAACCTACTCTACAAATATGAGTATACAAACATGATGAAAAAGGTTACTGCATCTCAGAAAGGTTCCAACAAATGAAAGACTGATGAGGTATCTGAAGGTTCCATTATGACCAAAAGGACCAGAACTTCACAAAAGAAGTCTGCTGGCAAATCAGAAGGCATACCCTTTATGGATGTCGACTCTAAGATACCTGCCCCCACTACTGATGAACTCATCAATGCA
Source organism: Plantago major (assembly GCA_026545765.1). Taxonomy (NCBI): domain Eukaryota; kingdom Viridiplantae; phylum Streptophyta; class Magnoliopsida; order Lamiales; family Plantaginaceae; genus Plantago; species Plantago major. Next base: position 62,854,184 of record CM048844.1, on the reverse strand, counting down.
GATGAACTCATCAATGCTATAGAGTGCCTTGCTGATGAACTTATCAATGCAGATAAAAGTGTGAGAAACTTCAAACTCTCTCTGCAGAAGTAGCAGGGATTGTTGCTAATTCCATTCCAGATTTCGATGACGAATCGGACAAGGAGGAGAAGATTCCAACCCCCAAGGTTACTGAAAAAGTAACCAAGGCCAAGGGGAAGAGGAACAAAAGGTCCAAGGTTGCTGAGAAAGCAACTAGCTCAAAGGTTGCTGAGCAAGCACCTATAGCAAAGGTTGTTGGTGCCAACACACCATCAGGGAAAGTCACGTATAAACAACTTCAAGAATCCCTGATGAGTGGTGACCTAGTGTTGGTAGACGCTGATGTCAACACCACACTTAAAAATCTGGAAGAGCTCTCAAATGCTCAAACTTCTGCTTCCAAACAACCACAACAACCACAACCATAATAGCCACAAGTGGTTGATGAAATGGTGAATGAACTCCATTTCGACACACCAGCAATGCAATATGCTGAAGAAAATCCTACAAATGAACAGGTTCCCCAACTCCTAGAGACGGATCAAACTGAGACACCTGCTCAGAATGATCAAACAGGGGAGGCAACTGAGTTAGTCACTCAGGAAAGGTTTGAAGTACCTGAAACTTCAAACAAAGAAGCTGAAATGGAACAACAAGACCAAAGCATAGAAGGGTCACAAGTTCCAGAGACCAATCAGCTTGACATTGCTCAGGTAGCTGAATGGTTTAACTCTTTACTTGTGATATTTTGTGTTTATTAATCTTGTTATTTAATAAAATTTCTTTGTTACAGGCTGAATTAGAAACACAAGAACAAGAGAAAGCTGGAAAGCTTGCCTCAGAATCTGAGAAGGAGGTTTCCATAGCCTCACCACTTAAGGAACAGGAGCCTGTCTCACAGGTAGAAGAAAGTTGCTTAAGATATAACAACTTAGATATATGCTTTATACACATGAATAATACTAAAGTGTTTGTTTCTAATAGGCTCCAACTGAGAAGAAAAATGGAGAGACTGAAAAGTCTATCTCTTCAGAGAAGAATCCAGAGACTTCCAAGGTCTCTGAGAAACAAGTATCTGAACCTTCAATTGAGAAGGTATATAATTCAGATACCTATAATCTTCAAAGACAAATCTCTGATCATTTTTCTCAAACTAACACTTTCTACTTACAGGTTCAAAAAGAAGTAGAAGTTGCTGGGGAATTGTCCACTCAATCCCCGCAACTAATGAAAATTGATGAGGCATCAAAGCTTTCATCACAAGAAAAACTTCCAGAGACTGCACAAGTCTCTGATAGAAAAATATCTGAGCCTCCTATTGTGGAGGTAATTGACTTCTCAGATAACTAAAATTGTCTAACGTAGTTTTCTTGCTCAAAATTTTCAAAGTGTTGTTTTTTAATCTCAGGTTCAAGCAGAAAGAAAGATCACTGAGGATCAGGCTTCCCAGTCTCCTCCTCATATCCAGATATCTGAGGCACCTGGAACCTCAGTAGTCAAGACATCTGAGCCTGTCACACAGGTAACTCAGATAGTTGACTACTCTAAAACCCAGATATCTACTAAAAGTTTTGAAACTAACTCAAAACTATCTCTTTCAGGCTCAAGCTAGTGCCTTAGTGGTCCCTGAAGATTTGAACAAGGACCTACTTCCATTCTTCAAGGCTCATACTCTGCCAAAACATCTAAAGTGTTTCAAGAAATGGCAAAAACTCAGATGCTCTGATCTGTTTGAAATCACAAGGGTCACAGATCACCCTACCAGAAGAGCAAGAGCATTTGACTTGGAGAATTATGTGCTTGCAATGTTTCCAACTGAGCAATATGCATTTGCCATGTTGATGAATAAGAACTTCATAAAGGAAGTAGCACACAAGCTCATTGAAACCTTTGAAAAGCGGATGGTCGCACTGTAATGCAGATGGCATTCAAGCCTACTTTGCTCCAGACTCTACAATTCATACCCTCTGAGCAAGAGGAAGTTAATGGGCAAATGGTCACTATTCCAGAAGTGATCAATCTGGTCTCTGAAGATGAAGAAGAGAAGGAGACTGATGAGAATGACTATGAAGAACCTCCTTCTGACCATCACAAGGATGAGGATGATAAGAAGGATGATGATGATGCCCCTGCCCCAGGGACAGGAGGGATTGCACAAGGCAATAATACCTCAGTTGCTGAAAAGCACACTGAGAGGACGTCACAAAAATCCCCTCTTCCATCTCCTCAGAAATCTACCCGTCTATCTCCCCAACAAAAAGACTCTACTAAACAATTAGTTGAGCACTCTATTACAACAATCATAAAATATTGGATGCACAAGCCAGAGTTGCTCAACTCAAACAACTGTTGGAGGAAAAACAACAGCTAAATCTTCAACTGGAAGAAAAGATAGCTGAATCCAGAGTCAAACTAGATAAACTTGAAGAACAAACGCCCAAAGAAACGCAAGCTTACTCTAAGATTATAGGGCTCCGGGACGCTGTTGATTATATTGCCAAGGAGTTAGATGCTGAACAAGTATCTGAAGACAAGCATGATGCTAAGGCTGCATCTTCACCAAAGAAACCATCCTCCAAAGGCAAGAAACCCATATCTGAGATGGTTGCTGCCTTCAGAAACCTTGAAGAAGAAGTACAAGAGGATGAAGATCACTGGGCTGATGACTCAGATGATGAAGAAGACAAGGCATTGGCAGAACACCGTAATGAACATTTAGCGGTTTCTCATTTGTAAAGGAAGCTGATTGCTCCTGAAATCTTCAGCAAGCTGCCAAATGTCAACTCCAATGAATACTTGAACAGATATCAAGTATTGGCGAAATTGAAAAAGGAGTTGTCTTCTTAAGATAAATCCGCCATTGCATCAGTCCCTATAGAAATGAAGACATTCACTGAGCTCATCACTCAGAGAACAACCAGTCTGGTCGTTGCTCAGAAAGACCTAGGCATGGTTAGGGATGATGACCAAAACTTGGCTGCAAAAGCCTTTGAAGAGGCTAGCTATGCTGCTGGAAAAGTAGATGCTATTCAAGGCCCACTGGCAGAGCTCACTGATAACGAAACGGGTCTTATCAACAAAATCAGGAGCTCAAGGCCAATATGGAAAAGTTGGTTGCTTCTTACAACTATCTGCAAAGCAACTTTGACTCCCTTTCAGAAAACTTTGTGATTCTTAGTCAGTTAACAATGACTAAGGGGGAAGGATTTTAAGGTGCTCAGAGAGGAAGTGGAAGAGGAAACAAAAGAAAATCTGAACAACCACCTCTTAAAATAAATGAGCCCTCCTCCAGTCAGACTGCTCTACAGATAGTGGCCACTACTCAGCAACTTCCTGAAAAAGGAATGACAACAAGGGCCAGGGCACATAAACCTCCAAGCGGTACCAAGGCTCCAAGGAGAAGAATAGTAAGAGGGATTGATGAGTCCTCTGAAGAAGAAGAAGAAGAAGAAGAAGAAGAAGAAGAAGAAGAAGAAGAAGAAGGCCAAATCAAATTCCAGGGCAATGAAGAAGGCTGCAAAATTTTCACAAGAATTGATCTTGATAATGATGATGAAGATGAGGATTAAGATGAAGCTCCTCTTCATAGAAAAAGAAGAAAGGTTGATAGCCTATTTGAGACCATAGCTGCAAAGACTTTAGCAGCTAAAACACCCTCTGGAAATACCAAGTCAATCCAGGGTGGTTCTCCAAGCAATCCCCCAAGGGAGAATTCAAGACAAAGGAGGAACAGGCTGAGAGCTGAACAAAGAAAACTTCAACTACCACTCAGGCCAGAAGAAGCCAAGATTGAGTATGTGAAGACCAACAATGAATCCTCTGTCTACAGATGCATTAATTAGAAGAATGGCTACTGGATTCTGGAACTCAAGCACTTACTGGTAAATGAAAATTTCCAGAACCAATCCATAAACAGCTCATGGCATGGAGAAAAGACAAGCCAGTCTTGATTAATACCAACCACATCAAAGCCTGGTTGGATTTTGAAGTAATCAAGAGAATAGAAGCCATGAAAAAGGACCTCTCTGATGATTGTCCTTAAGGAAAGCCAGATGATATGCACAGAATTCCCAACATTACTGGAACAGGCACAAGAGCAAGACTTGCTGTGGAACCCTATGAGTCTTTCTACATGACTGAAGATCAATATAAGGGTGACATCAGATATCTGAAGATCATATATGAATACTTCAAGCTATCAGATATCAGAATTGAGCATGCCTGGAAATGGGGAAAGTATATGTGGGACAAACAATTTGCCAAGAAGAATCCCACCAAAACCTACAAGGAAGTTTGTGGATTTGCCAGAAACACTGAGATGATAGTCAGGACTTTGCTCTTTGACTACTCAGATGATATCAAAAGGTTTCGGGATAGGGAAATTGCAAATTGATCCATAGATCTGCTAATTGAAGAATTGAAGATCTTGAAGACTTGAAGACTAGTTTATTAGGATGTCTACTTGGAACTTGGTCACTCATGTTGTCCTAATTTAACTAAGTGTTTTGTATCTTGCTGAATGTACTTTATTGTTCTATCATTGTAAAAGTTATCTGTAAACTTTCTTTGTAACATATCTGATGAACCTACTCTCAGATATCAATCTATAATAAGATAACTTATCAGCAAAGATCACACCTTGTGATTTGGTTGATGTTTACTTTCTGCACTTAATTAAAATTAATTGAAAAGATCATAAGAACTGATTAAGTGCTAGATTGTTCCCTCTTCCAATTTTTAATAGGTTTTAAAGATAGTCATCGTTGACTGATCAAAAAGGGAGAAATTTGTTAGGAATATCTGTTTAGATTTTGATCAGCAACCTAATGACTTATCTTAGCTCAGAAAGGTGGTTAGTACTCTTGGTTCACTTGAACACTGTAAAAGAGGAAAATCACTAAGTATGATAGTCTAGCAAATCTTGTATAGGATGTTAGGTCTCTGAATGTAATTTTTATATCTTTGAAGAAGACCAAGAAGAAGGCATCCAGCAGGAGAGTTCAACATTTTCTTTGATGTTTTGAAGACTGCACAAGATTGCTGAAGACAAAGGTTATCAGATACTTATGTCCAGATATCTTTGATAAACAAGTGTTTCTCAATAAACAAGTTTTGCAAAAGATATCTGAGAACGCAAGGTTTCTGAACGAGGAAAAGTGCCCACAGATATCTACACTCAGATATCTTGGATAAAACTATGTTTCTGGGAAACAATGTTTCAACAGATATCTGGAGATGAGAAGGTCTCTGGAAAGGGACATGCAATGCTTCAGAAAGCGTGCATAGTTCCATTGGCACTACAGGACAAAAATAGTAGAATGCAATAAATGCGCAGACAGAGACATCTGTCCAAAAGAGAAAATCTCTGAAAAGAGACAACGTCTTCTGCAGATATCAATAGTTTGAATTTCATTAATCCTAACGGATACTATTCAAACGGCATGATTTTCAACTATAAATATCATCTCTTAGAATGCTTGAAACACACACTGAACTCACTGAAAATACCAAGCCTCTCTGATAATACAACTAGTGGTATCTTTCTCTCAAGCATACAAGTGTTCAACCTACTTATTTTTCAGCTTACAGTTGCGTCTAAGCTCTTGAATTCTAAGTAGCACGAAAGTTCTAAGTGTCCTGATCCTTAACAAGCATTGCTATCTGTGAAGGAGTTGAATCAAAAGATCAAGTATCTGAGATTCATTCTCTAGAACATTTATCATAGACTTGGGTCAGTAAAGAACATATCACCACACATTGTGAAGTGTGTTAAGTGACTCTTGTTCAAGAAGGTAGTATTACATAACTGTAGAAGTTATTAATCTACCAAACCTGACAAACTATCTTAACCAACACCTTAAACGGCGTGGAGTACAGGAATTACTTAGTTTGGAAAACTAAGGAATAACTCCGAGGTTACTGAGCATAGGAAGTACTTAGTTTGGGAAACTAAGAAATAGCTCAAAGGTTTCTGAGTATAGGAAGTACATGGCTGAGAAAGCCGGGGAATAACTCAGGGGGAACACTTGGTTGGGAACCTAGTGTATTTAGGAATCGAGAGAAGATATTTGTAAGGTGAACTCAATAATCTGTCTTAGTGGATTCTAGGTCTGAGAAAGGCCGAAGTGGATTAGTTGAAGGATTACGCCACCTTCAGATACCACTATAAAGATCTGTGTTATTTACTTTCTGGAATTTATTACTTGCTTTATTTACCTTGCTGAGTTCTTACACATATCTTGCTGAGCACGTGCACTTATCACAGAAAAGTCTTCCGCTCTCTGAAATTAAGTATCAGATACAGATATCTGAGAAATTGTGTTTATCGACAAAAGTTGTAAAAGATTATTCACCCCCCCTAGTCTTTTCCCTTTGCCGTTATCTGGACCAACAAAAACTCAATTGCCACATCTACCACAGAGGCTGAATATGTTGCTGCTGGGTGTTGTGCTTCACAGACATTGTGGATACAACAACAACTCAGAGACTATGAGATCAATGAAGAGAAAACTCCTATTTTTTCTGACAACACAAGTGCTATTGCCATAACTCAGAATCCTAAGTTTCACGCAAGAACAAAGCACATTGATGTTAGACACCACTTCATTAGAGATCATGTTGAAAAAAGCAATATAGAGATACTCAAGATTGGTACTGAAGACCAAATTGCAGATATCTTTACAAAGCCTTTGCAAGAAAGCAGGTTCTTAACCTTGAGACATAGTCTTGGGTCAATGGAGCTACCGAAAGAACTGAAAAGTTCTAATCTTTGAGACGGGAACTCAGAAAGAAAAAAATATATTTGGAACGGGTATCCAGATATCTAAGGTAAAAGGTAAAAACTTCTACCAAAAAGGTATCTGAGACGAGAACTCATATACTAAAAAGGATGGGTAAAATTGTCTTTCAAAGATTTCTGAGACGAGTACTCAGATATCTGTGAGATCACAAAGTAAGGGGGAACACAAAAGAGAAATGTGGTACAACTGTATTCAGTTAACCACATCTCTGATGTTTTGTATCTTTCCATTTATATGTTAAGTTACATACAATCTCTGAACTTAATAGATAATGAAAATGCAAGTTGCACTTGATTAGTTAATCTTATCTTTAATGATTCAGTTCAATGTTTGTATTTGTTGTTGTTGTTTGTGAACTGCATGATCTCAATGTTGTGCAACATTGCGAAATAGTTCCGATACAATGTTGGAACAACATTACGGACAACAGCAGACAACATAGAAACAAGGAGGCTAATTGGATTGATGACTTGGACTGGAAGCAATCAATTCGAATTTCTGCAGGAATAAGGAAAGAGTTTGAGCTGCTTTGGACACAAGGAATGCAATCTAAAAAGAAGGAAAGAGTTTGACAAGTTATGGGCACCTTGAAAGAAAGAAGGAAATAAAAGATTCTCTAGAGATAATCTTGGAAAGATTTTCCATGACCATATACAGAGAAACAACGTTAGTTTCTTCCTGCTGAGATCAAAGAGAGAATCTTTCAGGAATATTGTTGAAGAAAGCAAGAAGGAAATATATTGTTGAAGACACTAATATGGGAATTTCCTTCTAGCTGATTATTGAAGAAACCAAGAACATGGAAAATTGCCTTTGCTGAGATCCTATTGCCTTTCGACTTGGATGGGAGCTGTCGATATCTCAAGTATACATACAAGGATTCAGCCGAGCAATCATTGAGCCTTTCTTGATGATCAATCAAGATTTTATTAAAAGAGTTTAGGCTTCTTGTTTTCTGCTAGCTTTAGAGTTTGTCTAAGAGTATTCATTGTTGGAATAACTCTTTCAAACATCGACCTAGAATAGCTTTTACTGTTGGTTCTTCTAGGGCTAGTTTTGGTTGTTTAATCAATCATCTGTGATTGTATTAAACCCACTTGATTAGATCTACTTTTCCTGTCAGTAGATATTTTGCCTACGGCGCTGCCAATATATTTTTCTATATATTGGCTTGGTAATAGAAGTTTCATTCTTATTCATCCGCTGCCATCTGTTTGCTATGTTGAAGACAATGTTGAACAACATTGTTGGCAACATTGTCTATTGATCTTGTTTCAAAGTACCAATCCGGGATCCTATGTTCTAACAAGTGGTATCAGAGCCAGCCACCTAACTACTGGTGTCTGGATTTGGTACTACTACAATGGAAGTTGCAAACTCAAGTGTCTACAGGCCACCTATGCTTGATGGATCGAACTACCACTACTGGAAAATCAGGATGAGGACATACATCAAGTCCATTGAATGTCGAGCTTGGAGATCTGTTCTAGAAGGATTTGTCTGGCCTACTGAAGGACCTGATGCTGATGGAGATATTGTTCCCATACCTGAAGAACGCTTCACTGCAGGTGACTTTCTTTTAAGCTCTTACAATGAAAAAGCTTTAAATGCCATTTTTGGACATGTTGATGCTCATATGTTTAAAATCATTCAAAATTGCACTACAGCTAAACAAGCTTGGGACTTACTTCAGAATCATTGTGAAGGTGATAATAGTGTCAAACAAACTAAACTTCGAATGCTTTGGTCAAAATTTGAAAATCTAAGAATGGAAGAAGCTGAAACCATTGATTCTTATTTTGAAAAGCTTTTGACTTTGTCTAATGATGTTCAACTTCTTGGTGATGCTATTTCCAACAAGCAACTGATTTCTAAAGCCATACGTTCTCTCTCTTCAAAATTCGACACTAAAGTTACTATTTTGGAAGACACTCACAATCTGGCTACTATGGATTTTCATACCTTGATGAACAATTTGAAAAATTTTGAGATAATTGATAACGAAAGAAAAGGTACGAAAATCCTTAGTATGTCCCTTCACTCTAAATCTAAAGCTAAAGTTACTGAGTTTGAAAGCAGTAGTGATGATTCTGAAGAAGCCTACAATGACTTGGTTAGGAAAATTGAGAAACTTAGATTCAGGAAGAATTCTAATAGAGGCTCTTCGAGCAACTCAAAAGGAACTAGAAATTTCAAAAAGAAAACTGGTGTGTCTAACTCTAGCCCTAGTCTTAGTAAACTTAGTAAAGTTAGATGTTTTGAATGTCAAGGATGGGGGCATTATCAGAATGAATGTGCTAACACTCTTCGAAAGGAGAAAAAGACTATGCTTGCTTGTCTCAGTGATGTTTCAGATGACGAACAGGAAGACGATGATCCAGAAGTTCATGCCAAAGCCCTATCTGCTGTTCTGAACAATGTTGAGAAACAATGTTGGTCCAACATGGATGGTCCAACATTGACAAAAGAAGTCTTTTTCGACCATGATGATTCTCAAAACTGTGAAACACTTTTCGACTAACCACGAGGAATCATTTTCTACTAATGTTTTGTCTACATGGTTCGGTTGATCTATCTGCAGATTATCACCGGAAGAGCTGAAATCGATGAATGAAAACAATGTTGAGTCAACATTGACATCAACATTGTCTGCTTTCAAAAGCTGTCTTCTGATGTCTCTATCCAGAAAGGCACTGTACCCAAGAATAAACAGGTTGTTGCAGGTACTGAACAGGTTAAAGACACTACTCCTGAGAAAACTGATACTGAACCTGAAAAGGTGTCTAAACCAAGAACTCCAGCTGGTGTACAAGGAGAAATTGTCAATGATGACACAACATTGAGCTCAACATCACAGGCAGAAATTCCATCTGACGGTACCCATGAGATGAGCATGATAGGTGAACCCAGCACTCCTATGGCTAATGGTCTTATGCTCAGCAGAATCGATGTTGGAGATGATGTTGACTAACATTATGTAACAATGACTCACGCCTTCTATATCTATCAATCGATACTTCACATCATGTTTTATGTGTGTGTTTGTGCCAGGTATCAGTCTAACCCTAAAATCCCACACCTGATTGTTCTTAAAAGATTTTTCATATATATATCAAGAACTGTTAATCTTAGATTATGGTATGCATGTGATACAAACACTAATCTAGTGGGATTTAGTGATTCTGATTGGGCTGGTGTTCTAGATGATAGAAAATACACTAGTGGAGGTTGCTTTTATCTTGATTCTAATTTAATGTCATGGTATTTCAAGAAATAGAACAATGTGTCACTCTCATATGTTGAATCTGAACATGTAACATCTGGGAGTTGTGTTACTCAATTGATATGGGTGAAAAATATGATGCATGAATTTGGTCTTCAATGTGATACCTTGTTGATGTTCTGTGATGACCTTAGTGCCATAAATAATTTTAAGAAGCCTGGTTTGCACTCACGCACGAAACACATAGACATTAGGTATAATTTTCTTAAGGAGATGGTCAATCTGCAAGTAATAGTCATACAACACTTAGATACAACCAATCAACTTGCAGATATTGTTACCAAACCTTTGAATTATGAGAGATTCTTCAGTCTTAGGAGATCTCTTGATTTGTGCTCTTTGTGATCTTCGATGTTGAAACCAGTGTTGACTCAACATCACAGTCAACACTGGCTGCAGAAAAGTGATGTGTTTTTTGTTGCCTTTTGATTTTCTTTATATTTTTTGTGTGTGTCTATGTGCTTTCTGTGCTTCTGTACTGGTCTATGGTTGTTCCTGCTTTGTAGCTTACAGTGGTGATGCTTAGGGTTTGAAAGGCTATTTGAAACCAAGGTTGAAAGGGATCGAGTCTCCTGTGTGTTTGCTTTATGTAAAACCCACTTTTGCTGCTTTTTGGCTATTTTTACTCGTACCTTGACTCACACTTGATGTTGCCTCCTGTCCTTTATGCTTAATAAATCTAATGAATTATGATAAAAAGGGCTCGAAGTGTTTCCGTCGAGGATCGTGTTGGGCAGGTTTCAAATACTATCCAGATATCGACGTGGCCAATGTGTCATATGTCGTGAGGGTTGATGGCCTGTACTGGAAACCGACACGCACAAAAGTGCCGATTCTCGTAATGCTGCTGGTTCACTTTCTGAGTACCAAATTACCCAATGTGGTCAAATGAGTGATTTTATGCCATGAGACGTGTGTTTGCCTAACTCCGCATAGGCTTCGGCTTTGGAGCGGATTCATACGTGTTCCAATTATTTGACATGGTTCACGGTCTCATGGTCACCCCCACTCAAACTTATGCTAATTGTTCAATTTACTTCTTGAGGCAATGTTGAGTGTGTTTCTTTGGTATTCCTTTCTCTCTCTCTGTCTTTGCCTGCAGCATCAGTGGTGTTAATCGAATCTGCACATTTTGAGACTTGGTTTCCTGGCTGACTTACATTGAGAGTGGTCTGATTTCCCGATGTTGTCATCAATGTTGAGTCAACATGCTGGTCAACATTGGCTGTCCTTGGAGTACTTTCTGACTTATATTTGTTCTTTTTTATATGTGCTTCTCTATCTGACCTTTCTGTGTGTTTTTGGGTTTGAGGGGGAGTAGGTCTGAGGTGTTTCAGGTCTAAGGTGTTTCATTGGGGTTTGGGGTTTTTGCTTTCCTGTTCTTGCATTTCAAGTCATTATTTAAGATCAAGATTTTTAGTGTCAACCTCCCTAGGGTTTATCTGTTTATCTAATTACTATGACTTAACGGATAACTGTTTTCCTTGCAACTTTAATCTTTTATTAACAGTTGTGCACAGTTTCTGTAGCATTGACATATATTTGCAGGATCTTTTAAGGCAAACCCAACAACACCCATCATGACCATCCACTCTTATCCTAACACTGCTCTCCAGCCGATCCAAACTCTTTTCCTGCTTCTGCTATCACCTTGGCTGCCAGTGTTGAACTCAATGTTTTCAACATCATTCTCCAACATTGCACAGCTCTTATTGCAGGTCCTATAGTCCACAACTCAGTATTGCACTCATTGCATGTCTTCTTGTCTCCTTCTGTGAACTTGGTTGAATAATCTAAGAGATATCTTTCTTCTCAAAACAATGTTGAGTCAACATTGACATTAACATTGTCTGTTTTCAAAACTGTCTCTTCTGATGTCTCTATCCAGAAAGGCACTGTACCCAAGAATAAACAGGTTGTTGCAGGCACTGAACAGGTTAAAGACACTACTCCTGAGAAAACTGATACTGAACCTGAAAAGGTGTCTAAACCAAGAACTCCAGCTGGTGTACAAGGAGAAATATTGTTGAAGACACTAATATGGGAATTTCCTTCTAGCTGATTATTGAAGAAAACAAGAACATGGAAAATTGCCTTTGCTGAGATCCTATTGCCTTTCGACTTGGATAGGAGCTGTCGATATCTCAAGTATATATACAAGGATTCAGCCGAGCAATCACTGAGCCTTTCTTAATGATCAATCAAGATTTTATTAAAAGAGTTTAGGCTTCTTGTTTTCTGCTAGCTTTAGAGTTTGTCTAAGAGTATCCATTGTTGGAATAACTCTTTCAAACATCGACCTAGAATAGCTTTTACTGTTGGTTCTTCTAGGGCTAGTTTTGGTTGTTTAATCAATCATCTGTGATTGTATTAAACCCACTTGATTAGATCTACTTTTCCTGTCAGTAGATATTTTGCCTACAGCGCTGCCAATATATTTTTCTATATATTGGCTTGGTAATAGAAGTTTCATTCTTATTCATCCGCTGCCATCTGTTTGCTATGTTGAAGACAATGTTGAACAACATTGTTGGCAACATTGTCTATTGATCTTGTTTCAAAGTACCAATCCGGGATCCTATGTTCTAACAGATAAGTCCAAAAGACTGTCCCTCAGTCACAGAAAAGAGATGTGATTCAGAAAGCTATTCGCCAAATTTTGGGCACAATTACAACTATTTATTCCAGTCATTGCTGAAGAAGCAATTGTAACCATTGATGAAATGGGCGTTTGATCTTAACGGATGAGATTAATTCCCAGTAAAATAGTGGACTATAAAAACACAGACGTGACCCACTAGCATTTAATGTAAAGCGATTTTTACCCACGCCTACTTGTATTTGCACAGATACATATGTACAAAATCAATTTGTATGTATATGTCTGCTCAGAGTACAATGCTATATATATAGGATTTTGGCAAACGAATTCACTTTCGCCTAATCCAACATTTTATCTTGCACAAAAACAGAAATTTCTCTCTAAGTTTTTCTGCAAATCTCTCTGCAAATCTGCTGCATCTCTCTTAGTTTTCCAGAAAAGAACAACTAATCTCCCCTGATACTCTCTTCCCTTGTTTTCAAAAACCTTCTATTTAAAGAGATGGCTCCAAAATGTGCTGCTGCTAAGGATACCAGTGCTATTACTTCTACTGCTGCTGAAAAGCAAGCACCAGTGCTAGTGATAGCAAACAATCGTCTCTTGGGCGATTTTAATTTTGAGAATTGGACTTCAAAATACAAAATGATTTGGGGTGGTGCTATGATTGAGCAACACCTTTCTGCTGTAATCGTAGAACAAGCAGATAGGAGGACTATCCTTGGTATGCTTGAAAAGGCACAAATCAAGGGTTTTCTCTCCGCTCTTCCCAGTGGATGCTCTTCACTGGATGTACTTGAGTTTTATAATAACTCTCGTGTTATCACCAGCAGTACTAATGGAATTGAAGAAATGTCCATTAAAACCAAAGTTCAAGGAAAAGAAATTTTCCTTAACTGCTAAAGATTCTGTGATATCTTTGGTCTCCGAAATCAAGGAATTGATTTCGAAATTAACACCAAGGATGAAACTCTCCTTGAAGGTGTTAAGACCCTGTACAGTGATGTTTGCAACATGGACAAGTCAGATACTCCTCCTGAGTTCAAACTTGCTGATATAAGGACTAGACATCTATACATTCATTGGGATGTCTTGGCTTGCCTCCTTCACAGATGCTTTGATGGTCTACAAGGTGGAGCTGACCAAATAAGCTTGGAATGGTGGATGATGATGTTCCTGATGAAGGAAGAGTTAACTAGGTCGGAAAACCTTTTTAACTGGGAAAAGTACGCCTATATGAAGTTTCTGAAGAAGCTACAAGGCTTTCAGCCTAAGATCGTCAAGGGCCTTGCTGAGCCAAAAGCCACAGTGAGCTTTGGACTAAAGATATGCTTCTTGCTGGAGAAGCATGGCATTCAGCTCAAAGAGAAGGCTGACATAGGAAACAGTAACCTGCTCTACAAATATGAGTATACAAACATGATGAAAAAGGTTACTACGTCTCAAAAAGGTTCCAAGAAACGAAAGACTGATGAGGTATCTTAGGGTTCCGTTGTGAACAAAAAGCCCAAAACTTCAAGGAAGAAGTCTGCTGGCAAGACAGAAGAGGCTCCCATTGTGAATGTCGACTCTCAGATATCTGACCCCACTGCAGATGAACTCATCAATGCTACTGAATGCCTTGTTGATGAACTTATCAATGCTGATAAAAGTAGTGAGAGACTTCAAACACTCTCTGCAGAAGCAGCAGGGATTGTTGGTAATTCAGTCCCAGATTTCGATGAGGAATCTGAAAATGAGGGGGAACCAAAAATCCCCAAAGTTGCTGAAAGAGCAACAAGTGTAGAGGTTGCTGAAAAAGAACCCACACTAAAGGTTGCTGAAGAAGCAACTGTGTCCAAGGTCACTGGACAAAACACACCATCAGAACAAGTAACACTTAAGCATATTGAACATGCTCTGATGAATGATAACTTAGTGTTGGAGGATACTGCCAATGCCTCAACACTTAAAAGTCTGTCTCAAGCAGATCTGGATAGGCTCTATACTACATCACCTTCACCATCCGGATCAAGATCACCAAAACAACCAAAACAACCACAAGTGGATGTTGAAATGGTACTTGAGTTACAGCATGAGATTCCAGCATTTTTCAATGCTGAAGAAATTCCTGCAAGAGACCAGGTTCCCCAACTCAATGAGAGGGATCAAGCTGAGTCCTTCACTCAAAATGATCAAACAAAGGAGGCAACTGAGTCCCAAACTCAGGATAGGTCCGAAGTACCTCAAACATCAAGCAAAGAAGTGGTCCAAGAACAACAAGACCAACGCATGAAAACTTCACAAGTTCCAGAGACCAGTCAGCCTGACAAAGCTCAGGTACCTGAATGGTTTAACTCTTTACTTGTGATAACTTATACTTAAATCTTGTTACTTATTAAAATTTCTTTGTTACAGGCTGAATTAGAAACACAAGAACAAGAGGAAGCTGGAAACCTTGCCTCAGAGACTGAGAAGGAGGCTCCCACAGCCTCACCTCTTAAGGAATCTGAGCATGTGCTACAGGTGATAGAGAGTTCCTTAAGATATTACTTTTCAGATATATGTTTATACACTTGACTAATTAAGTGAATGTTTCTAATAGGCTCCAACTGAGAAGAAGAATGATGAGGCTGAGAAGCCTAGCTCATCAGAGAATCAACCAGAGACTCACAAAGTCTTTGAGGAACAAGATTCTAAGCCTTCTACTGAGAAGGTATATATCTCAGACATCTATAGTTCCCACACTGATACTCTGATCATTTTTCTAAAATGCTTAACACTTTCTACTTACAGGCTAAAAAAGAAGTAGAAGTTGCTGGGGATATCCCACATCAATCCCCACAACCAATGGAAATTGATGAGGCCAACAAGCCTTCATCATCTAAGAGAATACCAGAAACTGCACAAGTTTCTGAGAGACAAATATCTGAGCCTCCTACTGTGGAGGTAATTGACATATCAGATATCAAATTGTCTAATTATTTCTCTTAACCAATTTCTAAGTGTTATGCTATTCTCAGGTTCAAAAAGAAAGAGAGGATGCTGAGGATCAGACATCCAAGTCTCCTCCTCACACCAAGATATCTAAGAAACCTGGAACCTCAGTAGTCCAACCATCTGAGCCTGTTGCTGTTGCACAGGTAACGCATATACTTGACTACTCTAAAACTCAGATATCTACTAAAGTTTTGAAACTAAGTCAAAACTCTCTCTTTCAGGATCAAGCTAGTGCCACAATGGTCCTTGAAGTTTCAGACAAGGACCTACTTCCATTTTGCAAGAATCACACTCTGTCAAAGCATCTTAAGTGCTTCAAGAAATGGCAGAGACTCAGATGCTCTGATTTGACTGAAATAACAAGGGTCACTGATCACCCTACTAGAAGAGAAAGAGCATTTGACTTTGAAAATTGTGTCCATGCAATGTTCCCAACAGAGCAATACTCTTCAACGTCTCTAATGCATAAGGACTTCATTAAGGAAGTGGCACACAATCTCATTCAAGCCTTTGAAAAGGCTGATGGTCAGACCAGAATGCACATGGCATTGAAGCCAGTCTTGCCCAAGTCTCTACAAATCATACCCTCTGAGCAAGAGGAAGTAAATGGGCAAATGATCACTATACTAGAAGTGATCAATTTGGTCTCTGAAGATGAAGAAGAGAAGGAGACAGACTAAAATGATTATGAAGAACCTCCTTCTGACCATCACAAGGATGAGGATGATAAGAAGGATGATGATGATGCCCCTGCACCAGGGACAGGAGGGATTGCACAAGGAAACAATGCCTCAGTTGGTGAAAAGCACACTGAAAGGACTTCACAGAATTCCCCTCCTCCATCTCCTCAGAGATCTACCCAACCCTCACCCCAACAAAAAGACACTACTGAACATGTAGTTGAGCATTCTGAGGACAACACTCAGAAGATATTGGATGCACAAGCCAGAGTTGCTCATCTCAAACAATTATTGGAGGAAGAACAACAACTAAATCTTCAATTGGAAGAAAAGATAGCTGAATCTATAGCAAAGCTCAAAAAGATTGAAGATCTTATCATCAAGGAAATGGAAGCTTATGCTGAGATGAAAGAACTCCAGCTTGCTGTTCAGACAATTGCTGAAGAAGTAGATATTGAGCAAGTATCTGAAGACAAGCATGATGCTAAGGCTGCATTACCAAAAGATGTACCATCCTCCTCCCCACTGAAAGAAAAGAAGCCCATCTATGAGATGGTTGCTGGGCTAGAGAATATTGATGAAAATGTCCAAGAGAATGAAAATCACTGGGATGAAGACTCAGATGATAAAGAAGACAGAACCTTGGTAGAACATACAAATGTTCACTTGGGAGTTTCTCACTTAAAGAGAAAACTGATTGCTCCTCAAAGCTTCAGTAAGGCACCAAATCTCAACTCCCATGATTACATGGCCAGATAGCAGGTTCTGGCAACTCTAAGAAAGGAGAAGTCTCAACAAAATGAAGAAGTAATTGCATCAGTCCCTGCTGAAATGAAGAAGTTCACTGAGTTAATCACTCAGAGAACAACAAGCTTGGTCATTGCTCAGAGAGACCTAGGCAAGGTGATGGATGATGACAATAATCTTGCTCAAAAAGCCCTCAATGAGGCTACCTATGATGCTGGAAAAGCAGATGCTACTCAAGGTCCACTGGTAGAGCTCACTAATAAGTAAACAAAACTTATCAAACAGAATCAGGAGCTCAAGGCTGATCTGCAAAAGTTGATTTCTGCTTACAACTATCTGCAAGGAAACTTTGACTCCCTCTCAGAATCTTTTGTGATTCTTAGTCAGTCAACAATGACTAAGGGGAAGGATCTCAAGGTGCTCAGAGAGGAAGAGCAAACAAAATAAAATCTGAACAACCACCTCTCAGAATAAATGAGCCCTCCTTCAGTCAAGCTGCTACTCAGATAGTAGCAACAACTCAGCAGATTCCTGAACAAGGAATGACAACAAGAGCCAGATTACAGGCAAGATCACAGAGATCTCCAAAGGGAAACAAGTCCCCAAGGAAAAGACAAGTAGTAGGGATTGAAGAGTATTCTTCTTCTGAATAAGAAGGCCAAATCAAATCCCAAGGCAATAAAGATGCATGCAAATCTCCCAAGAACAACTTTAATGATGATGATGATGATGAAGCTCCTCTTCACAGAAAAAGAAAAAGGGAATTTAGCTCATCTAAGCCTATTGCTGCAAAGTAATTGGCAGCTAAAACACCCTCTGGAAATACCAAGTCTATCCAGGGTGGTTCTTCAAACAATCCTCCAAGGGAAAATTCAAAGACAAAACGGAAGAGAGCAAGGAATATCAAGTTTGGCAGGATACTTCCACAAAAGCCAGAAGATGCCCTGATTGAATATGTGAAGACTGACAACAGCTCCTCCTCCTACAGGTGTATTCATCAGAAAAATGGATATTGGATACTGGAACTCAAGCACTTGCTTATAAATGAAAAAGGATTTCCAGTACCCATCCATCACCAACTTATGGCATGGAGAAAAGATAAGCCAATCTAGATCAACACTATTCATGTCAAAGCTTGGTTGGATTTTGAAGTTGTCAAGAGAGTTGAAGCCATGAGGAATGACCTTAATGATGAGTGTCCTTACGGAAAACATGATGATGTGCACAAAGTCCCAAACCTCACTGGAACAGGCACAAAGACAAGACTTGTTGTGGAACGCTTTGAGTCATTGTACATGACTGAAGATCAATACAAGGGTGACATCAAATATCTGAGGATCATATATGAATACTTTAAGCTATCAGATATCAGAATTGAGCATGCCTGGAAATGGGGAAAGTATTTATGGGTCAAACACTTTGCCAAAAAGAATCCCACCAAATCATACAGAGAAATATGTGGTTATGCAAGGGACACTGAGATGTTAGTCAGGACTTTACTCTATGACTAGTCAGATGACATCAAAAGATTTGGAGATAGGAAATTTGCAAATTGATGATCCATGAAGTTGCTGAAATCTTGAAGATTTTTGAAGACTTGAAGACAAGTTAATTAGGATGTTTACATGGAGCTTGGTTACTCCTGTTGTCCTAATTCAACTATGTATTTTGTATCTTGCTGATTGTACTAAAATGTATTTTATTCATTGTAAAAGTTATCTGTGAAATTTCCTTGTAACATATCTGATGAACCTACTCTCAGATATCAATCTATAAAAAGATAACTTGTCAGCAAAGATCACACCTTTTGATTTGGTTGATGTTTACTTTTTGCACTTAATTAAATGAATTGAAAAGATCATAAGAAATGATTAAGTGTTGGATTGTTCCCTCTTCCAAGTTGTAATAGGTTCTAAAGATAGTCATCGTTGACTGATCAAAAGGGGGAAATTTGTTAGGAATATCTGTTTAGATTTTGATCAGCAACCTAATGACTTATCTTAGCTCAGAAAGGTGCTTAGTACTCTTGGTTCACTTGAACATTGTAAAAGAGGAAAATCACTAAGTATGTTAGTCTAGCAAATCTTGTATAGGATGTTAGGTCTCTGAATGTAATTTTTATTTATTTATAGAAGACCAAGAAGGAATCATCCAAGCAAAGGAACTCATTTCCAGAAGACTGAAGTTTGCTCAAGATTGCTGAAGACTAAGGAGAAAACTCTCCTCAGATACCTATGTCCAGAAACCTTGAGTCAACAAGTGTTTTGATTAAACAAGTTACTCAAAGGATATCTGAGAACACAAGTGTATTGAGTAAGGAACGTGTCAAGTCTCTAAAAGCTTCACGTATCCGTTGAGACAACAGGATAAATATAGTATAATGCATTTATTGCTCAGCCATAAATGTCTGCACAAAAGCAGAATTCTCTGAAGAAGAAGACAAAGAACTCTGCAGTACTATATAGTTTGAATTTGAAATGAACCTAATAGATACTATTCAAACAGCTTCAAATTCAACTATAAATATCACCACATAGAATGCTTGAAAACACACCAAGAACTTACACCTTGAACTCACACTGAAACTACAACTTACTGAATATCTTCAAGTGATTTCTCAAGCATACAAGCTTTCTTAATACTTGCCTTCTAGCTTTCTGTTGCAACTAAAGCTCCAGAACTCTAAGTAGTATAAAAGTTCTAAGTGTCCTGATCCTTAACAAGCATTGTTATCTGTAAAGGAGTTGAATCAAAAGATCAAGTATCTAAGATTCATTCTCTAGAACATTTAATAAAGACTTGGGTCAGTAAAGAACAAGTTACCATACATTGTAAAGTGTATTAAGTAATCTTGATTCTATAGAGCTTTCTGAAATAACTGTGTAAGTTATAAAGAAGCTCACCTGACAAACTACCATAACCACACACCAACTGGTGTGGAGTACAGGAAGTACTTAGTTTGGAAAACTTAGGAACAACTCCAAGGTTACTAAGCACAGGAAGTACTTAGTTTTGGAAACTAAGGAATAGGCTCAAAAAGGTTTCTGATTAGAGGAAGTACTTGGCTCAGATAGCTGGGGAACAACTCAGGGGAAAACATTTGGTTGGGAACCAAGTGTTGCAGGAATCGAGAGATAGGATATTTGTAAGGGTACCTCATTTATCTATCTTAGTGGATTCTAGGTCTGAGAAAGGCCGAAGTGGATTAGTTGAAGGATTACGCCACCTTCAGATACCACTATAATTTGTTGTGTTATTTACTACTGCATTTACCTTGCTTTATTCATCTTGTTAAGTATTTACACACTTTCACTCTGCTGAGCACGTGCACTTATCACAGAAAGTCTTTCGCTCTCTGAAATTAAGTATAAGATATCTTCGCAGATATTTGAGAAACTGTGTTTATCGACAAATGTTTTAAAAGACTATTCACCCCCCCCCCCTATTCTTTTACTTTGCCGTTATCTGGACCAACAGAAAGACATTGATGATGATGATGAGCACAGGGAAAATCATCACAAGAGAATCAACTCTTCTGCTCCTATAGCTGCAAAGCCTCTTCAGGCTAGAAAACCTTCCGGAGAAACCAAGTACATCCAGAAAGGTGGATCCTCCAATGACCCGTCAGAAAAGGGCCTGAATTCCAAACAGAGAAGGAAGAGGGACAGAGACATCATGTTTGGAAGAACCCTTTCTCCAAGGCCTGAGGATGCTAGAATAGAATACGTGAAGACTACCAATGATCAGCCCTCTGTCTGGAACTGCATCAAAGTTCACAAGAATGGCTACTGGATAATGGAACTCAAGTACTTGATTGCCAATGGAAATGGGATTCCAGAACCAGTTTACCAACAACTGATGGCATGGAGAAAGAAAGGCAAAAGATCAAAAGTGATGCCTTCTGATATAATCAAGACCTGGCTTGACTTTGAAGTTGAAGTCAGACAGAATGCCAGATAGGATCTCTCCAAAGAATGCCCTTACATCAGGCCAGAGGATGTGCACACATTTGAAAATGAATCTGGAAAAAGGAACAAACTGCAAGTGGAGCCCTTTGAGTCATTCTACATGACCAAAGAGGAATTTGAAGGTGACATGGAATATCTCAGAGAGATATATGATTATTACAAGCCCACTGAAGAACAACTGTTTCACTACTGGAAATGGGGGAAGTTTCTGTGGATCAAGGGAATAACAACAGGACTTACTGACAAACCCTATAAAGAAAGATGTGCTGCCTCCAGAGATTGTGAAATGAGGTTGAGGACCATTCTGAAGGAATACACTGAAGATTGCCTGAAATATGGTAATTTGGAGTTTCTAAAGGAATGAAGACTTGAAGGCCAGCTAGTTAGGATGTTCACTTGGAACTTGGAATTTCCTGTTGTCCTACTATTTTTTTTTTTTTTGCTGATTGTACATACTGTTTAATTATCTTGTAAAACTTATCTGCACTTACCTTGTAACTGTTATCTGATGAACCTACTCTCAGATACTCACTAATGAAAAGATAACTTGTCAGCAAAGATCACACCTTGTGATTTTGTTGATGTCTTACTTTCTGCACTTAAATAAAAAGAATGGTCAATCTTAAGAAATGTTTAAGTGGTGGATTATTTCCTCAACAAAAGTTGTAATAGGTTTTTAAAGGTAGTCATAGGTGACTGATCAAAAAGGGGGAAATTTGTTAGGAAATATCTGTTTAGTTTTGATCAGTACACCATAATGACTTACCTTAGTTCAGAAAGGTATCTAGTACTCTTGGTTCACTTGAACATTGTAAAAGAGGAAGTATACTTAGTATGATTCGTCTAGTAAATCTTGTATAGGATGTTAGGTCTCTGAATGTAATTTTATATCTTTGAAGAAGACCAAGAAGAAGACATCCAGCAGAAAGAGCTCAACTATCTGAAGATATGAAGACCACACAAGATTACCGAAGACTAAGGAATTGTGTCTCAGAAACCTTATGCAAAAGCTAACTTGGTGAAAACTATGTTTCTGGAAGAAACGATGTTTTCCTTAGTTTCTGAAAGGCTTGGAGTTTCTGATAGCGACGTGAACAGCCTCAGACAGCGTGCATAGTTCTGTTGGCACAATAGGACAAAAGATAGTACAGTGCATTTAATGCCATTGAAGAACTCGCTGACCAAAAGCTTTATCTCTGAACAAACAGACAAAAGTTCTGTAGTACTATCAACAGATTGTTTGTAGTTTGAATCTCAATAGCCTAACGGATAGTAATTCAAACGGCTTGATTTTTACCTATAAATATCACCACTTAGAATGCTTGAAAATACACACTTGAACGACTGAATTTCATATCCTACACTTAAACATAGAAGCCTTCTCTACTTACTCAAAGCTTACAGTTGTGACCAAGCTCTTGATTCTAAGTAGCACGAAAGTTCTAAGTGTCCTGATCCTTAACAAGCTATATCTATTGTGAAGGAGTTGAATTGAAGCACTTTTGCGACTTGCTAAGATATTCATTCTCCTGAATGAAGAACATAGACTTGGGTCAGAAAAGAACATATCACCACACACTGTCCAAGTGTGTTAAGTGACGCTTGTTCCAGAAGGTAGTATTACATAACTGTGGAAGTTACTAATCTACCAATCTGACAAACTCTTCTTAACCAACACCGGAAAAGGCGTGGAGTAGAGGAAGTAATTAGTTTAAGAAACTAAGGAATAACTCCAAGAAAGGTTCTGAGTAGAGGAAGTACTTGGCTGGGAAAGCCGGGGAATAACTCAGGGAATTCTGGTAGAGGAAGTACTTGGCTGGGAAAGTCGGAGAAGAACTCAGGGGGAACACTTGGTTGGGAACCTAGTGTATTTAGGAATCGAGAGAAGATATTTGTAAGGTGAACTCAATTATCTGTCTTAGTGGATTCTAGGTCTGAGAAAGGCCGAAGTGGATTAGTTGAAGGATTACGCCACCTTCAGATACCACTATAAAGCTACTGTATTATTTAATTTCTGCACTTACTTTCTGCCTTTACTTACTTGCAAAGTAATTTACACACTTTACTAGCTTGTTGAGCACGTGCACTTATCAGAAAGACTTCCGCTATTCTGATTATAAGTATCAGAAAGTTGCCCCACTTTCTGATAAACTGTTTTATCGACTTCCCCCCCCCCCCCCCCCCGATGTGTCGATATCAAAGTTTTAATATTTTGTTTACTTAGCCAAGAGCTAACTCTCGACACTACGAAAACCTGTAGTGTAGTGAAGTTAACCTCGAGGTCAGTCTCTAGGGATTTAACTAGGCTGAGCTTCAGTTTATGAATAAATGTAACAATACGAAAATCATGTAAATGTTTGTTTGCTTCGGCAAGGAGATGATAAACTAAAGTAAACAACTACTTGCAACTACTAGAAACCGATTTGACACTAACGAGATTGAAATATGAATGGGGGAAATTATGGATTGGTAACGTCAACAAGCTAGCTAGCAGGATACATGTGATTCACGAGATTGACTACACAAGTTGTCACACTCTTGAGTTCAAAAACGAACAACACTAGTAAAGGCGTCAGTTTCACTAGGCTACAATCAATTCGACTAACCTACTATCACCGTTTGCAACTAACTGTTAGATCAAGCAAGAAGGAAGACATTTTGGTTTGCAAGGCTTAAATGCCTAATCTAACAGTGATTTTGTCTAGAAGATCATCAAACGTGATAGCAGGAATAGTAATTAATCTAAAAGGCACAAGTAGTCGAATCCCGATGCACTTCGAATCACATAAACCCTAGCTAGCATGCATTGAATCAATCACCACCCCATAATAGGGGTGTTTTGCTACTCATGACAAGCGAAATAATAATCATACTAGCAATAAACATAATCTCAAGCACAAAACAAAGATTCAAGAGGATTGATACAATTTTACCCTTCGTTGTCACAAACCCTAGGTAGAAATTGAAGAACGAGAACGAATCGATGCTAAAGCTGTGTAGATAATCTCCCAATCAACGTCAATCGTCGGATTACAAGATAAACGGTTCAATTACCTCCAATAATAGGTAGGTAATTGCCTTGGAAAGGTTCTAGGTCAAAAAGCAATAAGAAGAGAAGAATAATAATGGAGTTGTGTAAAAGGTTCTGTAAAAAGGGTGTTATCTAAGAATGTTCTGATCTAATATATATATATATATATATGTATATATATATGTATATATATATGTATATATATATGTATATATATATATATGTATATATATATGTATATATATATATATATATACATATATATATATATATATATATATATAGTTGAAAAGTGAAAAGAAACTAATTCTAAATGAATTAGGAGGAAAAACCAGAGAAAATCGGCAATCTGGCGAAAAAGAACAAAACTGGCGTCGCCAATTTCTCAACTGGCGTCGTCAGTAATCAAAACTGGCATCGCCAGTTTCTCCATGCAGCGATACATAGACTTACTGGCGTACGCCAGGTTAATAACTGGCGTCACCAGTTCTTCCTGGAATGACCGTTTTGCCCTTTTGACCCCTTTTGACTCTAATTCTTGGTATTTTGGCCTTCCCGCTCCACTTCTAGCATCCATCCGAGGCATTGGAAATCCATATCTTGTACATGCATATAAAATGCACCATTTTACCTTCAATTAGCGCGGTTTAGCCAAATACCTACAAAATACATAAAACATGAAAACGTAACAAAATACCAACAAAGCACATAAAAAATATACTTGA
This sequence comes from Plantago major, assembly GCA_026545765.1. NCBI lineage: Eukaryota > Viridiplantae > Streptophyta > Magnoliopsida > Lamiales > Plantaginaceae > Plantago > Plantago major. The sequence goes on along the minus strand of CM048844.1, from coordinate 62,829,351 downwards.
GAATAGCAATAAGACGGTAAAAAAGACCGAATGAGACGATGTAAAATCAACTCATCAAACCCCCAAACCGAACCCTTGCTTGTCCTCAAGCAATAGACTCTCTAAAAATCCTAGAAAACAAAAACAATACAAAGACACAAAATAAAGTCTAGCTCCCAAGCTACCGAGTCTACGATTGCACATAATAAGCCCAAGAAATGCAGAAGCTTTGACATCACACCGACATTCATAGAATAACATGCATAAGTTCAAAAAGTTCGTTTCCGAAGTTAATTGAACTTATGTCTAACACGGTAGTCCCTCACAAGTGGATCCTATATATCTATTCTCTCACACTCATGGAAGTGTCCAGTAGGGGTAATCACTCAAGATTATAAAGAGACAAGGAAGGTGACTTGCATCACAAAGATGCCTCAAATACCTCATTCAATGCACTCAGTCAGTTAAGTCGGAAGGGACTTTTTCATAGCTCTGTAACAATCAGCAGTAGACTCATAAAAAGGCAGTCGTTCTCTCTTTTCTCAATATATTTTTTTTTCATTTTTTGCATACTCTTTTTTGCAGTCTTATATATGACACATATGCTTATATATTTTTTCTGTTTCAATTTTTTGGTAGTGTCCGTTTTACAGAAAGTCCGCACTTTTGTGCGTGCTGGTTTGGTGTACACGCCATCAACCCTCACGGACATTTGGCTTCTAAGGGCCACGCCGGTATATAGGTAGTATCTGAAACGTGCCCAACATGACTAATGGTGGTAACTAGTACCATAGATCCACTCCGAGACTTATTTTATTTTTTTGAGAGAACGAAAAACCTGAACACAGTCTTTATCAATACAAGTAGGGCACATAAACCTCCTCCCCAAACTTGTTCTTGGAACGGGTTTGGCATAAGCAAATAAGAATGTAAAACATGTCGTTCGTCATATTTAACTTACATAGAGTACACATGAGAATGATGAGGCAAACAAGGGAGTATCAATATTGCATTTTTTCATTTTTCCTCGGCTCTAAGCATGCTCACAGGCTTTTAGACTACAGATTAAAACAGATTTTCTATTTACAACATAAACGAACTTAGCAAACTTAAACATGAAAACTGCTATTAGGCGAGGATCAATCAAAACAAAAGTATTAAACAGGTTTAGTACATGCAATAGACGCTCAACTTGGGAGTCAGACATAGACACAAGAGAAAATCACATAAATGAGAAAAAGACACACCAAAAGATAGAAAGACACGACACAGACACACATATATGGATAAGTACAAGAAAGCTACCTCCTCCCCAAACCTAGACTAGAGATTGTCCCCAAGGAATAGGCTAGAAAGAAACAAGCTGAAACTGTACTTCCCTGAAACATGTGGCTGCTGCTATCCATTATCGAACGGGAATGAATCCCTTGCATCCTTCCCGCCTAATTCAGTGATTTGGGAGCCATCCTTAGCTCCTCTTCTCTTGTTTTTCATGATCCCCTGCAAACTAAAATAAAGTAAATCAAAAACTAAAACAAAACTAAGGGAATCAGGGGGAAAGTAAAAACGAAGAATTGGATCAAAACTCCCTTGGTCTAAGTCTGCACTGTGGCTCTGTATGGCGAACATATCCTGAACGTGGATGGCTACTTGAGTAGCAGCTAGGCAAGTGGGTGGTGAAGCATCTTCAAGAATCTCGTCTTCAGATACCTCCTCTATGCACTCTCCATCAGCCTCAAGAGTAAACGAGTCAAATTCAGGTGTCGTTGAAGAGTATGGCAATTCAAGCTCTAAAACTATCTCATCACCAGAACTCTTCTTGAGCTCTACCGATCAGCTGGGATCTCTGGTGAAGGAGTAGTGAAACGGGAGGTCCATCTTCTAGAATCGGGGGAAATCCAATCCACGAAAGAGTCTGCTATCTCACTCCCTAGCAGTTCCTTCCAATGCTCCATCGAACATCCCACGCAAAGTTGTTGATTTGTAAGGTAAACCCCTTCTTCATTTGCCTTAGGGAGTATAAACTGTCCATCTTCAAATGCCGCCAAGAATTCCCGAGCATCGCCATATCCATCAAACTTGGTAGTAACTGAGTAGTACTCCGGTTTTACCCAATAATCCTTTGCTTCTTCATCTAGCTTTATGCAAGGTTTTTTTGGCATAGAATAGAATGACCTGAAGTAATCTCCCATAGTCTCTCCGATCTTTGAACACTCCCAGAAGGACTAACCCTGCGCACAAAGAGACAAATCCAAGGAGCAGAATCAACAAGAACACAAAATCAAAAAGGAAAAAAAGAACATGAACTTAACTAATATATATTGATGTGCTCAAATTAATACTTATTAAACAAGTAGTAAGCAGTTGTTGTACACAGACAATGCTAACCACAAGATCGTTCGCTAAGGAACCAATTAAGCTACCACAACGAATTGAGAGCAAACAGTTACTTGTGAAAACAGATTGAATGATTTAGGTTTTGAATACTTTCTAAACTAGAATTCAGAATAAAGCAAGTAAATGGTTTAAATCAAAGAGATAGAGAGAACACAGTAGTTATGATCGAGTAATGCTAATTCGCTCTAGGAAAATCGTTCATACTTGTCACACGGTCGGTGTACATAAATCAGTCAATCCAATTCAACCAATCGTTATTTGAATGTTTTGAAATAGAGAAATCATGGGACATCAATCCACGATCCCTTGTCAGCAATCCAATTCAACCAGATTGACTCACCATGAGGCATTCTTCAGTTGTGGCAGACGCCCAGTCAACAACATAGAGACTTCCTTTCCGCCTAGCAACCAAGACTACCTGTTTTGACTCATTGTCAATCAATTTGCAGAATTTAGATTTGATCTTCACTGAGAACCCCTTGTCAGTAAATTGGCTCATGCTGAGAAGATTATATATCAATCCCTCTACATGTAGTACTCCAGTGATTGTAAGGGCTCCCAACATCAAATCTCCAAATCCTACGGTTGGATTCACTTCTCCAGCAAACCTGATATCTGGTCCTGTATCGCATACTCTGTAGTTAACCCGATTTGCTTTGTCTCCTGTCATATGCTTCCCACATCCACTGTCAAAGTGCCATGATGGATTCTTCTTTAGAGTGTTCTGCACAAAACAGGAAACATGGAGTCAGGTTCTCATTCCAACAATGAAACATTTTAGACTAAAGTATCTCCCAGTAGGAATTCACTTTTGAATGAATTTCTTAGGGACATTCTTTTGTCTGATAGGAACATAAGGAGGAATTCTAGGTAAATGACTAATATCATTATTGTCAAGACCTATTTTCCTTCTTGGTGTGTTCCTTGGTGCTCCTCGTGGTGCTTTCAGATAACTATCAAGTTTCTGAGTCTGCTTTTCAGTGAACTTAGCTTTCCTTCTCAGATTCCTTCTAGCCCTGGCATTCAGATTGCTTGTGGTTTGTTCTTTCTTCCACTTATGATGATTACTGTGAGCAACCCTAGCTTTCATCCATCGTTCTTGCTGTAGTTTGTACTTGTGAGCAAGTTGTTTCCCGATGGCTTTATAGCCAATGTCATTTCGAGCACCTGGTGCCGACTGAGATCTTCTCTCAGTAGCCTTAGTAGTCTCTGGGTCATCCTTCTTTACAGAAAATGTGCATTAGAGAATTTGCCAGCTCCAGCAATCTTCCCTTCCTGAGAGACATAACACTGTGGGTGGTTACACTTTCTAGTGTGTTGTTCCTTTAAAAGTATTTCCTAACAGATTTCTTTGGGACTTGTTTTTCCCTCAAAGGTTTGGTCGCAAGTGCCTTTCCTTTGTCAGCAACCTTAGCTTTCTGACCAATACTATAGGTTGTTTGGGAACCACCTTGCTGACCACTAACAAATGTCATTTTTTTCATCACTCTTTTTCAGAGTGGTAGAACTATTTATTTGTGTGTCTAGCCCAAGTCCTCCTTTCTCTGAAGGATCTCTTAGGTAAGATTGTACTTCAGTGAGAGTGTCACAAGCTTTGGCATAAGATTGGAAGGATAATTCTTTCCTTTCGAGTTATTCATTATCAGAAAGAGGACCTTCACACTTCGTTTGAAGTATGTATATTGCCTCTTCGTGTAACTTTCCTGTCTCAGCTATCAGTGCCTTTAAAAATGCATTCTCAGCATCCTTTGTCTCAGATAGCTTCTGCAGTTGTGAGCACTCATTTTCAAGAGATTTCTTTTCAGCTTCAAGAATTTTGGTTCTAGCATGGACAACCATAAATTCTCTTTCATAAAGATCAAGCTCCTTTCTGAGGTGTTCTAGATCTTTGATTCCTTCCTCATCACTCTCATAGTTTATAAATCGAGAAATAGTGGTTACCTCATCAGCCATTAGGCATGGATCAATGTTGGAGCTATCTGGATAGATCTCCTTAGCAACCCCGCACATTTCCTTCTTCTTTTGACCAATGTCAACCAATTCATCAGTGATGCCACACATTTCTGGTGATGGAAATTTAGAATCATTTGAGTCTTCATGCTCAGACTCTGAGTCAAGATCCAGAGCATCCAGTTGGATTTGAATCTTCTTCCTTACTTCAGTGAGCATAGCTCTCTGACCTCTCTTGAAATTTCTCCAATCTTTCTTGTCACCCGTCTTTAGCTTGTTATAAGCTGGGCAGTCTCTTTTAAAGTGACCAGGTTTTTGACAATAGAAACAGATATCGTTTCCGATTTCTGCTCCCTCAGTACTCGATGCTTGCTGAGCAGGCTTGTTCAGCGAGCTAGTCAATTGCATACTTTTGTACTGGTGATAGTTGGGACCTAGATGCTTTTTCAGCTTCTCTTTGGTCCTTCTTCTTTCAATCTCCTTACTGACGTACTTTCTCATATTCTTTACAACAAGAGCATTTTCCTCAGTCACCACTTTGGTATCCTTCTTTTCAGAAGTACCTTGAGTTATTAGAGCGACATTCTGCGATGTTTCAGCAGTCATGTGTCCTCTTTGCTTTGTCTCATAGTTGACAGTTGCCAAGTGTGAGAAAAGCTCCACTGGAGTGATGTTTGGCATTCCTTGGTTGAAATAGAAGTACTGAGTGTGTTCCAGTTTTTATTTAGACTTCTCACGATAGTCTGTCTTAACCTTTTCAGAGTTAGAGTATCTCTCACGATCACCAAGTGCAACAATCTCACAGTGTTGTGAATCTGAAATCAAGTTCTTCAAGAGTCTTAGTGGGACTTGTTTGAAGTTTTGGAATTTGAGCTTCAAAACATCGAACTTGTTTTCCTTGGTTTTCTCAGAACCGGCATAGATTTCTTCAATCAGTGACCAAGCTTCTTTGGCCATTTTTGCACACCACAGTTGGCACTGTATGTGGTCTGGAGTAGAACGTATGATGAAGTTTCTTGCTTGAGCATCTAGTCTATTTCTCTTGGAATCTTCAGATGTCCAGAGATATCTGGGCTTTGGTTCATATGCAATTTCACCAGTTGGTCTAGCACTTGTAGTTGTGCCAGATCTGGAGGAACCGGCAACATCTATGTCAGTAGGTTCCTTGTCTCGACCATTTGAAACTTCAATGACTTGATTCTCTCGTTGAATGACAATGGGGCCATTCTTTATAACTTCGATCATTTCATCACTGATAGCTTCCATGTGAAGCATCATGTTGTTCTTCCATTTTTCATAGTTCTCTAGCTTGAGAACGGGAGCGTCGCTTAAAGACAACCTGCAGAAAACACACTAAACAAACAAATCAAGTGCAGGTGGTAAGCGGTTAGTGTGCACTTATCTAGGATCTAGGTTAAGTGCAGAAGGCTTGGGAACCTCCAACTCTGATACCACTTGTTGGTCCAGATAACGATAAAGTAAAAGACTACGAGGGGGGGGGGGGAGTTGAATAGTCTTTTAATACTGTTGACGATAAAACAGTTTCTCAGATACTTTTGAACGTATCTGATACTTAGTCTCAGAGAGCGGAAGTCTTTTCAGACAAGTGCACGTGGTCAGCAAGCTATAATGTGTGCAAGTACTCAGTAAGTATAAAGTAATACAAAAAGTAAGTGTAGTAAGTAAATAACACAAAGCTTTATAGTGGTATCTGAAGGTGGCGTAATCCTTCAACTAATCCACTCGCCCTTTCTCAAGACTTGAATCCACTAAGATAAGAAGTTGAGTTCCCTTTACAAAATCCTATCTCTTAATCCCTTTAACACTAGGTTCCCAACCAAGTGTTCCCCCTGAGTTATTCCTTGGTTTTTCCAACCAAGTACTTCCTCTACTCAGTAACCTTTTAGCTATTCCTTAGTTTCCCAAACTAAGTACTTCCTATGTTCAACGCCTACTGGTGTTTTGGTTATGGTTGTTTGTCAGGTGATCAGGCTCTTAATAACTTCTGCAGTTATGTAGGAGTGCTCTGTACAATCAAGATTACTTAATACACTTTTCAATGTATGGTAACTTGTTCTTTACAGACCCAAGTCTTGATTAAGTTCAAGAGAATGAATCTCAGATATTAGTCGCAACTATATCTTCTGGATTCAACTCCTTCACAATATGCAATTCTTGTTAAGGATCAGGACACTTAGAACTTTCGTGCTACTTAGAATTCAAGAGCTTTAGTCGCAACAGTAAGCTAGAGAGTAAGTAGGCAGAAGGCTTGTATGCTTGAGTGTAATGTATGAAGTTCTGTGTATTCAGTGTATCTTCAAGCATTCTAAGTGGTGATATTTATAGTTAATAATCAGGCCGTTTGAATTAGTATCCGTTAGGCTCAATGAAATTCAAACTAATGATATCTGAAGTTAGTACGGCAGTGGGCATTGTCTCTTTTCGGAGATTTTCTCTTTTGTTCGGAGACCTCTGTCCGCGTAATAAATGCACTGTACCAAATTTTGTCCTATAGTGTCAATGGAACAATGCAAGCTATCTGAGGCTTTGCAAGACATTTCTCAGTGACCTATAGTGCATCAGAAACGTATTGAAACGTTTGCCTCTCGGACACTTAGTTTCTTCAAGGTATCTAAGCCAAGGTATCTGAGGACACAATTTTCCTTAGTCTTCAACAATCTTGTGCCATCTTCTGATCTTCAATAAAAGAGTTCTTCTGCTGGATGCTTCTTTTTTGGTCTTCTTTAAAGATATAAAAAATTACATTCAAAGACCTAACATCCTATACAAGATTTGCTAGACTAACATAGTCAGTAAGCTTCCTCTTTTACAATGTTCAAGTGAACTAAGAGTACTAGTTACCTTTCTGAGCTAAGATTAGTCATTATGGTTACTGATCAAAATCTAAACAGATATTTCTAACATAAAATAAAGGTGTTCTTTTTGCGTGTCTTGAAAAATTCTCTCCTGGTTAAGTGCTCTTTACTGAAGCGTGGTTTGAATGTGGATCCAACTTGTTCTGTCTGTGGCTCTCGTGATGAAACTATTATACATATACTAAAACTTAAAAAGGTCCTATATACTATGAGAGTCCATGAGAGTTCTGAACAAATACACAATTTGGGCACTACAAGAATTCTGCTGTAACGGGACGGAAAGGGGCGACGGATTTTATCCGTCGCCCCTGTAGCGACGGATCGCCAAACGGGGCGACGGATTCTATCCGTCGCCTGTCATGACAAAACTTATCCGTCGCTCGTAGCGACGGATAAGTTTATCCGCCACTGAAGCGTTGCCCAAGATTTAAAAAAAAAACAAATTTAGCGACGGATAGATCTATCCGTCGCTAAAAATAGCGACGGATAGATCTATCCGTCGCTATAGCCGAAAAAAAAAAAAAAAAAAAGTTAGCGACGGATAGATCTAGATCTATCCGTCGCTAAAAGCCTAAAAAAAAAACCATATATCTCCTCCACCACCTCCTTTCCTCCACCACTTCTCCTCCATTTCTCCTCTCCTCCTCCTCCCACCACCACCTTTCTCCTTCCACCACCTTTCTCCTCCACCACCACCTCCTCCACCACCATCCTCCACCACCACCTCCTCCACCACCATCTCCACCACCACCACCTCTCTCCTCCCACCACCATCTCCACCACCACCACCACCACCTCTCTCCTCCCACCACCACCGCACCACCACCTCTCTCCTCCCACCACCACCGCACCACCACCATCTCCACCACCTCTCTCCTCCCACCACCACCGCACCACCACCATCTCCACCACCGCACCACCACCACCACCACCTCTCTCCTCCCACCACCACCGCACCACCACCATCTCCACCACCGCACCACCACCACCACCACCTCTCTCCTCCCACCACCACCGCACCACCACCATCTCCACCACCACCACCACCACCTCTCTCCTCCCACCACCACCACCACCTTTCCTCCTCCCACCACCACCGCGCCACCACCACCTTGCCACCACCACTGCCACCACCGCACCACCTTTCTCCTCCCACCACCACCGCACTGCATTTAATACAAATTGATATTTAATATAAAAATTCGAATACAAATTAATACGTATACGAATACAAATCAATATCTCGTATACGAATACAAATTGGATACGAATTAATCCGTATACGAATATAAAAATTCGAATACGGATTTTATTTTTTTAAAAAAAAATAGAAATGGGGCGACGGATAGATCTATCCGTCGCCACGTGGGGCGACGGATAGAATCTATCCGTCGCCCCATTATCAATTTAAAAAAAAAATGGTCAATCCGTCGCGAATTGGACGACGGATTGTTATCCGTCGCCACAGCTCCAGGGGGGCGACGGATTTTCTATCCGTCGCCCGATCCGTCGCCAGAGCTGGGGCGACGGATAGATGGCCTGTAGCGACGGATCTATCCGTCGCTACAGGCCAGATTTTTTGTAGTGGGGGATGACTTGGTTTCTATTCAAATTCGCGGGTCAATTCACGGATCCTGGGTTGCGGGTTCGGTAATATGGATCTAAAAACGGGTTGTCAGATTAATATAAATACCCTTTTTTTCTTTCATTTCCTTCTTTCTTCTCTCTCTCTCTCTCTCTCTCTCTCTCTCTCTCTCTCTCTCCTCTCCTCTTCCTTTCTCTCTCTTTCCGATCACATTTCCGGCGATATCTCCGCCATCCGACCATCAATCTTCAATCCGATCGCATATTTAATTAGCCCATGGCCCGATCTACCTTTCTACCGGTTTCGTTTTTTTTATTTCGTCGACTTTTGAAATGGTTGGCCGGAATTCGAAAGCTTTTCCGGCGATATCTCTGCCGTCCGACCACCAATCTTAAATTCGATCGCATATTTGAGTAGCTCATGGTCCGATCTACCTTTCTACCAGTTTTGTTTTTTCATTTGGTCGACTTTTGAAACGGTTGGCCGGAATTCGAAGGCTTTTCCGGTTGTCTTCTCCGGCGGATCTCCGACTACTCAACACATATAAGTCATGATTGTTGTTTCCTCGATTTGCAGGTTTCTTATCATGATTCTTCAGTTTTTTTCATTTTTCGTTTGGTTTTGGTGATTTTTAGTGATTTCGCGTAACTGTATATTCAGGTGTAATTGTTGATGTTTGAACCTTATTTATGCATGTTTGACCTGTAATTGTTTATGTTTGCGTGTTTTCTATATTTTCGTGTGTGTTGTATACGTTGTTTTCAATGGAAGATTTGAACTCTATTGATAATGTTGAAGCGATTATTGCTGTGCATAGTCTGTTTCTGCGAATTGTTGATGTTTATATACAAATAGCTTATGTTTAAATACTAATGATGTATGTTTAGTCCTACAGTATATGTATGTTGTATGGTATAGTTATGATGAGCATTTTGAGAGTGATATTTCTGCTTTTGATTCATTTACGTTGTGATTTGTGTTCGATTTTGCCTGACAATGGAATGAGTTATGCAACTTGGTTGTATATTGTTGTGGTGTAATAGTCTATTGTTATAGAAAAATTGTGTATGACAGTTGTCAAATAGTTGAATGACTATGTGAATATGCTCATGAGTGTGTCCATTGAGTCCCATGCTAGTGTTAGAGACAATCCAGTGAGTTATGCAGCTTGGTTGTCTATTGTTGTAGTTTAATAGTCTATTGTTATGGTAAAATCGTGTATGACAGTTGTCAATGAGTTATGCAGCTTGGTTGTCTATTATTGTAGTGTAACAGTCTATTGTTATGGTAAAATTGTGTATGACAGTTGCCAAATAGTTGAATGGCTGTGTGAATATGCTTATGAGTGTGTCCATTGAGCCCCATGCTAGTGTGAGCATTGTCCATGACAAGCCAGTGAGTTATGCAGCTTGGTTGTCTATTGTTGTAGTGTAATAGTCAATTGTTTTGGTAAAATTGTGTATGACAATTGCCAATAAGTTATGCAGCTTGGTTGTCTATTGTTGTAGTATAATAGTCTATTGTTATGGTAAAATTGTGTATGTCAGTTGCCAAATAGTTGAATTGATGTGTGAATATGTTCATGAATGTGTCCATTGAGTCCCATGCTAGTGTGAGGATTGTCCCATGACAAACGATGAGTTATCTTACTTGGTTGTCATTATTTGTAGTGTAATAGTATTATTACGGTAAAATTGTATAGATTTAAATTGTTGATGTTTTTTTTGCATATACTAGGTTTTCGTAAAAATGGTGGTCGAATGAAGAAAACGATTGATGATAAAGATGCAGACGTGGATGGAGGAGTCGACGAACAATTCAAGGGTGTTTTATTTATTTGCAAAGATGATTGTAGTTTGGATATAGTGATTTTAATTTTTTTGTATTGTTTTGTATGTATGACATTTATTGATTGATATGTTTATTTATAAATATTGTATTTTTTGAGATAAATAGGTTGTTATCAATAATTTTATACTAAACATAGACAATTATATATCAAACATAGACAATTTGATCCAAAATCTGCATATATGGGTTGGCCGGTTCAACGGTCATGAAAAATAAGAATGTATAAAATTTTTTGTAGAAATTCGTATGTTTATCTATTATGTAGAACTCTTAAATACTTTCAATATATTGTGAACTCTCAACAGACTGATTCATATATACTCAAGGACTGTTCTTATACCCGACTTTTTTGGTCCGTATCTCCTATTGCTAACAGATTGATTGATTGTCATACATATACGACGTTGGACTGGATTAACTATATTCGATCACATCCGAATACAAGAGAGATGGAATCCTTAGTGGCTTTTTGTTGGAGTTTATGGGGAAACAGGAATAAACTGGTGCACGAAAACAGGGGATATGATGCTATGGAGTCAGTTCAGTTTGTTCAAGATCTTCTCCGGAGATATACAGCAGCCAGAGACCTTTATTCTGGCCCTCGATCTCCAGAACAGGTGTGTGAGTGGCAGCCACAAACTGCGGGATTTTTTAAGGCAAACTATGACGCGTCTTCAACCCAGCACGGCGTAGGTTTGGGCGTAGTGATCCGAAACAGTAACAGCAGAGTTGTAGCATGGAGAAGAAGGCGTATTCCATTCATCACTTGTCCAGAAGTGGGAGAAGCTCTTGTGTTTCGATGTGCAGTGGAATTGGCGAAGGATAAATAGATTCAGCAGATAGTTTTTGAAGGAGATAGCAAACGAGTGGTGGACCAGCTTCAAGACTTGAATCCATCACTTTCTCCAGCTGGGGCTATAATCGAGGAAATTAAGATGCTACTTCACAATTTTAATTCTGCTCATTTTAATTTTATCAATGGTTTTGGGAATAGTGTTGCTCACTTGCTAGCAAAAGACTTGGAAATAGATAGAGATGGAGATGTAGAACTACCTTTCAACTTTCCCTGATGTATTCTGGTTGGGTTATTCTTAATATATATATATCCATCTCTCAAAAAAAAAAAAAAAAAAAAAAAAAAAAAATAAGTTAGATAAAAACTTTCTTAAGCAGTCCAAATATTTCAACTAACCAAAACAACACCCAAAAGAGTTTTTTTTTTTTTAACTAGTTTCTGGTCCATCAAAATTCGACGGACATTACAGAAACATATATAAAATGTATCGAAACAACACATTTATCATTTAAATAGAATGTACGAAAAACATATAAAGTACTACATTATTCGATTCCAAACACATTTGTAATAAAGAGATTAATCGAAGTTAATCCTTTCCTGTAAAATAATTTTAAATAAGAGTTAACTCAATGTGTCAATAGTAATCATTTATTGTAAATTATATGTTCAAGGTTTATAAAGTAATAAATTTAAAATTACCTTATAGTTTCTCGACGACCTCTTTGTATACAACATTTGTAGTCATATCATATAGGCCCGTAATTGGGTAGGACACAATCCGAACCCGTTAAAATTCGAAAAATTATTTATGTACGGGTACAGGTTGGGTTCTACACCCGCAGCCATAAAAAACCAGCCCGGCCCAAAACCCAACCTGCTAGAAGACCCGATCCAGACCCAACCTGTACAAAACACGACCCGAACCCAAATTTCACCTACGATCCATTCATAATCCGACCTTGCCCAAATTTCCGTCAGGGGTTAGGGTGGGTACCTAACCTTCACCCCCTCCCGACCATAAAAAAAAAATTGTGAAAACATGTAGTAAATTGTTTTCATGACATAAAATTTTTTAGCCCGGTATAGGGTGGGCGGGGTACCCCGCCCAACCAAAAAAAAAATCGCGAAAACATGTGGGAAATTATTTTCGTGAGATAAAAAAATTGTCGCCTAGGGTCGGGTGGGTGTATCCCACCCCCACACAACAAATTTTTTTTTTTCTCAAAAATATGTGGGAAATTATTTTCGTGAGATAAAAAAAATTTCGTCCGGGGTAGGGTTGGTGGGATACCCTACCCCCAACCCCCACCCCGCCCGACCAAATTTTTTTTCCCGCATTCATTCTAGATAACATCATTGCCTTAATAACATGCTTCCCAAGATTTGTTACTATAAACCTTGTTATATTGCAAAGTTCAGAAGCCCGGTCAATATTACGCAACAACATGATCATGCAACCAAGATTAAGAACAATCTTGTGGTTTGGGAGTCCAGGACAATAGATATATTCAGAAACTCAACCGTGAACACTTCGAAGATACATCACCCACTCTAGTCAAGCTATCAACGCTTAAATATTCAACGTACTCACCATCAATTTTGGAAATGGTGTACTCATTAATCTCATAACAATGTCATCTGTAGGTGCAAGAATGGCTCGATTAATAATGTAATTTGAATCTAGTGACGGATTGGCCAAGTGCTCTAACAATGATCGGTATGTAATATCAACAATGGTAGATATGGGATCACCTACCTCTTTTATGAGTAGATCATCAGGTAGTTTTGTATCCACCTCACGACCCTTATTTTAACCAGCAATACCATCACCAACTTATAAAATCCACTTCGCGAACTGTTTGTTCTCGTTTATCTCGGCGGGTGAATTTCCAGACTACATGTAATGTAAAAATTAATGTCAATTCTATAGTTAATAATTTTACGAAACCAAAGTATTGAAACAAAAAAAAAAAAAATTTACATGCAACCTCATGTTTTTAGTTAAATTGAGGATTTCACATGTTGGCCTTATTTTGGATGAGCATATGGCTGCATTAACTATATCGTATCTGGTCCTGCCAGAAACCACTAGAAGAATATGACTGAAGTCTCCCAAAAAAAAAAAAAACCACAAGGCCACTAAAAGAGTTATGAGGGCAATGCATAGCATCTCTCAAGCTCCAATCAACTACCACGAAGCAAAACTTATTCGAAATAGTAGCCTCATCCCATATAATAATCTTAGTAGGCCTTAATAACTCTCTAATATCAAAATTTGCACTGTTCTTTGAACATATTGAGTCCTCATTTGGATAAGTGGTCTGTCTAATCTCGAATGAGCTGCTCTACCCCTTGGAAGCAATAGCGATGCAATACCACTCCATGCTGATGTGCTCAAAATTAATACTTATAAAAACACAAGTAGTAAAGCGATTTTTATAGACAGATAAGGCTTAAACCACAAGGTCGTTCTCTTGAGCAATTGATTAAGCTAGTTCTACTGAATAGACTCGCTTGTGTTGGTTGTTAACAAATAGTGTGTGGATAGTTGATACTTCAGTCCTAGAGAAAATTCTAACATGCAAAAGACAAGGTAAAACCCTAGGTCATGCAATTCTACAAACAACGAAGCTAAATAAGTCCTTTCAAAAGTGTGCTGATACGATACGAACCAGTTAAGGATGCACTATGCACAGTTCATCACTCTTGCTATTGTGAGTACAATCAAATACGGATAATAAGTACGGATAATCTACACTAGTTTGCTTATACGATATGAATCAATTAAGGATGCACTATGCGCAGCTCACAAACAACATGCAATTATACGGATATTATCTAATGGATGATAAATAAGTCACAAATCACAACTGATACATCAAGATTCAGTAATAAGTGGTAACAACTTGTCACGTACAAGCTAAATAAGTAGTTGCACAATTGATACTGGATACGTCAGTGACAAGGGATCGTTTGAAAGGAAATAATGCTTCTATTGAATGAGAGATTGAATCTCTAGAATGTTTACAATGCTTGAAAGTAAGAAATTATAGACTAGGAAGGTCTGCAGGTATGTAAAAAACGAGTTACAAGTGCCCTATTTATAGAACCAAGGATGTGCAAATTCAAAATCATGGGAAAAAACTGCTAGAAATCGTGGGTTTGAACAGGTCCCACCACAGTGAAGGTGATGTTCACCGCGGTCACCTACCTTTCCCAATTCTCTGGCCATCCTTGACCGTGGTGAGCCCATTTGCATAATGGCTCACCGCGGTGAGCTCATCCTCTAAAAAAGAGTTGGTTTTCCCCACTTTCTCCACATTTGACTCCCTTTTCTCAACCTCCTTGTCACCTCTTTGGAGTAGTGGCCCACTATTAGCCTTGTGTGCTTCTAGAAGCTTTGAACGGGCTTCAATCAAGCTTCGAGTCGCGTACGCTCCTCCAATTCCTTGCCTTTTTACCTAGAACACCTATAAAAGTGCAAAAACACAAAAAACACCCAAACGTAAAAAAGCACAAAAAACACTAATAAAATGCTAAAGGACATAACAAAACACGGTAAAAATGATTAAATAATTCGTTAAAACAACGACTCATCAAACTCCCCAAACCAAACCTTTACTCGTCCTCGAGCAAACAAAACACCAAAAGGTCCTAGAAAAGAAAAACACATAGTCAACACAACACGGAAGAGTTCAAATGACAAGCTACCAAAACAACTATTTCAGGAGTTAAGCCTAAAACTGATGTAAACTTGTATCCCCTCTAATGTTGGCAAGTAGCTTTACAAAGATCATAGTCTTCCATTTCACAAGTAAATTGAACTTCGACTTAATCAAGTAGTCCCTCACAAGGATAATTGTTAGTCCAGATAACGGCAAAGGAAAAGACTAGAGGGGGGTGGGTGAATAGTCTTTTACAACTTTTGTCGATAAACACAATTTCTCAGATATCTGTGAACATATCTGATACTTAATTTCAGAGAGCGAAAGACTTTTCTGTGATAAGTGCACGTGCTCAGCAAGATATAATATATTTAAATACTTAGCAGGATAAAGAGAACGATAAGTAAATTGCTGAAAGTAAATAACATGGCTTTTATAGTGGTATCTGAAGGTGGCGTAATCCTTCAACTAATCCACTTCGACCTTTCTCAGACCTGGAATCCACTAAGACAGATAAATAAGTCCACCTTACAAAAATATCTTCTATCGATTCCTAAATACACTAGGTTCCCAACCAAGTGTTCCCCCCGAGTTATTCCCCGGCTCCCAGCCAAGTACTTCCTATACTTAGAAACCTTTGAGTTGTTCCTTAGTTTCCCAAACTAAGTACTTCCTATGCTCAGTAACATTGGAATTATTCCTTATTTTCCAAACTAAGTACTTCCTGTACTCCACGCCGTTTAAGGTGTTGGTTATGATGGTTTGTCAGGTAAGTAGTCTTACTAACTTTTCCGTTATTTAGGAATACTCTGTAGAACAAAAATCACATAACACACTTCACAATGTGTGGTGATATGTTATTTACTGACCCAAGTCAATTTTAAATGTTCTGGAGAATGAAACTCAGATGCTTGATCTTTTGATTCAACTCCTTCACAGATAGCAATGCTTGTTAAGGATCAGGACACTTAGAACTTTCGTGCTACTTAGAATTCAAGAGCTTAGTCGCAACTGTAAGCTAAAGAGTAAGTAGGTTGAAGGCTTGTATGCTTGAATGAATAAGTTTGTTCGGTGTGTTCAGTGTAAGTTCTTGGTGTGTGTTTCAAGCATTCTAAGTGTTGATATTTATAGTTTAAAATCATGCCGTTTGAATAGTATCCGTTAGGCTTAATGAAATTCAAACTATTGATATCTGTAAATAGTACTGCAGAAGACGTTGTCTCTTTTCAGAGATTTCCTCTTTTGTTCAGATGTCTCTGTCTGCGCATTTATTGCATTGTACTATTTTTGTCCTATAATGCCAACGGAACTATGCATGCTTTCTGAAGCATTGCATGTCCCTTTCCAGAGACCTTAACATCTCCAGATACCTGTTGAAATATTATTTCCCAGAAATATAGTTTTATCTAGGGTATCTGAGTGTAGGTTTCTGTGGGCACTTTTCCTCGTTCAGAAACCTTGTATTCTCAGATATCTTTTGTGAAATCTGTTTATTGAAAAACACTTGTTTCTTCAAGATATCTGGACATAGGTATCTGATGACCTTCGTCTTCAACAATCTTGTGCAATCTTCAAATCTTTAAATTTGTTGAACACTTCTGCTGGATGCCTTCTTCTTGGTCTTCTTCAAAGATATAAAAATTACATTCAAAGACCTAACATCCTATACAAGATTTGCTAGACTAACATACTTAGTGATCTTCCTCTTTTACAGTGTTCAAGTGAACTAAGAGTACTAACCACCTTTTTGAGCTAAGATAAGTCATTAGTTTGCTGATCCAAATCTAAACAGATATTCCTAACAAATTTCCCCGTTTTTGATCACTCAACAGTGACTCTCTTTAAAACCTGTGACACCTCAGATTTTGGCGTACCATAGTACTTTTTGTCCTTGCATGATTTATTAGTGTACTTTATTTGTCTCAAAGTATATTAGAATTATTTTAGAATGTTGGTGAAGTTTGTTTTAAAAGTTCATTATTTGTTTTAGAAGTCAATATAACTTGTCAATTTGTAATATGTGTGGTTATTTATTTTGTACTTGTTTTAAAGAAGAGAAATTATTTTTGGTGTATTTTCCTACTTAAAAATGTGATTATTTTATCCTTTAATTTGTTGGTGTAATTATTTGAAAATAATTTGATAGTCATCTCTTAAATTTATCTTTATGAATGATTAATGTGCCAAGACTTCTTTTTAATTGTCTAGCTTAATTCAGTACTTTATTTGTTTGCTTTGAATGATGTATAATGTGAAGAGTGCTATTTTAATTATGTATTTTAATGTATGTCATTATTTGTGTGGCTTGATTAGATTTAAAGATTAACTTCAATTGCCTTCATGTGAGTTCATTATATGTTATATTAATATTAGTTAAGTTAGAAGAAGTCTAAGAGTCTTTTTAATTATCTTATTTAAATGTAAGTCTTTATGTATGTGCTTTATTGATGAATAATGTGAAGTGTTAATTCTCTAATGAATACAAGTCTTTATGTACGTGCTTTATTGATGATTTATGTGAAGAGTCTTCCTTTTAATTAACTAATTCAATACAAGCTAATTATATATGTTCTTTGATTGATTTATAATATGAAGAGTAACTTTTGAATTATGTAATGTACATGCATGTCTTATGTGTGTGGGGCTCTCTTAATGTTTAGAAATTAAAGTGTTATTTTGTATTCATATATTTCAAAATACAAGAGTTTGGTAACTTGAGGTTTCTTTAATGAATGAAATATTTTTCTCTCTTTTTCATGTTACGATACGAAAGGTCGCTCGTAATGTCGAATGTCACATGCTATGTTTCAGCTATGTTTCGATCAACGTTCTGATTTTCTTTTCGTTTCTCTTTTATGTTACTTATGCATGTCTAAGTGTAATATTGCCTATGCATGTTCAATATTTTAAGTTTAATTGTTGCATATGCATGTGTGATTGTAAGTTCAATTTAATTTCTCTAATTGTTGCATTTTGTTGGTGTGTCACATTTTATTTTTGTGTACAAATGACCCTAAGTAATGCCAAAAACGTTTTTGAGCTTTTTCCCAAGTAAAATATGATAATTTATCATTAGTTATTATTTTTAAATGTTTGGAAAAAAATGTGAAAGGTCTCTCTTAATTTTGCACCTTTATTGTTGGTTTTAAAATGAGTTTTAAGTGCAATTTAAGCCATTTAAATTGCCATTTATTTTTAGCTCTTCAACCCTTTCATCTTCACTCAATCCACCCTATAAATACCCTTTTTTTCCAGCCCTCATTTGTCCAAAAATGTTTTGGGCATTTTCTTCAAAAAAGTCTCCAAGTACTATTATCTTTTTCTTTCAAGTTTGTAACTTGTTCTTCTTGCAAGTACTTTCATAATTCTTGCTCTTTCTAACCTTCAAATGTGAGTGTTCCACAAAACTATATAGATGTATTATTTTCAAAACCTGGAAGGTATTTTAATATGTTTTCAAAATTATATATAAGTATTGCATGGTTTTCAAAACGCACGTCCTATTGCTTAAAAATCAAATCACGAAAGAGTTTTTGCATGCTTCCGCTGATTTTGAAAGATTTATATATTTTTACATACATGATTGTTATTTTGTTTTGATTGACGGTTCAAGAAAGATACGTACGTTTGGTTCAGGTTAATTGGCTTGTAGTTTGTCGGGTTATTATGGCGAGCTACTTGTCGGTTTCCTTTGCCCATTCCCTTTAAATCGAGTGATAGAAGCCTTCACTGATTTAGTTGGGTCGTAGAATTCCACCCTCTGTACCATGGCAGGGTCCTGACTGGATAGTTTGATCGACTATCAGGGAGACATAACGCCTGTTTTACTGTGGGGTTATAAGGAGCGGCATGAAATAATGTTTTTTTTGTGAAAAGTATATGTTATTGAAAGTTTATTGGATTTTATGTTCTTGATTTTAATGAAAACTTCTCACGAAAATCTTTGAACACTCATTGAGGTTTTTCTCACACTTGTTTTTATTCCCTTCCTTGTAGGTGAGATGGCGGCAAAGAATGAACAACCGATAAACTCAGCAAACTAAGTGTGTAGTTGGAATTTGGGATTTTTGTCAATGAAAATAGTGTATTATTGTCTTTTTCAAAAACTCATGTCATTTCCCCGTTATATTGTGTATCTTTAAAGAAAAGAATGTTGAAATCTTGTGGTTTTATTTGCTGAATAAAATATATTTTTTATTCCAGCAATTGCGAACGAAAGGTTTTCTATAACTTCCCATGTTTCACTAAATGTTTCGGCTCTGCTTTCGCCAAACGTCCCGACTGAAATTCACTCCTTTTAAAAACCCAAAAGTCGGGGCGTTAAAAATGGTATCAGAGCCTAAGTTTTTTTTTCTTAGGCTAAGCCAGGATAGGGTCTTCGGACGTTGGGAAAATTTTGAGTGACAAGTTTGCTGAGTTGCCGGTTGAACATTCTTTGCGCATTTCTGAAGTACCTTTTCTTACATTCTTACTTGACTTTCTTTTTATTCTTTTTTCCTTCTGTGTGAGTCGATTTTTTTTTCCTACTCCTCAACTACTTTTCATTTTAATGATTATTGTTTTAAAGTCATCAAACACTTAGAATTGACCTTTTGCATTTTTGATCTTGCTTGTCTCTTTTGTTCAAAACTTTAATTGTAATGTACAAAAATTGAACTTGTTTTTCACAATTTTTTTGTTTACTAATTATTTTTATTTGTTTACTTATCGTTCAATTTATGTTATTTGAATAGTTAAGATTCTGGTTATTTTGGTAGTGTGCATGTACTTGCAATATGATTTCTTAAGTTGGTTTCGTTTATCTTGTTTATGTATGAAAGGTAGGCAATAACTTTGCAAGTGTTTTTGATGTTTCTATCGACGTTCCGACTACCTTTAGTTTCTCCAAAAAAGAAAGAGGAAGTTTAAAGTTTTTTTTTTGTTTTGTAGTTCCGTGTTCAATGTGTTGTTTGCATGGAAAACTTCAATTTTTTTCAAAACATTTTCTTATGTTGAAAATTATTTCTTATGGACCAAATTCTTTTAAGGAGGGGTGAGTGTAATACCACAGTTTTTAAGTTAACTTGGTATTTTTGGGTCTTGTATGATTTAATAAAAGTGTGTTTATTTGTGCGAAAATGTTTTAGTAAATTTTGAAGTGTGAATTTGGGGACCAAATTCTTTTAAGGAGGGGTGAGTGTGACACCTCAGATTTTGGCGTACCATAGTACTTTTTGTCCTTGCATGATTTATTAGTGTTACTTTATTTGTCTCAAAGTATATTAGAATTATTTTAGTATGTTGGTGAAGTTTGTTTTAAAAGTTCATTATTTGTTTTAGAAGTCAATATAACTTGTCAATTTGTAATATGTGTGGTTATTTATTTTGTACTTGTTTTAAAGAAGAGAAATTATTTTTGGTGTATTTTCCTACTTAAAAATATGATTATTTTATCCATTAATTTGTTGGTGTAATTATTTGAAAATAATTTGATAGTCATCTCTTAAATTTATCTTTATGAATGATTAATGTGCCAAGATTTCTTTTTAATTGTCTAGCTTAATTCAGTACTTTATTTGTTTGCTTTGAATGATGTATAATGTGAAGAGTGCTATTTTAATTATGTATTTTAATGTATGTCATTATTTGTGTGGCTTGATTAGATTTAAAGATTAACTTCAATTGCCTTCATGTGAGTTCATTATATGTTATATTAATATTAGTTAAGTTAGAAGAAGTCTAAGAGTCTTTTTAATTATCTTATTTAAATGTAAGTCTTTATGTATGTGCTTTATTGATAAATAATGTGAAGTGTTAATTCTCTAATGAATACAAGTCTTTATGTATGTGCTTTATTGATGATTTATGTGAAGAGTCTTCCTTTTAATTAACTAATTCAATACAAGCTAATTATATATGTTCTTTGATTGATTTATAATATGAAGAGTAACTTTTGAATTATGTAATGTACATGCATGTCTTATGTGTGTGGGGCTCTCTTAATGTTTAGAAATTAAAGTGTTATTTTATATTCATATATTTCAAAATACAAGAGTTTGGTAACTTGAGGTTTCTTTAATGAATGAAATATTTTTCTTTCTTTTTCATGTTACGATACGAAAGGTCGCTTGTAATGCCGAATGTCACATGCTATGTTTCAGCTATGTTTCGATCAACGTTCTGATTTTCTTTTCGTTTCTCTTTTATGTTACTTATGCATGTCTAAGTGTAATATTGCCTATGCATGTTCAATATTTTAAGTTTAATTGTTGCATATGCATGTGTGATTGTGAGTTCAATTTAATTTCTCTAATTGTTGCATTTTGTTGGTGTGTCACATTTTATTTTTGTGTACAAATGACCCTAAGTAATGCCAAAAACGTTTTTGAGCTTTTTCCCAAGTAAAATTTGATAATTTATCATTAGTTATTATTTTTAAATGTTTGGAAAAAAATGTGAAAGGTCTCTCTTAATTTTGCACCTTTATTGTTGTTTTTAAAATGAGTTTTAAGTGCAATTTAAGCCATTTAAATTGCCATTTATTTTTAGCTCTTCAACCCTTTCATCTTCACTCAATCCACCCTATAAATACCCTCTTTTTCCAGCCCTCATTTGTCCAAAAATGTTTTGGGCATTTTCTTCAAAAAAGTCTCCAAGTACTATTATCTTTTTCTTTCAAGTTTGTAACTTGTTCTTCTTGCAAGTACTTTCATAATTCATGCTCTTTCTAACCTTCAAATGTGAGTGTTCTACAAAACTATATAGATGTATTATTTTCAAAACCTGGAAGGTATTTTAATATGTTTTCAAAATTATATATAAGTATTGCATGGTTTTCAAAACGCACGTCCTATTGCATAAAAATCAAATCACGAAAGAGTTTTTGCATGCTTCCGCTGATTTTGAAAGATTTATATATTTTTACATACATGATTGTTATTTTGTTTTGATTGACGGTTCAAGAAAGATACGTACGTTTGGTTCAGGTTAATTGGCTTGTAGTTTGGTCAGTTGTGTCTGGCGAGCTACTTGTCGGTTTCCTTTGCCCATTCCCTTTAAATCGAGTGATAGAAGCCTTCAGTGATTTAGTTGGGTCGTAGAATTCCACCCCTGTACCATGTCAGGGTCCTGACTGGATAGTTTGATCGACTATCAGGGAGACATAACGCCTGTTTTACTGTGGGGTTATAAGGAGCGGCATGAAATAATGTTTTTTTCTGAAAAGTATATGTTATTGAAAGTTTATTGGATTTTAAGTTCTTGATTTTAATGAAAACTTCTCACGAAAGTCTTTGAACACTCATTGAGGTTTTTCTCACACTTGTTTTTATTCCCTTCCTTGTAGGTGAGATGGCGGCGAAGAATGAACAACCGATAAACTCAGCAAACTAAGTGTGTAGTTGGGATTTGGGATTTTTGTCAATGAAAATAGTGTATTATTGTCTTTTTCAAAAACTCATGTCATTTTCCCGTTATATTGTGTATCTTTAAAGAAAAGAATGTTGAAATCTTGTGGTTTTATTTTCTGAATAAAATATATTTTTTATTCCAGCAACTGCGAACGAAAGGTTTTCTGTAACTTCCCATGTTTCACTAAATGTTTCGACTCTGCTTTCGCCAGACGTCCCGACTGAAATTCACTCCTTTTAAAAACCCAAAAGTCGGGGCGTTACAAAACCTATTACAACTTGGAAGAGGGAACAATCCAACACTTAATCATTTCTTATGATCTTTTCAATTCATTTTAATTAAGTGCAGAAAGTAAACATCAACCAAATCACAAGGTGTGATCTTTGCTGACAAGTTATCTTTTTATAGATTGATATCTGAGAGTAGGTTCATCAGATATGTTACACAGAAAGTTCACAGATAACTTAATAAATAAAACACTTTACAGCTCAGTCAGCAAGATACAAAAAAAATACTTAGTTAAATTAGAACAACAGGAGTAACCAAGCTCCAAGTAAACATTCTAATTTACTAGTCTTCAAGTCTTCAAAATCTTCAAGTAATCAGCAGATCTATGGATCAGTTAGCAAATTCCCTATCCCCAAACCTTTTGATATCATCTGAGTAGTCATAGAGCAAGGTCCTGACTATCATCTTAGTGTTTAT
This sequence comes from Plantago major, assembly GCA_026545765.1. Lineage (NCBI taxonomy): Eukaryota > Viridiplantae > Streptophyta > Magnoliopsida > Lamiales > Plantaginaceae > Plantago > Plantago major. Next base: position 62,806,155 of record CM048844.1, on the reverse strand, counting down.
GGCAAATCCACAAACTTCCTTTGTAGGTTTTGGTGGGATTCTTCTTGGCAAAGTGTTTGACCCACAGATACTTTCCCAATTTCCAGGCATGCTCAATTCTGATATCTGATAGCTTGAAATATTCATAAATAATCCTCAAATATCTTATGTCACCCTTGTATTGCTCTTGAGTTATGTAAAAAGACTCATAGGGTTCCACAGCAAGTCTTGCTCTTGTGCCTGTTCTAGTGATGTTGGGAATTCTGTGCACATCATCTGGCTTTCCATAAGGACAATCATCAGAGAGGTCCTTCTTCATGGCTTCTATTCTCTTGATTACATTAAAATCCAGCCAGGCTATAATGTGGTTGGTGTTAATCAAGACTGGCTTGTCTTTTCTTCATGCCATGAGTTGTTTATGGATTGGTTCTGGAAATTTTTCATTTACCAGTAAGTGCTTGAGTTCCAGAATCCAGTAGCCATTCTTCTGATTAATGCACCTGTATACAGAGGAGTCATTATTGGTCTTCACATACTCTATCTTGGCTTCTTCAGGCCTGAGTGGTAGTTGAAGTTTTCTTTGTTCAGCTCTCAGCCTGTTCCTCCTTATCCTTGGGGGATTGCTTGAAGAACCACCCTGGATTGACTTGGTATTTCCAGAGGGTATTTTAGCTGCTAAAGGCTTTGCAGCTATGGGCTCAGATAGGCTATCAACCTTTTTCCTTTTTCTGTGAAGAGGAGCTTCATCTTCATCATCAAGATCAATTCTTGTGGGAATTTTGCAGCCTTCTTCATTGCCCTGGGATTTGATTTGGCCTTCTTCTTCTTCTTCTTCTTCTTCTTCTTCTTCTTCTTCTTCTTCTTCAAAAGACTCTTCAATACCTCTTACTTGTCTTCTCCTTGGAGCCTTGGTACCCCTTGGAGGTTTCTGTGCCATGGCCCTTATTGTCATTCCTTTTTCATGAAGTTGCTGAGTAGTGACTACTACTTGTAAAGCAGCTTGACTTGAGGAGGACTCATTGATTCTGAGTGGTGGTTGGGAAGATTTCTTCTTGTTTCTTCTTCCAAACTGAGCACCAGAACCTTCCCCTTGTCTTGGATACTTTCCCCCCTTAGTCATTGTTGACTGACTAAGTATCACAAAGGATTATGAGAGAGATTCAAAGTTTCCTTGTGATAATTGTAAGCAGTAACCAACTTCTGAAGTTCAGCCTTGAGCTCCTGATTTTGTTTGATAAGTCCTGTTTCCTTATCAGTGAGCTCTACCAGTGGACCTTGAGTAGCATCTGCTTTTCCAGCAGCATAGCTAGCCTCATTGAGGGCTTTTTTAGCAAGATTATTGTCATCATCCCTCACCATGCCTAGGTCTCTCTGAGCAATGACCAAGCTTGTTGTTCTCTGAGTGATTGACTCAGTGAACTTCTTCATTTCAACAGGGACTGATGCAATTACTTCTTCATTTTGATGAGACAACTCCTTTCTTAGAGTTGCCAGAACCTGGTATCTGGTCATGTAATCTTGGGAGTTGAGATTTGGTTTCTTACTGAAGCTTTGGGGAGCTATCAGTTTTCTCTTTAAGTGAGAAACTCCCTAGTGAACATTTGCATGTTCTGCCAGGGTTCTGTCTTCTTTATCATCTGAGTCTTCATCCTAGTGATCTTCATCCTCTTGAGCATTTTCATCAATATTCTCTAGCCCAGCAACCATCTCAGAGATGGGCTTCTTTCCTTCCAGTGAGGAGGATGGTACTTCTTTTGGTGATGCAGCCTTAGCATCATGCTTGTCTTCAGATACTTACTCAGTATCTAATTCTTCAGTAATTGCCTGGACAGCAAGCTGGAGTTCTTTCATCTCAGCATAAGCTTCCATTTCCTTAATGGTTTTATCTTCAATCGTTTGGAGCTTTGCTTTGGATTCAGCTATCTTCTCTTTCAGTTGAAGATTTAACTGTTGTTCTTCCTCAAACAACTGTTCGAGTTGAGCAACTCTGGCTTGAGAATTCAACATTTTCTGAGTGTTGTCCTCAGAGTGCTCAACTGCTTGTTCAGTAGAGTCTTTTTGTTGGGGAGATGGATGTGTAGACTTCTGAGGAGATGGAGGAGGAGAATTTTGTGAAGTCCTCTCAGTGTGCTTTTCAGCAACTGAGGTATTATTACCTTGTGAAATCCCTCCTGTCCCTGGTGCAGGGGCATCATCATCATCCTTTTTGTCATCATCATCCTTGTGATGGTCAGAAGGAGGTTCTTCAAAATTATTCTCATCTGTTTCCTCCTCATCTTGAGAAACCAGATTGATCACTTCAGGAAGTGTGACCAATTGCCCATTTACTTCCTCTTGTTCAGCGGGTATGCACTGTAGGGACTTTGGCAAGATTGGCTTGAATGCCATCTCCATTCTGGTCTGACCATCTGCCTTTTCAAAGGCTTCAATAAGCTTGTGTGCTACTTCCTTTATGAAGTTCTTATTCATCAACGTGGCAAATGCGTATTGCTCAGTTGGAAACATTGCATGCACATAATTCTCCAAGTCGAATGCTCTTGCTCTTCTGATAGGGTGATCAGTGACCCTTGTGATCTCAAACAGATCAGAGCATCTGAGTCTCTGCCATTTCTTGAAACACTTTAGATGCTTTGGCAGAGTATGAGCCTTGAAGAATGGAAGTAGGTTCCTTGTTCAAATCTCCAGGGACCACTAAGGCACTGGCTTGAGCCTGGAAGAGAGATTTTTGAGTTAGTTTCAAAACTTTAGTAGATATCTGGGTTTTAGATTAGTCAAGTATCTGTGTTACTTGTGCAACAGCAACATGCTCAGAAGGTTAGACTACTGAGGTTCCAGGTGCCTCAGATATCTTGGTGTGAGGAGGAGACATGGAAGTCTGATCCTCAGCATCCTCTCTTACTTTTTGAACCTGAGAATAAAATATAACATAACACTTAGAAATTTATCAGGAGAGAAATACTTAGAGAATTTGATATCTGAGATGTCAATTACCTCCATAGTATGAGGCTCAGACACTTGTCTCTCAGAAACTTGTGCAGTTTCTGGTATTCTCTCTGGTGATGAAGGCTTGGTGGCCTCATCAATTTCCATTGGTTGACGGGACTGAATGGGCAATTCTCCAGCAACTTCTACTTCTGTTTGAGCCTATGAGTAGATAGTGTTAAGTTTTTAGAAAGATGATCAGAGTAACATTGTGAAGAATATAGATATCTGAGATATATACCTTCTCAATAGAAGGCTCAGATACATGTTCCTCAGAGACTTTGTGAGTCTCTGGTTGATTCTCTGATGAGTTAGGCTTTTCAGACTCATCATTTTTCTTCTCAGTTGGGGCCTGTAGCACAGGCTCAGATTTCTTAAGAGATGAGGCTGTGGTGGCCTCCTTCTCAGTTTCTGAGGCAAGCTTTCCAGCTTCTTCTTGTTCTTGTGTTTCTAATTCAGCATGTAACAAAAATATTTTAATAAGTAACAAGATTTAAGCATAAGTTATCACAAGTAAAGAGTTAAACCATTTGGCTACCTGAGCTTTGTCAGGCTGACTAGTCTCTGGAACTTGTGAAGTTTCCATGCGTTGGTCTTCTTGTTCTTGGACCACTTCTTTGTTGGAAGTTTGAGGTACTTCGGACCTTTCCTAAGTGTGCAACTCAGTTGCCTCCCCTGGTTGATCATTCTGAGCAGATGCCTTAGTTTGATGCCTCTCATTGAGTTGGGGAACCTACTCATTTATAGGATTTTCTTCAGCAAGGAAAGATGCTGGTATCTCATGTTGTAACTCAAGTATTATCTCAACAACATCCACTATTGGCTGTTGTGGTTGGTGTGGTGATTCTGATCTGGATGAAGAAGGTGATGCTGTATGGGGCCTATCCAGATCTGCTTGAGAGAGATTTTTTAGTGTTGAGGCAATGGCAGTATCCTCCAACACTAAGTTTCCACTCATCAGAGCATCTTCAATATGCTTAAGTGTTACTTGCTCTGATGGTGTGTTTTGTCTAGTGACCTTGGACACAGTTGCTTCTTCAGCAACCTTTGAACTAGTTGCCTTCTCAGAAACCTCTGCACTTGTTGCTCTTTCAGCAACCTTGGGGATTATGGCTTCCCCCTCATCTTCGGATTCCTCATCGAAATCTGGGACTTAATTATCAACAGTCCCTGCTACTTCTGCAGAGAGTGTTTGAAGTTTCTCACTTTGATAAGTACATCAGCAGTGGTCTTAGAAGCATTGATGAGTTCATCTTCATTGATGAGTTCATCAGCGGTGGCGGCAGATATCTGAGAGTCTACATCCACAATGGGTATGCCTTCTGATTTGCCAGCAGACTTCTTTCGTGAAGTTCTAGGCTTTTTGGTCGCAACGGAACCCTCAGACCCCTCATTAGTCTTTCGTTTCTTGGAACCTTTCTGAGATGCAGGAACCTTTTTCATCATGTTTGTGTACTCATATTTGTAGAGTAGGTTCCTATTGGCAATGTCTGCCATCTCTTTGAGCTCAATGCCAAGACACTCTAGTAAGTAGCATATCTTCAATCCATAGCTTACTGTTGCTTTTGGCTCAACAAGGCCCTTAACGATTTTAGGCTCAAAGCCTTGTATCTTCTTCACAAATTTCATGAAGGCGTACTTCCCCCAATTAAAAGAGTTTTCCAGCCTTTTGTTTTGTTGATTCAACAAGAACATCATCATCCAACGTTCTTGGCTTATCTGGTCAGCTCCTCCCTGTAGACCATCAAAGCATCTGTGAAGGATACATGCCAACACATCCCAGTGGACCAACAGATGTCTGGTCCTTATGTCAACAAGCTTAAAGTCTATGGGTGTGTCTGGCTTGTCAAGATCACACACATCACTGAGAGCTTTTTTACACCCTCAAGGAGATCTTCATCCATGGTGTCAATTTCAAAATCCTTTCCAAGATTTTGAAGTTCAAACAGCTCACATAAAGCTGTTTCATCAAACAAGATTTCCTGTCCTTGGACTTTAGTCTTAATACATACTGTCTCAGTGCCTTCAGAGACTTTGGAAATAATTGTGTAGTTGTTGTAAAAATCCAGGACATCCAGTGAAGGAACTCCACTGGGAAAAGCATATAGAAAGCCATTGATTTGTGCCTTTTCAAGCATATCAAGTACTAACTTCCTGTCATCTTGGTTTTCAATTGCAGCAACGAGGCATTCCTCAATCATGGCACCACCCCAAATCATCCTGTGATTTGAAGTCCAATGATCAGGATTGAACACTCCAGTCAACCGATTGTTTGTTATAACCAACACTGGTGCTTGCTTTTCAGCAGTACTGGAGGTAGTATCTTGGGATTTCTGGTTAGAAGCACGTTTTGGAGCCATCTCTTTAAATAGTGAAAGTTTTTGAAAGTCGGAAAGAGATTAATGTGTGAGTTTAGTGATTCTTTCCAGAATAACTGAGCTAAGAACAGAGATTTGTAGAAAACTTTGAAAGGTTTTTGCTATTTCTGTGTAAGTAAGAATGTTGGATTAGGCGAAAGTGATTTCTTTTGCCAAAATCCTATATATATAGCATCTTACTCTCAACAGACATAGGCGTACAAATTGATTTTGTACATATGTATCTGTGCAAATGCAGATAGGCATGGGTAAAATTCATTTTGCATTAAATGTTAGTGGGCCACGTCTGTGTTTTTACAGTCCACTATTTTACTGAGAATTGATCTCGTCTGTTAAGATCAAACGCCCATTTCATCAAGGGTTAGGATTGCTTCTTCAGCAATGATCACAATCAGTAATTGTAATTGTGCCCAATTAATGAAATTTGGCGTAAGGCCTTCTAAATCACATCTCATTTCTGTGACTAGGGGACAGTCTTTGGACTTATGTAGTCAGTTCAGAGACTGTGTGTAACTTAACATATAAATGGAAAGATACAAAACACGAGACATGTAGTTGACTTAATACAGTTGTACCACATTTTTCTTTTGTGTTCCTCCTCACTAGGTGATCTAGATATCTGAGTACCTATCTCAGAAATCTTCAAATAGCCATTTTACCCTTCAACCTTTGATATCTGAGTACCTGTCTCAGATATCTTTTTGCTATGTGTTTCACCTTTTGTCTTTGATATTCTGAATTCCTGTTCCAGATATCTTATCTCTTATTTTCCCTTCTCAATCATGCTGAGTTCCTGTCTCACTCACACTTTTAGCTCCTTTTAGTATATGAGCTCCCGTCTCAGATACCTTTTTGCCTTGAATATCTGGATGCCTGTTCCAGATTTTTTTCTCCTTTCTGAGTTTTCGTCTCAGAGATTGGAACTTTTCAGTTCCTTTGGTAGCTCCATTAACCAAGACTATGTATCAAGGTTAAGAACCTACTTTCTTGCAAAGGCTTTGTAAAGATATCTACAAGTTGGTCTTCAGTACCAATTTTTAGTATCTCTATATTGCCTTTTTCAACATGATCTCTAATGAAGTGGTGTCTAACATCAATGTGCTTTGTTCTTGTATGAAACTTAGGATTCTGAGTTACGGCAATAACACTTGTGTTGTCACAGAAAATAGGAGTTTTCTCTTCATTGATCTCATAGTCTTTGAGTTGTTGTTGTATCCACAATATCTGTGAAGCATAACACCCAACAACAATATATTCAGCCTCTGTGGTAGATGTGGCAATTGAGTTTTGTTTCTTGTTGAACCATGATATTAATCTGGCACCAAGAAATTGACAAGTTCCTGAGGTGCTTTTTCTATCAAGCCATGATCTAGCATAGTCAGCATCAGAATAGACAACTAAACTTAATCCACTATCTTTTGGATACCACAATCCAACTTCTACAGTACCCTTTACATACCTTAATATTTTCATAGAAATGTTGTAGTGTGATTGCATTGGATTTGTCTAAAATCTAGCACACACTCCAACTGCATATTGAATATCAGGTCTATTTGCTGTGAGGTACAGTAGAGACCCAATCAATTTCCTATACTTGTGTTCTTCAACACTCTTGACAGATTCAGTATAGGTCATTTTGATTCCAATGCTTATAGGTATCTTAGCATTCTTTTCCGAAGGCTTTAGATTAAACTTGTTGAGCATATCCTTTGCATACTTTGTTTGACTAATGAATATTCCATCATCAAGTTGCTTGACTTGCAATCCTAGAAAGTAGTTTAATTCTCCCATCATGCTCACCTCAAATTTACTTTTCATGAGCTCATCAAAGTCTTCACAAAGTTGCTTGTCTTTAGATCCAAATATAATGTCATCAACATATACTTGAACTAAAAGTAGTTTCCCTTCATGGTTCAATGTAAAGAGTGTTTTATTAACATCTCCTTTCTTCAAGCCACTTTCCAGCAAGTATTTGGCTAAAGTATCATACCATGCTGTCGGAGCCTGTTTCAATCCATACAGAGCTTTCTGAAGCTTATAGACCATTCTACTTCCTGTGGAAACTTCAAAGCCTGGTGGTTGTTCAAGATAGACTTCCTCAGCAAGTTCACCGTTTAGAAATGCACTTTTGACATCCATTTGATAAACTTTAAAGTATTTATGAGCTGCAAAGGCTAGAAATAGTCTAATTGCATCCAATCTAGCAATTGGAGCATATGACTCATCAAAATCTAGTCCTTCAGTCCAGGTGAATTCTTTGGCAACCAACCTTGCTTTGTTTCTGGTTATTTCACCAGACTCATTCATTTTGTTTCTGAAAACCCACTTGGTTCCAATTACAGATATTCCATCAATAAATGGAACCAGTTTCTAGACTTTGTTTCTTTGAAATTGATCCAACTCTTCTTGCATTGCAGAGATCCAATCTTGATCCTTCAATGCTTCTTCTATAGTTTTAGGTTCAATGTTTGAGATGAAACATCTATAAAGAGAGTCAACAATTGCTCTCCTAGTTCTAACTCCTTGGTCTAAAGGACCAATCACATCCTTGGCAGGATGAATTCTTATCCATTTCATAACGGATTTTGAACTAGTAGGATCAATATTATTTTGATCTGAATGTGAATCAATATGATCTTGACATAATACTTGTGCAGTATCTGAGATATCTGGCATATGGAAAATGCCATAGATATCTGACACTTTTTCAGTGTAAGAGATATCTGGGATTGGATTTTTAGCAATCTCATTCTTAGTAACCTCTTCATGATGAAGGTTCTCAGTAACCTGTTCCATTTCTGGAATTCTCATAGGAAATTCTTCATCATGTCTTAGAGTCATCTGGTTGTTACTAAGCAATGGTTGCTTTTCATCGTCAGAGTCATCCTCTAAGTGAATGACAGAGTTGTTTCCTTTTGAGAATTCTTCTTCAGAATCTTTAATCATTAGTTCTTTGAACCTATCTGTGAGTTCTTCATTCAAGGGTACTTTCTTGTTTCCTTCGTAGAAAACTACATGAACAGATTCTTCAATCTTTTACGTTCTTTTTATCGTAGATTCTGTAGGCTTTGCTATTCAGAGAATAACCAAGAAATACTCCTCCGTCTGTTTTTGGTTGAAATGTTCTCAAGTATTCTTTTCCATTGTCAAGAACAAAACATCTGCAAACACCCTTAGATGTTTGATACTAGGGGGTTTTGTCATGGTGTTTGTTAATCAAACATCTATTTTAAGTGTAGCAGGCTGTGTTAACAGCTTCAACCCAATAGATTTCACTTATTTCAGTGTTAACAAGCATTGTTCTTGCGGCTTCTTTTAGGGTCCTATTCTTCCTTTCAGCAACACCATTTTGTTGTCGTGTCCTTATTGAAGATAGTTGATGTTGTATACCTTTGCAGGTACAAAACTCTTTAATGTACTGGTTCACAAACTCAGTACCGTGGTCTGTTCTGATTACAGATACCTTGTCATTTTTCATGAATTCAAGCTTATTCAGAAAGTTGGACATTTTAACCCTTGCATCAGATTTTTGTTTGAGAAATACAACCCAAGTGAAACTTGAGTAATCATCAACAGCAACCAGACCATACTTCTTTCCTGCATAGCTAGTTACAGAGGATTCAAAAAGATCCATATGTAACATTTGCATTGGCCTTTCACTGGACTGTCTAGTTTTAGACTTGAAAGATGTTTTGGATTGTTTTTCCATTTGGCAAGTTGAGCATATACTATCTTTTCTATATGCCATTTTGGGTAAACCAACCACCAACTCTTTCTTGGCTAGCTTATTCAGAGTTTTGAAATTCAAGTGACTCATTCTTTTATGCCATAGCCAATTTTCTTCAGTGTGGCCAGATTGACTCACCATGAGACATTCTTCAGTTGTGGCGGATGCCCAGTCAGCAACATAAAGATTTCCTTTTCGCCTAGCAACCAAGACTGTCTGCTTTGACTCATTGTCAATTAATTTGCATAGTTTTGACTTGATCTTTACAGTGTACCCTTTGTTTACCAATTGACTCATGCTTAGGAGATTATATTTCAATCCCTTTACATGTAGTACTTCAGATATTGTAAGAGCTCCAAGCTTCAGATTTCCAAAACCTATGGTTGGATTTTCATCTCCTCCAGCAAATCTAATAATTGGTCCTTTATCGCATTTTCTGTAGTTAATCAGATTTGCTTTGTCTCCTGTCATGTGCTTCCCCACATCCACTATCAAATGCCACTTCGGGTTCTTCCTCAAAGTGTTCTGCACAAAACAGGAAACATGGAGTTAGGCTCTCATTCCAACAATGGAACCTTCTGGAGTAAAGAATCTCCCTGTAGGAATCCATTTCTGATTGAACTTCCTTGGAGTATTCTTTTGTCTTGTTGGAACATAAGGAGGAATTTTAGGTAAATGATTAGTTCCATTATCATTTAAAGCTATTTTCCTTCTTGGTGTGTTCCTTGGTGCTCCTTGTGGTGCTTTCAGATACCTATCAGATTGCTGAGTCTGCTTTTCAGCAAACTTAGCTTTCCTTGCCAGATTTGTTCTAGCCCTGGCATTCAGAGTGGTCGCAACCTGTTCTTTCTTCCACCTTTGATGATTGCTATGCGCAATCCTGGCTTTCATCCATCGTTCTTGCTCTTATTTATACTCACGAGCGAGTTGTTTCCCGATGGATTTATAGCCAATGCCATTTCGAGCACCTGGTGCTATCTGAGTTCTCTTCTCAGCAGCTTTGCTAGTCTCTGGACGTCTTTCTTTCCAGAAAATGTGATGTTGGAAAATTTGCCTGCTCCCGTAATTTTTCCTTTCTGAGAGACATAGCAATGTGGGTGATTAAACTTTTCAGTGTTTTGTTTCTTTACTGAAACGTTCCCAATAGTTTTTCCCACAAAGGTTTGGTCGCGACTGCCTTTCCTTTGTCAATAACCTTAGCTTTCTGACCAATGCTGTAGGTTATTTGAGAACCATCTTGCTGAGCACTAACAAATATTATTCTTTCGTCACTCTTATTCAGAGTAGTAGAACTATTTATTTGTGTGTTCAGCCCAAGTCCCCCCTTTTCTGAAGGATCTCTTAAATAAGAGTGTACTTCAGTAAGAGTGTCACTAGCTTTGGCATAGGATTGAAAAGATAGTTCTTTCTTTTTGAGTTCCTCATTTTCAGAAAGAAGATCTTTGTTTTCCTTTTGGAGTATATCCATTGCCTTTCTGTGTGACTTCTCCGTCTCAGATATATGTGCTTTGAGAAATGCATTTTCAGCATCCTTTTTCTCAGATATCTTGAGTAATTGTGAATTTTCCTTCGCAAGAGAATTCTTTTCTTCTTCAAAAATGTTGGCTCTAGCTCGGACCATTTGAAATTATCTTTTGTAGAGATCAAGTTCTCTTCTGAGATATTCTAAATCTCTGATTTCATCCTTATCACTCTCATAATTTATGAATTGAGAAATGTTGGTTACCTCGTCAACCATTAGGTAAGGCTCAATGTTGGAGCAATCTGGATAGATCTCCTGAGCAACCCCATAAATCCCTTTTATTCTGACCAAAGTCAACCAATTCAGGAGTGATGCCACATAATTCTGGAGAAGGTTGTTTGGAGTCATCTGAGTCTTCTTCCTGAGATTCTGACTCAATATCAAGAGCATCCAGTTGGATTTGAATCTTTTTCCTTTCTTCAGTGAGCATAGCTCTCTGACCTCCCTTGAAGTTTCTTCTATCTTTCTTGTCACCTGTCTTTAGCTTATTGAAAATAGGCAGTCTGTTTTAAAATGACCAGGTTTCTGACAATAGAAACAGATATCGTTTCCGATTTCTGCTTCCTCAGTACTAGATGCTTGCTGAGCCGGCTTGTTCAGTGAGCTTGACAGTTGCATATTTTTGTACTGGTGATAGTTTGAGCCTAGATGCTTTTTTAGCTTTTCTTTAGGTTTTCTTCTCTCAATCTCCCGACTGACATATTTTCTCATTTGCTTCACAGCAAGAGCATCTTCCTCAGTCATTTCTTTGGTATCCTTCTTTTCAAAAATACCTTGTGTTACTAAAGCAACATTGTGAACTTTCTCAGCAATCATTTGTTCTCTCAGAGTGGTTTCATAGTTGACAGTATCTAAATGAGAAAAGAGTTCTACTGGAGTGATATTTGGCATTCTTTTGTTTAAATAAAAGTACTGAGTATGTTCCCAGTTTTGATTCAAGCTTCTCACGATAGTCTTAACCTTTTCAGAGTTAGAGTATCTCTCACTTTCACCAAGTGCAACCATTTCACTCATCAGTATTGTAAATCAAAAATCTAGTTCTTCAAGAGTCTCTGTGGGACCTTGTTTAATGTTTTGGAATTTAAGCTTCAAAACTTCGAACTTATTTTCCTTTGTTTTCTCAGTGCCGGTACAGATTTCTTCAATCAGTTGCCAGGCCACTTTCGCTGTTTTTGCACCCCACAATTTACGCTGTATGTGCTCTAGTGTGGAACGTATGATGATATTGCGAGCCTGACCATCTAGTCGATTTCTCATGGCATCTTCCGTTGTCCAGAGCTCTCTGGGCTTTGGCTCATAAACAACTTGACCTGTAGGTCTTCCACTGGTTGACGCACCTGTTTGTGAGGAACCACCACTTGGTTCTTCATCAGTGGGAACTCTGTCTCTACTATTAGAAACCTCCATGACTTGCTTGAGTCGTTGAATGACTATGGGGCCATTCTTTATTACTTCGATCATTTCGTCACTGATGGCTTCTAGGTGGAGCATCATGTTGTTCTTCCATTTCTCATAGTTCTCTGGCTTGAGAATTGGAGGGTCACTTAAAGACATCCGGTAGAAAATACACTAAACAAACAAATTAAGTGTAGGTGAAAAGCAGTTAGTGGGCACTTATCTAGGATCCAGGTTCAGTGCAGAAGGCTTGGGAACCTCCTGCTCTAATACCACTTGTTGGTCCAGATAACGGCAAAGGAAAAGAATTGGGGGGGGGGGGGGGGGTTAATAGTCTTTTACAACTTTTGTCGATAAACAAAATTTTTCAGATATCTGTGAAGATATCTGATACTTAATTTGAGAGAGCGGAAGTCTTTTATGTGATAAGTGCACGTGCTCAGCAAGATATAATGTGTTTAAATACTTAGCAAGATAAAGAGAACGATAAGTAAATTGCTGAAAGTAAATAACACGTCTTTTATAGTGGTATCTGAAGGTGGCGTAATCCTTCAACTAATCCACTTCGGCCTTTCTCAGACCTGGAATCCACTAAGAAAGATAAATAAGTTCACCTTACAAATATCTTCTCTCGGTTCCTAAATACACTAGGTTCCCAACCAAGTGTTCCCCCTGAGTTATTCCCCGGCTCTGAGCCAAGTACTTCCTATACTCAGAAACCTTTGAGTTGTTCCTTAGTTTCCCAAACTAAGTACTTCCTATGCTCAGTAACCTTGGAGTTATTCCTTAGTTTCCCAAACTAAGTACTTCCTGTACTCTACGCCATTTAAGGTGTTGGTTATGATGGTTTGTCAGGTGAGTAGTCTTATTAACTTTTCAGTTATTTAGGAATACTCTATAGAACAAGAATCACTTAACACACTTCACAATGTGTGGTGATATGTTCTTTACTGACCCAAGTCAATGTTAAATGTTCTGGAGAATGAAACTCAGATGCTTGATCTTTTGATTCAACTCCTTCACATATAGCAATGCTTGTTAAGGATCAGGACACTTAGAACTTTCGTGCTACTTAGAATTCAAGAGCTTAGTCGCAACTGTAAGCTAAAGAGTAAGTAGGTTGAAGGCTTGTATGCTTGAATGAATAAGTTCGTTCTGTGTGTTCAGTGTAAGTTCTTGGTGTGTGTTTCAAGCATTCTAAGTGTTGATATTTATAGTTGAAAATCATGCCGTTTAAATAGTATCCGTTAGGCTTAATGAAATTCAAACTATTGATATCTGTAAATAGTACTGCAGAAGACGTTGTCTCTTTTCAGAGATTTCCTCTTTTGTTCAGATGTCTCTGTTTGCGCATTTATTGCATTATACTATTTTTGTCCTATAATGCCAACGGAACTATGCACGCTTTCTGAAGCATTGCATGTCCCTTTCCAGAGACCTTAACATCTCCAGATACCTGTTGAAATATTGTTTCCCAGAAACATAGTTTTATCTAGGGTATCTGATTGTAGGTTTCTGTGGGCACTTTTCCTCATTCAGAAACCTTTTGTTCTCAGATATCTTTTGTGAAACCTATTTATTGGAAAACACTTGTTTCTTCAAGATATCTGGACATAGGTATCTGATGACCTTCGTCTTCAGCAATCTTGTGCAGTCTTCAAATCTTTAAATTTGTTGAACACTTCTGCCGGATGCCTTCTTCTTGGTCTTCTTCAAAGATATAAAAATTACATTCAGAGACCTAACATCCTATACAAGATTTGCTAGACTAACATACTTAGTGATCTTCCTCTTTTACAGTGTTCAAGTGAACCAAGAGTACTAACCACCTTTCTGAGCTAAGATAAGTCATTAGGTTGCTGATCAAAATCTAAACAGATATTCCTAACAATAATATAAGTGGAACTCTAGTCTCTATTGGAAGTGTCCAGTAAAAAGGGGTAATCACTCAAGACTTAACCTCTGGAAGGTGACAACAAACGTCAGAAGATGCCACAAATATTACATGTATTTGCACTTGATCAAATGGATCAGAAAGGACTTTTCTTGAAAAGGTCGAAATCAATACATAAGGATAAAAATGGCATACCGTTCTTTTTCTGTTTGCACAGATTTTTCATTTTTTTATCTCAACAAGATCCGCACTTTTGTGCGTGTCGGTTTGGAGTACACCCCATCAACCCTCACAACATACGAGAACCGCCCACACGCTGGTTTATAGGTAGTGTTTGGCATGCATTTTGTGAACAAAACTATCAACCCTCACAGCATACGTACAATCAGCCCCGCGTTGGTTTATAGGTAGTATTTGGAAATGCCCAACACCATCTCTAATGATCACAAGTATCCTAGGAAAACACTTTGAGTTTTTTTTTTTAATTTTTTAGAACGGTAGCAAGCAATACAAAACAGATTTTGAAAATCGACCATATGCTCAAAGGTAAAGAATGTAGTGAGCCTGAGTATGAAGCAACAAGTATCCTTCTCCCCAAACCTGTTCCTTGGAACGGATTTGTGAATCTAGATAAAAAGTCGAAATACCGTTCGTCATACCCGTTTTAAAAAGAATGCACATGTATATGAAGTGGCGCAAAGGTCTTGCCCTTGCACTTCCCAACTAGAATCACACAAATGACGGTACAATATTTTTTCATCGGCTCAAATAAGGCTTCTCACCGGCTTTTTGACTACTTGAATAGGAAGACTTTCTATTTACAAGTGACACGGACTAAAATAATTTTTGAAAATTCCTTCGTACTAGTTAAAGGCCATTAAAGATCACATCAGTAAAATGCTTATCTTTCCCAATAGATAACCGACTTGTAAAAGAACTCAGACTCGATCACAATTTTTTTTTGAAAATAGGCAAAAAAATTAGGCCAAAAGACGACTCACAACAATCACGCAAAAGTGGCTAACATACCACCCCCACATAATCACAAGACTGGCTAACATACCACTCAACACCACCAAACTAAAAATCGAAAAACAAATAAACACATATATACATATATACAAGGCAGCACATAAGAATGTACCGAGGCATGTAACATATGATATCATAACTTCCCTCCCCAAACCTATATAGCTAGACCCTAGCATTAAAAATAAATCAAAAGAGAGAGTTGTAGAGTTACCGCCCGTAATATGCCTCGGTCGGCATGATCAATGGTAGGAGGGCGGACCTTGGGGTCCGGAAGAAGATCCTCCACCAAAGCGCTGCTGCCAATCGTCCATCAGAGCTTTGTGCATCTGCTCCATCCGCGCTAGCCGCTCAGCCGCCTGTGTGTCCGACAATGTCATATGTCGTGAGAGACTGGAAGAACACGAGTCCCACTGATCCAAGTTAGGGGTGTTCATTTCGGTAACGGTATACTGAAAAACTTAAAACCAAAATTTCATAAATTATGAAAACCGAAATTTCATAAATTATGAAAATCGAAAAGCGAACCGAATTTATTTTTCGGTTTGGTATCATACCGAAAATTTCGGTACCGGTACGGTAAAAACCGAAAATACCGAAAAAATATTTGAAAAATGAAAAAAATGAAAACAAACCTCGTTACCGTTAAAACATTTGCATGAAAATAAGCTCCCTACATGAAAATATTTGCATGAAAATAAACTCACATTAGGTAGACTAGAAGAAGTAGTAATGTGTTTTATCAAACATAATTAATGTATCATGTTAGCAATGCATAAACATTGCATTCTTGTTATTTTATGTTAGTAATGTATCATTTTTGCTTTAATAAATAATGCACTACTCAATGAAATAAGGCCGGACTTTTTTCTAGAATGTAAGAATATATGGATTCTTTTAAGAATTTCAGTTTTCGGTTCAGTTTCAGTAATTTTCGGTATTGTACCGAAAATTATCGAAAACCGATTTGCTATTAGTCTCCATACTTCTTCATACCCATCGTCATGCTCAGGATCAAAGTCACTGTCCTCTTCCTCCTCGTCTTGATTTTGGACATCCGCATATAGACTCCGGTAGCTGTCCGATGTTGCCTCAATAAGCCTGATGTCGTTTAAGTTCAAGCACCCCTTCTTTTGGCCATATATAATGATGTTAGGCATTCCAGCGACCTCACACATCTCGGTGATCAAGCATGGGAAACCCAAAGCTAGAGGCCTCAGACAATGTGCAAACGTCTCTGCCACAATGACAGCTCCAGCATCCAGGAACTCTCCTCTAATTAATGACGCTATCAACCGGCCAACAGGAGCTACTATGAGGGTGAAGTAGGAGTTGGGAATCAAGTTATACTGAACCCAATTGGCCCAAACCCTTGCGAGTGGGTTAATGACCCTATGAGTCAATCTTCGAACCCTAACGGCTGGACGGAAATCCCTACTAGTGACATCTGGCAATGTCCGTTGGTCCAGTACTTGTCTCGAGCTTCGTCGAGGTCAAATTCATCAGTGTCCAAGTCGGGATGGTATTCTGTCATGGTAAGAAGAAATCGATTTATGGAGTTTGGAGTGTACTCCACCATCTTCCCCCTAACCGGTACAAATCCCATGTCGTCCCTGTCAGAGAAGTTAATGTAGAACTCTCTGACCAAGGACGTGTCGTACTCCCTCCTTGTACAAATCAGTCTTTTCCACCTCAACCTTCTTATGCTCTCGCGATTGTTTCCATCACGGGTGTGTCATATTGGGTGATGTTCATCCTAGGATCCTCTATAATGCTCCTTGGCTTGATAAAATGCTTGGTCCGGAAGATTTCGCCTTGAGTGCTCAGCGTGAATCCATATGCATCCGGTCTAGCACGAGGAACTTTACCCTTTGCCTTGGAACTCCCTTCTCCCATCTTCTGCTTCTTGTTGGACACAACCTTCCTCTTGGGTGCCATACTGCCTGGATAAAAGCTATTAGTTCATTTGTACGACACCCATCTCAACACGTAGTAACATGAATGCCTAATCCTAAAACATAAGCATGTATCCCATAGTGCATTCTAATGTTTCCTACGACAAAGTCTTTCCCAAACCAATTCTTGCAAGTAGTAATAATAATGCCTTATCCTATCACATAATCATCTAAACCATAGTACATATGATTGTTACTACAAGTGATTCTCCCAACCGTAATCAAAGCAAGTTATTCTTAGCAAATATACTAACATGAGTATAATTCTAAGTAAGAAATGCTTAGCACAACAGCATACATCCACCATCAAGCACATCAATCTCCGTAAATCTAACTAAGCAAACATGGATCGTGACTTAACATGAATAATCAACACATACAAACCAAAGTCACACACTCAATTGATCAAAATCAAGCATAAAATGTAAATGTTGCAAAGTAAAGTGAGTAGAACGAATTACCTCAAACCCGGAGAAATTGAAGGATGAAAAGATGATTCGAAGCTCATAAGTGATAGAGGAACTTACTACCTTCGTAACGGTCTATTACCCAAGTGAGCCCCTCCGTTCTTACTTATTCCTAGAACTCGTCGCGGTGGGAGGGTAACTTCACTGCGGTCGAGCTAAGGTAGGTTTTTCACTGCCTAAGCTTGACCGCGGTGAGTTCTGTTTTCCTGCAGAATAATTTTTTGAAAAAACATTATAAAATGAAATCTAAACTAAGAATTTAAATTACGATTAATCTAGAAAGCGTTAAATTGTTCAAATGCAATGCAGATTAATTACAAATTCAAAACATTTACCTATATGCATCCTAAGAATCTAAGTGCAAAGCTGTAAATCGTGCTTTGGTTATAGTCGTTAGCGTCGACTTTTCCTTGTCTTCATGCTTCTTCTTCCTCGAAGGCTTGAACCTGCAATTTTTCAGCCTTGCACAAGAGGTTAACATACCTAGCGGACCCACCGACTTTGGGGCAATTGTATGAAGCCAGCTCATACGGAACCCCGAGCACCTCCATTGTGCACTACGGTCGCGGACGTTCACGGTTATCCCACTCGTGTACTGAAATGTCATCCCCATCAAGATTAACTCATGTTCGTCCTTATCCGGGTTGTTGGAGTCCATAATCACAAAATCGGTTCGCACATGGAACCCGATAATTCTTACATCAACTCCCCGAACCATACCTTGCGGGCTCTTAACACTCCCATCCGCCATGATCATGTTGCCTACGAGAGGCTTCATCCCTTCAAGTCCTAGCCTCTTGTACTGGCTAAGTGTCATCATGTTCACACCGGCTCCTGAGTCGAGCATTCCGATCACCCGGTTGGAGTTTCCTACACCAACCTCGAGGTCCATACTCGGGATTGACATCGGCATCGGCTGGCTTTGGACCATCATTATAGGTCGAATCTCTCCTTGTGGCTGGGGGTCCATTTTAAACACCAGGTTTACCGGGTCATCCTCCCTCTGATCAGCGAAGCTTAGTACTTCGTCCTCGTCTATGATCTCGCCTTCCTCGAGCCATTCTTCAGGTTCTACCTTGGGAGCTAGAGGTAACTCCTCAGGATCTTCTTCGTCGTTATATAAATTGGGAGATTTTATTCGCCCCTTCGCGTCCCCGGTAAAGTATGTCTCATCCCACATGTCTTGCAACGTGGGTGGAACCGGAGTACTCCAGCTTTTATCTCGAAGTCCGGAGTACCTCCTACTCCCTTAACAACATCAACCTCTTGGGCCTTCTCAGTTGTACTCGGGAACTTTCCTTGTTCCCGCCTTTGCGATCTTCCTACCAGCTCTCTGACCATGTTTTCGATCCTCCTCCCCGTATTTTCCAAGACCTCGAACCTCTTATCATTTCTCTCTTGTACCTGGTTCGAATGGTTGTAGAAACGGTCCGAATTCTCCATGATCGCTTTGATCCTGCCAGTAAGATCCTCCTTTGGTGCACCGCCCTAGACGATTACTTCTTGAGGCACCTCCTTTGGTTGTGGGGGGGGGGGGGGGGCGGGGAGGGCACATAGTTCTCATAGTTGTTGCTAGAATAACTCAACAACCTACGGTCCCCATATTCCGCTGGCTTTCTTAATTGCATGAATCCCTGGTGCCCCACTCCTTGCCTATCGACCCAATTCACCTCCTCCGCAAGGTTTGGGTTCATCTCCCTGGCCAGTTGTAACCTGCACAAATTAGCATTGTACCATATGTTATAGCACACTCCACATACCTCACTTGATTGGAGGCTCGGTGCGGTAACGGTTGCGGCCATCTTTGCTTGCTGCAATGATGAGCCTATATTTTAGTGTCTCATCACTTTCTCTTTGATGTTTTTTGTTAGTCTTTATTTGCATTTTTTAGTGTTTCTTGTGCGTTTTTATGTGTTTTGCGTTTTAGTAGTGTTGTGCAGGTTTTGGCTTATTTAGGTACTTTTTGGAGTTTTTGGCTCGAACTTGACATGCTTTGTGAAAAGAAGCCTGGACGTGTCCCAACTCACATCAAGACGCATCCCAGATTGAGTTCCCGCAAGACGCGTCCTAGGACGCGTCTCCAGAAGATGCAAGATGCGTCCCACTTCCATCGGGACACGTCTCACGAAATTTTCCAGAAACTGAAGATCGCAGGCGTGAGACGCGTCCCACTTTCTCCAAGATGCGTCTCACGCGAGTTTTGCAGAAGGCTCTGTTCCTTTAGTCATCGACAGAGACATTTTACACACACTTCTTTTCTTACGTTTTTTTTTTTCATTCTCAAGCAAGAAAAACCCTAGTTTGGTTCTCTTGCCTTAGTTTATCATCGATTTCACTTGTAATCATTCCATTGACATTGGATATGGATCTTGAGGTTAGATTATCAATCTAATTACCCTTTCTTTCACAATTTCTCATCTTGTGTTTGATTGTCTTGGTGTATGCTTGTAATCTCTCATATTATGCTTAATTCGATTGTAATAGTCATTGTGTATGTTATTACTTGTGCTATGAGTAGATAATCGTTCGATAGATGCGGTAGCAATGTAGGAGTAATCGAATCAGGATTTTGACCTAGGGTTTGTTCATATGTGTTAAGCTTTTTCATGATCTTCGTAAAAACCCCAATTTCAGTAATCTTTTCTGGAATCTTCTAAACCATTCCGGTTAAGAATCAATTGTCTGAAAATCGATTGATTTCCTTGCTTTACATCTTCAAAGAATGTCTTGGTTAAACTGAAATTGGTATTTTCTTTGGACAAATAACTGTGACAGCATATGAACAATAGGTTTGATTCGTATTCAATTATTCTGAAATGCTACTGCGTCTATTTCTCTTCTGTCTGATAGAAAACCCTTTTAGTTTACTTAGTTTAATCATCACAAAATACTCAATTTTACGAACCATTACCGCAAACTCTTACGTTTGATACTTGAAAACGTCATAGTTGCCTAGTTAGCTTCTTGAGAACGATCTCGTAGTTAAGGCTTGTTTACTCAACACTGCTTTAGTTAATTTGTTTTTATCAAGTACTAATTTGAGCACATCAAATTTGGCGCCGCTGCCGGGGAGTTAACTCCTACTTTTGTGTTTTTAAGTTGTAAACATTTTTGTTTGTTTTGTCTGCTTTTATTTTGGACTAACAGAAACTAAGCATTAGTTGAGTTTTTGTGAGTCTGTACCACATGTATGATGGAAACTGAAGTCCACAATACCAACACTGCTTCTACCTCACATAAGTTCGGAGACTACATGCAACCACACCTGATCAAACTAGTTGGTCCGTCGGTGGTGTTGTCTTAGAATGCCCGAAACTTAGACATTAAGCCTCACCATTACAACTTCATGCCTAGTTTCAGTGGGAATGATAATGAAGACATCATGAGATTCCTAAGGGAATTTGGGTCTTGGGTTAGTAGGATACCACTGGTTGATGGGAGTAGTGTAACTGGTGAGGATGTCAGGATGAAGGTATTTCCGATGTGTCTCCAAGGTTTGGCCAAGACATGGTTGCTTAACCTTCGAGAGGGGTCACTATCTACATGGGATGATATCTACCGGAGCTTTATAGGGAAGTATTACCCTCCTTCAAAAATGGTAGACCTCCCCAGGAGGATTTCCCAATTCAAACAGAAACATCACGAGACAATGCATGAGGCACGTGAGCAGTTCCAACACCTTCTTGCTGAATGCCCCCACCACCGTTTTGATGACATGACCTTATGCCAGAGTTTTTGTGCGGGGCTGAATCCAAATGAGCAGTTGCTAGTTGACATGAGCCTTGGGGGGTCGATAATAACTAGTACAACATCAAATATTAAGGAAGCATTCGACAGGCTGGCTATTGCATCTTGGCACAGGATGATGCGAGACAAGCATGCCCCGTCCAATCCTCCTTCGAAAACTCAAGATTTAGAAGGCATTATGACAACATTCATGCATAGAATTGAAGCCCTTGAAGATTCACAAAAAAGACTAGAGGATGTAATTATTTCACTCAAAGCGAGAGATCAGAAAAGAGAAGTCAAGAACCCCTCGATAATTACGGAGAGAGAGTGTTGGTGGCAGAACTATATGTCGACGTGGCTGAGAAGGCGGCTTCCAGTATAAGTGATAAGGTGGCATGTTGCAGGTGTGGATACTAGGTTGCAACACTTGAAGAAAAAGAACACGTGAAAAGTGGTAAGAACTCGGTTCGTGAGGAATCTTTAAAACCTCACAAGGATGATGAGAGCGTGATTGCTCCGGCGGTGGAGAACCATGTGGTTCAGGTAAGGAAGGGTGACGAGAGCACTGATGCTCTGGTGGTGGAATCTTCTCCACCATTTATTTTGAAGGGTGACAAGAGTTTGAGTGACGCCAAGAGTTTCAATTTAACACTAGGTAATGGACAGTTTGAGGGAGTAGTTGGTACAGTTGACACTGGTGCTAGTTGCAATAATATGACTTTTAGTACCTATGAGGAGCTTGAATTGAAAGGCATGGTGCCTATGAAAGCAAGGAAGCTACTAGCAGATGGGTCTTGGAGTAGGCCTATCGGTATCGTCAAGGATGTCACCGTGAGATTAGATGGAGTGCATGTCAACCTGGATTTTGTGATTATTGATTCTGCCAGGAAAGGGGGGGGGGAAACTAAGAAGAGACGTGCTGCTTTTCGGACGACCCTTCATCAATACCACCCGCATGGCGTTGGACTTGCACTCTCGTACCTGCACTTTTGAGGTACATGGCCAACAGCGTTGGTTGCGAGCCTATTCTGACCGTCATGTGTCTATTTCGCGGGATTTGGCCAAAGTGCATGTGGGGGCATACACTGGCCCCCTATATGTTTATTCTCACTTGCAGGGGCGTAAAAGAGCGAAGAGGGTGAACTTCCAGAGTACCCGTTAACCAATATGGAAGAGTCTTGTACATGACTATAAAGGTACAACCCTTGTAAGATGTTTTCTCTTACCTTTCTGATGCTTGGGGATAAGCTTCTCTTTGTTGGGGGAGGATGAGACTTCATCTTGTGTATCTTATATGTTTCCGTTTACGTTTTTTCTTTTGTTTGTGTTGTCTCTGCTGTTTTTCCTTTTTGTCGTTAGTTATTTTCCTTTGAGTCAGAGTTAACTTCTAAGTCAAGCCCCTTTCGCTAGTGTTAAACCCGTTTCATGCTTATGTTTTGAGTCTTTGCTAATCAATAGTGGGGGCAAGAAAAAATGGTATAAGTTTGTTTCCTCTGTAAAAAGGAAGTCTAATTAGTTCTGTGGTCCAAAAAGCCTGTGAGAAGCCTTTCCTGTTGATGAAAAAATTTTGTACCAGCTTTGTTTCGTATGATTTCTGGGTAGAGCAATTTCTTCTTTTGAGTTATTGCGCTACTTCATGCATATGAGCACTCTTAGTAATCGGGGATGACAAACGGCATACTTCCTTTTGATGTTTTCCACCTTGCGACTATTGCAGACACTGTAAGCTTTGTTTATTCTTAGAGTCTGTTTGCTGCTCCCTAAAGCTGTTTACGTTGAGTCTCGGGGTGGATCTATGGTCTTAATTGATCACCGTTGGTCGTGTTGGGCATGTTGCAAATACTACCACATACCGGCGTAGCCTAAAAGCCACATGTCCGTGAGGTTGATGGCACGTACACCAAACCGACACACACAAAAGTGCGGACCTTCGGTAAAACAGACACCTACAAAACATTGAGACAAAAAGAGCCCTATTAGGCCATGAAATGATTATGCAATACAGTCCTGTTTAATTTTTTGGATGAATAAGTTTGAATATGGGGAGCAGTTTAAGTCTTTAACCCTTGAATTTTGAGTCGCCTGCCAAAGTCCTTTTGGACCCGATGAATTGAGTAATCTTAACATAAGGTATTAGTGGCACCTTGTAACAAGAGTTACCGCCTGGCTTTACTTTTGAGCGTTTTACCCTGCTGGACACTTCCAGTTGTGAGAGAGTGGCTTAAGTTATTACCTGTGAGGGACTGTCGGACTAGCTCTAAGTTCTTTTTATGTAGGAAACGAACTTGTTTGATTTTCTCTTTGTCTTTTACCAACGTTAGTGAAAATTAAAAATGTTTGCATCCCTTGGGTTCACTATTAGCTTTGTTGGCTCGATAGCTTGGTCGTTTAACTCCTTTGTGTTTGTGTGTTTAGAGTCTAGTCGAGTCTAGTTAGTTTGTTTGCTCGAGGACGAGCAAAGGTTCGGTCTGGGGGGTTTGATGAGCCTATATTTTAGTGTCTCATCTCTTTCTCTTTACTGTTTTTTGTTAGTCTTTATTTGCATTTTTTAGTGTTTCTTGTGCATTTTTATGTGTTTTGTATTTTAGTGGTGTTGTGCAGGTTTTGGCTTATTTAGGTACTTTTTGGAGATTTTGGCTCGAACTTGACATTTTTGGTGAAAAGAAGCCGGGACGCATCCCAACTCTCATCAAGACGCGTCCCAGATCGAGTTCCCGCAAGACGCATCCTAGGACGCATCTCCAGAAGACGCAAGACGCGTCCCACTTCCATCAGGGCACGTCTCAAGACATTTTCCAGAAACTGAAGATCACAAGACGCATCCTAGGATGCATCTTCAGGAGGCGCGAGACGCGTCCCACTTTCTCCAGGATGCGTCTCACGCGAGTTTTGCAGAAGGCTCTATTCTTTTAATCATCGACAGGGACATTTTACACACACTTCTTTTTTACGTTTTTTTTTTTTTCCATTCTCAAGCAAGAAAAACCCTAGTTTGGTTCTCTTGCCTTAGTTTATCATTGATTTCACTTGTAATCGTTCCATTAACATTGGATTTGGATCTTGAGGTTAGATTATCAATCTAATTACCCTTTCTTTCACAATTTCTCATCTTGTGTTTGATTGTCTTGGTGAATGCTTGTAATCTCTCATATTATGCTTAATTCGATTGTGATAGTCATTGTGTATGTTATTACTTGTGCTATGAGTAGCTAATCGTTCGATAGATGCGGTAGCAATGGAGGAGTAATCGAATTAGGATTTTGACCTAGGGTTTGTTCATATGTGTTAAGCTTTTTCGTGATCTTCGTAAAAACCCCAATTTCAGTAATCTTTTCTTGAATCTTCTAAACCATTCCGGTTAAGACTCAATCGTCTGACAATCGATGGATTTCCTTGCATTACATCTTCAAAGAATGTCTTGGTTAAACTGAAATTGTTATTTTCTTTGGACAAATAACTGTGACAGCATATGAACAATAAGTCTGATTCATATTCGATTATTCTGAAATGCTACCGCGTCTATTTCCCTTCTATCTGATTGAAAACCGTTTTAGTTTACTTAGTTTAATCATCACAACAAACTCAATTTTACAAATCGTTACCACAAACTCTTACGTTTGATACTTGAAAATGTCGTAGTTGCCTAGTTAGCTCCTTGAGATCGATCTCGTAGTTAAGGCTTGTTTACTCAACACTGCTTTAGTTACTTTGTTTTTATCAAGTACTAATTTGAGCACATCATGCAACTCTTCAAGCATGCGGGTCAAGTTGGGAACTTCTTCAGCGTCCCTAGCCTCGCCTTCCCCTTCTCTCATCCCCTCACTCCCTTATGTTGTGATGCTTGTGCCAGTTTCTCGAAGGCCGCTTCAATCTCCTCTGTTGTGCTTTGCATTATCGATCCACCCAAGCTCATGTCCAACAACATCTGAGTTGTCGTGGCAAGCCCCTCATAGAAACTTTGACACAATTTCATCGTGTCAAAACGGTGGTGTGGACATTGCGCCAGCAGGTATTTGAAGCGCTCCCTCGCCTCGTACATGCTTTCATCATATCGCCTGGTATGGTTTTTCTGGAAATATTCTTTCCAGTATTCCGGGATCTTGAAACGGACCAACCTTGAATATTGGGGATCTTGAAACGGACCAACCTTGAATATTGGGGGCAGTTTATCAACTGCTAATCTATTTCTTAGAATTGCTACTATTTAATTGAAACTAATCTACATCCATTTTTTTAATAGTTCAAAGGACATAGAATTATGAAAGAAAAAACGGAGCATACCTTCAAACTAGTCCATACTCATCAGAAGAATGTGGATTCGTTTGAACTGAAGAAGTTCGAATAAAACTTCATATACTCCTTGGAATATTTTTATGGACTGCAATGCTGTCTTTACTATTTAAAATGTTAACACTAACGTAATGTACATATTAGGAAACAGATCATAGAGATTTTATGCATTGGAACAACTAAATAACACAATTAATGATCTTGGAAGATAAATAAGGGATGATCATTTAAGGAAATATTTGAATGGACCGGATTGCGTTACTAATTGTTCTAGACATCAGGATGAACTTTGAACATACCACAACACCCTCCACAAAACTTTTCTAGCCAATAAGAATTGAGTATTCTGCCATGTGGCATGGCAAATGGAACAATAAGAAGCCTAGAAAACTAATTCGATTCATAGATATATAGATAGATGATAATGGAATTTTTTTTTTTTTAGGAAAAAACACTTCATTCATGATAGTACCATAAAAATTACAATCCGATTACAAAACTTCCTGGAAATCAAAAGGTAAAGTTGTGTAACCAAAAGAATCTACAACGAAGTCATGGCAGAGTTTGTCTGCAAGCTTGTCGGCTTCACGCCGGATAAGGGAAAGTTAAAACACTGCAAAAGTTGATAGTAAATTCGGAATTTCTTGACAAACATCACTAAAGGATGATCGTGATTGTTCCTAAGCTTGAAGACCTTTAATAACATTCAATGAATCACCCTCCAGAATGATGTTGTCGAAACCCATTCTTTGGGCTAAGTTAACCGCAAAACGAGCAGCATACGCTTCCGCACAATCCACACCAATATCTCTTTGTAGACGCTTACGACCCCAAGCCAACACTAGTCATGTATAATCCCTTTCCACCACACCAATCCCACCTTCATTGGAACCTGCTGCAATGGCGTCATTCAAATTAATTTTAATCAAACCCGCATGTGATACTTGCCATGGCCTAAGCACTGTTTACTCCTTCTCCACGCCACTGCCAATAGGTTTATATATATTTGATCGCAAGAAACCAATAACCCTGTTCAAAAACTAGGCAGTCTCCAATGCAAACAAAATAACAATTATTAAGTTCAAGTCTACGACCAGAGGGTAAGTCCAAAATATAATTTCCTACATTCTCAACAGCAACTCTTGCTCTGTTTTCTACGTGTAGGTCGACCTTGCGTCTTCTAACCTTTACGTTGTCAATTAGCCCCTGCACATTTGTACAAATGTGTGAGCCACAACCAGTATCTAACACCCAGCTAGAAGAATTAAATGTAAACATATTAATCTCAATCAGACAGATACATGTTTTCGAGACAGAAGCACCCGGTGTATTTCTCAGCTCTGGACATTCTCTCTTCAAGTGTCCTTTCCTCTTACAGTTAAGGAACACATCTTTTGGGGTTCTCACCTTTTTTTGAATTCCACCTTTAGTCTTTCAGGCCAAGCCTTTAGAACCATTCTTAGACTTCCTTTTTCTGTTTGGCCTTACCCCTATAGTTTGGTCTAGCAGCTTGCCCAATGTGAAACACGGGCATTTCCTTAGTAATCGAACTCTCAAAGGTCTTGAGCATATTGAGCAGCCCAGCAAGTGTCACATCCGTCTGATTTATATTGTAGATATGAATCAGAAAGCAATTGTAGAACAACATAGGTACATACATGTTTTGAAAACTTAAAATTGAGAGTGTCCAACATCTCGATCAAGGCTTATCATCTTCAGAACATGGGCAATGACCTTGCCTAATGATGTGACCGTGAAATGTGCAGTTTTGCACACTTTTAGACCCTCGTTTTTTGCCCAAGATTCAATATTTATATCAGAAAACAACCAATTACCACTTGATTGTGTATTTTGTAGGAGATGATCATGATTTCAAGGAATTACCCATTTTTCGGTGACAAAACATCATATTTATGCGAAATCGAGGAAAACAAGGTAAAATAAAGATTCAACCACACACGGAGTTCGAGGAGCCCAAACGAGGCACATGACCTACCATTGTGAAGCTTATAAAAAATTCTAAAACATTGTAGTAGACCACTTTTTGAGATAACGATGTTTTCTAGCCCGAAAATAGTCCAAAAGTTGAATCAACAAACTTCCTAGCGAATTGACCTTGTGCGGCCCCCAAGGGGCCAATAGAGCCTCGTGCAGTCTCTAAGGGACCGTAGTAACCATGCTGCTCGCTAATTTTGGTCCAGTCCAAGTCCGTTAACTCAAGGCCCGACATTCTAACCATCCATATTGATGAAGGGTGGCTGGAGCACGAAATTCACAATATAAAAGAGCCTTGGGGTCTTATAATTCACATACCACATTCACAACAGCTCTCTTGAGAGAGAAACGGTCCTCGGGGAAGTGAAACCCCAAAACAACAAAACCCTGGACGTCAAGATACAAGAAGAAGAAGATTCAAGAAACCCTAGCTGTCAAGAACATTCAATAAGACTAAGCATCTCATTACTTACTTTATTACTTTGATTATGTATTCCATTTACGTTATGAGTAGCTAAACTTCTCTAGTAAAGGCGAACCACTGAAACTCTGGCTGCTACTCCTTTATATATCGGAATATATTAGACGTAATTCATATTTGTTAGACTCTGATGTACACTCAGAGATTTAATATCGTTGTAATACCTACAATCTCTAAATACAATCAAATATTAAATTTATTTATGTTAGATGTCTTCAAATCACAGTTTATAGCAGTAAGTTGACTCGGGATGTCGTTCTCCACGGACACTTAGCATAGGAACAAACAAGTATCGAAAGCGGTTTGCATGCAGTTGACTGGCAATTAGTTTATATGGCAGATGAATCTGAACGGTTTTGTTATAAATGGGTGGGAAGCGTAAAGGACCCCCTACCTAGCTTGTGATATGCTACTCCCAACTTCCTAATTATAACACTACACAATTACCTCTAACGATAAAAGTCATAATACTAAATATCAAGGCGCAGTCGATACCAGTACCCTTACTCAGTTTGAGCGAGGTAATAACGATAAAATAGAAGTGACTATGAAATGAGTAAAGAGCATAAACCGTGAAATAGATAAGTAGTCAATCTCTAAGGTTTTGTTGTGACAATGAAATGTGCGATTTTGCATGCTTTTAGACCCTCGTTTTTTGCCCAAGATTTAATATTTATATCATTTTATGGACAATTACCAACTTCTTGTGTATTTTGTAGGTCATGATCGTGTTTTCGAGGAATTGCACGATTTCGGGGGCCAAAACATCATATTTGGGCAAAATCGAGAAAGTTAAGCAAATACGCTGATTTGGCAATTGCAGAGAGTTCGAGATGTCAAAAAATGTCATGTGACCAACCAATGTGAAGGTAATTGAAGATTCTACAACTTTGTAGAAGATAACTTTTTGAGGAAACGAAGTTACGAAGCTCGAAATTGAAGAACGAGGCAAAACAGATAGAAGCTGGAGGAATCGCATTTGTGCGGTCCACAATGGACCACAGAAGGTCGACTGCGGTTGACCATTGACCGCAGTGAAGAGAAATTTCTAGAAACAGGCCAGTTTCTGCCCTGTTAGTCTGAAGCCCGCCTTCAAGAACCTACCATACACAGCAAGGGCGGCTAGGGCACGAAATTTCCAGTATAAATAAGACCCTTGGTATCTCATAATCAAGAAACAACTCAACGGGAGGGTTCCGTACCACAAGGCATCTCCCTCGAGAGAGAACCAATCCTCCGGGAAGTACAACCCCAAAACCCTAGCCCTCAGCAAGCAAACATGAAAACTTCAAGGCAGCCAGAAGACAACCAAGATCGACTGGAGCAGGATACGAATCAAAGAAGAGAAGCTGAGGGTCGACGCTCGTCATCTTTTAACGGTTTAGTTGTTTCAAACATGATATTAATTCAGTTTACAGTTTATTTACTTTCAGTTATGTCAGGCTAACTTACTTATGTAAGGGTTAGCCGGGATCTTTGATTACTTGGTTTATATATGATGGAATAGTTTTAGTATCTATGTTGGTTATGCGATTGTTGTTCATTCATGTGTTGTTTGAGATAAGATGCATGCCTATTTGTGTTTACCATGGAGCATGAGTATTCGTTGCAATAGATTAGGATATATCAACCGTGTCTATAAGTTGATATTCTGCCTGAGGTTTGTTGGTCCAGATAACGGCAAAGTAAAAGATTAGGAGGGGGGGGGGGGTGAATAGTCTTTTCAAACTTTTGTCGATAACACAATTTCTCAGATATCTGATACTTAAATTCAGAGAGCGGAAGTCTTTCGTGATAAGTGCACGTGTTAGCAAGCTATAAGTGTGTAAGTACTCAGCAAGTAAATAAAGCAATAAGTAAAGTGTAGTAAGTAAATAACACAAAGCTTTATAGTGATATCTGAGGGTGGCGTAATCCCTCAACTAATCCACTTGCCCTTTCTCAGGACTTGGATCCATAAAGATAAGATGATGAGTTCTCCTTACAAAATCCCATCTCTTGATCCCTTTTACACTAGCTTCCCAACCAAGTGTTCCCCGAGTTGTTCCGCAGCTATCTGAGCTAAGTACTCCCTCTACTCAGTAACCTTTGAGCTGTGCCTTAGTTTCCAAACTAAGAACTTCCTATGCTCAACGCCTGTTGGTGTTGGTTAAGGTAGTTTGTCAGGTGAGCTTTCTTTATAACTTGTTCAGTTATGTTTCAGAGAGCTCTTAGAATCAATCTTCCTTAACACTCTTCACAGTGTATGGGAAGTTGTTCTTTACTGACCCAAGTCTTTGTTGTATGTTCAAGAGAATGAATCTCAGATATCAGTCGCAACTTAATCTTTGGATTCAACTCTTTCCAATGAATAATGCTTGTTAAGGATCAAGACACTTAGAACTTTCGTACAACTTAGAATTCAAGAGCTTTTGTCGTAACAGTGAGCTAGAGAGTAAATAGGTAGAAGGCTTGTATGCTTGAATGTAAGTTATGTTCAATGAAGTTCAAGGTGTGTCTTCAAGCATTCTAAGTGGTGATATTTATAGTTGGATTTCAAGACGCTTGAATAGTGTCCGTTAGGCTCTTTGAAATTCAAATTACGAATATATGAAAATAGTACTGCAGTGAGCTTTGCCTCATTTAAGAGATTTCGTCTTTTGTTCAGACATCTCTGTCTACATAATTAATGCACTGTACTATTTTTGTCCTGTAGTCTCAACGGATAAGTGCAAGGTATCTGAGCCTTGACACACTCCTTTCTCAGTGACCTTTACTTCTCAAATATCTATTAAGAAACTTGTTCTTTGAAAACACTTATTTCTTTAAGGTATCTGGCAAGAGGTTTATGAGGAGACATTTCTCCTTAGTCTTCAGGAATCTTGTGCAGTTTCTTAATCTTCAAAAGTTGAGTTCTTCTGCTGGATGCTTGCTTCTTGGTCTTCTTTGTTAGGAAATTTTTTAGATATTTTGTTAGAAATATCTGTTTAGATTTTGATCATTTAAACAAACTGTGTCACAAGAGATATCTGAGAAATGAAAGGTCTATCTGAAAACAAGGAAAGTGTCCACAGATATCTATTCTCAGATACCTTGAGTTTTAACCACATTTCTGAAACAGAAATATATATATTGCAAACAAAGTTGTTTCAATAAAAGTGGTATCTGAAGATTGAAGATAAGGACGTGCAAAGAATCAGATAATACTAGTTTCTGATACAAAGCATAGTTCCGTTGACACTACAGGACAAAAAGTATAGTACAATGCATTTAATGCACGGACAGAGATGTCTGAACAAAAGCAACGGCAGCTTCTGAAGAAGAAGACAAAATCTGCAACAGTACTATACACAGATATCAATAGTTTGAATTTGAGCCTAACGGATACTATTCAAACGACACTCAAATTCATCTATAAATATCAACATTTAGACTGCTTGAGAAGATACGACGCTGAAACACAGAACTTACTGAACATCTTACTCTCTGAAAGCAAATTACTTATCCTCAAAGCTTTCTGTTGCGACCAAAGCTCTTGATCTTAAGTAGCACTAAAGTTCTAAGTGTCCTGATCCTAAACAAGCACAGCTATCTGTGAAAGAGTTGAAACGAAAGATCAAGTATCTGAGATTCATTCTCTTGAAATCTTATCTATGACTTGGGTCAGTAAAAAGAACAAGATACCATACATTGAAAAGTGTATTAAGTATACTTGATTCACAGAGCTATCTGAATAACTGAATAAGTTATTAAAGAAGCTCATCTGACAACTCAAACCGAAACCAACACCATAATCAAGTGGAGTATGTGAAGTACTTAGTTTGAAAAATCAGGGAATAACTCCAAGGTTACCGGAGTATAGGAAGTACTTGATTTGGGAAACTAGGGAATAACTCCAAGGTTATTGAGTATAGTATGTACTTAGCTTGGGAAGCTAGGGAATAACTCAAAAAGGTTTCTGAGTACAGGAAGTACTTGGCTGTGAAAGCCGGGGAACAACTCAGGGGGAACATTTAGTTGGGAACCATCTGTTTAAAGAAATTTTTAGAATAGAATTTTTGTAAGGAGAACTCAATTATCTATTCTAGTGAATTCTAGGTCTCTAGAAGACCGAAGTGGATTAGTTGGAGGATTACGCCACCTCCAGATACCACTATACTTGCTGTGTTATTTACTTTTCTGTACTTACTTTTCAGCAGCACACACACACACTTTAAGAGTTTCTGCACTTATCTATCTTAAGTCTTCCGTGCTCTGAATCTAAGTATCAGATATCCTCACAGATATCTGAGAAATTATGTTTATCGACAAAAGTTTTAAAAGACTATTCACCCCCCCCCCCTCTAGTCTTTTACTTTGCCGTTATCTGGACCAACAAGTGGTATCAGAGCAGGAGGTTCACCAGCCTTCTGCACTGAACCTAGATCCCCATATAGGTGAAGGACCTTTGTCCATTTTCGAGGACTATTTAATTTGTGTGTTAAGTGTGCAGGAATGTCTCTGAGTGATGCACCCGTTCTCAAACCAGAGAATTACGAGAAATGGAAAAATAACATGATGCTCCACCTTGAAGCCATAAGTGACGAAATGATCGAAGTGATAAAGAATGGCCCAATAGTCATTCAACAACTCAAACAAGTCATGGAGGTTTCCAATGGTAGAGACAGAGATCAAAGCGAAGGATCTTCACAAACCGATGCGTCAACAAGTGGGAGATCTACCAGTCAAGTAATTTACGAACCAAAGCCCAGAGAACTCTGGACATCGGAAGATGCCAAGAGAAATCGTCTGGATGGTCAAGCTCGTAATATCATCATCAGATCGACACCTGAGCACATACATTGTAAACTGTGGGGTGCTAAAACGGCGAAAGTTGCCTGGCAACTGAGTGAAGAAATCTGTGCCGGAACTGAGAAAACCAAAGAAAACAAGTTCGAAGTTCTCAAATTGAAATTTCAAAATTTCAAACAAGGACCCACTGAAACTCTGGAAGAACTTGATTTCAGATTTACCACTCTCATGACTGATATGGCAGCACTTGGGGAAAGCAACAGATACTCCCAGTCAGAAAAGATAAAGACTATTGTCAGAAGTCTTAATCACAACTGGGAGCATACTAAATTCTTTTATTTTAACCAAGGAATGCCAAATATCACTCCAGTGGAACTCTTCTCACATCTTGCTACGGTAGATTATGAGACAACACAAAGAGAACAAACAACTGAAAAGTTGTAGAATGTTGGTCTAGTTGCTCAAGGAACTTCTGAAAAGAAGAAAAGCAAGGAAGAGACTGAGGATGCTCTTGCTGCAAAGCAAATGAGCAAATATGTCAGTCGAGAAATTGAGAGAAGAAAAGCCAAAGAGAAGCTGAAAAAGCATCTAGGCTCAAACTATCACCAGTACAAAAATATGCAAAGCTCGCTGAACAAGCCAGCTCAGAAAGCATCATGTACTGAGGAAGCAGAAATTGGAAACGATATCTGTTTCTATTGTCAGAAACCTGGCCACTTCAAGAAGGATTTTCCTGCCTTCAACAAACTAAGGACAGGTGACAAGAAAGATAGAAGAATCTTCAGAAGAAGCCAGAAAGCTTTGTTAACTGAAGAAAGAAAGAAAATCCAAAGTCAACTGGATGCTCTAGACATTGAGACAGACTCTAAAGATGACAATTCAGATGACTCAACTTTACCATCACCAGAATTATGTGGAGTTACTCATGATATAATCGACTTCGGCCTCAAGAAGAATGAAATGTGTGGAGTTGCTGAAATTGACGGTCCAGACATCTCTAACATAGAAATCTGTCTTATGGCTGATGAGGTAACACATACTTCTTGTTATACTTATGAAAGTGATGAAGAAGAAATAAAAGATCTAGAAAATCTCAGGAAAGAACTTGACATCTATAAAAGAGAATTTCTAATGATCCGAGCTAGAGCCGAAAATCTTGAAGAAGAAAAGAATTCTCTTGCAAAGGAAAATTCTCAATTAGTTAAGGTATCTGAGAAAAAGGATGCTGAAAATGCATTTCTCAAAGCTCAGATATCTGAGACTGAAAAGTCACATAAAGAAGCAATGGCTGAATTACGAAAGAAATATGAAGATCTTCTTTCTGAGAACAAGGAACTCATGAAGAAAGAATTATCTTTTCAATCTTATGCCAAAGCTAGTGATACTCTTACTGAAGTACAATCTTACTTAAGAGATCCTTCAGAAAAGAAAGGACTTGGGCTGAATACACAGACAGATTGTTCTATCACTCTGAATAAGAGTAAGGAAAGAAGAACATTTGTAAGTACTCAGCAAGATGGTTCCCATGCAATCTATAGTATCGGTGAGAAGACGAAGATTGTTGACAAAGGAAAGGCAGTTGCGACTAAACCGTTGTGGGAAAAACAAGTCAAAAACAAAACTGATGGGCACGTCTCTGAAAAGAAACACAACACTGAAAAGTGTAAACACCCACAGTGCTATGTCTCTCAAAAGGGTAGAATTGCAGGAGCTGGCAAATTCTTCCATGTCACTTTTTCTGGAAAGAAATTGGACCAACCAGAGACTAGCAAAGCTGTTGAGAAAAGATCTCAGATAGCTCCAAGTGCTCGAAACGGTATTGGCTATAAAGGCATCGGGAAACGACTTGCTCATGAATACAAACAGGAGCAAGAACGATGGCTGAAAGCTAGAATTGCTCAAAGCAATTATCAGAAGTGGAAGTTGAATCAAGCCACTGAAAA
Source organism: Plantago major (assembly GCA_026545765.1). Taxonomy (NCBI): domain Eukaryota; kingdom Viridiplantae; phylum Streptophyta; class Magnoliopsida; order Lamiales; family Plantaginaceae; genus Plantago; species Plantago major. The sequence continues at coordinate 62,771,619 of CM048844.1, read as the reverse complement.
ATCTGAATGCCAGGGCTAGAAGAAATCTGGCAAGGAAAGCTAAGTTTGCTGAAAAGCAAACTCAGAAACCTGACAGGTATCTGAAAGCACCATATGGAGCACCTAGGAACACACCAAGGAAGAAAATAATTCTTACTAATGATAACATTCATTCAAATAGAATTCCTCCTTATGTTCCTGTCAGACAAAAGAATATTTCAAAGAAATTCATTCAAAAATGGATTCCTACTGGAAGATCTTTTAATCCTGACGGTTCCATCAAAGATATGAGAACCTAATCTCCTGTTTTCTGTTGTGTGCAGAATGCTTCCTGGACTAAAGCACAATGGCTATTTGATAGTGGATGCGGAAAGCACATGACAGGAAACAAAGCAAATCTGGTCGATTACAAAGTTTGCAACACAGGACCAGATATCAGATTTGCTGGAGGAGAATTAAATCCCTCTCTGGGATTTGGCAACGTCAAATTGGGAACATTAACAATCACTGACGTATTACATGTTAAGGATTTGAAATATAATCTATTTAGCATGAGCCGCTTATGCATGCGGTTTTACTATAAAATTCAAAGCAAAATACTGCAAACTAATTGACAATGAATCAAAGCAGACAGTCTTAGTTGGTCGGCGGAAAGGCAGTCTTTATGTTGCCGATTGGGCATCTGCCACAACTGAAGAATGTCTCATGGTGAGTCAATTTGGTCACACAGAAGAGCACTGGTTATGGCACAAAAGAATGAGTCACTTGAACTTCTAAACACTGAACAGACTTGCCAAGAAAGAGTTAGTGGTTGGCCTTCCCAGAACATCTTTCAGAAAGGATGGTATCTGCTCACGATGTCGGGGAAACAATCTAAGATCTCTTTCAAGTCCAAAATCGACACTCTAGTGTTAGACCACGCAACTATTACACATGGATCTTTTGAATCATCTCAGTAACTAGTTATGCAGAAAGAAGTATGGTCCGTTGTTGTAGATGACTTCTCAAGATTCACTGGGTTGTATTTCAAACACAAATGATGCCGGTGGAGATACCAAACTTGAAAAAGCTTGAAGTCATGAAAATGCAAGGTATCTCAATCGTAGCGGACCATGGTACTTGAGTTTGTCAACCAAGACATAAAGGAGTTTTGTACCGCAAAGGTATACAACACCAACTTTCCTCTGTAAGAACACCTCAACAAAATGGTGTTGCAGAAAGGAAAAACAGAACCCTTAAAGAAGCTGCAAGGACGATGCTAGCTGACACTGAAATAAGTGAAATTTATTGGGTTGAAGCTGTAAACACAGCTTGCTTCACTCAGAACAGATGCTTGATAAACAATCACCATGACAAGACCCCTTATGAAATCTTGGTTGGTAGACCCCCTAATATCAAACATCTGAGAGTATTTGGTTGTAAATGTTTTGTTCTAAACAATGGGAAAGATTATCTGAGAACATTTCAACCAAAGGCAGATGAAGGTGTATTCCTTGGTTATTCCATGAATAGCAAAGCCTACATAATTTACAACAAAAGAACAAAGAAAATTGAAGAATCAGTTCATGTTGTATTCTATGAAGGAAGTAAGAAAACACCCCCTAATGATGAAATCTCAGAAAGGTTCAAAGAACTAATCTTTGAGGATTACAAGAAGAATCCTCAGAAAGGAAAAACATCATTATGGAAAGTGAGGATGACTCTGACGTAGAAAAGCATGAAGTGCCTAGTAACAACAAGATGACTCACAAACATGATGAAGAATTTCCTATGAAACTTCCAGAAATGGAAACTGAAGATGTTCATCATGAAGCTATCTCTGGAAACAATCTCTCTGAAAGACATGTTCCAGATAGCTCAAACACTGAGCAAGTGTCAGACATTAATTGCCCTTCTGAGGAGCAAAATGTCTTAGATACTGAAATAGTATCAAATCAAAATCCTAGTGATTCACATTCAAATCATTTGGATATTGATCCTACTAGCACTAAACCTATGATGAGATGGATCAAGGATCATCCTGCAAAAGATGTGATTGGACCAATTAATCAAGGTGTTAGGACTAGGAGAGCAATAGCTGAAAATGCTAATTCTCTCTTTGGATGTTTCATCTCAGATATTGAACCGAAAAATATAGAAGAAGCATTAGGAGACCAAGACTAGATCTCAACAATGCAAGAAGAATTGGATCAATTTGAGAGAAACAAAGTCTGGAAACTAGTTCCATTTGTAGAAGGAATATCTGTGATTGGAACTAAATGGGTTTTTAGAAACAAAATGAATGAATCTGGTGAAACAACCAGAAACAAAGCAAGATTGGTTGCCAAGGGATTTACCCAGACTGAAGGCTTAGATTTTGATGAGTCATATGCACCAGTAGCCAGATTGGATGCAATAAGACTCTTTCTAGCCTTTGCAGCTCATAAAGATTTTAAAGTTTATCAGATGGATGTCAAAAGTGCATTCTTGAACGGTGAACTTGCAGAAGAAGTTTATGTTGAGCAACCACCGGGCTTTGAAGTTTCCTCAGAAAGTAGAATGGTCTATAAATTACAGAAAGCTCTGTATGGGCTGAAACAGGCTCCAAAAGCATGGTATGACACTTTGGCCAAATACCTTCTGGAAAGTGGTTTCAAGAAAGGTGAAGTTGATAAAACTTTATTTACCTTAAATCATGACGGGAAACTACTCTTAGTTCAAGTATATGTTGATGACATCATATTTGGATCTAAGGACAAGCAACTTTGTAATGACTTTGCAAATCTCATGAAAAGCAAGTTTGAGATGAGCATGATGGGAGAAATGAATTATTTTCTAGGATTGCAAGTCAAGAAACTCAATGATGGAATATTCATTAGTCAAACAAAGTATGCAAAAGATATGCTCACAAAATTCAATCTTAAGCCTTCTGAAAAGAATGCTAAGATACCTATGAGCATTGGAACCAAAATGACCTATACTGAATCAGATAAGAGTGTGGAAGAACATAAGTATAGGAAATTGATAGGTTCACTACTTTACCTCACTGCAAGTAGACCTGATATTCAATACGCCGTTGGAGTGTGTGCTAGATTTCAGACAAATCCGATGCAAACACACTACAACGTTGCTATGAAAATATTAAGGTATGTAAAAGGTACAGTAGATGTAGGATTGTGGTATCCTAAAGAAAGCGGATTGAGTTTAGCTGGGTACTCGGGGCGATTTTTCTTGATCAACGCTGATAGGAAAAGCACCTCAGGAACTTGTCAGTTTCTGGGCACTAGACTTATCTCGTGGTTTAGCAAGAAGCAAAACTCATTTGCAACTTCTACCACGGAAATTTGAATATATTCTTCTTTGGTTGTTGTGCAACACAAATTCTGTGGATACAACAACAACTTAAAGACTATGGACTCGATGAAAAGAAAACTCCCATTTTCTGTGACAACACAAGTGCTATTGCGATTACACAGAATCCTAAATTTCATGCCAGAACAAAGCATATTAATGTTAGACATCACTTCATCAGAGACCATGTTGAAAAAGGCAATATAGAGATACTCAAGATTGGCACTGAAGACCAACTTGCAGATATCTTCACTAAGCCACTACAAGAAAGTAGATTCTTAGCCTTAAGACATAGTCTTGGACTAATGGAACTACCAATGAACTGAAAGAGTTCAGAAATCTGGAACGGGCATCCAGAGAAGAGGTATCTGGAACGGGCATCCAGAGAAGAGGTATCTGGAACGGGTATCCAGAGAAGAGAAAAGAGAAATCTGGAACGGGTATCCAGAAGTCAAAAAGGCTAAAGAGCAAAAAGACAGCTTAAGATCTCTGAGACGGGAACTCAGATATCTAGTTCACTCAGTGAGGGGGAACACAAAAAGAGAATAGTACAACTGTCTGCAGTCAACTACTCTCTTGAAATTTGTATTATTTCTATCCTTGTGTAAAACTTGGACCAACAATTGAGTATGAGATAGACTCAGATACAAACAGTGTTCTTAGTCACACAGAATTGTGATTCAGATAGCAAATCGCCAAAATTCATTAAATGGGCACAATTACACTTGTTGATTGTGATCATTGCTGAAGAAGCAATGGTGACCCTTGATGAAATTAAGCGTTTGATCTTAACGGACGAAATTAATTCTCTGAAAATAGTGGACTGTTGAAATTCAGACGTGGCCCACTATGCATTTAATGCCGAACTAGCTTTTACTCACGCCTGCTTGCAAATCACAGATACGTACACACAAAATTAATTTGTATGTATATGTCTGTTGAAATTCTATTGCTATATATATAGGATTTTGGCATAGGAAATCACTTTTGCCTAATCCGAAAACTCATCTTGCACAAAAATAGCAAAACCTTCTCTTGATTCTCTGCAAACCTTCTACAATCTCTGCAAATCAAGATTAAGTTTTTCTGCAAAGAATTACTGAATCAAATCTCTTTCAAACACCAATTTCAAATCCCTACACTATATAAAGAGATGGCCCCTAAAAGTTCAACAACACTGAAATCTCAATCTTCCACTAGTACTGCTGAAAAGCAAGCACCAGAGTTGGTTATTGTGAACAACCGACTGGTAGGAGATTTTAATCCAGACCACTGGACTTCAAATCACAGAATGATTTGGGGTGGTGCCATGGTTGAGGAATACATCACGGCTGCAATAGAAAACCAAGCTGACAGAAAGCTAATTCTTGACATGCTTGAAAAGGCACAAATCAAGGGTTTTCTATCTGCTCGCCCTAGTGGAATTTCATCACTCGATGTGTTGGAATTCTACAACAACTCCAGGATAATTTCCTGTGTTTCTGAAGGCACTGAAATAGTGTCTGTTAAAACCTCAGTCCAAGGAAAGGAAATCCTTCAGGACTTAACAACTTTCTGTAAGTTGTTTGAGTTTCAAAATCTTGGAAACGATTTTGAAATAAACACTAAGGATGATGATCTCCTTGAAGGTGTTAACAAATTGTACAGTGACGTGTGTGATCTTGAAAAATCAGATACACCCACTGAGTTCAAACTTGCTGACATCCGAACCAGACATCTGATGGTTCACTGGGATGTATTGGCTTGCATTTTTCACAGATGCTTTGATGGTCTACAAGGAGGTGCTGACCAGATAAGCCAAGAACGATGGATCAAGATGCTCTTGCTGAATCAACAAGACAAAAGGCTGGAAAACCCTTTTAACTGGGGAAAGTACGCCTTCACGAAGTTTGTGAAGAAGATTCAAGGCTTCGAGCCTAAGATTGCCAAAGGACTAGCTGAGCCAAAGGCCACAGTAGGCTATGGTCTGAAGATATGCTACTTGCTGGAGAAGCTTGGCATTGAGCTCAGAGAGACGGCTGAAATAGCCAACAGTAACCTACTCTACAAATATGAGTGTGCAAACTTGATGAAAAAGGTTACTGGGTCTCAGAAAGGTTCTAAGAAGCGAAAGTCTGAAAAGGTATCTGAAGAAAAGGTTGCGACCAAGAAGCCCAGAACTTCAAGAAAGAAGTCTGCTGGCGAATCAGAAGACACACCCAAAGAGGTTGTCGATTCTCAGATATCTACAGGCCTTGCCGATGAACTGATAAAGGCAGATCAACTCATCAATGCTGCAAAAGAATAATCAACTACTGCACAAGTAGACTCAGCAAGAGAAAGTGCATTCAGAAATGTTGCGACTAATGCAGAATGCCTTGCTGATGAACTCTTAAATGCTGCCAAAAGTGGTGAAAAACACCAAGCCCTATCTGCAGAAACCGCAGGAGTTATGGACCAATCAGTTCCTAATGCTGATGAGAGCTCTGACGATGAAGATGCTGAACTAGTCATCTCTCAAGTCCTAGAAAGAGCAAAGAGGGCTAAGGTTACTGAAATAGTAACTGGTGAAAAGGTTTCTGAAGAAGAACCTACACCTCAGGTTGCTGAACAAGCACCTATAGCAAAGGTTGTTGGTGCAAACACATCTTCAGGGAACATTTCTTATGCACAACTTCAAGAAGCCCTGATGAGTGGTAATTTAGTACTGGCAGATGCTGATGAAAATGCCACATCTAAAAATCTGGAAGAACATTCTACTGACCAATCCTCGCCTGCACAACCACAACAACCACAACACCACAAGTGGTTGATGAAATGGTAAATGAACTTCATTTGAATTAATTAAAGAATGCAAGATATCTTTGAAGAAAATCCTGCAAAAGAGCAGGTTCCCCAACTCAATGAGAGGGATCAAACTGAGACATCTACTCAGAATGATCAACCAGGGGAGGCAACTGAGTTGCATACTCAGGAAAGGTGTGAAGTACCTAAAACTTCAAACAAAGAAGAAATACTAGAACAAGAAGACCAATGTATAGAAAGGTCACAAGTTTCAGAGACCAATCAGCCTGACATGGATCAGGTAGTTGAATGGTTTAACTCTTATCTTGTGTAAATTTTATGCTTGAACATCTTGTTATTTATAGAAATTCTTTGTTACAGGCTGAGTTAGAAACACAAGGACAAGAGGAAGCTGGAAAGCTTGCCTCAGAAACTGAGAAAGAGGTCTCATCAACCTCACCTCTTAAGAAATCTGAGCCTGTCCTACAGGTGATAAAATGTTTCTTAAGTTGTCATTTTTCAGTTATATGATAATTTACTTAACCAATTAAGTGAATGTTTCTAACAGGCTCCAACTGAGAAAGAGGAAGATAAGGCAGAAATGCCAGAAGAAAACCCAGAAACCAACAAGGTTTCTGAAGAACAGATCATTGAGCCTTCCAGTATGAAGGTATATGAAAATCAATGATAAATATTCTTCACCTTGGGTTGACTAAAACTTCTTCTAAATTACTCAATGCTTTCTACTCACAGGCTCACTCAGAAGTAGAAGTGCAAGGGGACAGAGTTGCGACATCCCCTGCACCTATGGAAACTGATGAGGCATCAAGGCCTTCATCACAAGAAAAGATTCCAGAGACTGCACAAGTCTCTGAGAGACAAATATCTGAGCCTCCCATGGAGGTAATTGACCTCTCAGATATCTGATTTGTCATCTAAAGTTTTCTTGATAAAATTTCCTAAGTATTGTGATAATTTTAATTCTCAGGTTCAAGAAAGAAAGGTTGATGAGGAATGACTTCCAAGTCTCACAACAAGATATCTGAGACACCAATTGTCTTAGTAGCACAAGTCTCTGAGCCTGAAGTACTTACTCAGGTAACTCAGAAACTAAACTACACTTCTACTCAGATATCTATAAAAGTTTTGAAGCTCACTCAAAACTCTTTCTTTCAGGCTCAAACAAGTGCAAAGCAGGCTCCCAATGATGAGAAAAGGGACCTACTTCCCTTCTTCAAAGCTCACACTCTGCCAAAGCATATTCAATGCTTCAAGAAATGGCAAAGGTTAAGGTGCTCTGATCTCTCTGAAATATTGAGAATCACAGATCAACCAAACAAAGTACACGAGCTCTTGACTTGGAGACATATATCCATGCAATGTTCCTACCGAATAAAGACACGCCATGATTTCTATTGCATAAGGATTTCTCCGAGAAGTGGCGCACAGTTTGATACAAGCCTTTGAACAGGCAGATGGTCAGACAAGATTACAGATGGCATTCAAGCCAGTTCTGCCCCAAACTCTGCAATTTATACCTTCTGAACAAGAAGAGGTTAATGGGCAGAAGATCACCATTCCTGAAGTGATCAATCTTGTATCTGAAGATGATGAGGAGGAAGAGATAAACGAAAATGACTTCGATGAACCTCCCACTGACCATCACCAAAAGGATGACACAGACAAAAAGGATGATGATGATGCCCCTGCACCAGGGACCGGAGGAATTTCGCTAAGGAATAATGCCTCAGCTGCTGCAAAGCACACTGAGAAGACTTCACAGAAATCTCCGTCTCCATCTCCTCAGAAATCTACTCATCCATCTTCCCAACACCCAGTTACTACTGAACAAGTAGTTGAGCTTTCTGAAGAAACAAATCAGAAAATATTAAACACTCAAACCAGAACTGCTCAACTCAAACAACTGTTGGAAGAAGAACAACAGCTCCATCTTCAACTAGAAGATCAAATAGCTAGATCCAGAGACAAGCTTGATCAACTACAAGATCAATACTTACAAGAAATGATTGCTTACTCTGAGGTTAAAGAGCTACAGGATGCTGTGAATGCTAACACCAAAGAACTTGATACTGAAGAAGTATCTGAAGTCAAGCATGATGCTAAGGCTGCATCATCTTCAAAAGAAGTACCATCCTCCTCCCAGAAAGGGAAGAAACCAATCTCTGAGATGGTTGCTGGACTCGATACAATCGATGAGAATGTCCAAGAGGATGAAGATCACTGGGCTGATTACTCAGATGATGAAGAAGACAAGACTTTGGCAGAGCACCGCAATGAACATCTAGCGGTTTCTCACTTGAAAAGGAAGCTGATTGCTCCTGCAATATTCAGCAAACTGCCAAATGTCCACTCCTATGAATACATGAACAGATACCAAGTACTGGCTCATCTGCAAAAGGAGATGTCTTCACAGAACAAGGAAGTAATTGCCTCCGTCCCCTCTGAAATGAAAAAGTTCACTGAGCTCATCACTCAGAGAACAACTAGCATAGTCATTGCTCAGAAAGATCTGGGAATGATAAGGGACGATGATGCGTCTTTAGCTGAAAAAGCTTTCCAAGAGGCAAGTTACACTGCTGGAAAAGCAGATGCCATCCTAGGCCCATTGGCAGAGCTCACTGATAAGGACAATGGACTTATCAAACAAAATCAGGAGCTCAAAGCTGAACTTCAGAAGTTGGTCACTGCCTATAATTATTTACAAGGGCACTTTAACTCTCTCTCAGATTCTTTCATGAGACTGAGTCAGCCAACAATGACTAAGGGGGAAAGAGTGTACAAATATGGACCTCAAAGTTAGGGGGAATGGGAAGAAGGAGACGAAAACAAGAAGAAATCTGGAGCTGGTGCGGCTCAGAAAGGAAGAAGAAACATGAAAACTTCCCAGCCACCACTCAGAATAAACGAACCCTCCTCTTCACAAGCTGCTTTGCAAATAGTAGCTGCTTCCCAGAAACCTACTGAAGGAACTACAATGATAACTAGGGCCATGGAACAGAAACCTCCAAGGAGTACCAAGGCTCCAAGGAGAAGACAAGTTAAAGGGATTGATGAATCTTCTGAAGAAGAAGAAGAAGGTCAAATCAAGTCCCTGGGCAATGAAGAAGGCTGTAAAACTCTCACAAGATTTAATCTTGATGATGATGAGGAAACTGATGAAGATGAAGCTCCTCTTCACAAGAAAAGGAAAATTGAAAGCCTAACTGAGCCCATAGCTGCAAAGCCCCTAGCAGCTAAAACACCCTCTGGAAATACCAAGTCTATCCAGGGTGGTTCTTCAAGCAACAACCCCAAAGAGAATTCAAGACAGAGAAGGAACAGACTGAGAGCTGAGCAAAGACAAAGTCAACTTCCACCCAGGCCAGAAGAAGCCAAAATAGAGTATGTGAAGTATGACAATGATTCCTCTGTCTACAGGTGGTGCATCAATCAGAAAAATGGCTATTGGATTCTGGAACTTAAGCATCTACTGGTAAATTCAAGATTTCCAGAACCAATCCATAAACAACTTATGGCATGGAGAAAAGATAAGCCAACCTTGATCAACACCAATCACATTAAAGCATGGTTGGATTTTGAAGTTGTCAAGAGAAGCCATGAGAAAGGACCTCTCGATGAATGTCCATATGGAAAGCGGATGATGTGCATGAATTCAATATTACAGAACAGCACAAGAGCAAGACTCGCTGTGGAACCCTATGAGTCGTTCTATCTAACTGAAGATCAATACAAGGGTGACATCAGATATCTGAGGATTATCTACGAATACTTCAAGCTTTCAGATATCAGAATAGAGCATGCCTGGAAGTGGGGAAAGTATCTGTGGGTCAAACATTTTGTCAAGAAAAATCCTACCAAAACCTACAAAGAGGTCTGTGGATTTGCCAGAGACACTGAGATGCTCGTCAGAACACTTCTCTATGATTATTCTGATGACATCAAAAGGTTTGGAGATAGGAAATTTGCAGACTGATCCATAGAACTACTGCTGAAGACTTGAAGAGTTGAAGACTTGAAGACTAGTCTATTAGGATGTTTACTTGGAGCTTGGTTAATCCTGTTGTCCTAATTTACTATGTAGTTTTCGTATTTTTGCTGACTGAGCTAAACTTGTTCTATGTATTGAAGTTATCTGTAATCTCTCTTTGTAACTTATCTGAAGAACTTACTCTCAGATAGTATTCTATAAAAGATAACTTGTCAGCAAAGATCACACCTTGTGATTTGGTTGATGTCTACTTTCTGCACTTAATTGAATGTTTTGAAAAATCATAAAAATTGATTAAGTGTTGGACTGTTCACTCATCCAGATTTGTAATAGGTCAGATAGTCATCGTTGACTGATCAAAAAGGGGGATTTTGTTAGGAAATTTGTTAGATATTTTGTTAGAAATATTTGTTTAGATTTTGATCAGCAACATGATGACTTATCTTAGTCTCAGAAAGGTGATTAGTACTCTTGGTTCACTTGAACATTGTAAAAGAGGAAACCCACTAAGTATGATAGTCTAGCTAATCTTGTATAGGATGTTAGGTCTCAAAATGTAATTTTTATTTTATGAAGAGAAGACCAAGAAGAAGACATCCAAGCAGAACAAGCTCAACGACATTGAAGACTTGAAGAAACTGCACAAGATTACTGAAACAGTTTCTCAGATACCTTAGCCAGATATCTTGAAGACACAAATAGTTTTTAAACAAACTGTGTCACAAGGGATATCTGAGAAATGAAAGGTCTATCTGAAAACAAGGAAAGTGTCCACATATATCTATTCTCAGATACCTTGGCTTTAACCACATTTCTAAAACAGAAATATATATATTGCAAACAAAGTTGTTTCAATAAAAGTGGTATCTGAAGATTGAAGATAAGGACGTGCAAAGAATCAGATAATACTAGTTTCTGATACAAAGCATAGTTCCGTTGACACTACAGGACAAAAAGTATAGTACAATGCATTTAATGCACGGACAGAGATGTCTGAACAAAAGCAACGGCAGCTTCTGAAGAAGAAGACAAAATCACATAAGATTATACACAGATATCAATAGTTTGAATTTGAGCCAAACGGATACTATTCAAACGGCACTCAAATTCATCTATAAATATCAACACTTAGACTGCTTGAGAAGATACGACGCTGAAACACAGAACTTACTGAACATCTTACTCTCTCAAAGCAAATTACTTATCCTCAAAGCTTTCTGTTGCGACCAAAGCTCTTGATCTTAAGTAGCACTAAAGTTCTAAGTGTCCTGATCCTAAACAAGCACAGCTATCTGTGAAAGAGTTGAAACGAAAGATCAAGTATCTGAGATTCATTCTCTTGAACACTTATCTAAGACTTGGGTCAGTAAAAAGAACAAGATACTATACATTGAAAAGTGTATTAAGTATACTTGATTCACAGAGCTATCTGAATAACTGAATAAGTTATTAAAGAAGCTCATCTGACAACTCAAACCGAAAGCAACACCATAACTGGCGTGGAGTACAGGAAGTACTTAGTTTGAAAAATCAGGGAATAACTCCAAGGTTACCGGAGTATAGGAAGTACTTGATTTGGGAAACTAGGGAATAACTCCAAGGTTATTGAGTATAGGAAGTACTTAGCTTGGGAAGCTAGGGAATAACTCAAAAAGGTTTCTGAGTACAGGAAGTACTTGGCTGTGAAATCCGGGGAACAACTCAGGGGGAACATTTGGTTGGGAACCATCTGTTTAAAGGAATTTTTAGAATAGAATTTTTGTAAGGAGAACTCAATTATCTATTCTAGTGAATTCTAGGTCTCTGGAAGACCGAAGTGGATTAGTTGGAGGATTACGCCACCTCCAGATACCACTATACTTGCTGTGTTATTTACTTTTCTGTACTTACTTTTCAGCAACACACACACACTTTAAGAGTTTACGACTTATCTATCTTAAGTCTTCCGCGCTCTGAATCTAAGTATCAGATATCTTCACAGATATCTGAGAAATTGTGTTTATCGACAAAAGTTTTAAAAGACTATTCACCCCCCCCCCCCTAGTCTTTTACTTTGCCGTTATCTGGACCAACATTCTTTAAAGATATAAAAATTACATTCTGAGACCTAACATCGTATACAAGATTCGCTAGTCTAAGATACTCAGTAAGCTTCCTCTTTTACAATGTTCAAGTAAACTAAGAGTACTAGTTACCTTTCTGAGCTAAGATAAGAAATTGAGGTTGCTGATCAAAATCTAAACAGATATTCCTGACAAATTTTCCCCTTTTTGATCAGTAAACCATGACTATCTGAAACCTAACATGACATGGATGAGGAAACAATCCAAGACTTCAACATTTCTTAAGATCTTTTCAATTCATGTTATTTAAATGTCGAAAGTAAACATCAACCAAATCACAAGGTGTGATCTTTGTTGACAAGTTATCTTTTATTGAATGATATCTGAGAGTAGGTTCATTAGATAAAATACAAGTAGGATCAGAGATAACTTTTACAAGATATTACAAAATAAGAGTAGTCAACAGGATACACAAAAGCAATTACATTGTTAAGAAGAACAACAAGAGTGTCCAAGCTCCAATTGAACATTCTAATTAACAAGTCTTCAAGTCCTCAGCAGGCAAGTTGATCAATCTGCAAATTTCCTATCTCCAAATCTTCTTATATCATTTTAAGTAGTCATAGAGCAATGTCCTGAGTATCATCTCAGTGTCCCTTGCAAAGTTGCAGACTTCTTTGTATGATTTGGTAGGATTCTTCTTCACAAAATGCTTTATCCACAGATACTTTTCCCGTTTCCAGGCATGCTCAATTCAGATATCTGAGAGTTTGAAATATTCATGTATGATCTTCAGATATTTGATGTCACCCTGAAATTGTTCTTCAGTCATGTAGAATGACTCATAAGGTTCCACAGCAAGCCTTAGTTTTGTTCCCTCCCTATCATGCCTTACTGCAGTTTCGTGTTATGGAAGCAAAAAAGATGGAAAAAGAGCCCAATGGAGGCCATTGCAAAAGAGCTTAATCTAGGCCAAATGGAAAAAGAGCGCAATGGAGGCATATTTTTTACTTTATTTGTTAGCAATCTCTAGGTTTCCCACTCTTCCTTAATCATATGGAATTTTGACTCTCTAAGACTACATTGAGTCCCTTTTGGAAACTTAAACAGAGCCAAACACTTGCTTCTTGTTTTTAAAATCTGTAGTTATGTGCTTCTCTCTTCCTTCCTTTCTTTGTGTGCTGATCCTCAGTTGAGTGGTCCAGTGTAACTATAACCAGTGCCTTTCATCTCAAGTGAGATATGGCATTTACCTATCCCTCTTGCTTGTTATATTTGTTAATTTTTATTTTATTCTTTTAGAGTCGCTGGTTTTCTTGAGGGGGAGTGGGAATCTGTTTGTCTAGTTCAAGTTAGGATGCATCTTAGTTTGAGTCACTGTTCAATCAGTATTAGCTCTGAAAACTTATGCTTGTTTCTTTGACCATGATACTAGGAATCTCTTGACGGTGCAGATTTTTACCACTCATGGACTTCTTGGTTGTTTTTTGTCGTTTCTGCAGTTTTTCAATAAAATGAAACTTTTTTATTGCAGTTTACCAGAATATATTGTGAGTTTCTGTTTAATAGCATCCATAAATCATTGTTGGGTGTTTCATCACAACAAGGGGGAGAATTTCATGTTAAGGGGGAGGTGTTGTGAAGAAAGGCAATAAGGGGGAGATTGAAAGTTCACTATTTTGTACTTTGTTACATCAACAGTTAACTTAATAATTCTGTTGTTTAATTGCAGGGTATTTATGTAAAATTGCCTTCTTCACTAATCTTTAACCTAGTTCGACAGTTGTAGTTTCTTATCTTAACAGGGTGTAGATTTCGGAGATTTGGAAGAAATAATGGAGTCCTGCTTAGCTTGATGTATTTAAGGAAAAAGACCAATGATTGGGTTCTTTGAAGACAAGATATCGAACTGGACTATTGAAGATTTGATAAGCTTGGAAAGTAAAATCTGGAAGATCTGTCCTTGGTTGAAGAATGATGTTATATATACAAGGTCAAGGACGATTTCAAAGTAACAAGACTAGAGTGAACAATTGCACTTTATTCTATCAAAGTTGTCGTGTTACTTTGTGTTTTGTAAAACTGTGCTGCTGTTATTGGTTAGAGATTTTTTCTCAATCATCTAGGTTAGACTAGATTTACAGTAATAGAATAGGTGATACTGTTCTGTTTGTTTTAGCTTGGAAGTTCAAGGTTTCAACATGTGAAATCTTGAATATTGTTTTGATAAATTCACTCATCAATATAGTGGATATTTGCCTTTGGCTCAGCTAATATACTGTACTAACTCAGAAAAACAACTCTGTGTTCTATAGTTTATTTCCGTTGTGTATTGTTTTTGTGTTTGAGTCACTGTTATATTAACAGTTATATCAACATTGATATATACCTTTGTGTGATTGCAGTTTTGTACAAGTACGGGTCCTTACGCTCTTTCATAATGTATGAAGTTCTATGTATTCAGTGTGTCTTCAAGCAATCTAAGTGGTGATATTTATTGTTGAAAATCATGTCGTTTGAATAGTATCCGTTAGGCAGAATGAAATTCAAACTAATGATATATGAAGTTAGTACGACAGTGAGCTTTGTCTCTTTGCAGAGATTTCCTCTTTTGCTCAGACATCTCTGTCAGCGTAATTAATGCACTGTACTAACTTTTGTCATGTAGTGTCAACGGAACAATGCAAGCTTTCTGAGGCTTTGCAAGTCCTTTCTCAGTGACCTATAGTGCATCAAAAACCACTTGATGAAATATTTGTCTTCCAAAGACACTTAATTTCTTCAAAGTTTCTGAACCATGGTTTCTGCGGAGACACTTTTCCTTAGTCTTCAGCAATCTTGTGCAGTCATATGATCTTCAATCAAGGCTTCCTTCTGCTGGATGCTTGCTTCTTGGTCTTCTTTAAAGATATAAAAATTACACTCAAAGACCTAACATCCTATACAAGATTTGCTAGACTAACATACTCAGTAAGCTTCCTCTTTTACAATGTTCAAGTGAACTAAAAGTACTAGTTACCTTTTTGAGCTAAGATAAGTCATTATGTTACTGATCAAAATATAATAAGATATTCCTAACAATCTTCTTCCAATTTTCTGAGGTTATCAAATAAGTTCCCATAAATGTGTTTATTCCACCATACAAGAACTGTTTTAGTCTGTGTTGTTTCTCCCAGAGTTTTTTAACACCAATATTCCTTGCAGGAAGACTCCAGTTGCTAGTTATAGTTGAGATGAAATTTGGATGTGATATCCACATATTTTGGGATCTGAAAGCCTTTCCTCACAAAGAAGAGACAGTGCTGGAAGTAAGGAAAAGAGGACAATGATCAATATTTCCTCTAATTCCATGTTTTACAGCCATAGAAGGAAACAAGTCAATCCAAGCTTGATTGAGAAAAATTCTATCTTGCCTTTCCATAACTGACCCTCATTTCCATGTGAAACTGATGCCAGAAAAGCCAACATCCAACCAGTTGCAATCCAAGATAGAATCACAGAAATCAGCAATGGCATTCAAATCAGGAGGATTTCCCCCTACTTTCTCACAAGAAGCAGCAATTATATTGAAATCACCACCCACAGCCCAAGGATGATTTGACATAGAACCAGCCACAGTCTTTAAAGAATTCCAAAGACGATATCTTTCTCTTCTGCTACATTTGGAGTAAACAAAAGTGAAGAAGAAAGGGATTGAGCAAGAAGGAGAAGTGAACTTGCAGAGAAGAAATTGCTCATGATCGATTAAGACTGCCCATTCCACTGACGCTACATGAAAAACCCAAATTTTATAACTGCAGTTGCACACATCCTTGTGCATACCAAACTTTTTGGTATAATAAAACTCATCCAAGCTAACCATATGTTCCACCAAACAAACAATATCTAGAAAATCGTTTTTGCAATTGTACCAAACTTGTTGCTGGGAGGCTTTGTTCCCAACTGCTCTTATGTTCCACACTTCTATCTTCATTGATGATCTTTGGAATGTTGAGAACCCTTCTTATTTTTTAGAGCCATTCTTCTTTCCTTTCTTACTTCTTGTACCCAGAGTTATTGGAGAATAAGTAGACTCTAAGTTGCTAAGCAGATATTTGTCACTGGGACTGGTACTAGCCGAGGAATCCAGAGTAACCATATTGATGGGGGAAGAATTTACTCCTTCTTCACTTGCACTTTCTATGGTATCTTTATCAGACTCGTTAGATTGAAAACTTGTTATAGCTGTCTTGTTTCTATTAGCAAATTCATTATCTTCATGTTCCAGAATTTGACCTTCTTCCAGATCTCCCATACCTCCAATGGACTTCCTTTTGTTATGTTGAAGAACAGGAGGTTCAAACTTTGGACAAGGGAAGCAACATAAACCAGAGATTGATTTTTAATGTTGACGTCTAAGTCAATTTCAGCTTCCATATTAGACTATTAGTTATCTTCAGGGATAGGATGAAATTGCTCCGCAATGTTCAAGTACTGAACTTCTAAGGGAGTCTCTTTGACTATTTTAGAATCGATATACTCTCTAACTTGAGGATTTGACAGTAGTTCCTCTTCCTCTTATGAACCAGAGAGATGATCAAAATTATTTTGAAGAAGAATGTCATTTCTTGGAGGTGAGGCCAATCTTTCATGATGCTTACAGAGTCGGGTTCAGAAGTTTGCCATGTAGGCCATCCTAGAGATGGATCTATGTTTCTTTCTCAAAGTAGAGCGTACCATACTACAATCTTTCTAGTTTTTAGAACATTCTCTGAGACAGGTTTCACAGTAGGATTTTTGATAAATCAGGATTCCAACTTATGCCCTACCTTACTACAATGAGTGCAGTAAAATGGAACATTCTCAACCTTGATTGGTAATTTCATCTTTTGACCTTGAACAGATATGACAATAGCCTCAGGGATCGGCTTGGTAACACCAATTTCAACCAAAATTCTAGCTTTCTCCAAACGAGTAAATGCTGCAGTAGCTGAATCGACCCTTAGAGGTTTACCCAGTGGTTTAACCAATTCAAACAGAGCTTCAGGGTGATAGAGCATAATCAGAACTTGATTTAAAGAAACCCAAACTGGAATTAAAGGAGAATCCTTAGAACCAGTGAAAGTAGGAGACTATTTAGTTATTCTCATAGGAATAGCTCCTATCAAGATCGATCGCTTCATCTAGATAAGATCGAAGTGATCTTTATTGTCCAGACGAATAATGACATTCTTTTGATTGTAAAAGCTAGCAGTAAACTTCCCTTTCAAAGAGAATTTCTGGATAGCTTTAGTTACCTTTGTCAAAGTTGGAACTCTATTGTTGAACTTTCCCACCACAATGGTTATGAAAGGAGCTGAAAGTCTTGTAATCTCAGAATCCTCGAACTCAATGAAAGGCAACTCATCTTCTTGGGACACTGATTTAGTCGAGATAAACTTTCTTGCCCTGAGATTAGGACCAAAGAAATTGTACGCAAATCTACCCAGATCTTTGACTATGTTATCAAAGTTTGCTTGGTCGGCGAAGGAAGGAGCGGCTGATGGAGAGGAGGGAGAAAGGTGAACAGGAATGGCAGACGGAAAAGCGGAAGAGGAGGGGATAACTCCTGGTATAACACCAGGAGTCCAAGGATTGGGAGGAGGAGGATCGGATGGAGAAGGACGGACGGAAGAAGATGGAAGAGGAGGAGATCAAGCCATGAGGGTGGATTCCGAGTAGCTTAAGGCTGCCGAGAAGAGTATGATGGCGGAAAAGACGAATTAGCGCATAGAGAGTATAAAATCTAGAGAGAGATTTTTTTTTTTTTTTTTTTTTTTTTTTTGAGTTTAAAATGCCAGAATCGGCAAAAGTAACGCCAGAAACAGGAACATATTAGGGCGGGCGATCACCTCATCCGGAGTGGGCAATTGTCCGCACTGGTTTAAGCAGCCCTCTGTGTGTCCAGTGCAGGCGATCGCCCGCTTCACTCTGCTCGATCCGTGACTTTTTGTCCATCCTTGACCCGTTTGGCATTCCGGGAACCTTCGTGGCACCTATTTTGAGTCATGGAGCTTGTAATCTCCGACAAAGTGCATTGAAATGCATCATTTTGACTCCTTTTCTTTATGAAAAGTACCTAAAATCTGGAATCATGGTGGAAACACAATAATCACAAACAAAAGACAAAATATATACAAATAAAGAAAAAACTAAACTAAAAGTTAGTAAAAACAGGTAAAAAGAACCCGATGAGGTGTTCTAAAAACGCCTCATCAAAAATTCCAAACCGAACCTTTGCTCGTCCTCGAGCAAACAACAAACCTAAAAAAGAAACTAGACTCTAAACAGACCTAACCAAATAAGTAAAACATTCAAGTTACAGAATCTACATTTGTAAGAAACAAACTCCAAAGATGCAAAGGGTTCGAGTCATTACCAAAGTTGGTGCGAAACTTGCAAAAGTGAAATTTTACGGAGCAGTCTAGCCATTTTGACCATAAATCTCTCCTATAATGTCCGATTGACCTTATTTCAGTGGCCACGCAAAGATAATTTAAAGGGCTATAACTTTTGTTTAGGAAGCATAGGAAAATTCTGCCTGTAGACAAAGTTACGAAGGTTTTCAGCTTGCCACGGCGAGAAATCTTTCTCGCCGCGGCGAGATTTCCCGAAGAAAAAAGGAGGCTAAAACACAGCCTTTCACCGCGGCGAGAATCTGCTCGCCACAGCGAGAGTATATATCGAAAATCTTTGTATTCTGTTCGATTTTAGCTCCTTTTGACAGAACTTCCGTCTACGTTTGACACATAAAAAGCTCCTAGACCTGGTTTTGACATTGATTGATCTTGGAGCTTGGTTTTTTGTTGTAACGAACCATCGACATCTAATTCTTAGTAAGTTGATAATTCTCTATTGCTTCCATACAATTGTGTTTGATTCATCTGTCAAATTGTATGCTCTTGCTTGCGATTATCATCATGTTTATGCTTTGCATATCCAAGGTTATGAATTCTTTTATCTTTGCTTTAAGTACGAGTAGGTAAACCTCTCCAGAACTCGTTAGTTATGTGATGGTTATGCAGATTCGAATCTAGGGTTTATATTCGTTCATATAGGTTCATCTAGTTCGAGAGTTTCGTACAAACCTTCAATCCAATATGCTAGTTTGAAATATTCTAAATTGTTTTGGTTAAGAATTGTCGGTCTGACAAACCTGACGATTTCTCTAGTTTCAAATCTTCGAAAAACAACTTGGTTGAATTGGATTGAATGTTTTTATGTACACCGACCGTGTGACAATATGAACGATTACCTAAGTATCGAATTAGCATAACCAGATCATTGCTACCGTGTTCGCTTTCTATCATTTGATCAAATCGTTTATTTGTTTTAGTATTAATTCGTATTTTAGAAGTAAAATCACTCAAAACCTACTTTTTACTCACAAACAAACGTTCTGCTCTATTTCGTTGTGGTAGCTTAATTAACTCCCTAAAGAATGATACCGAGTTAGGCATAGTCTACAACTACAACTTATTCTCTTAAGTTTTATAGAGTATAATTTGAGCTTGTCAAATTTGGCGCCTTTGCCGGGGAATTAATTCCTACTGTAGCGTTTTGAGTGTGATTTTTTGTTTTTTTTTCAACCTGAAGTTTAGTGCACTAACAGAAACTAAGAATATTTCAAGGATTTCGAGTTGTGTATCTTTAACAACAGGAGCTGACCTATGGAGCTTACATGCAACCCGGTGAGGTTAAGGCTGGCAAGGCAGCGATTGTTCTGTCTGATGAAGCTAGGAATTTGGAACTCAAGGCTCACCACTTCCATAATCTTTCGAATATCTACGGGATGACAATTGAGGATGTGATAACATTCCTCAAGGAGTTCGAATTACTGATTGTAGGGATTTCGATGACAGTCGAAGGGGTAACGGTCATCGACGGAGAGATAAGGAAGCAGGTCTTTCCGATCTGCATGCAGGATAAGGCCAGGAGTTGGCTGTTAAACCAACCTGAGAGTTCTCTACCGACTTAGGATTCGCTCTACAAAGCCTTCATGAATAAATTCTATCCCCCCCGAGAAAATGCAACACCTTCGTGCTCAGATAATGCAGTTTTAGCAGATGTACGATGAGACCTTTTATGAAGCTCGGGATCGCTTCTTACAGTTATTGTCCCAATGTCCTCACCACAGGATCGACGATATGAATTTATGCATCAGATTTTATGAAGGCCTGGATTGGGAGTGTCAAAACATGGTCGATATGAGTAGCAAAAATTCTTTCCTGGAAGCGTCCTCTCATGAATTAAATGGTGTTTTCAAGAGACTGGCAGCAGTATCTCAGCTTAAGGGTACGAGAAATAAGGCTAGGAGAACGGTAGCCAGAGCATTTGAAGAGACCTTAGGACCGTGTACTACTGAGCTGGACAAAGAAATCAGGAACCACATGGAGCGATCTGAGATGTTCTGGTTAGAAGCGCAGAGAATTCAGAGCAGGAATGATCAGCGCTTCGACAGCATTGAGCAGTCACATAAGCAGTTAGAGAAGACTTTGGGGGATCTAGTTGGTCAGTTTCATCAATGGAAAAAGGGTAAGTTCCCGGTGACCACAGAAACCAACAGAGTTCTAGCTGTTGAGGTGACATTTGATGAGCCAGGAAAGGTGAAGTCCGTTCTTGCTACATGTACTTGCCATCTTGAGAATACGGTGGCCCGGGTTGAGGCACCGGAAGTAGTTGAGGTAGTACCTACACCGACACTTGAGAATCCGGTAGAAGCGAGAGTTGTGGAAAAGGAGATGGAAGTGGTCACACCTGGTTCTGCGATTCCAGTAGAGAAGGCGAATGCGGAACCAATTCACTTTACGGTGGATTCCACTACTCCTGTGATTCAAAGGGTGGAAAAAACATCAATGATGCGGATAGCTTTGACTTGGTTGTCGGCATTGGTAACTCGTCTGAGGTGACTGGTATTGTTGACACAGTGGCTGCCTGTAATCTGATGACTTTTGCTACTTACAAGGAGCTGAACTTGAAAGGATTGGAGCCCCGTAAATGCTTCGTTTTGCTAGCCAATGGAACAAGGACTAGGTTCATGGGTACAGTTGAAGATGTTCCGGTTAAACTGGACGGTTTTGTGTTTATGACAGATTTCGTGGTTGTGGAGTCATCTCGGGTTAAGGGAAAAGACATGGAGAAGGACATATTGCTTTTGGGGCGCCCCTTCATCAAATCTACCCGCATGATCGTTAATCTTCACGCTCGTACCTGCACTATTGAGGTACATGGCAAGCAACGCGAGTTGCGAGCGGCTACTATACCATATACTGTTGCACAGGTTGATACGAAGACATACATGGGAGCACACACCGGGCCACTCGACACCCACACTTACCTGCAGGGAGACAAAGGTGCCGGGAAGGCAGGGAAGCCCAAGAATTTTCAGAGTACCCGTTAGCCAACACGGAAGAGTCTTGTACATGACTTTAAAGGTACACTCACAGGCAAGTAACTTTCGATCACATTTCTATTTCTTTTCCGTCTTAGCTTGAGGACATGCTTGAGTTTCGGTTTGGGGAGGGGAATGTGCTTTTTAGTTTCTTGCCTGTGCTTCTTAGTATAGTATCTGAGTGTCTAGAGTTTTTCGTTTTTATTCTTTATGCATGTGTCGACTTCTCCCTCGTGTTCTAGAGTCCTTCGTGAGTTGTGAGTTGTTCTTCCAAGTCGAACGTCTATTGTGGATGATAAATTTTCTTGCTGCTTATGTTTTTCTCCCTCGTGTTCTAGAGTCCTTCATGAGTTGTGAGTTGTTCTTCCAATTCGAACGTCTATTGTGGATGATAAATTTGCTTGCTGCTTATGTTTCGTATGATATTTAGCTGGAAGTAGCGTAGTGGATTTAAAATCATATATGTCTGTTTATCTTGTAAATAATAAGTCTGTGTAGCTAATTAGTCCAAAAAGCCTGTGAGAAGCCTTGAGCCGATGAAAAAATATTATACTGGCAACTGTATTATTTGATTCCTGGGTTGTGCAAGTTTTTTACAAATTACTTGTGCCTTTTCATACTTATGTGTACTTAGTTTCGTTGGGGATGACGAACGGCATGCTTGTTTCTTTGGTTTTTTCCTCCTCCGAACCCATTCCAAGGAACAGGTTTGGGGAGGAGACTCTCTACCCCTGCGACTATTTACTTGTGCTGTTTATGCATATTTGCTATGAGTCTGTTTGTTGCTTCCCAAAGCTATCTGAATTTAAATCTTGGGGTGGATTTGTGGTCGAAATTGATCACCGTTAGTCATGTTAGGAATGTTCCAAATACTACCACATACCGGCGTGGCTGAAAAGCTACATGTCCGTGAGGTTGATGGCACGTATACCAAACTGACACGCACAAAAGTGCGGACTTTTGCAAAATGTACACACAAAAAATTGAGATAAAAAGAGCCCAATGAGGCCATGCATTGAATATACAGTGCAATCGTGGTTGAGTTTTGAAATGAATGATTTGAATAAGGGGAGCAGCATCAGCCTTCGATTTTTGAAAATTAAGTCGCTTGCCAAAGTCCCTTTCGACTTGATGAGATGAGTACAATAGCATAAGATAGTCTAGCATCTTTGTGACGAGAGTCATCTTCCCAGTTTACTTTTTTAGCGTATACCCTATTTGGAAACTTCCAAGAGAGTGAGAGTTACACTACCATCACTTGTGAGGGACTAGCTAGTTAAACTTAAGTGTTATTTACTTGAGAAACGTTCTTGTTTGACTTTTTGTGCACTATTCTGCCAAGGTTAGTTGAGTACAAATTTTTTTGCACCATGTGAATTTAATGTTTAGAATAGTAGATTCGGTCACTTGGGAGTTTAACTCTGTTATGTGCTATTTGTTCATTTTTGTTTCGAGTTTAGTTCTTGTCTTGGTTGTTTGTTTGCTCGAGGACGAGCAAAGGTTCGGTTCGGGGAGTTTGATGAGACGATAATTTAGAGTCTCATTCGGTCTTTTTTACCGTCTTTTTGTCATCCTTGAGTTTGGTTTTATTAGTTTTCCTCGAGTATTTTCACTTGTTTTGTTCTTCGTGCATTTTGTAGGTATTTGGCTAAATCACGCTAATGGAAGGAAAAATGGTGTATTTTACATGCATCTACAAGATATGGAGTTCCAATGCCCCAAATGGTTGCTAGAAGTGGAGCGGGAAGGCCAAAATATCAAGGATTGGAGTCAAAAGGAGTCAAAAGGGCAAAACAGTCATTCTAGGAAGAACTGGTGACGCCAGTTTTGTTTCACAAACGAACTGACTACGCCAGTTATTAAATTGGCGTACGCCAGTTTGTTTCGAAAACAAACTGGCGACGCTAGTTTGGCGCCTGGCGCATGCCAGTAATTGTTTCTTCGCCCAGATCGATTTACATCCTAATTCGTCGAGACTTGTGTTTTTCTCCTTATTAGGTTATACTTAGGCAATTTTTTCCATAACTTCTTTCACTCAATTTTTACATAGAAAAAGCTCCTAGACCTTGTTTTTGACATTGATTGATCTTGGAGCATGGTTTTCTCTTGTAACGAACCATCGACATCGAATTCTTAGTAAGTTGATAATTCTCTATTGCTTCCATACAATTGTGCTCGACTCATCTGTCAAATTGTATGCTCTTGCTTGCGATGATCGTTATGTTTATGCTTTGCTTATCCATGATTATGAATTCTTTCGTCTTTGCTTCAAGTATGAGTAGCTAAACCTCTCTGGAACTCGGTAGTTATGTGATGGTTATGCAGATTAGAATCTAGGGTTTATATTCGTTCATATAGGTTCG
This sequence comes from Plantago major, assembly GCA_026545765.1. Taxonomy (NCBI): domain Eukaryota; kingdom Viridiplantae; phylum Streptophyta; class Magnoliopsida; order Lamiales; family Plantaginaceae; genus Plantago; species Plantago major. The sequence continues at coordinate 62,747,703 of CM048844.1, read as the reverse complement.
TTTAATTTGAGATTTTCGTATAAACCTTCAATCCAATACGCTAGTTTGAAATATTCTAAATTGTTTTGGTTAAGAATCGTCGGTCTGATAAACCTGACGATTTCTCTAGTTTTAAATCTTCGAAAAACAACTTGGTTGAATTGGATTGATTGTTTTTCTGTACACCAACCGTGTGACAATTTGAACGATTACCTTAGTATCGAATTAGCATAACCGGATCATTGCTACCGTGTTCGCTTTCTATCATTTGATCAAACCGTTTATTTGTTTTAGTATTAATTCGTGTTTTAGAAGTAAAATCACTCAAAACCTACTTTTTACTCACAAACAAACGTTCTGCTCTATTTCATTGTGGTAGCTTAATTAATTCCCTAGAGAACGATACCGAGTTAGGCATAGTCTACAACTACAGCTTATTCTCTTAAGTTTTATAGAGTATAATTTGAGCTTATCAAATTTGGCGCCGCTGCCGGGGAATTAATTCCTACTGTAGCGTTTTGAGTGTTATTTTTTGTTTTTTTTCAACCTGAAGTTTAGTGCACTAACAAAAACTAAGAATATTTCAAGGCTTACGAGTTGTGTAGCTTTAACAACCGGAGCTGACCTATGGAGCTTACATGCAACCCGGTGAGGTTAAGGCTGGCAAAGCAGCGATTGTTCTGTCTGATGAAGCCAGGAATTTGGAACTCAAGGCTCACCACTTCCATAATCTTCCCAAATTCTACGGGATGACAAATGAGGATGTGATAACATTCCTCAAGGAGTTCGAATTACTGATTCAAGGGATTCCATTGACAGCAGGAAGGGTAACTGTTAGGAATATCTGTTTAGATTTTGATCAGCAACCTAATGACTTATCTTAGCTCAGAAAGGTGGTTAGTACTGTTGGTTTACTTGAACACTGTAAAAGAGGAAGATCACTAAGTATGTTAGTCTAGCAAATCTTGTATAGGATGTTAGGTCTCTGAATGTAATTTTTATATGTTTGAAGAAGACCAAGAAGAAGGCATCCGGCAGAAGTGTTCAACAAATTTAAAGATTTGAAGACTGCACAAGATTGCTGAAGATGAAGGTCATCAGATACCTATGTCCAGATATCTTGAAGAAACAATTATTTTTCAATAAACAGGATTCACAAAAGATATCTGAGAACACAAGGTTTCTGAACGAGGAAAAGTGCCCACATAAACCTACACTCAGATACCCTGGATAAAACTATGTTTCCGGGAAAAAATATTTTTACAGGTATCTGGAGATGTGAAGGTCTCTGGAAAGGGACATGCAATGCTTCAGAAAACGTGCATAGTTCCGTTGGCACTACAAAAAAAAATAGTACAATGCAATAAATGCGCAGATAGAGACATCTGAACAAAAGAGGAAATCTCTGAAAAGAGACAACGTCTTCTGCAGTACTATTTACAGATATCAATAGTTTGAATTTCATTAAGCCTAACGGATACTATTCAAACAGCATGATTTTCAACTATAAATATCAACACTTAGAATGCTTGAAACACACACCATGAACTTATACTGAACACATAGAACGAACTTATTCATTCAAGCATACAAGCCTTCAACCTACTTACTCTTTAGCATACAGTTGCGACTAAGCTCTTGAATTCTAAGTAGCACGAAAGTTCTAAGTGTCCTGATCCTTAACAAGCATTGCTATCTGTGAAGGAGTTGAATAAAAAGATCAAGTATCTGAGTTTCATTCTCCAGAACATTTAACATTGACTTGGGTCAGTAAAGAACATATCAGCACACATTGTGAAGTGTGTTAAGTGATTCTTGTTCTATAGAGTATTCCTAAATAACTGAAAAGTTAGTAAGACTACTCACCTGACAAACCATCATAACCAACACCTTAAACGGCGTGGAGTACAGGAAGTACTTAGTTTGGAAAACTAAGGAATAACTCCAAGGTTACTGAGCATAGGAAGTACTTAGTTTGGGAAACTAAGGAACAACTCAAAGGTTTCTGAGTATAGGATGTACTTGGCTAGGAGCCAGGGGAACACTTGGTTGGGAACCTAGTGTATTTAGGAATCGAGAGAAGATATTTGTAAGGTGAACTCATTCATCTGTCTTAGTGGATTCCAGGTCTGAGAAAGGCCGAAGTGGACTAGTTGAAGGATTACGCCACCTTCAGATACCACTATAAAAGACGTGTTATTTACTTTCAGCAATTTACTTATCGTTCTCTTTATCCTGCTAAGTATTTAAACACATTATATCTTGCTGAGCATGTGCACTTATCACAGAAAAGTCTTCCGCTCTCTGAAATTAAGTATCAGATATCTTCACAGATATCTGAGAAATTGTGTTTATCGACAAAAGTTGTAAAAGACTATTCACCCCCCCCCCCCAGTCTTTTCCTTTGCCGTTGTCTGGACCAACAAGTGGTATCAGAGCAGGAGGTTCCCAAGCCTTCTGCACTGAACCTAGATCTTAGATAAGTGCCCACTAACTGCTTTTCACACAGGTGCGTCAACCAATGGAAGAACTACTGGTCAAGTTGTTTATGAGCCAAAGCCCAGACAGCTCTAGACAAGGGAAGATGCCAAGAGAAATTGACTAGATGGTCAGGCTCGCAATATCATCATACGTTCCACTCCAGAGCACATACAGTGTAAACTGTGGGGTTTAAAAAACGCCGAAAGTGGCCTGGCAACTGATTGAAGAAATCTGTGCCGGCACTGAGAAAACAAAGGAAAATAAGTTCGAAGTTTTGAATCTTAAATTCCAAAACTTTAAACAAGGTTCCACAGAGACTCTTGAAGAACTAGATTTCCGATTTACAACACTGATGAGTGAAATGGCTGCACAGTGAGAGATACTCTAACTCTGAAAAGGTTAAGACTATCGTGAGCAGCTTGAATCAAAACTGGGAACATACTTAGTACTTTTATTTCAACCAAGGAATGTCAAATATCACTCCAGTAGAACTCTTTTCTCATTTAGCTACTGTCAACTATGAAACCACTCAGAGAGAACAAATGATTGCTGAGAAAGTTTTACAATGTTGCGTTAGTAACACAAGGTACTTCTGAAAAGAAGGATACCAAAGAAATGACTGAGGAAGATGCTCTTGCTGTGAAGCAAATGAGAAAATATGTCAGTCGGGAGATTGAGAGAAGAAAAGCCAAAGAGAAGCTAAAAAAGCATCTAGGCTCAAACTATCACCAGTACAAAAATATGCCGCTGTCAAGCTCGCTGAACAAGCTGGCTCAGCAAGAATCTGGTACTGAGGAAGCAGAAATCAGAAATGATATCTGTTTCTATTGTCAGAAACCTGGTGATTTTAAAAGAGACTGCCCTGTTTTCGATAAGCTAAAGACAAGTGACAAGAAAGATAGAAGAAACTTCAAGAGAGGTCCTTGGACTCCAAGAACGCCTTCATTGATGTGTTAATGAATTTCTCCTACCACTCTACGTCCAACTTTGCCGACTCCAAGATAGCCTTCAACTTGGCGATGACGATGTCCTTCTTCTTCAATTGGGTCTCTGCCCGCTTAGCCTTCTCCGCGCTCATCCGCTGATGCAGCCAACGCCTTATGCAGGTCTTCCTCAATAGTGGCCCGCACATTGGTCTTCCACTGCATGACCTTGATCATGCATCCGAGCTATAAGATGTCCGCATAGTCAGAAGTTATATTTCTAACATAAAAGCTGAAACCAAAGAAAGAAAAACACGCGAGAGTCACTTACCCTTTGATGTAGCTCATGGATCTCTCCGACCCGTTGAACCTCAAGGAGTCCGCGAATTCGTTCATACTCCACGTCAAGGGCCGCTTGGTTGGATAACGGCAGAACAGCGGAGAAAACCTGCCTCTTCGATGCAGGAGAAGCATCCGAGGTTGCACCCCTTTTCTTGCCAGAGACGATCGCATCCCACATCAACACGTCCCGCGGAGACGCGGACGCAGTAGAACCACCAGGCCCAGTAGTCCTCGGAGCACCTGCGGTTGGTGGCTTCGACGCAGTGGCACTACGGGTCGCAAGACCTTTGCCCTTGTCGGGCACCTCCAATATCTGTGGATCTTCACCCGCCTTCTTCCTCCTCTCTTCTTTAGCGGCAAATAGTGCCACATTTTTGGGGTCCGCCATAGGCAAACACGTGGAAGTGTTGATGATCTTGGCCCTCTGGCCAGTGGCAAGCTCAAGGGCTTGCTGCTCCCTCTGTTGCTTCTTCTTTTCACGGAGGGTCAACATTATATACTCGAACCAGTAAGCTTGCGAAAGGAACAAACGATGTCAGGAACGGATCTATAAAACTACAAACAACAGTCTCATATGACAATTATATATGACACTTAAAAGAAAGAAAGAAAACATAAACCCTAAAGAATCCTTACAGAAGTCGGTCTTCCCTCCAACCTCAACGACGTCAGTCAGTCAACACAAGTAAGGCAGCAGTTGACAAATCAATCCGTGGAACGGATAAGTTGGTGGGTTATTTTTCTTGTGGATCTCCGCCACCCACGGAGCCACATTTTTGGGAAGAGGGCGCCAATCCGGAATGCTTTCCCTCAAAATTTTTTTGGACAACCCCCACTGTTCTCGTCTCCTCGCGAAGACGTACTTTTCCCACCATTTCGATCCGAGTGAGGAGATAGGATCAGAGATGAAGTTGTACGACTTCCTATTTACAAAAGTGTAGAAGAAGGGATTTCCCAGACTAAAGGTTACATTGAACAACTGCCGGAAGTTTTCAAAGTTTACACTTTGCCCCTTCTTCGCACAGAAGACCGCAAAACAGATAAGGTTTCCCAAGGATTTGGGGATAACCTGGCTCGGACAAATCCCGATGTGATTCAAGATATGCTTGAATTTGGACGCGATGGGAATCATCCACCCACAGTAGAACGCTGCTTCATGCACGCACATATATCCAGCTGGTGGATTGTAGAAAGCGTGCCCGGGAACTGGAACCATAATCTCGACGGACTCGGGAATTTCCCACTTCCGTCTCCACTCCGGGATATCCTCAGGCTTCACCTTGGACGGACAGGTGGGGAGCAAACCATCCACGTTCAGTTCACCATATGGGTCAGCTATAATGACAGAAGACGCAGGACGAGGGAATTTAGTCCGTGCCGCCTGAGCTCCGCGACCCGCAACCAATGGCGGATTAAGTTGAGCGGGCACTCCCGGGTGCAAAACAATCTGGCGCCCAGAGCGTCCCCACGGACGAGCAGCTTGAGGGGATTCCTCCTCTTCCTCCTCGTCATCTTCTCCTTCTTCCTCCTCTTCTTCTCCAACTTCGTGTCTCCCGGATGTACTTGGATTGGTCAAAATGGTTTCCATCACAACACGGTCCTCCTCCCAGCCTCGAACATCTCTATATTCTCTGCCTCACGATCAGTGTCACCTCCTTGTTTCGTCCGAGGCACACTCATACCAGTAGGCATGCCACCACTGCCAATGGTCCGAGATTGGACTCGTACCTTTGTTCTCGCGACATCTGTCTGGCTTCTCAGAGCCTTGTTCCGGGTAGTGACAGAATCTCGGACCCCATGCCCAGCATCTGAGTCTCCAGTAGAGATAACTTCCACAACGTTCGCGTTATGTTCCTCCACATGAAGTCTATTTTGCGGAATCTCCAATTCCGGGTGGTCTAATACGGACGAGGTTACCGCACCAGACTCGGATCCTTGGTTTATTCCATCATTATAATCGTGAACTTCGTGTGGATTCTGACTATCGCTCTCGGACATCCTAGGGCACAAGGAAACGGATTAGAAAATGATATTGTGGTCGTCAGATAGTTCGTTTACGTATCTTATTAAGTCCCATGGTCCGAAAAAACCCTACTTTATTGTGTGTTCCTGTGGGTCATTGTCCCTACCTATTGGCACCTAGCTTGGAACACAAGGTCATGTCACAGGGGAATTCTACGTTCCAATTGGCACTATTATCTACCACACGAGGCAAGGTAATAGGAATCTCAACAAGCCCACTGCCGCTATATTTTACCATACATGGCACATTTACAGGGCAAATCTACAAGCCATATATACAAATTGGTACCATATTTCAACTACGGAACGCATACAATACTAGAGTCACCAAAACTCAGCATACGACACATTACTTGGCAAAAAACACCCTATCTATATAGCATACGAGCATGGAAATTCAACAAAGCATACATGCATCCGAGGAAGAAGAACAAATGCTCAGAATTTAGAGAAAGCCAGATTTACTTACTTGATAAAGTAGCTGGAGAAAGATTGATGGACGACGAAGCCTTGCTAGCTCTCCGACAAAGACTTGCACGGTAGATCTGATTACTCACTGGAAACTTTGCTTGCTCGGAAGTTAGTTACTTGCTCGGATTTCATAGGAATTTCCAAGATTCGATTTGGCTAAAGTGTGACAATGACAGGTCTGGCGAAATATTTATAGAGGGATAATTGTGGAAGACGAAGCGTCACATCACTTAGCTTTTAAACCCAGCCGTTGATCATTTCAATCCAACAGTTGCGTTGGTTCACAGTTGGTGAAAATACATTGTACGCCATTAAATTCAATTCCCCATTATCTCGGGATCCTCACTCATGGGCTGGATGGACGACTTATTGGGCCTCTTGGATCACTATTCATCGGCCCAAGTGGACCATTTCACATATCCAGCCTAACGGATTGCTTCCTACAGACTCTTCCACAAGAGACTTCTTTGAATCCTAAAACCGTACTCGCACCTTAATATATCTCGGATACAAATACCTTTTCCTTCTACAATACGAGATTTTTCCTATACCGGACTGTACAAAGAAGGGGGGGGGGGGGAGAGATATATTAATTTCCTGAAACACGGATATGGATTTTTTACATGAAAAGAAGGGATTTTTCTCCCTCACATTTAACCATTCGGACACGCTCCTAAACAAACTTGTTCCTTTACTCCTAGTTCCACAATTATCTTCTACTATGATACTTGGAAACTAGGGGGACATATGTTGATACGGATATATGTCCAATCCGTTAAGGGTGCCATAGAGCATGTCCTAGATGGAATCAAGGCTAAACTAGCCAATTTAGTACTTATCCGACCTTGGCTAGTCCGCCTTGAGGAAAACCATCCGGGTCAACCAGTACGCTCAAGTCAATACCCTTTTTCAGCTGGCCCGACCTAGCTAGGTGCACGACTTCCAAACCTGACAAGAGGTCACATGGTCTCACCAAGAACAGGACACTATCAGTCCTAGGATGCCAAACGGACCGGACGAGATAAACTCGGACGCCACCTTAACAATAAGACCAAACGTATACACTGGAACCTCCAAGATACTTCCGAGCAGCTAGTATCTCGGACCATCACTGAGCTACCTAGGAACAGACCGACTCAATAGAGCTCGGATCATTCTAAAAGGTCTCACACGGATCCCTCAGCGAGAATAGTACTGTGAGGGGGAAAAGGACCAATCTACCCTCCCAAGCCCATCTAATAGTGTTGGACCCTCACACACTATTGGGCCATGGACCAAGGGTGCATTGTTGTCCAAATCCTGAACGTACACTTGACATCAACTTATGAACCTCTTCATATGTATATGATAACTATAAATATACCACAAGGTCCAAGACCTTAAAAAAAGGTATTCTTGACATTATAACCTTCCTCATAACTACTACATTGAGAGCCTTCCTCTCTCTCCTGAGTAAAGTCTCTTTCCGGTTTGACATCTAGCGAACCGGGTTACCTATCTATACCCTCCCCCCCCCCCCCCACTTAGTCTTTTCAGGTGTCCCGGCTCGGACCAAGTCACTAGGTCGGACTTCAAGTTGGAGGTAGACCTTAGATTAGGGACTTGTAGTAGTTTAGTTAGTATTTGAGGCCAAGTACTAAGTACTAACAACCCCTTTGGGTTTTCTCGAAACTAGATGTCTCAAAAATACATTTTTAATTCGAAGTTCAATCAACCAAAATAGTTCAATATGAGCGTAAAATAGGTTTTATACTACAAACCATATTTTGTGAATAAAATTTGACACAAACTAACTCTATCGAGTGTATCACAAAAAGGTGTACTACCCCCCTTTGAGTTTATTGAAGACAAGAGGTCTCGGAAAAACATTTTTAAATCGAGGTTCGATCAACCAAAATATTTCAATATGGGCGTAGAATAGTTTTTATACCTCAAACCATGTCATATGAATAAAATTTGACATAAACTAACCCATCGAGGGCTTCACAAAAATTCATGTCCTATAACCCCTTTGAGTTTTCTCAAAAACTAGATGTCCCAAAAATACATTTTTAATTCGAGGTTCGATGAACCAAAATGGTTCAATATGTGCGTAGAATATGTTTTAGACCATAAACCATGTCATGTGAATAAAATTTGACACAAACTAACTCCATCGAGTGTTTCACAATAAATCGTGTGCTACCCCACTTTGAGTTTTATTTAAGAAGACTAGAGGTATCGGAAATACGTTTATAAATCGAGGTTCGATCAACCAAAATAGTTCAATATGTGCGTAGAATAGTTTTTATACCACAAACCATGTCATGTGAATAAAATTTGACACAAACTAACCCATGGAGTGTTTTCACAAAAAACTGTGTACTAACCCCTTTGGATTTTCTCGAAAACTAGATGTCTCAAAAATACATTTTTAATTCGAAGTTCGATCAACCAAACTAGTTCAATATGTGCGTAGAATAGGTTTTATTCCACAAACCATGTTATGGGAATAAAATTTGACACAAACTAACTCTATCGAGCGTTTCACAAAAAATCGTGTACTATCCCATTTGAGTTTTATTGAAGACAAGAGGACTCGAAAATACGTTTTTAAATCGAGGTTCGATCAACCAAAATAGTTCAATATGTGTGTATAATAGTTTTTATACCACAAACCATGTCATGTGAATAAAATTTGGCATAAACTAACCCATCGATGGTTTCACAAAAAATGATGTCATATACCCCCTTTGGGTTTTCTCGAAAACTAGATGTTTCAAAAATATGTTTTTCATTCGAGGTTCAATCAACCAAAATAGTTCAATATGAGCGTAGAATAGGTTTTATACCACAAACCTTATCATGTAACTAAAATTTGACACAAACAAACTCTATCGAGTATATCACAAAAATGGTGTACTACCCCCTTTGAGTTTTATTGAAGACAAGATGTCTCGAGAATACGTTTTTAAATCGAGGTTCGATCAACCAAAATAGTTCAATATGTGCGTTGAATAGGTTTTATACAACAAACCATGTCATGAGAATAAAATTTGACACAAACTAACTCTACCGAGTGTTCACAAAAAATCGTGTAATACCCCTTTGAGTTTTATTGAAGACACGAGGTCTCGATAAAACGTTTTTAAATCGAGGTTCGATCAACCAAAATAGTTCAATATGTGCGTAGAATAGTTTTTATACCACAAACCAAGTCATGTGAATAAAATTTGACATAAACTAACACATCGAGGGTTTCACAAAAAATCATGTCCAATACCCCCTTTGGGATTTCTCGAAAACTAGATGTCTGAAAAATATGTTTTTAAATCAAGGTTTGATCAACAAAATAGTTCAATATACGCGTAGAATAGTTTTTATACCATAGACCATGTCATGTTTATAACATTTGACACAAACTAACCCAATGAAGTGTTTTCACATAAAACCGTGTACTAACCCCTTTGGGTTTTCTCGAAAACCAGATGACTCAAAAATAAGATTTTTAATTCGAGGTTCGATCAACTAAAAAAGTTCAATATGTGCGTAGAATAAGTTTTATACCACAAACCATATCATGTGAATAAAATTTGACACAAACTAACTCTATCGAGTGTTTCATAAAAAATCGTGTCCTACCCCCTTTGAGTTTTATTGAAGACAAGATGTCTCGGAAATACATTTTTAAATCAAGGTTTGATCAACCAAAATAGTTTAATATGTCCGTAGAATATTTTTTGTACCACAAACCATTGATGTGAATTAAATTTGACACAAACTAACCCATCGAGGGTTTCACAAAAAATCATGTCCTATGGCCCGTTTGAGTTTTCTCAAAAACTAGATGTCTCGAAAATATGATTTTAATTCGAGGTTCGATGAACAAAAATAGTTCAATATGTGCTTAGAATAGGTTTTATACCATAAACCATGTCATGTGAATAAAATTTGACATAAAATAACCCATTGAAGGTTTCACAAAAAATCACGTCCTATACCCCCTTTGGATTTTCTCGAAAACTAGATGTCTCAAAAATACATTTTATTGGTCCAGATAACGGCAAAGTAAAAGACAAGAGGGGCAGTTTCTCAGATATCTGTAAAGATATCTGATACTTAATTTCAGAGAGCGGAAGACTTCTGAGATAAGTGCACGTGTTTAGCAAGATAAGTGTAAGTACTTTGCAATATAAGTAAAACAAGTAATAAACTGCAGAACGTAAATAACACACGTCTTTTTATAGTGGTATCTGAAGGTGGCGTAATCCTTCAACTAATCCACTTCTGTTGAGGGATAAACCTCAAACACTAACTAACTAAACTACTACAAGCAACACGGTCTGTACCCCGCCTCCGACTTGAAGGTCCGATGGATTGCTCGTCCGAACCAAGTCACCTGAAACGACTAAGTGGGGGGGGGGGGTTAGAATTGGATGCCCGGATTGCTTGTGTCAATCCGGTAAGAGACTTTACTCAAGAGAGAGTTGGGAGCTCTCAATGTAATAATTATGAGGGAGTTATTGTTTTCGTATTGCTTATCACTTACCCTAAGGTCTTGGACCTAGAGCCGTATTTATAGTTATCACATACTCATGAGGTAGCTCATGAGATGATGCCAAGTGTACGATCCAGATTTGGACACCAATGCTACCTTTGGCCCATGGCCCATTAGTGGACAGTGATCCAATACCGATAAGTGGGCACAGGAGTAGTTTGGACCTTTTCCTCTGAGAGTCTTATTCACTTTGTTGGGTTCGTGTTAGTCCCTCGACGGACACATGCCTTGGTTGATCTGCCCTTGGGTGACTCTGGATGTCCGAGCCAAGAGTCCCACGGAAGTATCTCAGTGGTTACATTATACGTCTGGTCTTAGAGTAATGGTGGCGTCCGAGGTTCTCTCGTACGGTCGGTTAGGCATCTCTGTACTGACCTGGTCAGGTTTACAAGTCCTTTCCTTAGCTAGCTCGGACTAGCTGTGGGGAAGTAGTGGCTTCGGCGTACTAGTCGATTCACTTTGGGCGGACCACGTGAGGTCGGACCAGTACTGAATTGGCTAGTTAAGCCGTGATGCACTTTAGGACACGCTCTATGGCGCCCTTAACGGATTGGACATATTCCCGTATCAACATATGTACCCCCAGTTTCCAAGTATCTTAGTAGAAGATAGTTGGTAACTATGAGGGATTAGTCGTGTATGTGGAACGTGTCCGAATCGTTAATTAAGAGAAAAGGGCCAAAATCCTTTTTGATCCGTCGTCCGTGTCCTCAAGGATTCAATATATCTCTTTCCCCCTTTTCGTCTGATCGAGTTATCGCATAATCGGGGAGAGGAAAAGGTATTTGTATCCGAGATATATGTGTCCGAGTACGGTTAGGATCTGATGTAGCTGTGTGAAAGCTGTCAGTTGGGCCGATTGTTGAATTTGTCTTCTTCAAAAGCCCAAGAGGCCCAATAGGTTGTCCGTTCGGCCCACGGGAGAAAGATCCTGAGTAAAGAGACGCGACCGTTGGATCAGGACGACATCAACGGTTGGGGCGCCCAGTCCGATTGATGTGACGCGTCTGTCCAGCATTAAATGCGATGTTCTGGCAGCCATCCATTCACGAAGCGGTACAACCCTTGGATTGGAGAGGATCAATGGTTGGGATTCAAATCCAAGCGACGTGACACTTGGCTATCCCATAATGCCCTTATAAATAGTCAGGCCATCAGTCATTTTCACACTTTAGCAATCTCGAAACTCAGAGCAATCTTTAAGCAATTCAAACAACGCAAGGTCGATCCGAGCAACTGGGACTTGTTAGACTTTCGGGCCATCAAGCTGAGATCTGTAACCTCGGTGCATTACCCCAGATCGATTATCCGTGGAAGTTCTCTATTTGGATATTTAGCAAGTAAGTATCCTTCTTTGGCCTCATTTAAATTGCCTGTATTCGCTATACACCTATTGCATGTCTAGTGTAGCTTCCCTTGCTGCTTCCGTAATTGCGCATGTCTTCAGTAATTGACTTTTGCGATACCTTTGGTTTAGACAATAATTGATGTGTTTCTGCTGCATGCTCATAATATGCCAATTTTCTTCGTTGATGTCTTGTACTCTCATTTGATAAGTCCTGTCCGACACAACCTGTCTTGACCATGCATGTTTACTTGTAAATCAGTGTGGGTTGTGGTATTTGGCCATAAAGTTTCTTCTTTTGTCATCGTGCCATAAGGGGCAGATCATGGTGCCAATGGCACATTGCATCTTAGGTGTCTTGGGGTCCCTGGCCTTCTGTGTGTAGAAAATCTTAGGGTTTAGACTTTTTCGTGGACCTCTGGACTTAATAAGACATATAAATGAACTCTCGGACAATAAAAATCATCGTTTCTGATCCGTTTCCTTCTGCCCTAGGATGTCCGGGAGCGATAGTCAAAACATTCGCGCGGTGCGGGATCATCAGGATGGAGCAGGTTTGGGCGATGAGTCCGTGGATCTGAGCATGTCCGTAGGAGACTTTCTTGTGGACGTCCTTTCTTCCAGAGATTCCGACGCTAGGCACGGAACCCACGAAACAGATAACCCCCGACAGACAGGCTAGTGATCGAAGGCGATGTTGATGAGGCGAGAGCGTTGGTCCAATCTCGGACTATAGGCGGTGTGGGAGGGCCTATAGACCCGAATGGGCTTCAACTCGAACGGGCAGGCGACAGCGAGCATGAGGCTGATGACGTGGAGATGTTCGAGGCCGGAGTGGAGGACCGTGTTCAGGTAGAAGCAGGTCCGTCCAAGCCAAGCACGTCCGGAAGACCCGAAGGCCTCCTCGAGGACGAAGAAGATGGTGAGGAAGAGGAAGGTGAGGGCGAGGAGGAAGAAGAAGAAGGATCTCCTGTCACTCGTCCCTCTAGACGATCCAGTCGGCGGATTGCATTACATCCCGCTGCGCCCGTTCAGTCCAATCTTCAAATGATCGAGGGTCGTGGTGCGAAAGCTGCCCGAGTAAAGTTTCCGCGTCCTGCGTCCGCTGTTACCATAGTGGATCGGTTTGGAGAATTAAACGCGGACGGGCTGCTTCCTACGTGTCCATCCAGGGTTAGGGCGGAGGACATCCCCGAGTGGAGGCGGAAGTGGGAGATCCCTGATTCCGTCGAAATCATGATTCCCGAGCCTGGTCACGCCTTTTACAATCCGCCCGCCGGGTATATGTGCGTGCATGAGGTAGCCTTCTCCTGCGGATGGAAAATTCCCATTCCCACAGAGCTGAAAAACATCCTGAACCATATTGGTATAGGTCCGAGTCAGGTTATCCCCAAGTCCCTGGGTAACCTTATTTGCTTCGTAGTCTTTTGCAAGAAGAAAGGGCAGCCTGTAAACTTCGAGAATTTTAGGCAGCTATTCCATGTCTCGTTCAGTCCGGGGAATCCACTATTCTACACTTTCATGAATAGGAAGCCCTACAACTTTATCTCGGACTCCATCTCGTCATTGGGGTCAAAGTGGTGGGACAGGTACGTTTTCGTACGCATGGCCCTGAGACCAGGAGAGTCCGAGAGGCGAAAAATGAAATGCCCACAAAGTTTCTGAGGGAGAGCATCCCGGACTGGCGCCCTCTTCCAAAGAATGTGGCTCCGTGGGTGGCGGCCATCCACAAGAAGCATGACGCCTACTTACCGTTTCACGGATTGATCTGACCACTTCCCTACCTTTGCGGACTAACGGTGAGGTAGAAGTGGGAGGAAGACGGACTTGATGAGACTCATTTGGAGACTTAGACATTCTCCCTTCTTTTCATAATACCTTATTTTGTTCACAAGTGTCCGCAATTTCGATAATTTTCTTTAGTTCGTCTGTTTCTAACGCCCTTGGTTTACTGTGCAGCTTACTGGTTTGACTACATCATGTCAACTCTCGGAGAGAAGAAGAGGTTGCAGAGGGAACAACAGGCCCTTGAAGTCGCAGCTGGTCAGAGGACCAGGATAATCAATACTTCCGCGGGTCTGCCCATGTCAGATCCGAAAAACGCTGTTGTGTTTGCCGCCGAAGAGGAAAGGCGGAGCAAGGCCGGTGAAGACTCCCAGGCCTTGGCGGTGCCTGATAAGGGTAAGGCTCACGCTGGAGTGCCACCGCCAACACTCGAGCTCCACCCAAGACGTCTTTTATGGGACGCCATTGTCTCGGGACGAAAGAGGGCAAGCTCGGAAGCTCTGCCGCAAATAAGAGAAGAAGCTTGTCCGTCCCTTCCTCAGGACCAAGCCGCTCTGGACAAGGAGTACGAGCGTGCTTGAGGACTCCCAGAAATGGAGCGTGTCGGAGGGTTGGATGCTCTGTATCAGCGGGTAAATAATCTGTCCTTAATTTACTTGCTTTGTTCTTAATGTGACACAAATATAACTTGTATCTACTCGGATGTTTCCCCAGCTTGGGTGCTTCATCAAGGCCATGCAGTGGAAGGCTAGTGAACGGGCCACCATCGAAGAGGACCTTCACAAGGCTGTGGCCACATCCGCGGACGAGGCGGAAAAAGTGAAGCAGCTGGAGATGAGGTTGAAGGAGGAAGAGGTGAGGGTCCATAAGTTGAAGACCAGCTGGGAGAAGATCAAGGCGGAACTCGACCACCAGGAGAGGTTCGTCGACAAGGCGATGCGGGCTTTCCTGGATTTTAAGAATTTCCTGGTTGAAGGCCTCCGATATGTCCGTCTTTACGCTGGCCGTGACTTCTTGAATTCTGCTTCTTTCAAGTTCCTGATGGCGGACAAGTCGGATGCCGCCCGGCTGGATGGGTTTGTGTCCGCGATCGGACAGCTGCAGTCCAAGGGACTGCTTCCACCAGACTTTGACTGGAAGGCGGAGGGATTAATCCCTTCTGCGGATGCGAATGGTGTCGAAGTGCCCGTCGATAGCGTCTCGGACGAGCAGTTGGCTGCGTGTGAGTTCGTGGAACTGGTCACCCATGAAGGTGAGATTGAGATCCAGAACGGCAGGCCTTTCCTTCCGAGGTTCGTCCCGGAAGCTCTTCTGAAAGTGGGCCTTGTACCCTTTGATGATTATCGAGCCTTCCTGCAAAAGTGGTTTGCCCTTCCTGTCCGCGTTCTCGATCTTCCCGCTGATTTTGACCTGTTCGCCCACGCTCAAGCTCTTGCTGCGGAAGCCACCGATCGGCCCGAAGCTGAGGAGGCTGGTCCAAGCCAGACTGGGGCCTGAAGAGAAGTCCGGGGTATGCCCCATTAGAAATTCTGTATTTACTGGCTTTTCCTGTTGTATTTGCATCTTTTGATAACTCGGATTATCTTTCAAATTCATGACAACATTCCGTATTTTATCCGATGATACGAACTTCTTATGCTTCCGAGCGTTTACTTGCCCTCTTCTTCGTTCCTTTCTTTATCCGCTGCTCATAAGTCGAAGTTATTGTAAATTACCCATCTCTTAAGCGCACGGGTCGCTGGAGATGGTATCTGATGTAGAAATCAGACTATCATCTTTTCGATACCCGGACGGTTCGTCCCTTGGGATGCGAGATTCTTCTAGAAGGGGGAAGGTGAAACAGTGGAATAGTTATTATGACTACGTCTTTTCATCTTCTTAGTCGTCGGATGATTGACAGATGTCGAAATCTGAAAGACTCATTGCCACTATAAATAAGGGTGTGGTAATTCTCCCTTTTTCACTGTTGTACTTTCCCTCATTCCCTCTAGTCTTGATAATGTCGGAATCGAGCGATGATGAGTACGGTCACTGGGTGAATTGTGCGTGCGGAAACATGCATCCGCCCATCTATCCGGGCAGGGGAACTTGGCGTGATCCGGTCGTCCTGGATTATGAAGGTGAGCCCCCTCAATGTCCTGGAATAGCCAGGAGACTGGCTGAAGAGGAGCGTGAGCGGACGCTGAAGCTGATTCGCAGGAGAATTCGGATGCAGCAGCACGCTCGCCAGGCCCAGGGCGGTGGCTCAGAATCCCAAGGTTCAACTTCTGGGCAATGGTGACGTTCAAGGCGGGGTATGCCCCGTGGTAGCATGTAACTTTTTCTTTGGCTTTTGTCGGACTGTAATATTTGTACGTAGATGTTCGAATAATTTTTTATATAATTCGAACTATTTTCCCTCGAGTGGAACCTCCGTCTTCTTGCATGCCTCGTTGGCCAAAACCGATGCATATTTTTTGTAAAGAATGGCTAAAAAACTCGGTCGTAGTTGATGGGCCTATTTGGGCTTGACTGGATAAATCCGTCTGGCCCAACACTGTTCAACCCAAATGGATAGTTTAAGCCCATTGTCGACGTCGAGTTCGACGGTGTCGACGCACATTGGTTCGCCACTTCTATAAATACTGCGGAACTCTCTTGGCCTCAGTTGTGCAAATCCAACTTCCACTTTGCAAATCTACTCAAAAAGCAAAAAGACGGTTTCTTGAATAGTTTTCCCCTCTTGACTCCCGTCCACTCTCAAATCGGCATTTATCCTGAGTTTGAGAGTGGAGTGGGTCTAGAGGGGAAAATCGTTGAAGATCGGTCACCGAAAAGCATAGATCTCAGTTTGAATGTATATCTGCTCATTTCCCCTACTTTCTTCCAACCCTACTTTAGTGGTTCAAATCTCTCTTACATTGGAAATGGTTTCCGGGTTGCAAGAGAGTTTGAATGTCTAAAGCCGGTGAGGCGGAAATCTCTTCCTGTCTGCACTTTGTTTTCCCCGGATACCAGACTTGCCTTCCATGTTTCAGTGGTATCCCGATGGATTCCGGCATGCTTAATCATTTTCTTGTGTGCAGGTAGATTGAGTTCCTGGTTTCCGCGGAAATCGGGCCCTTCCGCTTTGACCCGGAGGAAGCTTTTTCTTACGGGGAAGGACCTTTGCTGGGAGATGACGTATCTCCAGAAGCATTTTTTGCCTTTTTCCCGTAGTGTCCGGATAAAGATCCGTGATTGCAAATTGTACAGACAATATTAAGTGTAATTCGTCTAGGTGCGAACGAAATCTCTTGCTTTCTTTGTAGCTAATCGAACATTAGAAATCGAAAGATAGAGGTTGTATTGATTTGTCGGAAATTCAATTACAACTTGGGGGCGCTATGGCCAATGGCAAAAGGATCAAAAGGAAAGAATCGACGGTTCCGTAATGTATGGTTGATATTGAAATGATCAATCAACATGACGGGCTCATGCAATTTTCTTCAAGCATAGAACTTCGAGGTTTCTAGCATTCCACGGACGCCGAGGAGACGTCCGTTCTCATCTTCTAACACATAATCGCCATTTACTTTGGCCCCAACAATCTTGTAGGTCCTTCCCACTGGGCTTGAGTTTTCCAACATTGCTCAAGATGTCGGCCCGTCGAGCACTAGGTCCCCGACTTGCAAGTTTGCTTGAACGCTTCTGTTGTAGGCTCGGCGGCGGTTGCTCGATACCTATGGATGTTCGCCATTGCATCGACCTTTTCGTTTCAAACATGTCCAAATCGAATATCCGAGCTTCGCCTTGTCTTCAAACTCTTGGATTCTCAAAGTTTCAACAAGAACCTCGATGGTATGATCGCCTCAACCATACACCAAAGAGAAAGGAGTTTTTTGGTCGCAGTCAGGCAAGGTGCGATGCGCCATAGCACGCTTCCGTGTCGTCCTTGACTTTCTTGCGAGGTTCTCAATCGCTTCTCGAGGATTTTGACTATTGTTTTGTTTGTGGACTCACCGTCCATTGGCTTATGGGTATCCAATGATGTAAATCGTTGCTCGATTTTGAAGGACGCCACCATTCCTTCAAATTTATGTCCCGAACGAGCACCATTGTCCGAGACGAGAATCAAGCGTGCCAAACGACAGATGATATTCTTCCGATAAAGGTTCGACTCGACTCTCAGAATGGTCGCAATTTCGGCTTCTACCCATTTGGTAAAGTACTCCACAGCCACAATGAGAAACTTCTTCTGCTGGGTACCCCTAGGAAATGGTCCGACAATGTCGATACCCCACTGATCGAACGGGCACGCTATGATTGACGGAATCATAGGGTTCGTCGGGCGATGTGGGATGTTTGCGTAGTATTGGCAATCCTGACATCTCTGGGCGTGGTCCGCGGAGTCTTTACCGATGGTGGGCCAATAATAGCCTTGTCGTATGATTTTCTGAGCGAGGGTCCTCCCCCCGGAATGACTCCCACAAGTGTATCTCTTCAAGCACGGTCTGTGCTTCTTGAGGGTTCAAGCATCTCAGTTGGTCCCGGAGAAAGATCTTTTGTATAGATCATCGCCCAGTATAAAATACCGCTTGCTCTAGATCGCACACTCCTTGATTCCTTCGGATCGGCTGGTAGAGATCCGTCCTTGAGGTAGTTAAGAATGTCGGTCATCCAGTTCCTCCCCATGTCGAGTATCATGACTGCTGAACTGGAACTCATGACGGATGAGTCAGTGATGGTGAGTAGAATTACTCTCAGTGTCCAAAGCCAGAGCAGATGCGTATTTTGCCAAGGCGTCGGGCTTTCGCTCCAAACTCACAAACTTTTCCAGGGTGAATTCTTCGAAGTGGCTGGCCTCATTCTTGAGTAGCTCAAGATACTTGATCATTGAAGGACCCTTCGTGGCAAAATTTCCTGAAAACTGGGCTTGGACGAGCTGTGAGTCCATGTAAGCTTTGACCTTCCGCTTGAGAGACTTGGCCGCAATTTCCATTAAGAGCGCTTCATACTCCACCTCATTATTTGTAACTTTGAAGTCCAAGGAAACCGTGATAGTCGAGTTCACCAGCCTCTGGCTCCTAAGGTATTCCAATCCTCCCACTCTTCCGGTGGAAGAACCATCGACTTCAATGTCCAAATATCAGAAGGATGTTCCTTGATTTGGAGGTCTCCTGCGAGCTGCTGCAGTTCCGTTCTTGGTTCATTCCTTGATGATTTTCGTTCGATCTTTGTCCGAACTAGGTCTCGGGATCATCGCAGTAGAAACATTTGGTTGACCCAGTTTCCTCCTCGATGAAGGGAGGGTCGATTGAGGCTGGGCTTCCTCAAAGTTTTCTGGGTTAAACTTTGGAGAGGCCGGATTACTGATCGCATGTTTGGTGATTAAGCACTCGAACACCGCTTGTCGTGACTTTCTCAATCTTTTTCGGGTAATCTGCCAAGAAGTCGGCGAGGACTTGAGCCTTTTTGGTGAACTGGTAGCAAATGTCGTATTCGCTGAGCTCGATCGCCCACTTAGAGGGTCGTCCAGATTGGTCGGGCTTTCCTAGGACCTGTTTCAAAGGTTCCGTAGTTAGTACCACTATTTTGTGAGATTTGAAGTAAGGTTTTAACCGTTTGGCGGTGTAAACCAAAGCGTATGCGAGTTTCTCGATCTTCACATATCTTGTCTCCGCCCAAGCAAGGACATGAGACTTCCTATGAGCCGTTGTACCTCATTGAGGGTTTTCGGATGTGGTAGATCTAGGATCGCCTTGATTTTCTCAGGATTGGCGCTGATTCCCCTTTCCGTGACCATGTATCCGAGAAATTTTCCTCCCTTCACTCCGAAAGTGCATTTTTCCGGATTTAGTTTCATCCCGTACTTCCGCAGGATGGAAAAGCAATTGTTGAGATGCTCGATATGCTCTTCCTCAGTCTTACTTTTAACGAGCATGTCGTCCACGTAAACTTCCATCGTCTTTCCGATCTCATCCTTGAACATTTGATTTACCAGTCGCTGGTAGGTGGCTCCCGCATTCTTCAGTCCGAATGGCATCACCTTGAAGCAGTAAACTCCTCCTGCCGCGAAGAAGGCCGTTTTCTTAACGTCCTCCCTGGCCATCCGAATTTGATAGAAGCCTTGGTATGCGTCCATGAAGCTCAGCAGCGCGCATCCGGAGGTAGAGTCAACCAGTTGATCTATCCGTGGCAATGGATACGGATCCTTGGGGCAAAATTTATTCAACCTTGTGAAGTCGTTACACATCCGCCATTTGCCTGGCGATTTTTCGACCAAAACGACGTTGCAAACCCAGTCGGAGTAGCGGACTTCCTCGATGTGTCCTGCCTTTAGGAGTCGATCGACTTCGGTGGATATGATTGCATCCTTGATGGGGCCAAAGTCTTTCCTTTTCTGTTGGATGTATCTGACCGAAGGATCCATGTTCAGATGGTGAACTGTAACCCGTGGGTCGATCCCCTTCAGGTCATCGGTACTCTAGGCGAACACATCGTTGTTCTCTCGGAGACAAGCGACGAGCTTCATTTCTACTTCTGCATTCATTTCGGTCCCGATCCTTGTTTTCTTCTCGAGATCGCCAGCAATAATTTCGATCTCTTTAAGGGTCTCATGGGGCTCGATTCGCGTTGTTCTAGGAAATTTTTCCTTCTGGCTTCCTATTCCGACTTGTGAGTCCTCCTTTCTGGGTGGGAGGACAGTAGGCGCGTCGGGAGTCACTGTGACTGTCAGCACGGGCGCAGACGCCCTTCTTGTGGACATGATATAACATTCCCACGCTTCTCTGACATTACCGAGCTCTTGTCCGACTCCAAAGGCCGTTGGGAACTTCATCCTGTTGTGGAGAGTAGATGAAACAGCTCGGAACTGGTTGAGACCTGGGCGTCCGAAGATGGCACTGTAGTCGAAAGTTTGTTCGACCACCACAAAGCGGACTTCTTGTGTCACCCTTGCCGGAAAGGTACCGAGAGAGACATGTAACATGATACTTCCGAGGGGTCGAACAGTTCCTCCTCCGAATCCTAATATGGAGGTGTGCACTCTGCCATATCGGACTCTACCCAATTCCATCTGATCCAGTGTCCTTTTAGAGATGATGTTCGAGGAGCTTCCGGTGTCAACCAAGATCTTATTCACTCGGTAGGTTGCAATGGTCAAGGAGACCACCAGCGGGACATCTGGGTTTTCGATGTCTCCTCCCCCTGCCGTAGGAGGAGGAATTTCACTGTCATCGAACGATATGGCGTTAGTGCCTGGAATCGCCGGACTAGCATATGCTCGGTCGTTGTTTCGGAGGTTTTGCGCGGTGCGCTCCCTTGCGTTCCTGCTATCTCCCCCCGCTGGTCCTCCCGCAATAGTATTGATCACCCTGCTGTATGGGGCGTTTTCCATTTCAATATCGTCAGCGTATCGGTAAGAGCGTTGGTCCAGATGGGGTGGATAGCTGGTTGGCTGAGGTGGCAAAGGCAGTGAGTGGGGCGGTGGTTCCGTCATCCTCTCCTCTCTCCTTTGCTCCGTTCTATCTTGTCGCGCAGGTTCGTCCTTATAGATATGCTCCTTCAGTTTTCCATCCCTTATCAAGTGTTCAACTTCTGTCTTCAGCTGAATGCAGTCGTCCGTTTCGTGTCCGCGACACTTGTGAAACTTGCAATAGCCTTTTGCGTTCTTACTCTTACGGCCGCCGTGAGGGGGCTTCGGCCATTGAACGTCCAGCTTCTTCTCAACAATAGTTGCCAAGATGTCGGATCTTGGTCTGTTGAGCCGGGTATAGTCCGCATATCGTCTTGGCGGACTTCTCTCCCTGTGAAAACCCCTGTCTCTTTGATCCCTTCTCGAATCGGACTTTGCCGGGCGTTGGTCTTGCTTCGCCGGATCCTTCGCTTTCTTGGAGCTGGCCCTCACTGGAACATTCCTTCTGTAATCCTCTCCGTATATTACCTCCTCACAGATGTCCTCTAAGTATTTTTCGCTCCTTACCTCTTGACTCGAGAGTTTTCTTCGGAGTTCCGAGTTAAGAGTATTAGCATACAGGTGTCGGACCCGCTCTTTAATACTGTGTGGCTCAACCCGAAGAACCTCCGTGTGAAAACGATCTAGGAAAGTCCTTAGATCCTCGTGTTCTCCCTGTATAACGCCTGCTAGATGCTCCACGGTACGTTTTCTCCTCTTGGATTTGCCGAATCGAGCCAAGAATTTAGAAGACAGGTCTGCATACGATTGTATTGATTTATTCGGCAAAGAGGTGTACCAATCCATGGCAGCTCCGAAGAGAGTGGACGAGAAAGTGAGGGCTTTAGTGTTGTCCCTCATTCCTTTGGAATCCATCTTCTTTGTTGAGCGGGTTAGGTGACCCACGGACAAGCGCCCCATAGTAGTATTCAAGTTTGGGATCACTTGGTCCAATTCTGTTTCTCCTTCTCTCTCAATCTTTCACATCACGGATTTGGCACGTAGTTATCTGCTCGTGATCTTTTAGGAGACGTCCGAGGCTTTGAATCTGAGCCTCTAAAGCCTTTTGCTGGACATAGATCTCGTCTGCCGTCATGATCTCCCCTGTCCTCGGATGCATGGCCACATCCGCGGGAAGGTCGTTCATGCGGGCTCTTGGAATGGTTTCCGCCACTTGATCTCTGTCCCTCGGGGGCACTGGGGGTGGGGCTTCCGGGCGTCTATCGTTCACGTCTTGATGCTCTCTCCTCACTTGGCGGCTTCCTTCCCTCGGATCTGAGAGGCTGACGCCCGCCTGTCCAATAGATCTTGCAAATCCTCTTGGGGTCGCTGATCCCCAATCTCGCCGATTGACGGTCCGCCTAGACATTGGCTCGCTCAGGAGGCGTAACCACTGGCGGAGTGGTTTGTTGTGGAGGAGCATTGTTGGACCCCAGGCACCCTTGGATGATTGTTAGTAGCCTGTCAAACTGCACTTCGCTCAACCCAAGGTCGTTAGTGCAGACGATGCGTCCATCAGGCATTGTGAATTGTTGGGGTGCGGGTGGGCCTTGAGCTCCTGTCGGAGAAGCTCGGGCCGCACCTTCTTCCGAGGAAGGACTGGCAGTGCGTCCCTCATTTGGATATCTTACCCTTATCGTCGCAGCCCTGCGTCCCCGGGTGGGCGGACGTCCCCGCGGATGCGGTGGTGGAGTTCTTACTTCTGTAGTACCAATTCTCGTTGTTCGTCTTGTTCTTGCCATTGGTTCACTTGAAACACAGATGCTTTTTGTAAGGTTCCCACAGACGGCGCCAAAATGTTGAGGGATAAACCTCAAACACTAACTAACTAAACTACTACAAGCAACACGGTCTGTACCCCGCCTCCGACTTGAAGGTCCGATGGATTGCTCGTCCGAACCAAGTCACCTGAAACGACTAAGTTGGGGGGGGGTTAGAACTGGATGCCCGGATTGCTTGTGTCAATCCGGTAAGAGACTTTACTCAAGAGAGAGTTGGGAGCTCTCAATGTAATAATTATGAGGGAGTTATTGTTTTCGTATTGCTTATCACTTACCCTAAGGTCTTGGACCTAGAGCCGTATTTATAGTTATCACATACTCATGAGGTAGCTCATGAGATGATGCCAAGTGTACGATCCAGATTTGGACACCAATGCTACCTTTGGCCCATGGCCCATTAGTGGACAGTGATCCAATACCGATAAGTGGGCCTGGGAGGGTAGTTTGGACCTTTTCCCTCTGAGAGTACTGTTCCGCCTGTTGGGTCCGTGTTAGTCCCTCGGATGCACATGCCTTGGTTGATCTGCCCTTGGGTGACTCTGGATGTCCGAGCCAAGAGTCCCACGGAAGTATCTCAGTGGTTCTGTTATACACGTCTGGTCTTAGAGTAATGGTGGCGTCCGAGGTTCTCTCGTACGGTCCGTTAGGCATCTCTGTACTGACCTGGTCAGGTTTACAAGTCCTTTCCTTAGCTAGCTCGGACTAGCTGTGGGGAAGTAGTGGCTTCGGCGTACTGGTCGATTCACTTTGGGCGGACCATGTGAGGTCGGACCAGTACTGAATTGGCTAGTTAAGCCGTGATGCGCTTTAGGACACGCTCTATGGCGCCCTTAACGGATTGGACATATTCCCGTATCAACAACTTCGGTCTTTCTCAGACCTAGAATCCACTAAGATAAATGAGGTAACCTTACAAATATCTTTTCTTAGATTCCTAAAAGCACTAGGTTCCCAACCAAGTGTTCCCCCTGAGTTATTCCCTGGCTTCCACAGCCAAGTACTTCCTGTACTCAGAAACCTTTTTGAGCTATTCCTTAGCTTCCCAAGCTAAGTACTTCCTGTGCTCAACAACCTTGGAGTTATTCCTTAGTTTCTCAAACTAAGTACTTCATGTACTCCACGCCGTATGTGGTGTTGGTTTTAGGTTTGTTTGTCAGGTGAGCTTCTTTAATAACTTGTTTAGTTATTCAGATAGCTCTGTGAATCAAGTATACTTAATACACTTTGCAATGTATGGTATCTTGTTCTCTACTGACCCAAGTCTATGGTAAGTGTTGAAGAGAATGAAAGTTAGATATGAAATCTTAGTTCAACTCTTTCACAGATAACAATGCTCGTTAAGGATCAGGACACTTAGAACTTTTGTGCTACTTAGAATCAAGAGCTTTGGTCGCAACAGAAAGCTTGAAGGTAAGTAGTTTGCTTGAGAGCGCTTGTGTGAGTATTCAATGTGTTCTGAGGTCTAAGTTCTGTGTGTATTCTCAAGCAGTCTAAGTGTTGATATTTATAGATGAATTTGAGTGCCGTTTGAATAGTATCCGTTAGGCTTAAATCAAATTCAAACTATTGATATCTGAATATAGTATGAAAGTTTGTCTTCTTCTTCAGAAGCTACCGTTTTTGTTCAGACATTTCTGTCTGTGTATTTAATGGACTGTACTATATTTTGTCCTGTAGTGCCAACGGAACTATGCATGGTATCAGAGATCTTTATACAAACAGAGCTTTCTGAAACTTTGCATGTTCTTTTCCAGAGATCATCATAGCTCCAGATACCACTTGTTTAAACAACTTGTTATAATATGTTTCTTTTTCAGAAGCATATTTTATGTCCAAGGTATCTGAGTGTAGATATCTGTGGGCACTTTCCTTGTCTCAGAAACCTTTTATTCTCAGATATCTTTTGCAACTCGTGTGTTTCAAAACACTTGTTTCTCCAAGATATCTGGACACAGGTATCTGAAAAACCCTTGTCTTCAGCAATCTTGTGCAGTCTTCAAATCTTCAACTCCGTTGAACTTTTCCTGCTGGATGCCTTCTTCTTGGTCTTCTTCAGAAAATAAAAATTACATTTCGAGACCTAACATCCTATACAAGATTTTCTAGACTATCATACTTAGTGAGTTTCCTCTTTTACAGTGTTCAAGTGAACTAAGAGTACTATTCACCTTTCTGAGCTAAGATAAGTCATTAGTTATAATATGTGCGTAGAATAGGTTTTATACCACAAACCATATCATGTGAATAAAATTTGACACAAACTAACTCTATCGAGTGTTTCACAAAAAATCGTGCACTTCCATTTGAGTTTTATTGAAGACAAGATGTCTCAAGAATACGTTTTTAAATCGAAGTTCGATCAACGAAAATAGTTCAATATGTGTGTAGAATAGGTTTTATACAACAAACCATGACATGTGAATAAAATTTGACATAAACTAACTCTACCGAGTGTTCACAAAAAATCGTGTACTACCCCTTTGAGTTTTATTGAAGACACGAGGTCTCGAAAATATGTTTTCAAATGGAGGTTCGATCAACCAAAATAGTTCGATATGAGCGCAGAATAGTTTTTATACCACAAACCATGTCATGTGAATAAAATTTGACATAAACTAACCCATCGAGGGTTTCACAAAAAATCATGTCCTATACCCCTTTGGGTTTTCTCGAAAACTAGATGTCTCAAAAATATATTTTTAAATCAAGGTTCGATCAACAAAATAGTTCAATATACGAGTAGAATAGTTTTAATACCATAGACCATGTCATGTGAATTACATTTGACACAAACTAACCCCATGAAGTGTTTTCACATAAAATCGTGTACTAACCACTTTGGGTTTTCTCGAAAACTAGATGTCTCAAAAATACGTTTTTAATTCGAGGTTCGATCACCCAAAGTAGTTCAATATGTGCATAGAATAAGTTTTATAACACTGACCATATCATGTGAATAAAATTTGACACAAACTAACTCTATCGAGTGTTTCACAAAAAATTGTGACCTACCCCCTTTGAGTTTTATTGAAGACAAGATGTCTCGGAAATACATTTTCAATCGAGGTTCGAACAACCAAAAAAGTTTAATATGTCTGTAGAATAGTTTTTATACCACAAACCATTGATGTGAATTAAATTTGACATAAACTAACCCATCGAGGGTTTCCCAAAAAATCATGTCCTAAAGCCCGTTTGAGTTTTCTAAAAAACTAGATGTCTCAAAAATATTATTTTAATTCGAGGTTTGGTGAACCATAATAGTTAAATATGTGCGTAGAATAGGTTTTTACCACAAACCATGTCATGTGAATAAAATTTGACACAAGCAAACTCCATCAAGTGATTCACAAAAAATCGTATGCTACGCCCTTTGAGTTTTATTTAAGACTAGAGGTCTTGGAAATACATTTTTCAATCAAGGTTCGATCAACCAAAATAGTTCAATAGGTGCGTAGAATAGTTTTCATACCACAAACCATGTCATGTGCATAAAATTTGACATAAACTAACTCTATCGAGTGTTTCACAAAAAAATGTGTCCTACACCGTTTGAGACTTATTGAAGACAAGAGGTCTGGGAAATACATTTTAAATCGAGGTTCGATCAACCAATAAAGTTTAATATGTCTGTAGAATAGTTTTTATACCACAAACCATGTCATGTGAATAAAATTTGACATAAACTATCCCATCGAGGTTTTCACAAAATATCATGTCCTATACCCCCTTTGGGTTTTCTCGAAAACTAGATTTCTCAAAAATACATTTTTAATTCGCGGTTCGATGAACCAAAATTGTTCAATATGTGTGTAGAATAGTTTTTATACCACAAACCATGTCATGTGAATAGAATTTGACATAAACTAACCCTATGAAGTGTTTTCCCAAAAGACAACCCCTTTGGGTTTTCTCGAAAACTAGATGTGTCAAAAATACGCTTTTAATTCGAGGTTCGACCAACCAAAGTAGTTAAATATGTGCGTAGAATAGGTTTTATACCACAAACCACATCATGTGAATAAAATTTGAAACAAACTAACTCTATCGAATGTTTCACAAAAAATCATTTACTACCCATTTGAGTTTTATTGAAGACAAGATGTCACAATAATACGTTTTTAAATCGAGGTTCGATCAACGAAAATAGTTCAATATGTGCGTAGAATAGGTTTTATACAACAAACCATGACTTGTGAATAAAATTTGACATAAACTAACTCTACCGAGTGTTCACAAAAAATTAAACTCACGAGGTCTCGAAAATATGTTTTCAAATCGAGGTTCGATCAACCAAAATAGTTCGATATGAGCGCAGAATAGTTTTTATACCACAAACCATGTCATGTGAATAAAATTTGACATAAACTAACCCATCGAGGGTTTCACAAAAAATCATGTCCTATACCCCCTTTGGGTTTTCTCGAAAACTAGATGTCTCAAAAATATATTTTTAAATCGAGGTTCGATCAACAAAATAGTTCAATATACGAGTAGAATAGTTTTAATACCACAGACCATGTCATGTGAATAACATTTGACACAAACTAACCCCATGAAGTGTTTTCACATAAAACCGTGCACTAACCCCTTTGGGTTTTCTCTAAAACTAGATGTCTCAAAAATACGTTTTTAAATCGAGGTTCGATGAACCAAAATAGTTCAACATGTGCGTAGAATTGTTTTTATACCACAAACCATGTCATGTGAATAAAATTTGACATAAACTAACCCATCGAGGGTTTCACAAAAAATCATGTCCTATACCCCATTTGGGTTTTCTCGAAAACTAGATGTCTCAAAAATACATATTTAATTCGAGGTTCGATCACCCAAAGTAGTTCAATATGTGCGTAGAATAAGTTTTATACCACAGACCATATCATGTGAATAAAATTTTGACACAAACTAACTCTATCGAGTGTTTCACAAAAAATTGTGTCCTACCCCCTTTGAGTTTTATTGAAGACAAGATGTCTCGGAAATACATTTTAAATCGAGGTTCGACCAACCAAAATAGTTTAATATGTCTGTAGAATAGTTTTTATACCACAAACCATTGATGTGAATTAAATTTGACATAAACTAACCCATCGAGGGTTTCCCAAAAAATCATGTCCTAAAGCCCGTTTGAGTTTTCTAAAAAACTAGATGTCTCAAAAATATTATTTTAATTCGAGATTTGGTGAACCATAATAGTTAAATATGTGCGTAGAATAGGTTTTTACCACAAACCATGTCATGTGAATTAAATTTAGGACAAGCAAACTCCATCAAGTGATTCACAAAAAATCGTGTGCTACGCCCTTTGAGTTTTATTTAAGACTAGAGGTCTTGGAAATAAATTTTTCAATCAAGGTTCGATCAACCAAAATAGTTCAATAGGTGCGTAGAATAGTTTTCATACCACAAACCATGTCATGTGCATAAAATTTGACATAAACTAACTCTATCGAGTGTTTCACAAAAAATCGTGTCCTACACCCTTTGAGTTTTATTGAAGACAAGAGGTCTGGGAAATACATTTTAAATCGAGATTCGAACAACCAAAATTGTTCAATATGTGTGTAGAATAGTTTTTATACCACAAACCATGTCATTTGAATAAAATTTGACATAAACTAACCCTATCGAATGTTTCACAAAAAATCATTTACTACCCATTTGAGTTTTATTGAAGACTAGATGTCACAATAATACGTTTTTAAATCGAGGTTCGATCAACGAAAATAGTTCAATATGTGCGTAGAATAGGATTTATACAACAAACCATTACTTGTGAATAAAATTTGACATAGACTAACTCTACTTAGTGTTCACAAAAAATCGTGTACTACCCCTTTGAGTTTTATTGAACACACGAGGTCTCGAAAATATGTTTTCGAATGGAGGTTCGATCAACCAAAATAGTTCGATATGAGCGCAGAATAGTTTTTATACCACAAACCGTGTCATGTGAATAAAATTTGACATAAACTAACCCATCGAGGGTTTCACAAAAAATCATGTCCTATACCCCCTTTGGGTTTTCTCGAAAACTAGATGTCTCAAAAATATATTTTTAAATCGAGGTTCGATCAACAAAATAGTTCAATATACGAGTAGAATAGTTTTAATACCACAGACCATGTCATGTGAATAACATTTGACAAAAACTAACCCCATGAAGTGTTTTCACATAAAACCGTGCACTAACCCCTTTGGGTTTTCTCTAAAACTAGATGTCTCAAAAATACGTTTTTAAATCGAGGTTCGATGAACCAAAACAGTTCAACATGTGCGTAGAATTGTTTTTAAAGCACAAACCATGTCATGTGAATAAAATTTGACATAAACTAACCCATCGAGGGTTTCACAAAAAATCATGTCCTATACCCCATTCGGGTTTTCTCGAAAACTAGATGTCTCAAAAATACATTTTTAATTCGAGGTTCGATCACCCAAAGTAGTTCAATATGTGCGTAGAATAAGTTTTATACCACAGACCATATCATGTGAATAAAATTTTGACACAAACTAACTCTATCGAGTGTTTCACAAAAAATTGTGTCCTACCCCCTTTGAGTTTTATTGAAGACAAGATGTCTCGGAAATACATTTTAAATCGAGGTTCGACCAACCAAAATAGTTTAATATGTCTGTAGAATAGTTTTTATACCACAAACCATTGATGTGAATTAAATTTGACATAAACTAACCCATCGAGGGTTTCCCAAAAAATCATGTCCTAAAGCCCGTTTGAGTTTTCTAAAAAACTAGATGTCTCAAAAATATTATTTTAATTCGAGGTTTGGTGAACCATAATAGTTAAATATGTGCGTAGAATAGGTTTTTACCACAAACCATGTCATGTGAATTAAATTTGACACAAGCAAACTCCATCAAGTGATTCACAAAAAATCGTGTGCTACGCCCTTTGAGTTTTATTTAAGACTAGAGGTCTTGGAAATACATTTTTCAATCAAGGTTCGATCAACCAAAATAGTTCAATAGGTGCGTAGAATAGTTTTCATACCACAAACCATGTCATGTGCATAAAATTTGACATAAACTAACTCTATCGAGTGTTTCACAAAAAATCGTGTCCTACACCCTTTGAGTTTTATTGAAGACAAGAGGTCTGGGAAATACATTTTAAATCGAGATTCGATCAACCAAAAAAATTTAATATGTCTGTAGAATAGTTTTTATACCACAAACCATGTCATGTGAATAAAATTTGACATAAACTATCCCATCGAGGTTTTCACAAAATATCAGGTCCTATACCCCCTTTGGGTTTTCTCGAAAACTAGATTTCTCAAAAATACATTTTTAATTCGCGGTTCGATGAACCAAAATTGTTCAATATGTGTGTAGAATAGTTTTTATACCACAAACCATGTCATGTGAATAAAATTTGACATAAACTAACCCTATGAAGTGTTTTCCCAAAAGACAACCCCTTTGGGTTTTCTCGAAAACTAGATGTGTCAAAAATACGCTTTTAATTCGAGGTTCGACCAACCAAAGTAGTTAAATATGTGCGTAGAATAGGTTTTATACCACAAACCACATCATGTGAATAAAATTTGACACAAACTAACTCTATCGAATGTTTCACAAAAAATCATTTACTACCCATTTGAGTTTTATTGAAGACTAGATGTCACAATAATACGTTTTTAAATCGAGGTTCGATCAACGAAAATAGTTCAATATGTGCGTAGAATAGGATTTATACAACAAACCATGACTTGTGAATAAAATTTGACATAAACTAACTCTACTTAGTGTTCACAAAAAATCGTGTACTACCCCTTTGAGTTTTATTGAACACACGAGGTCTCGAAAATATGTTTTCAAATCGAGGTTCGATCAACCAAAATAGTTCGATATGAGCGCAGAATAGTTTTTATACCACAAACCATGTCATGTGAATAAAATTTGACATAAACTAACCCATCGAGGGTTTCACAAAAAATCATGTCCTATACCCCCTTTGGGTTTTCTCGAAAACTAGATGTCTCAAAAATATATTTTTAAATCGAGGTTCGATCAACAAAATAGTTCAATATACGAGTAGAATAGTTTTATTACCACAGACCATGTCATGTGAATAACATTTGACAAAAACTAACCCCATGAAGTGTTTTCACATAAAACCGTGCACTAACCCGTTTGGGTTTTCTCTAAAACTAGATGTCTCAAAAATACGTTTTTAAATCGAGGTTCGATGAACCAAAATAGTTCAATATGTGTGTAGAATAGTTTTTATACCACAAACCATGTCATGTGAATAAAACTTGACATAAACTAACCCTATGAAGTGTTTTCCCAAAAGACAACCCCTTTGGGTTTTCTCGAAAACTAGATGTGTCAAAAATACGCTTTTAATTCGAGGTTCGACCAACCAAAGTAGTTAAATATGTGCGTAGAATAGGTTTTATACCACAAACCACATCATGTGAATAAAATTTGAAACAAACTAACTCTATCGAATGTTTCACAAAAAATCATTTACTACCCATTTGAGTTTTATTGAAGACAAGATGTCACAATAATACGTTTTTAAATCGAGGTTCGATCAACGAAAATAGTTCAATATGTGCGTAGAATAGGTTTTATACAACAAACCATGACTTGTGAATAAAATTTGACATAAACTAACTCTACCGAGTGTTCACAAAAAATTAAACTCACGAGGTCTCGAAAATATGTTTTCAAATCGAGGTTCGATCAACCAAAATAGTTCGATATGAGCGCAGAATAGTTTTTATACCACAAACCATGTCATGTGAATAAAATTTGACATAAACTAACCCATCGAGGGTTTCACAAAAAATCATGTCCTATACCCCCTTTGGGTTTTCTCGAAAACTAGATGTCTCAAAAATATATTTTTAAATCGAGGTTCGATCAACAAAATAGTTCAATATACGAGTAGAATAGTTTTAATACCACAGACCATGTCATGTGAATAACATTTGACACAAACTAACCCCATGAAGTGTTTTCACATAAAACCGTGCACTAACCCCTTTGGGTTTTCTCTAAAACTAGATGTCTCAAAAATACGTTTTTAAATCGAGGTTCGATGAACCAAAATAGTTCAACATGTGCGTAGAATTGTTTTTATACCACAAACCATGTCATGTGAATAAAATTTGACATAAACTAACCCATCGAGGGTTTCACAAAAAATCATGTCCTATACCCCATTTGGGTTTTCTCGAAAACTAGATGTCTCAAAAATACATATTTAATTCGAGGTTCGATCACCCAAAGTAGTTCAATATGTGCGTAGAATAAGTTTTATACCACAGACCATATCATGTGAATAAAATTTTGACACAAACTAACTCTATCGAGTGTTTCACAAAAAATTGTGTCCTACCCCTTTTGAGTTTTATTGAAGACAAGATGTCTCGGAAATACATTTTAAATCGAGGTTCGACCAACCAAAAAAGTTTAATATGTCTGTAGAATAGTTTTTTTACCACAAACCATTGGTGTGAATTAAATTTGACATAAACTAACCCATCGAGGGTTTCCCAAAAAATCATGTCCTAAAGCCCGTTTGAGTTTTCTAAAAAACTAGATGTCTCGAAAGTATTATGTTAATTCGAGGTTTGATGAACCATAATAGTTAAATATGTGCGTAGAATAGGTTTTTACCACAAACCATGTCATGTGAATAAAATTTGACACAAGCAAACTCCATCAAGTGATTCACAAAAAATCGTGTGCTACGCCCTTTGAGTTTTATTTAAGACTAGAGGTCTTGGAAATACATTTTTCAATCGACCCCTTTATCAATCCAAACATCAGTCCTTCTTTCATTTCAAGACACGTAAGACATAAGGTCAACTAGAGACTTAAATGAATTAGTAAGAATTGTTTTTGTTTGTTGTTTTTGCGCATGACTTATACATTAGTTACATTTTTTTATTTATCATTATTTTAGGAAAGAGAAGGAAGGAAAGAGGATACTGCGACTAGTTAGTAGAATTAAAACAATGGAGGGTGGTAGTGTCTTTTCGAATCAGAATAGAGTGAGTTGAGATTTCCTTCCCAAGACGATTTTATTTATGAGAAACTTCTAAACAATGGCCGCCTATATATACACAGCAAACTACGATCAACCAAAATAGTTCAATAGATGCGTAGAATAGTTTTCATACCACAAACCATGTCATGTGCATAAAATTTGACATAAACTAACTCTATCGAGTGTTTCACAAAAAATCGAGTACTACCCCCTTTGAGTTTTATTGAAGACAAGAGGTCTCAGAAATACATTTTAAATCGAGGTTCGGTCAACCAAAAAAGTTTAATATGTCTGTAGAATAGTTTTTATACCACAAACCAAGTCATGTGAATAAAAATTGACATAAACTATCCCATCGAGGTTTTCACAAAAAATCATGTCCTATACCCCCTTTGGGTTTTCTCGAAAACTAGATTTCTCAAAAATACGTTTTTAATTCGCGGTTCGATGAACCAAAATAGTTCAATATGTGTGTAAAATAGTTTTTATACCACAAACCATGTCATGTGAATAAAATTTGACATAAACTAACCCAATGGAGTGTTTTCCCAAAAGACAACCCCTTTTGGGATTTCTCGAAAACTAGATGTGTCAAAAATACGCTTTTAATTCGAGGTTCGACCAACCAAAGTAGTTAAATATGTGCGTAGAATTGGTTTTATACCACAAACCATATCATGTGAATAAAATTTGACACAAACTAACTCTATCGAGTGTTTCACAAAAAATCGTTTACTACCCATTTGAGTTTTATTGAAGACAAGATGTCACAAGAATACAATTTTAAATCGAGGTTCGATCAACGAAAATAGTTTAATATGTGCGTAGAATAGGTTTCATACAACAAACCATGACATGTGAATAAACTTTGACATAAACTAATTCTACCGTGTGTTCACAAAAAATTGTGTACTACCCCTTTGAGTTTTATTGAAGACACGAGGTCTCGAAAATACATTTTCAAATCGAGGTTCGATCAACCAAAATAGTTCAATATGAGCGTAGAATAGTTTTTATACCACAAACCATGTCATGTGAATAAAATTTGACACAAAATAACCTAATGAAGTGTTTTTACATAAAACCGTGTACTAACCCTTTTGGGTTTTCTCGAAAACTAGATGTCTCAAAAATACGTTTTTAATTTGATGTTCGATCAACCAAAATAGTTCAATATGTGCGTAGAATAAGTTTTATACCACAAACCATATCATGTGAATAAAATTTGACACAAACTAACTCTATCGAGTGTTTCACAAAAAATCATGTCCTACCCCGTTTGAGTTTTATTGAAGACAAAAGGTCTCGGAAATACATTTTAAATCGAGGTTCGATAAACCAAATAAGTTTAATATGTCTGTAGAATAGTTTTTATGCCACAAACCATTGATGTGAATCAAATTTCACGTAAACTAACCCATCGAGGGTTTCCCAAAAAATCATGTCCTATAGCCCGTTTGAGTTTTCTCAAAAACTAGATGTCTCAAAAATATGATTTTAATTCGAGGTTCGATGAACCATAATAGTTCAATATGTGCGTAGAATAGGTTTTTTACCACAAACCATGTCGTGTGAATAAAATTTGACACAAACAAACTCCATCAAGTGATTCACAAAAAATCGTGTGCTACCCCCTTTGAGTTTTATTTAAGACTAGAGGTCTTGGAAATACATTTTTCAATCGAGGTTCGATCAACCAAAATAGTTCAATATGTGCGTAGAATAGTTTTCATACCACAAACCATCTCATGTGAATAAAATTTGACACAAACTAACTCTATCGAGTGTTTCACAAAAAATCGTCTCTTACCCCCTTTGAGTTTTATTGAAGACAAGAGGTCTCGGAAATACATTTTAAATCAAGGTTCGATCAACCAAAAAAGTTTAATATGTCTGTAGAATAGTTTTTATACCACAAACCATGTCATGTGAATAAAATTTGACATAAACTATCCCATCGAGGTTTTCACAAAAAATCATGTCCTATACCCCCTTTGGGTTTTCTCGAAAACTAGATTTCTCAAAAATACGTTTTTAATTCGCGGTTCGATGAACCAATATAGTTCAATATGTGTGTAGAATAGTTTTTATACCACAAACCATGTCATGTGAATAAAATTTGACACAAAATAACCTAATGGAGTGTTTTTACATAAAACCGTGTACTAACCCTTTTGGGTTTTCTCGAAAACTAGATGTCTCAAAAATACGTTTTTAATTTGATGTTCAATCAACTAAAATAGTTCAATATGTGCGTAGAATAAGTTTTATACCACAAACCATGTCATGTGAATAAAATTTGACACAAACTAAGTCTATCGAGTGTATCACAAAAAATGGTGTACTACCCCCTTTGAGTTTTATTGAAGACAAGAGGTCTCGGAAATACGTTTTTAAATCGAGGTTCGATCAACCAAAATAGTTCAATATGGGCGTAGAATAGTTTTTATACCACAAACCATGTCATATGAATAAAATTTAACACAAACTAACCCCGTGGAGTGTTTTCACAAAAGAATGTGTAGAAACCACTTTGGGTTTTCTCGAAAACTAGATGTCTCAAAAACATATTTTTAATTCGAGGTTCGATCAACCAAAATAGTTCAAAATGTCCATAGAATAGGTTTTATACCACAAACTATATCATGTGAATAAAATTTGCAAAAACTAACCCCATGTAGTGTTTTGCAAAAAGACAACCCCTTTGGGTTTTCTCGAAAACTAGATGTCTCAAAAATACGCTTTTAATTCGAGGTTCCACCAACCAAAGTTGTTAAATATGTGCGTAGAATAGGTTTAATAACACAAACCATATCATGTGAATAAAATTTGACACAAACTAACTCTATAGAGTGTTTCACAAAAAATCGTGTACAACCCCTTTGAGTTTTATTGAAGACAAGATGTCTCGAGAATACGTTTTTAAATCGAGGTTCGATCAACCAAAATAGTTCAATATGTGCGTAGAATAGGTTTTATACAACAAACCATGACATGTGAATAAAATTTTACACAAACTAACTCTATCGAGTGTTTCACAAAAAAACGTGTACTACCCCTTTGAGTTTTATTGAAGACACGAGGTCTCGAAAATACATTTTTAAATCGAGGTTCGATCAACCAAAATAGTTCAATATGTGCATAGAATAGTTTTTATACCACAAACCATGTCATGTTAATAAAATTTGACATAAACTAACCCCTCGAGGGTTTCACAAAAAATCATGTCCTATACCCCCTTTGGGTTTTCTCGAAAACTAGATGTCTCAAAAATATGTTTTTAAATCTTGGTTCGATCAACAAAATAGTTCAATATATGCGTAGAATAGTTGTAATACCATTGAACATGTCATGTGAATAACATTTGACACAAACTAACCCCATGAAGTGTTTTAATATAAAACTGTGAACTAACCCCTTTGGGTTTTCTCGAAAACTAGATGTCTCAAAAATACGCTTTTAATTCGAGGTTCCACCAACCAAAGTTGTTAAATATGTGCGTAGAATAGGTTTTATACCACAAACCATATCATGTGAATAAAATTTGACACAAACTAACTCTATCGAGTGTTTCACAAAAAATCGTGTCCTACCCCTTTGAGTTTTATTGAAGACAAGAGGTCTCGGAAATACATTTTAAATCGAGGTTCGATCAACCAAAAAAGTTTAATATGTCTGTAGAATAGTTTTTATACCACAAACCATTGATGTGAATTAAATTTGACATAAACTAACCCATCGAGGGTTTCACAAAAAAATCATGTGCTATAGCCCCTTTGTGTTTTCTCAAAAACTAGATGTCTCAAAAATATGTTTTTAATTCGAGGTTCGATGAACCAAAATAGTTCAATATGTGCGTAGAATAGGTTTTATACCACAAACCATGTCAAGTGAATAAAATTTGACACAAATAAACTCCATCTGAGTGATTCACAAAAAATCGTGTGCTACCCCCTTTGAGTTTTATTTAAGAGTATAGGTCTCGGAAATACATTTTTAAATCGAGGTTCATCAACCAAAATAGTTCAATATGTGCGTAGAATAGTTTTTATACCACAAACCATGTCATGTAAATAAAATTTGACACAAACTGAGCCCATGGAGTGTTTCCACAAAAGACTGTGTACTATAACCCTTTTGGGTTTATCGAAAACTAGATGTCTCAAAAATACGCTTTTAATTCGAGGTTCGATCAACAAAAATAGTTCAATATGTGCGTAGAATAGGTTTTATACCACAAACCATGTCATGTGAATGAAATTTGACATAAACTAACCCATCGAGGGTTTCACAAAAAATCATGTCCCATACCCCCTTTGGGTTTTCTCGAAAACTAGATGTCTCAAAAATATGTTTTTAAATCGAGGTTCGATCAACAAAATAGTTCAATATACGCGTAGAATAGTTTTTATACAACAGACAATGTCATGTTTATAATATTTGACGCAAACTAACCCCATGAAGTGTTTTCATATAAAACCGTGTACTAACCCCTTTGGGTTTTCTCGAAAACTACTCATTAACCCACTAGTAAGTAAAGTTTAATTATAGAATTTAGTAAGAAAGAACCACAAAGTATATCTTATAACACACTACTCAAAGTATCAAAAATACGTTTTTAAATCGAGGTTCAATCAACGAAAATAGTTCAATATGTGCGTAGAATTGGTTTTATACCACAAACCATATCATGTGAATAAAATTTGACACAAACTAACTCTATCTAGTGTTTCACAAAAAATCGTGTACTACCCCTTTGAGTTTTATTGAAGACACGAGGTCTCGAATATACGTTTTTTAATCGAGGTTCGATCCACCAAAATAGTTCAATATGTGCGTAGAATAGTTTTTATACCACAAACCATGTCATGTGAATTAAATTTGACATAAACTAACCCATCGAGGGTTTCACAAAAAATCATGTCATATACCCCCGTTGAGTTTTCTCGAAAACTAGATGTCTCAAAAATATGTTTTTATATCGAGTTTCGATCAACAAAATAGTTCAATATACGCGTAGAATAGTTTTAATACCATTGACCATGTCATCTGAATAACATTTGACACAAACTAACCCCATGAAGTGTTTTCATATAAAACTGTGTACTAACCCCTTTGGGTTTTCTCGAAAACTAGATGTCTCAAAAATACGTTTTTAATTCAAGGTTCGATCAACCAAAATAGTTCAATATGTGCGTAGAATAGATTTTATACCACAAACTATATTATGTGAATAAAATTTGACACAAACTAACTCTATCGAGTGTTTCACAAAAAATCGTGTACTACGCCTTTTGAGTTTTATTAAAGACAAGAGGTCTCAGAAATACATTTCTAAATAAAGGTTTGATCAATCAAAATATTTCAATATGTGCGTAGAATAGTTGTTATACCACAAACCATGTCATGTGAATAAAATTTGACATAAACTAACCCATCGAGGGTTTCACAAAAAAATCCTGTCCTATATCCACTTTGAGTTTTCTAAAAAACTAGATGTCTCAAAAATATTTTTTTAATTCGAGGTTCGATGAACCAAAATAGTTCAATATGTCCGTAGAATAGGTTTTGCTGAGGGATGAACCTCAAACACTAACTAACTAAACTACTACAAGCAACACGGTCTGTACCCCGCCTCCAACTTGAAGGTCCGATGGATTGCTCGTCCGAACCAAGTCACCTGAAACGACTAAGTGGGAGGGGGGGGGGGGTTAGAACTGGAAGCCCGGATTGCCTGTGTCAATCCGGTAAGAGACTTTACTCAAGAGAGAGTTGGAAGCTCTCAATGTAATAATTATGAGGGAGGTTATTGTTTAAGTATTGCCTCTTTACTTACCTTAAGGTCTTGGACCTAGTGCTGTATTTATAGTTATCACATACTCATGAGGTAGCTCATGAGATGATGCCAAGTGTACGATCCAGATTTGGACACCAATGTTACCTTTGGCCCATGGCCCATTAGTGGACAGTGATCCAATACCGATAAGTGGGCCTGGGAGGGTAGTTTGGACCTTTTCCCTCTGAGAGTACTGTTCCGCCTATTGGGTCCGTGTTAGCCCCTCGGACAGACCTGTCTGCTTGGTTGATCTGCCCTTGGGTGACTCTGGATGTCCGAGCCAAGAGTCCCACGGAAGTATCTCAGTGGTTCTGTTATACACGTCTGGTCTTAGAGTAATGGTGGCGTCCGAGGTTCTCTCGTACGGTCCGTTAGGCATCTCTGTACTGACCTGGTCAGGTTTACAAGTCCTTTCCTTAGCTAGCTCGGACTAGCTGTGGGGAAGTAGTGGCTTCGGCGTACTGGTCGATTCACTTTGGGCGGACCATGTGAGGTCGGACCAGTACTGAATTGGCTAGTTAAGCCGTGATGCGCTTTAGGACACGCTCTATGGCGCCCTTAACGGATTGGACATATTTCCGTATCAACATATGTCCCCCCAGTTGCCAAGTATCTTAGTAGAAGATGGTAACTATGAGGGATTAGTCGTGTCTGTGGAACGTGTCCGAATCGTTAATTAAGAGAAACGGGATAAAATCCTTTTTGTCGTGATCCGTCGTCCGTGTCCTCAAGGATTCAATATATCTCTTTTCCCCCCCCCCCTTTTCCGTCTACAGTCCGAGTTATCGTATAACTGGGACTGTAGAGGAAAAGGTATTTGTATCCGAGATATATGTGTCCGAGTACGGTTAGGATCTGACGCATCTGTGTGGAAGCTGTCAGTTGGGCCGATTGTTGAATTTGTCCTCTTCAAAAGCCCAATAGGCCCAATAGCTTGTCCGTTCGGCCCACGGGAGAAAGATCCCGAGTAAAGAGACGCGACCGTTGGATCAGGACGACATCAACGGTTGGGGCGCCCAGTCCGATTGATGTGACGCGTCTGTCCAGCATTAAATGCGATGTTCTGGCAGTCATCCACTCGCGAAGCGGTACCACCCTTGGATTGGAGAGGATCAACGGTTGGGATTCAAATCCAGGCGACGTGACTCTTGGCTATCCCAAAATGCCCTTATAAATAGTCAGGCCATCAGTCATTTTCACACTTTTAGCAATCTCGAAACTCAGAGAAATCTGTAAGTAATTCAAACAACGCAAGGTCGATCCGAGCAACTGAGACTTGTAAGACTTTCGGGCCATCAAGCTGAGATCTCAGAATCGGTGCATTACCCTGCATCGATTATCCGTGGAAGTTCTCTGTTTGGATATTTAGCAAGTAAGTATCCTTCTTTGGCCTCATTTAAATTGCATGTATTCGCTATACACCTATTGAATGTCTAGTGTAGCTTCCTTGTCGCCTAGAATTGCGCCTGTCTTCAGTAATTGACTTTTGCGATACCTTTGGTTTAGACAATAATTGATGTGTTTCTGCTGCATGCTCATAATATGCCAATTTTCTTCGTTGATGTCTTGTACTCTCATTTGATAAGTCCTGTCCGACACAACCTATCTCAGTGTGGGTTGTGGTATTTGGCTATAAAGTTTCTTCTTTTGTCATCGTGCCATAAGGGGCAGATCATGGTGCCAATGGCACAGCTGCATGTGCCGGTGTCTTGGGGTCCCTGTCCTTCTGTGTGTAGAAAACCTTAGGGTTTAGACTTTTTCGCGGACCTCTGGACTTAATAAGACATATAAATGAACTCTCGGACAATAACAATCATCGTTTCTGATCCGTTTCCTTCTGCCCTAGGATGTCCGGGAGCGATAGTCAAAACGTCATACAAGCGGGATTACCAGGATGGAGTATGTTTGGGCGATGAGTCCGTGGATCTGAGTATGTCCGTAGGAGACTTTCTTGTGGACGTCCTTTCTTCCAGAGATTCCGAGGCTAGGCACGGAACCCACGAAACAGATAACCCCCCGACAGACAGGCTAGTGATCGAAGCCGGTGTTGATGAGGCGAGAACGTTGGTCCAATCTCGGACTATAGGCGGTGTGGGAGGGCCTATAGACCCGAATGCGCTTCAACTCGAACGGGCAGGCGACAGCGAGCATGAGGCTGAAGGTGTCCTCGAGGACGAAGAAGATGGTGAGGAAGAGGAAGGTGAGGGCGAGGAGGAAGAAGAAGAAGGATCTCCTGTCACTCGTCCCTCTAGACGATCCAGTCGGCGGATTGCATTACATCCCGCTGCGCCCGTTCAGTCCAATCTTCAAATAATCGAGGGTCGTGGTGCGAAAGATGCCCGAGTAAAGTTTCCGCTGCTCGTCATTGTTACCATAGTGGATCGGTTTGGAGAATTAAACGCAGACGGGCCGCTTCACGTGTTCGCCCGTGGTTAGGCGGAGGACATCCACGAGTGGAGGCGGAAGTGGAGATCCTCGATTCCCGAAATCATGATTCCCGAGCCAGTCACGCTTTACAATCCGCCACGTACATGTGCGTGCATGAGGTAGCCTTCTCCTGCGGATGGAAAATTCCCATTGCCATAGAGCTGAAAAACATCCTGAACCATATTGGTATAGGTCCGAGTCAGGTTATCCCCAAGTCCCTGGGTAACCTTATTTGCTTTGTAGTCTTTTGCAAGAAGAAAGGGCAGCCGGTAAACTTCGAGAATTTTAGGCAGCTATTCCATGTCTCGTTCAGTCCGGGGAATCCACTATTCTACAATTTCATGAATAGGAAGCCCTACAACTTCATCTCGGACTCCATCTCGTCATTGGGGTCAAAGTGGTGGGACAAGTACGTTTTCGTACGCATGGCCCTGAGACTAGGAGAGTCCGAGAGGCAGCGAGAACAGTGGGGGCTGCCCACAAAGTTTCTGAGGGAGAGCATCCCAGACTGGCGCCCTCTTCCAAAGAATGTGGCTCCGTGGGTGGCGGCCATCCACAAGAAGTATGACCCGCCTACTTACCCGTTTCACGGATTGATCTGCCAGCCACTTCCCTACCTTTGCGGACTAACCAGTGAGGTAGAAGTGGGAGGGAAGACGGACTTCAGTAAGGACTCGCTGACTGGAGACTTAGACATTTTCCCTCCTTTTCATAATACCTTATTTTGTTCACAAGTGTCCGCAATTCCGATAATTTTTCTTTAGCTCGTCTGTTTCTAACGCCCTTGGTTTACTGTGCAGCTTACTGGTTTGACTACATCATGTCAACTCTCGGAGAGAAGAAGAGGTTGCAGAGGGAACAACAGGCCCTTGAAGTCGCAGCTGGTCAGAGGACCAAGATAATCAATACTTCCGCGGGTCTGCCCATGTCAGATCCGAAAAACGCTGCTGTGTTTGCCGCCGAAGAGGAAAGGCGGAGCAAGGCCGGTGAAGACTCCCAGGCCTTGGCGGTGCCTGATAAGGGTAAGGCTCCTGCTACGCGGAGTGCCACTGCCAACACTCGAGCTCCACCCCGAGACGTCTTTATGCGGGACGCCATTGTCTCGGGACGAAAGAGGGCGGCAAGCTCGGAAGCTCCTGCTGCAGCGAAGAGGCAGCAGTTGTCCGCTGTCCTTCCTGTGGACCAAGCCGCTCTGGACAAGGAGTACGAGCGTGCTTGCGGACTCCCAGAAATGGAGCGTGTCGGAGGGTTGGATGCTCTGTATCAGCGGGTAAATAATCTGTCCTTAATTTACTTGCTTTGTTCTTAATGTGACACAAATATAACTTGTATCTACTCGGATGTTTCCCCAGCTTGGGTGCTTCATCAAGGCCATGCAGTGGAAGGCTAGTGAACGGGCCACCATCGAAGAGGACCTTCACAAGGCTGTGGCCACATCCGCGGACGAGGCGGAAAAAGTGAAGCAGCTGGAGATGAGGTTGAAGGAGGAAGAGGTGAGGGTCCATAAGTTGAAGACCAGCTGGGAGAAGATCAAGGCGGAACTCGACCACCAGGAGAGGTTCGTCGACAAGGCGATGCAGCCTTTCCTGGATTTTAAGAATTTCATTGTTGAAGGCCTCCGATATGTCCGTCTCTACGCTGGCCGTGACTTCTTGAATTCTGCTTCTTTCAAGTTTCTGACGGCGGACAAGTCGGATGCCGCCCGGCTGGATGGGTTTGTGTCCGCGATCGGACAGCTGCAGTCCAAGGGACTGCTTCCACCAGACTTTGACTGGAAGGCGGAGGGATTAATCCCTTCTGCGGATGCGAATGGTGTCGAAGTGCCCGTCGATAGCGTCTCGGACGAGCAGTTGGCTGCGTGTGAGTTCGTGGAACTGGTCACCAATGAAGGTGAGATTGAGATCCAGAACGGCGGGCCTTTCCTTCCGAGGTTCGTCCCGGAAGCTCTTCTGAAAGTGGGCCTTGTACCCTTTGATGATTATTGAGCCTTCTGCAAAAGTGGTTTGCCCTTCCTGTCCGCGTTCTCGATCTTCCCGCTGATTTCGACCTGTTCGCCCACGCTCAAGCTCTTGCTGCGGAAGCCACCGATCGGCCCGAAGCTGAGGAGGCTGGTCCAAGCCAGACTGGGGCCTGAAGAGAAGTTCGGGGTATGCCCCGTTAGAAATTCTGTATTTACTGGCTTTTCCTATTGTATTTGCATCTTTTGATAACTCGGATTATCTTTCAAATTCATGACAACATTCCGTATTTTATCCAATGATACGAACTTCTTAAGCTTCCGAGCGTTTACTTGCCCTCTTCTTCGTTCCTTTCTTTATCTGTCGTTCACAAGCTGAGTTATTGTAAATTACCCATCTCTTAAGCGCACGGCTCGCTGGAGATGGTATCTGATGTAGAAATCAGACTATCATCTTTTCGATACCCGGACGGTTCGTCCCTTGGGATGCGAGATTCTTCTAGAAGGAGGAAGGTGAAACAGTGGAATAGTTATTATGACTACATCTTTTCATCTTCTTAGTCGTTGGATGATTGACAGATGTCGAAATCTGAAAGACTCATTGCCACTATAAATAAGGGTGTGGTAATTCTCCCTTTTTCACTGTTGTACTTTCCCTCATTCCCTCCAGTCTTGATAATGTCAGAATCGAGCGATGATGAGTACGGTCACTGGGTGAACTGTGCGTGCGGAAACATGCATCCGCCCATCTATCCGGGCAGGGGAACTTGGCGTGATCCGATCGTCTTGGATTATGAAGGTGAGCCCCCTCAATGTCCAGGAATAGCCAGGAGACTGGCTGAAGAGGAGCGTGAGCGGACGCTGAAGCTGATTCGCAGGAGAATTCGGATGCAGCAGCAAGCTCGCCAGGCCCAGGGCGGTGGCTCAGAATCCCAAGGTTCAACTTCTGGGCAATGGTGACATTCAAGGCGGGGTATGCCCCGTGGTAGCATGTAACTTTTTCTTTGGCTTTTGTCGGACTGTAATATTTGTACGTGGATGTTCGAATAATTATAATTCGAACTATTTTTCCCTCAAATGGAACTCTTCTCTTTTCCTTCTTCTCGTTGGCTAAAAGTAAAAAAATTTTTTTTTTTTTTTAAAGAAAAAAAAAAAAAGTTGATGGGCCTATTTTGATGGGCCTATTTGGGCTTAATATGGTATACTGAATGCTGCTGACAACATGGATTAATGGAATTAAGTTTACGGCGTGTTCAATAATTATAAATTAACTATTTTCCTCGAGAGAAACCTCCCTTTTTTTTTCTTTCAGCACTCACGCTAAAAAATTTATATTTTTTTTTTTTGAAAAAAAAAAAAAAAAATAGTCAGAAGTATTTGGGCCGATAAACGCGATCGA
Source organism: Plantago major (assembly GCA_026545765.1). Lineage (NCBI taxonomy): Eukaryota > Viridiplantae > Streptophyta > Magnoliopsida > Lamiales > Plantaginaceae > Plantago > Plantago major. Next base: position 62,702,974 of record CM048844.1, on the reverse strand, counting down.
TTCTGCCCAACACCGCTCAACCAAAATGGAACCCATGGATAGTTTGTTCGCTTGTTTTCGACTTTCGGGGCGACATTGGTTCGCCACTTCTATAAATACTGCGGAACTCTCTTGGCTTCAGTCATGCAAATCCAACTTCCACTTTGCAAATCTACTCAAAAAGCAAAAAGACGGTTTCTTGAATAGTTTTCCCCTCTTGACTCTCGTCCACTCTCAAATCGGCATTTGACCTGAGTTTGAGAGTGGAGTGGGTCTAGAGGGGAAAATCGTTGAAGATCAGTCACCGAAAAGCATAGATCTCAGTTTGAATGTATATCTGCTCGTTTCCTCTACTTTCTTCCAACCCTACTTTAGTGGTTCAAATCTCTCTTACATTGGAAATGGTTTCCGAGTTGCAAGAGAGTTTGAATGTCTAAAGCCGGTGAGGCGGAAATCTCTTCCTGTCTGCACTTTATTTTCCCCGGATACCAGACTTGCCTTCCATGTTTCGGTGGTATCCCGATGGATTCCGGCATGCTTAATCATTTTCTTGTGTGCAAGTAGATTGAGTTCCTGGTTTCCGCGGAAACCGGGCCCTTCCGCTTTGACCCGGAGGAAGCTTTTTCTTACGGGGAAGGACCGTTGCTGGGAGATGACGTATCTCCAGAAGCATTTTCTGCCTTTTTCCCGTAGTGTTCGGATAACGATCCGTGATTGCAAATTGTACGACAATATTAAGTGTAATTCGTCTAGATGCGAACGAAATCTCTTGCTTTTTTTGTAGCTAATCGAACATTAGAAATCGAAAGATAGAGGTTGTATTGATTTGTCGGAAATTCAATTACAACTTGGGGGCGCTATGGCCGATGACAAGAGGATCAAAAAGGAAACAGAACTGACGGAGTTCCGTGTAACAGATGGTTGATATTGAAATGATCAATCAACATGACGGAGCTCCGCGCAATTTTCTTCAAGCATAGAACTTCTGGAGGTTTCTAGCATTCCACGGACGCCTGAGGAGACGTCCGTTCTCATCTTCTAACACATAACTGCCATTTACTTTGGCCCCAACAATCTTGTATGTACCTACCCACTTGGGCTTGAGTTTTCCAACATTGCTCAAGATGTCGGCCCGTCGGAGCACTAGGTCCCCGACTTGCAAGTTTGCCGCATGAACGTTCCTGTTGTAGGCTCGGGCGGCGGTTGCCTGATACCTAAGGATGTTCGCCAGTGCATCAGACCTTTTCTGTTCAAACATGTCCAGCTCGAATATCCGAGCTTCTCGGTTCGCCTTGTCTTCAAACTCTTGGATTCTCAAAGTTTCAACAGCAACCTCGGATGGTATGACTGCCTCTGAACCATACACCAAAGAGAAAGGAGTTTCTTTGGTCGCAGTCCGTGCAGTGGTGCGATGCGCCCATAGCACGCCTTCCAGGTCGTCCGCCCAGCTTTCTTGCGAGGTTCTCAATCGCTTCTCGAGGATTTTGACTATTGTTTTGTTTGTGGACTCAGCCTGTCCATTGGCTTGCGGGTATCCAACAGATGTAAATCGTTGCTCGATTTTGAAGGACGCCAGCCATTCCTTCAGCCTATGTCCTGAGAACTGAGCACCATTGTCCGAGACGAGAATCCTGGGCAGGCCAAAGCGACAGATGATATTCTTCCAGATAAAGGTTCGCACTCGACTCTCTGTAATGGTCGCAACAGCCTCGGCTTCTACCCATTTGGTAAAGTACTCCACAGCCACAATGAGAAACTTCTTCTGCTGGGTACCCCTAGGAAATGGTCCGACAATGTCGATACCCCACTGATCGAACGGACACGCTATGATTGACGGAATCATAGGGTTCGTCGGGCGATGTGGGATGTTTGCGTAGTATTGGCAATCCTGACATCTCCGGGCGTGGTCCGCGGAGTCTTTACCGATGGTGGGCCAATAATAGCCTTGTCGTATGATTTTCTGAGCGAGGGTCCTCCCCCCGGAATGACTCCCACAACTTCCGTTGTGTATCTCTTCAAGCACGGTCTGTGCTTCTTGAGGGTTCAAGCATCTCAGGTGGGTCCCGGAAAAAGATCTTTTGTATAGATCATCGCCCAGTATAAAATACCTGTTTGCTCGGCACTGCACACTCCTTGATTCCTTCGGATCGGCTGGTAGAGATCCGTCCTTGAGGTAGTTAAGAATGTCGGTCATCCAGTTCCTCCCCATGTCGAGTATCATGACTGCTGAACTGGAACTCATGACGGATGAGTCAGTGATGGTGAGTAGAATTACTCTCCTTGTGTCCAAAGCCGCTGTAGCAGATGCGTATTTTGCCAAGGCGTCGGCTCTTTCGTTCCAAACTCTGTCAAACTTTTCCAGGGTGAATTCCTCGAAGTGGCTGTACTCATTCTTGAGTAGCTGATGATAGTTGTTCTTTGAAGGTCCATTCGTTGCAAAATTTCTGGCCCTGGCTTGGACAAGCCAGAGTCCGTAAGCTTTGACCTTCCGGGCTTGGAGAGACTTGGCCAGTCGCAGCCCCATTAAGATCGCTTCATACTCCGCCTCATTATTTGTAACTTTGAAGTCCAAGGAAACCGCATAGTCGAGTTCCGCCCATGGCTCCTAAGGTAGATTCAATCCTCCCACTCTTCCGATTGGAAGAACCATCGACTTCAATGTCCAAATATCGGAAGGATGTTCCTTGATTTGGAGGTCTCCTGCGATGCTGCGATTCGTTCTTGGTTCATTCCGTCGGTGATTTTCGTTCGATCTTTGTCGAACTGGGGTCTCTGGGATCATCAGCAAGTAGAAACATTTGGTTGACCCGAGTTTCCTCCTATGATGAAGGGAGGGGTCGATTGAGGAACTGGGCTTCCTCAAAGTTTTCTGGGTTAAACTTTGGAGAGGCTGGATTTCGGACTGCATGTTTGGTGATTAAGCACTCGAACACCGGCTTGTCAGGGACTTTCTCCGAATCTTTTTCTGGGTAATCCGCCAAGAAGTCGGCGAGGAATTGAGCCTTTTTGGCTGACGGAGCCTGGTAGCAAATGTCGATTCACGAGCTCGCCCACTTAGAGAGTCGTCCAGATCGGTCGGGCTTTCCTAGGACCTGTTTCAAAGGTTCCGTAGTTAGTACCACTATTTTGTGAGATTTGAAGTAAGGTTTTAACCGTCTGGCGGTGTAAACCAAAGCGTATGAGAGTTTCTCAATCTTCACATATCTTGTCTCCGCCCCAGCAAGGGCTTTGCTAAGATAGTAGATCGGCAAATGCTCGTTAGCTTGAATCCGTATTAGGACGAAACTCATTGCCTCTTCCGTAGTTGCTAGGTAGAGGTAGAGTGGTTCTCCCTCGACGGGCTTGGAGAGCAGTGGAGGGGAATGGAGGTATTCTTTCAATTTTTCGAAAGCCTCAGAATATTCCGCGGTCCACACAAAGTTCTCTCCTTTCCGGAGGGTTTTGAAGAACGGAAGATTTTTCTCGGCTGACCGGGAAATAAAACGGCTTAAGGACATGAGACTTCCTATGAGCCGCTGTACCTCATTAAGGGTTTTCGGATGTGGTAGATCTAGGATCGCCTTAATTTTCTCAGGATTGGCGCTGATTCCCCTTTCCGTGACCATGTACCCGAGAAATTTTCCTCCCTTCACTCCGAAAGTGCATTTTTCCGGATTTAGTTTCATCCCATACTTCCGCAGGATGGAAAAGCAATTGTTGAGATGCTCGATATGCTCTTCCTCAGTCTTACTTTTAACGAGCATGTCGTCCACGTAAACTTCCATCGTCTTTCCGATCTCATCCTTGAACATTTGATTTACCAGTCGCTGGTAGGTGGCTCCCGCGTTCTTCAGTCCGAATGGCATCACCTTGAAGCAGTAAACTCCTCCTGCCGCGAAGAAGGCCGTTTTCTTAACGTCCTCCCTGGCCATCCAAATTTGATAGAAGCCTTGGTATGCGTCCATGAAGCTCAGCAGCGCGCATCCAGAGGTAGAGTCAACCAGTTGATCTATCCGTGGCAATGGATACGGATCCTTGGGGCAAAATTTATTCAACCTTGTGAAGTCGTTACACATCCGCCATTTGCCTGGCGATTTTTCGACCAGAACGACGTTGCAAACCCGGTCGAATGGCGGACTTCCTCGATGTGTCCTGCCTTTAGGAGTCGATCGACTTCGGCGGATATGATTGCATCCTTGATGGGGCCAAAGTCTTTCCTTTTCTGTCGGATGTATCTGACCGAAGGATCCATGTTCATACGGTGAACTGTAACCCGTGGGTCGATCCCCTTCAGGTCATCGGTACTCCAGGCGAACACATCGCTGTTCTCTCGGAGACAAGCGACGAGCTTCATTTCTACTTCTGCATTCATTTCGGTCCCGATCCTTGTTTTCTTCTCGAGATCGCCAGCAATAATTTCGATCTCTTTAAGGGTCTCATGGGGCTCGATTCGCGTTGTTCTAGGAAATTTTTCCTTCTGGCTTCCTATTCCGACTTGTGAGTCCTCCTTTCTGGGTGGGAGGACAGTAGGCGCGTCGGGAGTCACTGTGACTGTCAGCACGGGCGCAGACGCCCTTCTTGTGGACATGATATAACATTCCCACGCTTCTCTGACATTACCGAGCTCTTGTCCGACTCCAAAGGCCGTTGGGAACTTCATCCTGTTGTGGAGAGTAGATGAAACACTCGGGCTGGTTGAGACCTGGGCGTCCGAAGATGGCACTGTAGTCGAAAGTTTGTTCGACCACCACAAAGCGGACTTCTTGTGTCACCCTTGCCGGAAAGGTACCGAGGGAGACATGTAACATGATACTTCCGAGGGGTCGAACAGTTCCTCCTCCGAATCCTAATATGGAGGTGTGCACTCTGCCATAACGGACTCTACCCAATTCCATCTGATCCAGTGTCCTTTTAGAGATGATGTTCGAGGAGCTTCCGGTGTCAACCAAGATCTTATTCACTCGGTAGGTTGCAATGGTCAAGGAGACCACCAACGGGAGATCTGGGTTTTCGATGTCTCCTCCCCCTGCCGTAGGAGGAGGAATTTCACTGTCATCGAACGATATGGCGTTAGTGCCTGGAATCGCCGGACTAGCATATGCTCGGTCGTTATTTCGGAGGTTTTCTTGGTCGCTCCTCATGCGTTCCTGCTATCTCCCCCCGTTGGTCCTCCCGCAATAGTATTGATCACCCCGCTGTATGGGGCGTTTTCCATTTCGATATCGTCAGCATATCGGTAAGAGCGTTAGACAAGGTGGGGTGGATAGCTGGTTGGCTGAGGTGGCAAAGGCAGTGAGTGGGGCGGTGGTTCCGTCATCCTCTCCTCTCTCCTTTGCTCCGTTCTATCTTGTCGCGCAGGTTTGTCCTTATAGATATGCTCCTTCAGTTTTCCATCCCTTATCAGGTGTTCCACTTCTGTCTTCAGCTGAATGCAGTCGTCCGTTTCGTGTCCGCGACACTTGTGAAACTTGCAATAGCCTTTTGCGTTCTTATTCTTACGGCCGCCGTGAGGGGGCTTCGGCCATTGAACGTCCAGCTTCTTCTCAACAATAGTTGCCAAGATGTCGGATCTTGGTCTGTTGAGCCGGGTATAGTCCGCATATCGTCTTGGCGGACTTCTCTCCCTGTGAAAACCCTGTCTCTTTAATCCCTTCTCGAATCGGACTTTGCCGGGCGTTGGTCTTGCTTCGTCGGATCCTTCGCTTTCTTGGAGCTGGCCCTCACTGGAACATTCCTTCTGTAATCCTCTCCGTATATTACCTCCTCGCAGATGTCCTCTAAGTATTTTTTGCTCCATACCTCTTGACTCGAGAGTTTTCTTCGGAGTTCCGAGTTGAGAGTATTAGCATACAGGTGTCGGACCCGCTCTTTAATACCCTGTGGCTCAACCCGAAGAACCTCCGTGTGAAAACGATCTAGGAAAGTCCTTAGATCCTCGTGTTCTCCCTGTATAACGCCTGCTAGATGCTCCACGGTACGTTTTCTCCTCTTGGATTTGCCGAATCGAGCCAAGAATTTAGAAGACAGGTCTGCATACGACTGTATTGATTTATTCGGCAAAGAGGTGTACCAATCCATGGCAGCTCCGAAGAGAGTGGACGAGAAAGTGAGGGCTTTAGTGTTGTCGCTCATTCCTTTGGAATCCATCTTGCTGTTGAAGCGGGTTAGGTGACCCACGGGACAAGCGTCCCCATAGTAGTATTCCAAGTTTGGGATCACTTGGTCCGAATTCCTGTTTCTCTCCTTCTCTCTCATGATACTGTCACACAGGGGATTTGGCGCGCTGGTAGTTATCTGCTCGTGATCTTTTACGAGACGTCCGAGGCTTTGAATCTGAGCCTCTAAAGCCTTTTGCTGGACATAGATCTCGTCTGCCGTCATGATCTCCCCTGTCCTCGGATGCATGGCCACATCCGCGGGAAGGTCGTTCATGCGGGCTCTTGGAATGGTTTCCGCCACTTGATCTCTGTCCCTCGGGGGCACTGGGGGTGGGGTTTTCGGGCGTCTATCGTTCACGTCTTGATGCTCTCTCCTCACTTGGCGGCTTCCTTCCCCTCGGATCTAAGAGGCCGATGCACGCCTGTCCAATAGATCTCGCAAATCCTCTTGGGGTCGCTGATCCCCCAATCTACGCCGATTGACGGTGTCCGCTTCTGACATTGCCTTGCACTGTGGAGGCATAACCACTGGCGGAGTGGTTTGTTGTGGAGGAGCATTGTTGGACCCCAGGCACCCTTGGATGATCGTTAGCAGCCTGTCGAACTGCACTTCGCTCAATCCAAGGTCGTTAGTGCGGACGATGCGTCCATCAGGCATCGTGAATTGTTGGGGTGCGGGTGGGCCTTGAGCTCCTGTCGGAGAAGCTCGGGCCGCATCTTCTTCCGAGGAAGGACTGGCAGTGCGTCCCTCACTTGGATATCTTCCCCTTACATCAGCGACCCTGCGTCCCGGGTGGCGGGCGTCCCAGGCGCGGTGGTGGAGTTCTTACTTCTGTAGTACCAACTCTCGTTGTTCGTCTTGTTCTTGCCATTGGTTCACTTGAAACACAGATGCTTTTTGTAAGTTTCCCACAGACGGCGCCAAAATGCTGAGGGATGAACCTCAAACACTAACTAACTAAACTACTACAAGCAACACGGTCTGTACCCCGCCTCCAACTTGAAGGTCCGATGGATTGCTCGTCCGAACCAAGTCACCTGAAACGACTAAGTGGGGGGGGGGTTAGAACTGGATGCCCGGATTGCCTGTGTCAATCCGGTAAGAGACATTACTCAAGAGAGAGTTGGAAGCTCTCAATGTAATAATTATGAGGGAGGTTATTGTTTAAGTATTGCCTCTTTACTTACCTTAAGGTCTTGGACCTAGTGCTGTATTTATAGTTATCACATACTCACGAGGTAGCTCATGAGATGATGCCAAGTGTACGATCCAGATTTGGACACCAATGCTACCTTTGGCCCATGGCCCATTAGTGGACAGTGATCCAATACCGATAAGTGGGCCTGGGAGGGTAGTTTGGACCTTTTCCCTCTGAGAGTACTGTTCCGCCAGTTGGGTCCGTGTTAGCCCCTCGGACAGACCTGTCTGCTTAGTTGATCTGCCCTTGGGTGACTCTGGATGTCCGAGCCAAGAGTCCCACGGAAGTATCTCAGTGGTTCTGTTATACACGTCCGGTCTTAGAGTAATGGTGGCGTCCGAGGTTCTCTCGTACGGTCCGTTAGGCATCTCTGTACTGACCTGGTCAGGTTTACAAGTCCTTTCCTTAGCTAGCTCGGACTAGCTGTGGGGAAGTAGTGGCTTCGGCGTACTGGTCGATTCACTTTGGGCGGACCATGTGAGGTCGGACCAGTACTGAATTGGCTAGTTAAGCCGTGATGCGCTTTAGGACACGCTCTATGGCGCCCTTAACGGATTGGACATATTTCCGTATTAACAGGTTTTATACAACAAACCATGTCATGTGAATAAAATTTGACACAAACAAACTCCATCGAGTAATTTGCAAAAAATCGTGTGCTATCACCCCCTTCGAGTTTTATTTAAGTCTAGAGGTCTCGGAAATGCATTTTTAAATCGAGGTTCGATAAACCAAAATAGTTCAATATGTGCGTAAAATAGTTTTTATACCCCAATCCTTGTCATGTGAATAAAATTATACACAAACTAACCCATGGTTTTCACAAACGACTGTGTACTAACCCCTTTGGATTTTCTCGAAAACTAGATGTCTCAAAAATACGCTTTTAATTCAAGGTTCGATCAACCAACATAGTTCAATATGTGCGTAGAATAGGTTTTATACCACAAAACATGTCATGTGAATAAAATTTGACACAAACTAACCCCATGGAGTGTTTTCACAAAAGACTGTGTACTAACAACCCCTTTGGGTTTTCTCGAAATGTAGATGTCTCAAAAATAAGTTTTTAATTCGAGGTTCGATCAACCAAAGTAGTTCAATATGTGCGTAGAAGAGGTTTTATACCACAAACCATATCATGTGAATAAATATTGACACAAACTAACTCTATCTAGTGTTTCACAAAAAATCGTGTACTACCCCTTTGAGTTTTATTGAAGACATGAGGTCTCGAATATACGTTTTTTAATCGAGGTTCGATCCACCAAAATAGTTCAATATGTGCGTAGAATAGTTTTTATACCACAAACCATGTCATGTGAATTAAATTTGACATAAACTAACCCATCGAGGGTTTCACAAAAAATCATGTCCTATACACCCTTTGAGTTTTTTCGAAAACTAGATGTCTCAAAAATATGTTTTTATATCGAGGTTCGATCAACAAAATAGTTCAATATACGCGTAGAATAGTTTTAATACCATTGACCATGTCATCTGAATAACATTTGACACAAACTAACCCCATGAAGTGTTTTCATATAAAACTGTGTACTAACTCCTTTGGATTTTCTCGAAATAGATGTCTCAAAAATACGTTTTTAATTCAACGTTCGATCAACCAAAATAGTTCAATATGTGCGTAGAATAGATTTTATACCACAAACTATATTATGTGAAAAAAATTTGACACAAACTAACTCTATCGAGTGTTTCACAAAAAATCGTGTACTACGCCTTTTGAGTTTTATTAAAGACAAGAGGTCTCAGAAATACATTTTTAAATAAAGGTTTGATCAATCAAAATATTTCAATATGTGCGTAGAATAGTTGTTATACCACAAACAATGTCATGTAAATAAAATTTGACATAAACTAACCCATCGAGGGTTTCACAAAAAATCATGTCCTATACCCACTATGAGTTTTCTCAAAAACTGGATGTCTCAAAAATATTTTTTTAATTCGAGGTTCGATGAACCAAAATAGTTCAATATGTCCTAGAATAGGTTTTATACAACAAACCATGTCATCTGAATAAAATTTGACACAAACAAAGTCCATCGAGTAATTTACAAAAAATCATGTGCTATCACCCCCTTCGAGTTTTATTTAAGTCTAGAGGTCTCGAAAATGCATTTTTAAATCGAGGTTCGATTATCCAAAATAGTTCAATATGTGCGTAAAATAGTTTTTCTACCACAACCCTTGTCATGTGAATAAAATTATACACAAACTAACCCCATGGAGTGTTTTCACAAACGACTGTGTACTAACCCCTTTGGGTTTTCTCGAAAACTAGATGTCTCAAAAATACGCTTTTAATTCGAGGTTCGATGAACCAAAATAGTTCAATATTTGCGTAGAATAGGTTTTATACCACAAACCATGTCATGTGAATAAAATTTGACACAAACTAACCCCATGGAGTGTTTTCACAAAAGACTGTGTACTAACAACCCCTTTGGGTTTTCTCGAAATGTAGATGTCTCAAAAATTCGTTTTTAATTCGAGGTTCGATCAACCAAAGTAGTTCAATATGTGCGTAGAAGAGGTTTTATACCACAAACCATATCATGTGAATAAATATTGACACAAACTAACTCTATCTAGTGTTTCACAAAAAATCGTGTACTACCCCTTTGAGTTTTATTGAAGACACGAGGTCTCGAATATATGTTTTTTAATCGAGGTTCGATCCACCAAAATAGTTCAAAATGTGCGTAGAATAGTTTTTGTACCACAAACCATGTCATGTGAATTAAATTTGACATAAACTAACCCATCGAGGGTTTCACAAAAAATCATGTCCTATACCCCATTTGAGTTTTCTCGAAAACTAGATGTCTCAAAAATATGTTTTTATATCGAGGTTCGATCAACAAAATAGTTCAATATACGCGTAGAATAGTTTTAATACCATTGACCATGTCATCTGAATAACATTTGACACAAACTAACCCCATGAAGTGTTTTCATATAAAACTGTGTACTAACCCCATTGGGTTTTCTCGAAAACTAGATGTCTCAAAAATACGTTTTTAATTCAAGGTTCGATCAACCAAAATAGTTCAATATGTGCGTAGAATAGATTTTATACCACAAACTATATTATGTGAATAAAATTTGACACAAACTAACTCTATCGAGTGTTTCACAAAAAATCGTGTACTACGCCTTTTGAGTTTTATTAAAGACAAGAGGTCTCAGAAATACATTTTTAAATAAAGGTTTGATCAATCAAAATATTTCAATATGTGCGTGGAATAGTTGTTATACCACAAACAATGTCATGTGAATAAAATTTGACATAAACTAACCCATCGAGGGTTTCACAAAAAATCATGTCCTATACCCACTATGAGTTTTCTCAAAAACTAGATGTCTCAAAAATATTTTTTTATTTCGAGGTTCGATGAACCAAAATAGTTCAATATGTCCGTAGAACAGGTTTTATACAACAAACCATGTCATGTGAATAAAATTTGACACAAACAAAGTCCATCGAGTAATTTACAAAAAATCGTGTGCTATCACCCCCTTCGAGTTTTATTTAAGTCTAGAGGTCTCGGAAATGCATTTTTAAATCGAGGTTCGATAAACCAAAATAGTTCAATATGTGCGTAAAATAGTTTTTCTACCACAACCCTTGTCATGTGAATAAAATTATACACAAACTAACCCCATGGAGTGTTTTCACAAACGACTGTGTACTAACCCCTTTGGGTTTTCTCGAAAACTAGATGTCTCAAAAATACGCTTTTAATTCAAGGTTCGATCAACCAGCTTAGTTCAATATGTGCGTAAAATAGGTTTTATACCACAAACCATGTCATGTGAATAAAATTTGACACAAACTAACCCCATGGAGTGTTTTCACAAAAGACTGTGTACTAACAACCCCTTTGGGTTTTCTCGAAATGTAGATGTCTCAAAAATACGTTTTTAATTCGAGGTTTGATCAACCAAAGTAGTTCAATATGTGTGTAGAAGAGGTTTTATACCACAAACCATATCATGTGAATAAATATTGACACAAACTAACTCTATCGAGTGTTTCACAAAAAATCGTGTACTACCCGCTTTGAGTTTTATTGAAGACAAGAGGTCTCGAAAATACGTTTTTAAACCGAGGTTCGATCAACCAAAATAGTTCAATATGTGCGTAGAATAGGTTCTATACAACAAACCATGTCATGTGAATAAAATTTGACACAATCTAACTCTATCGAGTGTTTCACAAAAAATCATGTACTACCCCTTTGAGTTTTAATGAAGACACGTGGTTTCGAAAATACGTTTTTAAATCGAGGTTCGATCAACCAAAATAGTTCAATATGTGCGTAGAATAGATTTTATACCACAAACTATATTATGTGAACAAAATTTGACACAAAATAACTCTATCGAGTGTTTCACAAAAAATCGTGTACTACGCCTTTTGAGTTTTATTGAAGACAAGAGGTCTCATAAATACATTTTTAAATAGAGATTTGATTAACCAAAATAGTTCAATATGTGCGTAGAATAGTTGTTATACCACAAACAATGTCATGTGAATAAAATTTGACATAAACTAACCCATCGAGGGTTTCACAAAAAATCATGTCCTATACCCACTATGAGTTTTCTCAAAAACTGGATGTCTCAAAAATATTTTTTTAATTCGAGGTTCGATGAACCAAAATAGTTCAATATGTCCGTAGAATAGGTTTTATACAACAAACCATGTCATCTGAATAAAATTTGACACAAACAAAGTCCATCGAGTAATTTACAAAAAATCATGTGCTATCACCCCCTTCGAGTTTTATTTAAGTCTAGAGGTCTCGGAAATGCATTTTTAAATCGAGGTTCGATTATCCAAAATAGTTCAATATGTGCGTAAAATAGTTTTTCTACCACAACCCTTGTTATGTGAATAAAATTATACACAAACTAACCCCATGGAGTGTTTTCACAAACGACTGTGTACTAACCCCTTTGGGTTTTTTCGAAAACTAGACGTCTCAAAAATACGCTTTTAATTCGAGGTTCGATGAACCAAAATAGTTCAATATGTGCGTAGAATAGGTTTTATACCACAAACCATGTCATGTGAATAAAATTTGACACAAACTAACCCCATGGAGTGTTTTCACAAAAGACTGTGTACTAACAACCCCTTTGGGTTTTCTCGAAATGTAGATGTCTCAAAAATTCGTTTTTAATTCGAGCTTCGATCAACCAAAGTAGTTCAATATGTGCGTAGAAGAGGTTTTATACCACAAACCATATCATGTGAATAAATATTGACACAAACTAACTCTATCTAGTGTTTCACAAAAAATCGTGTACTACCCCTTTGAGTTTTATTGAAGACACGAGGTCTCGAATATATGTTTTTTAATCGAGGTTCGATCCACCAAAATAGTTCAAAATGTGCGTAGAATAGTTTTTGTACCACAAACCATGTCATGTGAATTAAATTTGACATAAACAAACCCATCGAGGGTTTCACAAAAAATCATGTCCTATACCCCCTTTGAGTTTTCTCGAAAACTAGATATCTCAAAAATATGTTTTTATATCGAGGTTCGATCAACAAAATAGTTCAATATACGCGTAGAATAGTTTTAATACCATTGACCATGTCATCTGAATAACATTTGACACAAACTAACCCCATGAAGTGTTTTCATATAAAACTGTGTACTAACCCCATTGGGTTTTCTCGAAAACTAGATGTCTCAAAAATACGTTTTTAATTCAAGGTTCGATCAACCAAAATAGTTCAATATGTGCGTAGAATAGATTTTATACCACAAACTATATTATGTGAATAAAATTTGACACAAACTAACTCTATCGAGTGTTTCACAAAAAATCGTACTACGCTTTTGAGTTTTATTAAAGACAAGAGGTCTCAGAAATACATTTTTAAATAAAGGTTTGATCAATCAAAATATTTCAATATGTGCGTGGAATAGTTGTTATACCACAAACAATGTCATGTGAATAAAATTTGACATAAACTAACCCATCGAGGGTTTCACAAAAAATCATGTCCTATACCCACTATGAGTTTTCTCAAAAACTGGATGTCTCAAAAATATTTTTTTATTTCGAGGTTCGATGAACCAAAATAGTTCAATATGTCCGTAGAACAGGTTTTATACAACAAACCATGTCATGTGAATAAAATTTGACACAAACAAAGTCCATCGAGTAATTTACAAAAATGGTGCTATCACCCCTTGAGTTTTATTTAAGTCTAGAGGTCTCGGAAATGCATTTTTAAATCGTGGTTCTATAAACCAAATTAGTTCAATATGTGCGTAAAATTGTTTTTATACCACAACCCTTGTCTTGTGAATAAAATTATACAAAAACTAACCCCTTGGTGTGTTTTCACAAACGATCGTACTAACCCTTTGGGTTTCTCGAAAACTAGATGTCTCAAAATACGCTTTTAATTCAAGGTTCGATCAACCAGCTTAGTTCAATATGTGCGTAAAATAGGTTTTATACCACAAACCATGTCATGTGAATAAAATTTGACACAAACTAACCCCATGGAGTGTTTTCACAAAAGACTGTGTACGAACAACCCCTTTGGGTTTTCTCGAAATGTAGATGTCTCAAAAATACGTTTTTAATTCGAGGTTTGATCAACCAAAGTAGTTCAATATGTGTGTAGAAGAGGTTTTATACCACAAACCATATCATGTGAATAAATATTGACACAAACTAACTCTATCGAGTGTTTCACAAAAAATCGTGTACTGCCCGCTTTGAGTTTTATTGAAGACAAGAGGTCTCGAAAATACGTTTTTAAACCGAGGTTCGATCAACCAAAATAGTTCAATATGTGCGTAGAATAGGTTCTATACAACAAACCATGTCAAGTGAATAAAATTTGACACAATCTAACTCTATCGAGTGTTTCACAAAAAATCATGTACTACCCCTTTGAGTTTTAATGAAGACACGTGGTTTCGAAAATACGTTTTTAAATCGAGGTTCGATCAACCAAAATAGTTCAATATTTGCGTAGAATAGATTTAATACCATTGACCATGTCATCTGAATAACATTTGACACAAACTAACCCCATGAAGTGTTTTCATATAAAACTGTGTACTAACCCCATTGGGTTTTCTCGAAAACTAGATGTCTCAAAAATACGTTTTTAATTCGAGCTTCGATCAACCAAAGTAGTTCAATATGTGCGTAGAAGAGGTTTTATACCACAAACCATATCATGTGAATAAATATTGACACAAACTAACTCTATCTAGTGTTTCACAAAAAATCGTGTACTACCCCTTTGAGTTTTATTGAAGACACGAGGTCTCGAATATATGTTTTTTAATCGAGGTTCGATCCACCAAAATAGTTCAAAATGTGCGTAGAATAGTTTTTGTACCACAAACCATGTCATGTGAATTAAATTTGACATAAACAAACCCATCGAGGGTTTCACAAAAAATCATGTCCTATACCCCCTTTGAGTTTTCTCGAAAACTAGATATCTCAAAAATATGTTTTTATATCGAGGTTCGATCAACAAAATAGTTCAATATACGCGTAGAATAGTTTTAATACCATTGACCATGTCATCTGAATAACATTTGACACAAACTAACCCCATGAAGTGTTTTCATATAAAACTGTGTACTAACCCCATTGGGTTTTCTCGAAAACTAGATGTCTCAAAAATACGTTTTTAATTCAAGGTTCGATCAACCAAAATAGTTCAATATAATGTAGAATAGATTTTATACCACAAACTATATTATGTGAATAAAATTTGACACAAACTAACTCTATCGAGTGTTTCACAAAAAATCGTGTACTACGCCTTTTGAGTTTTATTAAAGACAAGAGGTCTCAGAAATACATTTTTAAATAAAGGTTTGATCAATCAAAATATTTCAATATGTGCGTGGAATAGTTGTTATACCACAAACAATGTCATGTGAATAAAATTTGACATAAACTAACCCATCGAGGGTTTCACAAAAAATCATGTCCTATACCCACTATGAGTTTTCTCAAAAACTGGATGTCTCAAAAATATTTTTTTATTTCGAGGTTCGATGAACCAAAATAGTTCAATATGTCCGTAGAACAGGTTTTATACAACAAACCATGTCATGTGAATAAAATTTGACACAAACAAAGTCCATCGAGTAATTTACAAAAAATCGTGTGCTATCACCCCCTTCGAGTTTTATTTAAGTCTAGAGGTCTCGGAAATGCATTTTTAAATCGAGGTTCGATAAACCAAAATAGTTCAATATGTGCGTAAAATAGTTTTTCTACCACAACCCTTGTCATGTGAATAAAATTATACACAAACTAACCCCATGGAGTGTTTTCACAAACGACTGTGTACTAACCCCTTTGGGTTTTCTCGAAAACTAGATGTCTCAAAAATACGCTTTTAATTCAAGGTTCGATCAACCAGCTTAGTTCAATATGTGCGTAAAATAGGTTTTATACCACAAACCATGTCATGTGAATAAAATTTGACACAAACTAACCCCATGGAGTGTTTTCACAAAAGACTGTGTACGAACAACCCCTTTGGGTTTTCTCGAAATGTAGATGTCTCAAAAATACGTTTTTAATTCGAGGTTTGATCAACCAAAGTAGTTCAATATGTGTGTAGAAGAGGTTTTATACCACAAACCATATCATGTGAATAAATATTGACACAAACTAACTCTATCGAGTGTTTCACAAAAAATCGTAACGCCCGCTTTGAGTTTTATTGAAGACAAGAGGTCTCGAAAATACGTTTTTAAACCGAGGTTCGATCAACCAAAATAGTTCAATATGTGCGTAGAATAGGTTCTATACAACAAACCATGTCAAGTGAATAAAATTTGACACAATCTAACTCTATCGAGTGTTTCACAAAAAATCATGTACTACCCCTTTGAGTTTTAATGAAGACACGTGGTTTCGAAAATACGTTTTTAAATCGAGGTTCGATCAACCAAAATAGTTCAATATTTGCGTAGAATAGATTTAATACCATTGACCATGTCATCTGAATAACATTTGACACAAACTAACCCCATGAAGTGTTTTCATATAAAACTGTGTACTAACCCCATTGGGTTTTCTCGAAAACTAGATGTCTCAAAAATACGTTTTTAATTCAAGGTTCGATCAACCAAAATAGTTCAATATGTAATAGAATAGATTTTATACCACAAACTATATTATGTGAATAAAATTTGACACAAACTAACTCTATCGAGTGTTTCACAAAAAATCGTGTACTACGCCTTTTGAGTTTTATTAAAGACAAGAGGTCTCAGAAATACATTTTTAAATAAAGGTTTGATCAATCAAAATATTTCAATATGTGCGTGGAATAGTTGTTATACCACAAACAATGTCATGTGAATAAAATTTGACATAAACTAACCCATCGAGGGTTTCACAAAAAATCATGTCCTATACCCAATATGAGTTTTCTCAAAAACTAGATGTCTCAAAAATATTTTTTTAATTCGAGGTTCGATGAACCAAAATAGTTCAATATGTCCGTAGAATAGGTTTTATACAACAAACCATGTCATGTGAATAAAATTTGACACAAACAAAGTCCATAGAGTAATTTACAAAAAATCGTGTGCTATCACCCCCTTCGAGTTTTATTTAAGTCTAGAGGTCTCGGAAATGCATTTTTAAATCGAGGTTCGATAAACCAAAATAGTTCAATATGTGCGTAAAATAGTTTTTCTACCACAACCCTTGTCATGTGAATAAAATTATACACAAACTAACCCCATGGAGTGTTTTCACCAACGACTGTGTACTAACCCCTTTGTGTTTTTTCGAAAATTAGATGTCTCAAAAATACGCTTTTAATTCAAGGTTCGATCAACCAACTTAGTTCAATATGTGCGTAAAATAGGTTTTATACCACAAACCATGTCATGTGAATAAAATTTGACACAAATTAACCCCATGGAGTGTTTTCACAAAAGACTGTGTACTAGCAACCCCTTTGGGTCTTCTCGAAATGTAGATGTCTCAAAAATACGTTTTTAATTCGAGGTTTGATCAACCAAAGTAGTTCAATATGTGTGTAGAAGAGGTTTTATACCACAAACCATATCATGTGAATAAATATTGACACAAACTAACTCTATCGAGTGTTTCACAAAAAATCGTGTATTACGCTTTGAGTTTTATTGAAGACAAGAGGTCTCGAAAATACGTTTTTAAACCGAGGTTCGATCAACCAAAATAGTTCAATATGTGCGTAGAATAGGTTTTATACAACAAACCATGTCATGTGAATAAAATTTGACACAATCTAACTCTATCGAGTGTTTCACAAAAAATCATGTACTATCCCTTTGAGTTTTAATGAAGACACGTGGTTTCGAAAATACGTTTTTAAATCGAGGTTCGATCAACCAAAATAGTTCAATATGTGCGTAGAATAGATTTTATACCACAAACTATATTATGTGAATAAAATTTGACACAAACTAACTCTATCGAGTGTTTCACAAAAAATCGTGTACTACGCCTTTTGAGTTTTATTGAAGACAAGAGGTCTCATAAATACATTTTTAAATAGAGATTTGATTAAACAAAATAGTTCAATATGTGCGTAGAATAGTTGTTATACCACAAACAATGTCATGTGAATAAAATTTGACATAAACTAACCCATCGAGGGTTTCACAAAAAATCATGTCCTATACCCACTCTGAGTTTTCTCAAAAACTAGATGTCTCAAAAATATTTTTTTAATTCGAGGTTCGATGAACCAAAATAGTTCAATATGTCCGTAGAATAGGTTTTATACAACAAACCATGTCATGTGAATAAAATTTGACACAAACAAAGTCCATCGAGTAATTTACAAAAAATCGTGTGCTATCACCCCCTTCGAGTTTTATTTAAGTCTAGGGTCTCGGAAATGCATTTTTAAATCGAGGTTCGATAAACCAAAATAGTTCAATATGTGCGTAAAATAGTTTTTCTACCACAACCCTTGTCATGTGAATAAAATTATACACAAACTAACCCCATGGAGTGTTTTCACAAACGACTGTGTACTAACCCCTTTGGGTTTTCTCGAAAACTAGATGTCTCAAAAATACGCTTTTAATTCAAGGTTCCATCAACCAACTTAGTTCAATATGTGCGTAAAATAGGTTTTATACCACAAACCATGTCATGTGAATAAAATTTGACACAAACTAACCTCATGGAGTGTTTTCACAAAAGACTGTGTACTAACAACCCCTTGGGGTTTTCTCGAAATGTAGATGTCTCAAAAATACGTTTTTAATTCGAGGTTTGATCAACCAAAGTAGTTCAATATGTGTGTAGAAGAGGTTTTATACCACAAACCATATCATGTGAATAAATATTGACACAAACTAACTCTATCGAGTGTTTCACAAAAAATCGTGTACTACCCGCTTTGAGTTTTATTGAAGACAAGAGGTCTCGAAAATACGTTTTTAAACCGAGATTCGATCAACCAAAATAGTTCAATATGTGCGTAGAATAGGTTTTATACAACAAACCATGTCATGTGCATAAAATTTGACACAATCTAACTCTATCGAGTGTTTCACAAAAAATCATGTACTACCCCTTTGAGTTTTAATGAAGACACGTGGTTTCGAAAATACGTTTTTAAATCGAGGTTCGATCAACCAAAATAGTTCAATATGTGCGTAGAATAGATTTTAAACCACAAACCATATTATGTGAATAAAATTTGTCACAAACTAACTCTATCGAGTGTTTCACAAAAAATCGTGTACTACGCCTTTTGAGTTTTATTGAAGACAAGAGGTCTCATAAATACATTTTTAAATAGAGATTTGATTAACCAAAATAGTTCAATATGTGCGTAGAATAGTTGTTATACCACAAACCATGTCATGTAAATAAAATTTGACATAAACTAACCCATCGAGGGTTTCACAAAAAATCATGTCCTATACCCACTTTGAGTTTTCTCAAAAACTAGATGTCTCAAAAATATATTTTTAATTTGAGGTTCGATGAACCCAAATAGTTCTATATGTGCGTAGAATAGGTTTTATACAACAAACCATGTCATGTGAATAAAATTTGACATAAACAAACTCCATCGAGTAATTCACAAAAAATCATGTGCTATCACCCCCTTCGAGTTTTATTTAAGTCTAGAGGTCTCGGAAATGCATTTTTAAATCGATGTTCGATAAACCAAAATAGTTCAATATGTGCGTAAAATAGTTTTTATACCACAATCCTTGTCATGTGAATAAAATTATACACAAACTAACCCCATGGAGTGTTTTCACAAACGACTGTGTACTAACCCCTTTGAGTTTTCTCGAAAACTAGATGTCTCAAAAATACGCTTTTAATTCGAGGTTCGATCAACCCAAATAGTTCAATATGTGCGTAGAATAGGTTTTATACCACAAACCATGTCATGTGAATAAAATTTGACACAAACTAACCCCATGGATTGTTTTCACAAAAGACTGTGTACTAACAACCCCTTTGGGTTTTCTCGAAATGTAGATGTCTCAAAAATACGTTTTTAATTCGAGGTTCGATCAACCAAAGTAGTTCAATATGTGCATAGAAGAGGTTTTATACCACAAACCATATCATGTGAATAAATATTACCACAAACTAACTCTATCGAGTGTTTCACAAAAAATTGTGTACTACCCGCTTTGAGTTTTGTTGAAGACAAGAGGTCTCGAAAATATGTTTTTAGACCAACGTTCGATCAACCAAAATAGTTCAATATGTGCGTAGAATAGGTTTTATACAACAAACCATGTCATGTGAATAAAATTGGACACAATCTAACTCTATCGAGTGTTTCACAAAAAATCATGTACTACCCGCTTTGAGTTTTATTGAAGACACGTGGTCTCGAAAAGACGTTTTTAAATCGAGGTTCGATCAACCAAAATAGTTCAATATGTGCGTAGAATAGGTTTTATACCACAAACCATGTCATGTGAATAAATTTGACACAAACTAATCCCATGGAGTGTTTTCACAAAAGACAGTGTACTAGCAACCCCTTTGGGTTTTCTTGAAACGTAGATGTTTCAAAAATACGTTTTTAATTCGAGGTTCGATCAACAAAAGTAGTTCATTATGTGCGTAGAAGAGGTTTTATACCACAAACCATATCATGTGAATAAATATTGACACAAACTAACTCTATCGAGTATTTCACAAAAAATCGTGGACTACCCGCTTTGAGTTTTATTGAAGACAAGAGGTCTCGAAAATACGTTTTTAAACCGAGGTTCGATCAACCAAAATAATTCAATATGTGCGTAGAATAGATTTTATACAACAAACCATGTCATGTGAATAAAATTTGACACAAACTAACCCATGGAGTGTTTTCACAAAAGACTGTGTACTAACAACGCCTTTGGGTTTTCTCGAAATGTAGATGTCTCAAAAATACGTTTTTAATTCGAGGTTCGATCAACCAAAGTAGTTCAATATGTGCGTAGAAGAGGTTTTATACCACAAATCATATCATGTGAATAAATATTGACACAAACTAACTCTATCTAGTGTTTCACAAAAAATCGTGTACTACCCCTTTGAGTTTTATTGAAGACACGAGGTCTCGAATATATGTTTTTTAATCGAGGTTCGATCCACCAAAATAGTTCAAAATGTGCGTAGAATAGTTTTTATACCATAAACCATGTCATGTGAATTAAATTTGACATAAACTAACCCATCGAGGGTTTCACAAAAAATCATGTCCTATACCCCCGTTGAGTTTTCTCGAAAACTAGATGTCTCAAAAATATGTTTTTATATCGAGGTTCGATCAACAAAATAGTTCAATATACGCGTAGAATAGTTTTCATACCATTGACCATGTCATCTGAATAACATTTGACACAAACTAACCCCATGAAGTGTTTTCATATAAAACTGTGTACTAACCCCTTTGGGTTTTCTCGAAAACTAGATGTCTCAAAAATACGTTTTTAATTCAAGGTTTGATCAACCAAAATAGTTCAATATGTGCGTAGAATAGATTTTATACCACAAACTATATTATGTGAATAAAATTTGACACAAACTAACTCTATCGAGTGTTTCACAAAAAATCGTGTACTACGTCTTTTGAGTTTTATTAAAGACAGGAGGTCTCAGAAATACATTTTTAAATAAAGGTTTGATCAATCAAAATATTTCAATATGTGCGTGGAATAGTTGTTATACCACAAACAATGTCATGTGAATAAAATTTGACATAAACTAACCCATCGAGGGTTTCAGAAAAAATCATGTCCTATACCCACTATGAGTTTTCTCAAAAACTAGATGTCTCAAAAATATATTTTTAAATCGAGGTTCGATAAACCAAAATAGTTCAATATGTGCGTAAAATAGTTTTTATACCACAATCCTTGTCATGTGAATAAAATTATACACAAACTAACCCCATGGAGTGTTTTCACAAACGACTGTGTACTAACCCCTTTGGGTTTTCTCGAAAACTAGATGTCTCAAAAATACGCTTTTAATTCGAGGTTCGATCAACCCAAATAGTTCAATATGTGCGTAGAATAGGCTTTATACCACAAACCATGTCATGTGAATAAAATTTGACACAAACTAACCCCATGGAGTGTTTTCACAAAAGACTGTGTACTAACAACCCCTTTGGGTTTTCTCGAAATGTAGATGTCTCAAAAATACGTTTTTAATTCGAGGTTCGATCAACCAAAGTAGTTCAATATGTGCGTAGAAGAGGTTTTATACCACAAACCATATCATGTGAATAAATATTGACACAAACTAACTCTATCGAGTGTTTCACAAAAAATCGTGTACTACCCGCTTTGAGTTTTATTGAAGACAAGAGGTCTCGAAAATACGTTTTTAAACCAAGGTTCGATCAACCAAAATAGTTCAATATGTGCGTAGAATAGGTTTTATACAACAAACCATGTCATGTGAATAAAATTGGACACAATCTAACTCTATCGAGTGTTTCACAAAAAATCATGTACTACCCGCTTTGAGTTTTATTGAAGACACGTGGTCTCGAAAAGACGTTTTTAAATCGAGGTTCGATCAACCAAAATAGTTCAATATGTGCGTAGAATAGGTTTTATACCACAAACCATGTCAGGTGAATAAATTTGACACAAACTAACCCCATGGAGTGTTTTCACAAAAGACAGTGTACTAACAACCCCTTTGGGTTTTCTTGAAACGTAGATGTCTCAAAAATACGTTTTTAATTCGAGGTTCGATCAACAAAAGTAGTTCATTATGTGCGTAGAAGAGGTTTTATACCACAAACCATATCATGTCAATAAATATTGACACAAACTAACTCTATCGAGTGTTTCACAAAAAATCATGTACTACCCGCTTTGAGTTTTATTGAAGACAAGAGGTCTCGAAAATACGTTTTTAAACCGAGGTTCGATCAACCAAAATAGTTCAATATGTGCGTAGAATAGGTTTTATACAACAAACCATGTCATGTGAATAAAATTTGACACAATCTAACTCTATCGAGTGTTTCACAAAAAATCATGACTACCCCCTTTGAGTTTTATTGAAGACATATGGTCTCGAAAATACATTTTTAAATCGAGGTTCGATCAACCAAAATAGTTCAATATGTGCGTAGAATAGTTTTTATACCACAAAGCATGTCATCTGAATAAAATTTGACATAAACTAACCCATCGAAGGTTTCACAAAAAATCGTGTCCTATACCCCTTTTGAGTTTTGTCAAAAACTAGATGTCTCAAAAATGCATTTTTAATTCGAGGTTCGATCAACCAAAATAGTTCAATATGTATGTAGAATAGTTTTTATACCACAAACCATGTCATATGAATAAAATTTGAAATAAACTATCCCCTCGAGGGTTTGGGTTAAATGCAAAATACCCCCCTAAGTTATTATAAATGTGCGCACAACCCCCTTAAGTTAACAAATTAGTACCAAACCCCCCCTGAGTTATTAAAAAATGTGCGTGAAACCCCCCTGAGTTAATAAATTAGTCCCTGAGTTATGAAAAATGTGCGCGAAACCCCCTGAGTTATTAAAACATGTGCGTGGAACCCCCTTAGCCTTTTTTTTTTACGGCGTGCTCGTGTTACGTGTGACAATGGATGTTCTTTTAGGTTTTCTTACTCCAAATTAACTGAACTGGACATTCATAGTTTCAGTTTATTATCTTTTGCCTTCACTTTTTTCCATTTACATGACTAATCATGAATTAGTGTATGTTGTTGATATGTAGTGACAATTTTAATTAGTGTTATCTATGGTTGTTATTTATATATTTCAGTGCTATATAACGAATAGTGTGTGATCGATTTTTGTTGTTCATCAACCAGGAAAAGAAGTAGAGTTTTACTATTTTTAATAGCTCAAATTTAAGTAATTTTAATATTTTCAAAAATTTGGACTAACGACTCAAACTGCACACAATACGAATTCATCATGTATATTTAGTATTCATGTAAATGAGTTTTACAATGACTTTATAAGAATTCAATGGGATTTTGCGCATATTTTTAATAACTATGGTTTTTTTTTGTTGCATTAATGTGGTGTAAGATAACATAAACAAACATATATAATCGCCCCTAATGAGAGTGTATCTCACACACTTTTAAAATAAAGGGTGGGGGGTTTTGTGCCCATTTTTAATAACTCAAGGGGGTTTGGTACTAATTCGTTCACTTAGGGGGGTTTCGCACACATTATTAAAAACTCAGGGGGGTGTTATGCATTTAACTCTCGATGTCTCAAAAATACGTTTTTAATTCGAGGTTCGATGAACCAAATTAGTTCAATATGTGCGTAGAATAGGTCTTATACCACAAACCATGTCATGTGAATAAAATTTGACACAAACTAACTCTATCGAGTGTTTCACAAAAAATCGTGTACTACCCCCCTTAGAGTTTTATTGTAGCAAGAGGTCTCGAAAATACATTTTTAAACCGAGGTTCGATCAACCAAAATAGTTCAATATGTGCGTAGGATAGTTTTATACAACAAACCATGTCATGTGAATAAAATTTGACACAAACTAACTCTATCGAGTGTTTCACAAAAAATCGTGTACTACCCCCTTTGAGTTTTATTGAAGACACGAGGTCTCAAAAATACGTTTTTAAATCGTGGTTCGATCAACCAAAATAGTTCAATATGTGCGTAGAATAGTTTTTATACCACAAACCATGCCATCTGAATAAAATTTGATATAAACTAACCCATCGAAGGTTTCACAAAAAATCGTGTCCTATACCCCTTTTGAGTTTTGTCAAAAACTAGATGTCTCAAAAATGCATTTTTAATTCGAGGTTTGATCAACCAAAATAGTTCAATATGTGTGTAGAATATTTTTATACCACAAACCATGCCATGTAAATAAAATTTGACATAAACTAACCCATCGAGGGTTTCACAAAAAATCTTGTCCTATACCCCTTTGGGTTTTTCTCGAAAACTAGATGTCTCAATAATACGTTTTGAAATCAAGGTTCGATCTACCAAAATAGTTCAATATGTGCGTAGAATAGGTTTTATACCACAAACCATGTCATGTGAATAAAATTTGACACAAACAAACTCTATCGTGTGTTTCATAAAAAATCGTGTACTACATGTTGATACGGACATGTGTCCAATCCGTTAAGGGCGCCATAGAGCGTTTCCTAGAGCGCATCAAAGCTGAGATAGCCAATCCAGTGTTAGTCCGACCATCAAACGGTCCGACCTAAGGGAAACCATCCCAGGTCAACTAGTATTTACAAGTCAACATACGTTCTCAGCTGGGTCCGACCAAGCAAGGTGAATGACTTCCGAACCTGACAAAAGGTCACATGGTCCTTACAAGTACCACAAACTGTCAGTCCTAGGATGCCAAATGGACCGGACGAGGGAATCTCGGACGCCACCATCGCAATAAGACCAAACGTACATAACAGAACCACTAAGATACTTCCATGGAACCCTAGGCTCGGATGCCTTGTGTTACCTAAGGGCAGATCCACCAAGCAGAAGGATCTTTCCGAAGGAGTTACACGGACCCAACGTGCGGAACTGTACTCTCAGACGGAAAGGTCCAAACTATCCTCCCAGGCCCAGTAATTAGTACTGGATTACTGTTCACTATTGGGCCATGGGCTAAAGGTAGCATTAGTGTCCAAAGTAATTAGTACTGGATTTTTCCCCTCTTTTTATTAGTTGTTCAGTTGCGTTTTGTATGTATTTTGTGTTGTTTCTTGTGTTTTGTGTGTTTCCACCTTGTATCCAGGTCTTAGATGTTTTCGTGAAGAAATAAGGCTAAAATGGTGCATTTTATTACATTACCGGAAGGTCAAAAGTTCCAAGGACTCAAAGATGGTGGA
Organism: Plantago major; assembly: GCA_026545765.1. NCBI lineage: Eukaryota > Viridiplantae > Streptophyta > Magnoliopsida > Lamiales > Plantaginaceae > Plantago > Plantago major. Next base: position 62,677,242 of record CM048844.1, on the reverse strand, counting down.
ACGTGGAGTGCGATGGTCGAACCGAAAATGCCTTTGAAGTTCGGATGAAGTTTTTATGGCCGTTTAAGTGAAAACTTCCGAAAGTAGAACTACATTGCAGCGGTCTAGCCATTTTGGGTATAACTTCTTCATACAATGTCGGATTGACCTCAAATCGGTGGCCACACGAAGATAAAGGGAAAATATAGCTAAAAATATGTGGGCGATTGCCCCAATCGATTGGTACAATCTCCCCGTGCGCTTGGGTCGATCGCCCGGTCTTCTACGCTTTCTACCGCTCCGTCTAGTTCTCCAGGCGGTCTCTGGCATTACTTTTCTCCTTTTTGACGTTTTAAACTCCAGTTTTTGGTAATTCAAACATCACTTTTACATTTGACAACAATTTTAGGAGAGTTTAACGGAGGTTTCTAGGGTTCCAAACATCATCCTTCTGATCAAGGTGGATATTTGGTTAACCATTAGCTTCAAGATTTCTTCCTGTAACAGTACTTTCATCATTCTTATCCATTGGAGCTCAGTAATTCATCATTATTCGGTAACGTTGTATAGTTTCGGATTTATTACTTCTTGTTGATGTTTATTGATGTGCACTCAGATATTTTGATTTTCGTCGTAGAATCTGTAATCCCTAAATACAATCAAGATTAAATTTATAAGTCGGAAGTTCTCAAATCCATAGTTAATAGTGGAAAGCTGACACGGAATGTCATTCTCCACGGACACTTAGCATAGGAACAAAAAAATAATGGATGTAAATTGAATGCAGAAAGTAAACAGAATAATTGCAGATAGATTGATTGAATAACAGTAAACCCTAATTAATTGAGATGAAATCGATGGTGAGAAAGTGTAAAGGATCCCCAACCTCCCTCTGCTATGCTACTCCCAACTTCCTAGCTAAAATCCTACGTGATTACCTCTAACGACAGCAGGGCATAATACTATGGTGCAGAAGGCGCAGGAGGCACGAGTACCCCTACTCAGTTCAACGAAACTACTGTGTCACTCAGCAGAACATCACACCACGAAGGATGTATAGAGTTGTATAACCACGATTTACGTCTAATAACTATTCCATTAATATATTACGGTATATAAAGAACTAGCAAAAGCAGAGTTACGGCGGTTCGCCTTTACAAGAGAAATTTAGCTACTGAAAGTAGTACTACTGACAGAAATCGAAAACAAGAAGAAAAGGAGAAGAAGAAGCTTAGTCTCTGATGTTTTCGTGCTGCTTCTAGGGTTCCCTCCTTCTGGGTGCCTGACGGCGATCGGTTTTGTGGTTTCACTTCCCCGAGGACTAGTTCTCTCTCAGGAGAGTTGCTTTATGAGCGGTGTAGAATTATGAAACCCCTAAGGTCTTATTTATACTTGAAATTTCGTGCTCTGGCCGCCATTCTTCATTAAGGAAGGTTTAGAAATGTGGGCTCTAGCTGACAGGCCAGGAAAAAGGCCCAGAACCAATCAAAAGCTTCACTGCGGTCGACAGTGGGCCGCAGAGAGGCTTCTTCGATTCCTACAGTTATTTTATGTTCTTCTTTGTTCTTCGATTTCGGGCTTTATAACTTCGTTACCTCGAAAACTGGTCTTCTACAATATTGTTGCATCTTCAATTATCTTCGCATTGGTTGGTCGCATTACATGTTTTGACTCCTCGAACTCCGTGCAACGGCCAATCTGGCGTATTTGCTTAACTTTCTCGATTTCGCACAATTATGTCGTTTTAGCGCCTGAAATCGTGCAATTCCTCAAAAACACGATCATGACCTACAAAATACACACGAATTTGGTAATTGGCCATAAAAGGATACAAATATTGAATCTAAGGCAAAAAACGAGTGTCTAAAAGCATGCAATATCGCACATTTCATTGTCACATCATTTATGCTTTTGTTTATCATATCTCTTGCCTGTGACAACATGAGTATGAGTAGCTAAACATCTCCCATGGGTTGGTGGTGAATTTTTGAGCATGCTAGTATAGGATCTTTTGGATGAAATTACACAGCTTCACTGTTTATTGAATCTTGTGAATCATTTGTAGTTCAATGCTTTGGCAATCGTTTTCTAATACCCAAAATCCACAAGAAGGATTCGCACCCTCAAGGTTACATACGATTTAAGCCCAACACATTCAACTACAAACGCTGACTAATAGAACTGACGACTCTACTATGTTCATTAAACGATTTCACTTTCAAAAGATGTATCATTCATTGCAGACCTTACTAGCTAGCTCTTGATGAAACCATCACGCCATGTCTCCTTTGATTGATTACAAAACACGTGTTTGCTAATTACTATCTGTTTGATTTGTGAAAGAAAGAATTGGAGGTCGTAAGACGCAATTCTAGATAAACTTAAACGCCGACAAGCTTATTTAAGTTCGTCGAGAACGACACTCGGGACAACTTATCAACTCACTACATGCTTTTTCTAGTGAACCTTGATATTGCTCTTGGCTTATAAATTAAAGACTTGATTTGACGCATTACTAGGTCAAGCAAAAATGTGTTTCTACTCGCCATAAATCGTATTTTTAATAATCAGGTGGTGATTTGGCATGATTTGACAATGATTGGGCATTAGTTGGCAACATGCGGTACTTAGGGGACCAAATACATCGAAATACGAGTGATTAGGCAAAATTGAGGACTAAATTGAACCGTAATTATTTGGGGACAAAATGTGTGATCACCCGTTTTACGAAATAGTTACTTCCCGAGATGGAGGCAGTAGAGGAACCGAATTTTATATATACAAATCTAGGTCAGTTTAGATCATCTATCTTTCTTTTTGAAATGATTTACAATACAATATGGTTTATTACATACTCGCTCCGTTCCTTAGAAGCTGTCTATTTTTGTCATTTTCAACGTCCCGGTAGAATTGTCCAATTTCAATTCTTTATCACAGGAACAATTATATAATTTTTTATCATCCACTACTCCTAATAAAGTAAAAAAGTAAATTAAACAATCAAACCAACTACTAATAAAATTATAAAACTATATGGTGTTATAATATTACTCTTCTTAATTCTTATGAATGAACATTGTACAATAAATTGAACAGCTTTTGAGGGATGGGGGAGGGAGTATGTCCATTTCTTATTTCAGTAATTACCTAGAAACTCGACAGTTGACAACAAGGAAAATACAGAAGTACTTAAAATTAACTGCAAACCCACATTAATTGATAATTAAATAATTATATATGCTGCTGCCTGAACAAGTCTCTATGGAACCTTTTAATGAACTCTTCGGCAGCTTCATCAACGTGATTAGTATCTTCTTCTTCTTCAGCATTGCTCAATGAAAAAGGAGAGTCAGTTACCCTCAGCTGTCTGACAGTCGGTGTCCGCCCGAGTCCCGGCAGAGCCGGTGAAGCCGCCACGCTATTGGCTGCCATCTCTAGAGCCACAGCGAACAACACTTGATCATTATTTTCACCATGAGTAGGAGTGTATTTGTGCTTATTGCGCTTGTTGAGAATGTTGAAGTTGCGGGTTAACTCATATTCGGGGACCGGCCGGTACGAGAGGCAGTTGTTGCCTGAGGTTGCGGGGTGGTGGTGCTGGAACATGAGGTTTTGTATGGAAGATAATTTATCGGCGAGTTTAGCACGGCTGATCATGATATTGAGATCGGCTAGTAGCTTGAGCTTGGATATTCCTTTTCTCAACATGAAGTAAAGGACTCTCACTATTTTGTAGAATTTTTTTGGTACTATTTCTAACTTGTTTTGTTCCATTCTTCTAATAATTGAGTGATTGATTTCTTGCTTTGGTTTGGTTGCAATAAAAGAGAGCGAGAAAGTAAAAGGATTGGTATATAGACTATAGTGAATTGCAGTTGTTAGATTGTTTGATTGTAATGATCGAGTTGGCTTTGTTATGGGACTATTTAAAGCATTCCAATAGGGGAGAATAGGACAAGAGAAGAGCCAGCTTTGAGGTTTTCGTGCACCAAGTACACCACTTTACTTCTTTTTCTTTTTCTTTTTCATATTCATTATTGTACTCCCTTGGTTGCAACTTGCAAGCTTGCAATCAATAATTGACGTTGTTAAGTAACAACGGATACTAATACCGTCCCATACCACTTTTTCACTTTTATTATTTTGAGCGTCGCATATTCACATTAGAATTGATCACTTTCAATTTTTTGACATTTTAGGTAATTTTGTATATTTCTTTACTTTCAATACAGTAAAAAAGTAAATTAAATAATCAAATTAACTACTAAGACTGGTTGTTATAGGGTAGACAACATTTTGTCACCTCCATTTTCACATTGTGCCACACAATTTTTGCTCCTATGGGAGAAAAAACGTTTCACCTTCATTTGTCACCTCATTCTCTTCACTCAGTGACAAAGTATGAAGTTTAAAAAAAGCCCACCATTTGGTGCTGAATGTGGCAGGGAGGGGCATATTATTTGTTTTCTAATTTTGAAGCACTTTACGTTTTTCATACCTAACGTTTATTAAATAAATTCAAAAAAAATCTGAAAATTTTATAAACCGATATATCACTATTTTATCTATAAATAGACACACCAATTTTGCTTATATTCAAATAATTCGTTATTAACCTCAATTTCTTTAAACTCAAATCTGTATATCTATAAATCGAAAAACTTTTCAGGACTTGTGATTGGTCCATTTCGCATGCTGAGGTGGCACAATCATCCATTCGGATTGGCTGAAAAACTTTTAGTCTGTTTACAGTTCTTTCAGATGTCTAGAACAATTAGTAAGGACAATCCGGTCCATTCAAATATTTGCTTAAGTATATTTTTCAGTGTAATTTTTTATATGTTGACTATATATATAATTTTTATTAAATTTAATATAACTTTATCTACAAAAATTCAAAAAATATTTTGAATATATATTTGAATTCGTTGTGACAAGACGAATCCATAAACACCAATCTTGAATACTATCATTAATGCCCTTAAATAAATCATTTTATGAACTAAAATAAAATATAATTTTATTAAATAAAATAAAATGAAATAATGTTATTTAAAAAATAAAGTATTTATTAAATATTTAATTCTCTCTCATCAATTTAATAAGAAATTAATAAATTTTTATTCTACGGTTGAGCAAAGCCCAAATAGGGGGCGAGCATTTTGTTCCATGAAGTTTTTTTGCAGGTTAAACATGAGGCTAATGTTTCAGCACTTATATTATCAGTTGGGCATTCTTATAAAATATAATATAAAACGTTGATGTGCTAAACCCCACCAAATTCCTTCAAATTCCGTACATCCTACGTGAAATTTTAATATGGTTGAGCAGAGTTCAAATAGTGTTGTTGCTAGGGATCAGGAGAGCAATGTTATTGCTTGTTGACAAAATTTTATGTCTTATGCTTGCTGAAAATGCGGAAGGTTTGCCATCCAAATTAAGAACTAAATTTGTTCGAAATTTTGAGTGGTAACATGTAGTAATTGAAAGAGATTGTTATTTAGTGATTAAATGTCTTAAATGAACAAATTTCAGCTTTCCCCCCTTGTTTCACTTTTCAAAGAAATTTAGGCATTTGATGGAGAATTTTGTTCAATGAAGTTTTGCTAGCTTAAACGTGGGGCTAACATTTTTGCACATAGATTATCAATTGGGTGTTCTTTTCATGATGTTGGTTAGGTATATTTTTATTATCCATACCAAGATCATTATGTGAGGGGAGCACATGCAACCTCTCGATTAATTTATTTTGTCCTCCCATTTCTATTTATTATTAAACATAAATTATATCGTTTTGTGGAATTAGTTGCATTTTCAGCATGGATATATTTCACTGTTTATTTTTTCTATATTGGTTGCATATATAGTTTTTTATTAAATCTCATATAAATTTATCTACAAAACTGGCGCCGCTGTCGGGGACACTTGACCGCTCAAGCAAGTTTCGATCGTCCGAGATAAGTTAGTTGAATTCTTTCTTTCGCTTTACTTTATGCACTGTCTTTCAATTCATAAAACATAAACCCAAAAAAAAAAATATATATATATATATATATTTATATATATATATATATATATATATATATATATATATATATATATATATATATAACCTGTGGGAATCGATTTTTCAGCCAAAAAAACCCAAAAATATTTTCTTTTTCGTATTTTTTAATTTTCTTATAAAAAATACGTAAATTCATATTTCTGTTTATTCAAAACTAGAATTATCTTCCTCTAGTTTTATCTGTCTATACTTGCGGAAGTTTGCTTGTTAGTTTTTATGAAAGGAGAAACACCTTGAGATTCCCTTAGAGATGACATCGGCAAACTCAAGAAGAAGGAAGGAGCTGGGATGGAAACCATTGATAAGGCCTGACGAATCCTGCATATACTTGCTAGAAGAAGGGTTGAGATGTTATGTGAAACCCGAGTATATCAGGATCTTTCCAAAATTCTATGGAGTAGAAGGGGAAGATGAAGTACGTTTCATGGAATACTTTTACGTGATGGTTCAAGGCATACTGAGTGGAAAGATTCTAAAGTTGCTTTTTCTACATTGCTTGAGAGGAAAGCCAAGAACTTGGCTGAAGACCTTATTGACAGATAGTTCGAAGCAATGGGAAGAGGTCGCAAGCCAATTCCATTTACAATACATCCGATTACCATGGTCCTTAATATCCACCTGGGGTGAAGAACTTCAAGGCTTTGATCAACTAGAAGGAGAGACGTTCTATGAAGTTTAGAGGAGATTCAAGATCGCATTGCATAAAGAACCCGAGACCAAGTACACACAATTGCTATACTTCTACAAGAAGATAGAAAAGGATGATAGAGACTTGATTGATGATGAGTGCGGTGGGGTCATCATGGAGATTCAATCAGACGAACTTGTTGAGATATACGAGCGACTTAGCCAGGAGTCTAAGAGAGCACTAATGAGGAGAATCGAACTTTACGAGATGAAGAAGAAAGTACATCATCTATGCGACAAGCTAAAGGACTATGGATAATGGATCCAAGCAGATGTAGTAGAAAGGTGGGCTAAACAAGTATGGGATTTGGACAGTGTATTAGCCAAAATTCGCTCTAGACTGACAAACCAGCCCGTCAAGGCTACGGCCCAATCCGGGGTCCACTAATGAGTCCATATTGGCTTCATACGCGAGTTGGACTCCATGGTCCAGTTAGCGAACCCACCTAATTAAGTCATCTACCCGACAGTCTACATGCTATCTGACTCACTCGACCTCGCCGACCTTCAAGCTGGTTGACAAGCTAGCCAGCTCGCCCGACCTTGCCAGCTACCGAAGTGGTTGACAAGCTAGCTTGCTCACCTCGCATGACTAACTCTGTCAGTCAGCACTCGACTAACAAACTAACCAACTCATATTGCTTGGCTGACTCAGTCAGTCAGTAAGCAACCAACTCGATTTGCTTGATCGACTCAGTCAGTCAGCAACCGATTTCAATGGACTCCTCCAACTACGTGAGACAAAGTCCAACCCACTTAGCCAGGTCCAACAGCCTCAGACCCCAACGACGGATGAACTATATAGAGAAAGATGGGGAGATGTGGTAGAGGCATGACATTCCAACTACAACAAACCCTAGAAATCTATCTCTCACGCCTCCATCTCTCAAGCTCACTGATCAACGCTCTCAACCATCCACCGTCATCCACCATCGTCCATCACCAACCACCGTCATCCACCATCATCCATCACCATTGTCCATCATCATCCAGCATCACCAATCGCTGTCCGACGACGACTAGCTAGTTCCCTCCTACAAGGTCAGCTAGCCTCTTGCCGGTGCTCGTCGGTACTCTGCCGAACCGACTCAATAAGCAGGATAAGTCGACGCTTGCCATCATCTCTCTCTCTCTCCTCTCCTCTCCTCTCTCTCTCTCTCTCTCTCTCTCTCTATCTCGTTCATTTAATTAATCCTTCTATCAGTCATCTAACTTGAGCGTCGGAGTCCCTTCGGTCGGCACCACACCGGTGTCACCTCGGAATCTCACGTCTCTATTTACTATTGTTGCCTTGCAGGTTGTCGGTGCCCCCAAATCTCTAACCCTAATTTAATTGTAGATTTCTGAGCGTCTACAATTTGGCGCCCACCGTGGGGCCCCGGCTATCAAGAAAGGTAACCCAGTAGCAACCGCGACCCGCTAAGCAAGCCATCATGACGCACTCAGACGAATACGTTCTCGAAGAGGTAGAGGGGATGGACGTAACCGCTCAGATCAGAGCCTTGGTGGCCCAGATGCAAGAGAACGCCAAGAAGATCAAGCTCCTTGAGGACGAAAACTGCGCTGTCCGCCAAGAGAACTCGCTCTTGAAGGAAAGGGTTGAGTCTGTCGTCCACCAGGATGCTCCAACGTTGGACGCGGCCTCGTCTTGCCGAATGACTCATGGCATTGGGGGTGGAGAACCCACCACGCAACACGATTGAGGTTTGCCAGCTAACCTTTGAAGAGACGGAAGGGGTGATTCCCGTAACTCTAGTCTCTCAAGTGGTGAGCGCTCTGCCAAGGCCAGCCCTTGAGATCACTCATGGTACCACCAGCAGGAGGTTTTCGTTTGAGGGTGCCAACCCAAGGATGAACGACGAATCACCACAACAACACAACCAAAGTTCAAGTCAGGTAGATCACTTGCTAACCTCTCTCTACAGGTCACGGAAGCAGCAACGAAGAGCTAGCCTCCAAACTGGTGAGCTTAGAAGAGATGATCCAAAGGATCCCTGGAGTGCCAGCACTGATCAAGAAGAGCTTACCCAACAGCTTTGCTGACTCTCCTTTCGTCGATGCTATAGCCTTGGTGGAGATGCCAACCAAGTTCACCTTCCCAAGCATGAAGCTCTATGATGGAACAACAGACCCGGATGACCATGTCTCACAGTACAAGCAGAGGATGTTCACCATAGCCATCCCCAGGGATCTCCGTGAGGCATGCATGTGCAAAGGGTTTGGTTCCAGTCTGATCGGACCAATGGTATACCAACTTACCCAATAATTTCATTTCTTCTTTCGCCCAATTAGTCGACTGCTTCGTGGAACAATTCGCAAGCAGTCGCAAGCTTTTGAAACTGTCGGACAACTTGTATAGCGTCCGGTAAAAACCTAATGAATCTCTTAGGGAGTACGTCGCAAGATTTAACAAGGAGAATGTGTCAATCCCCAATTGTAACAAGGACACTGCTATCAACGCCTTCCGCAAAGGGTTGCCACCCAACTCGGGGTTGTACAAGGAGCTGACCATGTATCCCTGCCGAACGATGGAAGACGTGCTCGCCAAAGCATGGGCTCAGATCAAATGGGAGGAGGATGATGCCAACAGACCTTACATGTCAAGCCAAAGTGTTCGCAAGGAGCCCAAGTCTGACAGACGAGTTGAACGAAGGGTTCCAGACTATCGTGCTAGGCCATACCCGACTGAGAGAAGACATGGACATGTTGTAAATCCACCTCGCCCTCCAATCCAACAAAGGAGGACAGAAAACCGAGCACCACCTCCGAGTTACTCTCTCAACATTGAACCAGAGGAGTGTGTAGCAGTCATGAAAAGCATGTGTGACAGAGTTAGATGGACAGGAAAACTCAGGACACCTCCAGATCAAAGAAATTCCAACAAGTGGTGTGAGTTTCATGCAGACCATAGCCATACAACTGCAGAGTGCATCTCCCTGCGATTGGAGGTAGCCGAGCTCTTCAAGAGAGGGCACTTGACGAAGTACCTCTCTGACAAAGGTAAAAAGACCCTCGCCAGTCGGCAGGGCACTGATCCACCTGAGCCCCCTCAGACCAACAAGGTAATCAACGTAATCTATGGGGGTCGAGATCGGTGTGTCTCATACTCATGCGGCGCCATAGTAGGTAAGTAGGCACGAGCCTAACGTCATAGGCATATTAGCTTCTCAGACCAAGAGTCTAAGCAACTAATCAGTCCTCATGACGATGCTTTAGTTATTTCAATTCTCATTGCAAACTGTCTTACGAAGAGAGTTCTCATTGACAATGGGAGCTCTGCTAACATCATTTTCCTAGATGCTTTGACAGAAATGGGCATAGATGAGACTGCCATCCTTCGTCAGCTGACAACTCTATATGGCTTCAGTTGAGAAAATAAGTACACGGTTGGGAGTGTTACCCTTCCTGTCTATGCAGAAGGCGTCAACTTATCGACGAAGTTCCTGATTGTAGACAGTACCGTCAACCTACCACCAGGTGATTCCCTTCCCTACCAAGTGGGGGGGGGGGGTGAAGGAGATTTTTGGGCAGCAGCGGGATGCGAGGACATGTTACATGGAAGCCTTGAAGCCCAAGGCAGCAGAGTTATAGCAATTACAGCAACTCAACCCCCCAGTTGACCCGGACCAGCCAGGGATGGAAGAGCTCGATGAAGTTCAGATTTACCCAGACTATCCAGATCACAAAGTTCAGATTGGGGCAAGGTTGAGGCCAGAGCTAAGAGAGCAGTAGGTCACATTTCTCAAAGTTCACCATGACTGCTTTGCTTGGTCACATGCAGACATGACAGGATTCGACCCAGAGGTTATCACCCACAGACTTGAGGTTGATCCAGATTACCCACCAGTCAGACAAAAATGGAGGAAGTTCGCTCCAGAGTGGAATAAGGTAATCAATGAAGAAGTCCAAAAGTTGCTTGATATCGGATTAGTCCGCGAAGTACATTACCCAGACTGGTTAGCCAACGTTATGGTAGTAAAGAAGAAAAATGGCAAGTGGCGAGTGTGCATAGACTTCATTGACCTCAACAAAGCATGCCCGAAGGATTCCTTCCCACTTCCGCACATAGACATGCTAATGGATGCTACAGCAGGACATGAGATTCTAAACTACATGGACGCTTTCTCGGGTTACAACCAGATATTGATGCCCCTGAAGATCAAGAGAAGACAGCCTTCGTCACAGAGAGGGGGACCTTCTGCTACAAGGTCATGCCCTTTGGACTCAAGAATGCAGGAGCCACTTACCAGCGCCTAATCAAGTCACTGGTCGCCGACCAACACCTGGACCATCTCCACCAAGCCTTCATGGTTCTCCGCAGGTACAACATGAAGTTGAACCCAGCCAAGTGCTCCTTTGGAGTTTCCTCTGGGAAATTCCTTGGATACTTAGTCACACAAAGAGGTATTGAGGCTAACCCTGATCAAATTCGTTCTATTGCTAACATCCCTTCCCCCAAGTGTGTTAAAGATGTGCAGAAACTAACTGGGAGACTAGCAGCCCTCAGTAGATTCATACCCAAATCATCCGAGAAGTGTCGTCCATTCTTTGACACTCTGCGGAAGAGCAAAGATTTCCAGTGGACAGACGAGTGTGAGGATGCCTTGCAACATATCAAGCGTTACCTTACCACATCTCCAGTACTATCGAAGCCCAAGGTTGGATAGACTCTATTCATTTACCTTGCAGTCTCCGACACAGCACTAAGCGGCGTAATAGTCAGAGAAGAAGATGGAAACCAACTCCCAATCTACTACGTGAGCAAGTCCTTACTAGAGGCAGAGACAAGGTACAGCCAGCTGGAGAAGCTAGCCCTTGCACTAGTCACCTCAGCAAGGAAGCTACGCCCCTACTTCCAATGCCATCCAGTTGTAGTCCTCACCAGCTTTCCACTTCGCATTATCTTGCACAAGCCAGAGGTTTCCGGTAGACTTTCAAAATGGGCAGTTGAATCAGTGAGTACGACGTCTCCTTCCAGCCCCGCACGACCATCAAGTCATAGGCGCTTGCGGACTTCATAGCGGATTTCACTCCAACCGAATTAGGTCAAGCGGAAAAGGAGTTATTTTGTTTGCAGGAGAAGGACAACTTGCAATGGAAGCTCTCAGTCGATGGCTCCAACAATACCAAAGGAAGTGGACTCGGCATAGTCCTTACCTCGCCAGACGGAGACACAATCCAAAGAGCCATCCGATGTGGATTCAAAGCAACCAACAACGAGTCCGAATATGAGGCGCTTATAGTTGGCCTCAACTTAGCTCGGGACATGGACGTAAAAAGCATTCAGGTACAATCGGGCTCACAATTAGTATTTAACCAATTGCAGGGCTCTTACCAAACCAGGGACACCAAGATGGCTGCTTATCTTCAGCTAGTCAAGGAGTTGCAATCCTCCTTCGAGGAGTTCTCTATTTCGCAGGTACTAAGGACGGACAACAACCACGCAGACGCCCTTGCCAACCTGGGAGCAGCCATCCAAACCACAGTGCCAATGACTATTCCTGTAGTGTATGTACAATGGCCTGCAACATGGAAGGGTGAGCGCGCTAACCAGACAGTGGCTGATATAACAACTGAGTCAAATTAGATGACTCCAGTAGCATTGTACTTGTCCAACGGAGAACTTCCAGAAGACAAAAGCGGGGCAAGGAGGGTAAAGGCAAAGGCAGCCCGCTTCATGCTCCTCGACGGACAACTCTATAGGAGATTCTATTCAGGACTCCTACTCAGGTGCGTAACTAATAATGAAGCCAGACATGTTCCAACTGAGTTGCATGCAGGAGAATGCGGCAACCACTCTGGAGCTAGAAGCCTTGCCCACCGAGTACTAATAACCGGGTACTATTGGCCAACCATGAGGGCTGATGCTCTAGATTTTGTGAGAAGATGTGACTCATGCCAAAGACACTCACACATCAGCCATCTCCCACCAGAGAGGCTACACCCATCCATTGCTCCATGGCCTTTTATGAAATGGGGGATGGACATAGTAGGGAAACTACCTACTGCACCAGGCCAACGAGTGTACATGCTCGCAGTAACCGATTACTTCACCAAGTGGGTGGAAGCAGAAGCCTTCAAGCAAGTCCGTGACACAGAGGTAAAAAATTTCATTTGGAGACATGAGATTTGCAGGTACGGAGTCCCCTACGAAATCGTGACAGACAATGGCTCCCAGTTCATAAGCAATGAGTTTCAAGATTTCTGCAAAGAATGGGGAATCAAGCTTACATTTTCCACTCCACGCTATCCCCAAGCGAATGGACAAGCGGAGTCGACCAACAAGACTATCATGAACAGTCTCAAAAAACGGTTGAGACAAGCAAAAGGAGCATGGGCGGATGATGTCCCAGACATCCTATGGTCGTACCGAACCACACCAAGGACTTCAACTGGAGAAACTCCATTCAGCATGACATATGGAACTGAAGCATTCATACCCATAGAAGTGGGACTACCCACAGCAAGATACAAAATGGCTAGCGAGCAGACCAACGACGCAGAATTGGCACACGAGCTCGACTTGGTTGATGAACTCAGAGAAAGAGCCATGATCCGGAGCGCCGCCTACCAACCAAAGGTTGCACAACACTTCAACAAGAACATTCGCGTACGAACCTTCAAGCAAGACGATTGGGTTTTATGCAGGGTATTCCAGAACACAAAGGAGACAGGAGCTAGAAAGCTTGGACCAAACTGGGAAGGTGCTTACAAAATCACAAAGTTGGTAGGCAATGGAGCCTACAAGCTAGAAACCAAGGAAGGACGACAGATAGCCAATAGCTGGAACGCCATCCACATAAAGAGGTACTTTTTTTGATACACTTGTTCTTTCGAGGTTGATCTTTTGTTGAAAACACCCCGAACTGACCAGGGGCAAGTCGGTTATCTAACCCGACTGGCAGTTCGGGTAAACGCCCCACCCCACCCCCCATAAACGTCTTGCAGGAGCAAGAGACATACAACTAGTCTCCATTCCTTGATGCTCACAAGTCACGCAGCAGCATGGGCATACATATCCTCGGTGAAGGTACAACTACTTATACCCATGAGATTGATTTCTCAGTACAATCAGCCGACCTGACAAGGGGCTAGCTGGTCACCTAACCTAGCTATGCAGGTCGGTCAACCGCCCCCCCCCCCCCCAAACCTTTCCAAGAGGATCGATTCCACTCATGTTGCAGGCTGACACACCATGAGTACGATTGAAGTAATGCCCACGCGGCACAGCTTACTTCCAGGTGATCATCCAAAACATTATGCTCAACAAAACTAACCATCCATCAGGATGAGCAACAAAAAAACATGTACTCACATCTATTTTGATTAGCTTGCACTTGCTTAATCCATGAGATGCGCCAAAAACAGCTCCATGGTTTAGACAAGTGGAAGCCTCTCAAAATTGATGATCACTACCATACAAGAAATGTCAGCTCCCTGCACCTGTTAGCAAGTAAACTATACAACTGATCAGGCAGATAAGAGCTCCCTGCCTATTCCAGCAATCAATATCAATTTATTGAGCCTATTTGCCAGCAGAAATAAATAGACTGGCCTGACTTGCTGCCACACCATATGTATTCCAAGGTATGAACTAAAGTCGCCTTTTGAGATTGATTTCTCTCTAACACAACCGATCTGACCAGAGGTAAGTCGGCCAACTAACCCGACTAGGCAGGATAGTTCAACGCCTCCCCTCTCCAAGAGGGTCCATCACTGAATTCTACAGTCAGGACATAGGGTGAACTCCACAAAACCAGCCGTCTGACTGACGCAGCTTGACATCCACCTGCAGCCGATCGATACCCAATGTCGACAGACGCAAAGATGGCACCCACCGCAGCCGACGCAGATGGCGTCCACCGCAGTCGACTGGCACCCAGCCGTCTGACTGACGCAGCTTGACATCCACCTGCAAGCTGACTGGCAACCAGACGTCTGACTGACGCAGCTTGACATCCACCTGCAAGCTGACTGGCACCCAGCCGTCTGACTGACGCAGCTTGACACCCACCTGCAAGCTGACTGACACCCAGCCGTCTGACAGACGCAGCATGGCACCCACCTGCAAGCTGACGCAGCATGGCGTCCACCTGCAAGCTGACTGGCACCCAGCCGCACGACAGACGCAGCTTGACACCCACCTGCAAGCTGACTGACACCGGCCGTCTGACAAACATAGCATGGCACCCAACGACAAGCTGACATACATAGATGTCTGACTGACTCGGCGTGGCACAAATTCGACGAAGCAGGCGAACGAACACGATAATAGTTCAAGCACTACTCCTTTGGACTAGAGATTAAACTGGGGGACAAACCTAGTGGACAAAGTCCAACAGTGCCAAGCGAGTTGCTTAGAGGTTAGTCCGTAATGTCTCATTCAATTAGACTTGCAAGACAAGCATGGCTGCATGGTTAAGACAAGCATGATTGCATGAATAAGGCTAGTTAGTCACTCATTCATTCCAAATTGTTTTCACCACTATCAATATATGTGCTAGCTCAACAAGCAGTTCTTGTTATGAATTTCTTTGTCTGTGCCCCAATTACATGAGTATGATTTATGAATACGTCTACCATACTATCGATGAAGCTCGTTTTTTATGCGCTCTCTTCATCACATGAACATTATTAATTCCATATATATGACTCGTTCTAAGCTACTTCACTCATGTTTGACTACTTTCATTGAGTATTAATATTTTTTAGATACCATATTCAAAATCGTATCTTGTTACATTTACCATGAAAAGTGTACAAGGCGTACAAACGACCCACGAGGTCACATTCCAAAATTTCTGCAAAGAGGCCTATGCGGCTGAAAAAGTTATGGGTACAACCTGAAAAAAGAGCAAAAACCTTCCAAACACACCCATTAGTCCAGCCCTACGAGGGCATTACTCGTGCAAAATGTTCAGACAACAAGTTGACATGAGTACATAGGGCAGTCTGACATGCCAAAAGCTATACATACACCTGAACAACATTGGTGAAATCTTAATATAGAAATATATTTTCATTTAATTCTACACCAAAATACAAGAGGTACAAGGCCTCCATGCATCTTTCAATGACTAGTTCAAAGTCTATTGTGTTCGGCCTAATGTGTCTTTCAGCTCCATCCTTCAACATATCCATCTCTGATAGACATCGCCAACATAGGCCAAGGTCTCATCCAACATCATTAATATACATTATACATGCCAAACAAGGTATCCAACATACTAGCTCTACAACAATCCAACATTATGCTCATTTACAAACAAAGCATCACAACATGGATATTACCAAATCCAAATGCAGTGACATATAGCAATCCAAAACTCATCGTAAGATATACAATTTCAAAATTGAGCCCAACACTTCAAGTTTCAAAAACATCAGAACTAAAATTCCAAATGGCATATCAATGTCACAGAACCTGAACATAACTAAGAAGCTGTTTGCTTGCACTCCCGCTAGAAAAACTCGAACAAAAAAGATGTCCGTCGTTTCACAATAATTATCCCACAATCCAAAAATGAAACTAAAAATAATATACATTCGCCAAGAGTCCAAAAAATTCCAGCAGTTCGATTTTCAGCTTGAAATTGAGAACGCTGTGACTTCCTGATAGCATGTTTTCAATACCAGCTATCAATAAAAAAAATTAAAAAAAAAACCAGGTGAACAGTAAAACGAGCAGACTCACCGGAAATTCTCCATTCTCCGAGAATCAAACACACGCAGCACACCGGAATCCTCCACAAACACCTCCCTTCTCCGCCTCTCTCCTTCAGCTTCCTCTCCTCCGTCCTCACCGGAATCCTCCAGCCGCACCCGCTTCGTCTTCTCCTCCACGCGCAGTCCGCTCACCGGAGCGCGTCGTCTCTCTCGGATCTGCTCCCTCTTCCACTCTGCTCCGCTCCTTCTATCCCTCACTGTGCCACCGGAGTTCACCACCTCCACCAGAATTCACCACCATTCTCTCTTCGCCGCACCTCCACTAAAATCCACCATGAGAGCACGAATCAGATTTGGTGGGATTTTGTCTTGGAGTCGAAAGGAAGAGGTGAGCCTGCGTGAATAAGAAGGGTGAAGAAGATGAGTCTGTGTGAAGAAAGGCGAAGAAGGGTGAAGAAGATCGATCTCAATTTTTTGACTTAAACAGTGAAAATTGCGTGAAGGTGTGAGGCTTCAATTTGTGTTTTGTTGGGTCATAGGAAACCACTTTCAAATTCTAGGGTTTTGACCCAAATTGAATAATGAGTAAATAGTACAAGTCAAGATCATATCAAATACTTGTTAATACTCGAATTCATGCAATGCAAGCACCCATTCGGGCAAGGCAAGCACCAATTCGGGCAAGGCATGCACCAATTTAGACAAGGCAAGCACCAATCCAAATTCGGGCAAGGCATGCACTAATTCGGGCAAGGCATGCTCCATTCGGGCAAGTCGTACCCCAATCTGGGCAAGTCATCTTATTCCAGGCTGCAAGCTTCAGCTCATCCAACCAAAGGTCTATGCTTGTAAGCTACCACCTTGCGGTTGACTTGTCAAACCAAAATTTTCAGCCTGCAAGCTTCAGCACATCCAACCAAAAGTGTGTGCTTGTAAGCTACCACCATGCGGTTGACTTGTCAAACCAAAATTTTCAGCCTGCAAGCTTCAGCTCATCCAACCAAAGGTGTGTGCTTGTAAGCTACCACATTGTGGTTAACTTGTCAAACTAAAATTTTCAGCCTACAAGCTTCAGCTCGTCCAACCAAAGGTGTGTGCTTGTAAGCTACCACCTTGCGGTTAACTTGTCAAACCAAAATTTTCAGCCTGCAAACTTCAGCTCATCCAACCAAAGGTGTGTGCTTGTAAGCTACCACCTTGCGGTTGACTTGTTAAACTAAAATTTTCAGCTTGCAAGCTTCAGCTCATCCAACCAAAGTTGTGTGCTTGTAAGCTAACACCTTGCGGTTGACTTGTCAAACCAAAATTTTCAGCCTACAAGCTTCAGCTCATCCAACCAAAGGTGTTTGCTTGTAAGCTACCACCTTACGGTTGACTTGTCAAACTAAAATTTTCAGCCTGCAATCTCCAGCTCATCCAACCAAAGGTGTTTGCTTGAAAGCTACCACCTCGCGGTTGATTTGTCAAAATAAAACTTTCAGTCTGCAAATCTCAGTCTTGCTAAACTAAATTGTCCATCTTGAGGATTTTCAGTCTGCAAGTTTTCGTCTTGCAAGACTGAATTCTCCATCTTGAAAATCTAAGCCTGTAAGTTTTTATCTTACTAGACTCACTCGTTCAATGTTGAATGTCATTTTGTGAATCTCCGACTTACTAGATTGACTTATCCAACCGAGAATGTCAATCATTAAAAATCCATCTCGCTAGGTTGTTTGTTTCCATCCATGCGTGTCCGTCAGTAAGCTTCTGCATTGCAAGTTTGACGACTTGGCAGATCCGTCAGTAAGCTTCTGCATTGCAAGTTTGACGACTTGCTCTGCCAAGCTAACCACAAGATCACTACGAGTGGCATCCACTTCTCTAACCAGTCGCCCTCCTTATCAATGAGCTTACTATTTGTCATTCCAGCATACTTACGGTACGATTAATACCTATGAAGGAGCAGAATATCATCCGCCTACGATCTGGCACACATCACTCCTTTAGATATAAAATTTCTACTCTCCGACTCGAGACACTCGACTCGAAGAGTGGGGGACAAACTGTATTGGCCAAAATTTGCTCTAGACTGACAAACCAGCCCGTCAAGGCTACGGCCCAATCCGTGGTCCACTAATGAGTCCATCTTGGCTTCATACGCGAGTTGGACTCCATGGTCCAGTTAGCAAACCCACCTAGTTAAGTCATCTACCCGACAGTCTACATGCTATCTGACTCACTCGACCTCGCCGACCTTTCAGCTGGTTGACAAGCTAGCTAGCTCACCCACCTCGCCCGACCTTGACAGCTACCGAAGTGGTTGACAAGCTAGCTAGCTCACCTCGCATGACTGACTCTGTCAGTCATCACTCGACTAACAAACTAACCAACTCATATTGCTTGGATGACTCAGTCAGTCAGAAAGCAACCAACTCGTGTTGCTTGACCGACTCAATCAGTCACCAACCGACTTGAAAGGACTCCTCCAACTACGTGAGACAAATTCCAACCCACTTAGCCAGGTCCGACATCCTCACCCGAGATTCGCGGACAGACCCCAACGACGGATGAACTATATAGAGAAATATAGGGAGACGTGGTAGAGGCATGACATTCAAACTGCAACAAACCCTAGCAATCTATCTCTCACGCCTCCATCTCTCAAGCTCACTGATCAACGCTCTCAACCATCCACCGTCATCCACCATCGTCCATCACCAACCACCGTCATCCACCATCATCCATCACCATTGTCCATCATCATCCAGCATCACCAATCGCTGTTCGGCGACAACTAGCTAGTTCCCTCCTACAAGGTCAGCTATCCTCTTGTCGGTGCTCGTCGGTACTCTGCCGAACCGACTCAACAAGCAAGATAAGTCGACGCTTGCCATCATCTCTCTCTCTCTATCTCTTTCATTTAATTACTCCTTCTATCAGTCATCTAACTTGAGCGTCGGAGTCCCTTCGGTCAGCACCACATCGGTGTCACCTCGGAATCTCACGTCTCTGTTTGCTATTGTTGCCTTGCAGGTTGTCGGTGCCCCCCAATATCTAACCCTAATTCAATTGTAGATTTCTGAGTGTCTACAGACAGCAATGATACTTCTGTCGACAATAGAGAAGTTATAAAGAGACTACTTGAAGCGACCAGGGGATAGTCGAGGAAGGAGAAGAGGTGATGAGAACTGAACATGTTGAAGTCGTACGCGGAAAAGAAATGGAGAGTATGGAGGAGTCGAATGAGACAACGGTGGGAGATATTGAACCAATCGTACGAACCGAAGCTCAATGGACCAAGCCTATGGAAGAAGAGGCATACACCGAGCAAGAAGATACTCGAGGGAACCATCAAGTACTCGAAGCTATTAAACAGGAGGATTGAAGGGAGTCTGAAGATACGATGGGTGGCCTTCACAAGGCCATCGAACCATATATCCCACCACACCTTCGAACTAAGCGACAGACAGGTAAGCTTTTTGCTTCCTATACTTTAACTAATCCTGATTCTATATCGTCTGTCGTTACTTGCATTACTAGTACTCCTACCCATGACCCGACCCCATAAGGAAATTAGAAGAAATTGAATTCGTTATTCCTGATTGTTATATCATGCCTATTACGAAAAGGGACCAATCATTGGGAAATCCACTTACGCAACATATCCCCATGAATTTCCGACCCAATGATTAGAAGGTTCACATAACTACCCCTGACCGTAAACTTGATTCTGATTATCTTACTAGCACTGCACAGAAATATAGAACACAGGAATACAAATCATCCTCAAAGGGGTATTATGAACTAAGGAATGCAAGATCTCTCAGGGACACATCAATGGAAGGAGTCGATGGAAGGCCATGGGTTTGCAACCCAAATCATGAGATTAGGTTGTTCGATGGAGATCCAATCAGTCGAGTGGGATCTGATACCAAGATAGTACTTAAAGGAATGGGAGTTAAGGAGTTTGGTGATCAGTCATGGACTGATAAAAGTGTGCTCGAAAGAAGGACTGGATACATTCATAAGAGAAATCATATCCACGAGTACACTAAGGATGACGATAACTTCTTCACCAAGCAAATCATTCTCCAGCTACGATGGAAGAAGAAGAGGGTGATACCAAGAAGGAGAGAGTTGAGTCGTGAGTTCGACAGGAAAATTTACAAGAACTGGGAATGGGTTGATAGACCTAACATCAATCGAAACCCACCAACAAGGATGCGAAAGAAGAACGTTGCTGGAAGGTGGAGATGGGTGGATGGACCTAACATAGACCACATGCACCCATCCTAAAGTTCATCTCTAAACAGGGGTCGAGCTATCAGACCTAAAATAAGCTCTTCTTGGGAGGCAACCCAAAGTCACATTTAATTTTCGTACTTGCATTTGCATTTTTGTTTTTCCGTCTTTTCTCAATCCGCACCAAAAATCTTTTCAAATTTTTTTTAAAGCTTTTTTAAATTTTCTTAATTCATTACTTAGGTTCATTTGCTGCATTTCAAAAAATGAAAAAAACCAAAACGAATCGAGAAAACACAAAATCTCGTGAAAGAAAAAACAGTGAGGCAGCAGCCTCCCCGCGGTCAACTGGAGACCACAGTGAGCTGCCTGCAGCTCAATTCTTCTTCCATTTTGAACCCCAAAAGAGATTTTGCTTCCCCACTTCATTCTTCAAAATTCTTCATTTGCTCTATAATTTCATCGTACCCATTGCATTCCTAGCTTGCTCATCTATTCACGACACCAATTGTACCATGGAAGGACGAAGGAGGATACGCAAGACGCATAAACTCTTTGTGGAGCTCGTGAACTATGACCAGCAGAGAGACCAAGATGATATGTGGAGGAGGAATTAAATGAACAAGCATGGAAGCACAACACCGAGAGGGGAGTATCTTTCGTTTTTCTTCTTTACGTTACTAGTTTCCTATCTGCTCTCTGCTAGGTTTGGGGGAAGAATTTGATTTGATTACTGCCTGCAAACTTGCTTAGTTTGTAGTAGCTTTTGAATATTCACACTTAGTTAAGTTATAGTTAATTACGGCTAAGAAATAGATTTACTTTTATCTGTTTCGTCTAGTGTTACTTGCCTTTTTGAAAAGAAGGTTGATCTATGGAAGAGTACTAAGTATAAATTATGACTAAAATAAGGGGTTGTGGATTTGTTTTCATGCTTCGCTGCTTTTTGCTTGCTACTCCAATCAAGTCATGTGTACAACCGTGTGAACAGTGCTACCCTTGAGTCCTTATTTGTCAATAGCATGAATGTGATTTGTAGTACTCACCTTTCTGAATCTTTTTTCTATACCTTTCACTAACCCCACTGAAAACTTTTTGAGCCCTTATGAAACTCCACTATATATATCCTATACATGCTTAACTTAAGTGGTGTCAGCAACCCACCGCCGAGCTTGAATGAAGAAATGAAGCAACGAGTTCCAAAGAATGGAGGAGAATCATGTTTTGATCATGATCGAGAATTGATTTGGGGGAAAGTAGAGAAGAAAACCCTAACCCTAGTTCGAGAAATTGGTTTGGGGGAGAAGTGGAAGATGAACATCATCGAAAGGTAACCTTGTTGGCCCTACTTTTGTATTACCGATGCTAAAAATCACTAGCTCTTGCTCCATAAAATATAGAAAAGAAAGTACCGAAAAAAGCAATGGTACAAAAGTATCTGAGTGGATCTGTGGTCCTCGTGATCACCGTTTTCGTGTTGGGCATGTTACATATACTACCCACATACCGGTGTGGCCCTAAAGAGCTACATGTCCATGAGGGTTGATGACATGTATACCAAACCAGCACGCACAAAAGTGCGGAATTCGGTAAAGCAGACACTAACAAAAAATGTAGAGACTAAAAGAGCCCAGTGATGGCCAACCAAAAGCATACGAGTCAGTAAAATGACTGCAAAAAATAGTATGTCAAAAGAAAAATAAAAGAAAAAAGGAAAAAATAAAGGAGCAAGTAGTCTATGTGTGAAGCAACCGATGAAGTAGTTTTGATGATGAAGGAGAAGTTGAAGATTTGTCATTGAGAGAAGACGAAGTTGAAGGAAGTAACTCGGTGTTCGAAAGGATAGAGTCCCCCTGAAATACCCTTTGTTCTGCCTTGTTCATCTTTTAATGATGCTTTGCTAAACACTCTTCTATATTATCCTACCTATTTTACTTACCAAGCCAACCTGAGTACTACTTTGATTTGTGCATTGACTTTTGGGAGCTGGATTACCTAACCTTACTGCGAGGTAATGATCTGAAAGCACACCTTGAAGGACATTGGGTTACACTTGTAACCGCTGGTTGTAGTGAGTGATGCTTACTTGTTATTTGCTTGATGTGGAGTCATAGAGGTTGGAGTTGAAACTAAGTGAGTCAGTAGAGTTTGAAACCCTAGAATCTGGCTGCTTGTCTATGTGGTGGTTTATGCTCTTTACTCATTTTATAGTCATTTCTTAATTATCATTTTTGCCTTGCTCAAGGATGAGCAAGAAACTGGTTTGGGGGTGTGATGTGACAATGAAATGTGCAATATTGCATGCTTTTAGACCCTCGTTTTTTGCCTTAGATTAAATAATTGTATCATATTATGGTCAATTACCAACTTCTTGTGTATTTCGTATGTCATGATTGCGTTTTTGAGGAATTGCACGATTTCAGGCACCAAAACGACATAATTGTACGAAATCGAGAAAGTTAAGCAAATACGCTAAATTGACCGATGCACGGAGTTCGAGGAGTCAAAACATGTAATGCGACCAACCAATGCGAAGATAATTCAAGATGCAACAACATTGTAGAAAACCACTTTTCGAGGAAATGAATTTACGAAACCCGAAATCGAAGAACAAAGAAGAAAAGAAAAAACCTGCAGGAATCGCACTTGGCGGTCGACTGTGGACCGCAGAAGCCTCTCTATGACCCACTGTCGACCGCAGTGAAGGCTCTTTCTGATTTCTAGGTCTTTTCCTGGCCTGTCAGGCTAGAGCCCGCCTTTCTAAACCTTCCTTATTGAAGAATTCCTGCCAGATCACGAAATTTCATGTATAAATAAGACCTTTGGGGTCTCATAATTCTACACCGCTCATAAAACAGCTCTCCTGAGAGAGAACCAGTCCTCGGGGAAATGAAACCCCAAAACCGCTGGCCGCCAGGTACCAAGAAGGAGGAAACCCTAGAAACAACACGAAAACATCAGAGACTAAGTTTCTTCTTCTTCTTTCTTTTCTTGTTCTTTTCGATTTCTGTCAAGTAGATTACTATGAGTAGCTAACTTTGTCTTGTAAAGGGGAACCGCCGTAACTCTGCTTTTGCTACTTCTTTATATACCGTGATATATTGATGGAATAGTTATTAGACGTAAATCGTGGTTATACAACTCTATACATCCTTCGTGGTGTGATGTTCTGCTGAGTGACACAGTAGTTTCATTGAACTGAGTAGGGGTACTTGTGCCGACTGCGCCTCCTTCACCATTGTATTATGCCCTACTGTCGTTAGAGGTAATCGCATAGGATTTTAGCTAGGAAGTTGGGAGTAGCATAGCAGAGGGTGATCGGGGATCCTTTACACCTTCACACCATCGATTTCATCTCATCAATTTGGGTTAACAGCAATTCAATCAATCTGTCTGCAATCATTTAGTTTACTTTCTGCATACATTTTAATTACGATATTTGCTTGTTCCTATGCTAAGTGTCCGTGGAGAACGACATCCCGAGTCAGCTTTCCGCTATAAACTGTGGATTTGAGGACTTACGACATATAAATTTAATCTTTGATTGTATTTAGAGATTACAGGTTCTACAACGAAAATCAAAATCTCTGAGTGCACATCAATATGGAAGGATTGGGAAGACATTTATATGGAGAACTTTATGCTCGGGATTGAGATCCAAAGGAGATATAGTTCTCCCAGTTGCATCGAGTGGTATTGTATCACTATTGCTTCCAAAGGGTAGTGCAGCTCATTTGAGATACGACATACCACTTCATCATGATGAGCACTCAATATGCTCAAAGATAAGTGCAAATTCTGATATTACAGAGTTATTAAGGCATACTAAGCTTATGATATGCGACCAGGCTCCTATGACGAATAAATTTTGCATCGAGGCAATTGACCGGAGCAGGCAATAAATTTTATTTGGTAGGACGAGGGTTGAGTACCCTACCCTGGGTGAAAAAAATTTATCTCTCAGAAATAATTTCCCACAAGTTTTCGAGACAATTTTTTTTGGTTAGACTGGATGGGGGTATTGTGGTAGTGTACCCCACCCACCCTATTCCAGGTGAAATTTTTATCTCACGAAATAATTT
Organism: Plantago major; assembly: GCA_026545765.1. Classification (NCBI taxonomy): domain Eukaryota; kingdom Viridiplantae; phylum Streptophyta; class Magnoliopsida; order Lamiales; family Plantaginaceae; genus Plantago; species Plantago major. The sequence goes on along the minus strand of CM048844.1, from coordinate 62,652,540 downwards.
TTCACATATTTTCGTGAAAATTTTTCAGTCAGAAAGGGGGTGGGGTCCACCCATCCTAACCCAGTAGAAAATTATCACACGAAAACAATTCCCCACATGTTTTCGCGTAACCTTTTTGGTTGTGTGGGGGTACCTCACCCTACACGGGTGAATTTTGAATTTCACGAAAATAATTTCTCACATGTTTTCACAATTTTTTTTTTATGGTCGGGTGGGGGAGGGGGTAGGTAACCATCCTACCCCTTCACGAAAATTTGGGCCAGGTCAGATTCTAGAAGGATTATTGTGTCAAATTTGCATACGAGTCGAGTTCTGTACGGGTTCGGCTCGGATCGGGTCTTAGTGCGGTTGGGTTTTGGGCAGTGCAAGTTTTGACGGATGCAGGTGTAGAACCCAACCCGTACCCGTACATCAATGATTTGTTGGGTTTTAACGGGTTCGGGTTGGGTCCTAACCAATTATAGGCCTATATGATACGACTACAAATGTTTTATACAAAGAGGTCTTCGAAAAACTATAAGGTAATTTTAAATTTATTACTTTATAAACCTTGAAGACATAAATGATTACTATTAGTACATTGTGTTAGCTCTTTTTTTAAATTTTATTTTACAGGAAATGATTGGTTTCAATTAATCTCTTTATTATACATGTGTTTGAAATTTCGAATAATGTAATACTTTATATGTTTTTTGTAAATTCTTTTTGAATGATAAATGTGTTGTTTCGAGATATTTTTATATTTGTTTTTCTAATATCCGTCTAATCTCGACGGGCCAGAAACTAGTTACTTCGATAATTCCAACTCTTTTTTTTCTTTTCCAGAAACAATATCCGAAAACAATCCATTCCAGTCTAGCGCAAGTGTGAATGACGATGAACTTTGACGTCTTCATCAAACGAACCCGAATCTATATACAGTTCACTCACCGGAAGCTTCCGCTCCAAACAACCCTCAAATTCCGGATCTATGTTGATACATTATGTTTTCTTGCATTAGGTGTCATTGAATCGTTTCATTTTGCACTATTGTATTTGTCTATGTTATTTGTACAATTATCGTTGACAATGTTAAAAAAAATAAAAATAAAAATAGCATTTTATAATTAAATTTAATAACAAAATATTATTTGTACAATAAAAGAATTTTGTCACCAGCCTACAGGTGACAACCATTTAACGACCAGCCTAATAAAGTAATAAAGTAAATAAAGTAAACACCACGTGACTAAATAGTGTTATAAGATTGGTACTTATTTTACAAGTCCCAAGCAAAGTAGACAACTGATCTGAGACTGATCTGAGACGGGAGGAGTATTGTATACTATATCAACTTTAATGTTTACGATTTTCATTTTTCTTCATCCTTACTCCAACTTTACTATCTAGCTGGTATATTTAATTTTTCATAAAATTCTATGCAAAAAGTAAATTCAACCATTTATATCAACTCCATATGACTATTATTTTAATTATAAAGTAATTTTACTTTGTTTTTCCAAAAAAAAAAAAAAGAAATAAGAAGCTTTTGGGTTCGGGTGGGACGGATTAAGTTGTAATCAATTCATGTTTTTCATATGTTTACATGTTTTTTATATGTTTACGTTAGCTAAATAAGGTGTTAGGTAGAAAGCTTTTATAGAAAGAGAGGACAGTGTTTCACAAATGTTAACTGTGATTTTATCCTCTTGAGTATTTACAAGATATATTTGTGAATAAGCTTGTAAAAACCAAACTTTTATATAAACGAAAAATTATTTGAGTTATATAATTGGGTATTAAATTTAAGTTAAACTTGACTCATTTGTATACTAGAACGTGAGAACACGCTACGCGTGTTATTGTGATATTTAGTTATAAATAATAGAAAAGGCATATGAAGGTGAGTATTATCGTTGTTCTTGATAATGAATTGTCTTTTTGCGAGTTGAATTAAGGTTTGGGTTCGAATTGATCTATTTCAATTTAGTTATAGAAGATTGAGAAGAAATATTGGTTATCGTTTGCGATGTGTTTTTTTTTTTTTAATTATATTTATTTTGATGGGGTTGAATTACTACTTTGAATTGAATTTGGAGAAGACAGATTGAGTTTTTTTTAATGTTGAATGCATTATGTTGGGGTTGATTTAGTGCTTTGGAATTTCATTGGAGATGACGACAAATTGAGTTTTTTTTTAATGATGAATTGATTTTGTTGAAGTTGCGTTAGGGCTTAGAATTAGAATGAATAAGTTATATTGATTATTTGTAATTAAAGTCTATATTACATATACATTACAAATCGGTCCAATTTAACTTAAATTAAGTACCCAATTGTAAAACTCCAATAGTTGTCCATTTATATATATATATATATATATATATATATATATATATATATATATATGTATATATATATATATATATATATATATATATATATATATATATATATATATATATACATATATATATATATATATATATATACATATATATATATATATATAGACACACACACATATATATATATATATATATATATATACATATATATATAGACACACATATATATATATAGTCTTTAATCATAAAAAAACCAAGATGTCATCTCAATAAAATTACAAGGCCTAATTAAACCCAACAAAATCATTTCGTCATTTAAAAACACGTCTTATCCGATTAAATTTCGAGCCATGATTCAACCGTAACAAAATCAATTTATCATTAGAAATTAACGATAATCAATCTTTTTTCTCCATTTTCTCTAATTAAATTAAAACAGATCAATTCGCACTAATCCAAACCCTAATTCAACTCGAAAAAAAGTCAATGCATTATCTGAAACAACAATATTACTCACCTTCATATACTTTTTCCATTATTTACAACTAGATGGCACAACGCGTGTTCTCACGTTGTAGTATTAAATAATTGGAGAAACCAATTGTGAACTTATGAATATTACAAAGGAATCATCTCTGTATTTATAAGTAAAACTAACTAACTTACATAAGCAACTTCTTATAAATAACTTTCTAACTTAGGAAATATTCTAAATATGGAAACTTTCTATAAATAGAAAGTTTTGCATCATCTCCTGGGACCCCCAAGATGTATGTGTGTGTTAATGAGATGCATCTTGGAACTGAATTTTGCAAATAACTCCAAGCCTAAAGGCTTTGTGAAGATATCTGCCGCATTTTATTAGGTAGGTATGTGTGTGTTAATCGACCCGTCTATGACGGATGAGGCTTTCTCCTCAGCACTGCGGATCGGTTGGTTATTTTACACGGACGGACGGACGGTTTTCACACGTTAAAAATGATAATATATATTGCCACGTAAATAAATTTCAATATAAAATAAAAGATTTCCTCAGATATTTTGAAACATTAGGAATGGCATACTACATATTCTAACTCAAGTTTTCATAGTATGTCCTGACCATCAATCACAATTACTTCAGTACCTCCACCATTACACAACCAACTGACCAAGTAAAAAAAAAAAAAGACCAAGTATACATCTTCAAAACTGGCTCATCATAATGCCAACTTTGTACAATTTCACCTTATAAAAAAATTGTAGGTACTTGTCCATAAAATAAATATTTAGAATGAAAGATTTAAAATGTTGTAAAAGAAACCTATTTACTTATTATACTATTACTAAACATAACATAATATATATCATTATTACTATGCGGGCGGGTCGGTTGGTTGTACGGTTGGCTCTTGTTCAACCGCCACCCTAGCAAAAAAATAAACATTGCAGTTGTGTGTCAAAAAATTAAACCGGCAAGGTGCGGGTAACGGACGGTTGGAATGGGAGCTACACCCCTAATTCAATTATCTTATTTAATAAATTTATATTTTATTTTAATGAATAAATCGTGTCACGGTGAATTCAAATATATGTTCAAAATATTTTTTGAATTTCGTAGACAAAGTTATACTCCCTCCATTTCAGAATAAGTGTTACATTTTACTATTCTGCAGTCAACTGTCTCCACGTTTGACCACAATTTACTCTTAAATTATATTAATAAATAAATTATTAAAATTATATAATGAAAATTTAGTAATTAAATTTTTATTACATGATTTTATGAAATTATTTACTATTATCGTTTATGAGTAATTTGTGGTCAAACTCGAAGACAGTTGACCGGTCAAAGTCAAAATGTAACACTTTTTCTGAAATTGAGGGAGTATTAAAAACTTTATATGTAGTCAACTTACCAGTGAAATATATACTTAAGGAAATATTTGAATTGACCGGATTGACCTTACTAATTGTTCTAGACCTCAAGATGAACTGTGAACAGATCAAAACACCTCCACGAACTTTTCTAACCAATAGGAATTGAGTATTCTGCCACATGGCATGACAAATTGACCAATTACAAACCTTGAAAACATTTTCGATTCATATATATATATATATATATATATATAGATATATATATTGCAATTCAAACATAACCACTTCGTCTGCTAAATTAAAATTCATCTTAATTATATCGTCAACATTCAAATATACTTCAAAAGTTATTTCACTGTAGCCGAATTTTGTGAGAGCTAAAAGCTTGAATTCGAATATCGAGAAAGTTTTATTCACTCGCCATATATACAAGATAGTAAATGGAAAAAGCTACTTGAGGCATGAGGCATCTTCCTTTTTACTTGATTTTCAACCTTGAGGAGTAAGTAGAAGAACGCACCCTCTCCAATTCGACTGATTACTTAATTCACTTTATGGACTTTCCCACCCATTACGGTTTCCTTAGCAACAAAGATTTGGCCCCAAATACACGTGTCCTTTTTCTCTAAACTTGCAATTGCATAATGCCAAGCCAATCATGAGCCAATGCAAGAAATCTTCAAAGAGGAAAAACCAACCAATACTGACTAGGATAATCCTCTACTCTACTACCAGCTCGAGATAGACCGTACGTACATATCCTCTAATCAAATACTCCCTCCAATCAAATACTCCCTCTGTCCGGATTCGTTAGACAATGTTCTTTTCGATGTTGTTTTTAAAAAAATAAATATTTCCTCCATTCCAAAAATAGCATTCTACTTTAACTTTTTACAGTCAAACTTTTCCAACTTTAACTACGAATTAATCTTAACCTCAAATCTAAAATGTTCAATTTTTATATAATAAAACTTTAGGGACTCAATCTTTTATTGTATAATTTAATTGAACATTTTACATTTCCAGTTTAAAATTAATTTATAGTCAAAGTTGAAAAAGTTTAACTGTAAAAAGTCAAAAGTGAAAAGCTATTTCAAGAACTGAGGAAGTAGTATATTGTTCTTGTTAGAGAGAAAAATCTTCAAAGAGGAAAAACCAACCAATACTCACTAGGATAATCCTCTAATCAAATAATTGTTAATTCATCCTTCTGGTAAATCACATAATAAGCAAAAATGGAAGAGTGATTACTATTTAAATAAATAAAAATTAAATACATACTGTAACGCCCCCCAAAGTTTCAAATCCACTCTAAAGTGTTTAAAGGGATAGAGAGCGATACTCATATCAACAATGTGGACCTTTCTTTTCGAAAATCCATATACATAAGAACTCCAGAATTAATCATGCTTGCTCTGGAGTAATTTTAGGATGGGTGACCAACTGGGAGGTCTCTCGGTTCGCACACGAGTGAAGACAAAGTGCGCGGGAAAGAACATGTGTTGTAACAGTAGGGCCAACATATCACCAGGAGAGCAGTCCATGAGTGATTGCGCCGGCCCAAAAGGTCGGAGCTCGATCGATTAGTGGTCGGGTCGTTGCAAATGGTATTAGAGCCGAGTGAACCCAAAACCAATAAGTGGTGGACGGTTGGCCGGATGATGTGTCAATAACAAAGTTTTATTATATTTATGTTTAAGCCAAGAGTTAATTCTCAACACTACGAAAACTTGTAGTGCAGTGAAGTTAACCCCGAGGTCGGTCTCGAAGGGCTTAACTAAGCTGAGTCTTATTTACGAATAGTAATTACAGTAAGGAAAGAAGTAAATGTTATTTTTGCTTCGGCAGCAGATTGATTCTTATTATCTATCAACAATGCGATCTAACTAGAAAACAGATTAATCTAAACGAGAATGATATGATTAGAGAATTATGGTGTGGTGACAGACAACAAGCTAGCTAGTAGGAAACATGCAACAATAATGATGTCGATTTACTCTAGTTATCACTGAGACATGCCTTACCAATAGATGTAGCACAACATAAAACTTTTTGGTTAAAAGGAACAGATGCTTAATCTATTGGTGATTTTGACGTAACGAATATCAAACAGAATACTACATACGCAATTAATCAAAATAGCACAGAGTAAATCGCATCTTATGTATATTGAATACACGAACCCTAACTAGCATGCATTGAATTCGTCACCACCCCATAACTAGGCTTCTTAAGCACTCATCATATGCAAAACATAATCAGAATCATAAACCGGCATACACTAAACATAATCAATACCAAAAACCAAGAAACGAGATAAGAAACAATTTTACCTAATCGTGTCTCAAACCCTAGGTAAGAATTGAAGAACTTGAATCGAACTGGTGGAAAGTATGATGAATATGCTCTCAATCAATTATCAATCATCGTATTACAAGAGAAAACGGTTCAATTACCTCCACGAATGGGTAGGTAATTGCCTTGGAAAATCGGTTCTAGGTTGAAAGGAAAGAAGAAAAGAATAATAATAACGTTGTCCCAAAAATAAAAGCTAGAGGTCCTATATAAAATGAAAGAAACTAATTCTAAATGAACTGGGGGGAAAGAAACGGAGTCTGGGCGAAAAAGACTTACTGGCGTCGCCAGTTTCCAAACTGGCGTCGCCAGCCAGTTTAAGACATCTTGGCGTCACCTTGATGATTTACGCATGATCTTGGCGTCGCCGATCTCCTCTGGAAAGCAGTGCTCTGAAAGGTCCGATTTCGCCTTTTAACTCCAACTTTGTTATTTTTGGCCTTCCCGCTCCACTTCTAGCATCCGTTCGAGGCATTGGAACTCCATATCCTGTAGATGCACAAAAAATGCACCATTTTTGCCTCCAAATAACACTGTTTAGCCAAATACCTACAAAACGCATGAAACATGAAAACGTAACAAAATACCAATAAAGCACATAAAAACTATACTTGAGAATGGCAATAAGACGGTAAAAAAGACCAAATGAGACGTTGTAAAATCGACTCATCAAACTCCCCAAACCAAACCCTTGCTTGTGCTCTAGAAACAGACTCTCTAAAAAACCTAGGAAAACAAAAAACACATAAGCATAAAAGTAAAGTCTACCTACCGAGTCTACGACTGCAAGTAATAAGCCTAAAAAATGCATGAGGTTTGACATCACACCGACATTCACAGAATCACATGCACAAGTCCAAAAAGTTCGTTTTCCGAGTAAATAGAACTTAAGTCTAACCCAGTAGTCCATCACAAGTGGATCCTACGCAACTAATCTCTCACACTCCTGGAAGTGTCCAATAGGGGTAAACACTCAAGAATATAAAGAGAAAAGGAAGGTGACTTACGTCACAAAATTGCCTCAAATACCTCATGCATTGTACTCGATCAGTTAAGTCAGAAGGGACTTTATCACAGCTCTATAAAAAATCAGCAGTAGACTTATAAAAAGGCAATCGTTCTCTCTTTTTTTCAATTTTTTATTTTTTGCAGACACCTTTTTTGCAGTCTTATATAAGACCCATATGCTTATTTTGTCTCAATTTATTGGTAGTGTCTATTGTAACGAAAGTCCGCACTTTTGTGCGTGCTGGTTTGGTATATAAGCCATCAACCCTCACGGACATATGGCTTTTTAGGACCACGCTGGTGTGTAGGTGGTATTTGAAACATGCCCAACACGACTAACGGTGGCACAAGTGCCATAGATACACTCCGAGACATATTGTAATATTTTTTTGAAAGAACAAAAGCCAAAAACGCAGTCATTAAACATACATGTCGCACAAAAACTTCTTCCCCAAACTTGTTCTTGGAATAGGTTTGGCACAAGCAAATGGAAATGAAAATCATGCCGTTCATCATACTTAACTTACACAGGGTACACATAAGAATGATGAGGCGCAAACAAGGGAGTTTGCACTTCCCGAGAAATCACACAAGATCAAAATTGCCGGTATAAATATTTCACTTTTTCATCGGCTACGAAGCATGCTCACAGGCTTTTGGACCACAGCACTAGAACAAACTTTCTATTTACAGGAGAAACAAACCTAGCAAACTTATAACATGCAAACTGCTAATAGTCAAGGATCAATCAAAACTCAGGCATTAAACATGTTTAGTACATGCAATAGACGCTTGACTTGGGAGTCAGACATAGACATAAGAGAAAATCACAAAACGAGAAAAAGTGTTAGGAATATCTGTTTAGATTTTTGATCAGCAACCTAATGACTTATCTTAGCTCAGAAAGGTGGTTAGTACTCTTGGTTCACTTGAACACTGTAAAAGAGGAAAATCACTAAGTATGTTAGTCTAGCAAATCTTGTATAGGATGTTAGGTCTCTGAATGTAATTTTTATATGTTTGAAGAAGACCATGAAGAAGGCATCTGGTAGGAGAGTTCAACAAATTTGAAGATTCGAAGACTACACAAGATTGCTAAAGACAAAGGAAATTGGTCTCATCAGATACCTATGTCCAGATATCTTAAAGAAACAAGTGTTTCTTAACAAACAGGTTTCACAAAAGATATCTTAGAACACAATGTTTCTAAACGAGGAAAAGTGCCCATAGATACCTTGGACAAAACTTTGTTTCTGGGAAAAAATGTTTCAACAGGTATCTGGAGATGTGAAGGTCTCTGAAAAGGGACATGCAATGCTTCAAAAAGCATGCATAGTTCTGTTGGAACTACAGGACAAAGATAGTGCAATGTAATAAATGCGCAGACAGAGACGTCTGAACAAAAGAGGAAATCTCTGAAAAGAGACAACGTCTTTTGCAGTACTATTTACAGATATCAATAGTTTCAATTTCATTAAGCCTAACGGATACTATTCAAACGGCATGATTTTCAACTATAAATATCAACACTTGGAATGCTTGAAACACACAACAAGAACTTGAACTTACACACAGAACGAACTCATTCAAGCATACAAGCCTTCAACCTACTTACTCTTTAGCTTACAGTTGCGACTAAGCTCTTGAATTCTAAGTAGCACGAAAGTTCTAAGTGTCCTGATCCTTAACAAGCATTTCTATCTGTGAAGGAGTTGAATCAAAAGATCAAGTATCTGAGTTTCATTCTCCAGAACATTTAACGTTGACTTGGGTCAGTAAAGAACATATCACCACACATTGTGAAGTGTGTTAAGTGATTCTTGTTCTATAGAGTATTCCTAAATAAATGAAACGTTAGTAAGACTACTCACCTGACAAACCATCATAACCAACACCTTAAACGGCGTGGAGTACAGGAAGTACTTAGTTTGGTAAACTAAGGAATAACTCCAAGGTTACTGAGCATAGGAAGTACTTAGGCTCTGTTCTTTTCAACTGAAAACTCATTCAGTTCCATTCAGTTCAGTTCAGTTCAGTTCCATTCAGTTCAGTTCAGTTCAGCTCGTCTTCAGTTCAGCTTTCTTCAGTTCAGCTCTCTTAAGTTCATTAAATTCATATTATTATTATTATTATTATTATTATTATTATTATTATTATTATTATTATTATTTTATCATTTATTTACACAACCCATCTTTTGTACGAGGAAAATAAGAAAATTTATCCAATTGAGATATTTTCAACCTTTTTCTTTCTTTCTTTTTAACACGACTTTTAGTAGATCAATGAAATAAAAAGTATAGTTACGATTCGAATTACCCTTCTTTTCTACCGTAAAAGTTGAGTTAAGATAAGAAACTACAGGAACCTGAGAGTACCATTCAAACTGGTTCACATACTTTGTACGTACATCTCTAACAAAAAATCGACATGTTCTTTTATTGGAAGATATTAGAACAATAGAAGTAAACTCAGAAGCATACGTTGAGTTTTTTCTCAAACTTGATAAATAAAAAATAAGTTATTCCAAACTAAAGTCAAACCAAACTCTACAAATTACGCACAAAAAAGTATAAAACAAAGTTATGTTAGTCAAATATACTTAATTTATTTTTATAATATAATTTTATTATATTCTTTTGTCGTGTAATTTGCGAGTGATTACAGTCAACGTCCAGAAAAAAGTCTCCTTACGAATTTATTAATGGACCGGATGTAGTATTCATTATTATTAAAAAATGGGACAAATGTAATTTCTTCAGTTCGTTTTGATTTGATTAGTTTGATTTCATTTCGTTTGATTTGATTCGATTCGATTCGATTCGGTTCCATTCGATTCGATTCGATTCGATGAAATTTAATTTGAAAAACGAGCCTTAGTTTGGGAAACTAAGGAACAACTTAAAGGTTTCTGAGTATAGGAAGTACTTGGCTGGGAGCCGGGGAATAACTCAGGGGGAACACTTGGCTGGGAGCCTAGTGTATTTAGGAATCGAGAGAAGATATTTGTAAGGTGAACTCAATTATCTGGCTTAGTGGATTCCAAGTCTGAGAAAGGTTGAAGTAGATTAGTTGAAGGATTACGCCACCTTCAAATACCACTATAAAAGACGTGTTATTTACTTTCAGCAATTTACTTATCGTTCTCTTTATCCTGCTAAGTATTTAAACACATTATATCTTGCTGAGCACGTGCACTTATCACAGAAAAGTCTTCCGCTCTCTGAAATTAAGTATCAGATATCTTCTTAGATATCTAAGAAATTGTATTTATCGACAAAAGTTGTAAGAGACTATTCACCCCCCTAGTCTTTTCCTTTGCTGTTATCTGGACCAACAAGTGGTATCAGAGTAGGAGGTTCCCAAGCCTTTTGCACTGAACCTAGATCCCAGATAAGTGCCCACTAACTGCTTTTCACCTACACTTGATTTGTCTGTTTAGTGTGTTTGCTACAGGATGTATTTAAGTGACGCTCCAATTCTCAAGCCAGAGATCAATGAGAAATGGATGAACAACATGATGATCCACCAAGAAGCCATCAGTGATGAAATGATCGAAGTAATAAAGAATGGCCCCATAGTCATTCAACAACTCAAGCAGGTCATGGAGGTTTCTAATAGTAGAGACAGAGTTCCCACAGATGAAGAACCAAGTGGTGGTTCCTCACAAACAGGTGCGTTAACCAGTGGAAGACCTACTGGTGCAGTTGTTTACGAGCCAAAGCCTAGAGAGCTCAAGACATCGCAAGATGCCAAGAAAAATCGACTGAATGGTCAGGCTCGCAATATCATCATACGTTCTACTCCAGAGCACATACAATTATAAACTGGGGTGCAAAAAGCGAAAGTGGCACTGAAACGATCGAAGAAATCAGCTAAACCTTGAGAAAATAAAGGAAAATAAGTTCGAAGTTTTGAAGCTTAAATTCCAAAACTTTAAACAAGGTCCAACAGAGACTCTTGAAGAACTAGATTTCCGGTTCACAACATTGATGAGTGAAATGGCTGCACTTGGTGAAAGTGAGAGATACTCTAACTCTGAAAAGGTTAAGACTATCGTGAGAAGCTTGAATCAAAACTGGGAACATACTCAGTATTTTTATTTCAACCAAGGAATGCCAAATATCACTCCAGTAGAACTCTTTTCCCACTTAGCTCATCGACTATGAAACTACTCGAGAGAACAAATAATTCTTGAGAAAGTTCACAATATTCAGTAGTAACACAAGGTACTTACGAAAAGAAGGATACCAATGAAATGGCGAGGAAGATGCTCTTCTTGTCAGAAGCAAATGAGAAAATATGCCGGTCGGAGATTGAGAGATGAAAAGCAAAGAGAAGTGAAAAAGCATCTAGCTCAAACTATCACCGATACAAAATATGCATTGTCAAGCTCGTTGAACAAATGCTCGACAAGCATTTAATCTTGAGGAAGCACAGTCGAAATGATATCTGTTTCTATTGTCAAAAACCTGGTCATTTTAAAAGAGACTGCCCTGTTTTCAATAAGCTAAAGACAGGTGACAAGAAAGATAGAAGAAACTTCAAGAGAGGTCACAGAGCTATGCTCACTAAAGAAAGGAAAAAGATTCAAATCCAACTGGATGCTCTTGATATTGAGTCAGAATCTGAGGAAGAAGACTCAGATGACTCCAAACTACCTTCTCCAGAATTATGTGGCATCACTCATGAATTGGTTGACTTTGGTCAAAAGATAAGGGAATTATGTGGGGGTTGCTAAGGAGATCTATCCAGATTGCTCCAACATTGAGCCTTGCCTAATGGCTGACGAGGTAACCAACATTTCTCAATTGATAAATTATGAGAGTGATGAGGAAGAAATCAGAGATTTAGAATATCTCAGAAGAGAACTTGATCTCTACAAAAGAGAATTTCAAATGGTCCGAGCTAGAGCCGATATTTTTTAAGAAGAAAAGAATTCTCTTGCAAAGGAAAATTCACAATTACTCAAGATATCTGAGAAAAAGGATGCTGAAAATGCATTTCTCAAAGCACAGATATCTGAGATAGAGAAGTCACACAGAAAGGTTATGGATATACTCCAAAAGGAAAACAAAGATCTTCTTTCTGAAAATGAGGAACTCAAAAAGAAGGAACTATCTTTTCAATCCTATGCCAAAGCTAGTGACACTCTTAGTCAAGTACACTCTTATTTAAGAGATCCTTCAGAAAAGGGAGGACTTGGGCTGAACACACAAAAAAATAGTTCCACTACTCTGAATAAGAGTGACGAAAGAATAACATATGTTAGTGCTCAGCAAGATGGTTCTCAAATAACCTACAGCATTGCTCAGAAAGCTAAGGTTGTTGTCAAAGGAAAGGCAGTCGCGACCAAACCTTTGTGGGAAAAACAAGTACAAAAGAAAACTGTTGGGAACGTTTCTGTAAAGAAACATAACATTGAAAAGTGTAATCACCCACAGTGCTATGTCTCTCAGAAAGGAAAAATTACGGGAGCAGGTAAATTTTCCAACATCACGTTTTCTGGAAAAAAAGACGTTCCAGAGACTAGCAAAGCTGCTGAGAACAGAACTCAGATAGCACCAGGTGCTCGAAATGGCATTGGCTATAAAGCCGTCGGGAAACAACTCGCTCGTGAGTATAAACAAGAGCAAGAACGATGGATGAAAGCCAGGATTGCGCATAGCAATCATCAGAAGTGGAAGAAAGAACAGGTTACGACCACTCTGAATGCCAGGGCTAAAAGAAATCTGGCAAGGAAAGCTAAGTTTGCTTAAAAGCAGACTCAGCAATCTGACAGGTATCTAAAAGCACCACGAGGAGCACGAAGGAACACACCAAGAAGGAAAATAGCTTTAAATGATGATGACACTAATCATTTACCTAAAATTCCTCCTTATGTTCCTACAAGACAAAAGAATACCCCAAGGAAGTTCATTTAGAAATGGATTCCTACAGGGAGATTCTTTAGTCCACAAGGTTCCATTGATGGAATAGGAGCCTAAATCCATGTTTCCTGTTTTGTGCAGAACACTCTGAGGAAGAACCCAAAGTGGCATTTTGATAGTGGATGTGGGAAACACATGACAGGAGACAAAGCAAATCAGATTAACTACAGAAAATGCGATAAAGGACCAATTATTAGATTTGCTGGAGGAGATGAAAATCCAACCATTGGTTTTGGCAATCTGAAGCTTGGAGCTCTTACAATCTCTGAAGTACTACATGTAAAGGGATTGAAATATAATCTGCTAAGCAAGAGTCAATTGGTAGACAAAGGGTACACTATAAAGATCAAGTCAAAACTATGCAAAGTTATTGACAATGAGTCAAAGCAGACAGTCTTGGTTGCTAGGTGGAAAGGAAATCTTTATGTTGCTGACTGGGCATCTGCCACAACTGAAGAAAATTGGCTATGGCATAAAAGAATGAGTCACTTGAACTTCAAAACTCTGAAGAAGCTAGCCAAGAAAGAGTTGGTGGTTGGATTACCCAAAATGGCATATAGAAAAGATGGTGTATGCTCAGCTTGGGAAAACAATCCCAAACATCTTTCAAGTCTAAAACTAGACACTCCAGTGAAAGGCCACTTCAAATGTTATATAAGGATCTTTTTGAATCCTCTGTAACTAGCTATGCAGGAAAGAAGCATGGTCTGGTTGTGTTGATGATTACCCAAGATTCACTTGGGTTGTATTTCTCTAACAAAAATCTGGTGCAAGGGTTAAAATACCTAACTAGCTGAATAAGCTTGAAGTCATGAAAAATGACAATGTATCTGTAATCAGAACAGACCATGGTACTGAGCTTGTGAACCAGTACATAAAGGAGTTTTGTACCTGCAAAGGTATACAACATCAACTATCTTCAGTAAGGACACCACAACAAAATGGTGTTGCTGAAAGAAAGAATAGGACCCTAAAAGAAGCAGCAAGAACAATGCTTGCTGACACTTAAATAAGTGAAATCTATTGGGTTGAAGCTGTTAACAAAACCTGCTACACTCAAAATAGATGTTTGATTAACAAACACCATGACAAAACTACTTATGAACTTTTGATTGGTAGACCCCCTAGTATCAAACATCTAAGGGTGTTTGGTTGCAGATGTTTTGTTCTTAACAATGGAAAAGATTACTTGAAAACATTTCAACCAAAAGCAGATGAAGGAGTATTTCTTGGTTATTCTCTGAATAGGAAAGCCTACAGAATCTACAACAAAAGAACGCAAAAGATTGAAGAATATGTTCATGTAGTTTTGTACAAAGGAAACAAGAAAGTTTCCATGAATGAAGAACTCTCAGATAGGTTCAAAGAACTAATGATTAAAGATTCTGAAGAAGAATCCTCAAAAGGAAACAACTCTGTCATTCACTTAGAGGATGACTCTGATGATGAAAAGCAAACATTGCTTAGTAACAACCAGATGACTCTAAGACATGATGAAGAATTTCCTATGTGAATTCCAGAAATGGAACAGCTTACTGAGAATCTTCATCATGAAGAGGTTTCTGAGAATGAGATTGCTGAAAATCCAATCCCAAATATCTCTAACACTGAAAAAGTGTCAGATATCTATGGCATTTCCCAATCTGCCAGATATCTCAGATACTGAACAAGTATCTTGTCAGGATCATAATGATTCATATTCAGATCAAAATGATATTAATCCTACTAGTTCAAAACCCATTATAAAATGGATAAGAGATCATCCTGCCAAGGATGTGATTGTTCCTTTAGACCATGGAGTTAGAACTAGGAGAGCAATTGCTGACTCCCTTTATGGAAGTTTCATCTCAAACATTAAACCTAAAACTATAGAAGAAGCATTGAAGGATCAAGATTAGATCTCTGCAATGCAAGAAGAGTTGGATCAATTTGGGAGAAACAAAGTATGGAAACTGGTTCCATTTATTGATGGAATATCTGTAATTGGAACCAAGTGGGTTTTCAGAAACAAAATGAATGAGTCTGGTGAAATAACCAGAAACAAAGCAAGGTTGGTTGCCAAGGGATTCACCCAGACTGAAGGACTAGATTTTGATGAGTCATATGCTCCAGTTGCAAGATTGGATGCAATTAGACTATTTCTAGCCTTTGCAGCTCATAATGACTTTAAAGTTTATCAAATGGATGTCAAAAGTGCATTCCTAAATGATGAACTTGCTGAGGAAGTCTATGTTGAACAACCACCAGGCTTTGAGGTTTCCTCAGAAAGTTGAATGGTTTATAAGCTTCAGAAAGCTCTGTATGGACTGAAACAGGTTCCTAGAGCATGGTATGATACTTTAGCAAAATACTTGCTGGAAAGTGGCTTCAAGAAAGGAGATGTTGATCAAACACTCTTTACTTTTAACCATGAAGGGAAACTACTTTTAGTTCAAGTATGTTGATGACATTATATTTGGATCTAAAGACAAGAAACTTTTGAAGACTTTGCTGAGCTCATGAAAAGTAAATTTGAGATGAGCATGATGGAGAATTAAACTACTTTCTAGGATTGCAAGTCAAGCAACTTAATGATGGAATATTCATTAGTCAAACAAAGTATGCAAAAGATATGCTCAACAAGTTTAATCTAAAGCCTTCTGAAAAGAATGCTATGATACCTATGAGCATTGGAACCAAAATGACCTATACTGAATCTGACAAGAGTGTTGAAGAACCCAAGTATAGGAAATTGATTGGGTCTCTACTGTACCTCACTGTAAGTAGACCTGATATTCAATATGCAGTTGGAGTATGTGCTAGATTTCAGACAAATCCAATGCAATCACACTACAACATTTGTATGAAAATATTAAGGTATGTAAAGGGTACTGTAGAAGTTGGATTGTGGTATTCAAAAGACAGTGGATTGAGTTTAGTTGGCTATTCTGATGCTGACTATGCTGGATCATTGCTTGATAGAAAAAGCATCTCAGGAACATGTCAATTTCTTTGTGACAGATTAATATCATGGTGCAGCAAGAAACAAAACTCAATTGCCACATCTACCACAGAGGCTGAATATATTGCTGCTGGGTGTTGTGCTTCACAGATATTGTGGATACAACAACAACTCAAAGACTATGAGATCAATGAAGAGAAAACTCCTATTTTCTGTGACAACACAAGTGCTATTGCCATAACTCAGAATCCTAAGTTTCATGCAAGAACAAAGCACATTGATGTTAGACACCACTTCATTAGAAATCATGTTGAAAAAGGCAAAATAGAGATACTCAAAATTGGTACGGAATACGAACTTCCAGACATCTTTACAAAGCCTTTGCAAGAAAGCAGGTTCTTAACCTTAAGACATAGTCTTGGGTTAATGGAGCTACCAAAGGAACTGAAAAGTTCTAATCTCTGAGACGAAAACTCAGAAAGGAGAAAGATATCTGGAACAGGCATCTAGATATCTAAGGCAAAAAGGTATCTGGAACAGGCATCTAGATATCTAAGGCAAAAAGGTATCTGAAACAGGAACTCATATACCAAAAAGGAGCTAAAAGTGTGAGTGAGACAGGAACTCAGCATGATTGAGAAGGGAAAAGAAGAGATAAGATATCTGGAACAGGAATCCAGAATATCAAAGATAAAAGGTGAAATACATAGCAAAAAGATATCTGAGATGGGTACTCAGATATCAAAGGTTAAAGGGTAAAATGGCTATTTGAAGAATTCTGAGACAGGTACTCAGATATCTAGATCACTTAGTGAGGGGAACACAAAAGAGAAATGTGGTACAACTGTATTCAGTCAACTACATCTCTGGTATTTTGTATCTTTTCATTTATATGTTAAGTTACACACAGTCTCTGAACTGACTACATAAGTCCAAAGACTGTCCCCTAGTCACAGAAAAGAGATGTGATTGAGAAAGCCTGACGCCAAATTTCATTAATTGAGCACAATTATAATTACTGATTGCGATCATTTCTGAAGAAGCAATCGTCCCCCTTGATGAATGGGCGTTTGATCTTAACAGAAGAGATCAATTCTTAGTAAAATAGTGGACTGTAAAAACACAGACGTGGCCCACTAAGCATTTAATGCAAAATGAATTTTACCCATGCCTATCTGCATTTGCACAGATACATATGTACAAAATCAATTTGTATGTATATGTCTGTTGAGAGTAAGATGCTATATATATAGGATTTTGGCAAAAGAAATCACTTTTGCCTAATCCAACATTCATACTTACACAGAAATAGCAAAAACCTTTCAAAGATTTCTGCAAATCTCTGTTCTTCGCTTAGTTATTCTGCAAAGAATCACTAAACCAACACTCTAATCTCTTCTCGACTTAAAAAGTTTCACTATTTAAAGAGATGGCTCCAAAACGTACTCTTACCCAGAAATCGCAAGCTACTACCTCTGGTACTGCTGAAAAGTAAGCACCAGTGTTGTGTATAACAAACAATCGGTTGATTGGAGAGTTCAATCCTGATCATTGGACTTCAAATCACAGGATGATTTGGGGTGGTGCCATGATTGAGGAATACCTCGTTGCTGCAATTGAAAACCAAGCTGACAGGAAGTTAGTGCTTGATATGCTTGAAAAGGCACAAATCAAGGGTTTTCTATCTGCTTTTCCCAGTGGAGTTTCCTCACTAGATGTCCTGGAGTTTCTTCACTGGATTTCCAAAGTCTCTGAAGGCACTAAGCAGTGTCTATCAAGACTAAAGTCCAAGGACAGGAAATCCTGTTCGATGAAACAACTTTCTGTGAGCTGTTTGAACTTCAAAATCTTGGAAAGGATTTTGAAATTGACACTAAGGATGAAGATCTCCTTGAGGGTGTCAAAAAGCTCTATAGTGATGTGTGTGATATTGACAAGCCAGACACACCCATAGACTTTAAGCTTGCTGACATAAGGACCAGACATCTGTTGGTCCACTGGGATGTGTTGGCATGTATCCTTCACAGATGCTTTGATTGTCTACAAGGAGGAGCTGACCAGATAAGCCAAGAACGCTGGATGATGATGTTCTTGTTGAATCAACAAAACAAAAGGCTGGAAAACCCTTTTAATTGGGGGAAGTACGCCTTCATGAAATTTGTGAAGAAGATACAAGGCTTTTGAGCATAAAATCGTTAAGGGCCTTGCTGAGCCAAAAGCCACCGTAAGCTATGGATTGAAGATATGCTACTTACTGGAGTGTTTTAGCATTGAGCTCAGAGAGACGGCAGACATTGCCAATAGTAACATACTCTACAAATATGAGTATACAAACATGATGAAAAAGGTTACTGCATCTTAGAAAGGTTCCAAGAAATGGAAGACTGATGAGGAATCTGACGGTTCCGTTGCGACCAAAAAGGCCAGAATTCACGAAAGAAGTCTGCTGGCAAATCAGAAAGCATACCCATTATGGATGTCGACTCTAAGATATCTGCTGCCACTGCTGATGAACTCATCAATGCTGCTAAGACTACAGCTGAGGAACTCATCAATGTTGTTGAGTGCCTTGCTGATGAACTCATCAGTGTTGATAAAAGCAGTGAGAAACTTCAAACACTCTCTGCATAAGCAGCACGGATTGTTGATAATTCAGTCCCAGATTTCGATGAGGAATCTGAAGATGAGGAGGAAGCCATAATCCCCAAGGTTGCTGAAAGAGCAACAAGTGCAGAGGTTGCTGAAAAGGCAACTAGTTCAATGGTTGCTGAAGAAGCAACTATGTCCAAGGTCACTGGACAAAACACACCATCAGAGCAAGTAACACTTAAGCATATTGAAGATGCTCTGATGAGTGGCAACTTAGTGTTGGAGGATACTGCCATTGCCTCAACACTTAAAAATCTGTCTCAAGCAGATCTGGATAGGCCCCATGTAGCATCACCTTCTTCATCCAGATCAGAATCACCACACCAACCACAACAGCCAATAGTGGATGCTGTTGAGATGATACATGAGTTACAGCATGAGATACCAGCATCTTTCCTTGCTGAAGAAAATCCTGTAAATGAGCAGGTTCCCCAACTCAATGAGAGGGATCAAACTAAGGCATCTGCTCAGAATGATCAACCAGGGGAGGCAACTGAGTTGTACACTCAAGAAAGGTCCGAAGTACCTAAAATATGTGTCATTCGTTTTGGGATGAGAGCATTTGGATCAAAGCATTTGTAAGTTTGGACTTCTTTATACATATCAATGATTATATGGTCTATTTATCTACATAATTTTATTTTAAACATTATATAGTTATATAGTCTGCTTTTCATTTGGTAGGCATCACCACCCATTATGCCAAAGTCTTGAAAAATGTAAGATTTTTCTAAATGATAGGAAAGTTAAGGTTTTTTTTTTTTCCCGCAGATTTTGGGTTTTAGCGGTCTGACCGGTCGAGTTTCTTAAAAAACCGCCGAGACACACCTTTTTTGTTATGCTTTTAATAGATTATGTTATGGTTTTAAGTTATCATTGATAGTTTCAGTTACATTTTTAACACATTTTGTTAATGTCTTAAGAGATGATGTGATGGTCTTAATGCGTCGGTACTGTATGTTTCAATTATAATTTTAACCTCTTTTGTTAATTTTTTAAAAGATGGTGTGATGGTTTTAAGCAGCTACATGATAGTTTTAAGATGGCTTGTTACAGTTTGTTTCAATTATAATTTTAACCTCTTTTGTTAATTTTTTAAAAGATGGTGTGATGGTTTTAAGAAGCTACATGATAGTTTTAAGATGGCTTGTTACAGTTTTATGTTACAATCTAATATCATTAAACCACTATTAAACAAGTTTAATAGTTTCAGAAATGCCATTTAAACATCAATAAACAAACTTAAAATAAGCTACTTGAAATATTCAATCATAACAATATTGAAACTTACAGTCATCTAAAGGTTTTAAAACATCTATTCTCATAGGAAAAAAATTACAATAAACGTTCATTCGGTGTTTTTTGTTGCAATGCAAACCGAGTTTGTTAAAATAGGATTTTTCCGATTAAACTCGTTGGTGAACTTCGGTCCCCTGCCTTTTGTTGCTTTTGTGCTTGTGCTTGTTGCTTCAATACTCCAGTAACACCATTGAAAAACATATAAAACTCGATGTCATCATCAGCACCTACTTAAAACATTCACTAACTGGGTTAGAACCATAGCAACTCTCATCAAAACTATCACATTGGTGCTTAAAAAC
This sequence comes from Plantago major, assembly GCA_026545765.1. Taxonomy (NCBI): domain Eukaryota; kingdom Viridiplantae; phylum Streptophyta; class Magnoliopsida; order Lamiales; family Plantaginaceae; genus Plantago; species Plantago major. The sequence continues at coordinate 62,631,869 of CM048844.1, read as the reverse complement.
AAAGAAGAAACATGCAACACAAACTAAAATAGTAACATTGATGCTTGAAACCAAAACTGTGCATCTTAAAACTATGACAAAGCAGAAATATACAACACAAACTAAAACAGTAACATTGATACAAAAAACCATAACAATGCCTCTTAAAACTATAACAAAACATTTGCAACAAATCAAATTATAAAAATATCTCAAAAGCTAAAACAATAATGTTATTGCTTAAAACTACAACAATAGGTCTTAAAACTATTACATATGTGCTAAAAACAATAACAATCAGAAATATTCAACATAAGTTAAATATAGTAATATTAATGTTTAAAACTATACCAGTGCATCTTACAACTATAACATTGCCTCTTAAAACGATAACAAAGCACGAACATAACAGTAACATTGATACTCAAAACCATAACAATGCATCTTAAAACTGTAACAATGCATCGTAAACCTATAACAAAGCATTTGTAAAACATCAAATCATAAATATTTCATCAGAGGCTAAAAACACTAACGTTGCTGCTTAAAATTACAATAATATGTCTTGAAACTATAACATATGCACTAAAATAATAACAGGCGGAAACATTCAACACAAGCTAAAAACCATAACAATGATGCTTGCAACTATAACACAAGCTCTTAAAACCATAACAAAACACCTGATAACATGATTCGATTTTCACTGTACAAATTTCAGATCAGGTTTCAGATCTGGAAACTCAGATCGCAAAATCACCGAAAAACGAAAAATAAAAGGTCAAATTTCACTTCCAAGTGAGATTTTATTGAAAAAAGCGAGATGGATTTGTTAATTTGAACCTTTCAGGAACTGGATCTGAAAATCCGGTGGAAATCCGGCAAGATCCGGCAAAAATCCGGCGAAGCTGCACGTGAGAGAGAGATTGACCGGTACGATTTGATTGCCCCGTGTTGGAGCACCATAATTTCATGCGGAGGATATGTTTCCAGCGGAGTATATGGAGAGTGATGAGAAAGAGAGGGAGAGAGAGATGAATGTTTCTCTCACTAGGGATTTTGTAGAGAGAGAAAGATAGTTGAGTTGTGTGATTTTTGTGGGAGTGTGTTGTTTATTTGAGTATTTATTTAAAAGCTATTGACCGGTTTTTAGTATTTCTGACCGGTTTTTTATTGTGAAAACTGAATTTTCTTATAGATTAGGAAAATCTTCCCTTTTACTGTACTTACTCACCCATTATTTGTCGAAACGCTTTAGTTAGATCTTGTTTAAACCATTATGTTTGGTTAGATGGGATTTAAATAATTGTTTATATTGTACCATGTATGCTAAGATATTATTTAAACCATTAAATAACCTCATAAATGATCCCCACTTTAATTAAGCTTCGTCTTGAATAAATGCCGTCCCCATCATAATTTAGTTGTGCGGTGAACCTTTTGTGGTTGTCATACTCCATTGAAATTTAGATTTTTCTAAATATAAAATGGTACAATAAGGCTGTAAATGAGTCGAGTTGAGCCGATTTTCAGCCCCATCGATCATTGCTCGTCTGATTTTGACATGTGATCGTGATCGAACATTGTCACATATTTGAGAACGAGATCGGTTCGTCAAGTTATGAAAAAGTTCGCAGGCTGATCGAAAATGAACGATTCGTGAAAAAATTGAAGCTAAAAACATGTATTCTAGTAAAATCGATCTTTAGCCCCTTTTTTCCAAACACACCAAATAACTAAAATGAACTCATCAAAAAATATAAATGTAAAGGGAGAAAAAAATTGAAAGAGGATTCTCACGGTAGAAAACGAACATCCAACGAGGAGCATAACATTTGAAAAGATCATAAATTAACTTTAGTTGGTGAATCTAAAAAAAAAAAAAATCATAGTTGCAAGTCTGCAACCAACAACAACAACAACAATAATAATAATAATAATAATAATAATAATAATAATAATTACAAGACCGAAGAGGAATATCTGTTTAGATTTTTGATCAGCATCATAATGACTTATCTTAGCGCAGAAAGTTGCTTAGTACTCTTGGTTCACTTGAACACTGTAAAAGAGGAAAATCACTAAGTATGTTAGTCTATCAAATCTTGTATAGGATGTTAGCTCTCTGAATGTAATTTTTATTTATTTGAAGAAGACCAAGAAGGAAGCATCTAAGTAAAGGAACTCATTTCCAGAAGACTGAAGTTTGCTCAAGATTGCGGAAGACTGATGTGCTCAAATTATTACTTAGAAAACAAGTAGTAAGCAGTTGTTGTAGACAGACAATGCTAACCATAGGATCGTTCGCTAAGGAGCTAACTAAGCCACTATAGTGATGCAGAGCAAATACAGAGATGTTTGCAGAAAACAAGATTTGGAAATTTGTATTTTTACCTAAACTAAACCTAACACAGGAAACAGAAGAAAACTAGTTGGTGAAAATCAATGGAAAGAAGAGCGAACACGGTAGCGATGATCCGGTTATGCTAATTCAATACTAGGTAATCGTTCATATTTGACACATGGCGGCGTACAAAAAGCAATCAATTCAATTCAACCAATTGTAATTTGAATTTTTAAAACTAGAGTAATCGTGGGTTGTCATGCCACGATCCTTAACCGAAACAACTTTGAAGGTTTAAAACTAGCCTATTGAATTGAATGTTTTACGAAGATTTAAAACTAGACGAACCTATATGAATGAATATAAACCCTAGATTCGAATCTGCATAACCATCACATAACTACCGAATTCTGGAGAGGTTTAACTACTCATGATGGAATCGAAGACGACAGAAGGCATGGTATTGAATGCAGAGCATAAACATGGTGATAATCGCATGCAAGATCATACAATTCGATAAACAGAAGAAAACAAAGAATTGTAGATAAGAAATAGAGAGTTATCAATAAATTACCAAGAATTCGATGTCGATGAGTCTTACAAGATGAAAACCAAGCTCAAAAGATCAATCAATGATAAACTAGGGTTCTGATGTCCCAAATAGGGTTTAGAATAAGTTATGTTTGAAGTTATGGTGAAAGAAATCTATTTATAGGAGAAAAAACAAAGAAAATCCGTCCAGAATTCGGCCAGAAATCGTCCATGCGAAATATCGCTGCGGCGAGTTAGGTCCCCAAATTGCTCTCGCAAAATCTTGCCGCGGCGAGAACATCATTCGCCGTGGCGAGCTTAGAATCTCTGTAACGTCCATGCGAAATATCGCCGCGGCGAGTTAGGTCCCCAAATTGCTCTCGCAAAATCTCGCCGCGGCGAGAACATCATTCGCTGTGGCGAGCTTAAAATCTCTGTAACGTTTGCTGCGGACAGAATTTGGCCACGCTTCCAAAACTTGTAGCCCTTTGAATTAGCTTTCCGTGGCCACCGAACTCAAGTCAATCGGACATCATATGAGAGAGTTATGGCCAAAATGGATTGATTGCTCCGTAAAACTTCACTTTTGCAAGCTTCGCTAAAACGGCTCTCAAATCTTCGTCCGAACTCCGAATCCACTTCCGTTTTCACCCAGTTACTATACATTCAAAGATCTAGAACCAAAGGTTTCACTCCGATTTTCACCTTCGGGACACAAAAATCCTACAAAACACAAACAATAAACCAAACATAAAAACGCACTAAAATAATATAAAACTAAGGTCAAAGACTAACAAAAGATGATTAAAAAGGACCAAATGAGACGTTAGAATATTGTCTCATCAAAGACTAAGGAGAAAGTCTCATGAGATACCTATGTCGAGAAACCTTGAGTCAACAAGTGTTTTGATTAAACAAGTTACTCAAAGGATATCTGAGAACACAAGTTACTCAAGTCTCTAAAAGCTTCACGTATCCGTTGAGACAACGGGACAAATATAGTACAATGCATTTATTGCTCGGACAGAAATGTCTACACAAAAGCAGAAGTCTCTGAAGAAGAAGACAAAGAACTCTGCAGTACTATATACAGATATCAATAGTTTGAATTTGAATTGAGCCTAACGGATACTATTCAAACGACTTCAAATTCAACTATAAATATCACCACTTAGAATGCTTGAAAACACACCAAGAACATACACCTTGAACTCACACTGAAACTACAACTTATTGAATATCTTCAAGTGATCTCTCAAGCATACAAACTTTCTTACTACTTACCTTCTAGCTTTCTGTTGCGACTAAAGCTCTAGAACTCCAAGTAGTATACAAGTTCTAAGTGTCCTGATCCTTAAAAAGCATTGCTATCTGTAAAGGAGATTGAATCAAAAGATCAAGTATCTAAGATTCATTCTCTAGAACATTTAACAAAGACTTGGGTCAGTAAAGAACAAGTTACCATACATTGTGAAGTGTATTAAGTAATCTTGATTCTATATTGCCTTCTGAAATAACTGTCTAAGTTATAAAGAAGCTCACCAGACAAACTACCTTAACCACACACCAACTGGCATGGAGTACAGGAAGTACTTAGTTTGGGAAACTAAGGAATAGCTCAAAAAGGTTTCTGAGTAGAGAAAGTACTTGGCTCAGATAGCTGGGGAACAACTTAGGGGGAAACATTTGGTTGGGAACCAAGTGTTCCAGGAATCGAGAGATAAGATATTTGTAAGGGTACCTCATTTATCTATCATAATGGATTCTAGGTCTGAGAAAAAGTGGATTAGTTGAAGGATTACGCCACCTTCAGATACCACTATAATTTGTTGTGTTATTTACTTACTGAATTTACCTTGCTTTATTTATCTTGTTAAGTATTCACACACTTTCACTCTGCTGAGCACGTGCACTTATCACAGAAAGTCTCCCGCTCTCTGAAATTAAGTATCAGATATCTTCACAGATATCTGAGAAACTGTATTTATCGACAATAGTTTTAAAAGACTATTCACCCCCCCTCTAGTCTTTTACTTTGCCGTTATCTGGACCAACAATATATATATATATATGTATATATATATATATATGTATATATATATATATGTATATATATATGTATATATATATATGTATATATATATATATATATATATATATATGTATATATATATATATATATATATATATATATATATATATATATATGGTGTATTAAGGGTTTTTATATAAACCAATGAATGTGTGAATGAAAAAAGAGAAAGCATTTAAAAATAAAAAACAAAAGGGATAAACCTACACCAATGGGATTCGAACCCTGCATCTTCTACTTAAACAATGACACATGTACGTACCAGATTCAAATTGAATAAGTAAAATCAACGGATGAGATTTAAATTGAATTACAAATTTAGTGAAACTTTGTGAATTATTATACTACTTTGAAGATATATACTGAATTGTTTGTTTATGAAAAACATTGATAATTTTTAGGGTGAATTATAAAATAGTGCTATCACCGAATTTTTACTACCTATTAGTACTATATACTTTATTTTAGTCTCGATTTGTGTGAGCATCCAAATATACATAATTATAGTATCAGTCCCAAAATAACCTCTTGTAGGTCCAGATAACGACAAAGTAAAAGACGGGAGGTGGTGAATAATCTTTTCAAACTTTTGTCGATAGCACAATTTCTCAGATATCTTTACAGGTATCTGATACTTATATTCAGAGAGCGGAAGTCTTTATGGGATAAGTGCACGTGTCAGCAAGCTATAAAGTGTGTAAATACTCAGCAAGTAAAATATAAATGTATGTAAAGTGCAGTAAGTAAATAACACAAATCTTTTATAGTGGTATCTGAAAGTGGCGTTGATGCGTCAAATCAAGTTCTTAATTTGTTTAGCCAAGAGTAATATCAAGGATCACTAGAAATGCACGTAGTGAGTTGATAAGTTGCCCTGAGTGTCATTCTCGAAGGACTTAACTATGCATGTCGTGTTTTAAAGAACTAGTTTGTCTTAGAATTGCATCTTACGACCTCCAATTCTTTCTTTCGCATATCACACAACGACTAAACAGCAAACAGGGGTTTTGTAATCAATCAAAGGAGACATGGGGTGGTGGTTTCATTAAGAGCTAGCTAGTATAGGTTTGCAATGGAGTACATGACTTTTGAAAGTGAAAACATTTAATCAAGGTAGTAGAGTCGTCAATTCTACTAGTCAGCGTTTGTAGTCGAATGTTTGGGCTTAAATCGTAAGTATCCTTGAGAGTGCGAATCCCTCTTGTGGATTTTGGGTATTAAGAAATGATTGCTAAGGCATTGAACCAATGTAAATTTATCCAAAAGTCCTATACTAGCATGCTCAAGAATTCACCACCAACCCATGGAAGATGTTTAGCTACTCCTACTCATGTTGTCACAAGCAATAGATATAATAAACAAAGACATAAACATCAACATGGAGTAAGAAATCAGAAACAATACAAAATTACCGATTAATGAAGAATTACCAAGCTCCAATGGATAACAATGGTGATTGTACTGTTACAGGATGAAATCTTTGGACTCAAATGGTTAACCAAGACTCCAACTTGATCAGATGGATGATTCTTGGAACCCTAAGACCTCCAAAAACTGCTAAAACTATTGTGTGAAATGAAAAATGATAAGTTTAAATTACAAATCTGACATTAAAATGCCAAAATTATCAAATGTAACGCCTGCTCCAGCTTTGGAATGCAGCCCTCTGTGGCTGCGTCCAGAGCTCTGGCCTATCGTCCCACTTCTCTTCGGGCTCGATTCGTGACTTTTTGTCCATGCTTGACATGTTTTGGCATTCCGGGAACCTTCGTGGCACCTATTTGGAGTCTTGGAGCTTGTGATCTCTGATAAAGTGAATTCAAATGCATCATTTTGAGGTAAAAACAAGGTAAAAAGAACCCGATGACATCTCCTAATCTAGTGCAATGATTACTCATGTCCCCGGAAAACATAAATGAACAAAGCATCTTTCCTCAAACAGCACAGGTATGAACAACAATCGCATAACCAACATTGATTCGAAAACTATTCCATCATATATAAACCAAGTAATCAAAGATCCCTTCTAACCCTTACACAGGTAAATTAGCCTGACATAACTGAAATTAAACAATCTGTAAACTGAATTGAAATCATGTTTGAAACAACTAAACCGTAAGGAGATGGCCAGTGTCGACCTTCGGATTCCTCCTTATTCAATTCTTCCCTGTAGTAATCGATCTTGATGTCTTCTGGATGTCTTGAAGTCTTATTGATTGCTTGCTGACAGCTAGGGTTTTGGGGTTTCACTTCCCCGAGGACTGGTTCTCTCTCAGGAGAGCTGCTTTTGTGAATCGGAACCCTCCCGTTCCGTTCTCTTGTTCAGAACCCTTCCGTTCCGCTCTCTCTTCGATTTGAGACCCCAAGGGTCTTATTTATACTGAAAATCCGAGCTCCAACCGCCTTTGAGGTATAAGGAAGGTTCAGGAAGATGGGCCCTAGCTTGACAGGCCAGAAACTGCCCTGTTTCTCAAAGGTTCAGTGTACTGCGGTCGATAGTAGATCGCAGTCACCCTTTTGCGGTCCTCTGTGGACCGCACACTGCGATTCCTCCAAGTTCTGTCTGTATATGTATCTTTGTTCTTCAATTTCGGGCTTCTTAACTTCGTTTCCTGAAAAAGTTGTCTTCTACAAAGTTGTAGCATTTTTAATTATCTTCGCACTGGCTGGTCACATGACATGTTTTGACGCCTTGAACTCCATGCAACGGTGATGTGACAATGAAATGTGTGATCTAACATACTTTTAGACCCTCATTTTTTTGCCCTAGATGCGACATTTGTGTCGTTTTCAGGTTAATTATCAACTTTGCGTGTTTTTTGTTGGTCATGATCGCAGTTTTGAGGATTTGCACAATTTCAGGCACCAAAACGGCATAATTGTACCAAATCGGGAGAAGGAAGCAAATACGTCGGGTTGACCGTTGTACGGAGTTCGAGGAGTCAAAACATGTCATGCTACCAACCGATGCGAAGATAATTAAATGAGGAACAACTTTGTAGAAGACCAGTTTTCGAAGAAATGAAGTTACGAAGCCCGAAATTGAAGAACGAAGAAAACAGATTCGAATCTACAGGAATCGACAATGGAGGCCACCAGGGAACTGCAGTGGGGGTCACTGCGGCCACCAGGTGACCGCAGTGGACCTGCTGGGCTATTTTTTGTTTGCTTTCTGGCCTGTCAGGCTGAGCCCGCCTTCCTAAACCTTCCTTATTGAAGAATGGCGGTTTGGAGGTCGAAGTTTCACCTATAAATAAGACCTCAGGGGTTTCAGAATTCACACAGCTCACAAAGCAGCTCTCCTGAGAGAGAACCACTCCTCGGGGAAGTGAAACCCCAAAACCGCTGGCCGTCATGCACCCAGAAGGAGGAAACCCTAGAAGCAGCAACACGAAGACAACAAGAACATCGGAGATAAAACTTCTTCTTCCTTTCTTTTTAGATTTCGATTACTGTTCTTTGTTACTATGAGTAGCTAATTTCCTTTTGTAAAGGCGAACCGCCATAACTTTGGTTTTGCCACTTCTTTATATACCGTGATATATTATTACATTAGTTTTACAACGTAATTCATGCTTGTTCTTAAATCGTCTGACTCTTTATGTGGGAAATCCTTACTAACTACGACTTGGTAACGGATTATTTATTATCCTGTGTGATTTGTCTGAAAACATGGTGAGATAGTGTGTTGAGTGACACAACACATTGTTGGTTTAGTAAGGGTGTCTGGATTAACTACGACTTGATCTGGCATGTTTCTTTGCTACCTGTAGACGGCAAGTACGCTGTTTGATTCTAAGTAGTTGGGAGTAGCATAGCAGAGGGAGGATGGGGATCCTTTACGCCTATCCATTATTAATTTACAACAAAACAATTTAAGGTTTACTGCATTTTAATTATTCTGTCTAAGGTCAAACTGCTTACTTTTATGCATCCTAATTCAATCGTTATTTGCTTGTTCCTATGCTAAGTGTCCGTGGAGAACGACATCCCGAGTCAACTTTCCGCTATAAACTATGGATTTGAGGACTTTCGACCTATAAATTTAATGTTCATTGTATTAAGGGATTACATGTTCGACAACGGAAAACGAAATCTCTGAGTGCACATCAAAATCTGGCACCGCTGTCCGGGACACTTGACCGCTCAAGCAAGTTTCGACCAGATAAGTTGAATTCTTTCTTTCGCTTTACTTTACACACTGCCTTTCAATTCGTACAACATAAACTTAAAAATATATTCCACAACAAAAATTCCAAAAATATTTTCTTTTCCTTATTTGTTTATTTTCTTATCAAAAACCTAAAAATACATTTATCTGCTATATTATTATATTATTACATATCTCTGCGTAAGCTCGTTTGTTAAGCAAGAGGGAAGAAGAAGACGAAAGAACTATCTGGGAGATCAGTATACCAAAACCAATAAGGAGTGGAACTCCGATCCAACTACATGTAAGGGAGTACGGATTTGATCTAACTCTGTTTAGCGCACTACCAAAGTTTGGAAGAAGAGAAGGAGAGAATGAATGCGAGTTCATGTACACATTCGAGTCTATTGTCGAGCAGTTTCCGACGAAGGGGTTAACCGATGGTGAGCTGAAATTCTGGTTCTTCATCAAAACACTTAAGGGAGCAGCAAAAAGATGGATGTATTCAATCAAAGAAGAAGTCAGTGAATGTGAAGAGCTGAGGAGTATGTTCTTGAAGAGGTTTCTAGGGCTCAAAAGGGTTATGAGAGAAAGAAGGATGATATCCAACTTCACTCAGAAACAGAAGGAATCTTTTCATGATGCATGGGAAAGGTTTGAGGAGATGTAATACAACTACACCCAACATCAGTTTACTTCGCGATAGCTCTGTGAGTGTTTCTACCTAGGAGTTAAAGAGGAGTTCAGAGACCTTATAGATGTAGCTTTGAAGGGATCATTTATGGGGAGTTCTGCTAAGCATGTACTGGAAGCTTGTGCAAGAGTTGCTGAAAATTCAAGGTACTGGAGTGAGAAGCTAAATGAGAATGAGACCTTCAACAAGATGGAGGCCATAGAAGAATTAATGACAACAACTGTGTTGGTCCAGATAACGAGAAAGGAAAAGACTTGGGGGGGGGGGGGGTGGGGGTGAATAGTCTTTTACTACTTTTTTCGATAAACAAAATTTCTCAGATATCTGTGAAGATATCTGATAATTAATTTTAGTGCGCGGAAGACATTTTGCGATTAGTGCACATGCTCAGTAATGTGTAAGTACTTAACAAGATGACTAAAGCAAGGTAAATGCAGTAAGTAGATAACACATTAAATTATAGTGGTATCTGAAGGTGGCATAATACTTTAACTAATCTACTTCGGCCTTTCTCAGACCTACAATCCACTAAGACAGATAATTGAGTTCCCCTTACAAATTTCTTCTCTCGATTCCTAAATACACTAGGTTCCCAACCAAGTGTTCCCCCTGAGTTATTCCCCAGCTCCCAGCCAAGTACTTCCTATACTCAGAAACCTTTGAGTTGTTCCTTAGTTTCCTAAACTTACTTCCTATGCTCAGTAACCATAGAGTTATTCCTTAGTTTCACAAACTAAGTACTTCTTGTACTCCACGCCATTTAATGTGTTGGTTGAGGAGAGTTTGTCAGTTGGTAGATTAATAACTTCTACAGTTATGTAATACTACCTTTTTGAACTAGAGTCACTTAACACACTTCACAATGTGTGGTGATATGTTCTTTACTGACCCAAGTCTATGTTAAATGTTCTGGAGAATGAAACTCAGATACTTGATCTTTTGATTCAACTCATTCACAGATAGCAATGCTTGTTAAGGATCAGGACACTTAGAACTTTCCTGCTACTTAGAAATCAAGAGCTTAGTCGCAACTGTAAGCTAGAGAGTAAGTAGGCAGAAGGCTTGTATGCTTGAGAGACAGATACCACTAGTTGTATTATCAGAGAAGCTTGGTATTTTCAGTGTAAGTTCAAGGTGTAGTGTATCTTTCAAGCATTCTAAGTTGTGATATTTATAGTTGAATTTGAAGCCGTTCGAATAGTATCCGTAAGGCTCAATTCAAATTCAAACTATTGATAACTGAAAATAGTACTGCAGAACACCTTGTCTCTTTTCAGAGATTTCCTCTTTTGTTCAGATGTCTCTGTCTATGCATTTATTGCATTGTACTATTTTTTTCCTGTAGTGCCAACGGAACTATGCACGCTTTCTGAAGCATTGAATGTCCGTTTCCAGAGACCTTCACATCTCCAGATACCTGTTGAAACATTGTTTTCCTAGAAGCATAGTCTTACCCAAGGTATCTGAGTGTGGGTTTCTGTGGGCACTTTTCCTTGTTCAGAAACCTTGTGTTCTCAGATATCTTTTGCTAAACATGTTTATTGAAAAACACTTGTTTCTTTAAGATATCTGGACATAGGTATCTAATGACCTTCGTCTTCAGCAATCTTGTGCAGTCTTCAAATCATCAAATTTGTTGAACTCTTCTGCCGGATGCCGTCTTCTTGGTCTGCTTAAAAGATATAAAAAATTACATTCAGAGACCTAACATCCTATACAAGATTTGTTAGACTAACATACCTAGTGATCTTCCTCTTTTACAATGTTCAAGTGAACCAAGAGTACTAACCACCTTTCTGAGCTAAGATAAGTCATTGAGTTGCTGATCAAAATCTAAACAGATATTCCTAACAAATTTCCCCCTTTTTGATCAGTCAACGATGACTATCTTTAGAACCTATTATAACTTGGAAGAGGGAACAATCCGACACTTAATCATTTCTTATGATCTTTTCAAGTCATTTAATTAAGTGCAGAAGGTAAACATCAACCAAATCACATGATGTGATCTTTGCTGACAAGTTTTATTTTTATAGATTGATATCTAAGAGTAGGTTCATTAGATATGTTGCAAAGAAAGTTTACAGATAACTTTTACAATGATAAAGTACATTACAGCTTAGTCAGCAAGATAGAAAACACTTAGTTAAATTAGAACAACTGGAGTAACCAAGCTCCAAGTAAACATTCTAATTTACTAGTCTTCAAGTCTTCAAAATCTTCAAGTCTTCAGCAGCAGATCTATGAATCAGTTAACAAATTCCCTATCCCCAAACCTCTTGATACCATCTGAGTAGTCATAGAGCAAGGTCCTGACTAACCTCTCTGTGTTTCTGGCAAATCCATAGACTTCCTTGTAGGTTTTGGTGGGATTCTTCTTGGCAAAGTGTTTGACCCACACATACTTTCCCATTTCCAAGCATGCTCAATTCTGATATCTGATTTCGATTACTGTTCTTTGTTACTATGAGTAGCTAATTTCCTTTTGTAAAGGCGAACCGCCATAACTTTGGTTTTGCCACTTCTTTATATACCATGATATATTAATGAATTAGTTTTAAAACGTAATTCGTGCTTGTTCTTAATTCGTCTGACTCTTTATGTGGGAAATCCTTACTAACTACGACTTGGTAACAGATTATTTATTATCCTGTGTGATTTGTCTGAAAACATGGTGAGATAGTGTCTTGAGTGACACAACACATTGTTGGTTTAGTAAGGGTGTCTGGATTAACTACGACTTGATCTGGCATGTTTCTTTGCTACCTGTAGACGGCAAGTACGCTGTTTGATTCTAAGTAGTTGGGAGTAGCATAGCAGAGGGAGGATGGGGATCCTTTACGCCTATCCATTATTGATTTACAACAAAACAATTTAGGGTTTACTGCATTTTAATTATTTCGTGGACAACTTGGGACGCCTTAGGATTCGTTCCAAAGGCATCTATGACGGATTGGACATATTTCTATATTAACAAGTAGTATACAAGTTCAAAGTGTCCTGATCCTTAACAAGCATTGCTATCTGTGAAAGAGTTGAATCAAAAGATCAAGTATCTGAGATTCATTCTCTAGAACATTTAACAAAGACTTGGGTCAGTAAAGAACAAGTTACCATACATTATGAAGTGTATTAAGTAATCTTGATTCTATAGAGCTTTCTGAAATAACTGTGTAAGTTATAAAGAAGCTCACCTGACAAACTACCTTAACCACACACCAACAGGCGTCGAGTACAAGAAGTACATAGTTTGGGAAACTAAGGAACAACTCCAAGGTTATTGAGCACATGAAGTACTTAGTTTTGGAAACTAAGGAATAGCTCATAGGGTTCTGAGTAGAGGAAGTACTTGGCTCAGATAGCTGGGGAACAACTCAGGGGGAAACATTTGGTTGGGAACCAAGTGTTGCAGGAATCGAGAGATAGGATATTTGTAAGGGTACCTCATTTATCTATCTTAGTGGATTCTAGGTCTAAGAAAGGCCGAAGTGGATTAGTTGAAGAATTACGCCACCTTCATATACCACTATAATTTGCTGTGTTATTTACTTACTGCATTTTCCTTGCTTTATTCATCTTGTTAACTATTTACACACTTTCAATCTGCTGAGCACGTGCACTTATCATAGAAAGTCTTCCGCTCTCTGAAATTAAGTATCAGATATCTTCACAGATATCTGAGAAACTGTGTTTATCGACAAAAATTTTAAAAGACTATTCACCCCCCCTCTAGTCTTTTACTTTGTCGTTATCTGGACCAACAAGTGGTATCAGAGCAGGAGGTTCCCAAGCCTTATGCGCTGAACCTAGATCTAAGATAAGTGCCCACTAACTTTTTGACACCTACACTTGATTTGTTTGTTTAGCCTGTTTGCTGCAGGATGTCTTTGAGCGATGCTCCCGTCCTCAAGCCAGAAAACTACGAAAAATGGACATGTTGTTGCATCTGGAAGCCATATGTGACGAATTGTTTGATATGCTGAAATTACTACTTAGGAAAACAAGTAGGAAGCAGTCGTTATAAACAGACTATGCTAACCACGAGATCGTACGCTAAGGAATCAATTAGGCTACCACACGGATTGAAAGCAAACAATGACTTGTAGAAACTGTTTGATTTGTTTGAATTTGAGTACTTCTAATAACTAGAAAACAGAAAATGCAATGTAGTTGATTTGAAGGAGATAGAAAGAACACAGTAGTTACGATCAAGCAATGCTAATTCGCTCTAGGGATACATTCATACTGTCACACGGTCGGTGTACAGAAAACTATCAACTCAACCTTTACAAACAAGTTTGAAGATATTTGAACTAGAGTAATTGTGGGTTGTCAATCCACGATCCTTAACCAAACGTTTTAGAGAATCTTTGAACGAGAGTATTGAATTGAAAGGTTTTTAGGAAGATCTTTGAACGAGCCTAAACTATATGAACGATTTCAAACCCTAGAAGCGAATATGCAAAGCTATCACGCAACTACCATGTTCGGAGTGATTTAGCTACTCATAATCGAAGCAAGGATGAAAGAATACAAGATATTGCTCATGATTAACACAAACAGAATGATAATCACATGCAAGCTCAAGCAATTCGAGAAACAAAATAAGAACGAATTGAATAAGATAAAACAATAGAGATTTACCACAGTAATCAGGGATTCGATATCAATCCTTTGATGAATAATCAAAATCAAGCTCCAAATTGTTATCAATCAATGTCAAAACCTAGTTCTAGGAGCTTATTCTATGTAAAAATCGAGTATAAGAAGTTCTGGAAAAGGAAGACCTAATTCTAACCTAAAAAGGTGTTTTTCTACTGAATCTGTGAAGTTATCGCAAATCTCGCCGCGGCGAGGAAAATAGCTCGCCACGGTGAGACACTGTTTAGGCTCCCAAATTGCTCTCGCAAAATCTCGCCGCGGCGAGAATGTCATTCGCCACAGCGATTTTAAAACCTCGGTAACTTTTTCCACAGACAGAATTTTCAATTCTTCCAAAATGAAAACAGTAGCCCTTTGAATTATATTTCCGCGGCCACCGCACTTAGTTCAATCGGACATCATATGAGAGAGTTATGGCCAAAATGGCTTAGACTGCTCTGTAAAACTTCACTTTTGCAAGCTTCGCTAAAAGGACTCTCAATTCTTCGTCCAGTTACTCTACATTCAAAGATCTAGAACCAATGTTTTCACTCCGATTTTCACCTTCGGATCACAAAAATCCTTCAAAACACAAACAAAGCACCAAAACATAAAAACGCACAAAGACACTATAAAACCATAATCAAAGACTAACAAAGACCGCTAAAAAGGACCCAATGAGACTCTAAATTATCGTCTCGTCAAACTCCCCAAACCGAACCTTTGCTCGTCCTCGAGCAAACACACAAACTAAAGACAAACTAGACTCTAGAAAAAGACAAACTAGAAACACAAAACAAGGTTGAACTCCCAAGTGACCGAATCTACCATTGTAAACATTAAATTCACAAGATGGAAAGATTATGCACTTAACTAACCTTGACAGAATAGTGCACAGAAAATCAAACAAGAAAGTTTCTCAAGTAAATAGCACTTAAGTCTAACTCGCTAATCCCTCACAAGAGGATTCTATGCAACTATCTGTCACACACTGGAAGTGTCCAGTGGGTTAATCGCTCATGAAATATGAAGAGAAAGGAAGGTGACTTTCGTAACAAAAATTCCTCAAATAACTCATGCAATATACTCAGTCAGTTAAGTCGGAAGGGACTATTTCTTCGCGTGCTGCAACTTGCCAGAAACATGCAACCAATCTTCCTATAGTACCAAATTTTTGCATAGAATGAAATGTATGCTAATCAAATGGCCTCAAGGGCTCTTTTAGTCTCACTTTTTTGGTAGTGTCTGTTTTACCGAAAGTCCGCACTTTTGTGCGTGTCAGTTTGGTATACGTGCCACCAACCCTCACGGACATATGGCTTTTTAGGACCACGCCGGTATATAGGTAGTATTTGAAACATGCCTAACATGATTAACGGTGGTGACGAGCACCACAGATACACTCCGAGACGAATCAATAATTCATGGAGAGCAATAAAGATTACAAATATAGAATAAGCACATCAGTACAGTAGAGTTATTCTCCCCAAACTGGTTCTTTGAAATGCACTGGCTTTGATAAAACAGATCATGAAGAGCATGCCATTCATCATATTAACTTACATAGAGTACACATGAGCATGATGAGGCGCAAACAAGGGAGTTTACACTTCCTGAAAAGATCAAACAGGTGCCGGTATAATATGTTTTCATCGGCTAAAGGTTTCTCACCTGTTTTTTGGACCAAAGAGCTACACAGACTTGCTATTTACAAGAAAAATAGACTTATAGGATTTTAAATCCACTACGCCACTTTCAGTTAAATATCATGCAAAACAAAACCAGCTAGCGAATTTAACAATCATAATAGATGCTCGACTTGGGAAAACAATTCAGATTCACCACAAAAATCAGAAAGTAGGCAAAAAGACTCTATTTAAAAAAACTAGGCTCGCCGCGGTGGGCGAAAAGTCTCGCCGCGGCGAGTTTCTACGAGACGAAAAAAATTTATGGGGAAGGGTCTCACCGCGCCGGAGTAAAAAGCTCGCCGCGGAGAGATTCTATGAAACTAAATCCCATCCTCTCGACTTATCGTGCCACGGTGAAGCAAAATGCTCACCGCGGCGAGGGCGAAATTTCGAATTTTTTTCTCTTTGACTCTAATGCAATCTCACCTCGCTAGATCGAAATTCCATGGCTCGGCTAGAATTTCACGAGTTTCCTCGTGTGAGTACAAAGGTTCCGCTCCCACAAACATGTACAGACATAAACTAAAAACAAAAAAAACACATAAAAGTGGCTAACATACCTCCCCACGTAGACAAATAAGGCACACAGGCCGCAAAAAGATATGCAATCCTATGTGGCTCACCAACCACCACTACAAAAGCGATAAAAACGGACACAAAACACATGAAATCCCTCCCCAAACCTAAACTTCAGCTCGTCCTCGAGTTTCAAGTTTAAGCAAGCAAAGGAACAGAAAAGAAAAAATACAAAATAAATAAAGGAAAACTGTTGGTCCAGATAACGGCAAAGTAATAGACTGGGGGGGGGGGGGTGAATAGACTTTTAAAACTTTTGTCGATAAACACGCTTCTCGAACACAGGGGTTTCTGATATTTAAATTCAGAGCGCGGAAGACTTTAAGATAGGTAAGTGCAGAAACAATAAGTATGTGTGTGTGCTTTGCTGAAATGTAAATACAGAAAGGTAAATGACACAGCAAGTCTAGTGGTATCTGGAGGTGGCGTAATCCTCCAACTAATCCACTTCGGTCTTTCTGAGACCTAGAATTCACTAGAATAGATAATTGAGTTCACCTTACAATAATCCTATTCTAAGATTCCTAAACAAATGGTTCCCAACCAAATGTTCCCCTTGAGTTATTCCCCAGCTCCTAGAGCTAAGTACTTCCTCTACTCAGATAACCTTGGAGTTATTTCTTGATTTCCCAAATCAAGTACTTCCTCTACTCCACGCCTTGATGGTGTTGGTTATAGGTTTGTCAGAGAGGCTTCTCGAATAACTTTTCAGTTATGTTTTCAGAGAGCCTAATAGAACAAGACTACTTAATACACTTGTTCAGTGGATGGCAGTGTTCTCTTTACTGACCCAAGTAATTGATGTCCGTTCTGGAGAATGAGCTTCAGAAAGGGTATCTGATAGTTCAACTCTTTCACGAATAACAATCTCTTGTTAAGGTTCGGGACAACTTAGAACTACTAGTGATTCTTCGAGCAACATAAAGCTTTTAGAAAGGGTAGTAGAGTGCTTGAGAGGATACTTTGCTTGATGGTAAGTTTGCAAGATAGAGCATTCTAAGGTGCGTATTTCTCAGCATCTAAGTCTGTGATATATATAGATGAATTTGAGAGTTGTTGGAATGATATCCGTTAGACACAATTCAAATTCAGTCCATACTTATCTTGAAATGAGAACTTAGAAGTCCTTGTCTTATGTCTCAGAGAGGACTGTGCTTCAGCGGCTTTTCTGCCGATGCAATTAATGCACTTGTACTATTTCTTGTCCTGTAGTCTTCAACGGATACATGAGCCTTTCTGATGGCTTGCATGCTCCATAATCATGATGTCATGTGTCCAGAATCATATTTCAAAAGTAAGTAAATACACTTAAGAAAGGATTAAGGACATAGTCTTTCTGAGTTAGACTAAACCATGATATCTTCATAAATCTTGTGCAATCTTCAGTCTTCTAATCTTCAGAAAAGCTCCATTGCTAGGATTGATCTTCATGGTCTTCTGGAAATAAAAATTACACTCAGAGACTTATAATCCTAATACAAGATTTAGTAGACTAATCATACTCAGTGATTTCCTCTTTTACAATGTTCAAGTGATCCAAGAGTACTTAATCACCTTTCTGGCTAAGATAAGAACATGTGATGAGTGATCAAAATACTAACATATATTCCTAACAAATTTCCCCCTTTTTGATCAGTCATACATGACTATCTTTTAAGTCCTATTACAAATTTGTAATCCTGGAAGAGAAAACAATCCACCACTTAATCATTTTGAATGATATTCAATTTTAGTTGAATTAAGTGCAGAAAGTAAACATCAACCAAATCACAAGAAGTGATCTTTGCTGATAAGTTGTCATCTATTAGGATGTATCTGAGAGTATGATCTTCAGATAGTACGATTCTGAGAGTAAGATGCAACTTTTACAGATAGAAATTGTAAACAATCAGCAAGATTACAAAAAGGTAACAAAACATACTAAGTAAATTAGAACAAAGGAGAATCCAAGCTCCAAGAGAGTATTCTAATGTTACTAGTCTTCAAGTCTTCAGAAATGCAACTTGGGTTCAGATACCTCAAGTTCTTCAGCATCCTTTATGGATCAGTTGACATAATCATCCACTTTTTTGCATTCTTGGACATAGTCATAAAGAATCCTTCTGACAGAGAGCTCTGTCTTTCTGGATAAGTCACATATTTCATGGTAACTCTTGCCAAGCTTGTGATTCTTCCGCAGAAAATGTTTGACCCAGAAGTACTTTCCCCAGACCCAGGAATGGTCTACTTGCAGCTAGAACAAACTTTCTATTTACAGGCTTTTGGACCACGGCACTAGAACAAACTTTCTATTTACAGGAGAAACGAACTTAGCAAACTTATAACATGGAAACTGCTAATAGTCAAGGATCAATCAAAACTCAGGCATTAAACATGTTTAGTACATGCAATAGACGCTTGACTTGGGAGTCAGACATAGACATAAGAGAAAATCACAAAACGAGAAAAAGTGTTAGGAATATCTGTTTAGATTTTTGATCAGCAACCTAATGACTTATCTTAGCTTAGAAAGGTGGTTAGTACTCTTGGTTCACTTGAACACTGTAAAAGAGGAAAATCACTAAGTATGTTAGTCCAGCAAATCTTGTATAGGACGTTAGGTCTCTGAATGTAATTTTTATATGTTTGAAGAAGACCATGAAGAAGGCATCTGGTAGGAGAGTTCAATAAATTTGAAGATTTGAAGACTACACAAGATTGCTAAAGACAAAGGAAATTGGTCTCATCAGATACCTATGTCCAGATATCTTAAAGAAACAAGTGTTTCTTAATAAACAAGTTTCACGAAAGATATCTGAGAACAAAATTTTTCTAAATGAGGAAAAGTGCCCATAGATACCTTGGACAAAACTTTGTTTCTGGGAAAAAATGTTTCAACAGGTATCTGGAGATGTGAAGGTCTCTGAAAAGGGACATGCAATGCTTCAGAAAGCATGCATAGTTCCATTGGAACTACAGGACAAAGATAGTGCAATGCAATAAATGGGCAGACAGATACGTCTGAACAAAAGAGGAAATCTCTGAAAAGAGACAACGTCTTTTGCAGTACTATTTACAGATATCAATAGTTTCAATTTCATCAAGCCTAACAGATACTATTCAAACGGCATGATTTTCAACTATAAATATCAACACTTAGAATGCTTGAAACACACACCAAGAACTTGAACTTACACACAGAACAAACTCATTCAAGCATACAAGCCTTCAACCTACTTACTCTTTAGCTTACAGTTGCGACTAAGCTCTTAAATTCTAAGTAGCACGAAAGTTCTAAGTGTCCTGATCCTTAACAAGCATTGCTATCTGTGAAGGAGTTGAATCAAAAGATCAAGTATCTGAGTTTCATTCTCCAGAACATTTAACGTTGACTTGGGTCATTAAAGAACATATCACCACACATTGTGAAGTGTGTTAAGTGATTCTTGTTCTATAGAGTATTCCTAAATAAAGGAGCCTAGTGTATTTAGGAATCGAGAGAAGATATTTGTAAGGTGAACTCAATTATCTGTCTTAGTGGATTCCAAGTCTGAGAAAGGCCGAAGTAGATTAGTTGAAGGATTACGCCACCTTCAAATACCACTATAAAAGACGTATTATTTACTTTCAGCAATTTACTTATCGTTCTCTTTATCCTACTAAGTATTTAAACACATTATATCTTGCTGAGCACATGCACTTATCACAGAAAAGTCTTCCGCTCTCTGAAATTAAGTATCAGATATCTTCACAGATATCTAAGAAATTGTATTTATCGACAAAAGTTGTAAGAGACTATTCACCCCCCTAGTCTTTTCCTTTGCTGTTATCTGGACCAACAAGTGGTATCAGAGTAGGAGGTTCCCAAGCCTTTTGCACTGAACCTAGATCCCAGATAAGTGCCCACTAACTGCTTTTCACCTACACTTGATTTGTCTGTTTAGTGTGTTTGCTGCAGGATGTATTTAAGTGACTCTCCAATTCTCAAGCCAGAGATCAATGAGAAATGGAAGAACAACATGATGCTCCACCTAGAAGCCATCAGTGATGAAATGATCGAAGTAATAAAGAATGGCCCCATAGTCATTCAACAACTCAAGCAGGTCATGGAGGTTTCTAATGGTAGAGACAGAGTTCCCACAGATGAAGAACCAAGTGGTGGTTCCTCAAGCAAGTCGTTAACGGTGGAAGACCCTCTTGCAGCGATTGTTTACGAGCCAAAGCCTAGAGAGCTCAAGACATCGCAAGATGCCAAGAAAAATCGACTGAATGGTCAGGCTCGCAATATCATCATACGTTCTACTCCAGAGCACATACGATTAAAGCGTGGGGTGCAAAAAGCGAAAGTGGCACTGAAGCGATCGAAGAAATGCGTAAACTGAGAAAACAAAGGAAAATAAGTTCGAAGTTTTGAAGCTTAAATTCCAAAACTTTAAACAAGGTCCCACAGAGACTCTTGAAGAACTAGATTTCCGGTTCACAACATTGATGAGTGAAATGGCTGCACTTGGTGAAAGTGAGAGATACTCTAACTCTGAAAAGGTTAAGACTATCGTGAGAAGCTTGAATCAAAACTGGGAACATACTCAGTATTTTTATTTCAACCAAGGAATGCCAAATATCACTCCAGTAGAACTCTTTTCCCACTTAGCTACTGTCAACTATGAAACTACTCAGAGAGAACAAATAATTGCTGAGAAAGTTCACAATGTTGCTGTAGTAACACAAGGTACATCTGAAAAGAAGGATACCAATGAAATGGCTGAGGAAGATGCTCTTGCTGTAAAGCAAATGAGAAAATATGCCAGTCGGGAGATTGAGAGATGAAAAGCTAAAGAGAAGCTGAAAAAGCATCTAGGCTCAAACTATCACCAGTACAAAAATCTGCAGCTGTCAAGCTCGCTGAACAAGCCGGCTCAGCAAGCATTTAGTACCGAGGAAGCAGAAATCGGAAACGATATCTGTTTCTATTGTCAGAAACCTGGTCATTTTAAAAGAGACTGCCCTGTTTTCAATAAGCTAAAGACAGGTGACAAGAAAGATAGAAGAAACTTCAAGAGAGGTCACAGAGCTATGCTCACTAAAGAAAGGAAAAAGAGTCAAATCCAACTGGATGCTCTTGATATTGAGTCAGAATCTGAGGAAGAAGACCTAGATGACTCCAAATTACCTTCTCCAGAATTATGTGGCATCACTCATGAATTGGTTGACTTTGGTCAAAAGAAAAGGGAATTATGTGGGGGTTGCTAAGGAGATCTATCCAGATTGCTCCAACATTGAGCCTTCCCTAATGGCTGACGAGGTAACCAACATTTCTCAATTGATAAATTATGAGAGTGATGAGGAAGAAATCAGAGATTTAGAATATCTCAGAAGAGAACTTGATCACTACAAAAGAGAATTTCAAATGGTCCGAGCTAGAGCCGACATTTTTTAAGAAGAAAAGAATTCTCTTGCGAAGGAAAATTCACAATTACTCAAGATATCTGAGAAAAAGGATGCTGAAAATGCATTTCTGAAAGCACAGATATCTGAGATAGAGAAGTCACATAGAAAGGCTATGGATATACTCCAAAAGGAAAACAAAGATCTTCTTTCTGAAAATGAGGAACTCAAAAAGAAAGAACTATCTTTTCAATCCTATGCCAAAGCTAGTGACACTCTTAGTCAAGTACACTCTTATTTAAGAGATCCTTCAGAAAAGGGAGGACTTAGGATGAACACACAAAAAAATAGTTCCACTACTCTGAATAAGAGTGACTAAAGAATAACATATGTTAGTGCTTAGCAAGATGGTTCTCAAATAACCTACAGCATTGCTCAGAAAGCTAAGGTTGTTGTCAAAGGAAAGGCAGTCGCGACCAAACCTTTGTGGGAAAAACAAGTACAAAAGAAAACTGTTGGGAACGTTTCTGTAAAGAAACATAACATTGAAAAGTGTAATCACCCACAGTGCTATGTCTCTCAAAAAGGAAAAATTGCGGGAGCAGGTAAATTTTCGAACATCACGTTTTCTGGAAAGAAAGACGTTCCAAAGACTAGCAAAGCTGCTGAGAAGAGAACTCAGATAGCACCAGGTGATCGAAATGGCATTGGCTATAAAGCCGTCGGGAAACAACTCGCTCGCGAGTATAAACAAGAGCAAGAACGATGGATGAAAGCCAGGATTGCGCATAGCAATCATCAGAAGTGGAAGAAAGAACAGGTTACGACCACTCTGAATGCCAGGGCTAGAAGAAATCTGGCAAGGAAAGGTAAGTTTGCTTAAAAGCAGACTCAACAATCTGACAAGTATCTAAAAGCACCACGAGGAGCACGAAGGAACACACAAAGAAGGAAAATAGCTTTAAATGATGATGACACTAATCATTTACCTAAAATTCCTCCTTATGTTCCTACAAGACAAAAGAATACCCCAAGGAAGTTCATTTAGAAATGGATTCCTACAGGGAGATTCTTTAGTCCACAAGGTTCCATTGATGGAATGAGAGCCTAACTCCATGTTTCCTGTTTTGTGCAGAACACTCTGAGGAAGAACCTAAAGTGGCATTTTGATAGTGGATGTGGGAAACACATGACAGGAGACAAAGCAAATCAGATTAACTACAGAAAATGCGATAAAGGACCAATTATTAGATTTGGTGGAGGAGATGAAAATCCAACCATTGGTTTTGGCAATCTGAAGCTTGGAGGTCTTACAATCTCTAAAGTACTACATGTAAAGGGATTGAAATATAATCTGCTAAGCAAGAGTCAATTGGTAGACAAAGGGTACACTATAAAGATCAAGTCAAAACTATGCAAAGTTATTGACAATGAGTCAAAGCAGACAGTCTTGGTTGCTAGGTGGAAAGGAAATCTTTATGTTGCTGACTGGGCATCTGCCACAACGGAAGAATATCTCATGGTGAGTCAATCTGGCCACACTGAAGAAAATTGGCTATGGCATAAAAGAATGAGTCACTTGAACTTCAAAACTCTGAAGAAGCTAGCCAAGAAAGAGTTGGTGGTTGGATTAGCCAAAATGGCATATAGAAAAGATGGTGTATGCTCAGCTTGGGAAAACAATCCAAAACATCTTTCAAGTCTAAAACTAGACACTCCAGTGAAAGGCCACTTCAAATGTTATATAAGGATCTTTTTGAATCCTCTGTAACTAGCTATGCAGGAAAGAAGCATGGTCTGGTTGTTGTTGATAATTACTCAAGATTCACTTGGGTTGTATTTCTCAAACAAAAATCTGATGCAAGGGTTGAAATACCTAACTTGCTGAATAAGCTTGAATTCATGAAAAATGACAATGTATTTGTAATCAGAACAGACCATGGTACTGAGTTTGAGAACCAGTACATAAAGGAGTTTTGAACCTGCAAAGGTATACAACATCAACTATCTTCAGTAACGACACCACAACAAAATGGTGTTGCTGAAAGAAAGAATAGGACCCTAAAAGAAGCAGCAAGAACAATGCTTGCTGACACTGAAACAAGTGAAATCTATTGGGTTGAAGCTGTTAACAAAACCTGTTACACTCAAAATAGATGTTTGATTAACAAACACCATGACAAAACTACTTATGAACTTTTGATTGGTAGACCCCCCAGTGTCAAACATCTAAGGGTGTTTGGTTGCAGATGTTTTGTTCTTAACAATGGAAAAGATTACTTGAGAACATTTCAACCAAAAGCAGATGAAGGAGTATTTCTTGGTTATTCTCTGAATAGCAAAGCCTACAGAATCTATAACAAAAGAACGCAAAAGATTGAACAATATGTTCATGTAGTTTTGTACAAAGGAAACAAGAAAGTTTCCTTGAATGAAGAACTCTCAGATAGGTTCAAAGAACTAATGATTAAAGATTTTGAAGAAGAATCCTCAAAAGGAAACAACTCTATCATTCACTTAGAGGATGACTCTGACGATGAAAACCAAACATTGCTTAGTAACAACCAGATGACTCTAAGACATGATGAAGAATTTCCTATGAGAATTCCAGAAATGGAACAGCTTACTGAGAATCTTCATCATGAAGAGGTTTCTGAGAATGAGATTGCTGAAAATCCAATCCCAGATATCTCTAACACTGAAAAAGTGTCAGATATCTATGGCATTTCCCATCTGCCAGATATCTCAGATACTGAACAAGTATCTTGTCAGGATCATAATGATTCATATTCAGATCAAAATGATATTAATCCTACTAGTTCTAAACCAATTATAAAATGGATAAGAGATCATCCTGCCAAGGATGTGATTGTTCCTTTAGACCATGGAGTTAGAACTAGGAGAGCAATTGCTAACTCTCTTTGTGGAAGTTTCATCTCAAACATTAAACCTAAAACTATAGAAGAAGCATTGAAGGATCAAGATTAGATCTCTGCAATGCAAGAAGAGTTGGATCAGTTTGAGAGAAACAAAGTATGGAAACTGGTTCCATTTATTGATGGAATATCTGTAATTGGAACCAAGTGGGTTTTCAGAAACAAAATGAATGAGTCTGGTGAAATAACCAGAAACAAAGCAAGGTTGGTTGCCAAGGGATTCACCCAGACTGAAGGACTAGATTTTGATGAGTCATATGCTCCAGTTGCAAGATTGGACGCAATTAGACTATTTCTAGCCTTTGCAGCTCATAATGACTTTAAAGTTTATCAAATGGATGTCAAAAGTGCATTCCTAAATGATGAACTTGCTGAAGAAGTCTATGTTGAACAACCACCAGGCTTTGAGGTTTCCTCAGAAAGTAGAATGGTTTATAAGCTTCAGAAAGTTCTGTATGGACTGAAACAGGTTCCTAGAGATGGTATGATACTTTAGCAAAATACTTGCTGGAAAGTGGCTTCAAGAAAGGAGATGTTGATCAAACACTCTTTACTTTTA
The DNA here is from genome assembly GCA_026545765.1 of Plantago major. Lineage (NCBI taxonomy): Eukaryota > Viridiplantae > Streptophyta > Magnoliopsida > Lamiales > Plantaginaceae > Plantago > Plantago major. Next base: position 62,606,315 of record CM048844.1, on the reverse strand, counting down.
ACCATGAAAGGAAACTACTTTTAGTTCAACTATATGTTGATGACATTATATTTGGATCTAAAGACAAGAAACTTTTGAAGACTTTGCTGAGCTCATGAAAAGTAAATTTGAGATGAGCATGATGGGAGAATTAAACTACTTTCTAGGATTTCAAGTCAAGCAACTTAATGATGGAATATTCATTAGTCAAACAAAGTATGCAAAAGATATGCTCAACAAGTTTAATCTAAAGCCTTCTGAAAAGAATGCTAAGATACCTATGAGCATTGGAACCAAAATGACCTATACTGAATCTGACAAGAGTGTTGAAGAACACACGTATAGGAAATTGATTGGGTCTCTACTGTACATCACTGCAAGTAGACCTGATATTCAATATGCAGTTGGAGTATGTGCTAGATTTCAGACAAATCCAATGCAATCACACTACAACATTTCTATGAAAATATTAAGGTATGTAAAGGGTATTGTAGAAGTTGGATTGTGGTATTCAAAAGACAGTGGATTGAGTTTAGTTGGCTATTCTGATGCTGACTATGCTGGATCATTGCTTGATAGAAAAAGCACCTCAGGAACTTGTCAATTTCTTTGTGACAGATTAATATCATGGTGCAGCAAGAAACAAAACTCAATTGCCACATCTACCACAGAGGCTGAATATATTGCTGCTGGGTGTTGTGCTTCACAGATATTGTGGATATAACAACAACTCAAAGACTATGAGATCAATGAAGAGAAAACTCCTATTTTCTGTGACAACACAAGTGCTATTGCCATAACTCAGAATCCTAAGTTTCATGCAAGAACAAAGCACATTGATGTTAGACACCACTTCATTAGAAATCATGTTGAAAAAGGCAAAATAGAGATACTCAAAATTGGTACGGAAGACGAACTTCCAGACATCTTTACAAAGCCTTTCCAAGAAAGCAGGTTCTTAAACTTAAGACATAGTCTTGGGTTAATGGAGCTACCAAAGGAACTAAAAAGTTCTAATCTCTGAGACGAAAACTCAGAAAGGAGAAAGATATCTGGAACAGGCGTCTAGATATCTAAGGCCAAAAGGTATCTGAAACAGGAACCCATATACCAAAAAGGAGCTAAAAGTGTGAGTGAGACAGGAACTCAGCATGATTGAGAAGGGAAAAGAAGAGATAAGATATCTGGAACAGGAATCCAGAATATCAAAGATAAAAGGTGAAATACATAGCAAAAAGATATCTGAGACGGGTACTCAGATATCAATGGTTAAAGGGTAAAATGGCTATTTGAAGAATTCTGAGACAGGTACTCAGATATCTAGATCACTTAGTGAGGGGAACACAAAAGAGAAATGTGGTACAACTGTATTCAGTCAACTACATCTCTGGTGTTTTGTATCTTTCCATTTATATGTTAAGTTACACACAGTCTCTGAACTGACTACATAAGTCCAAAGACTGTACCCTAGTCAAAGAAAAGAGATGTGATCGAGAAAGGCTTACGCCAAATTTCATTAATTGGGCACAATTATAATTACTGATTGTGATCATTTCTGAAGAAGCAATCGTGACCCTTGATGAATGGGCGTTTGATCTTAAGAAAAGAGATAAATTCTTAGTAAAATAGTGGACTGTAAAAATACAGACGTGGCCCACTAAGCATTTAATGCAAAACGAATTTTACCCATGCCTATCTGCATTTGCATAGATACATATGTACAAAATCAATTTGTATGTATATGTCTGTTGAGAGTAAGATGCTATATATATAGGATTTTGGCAAAAGAAATCACTTTTGCCTAATCCAACATTCATACTTACACAGAAATAGGAAAAACCTTTCAAAGATTTATGCAAATCTTTGTTCTTCGCTTAGTTATTATGTAAAGAATCACTAAACCAACACTCTAATCTCTTCTCGACTTGCAAAAAATTTCACTATTTAAAGAGATGGCTCCAAAACGTACTCTTACCCAGAAATCGCAAGCTACTACCTTTGGTACTGCTGAAAAGCAAGCACCAGTGTTGGGTATAACAAACAATCGGTTGATTGGAGAGTTCAATCCTGATCATTGGACTTCAAATCACAGGATGATTTGCGGTGGTGCCATGATTGAGGAATACCTCGTTGCTGCAATTGAAAACCAAGCTGACAGGAAGTTAGTGCTTGATATGCTTGGAAAGGCACATATCAAGGGCTTTCTATCTGCTTTTCCCAGTGGAGTTTCTTCACTAGATGTCCTGGAGTTTCTTCACTGGATTTCCAAAGTCTCTGAAGGCACTGAGCAGTGTCTTTCAAGACTAAAGTCCAAGGACAGGAAATCCTGTTCGATGAAAGAACTTTCTGTGAGCTGTTTGAACTTCAAAATCTTGGAAATTATTTTGAAATTGACACCAAGGATGAAGATCTCCTTGAGGGTGTCAAAAAGCTCTATAGTGATGTGTGTGATATTGACAAGCCAGACACACCCATAGACTTTAAGCTTGCTGACATAAGGACCAGACATCTGTTGGTCCACTGGGATGTGTTGGCATGTATCCTTCACAGATGCTTTGATTGTCTACAAGTAGGAGCTGACCAGATAAGCCAAGAACTCTAGATGATGATGTTCTTGTTGAATCAACAAAATAAAAGGCTGGAAAACCCTTTTAATTGGGGGAAGTACGCCTTGATGAAATTTGTGAAGAAGATACAAGGCTTTGAGCATAAAATCGTTAAGCGCCTTGCTGAGTCAAAAGCCACAGTAAGCTATGGATTGAAGATATGCTACTTACTGGAGTGTTTTGGCATTGAGCTCAGAGAGACGGCAGACATTGCCAATAGTAACATACTTTACAAATATGAGTATACAAACATGATGAAAAAGGTTACAGCATCTTAGAAAGGTTCCAAGAAACGAAAGACTGATGAGGAATCTGACGGTTCCGTTGCGACCAAAAATCCCAGACTTCACGAAAGAAGTCTGCTGGCAAATCAGAAAGCATACCCATTGTGGATGTCGACTCTAAGATATCTGCTGCCACTGCTGACGAACTCATCAATGCTGCTAAGACTACAGCTGAGGAACTCATCAATGCTGTTGAGTGCCTTGCTGATGAACTCATCAGTGTTGATAAAAGCAGTGAGAAACTTCAAACACTCTCTGCAGAAGCAGCAGGGATTGTTGATAATTCAGTCCCAGATTTCGATGAGGAATCTGAAGATGAGGAGGAAGCCATAATCCCCAAGGTTGCTGAAAGAGCAACAAGTCACGGAGTTCTTGAGAAGGCAACTAGTTCAAAGGTTGCTGAAGAAGCAACTATGTCCAAGGTCACTGGACAAAACACACCATCAGAGCAAGTAACACTTAAGCATATTGAAGATGCTCTGATGAGTGGCAACTTAGTGTTGGAGGATACGGCCATTGCCTCAACACTTAAAAATCTGTCTCAAGCAGATCTGGATAGGCCCCATATAGCATCACCTTCTTCATCCAGATCAGAATCACCACACCAACCACAACAGCCAATAGTGGATGCTGTTGAGATGATACATGAGTTACAGCATGAGATACCAACATCTTTCCTTGCTGAAGATAATCCTGTAAATGAGCAGGTTCCCCAACTCAATGAGAGGGATCAAACTAAGGCATCTACTCAGAATGATCAACCAGGGGAGGCAACTGAGTTGCACACTCAGGAAAGGTCCGAAGTACCTCAAATATGTGTCATTCGTTTTGGGATGAGAGCATTTGGATCAAAGCATTTGTAAGTTTGGATTATATGGTCTATTTATCTACATAATTTTATTTTAAACATTATATAGTTATATAGTCTGCTTTTCATTTGGTAGGCATCACCACCCATTATGCCAAAGTCTTGAAAAATGTAAGATTTTTCTAAATGATAGGAAAGTTTAGGTTTTTTTTTTCCGCAGATTTTGGGTTTTAGCGGTCTGACCGGTCGAGTTTCTTAAAAAATCGCCGAGACACACCTTTTCCGTTATGCTTTTAATAGATTATGTTATGGTTTTAAGTTATCATTGATAGTTTCAGTTACATTTTTAACACATTTTGTTAATGTCTTCAGAGATGATGTGATGGTCTTAATGCGTCGGTACTGTATGTTTCAATTATAATTTTAACCTCTTTTGTTAATTTTTTAAAAGATGGTGTGATGGTTTTAAGGAGCTACATGATAGTTTTAAGATGGCTTGTTACAGTTTTATGTTACAATCTACTATCATTAAACCACTATTAAACAAGTTTAATAGTTTCAGAAATGCCATTTAAACATCAATACTTGTTGGTGAGTTTGTTACATCTATTCTCATAGGAAAAAAATTACAATAAACGTTCATTCGGTGTTTTTTGTTGCAATGCAAACTGAGTTTGTTAAAATAGGATTTTTCCGATTAAACTCGTTGGTGAACTTCGGTCCCCTGCCTTTTGTTGCTTTTGTGCTTGTGCTTGTTGCTTCAATACTCCAGTAACACCATTGAAAAACATATCAAACTCGATGTCATCATCAGCACCTACTTAAAACATTCACTAACTGGGTTAGAACCATAGCAAACTCTCATCAAAACTATCACATTGGTGCTTAAAAACAAAGAAGAAACATGCAACACAAACTAAAATAGTAACATTGATGCTTGAAACCAAAACGGTGCATCTTAAAACTATGACAAAGCAGAAATATACAACACAAACTAAAACAGTAACTTTGATACAAAAAACCATAACAATGCCTCTTAAAACTATAACAAAACATTTGCAACAAATCAAATTATAAAAATATCTCAAAAGCTAAAACAATAATGTTAATGCTTAAAACTACAACAATAGGTCTTAAAACTATTACATATGTGCTAAAAACAATAACAATCAGAAATATTCAATATAAGCTAAATATAGTAATATTAATGCTTAAAAGTATACCAGTGCATCTTACAACTATAACATTGCCTCTTAAAACGATAACAAAGCACGAACATAACAGTAACATCGATACTCAAAACCATAACAATGCATCTTAAAACTGTAACAGTGCATCTTAAACCTATAACAAAGCATTTGTAAAAAATCAAATCATAAATATTTCACCAGAGGCTAAAAACACTAACGTTGCTGCTTAAAATTACAATAATATGTCTTGGAACTATAACATTTGCGCTAAAACAATAACAGGCGGAAACATTCAACACAAGCTAAAAACCATAACAATGATGCTTGCAACTATAACACAAGCTCTTAAAACCATAACAAAACACCAGATAACATGATTCGATTTTCACTGTACGAATTTCAGATCAGGTTTCAGATCTGGAAACTCAGATCGCAAAATCACCGAAAAACGAAAAATAAAAGGTCAAATTTCACTTCCAAGTGAGATTTTATGGATTTGTTAATTTGAATCTTTCATGAACTGGATCTGAAAATCTGGTGGAAATCCGGCAAGATCCGGCAAAAATTCGGCGAAACTGCACGTGAGAGAGAGATTGATCGGTACGATTTGATTGCCCCGTGTTGGAGCACCATAATTTCCGACGGAGGATATGTTTCCAGCGATGGTTCCAGCGGAGTATATGGAGAGTGATGAGAAAGAGAGGGAGAGAGAGATGAATGTTTCTCTCACTAGGGATTTTGTAGAGAGAGAAAGATAGTTGAATTGTGTGATTTTTGTGGGAGTGTGTTGTTTATTTGAGTATTTATTTAAAAGCTATTGACCGGTTTTTAGTGTTTCTGACCGATTTTTTATTGTGAAAACCGAATTTTCTTATAGATTAGGAAAATCTTCCCTTTTACTGTACTTACTCACCCATTATTTGTCGAAACGCTTTACTTAGATCTTGTTTAAACCATTATGTTTGGTTAGACGGGATTTAAATAATTGTTTATATTGTACCATGTATGCTAAGATATTATTTAAACCATTAAATAACCTCATAAATGATCCCCACTGTAATTAAGCTTCGTCTTGAATAAATGCCGTCCCCATCATAATTTAGTTGTGCGATGAACCTTTTGTGGTTGTCATACTCCATTGAAATTTAGATTTTTCTAAATATAAAATGGTACAATAATGTGGTAAATGAGTCGAGTTGAGCCGATTTTCAGCCCCATCGATCATTGCTCGTCTGATTTTGACATATGATCGTGATCGAACATTGTCACATATTTGAGAACGAGATCGGTTCGTCAAGTTATGAAAAAGTTCGCAGGCTGATCGAAAATGAACGATTCGTGAAAAAATTGAAGATAAAAACATGTATTCTAGTAAAATCGATCTTTAGCCCCTTTTTTCCAAACACCCCAAATAACTAAAATGAACTCATCAAAAAATATAAATGTAAAGGGAGAAAAAAATTGAAAGAGGATTCCCACGGTAGAAAACGAACATCCAACGAGGAGCATAGCATTTGAAAAGATCATAAATTAACTTCAGTTGGTGAATCTAAAAAAAAAAAAAAAATCATAGTTGCAAGTCTGCAACCAACAACAACAACAACAACAATAATAATAATAATAATAATAATAATAATAATAATTACAAGAACGAAGAGGAATATCTGTTTAGATTTTTGATCAGCATCATAATGACTTATCTTAGCTCAGAAAGGTGCTTAGTACTCTTGGTTCACTTGAACACTGTAAAAGAGGAAAATCACTAAGTATGTTAGTCTATCAAATCTTGTATAGGATGTTAGGTCTCTGAATGTAATTTTTATTTATTTGAAGAAGACCAAGAAGGAAGCATCTAAGTAAAGGAACTCATTTCCAGAAGACTGAAGTTTGCTCAAGATTGCGGAAGACTGATGTGCTCAAATTATTACTTAGAAAACAAGTAGTAAGCAGTTGTTGTAGACAGACAATGCTAACCATAGGATCGTTCACTAAGGAGCTAACTAAGCCACTATAGTGATGCAGAGCAAATACAGAGATGTTTGCAGAAAACAAGATTTGGAAATTTGTATTTTTACCTAAACTGAACCTAACACAGGAAACAAAAGAAAACTAGTTGGTGAAAATCAACGGAAAGAAGAGCGAACACGGTAGCAATGATCCGGTTATGCTAATTCAATACTAGGTAATCGTTCATATTTGTCACATGGTAGGCGTAATAAAAATCAATCAATTGAATTCAACCAATTGTAATTTGAATTTTTAAAACTAGAGTAATCGTGGGTTGTCATGCCACGATCCTCAACCAAAACAACTTTGAAGGTTTAAAACTAGCCTATTGAATTGAATGTTTTACGAAGATTTAAAACTAGACGAACCTATATGAACGAATATAAACCCTAGATTCGAATCTGCATAACCATCACATAACTACCGAATTCTGGAGAGGTTTAACTACTCATGATGGAATCGAAGACGACAGAAGGCATGGTATTGAATGCAGAGCATAAACATGGTGATAATCGCATGCAAGATCATACAATTCGATAAACAGAAGAAAACAAAGAATTGTAGATAAGAAATAGAGAGTTATCAATTAATTACCAAGAATTCGTTGTCGATGATTCTTATAAGATGAAAACCAAGCTCAAAAGATCAATCAATGATAAACTAGGGTTCTGATGTCCCAAATAGGGTTTAGAATAAGTTATGTTTGAAGTTATGGTGAAAGAAATCTATTTATAGGAGAAAAAACGAAGAAAATCCGTCCAGAAATTGTCCATGCGAAATATCGCCGCGGCGAGTTAGGTCCCCAAATTGCTCTCGCAAAATCTCGCCGCGGCGAGAACATCATTCGACGTGGCGAGCTTAAAATCTCTGTAACGTCCATTCGAAATATCGCCGCGGCGAGTTAGGTCCCCAAATTGCTCTCGCAAAATCTCGCCGCGGCGAGAACATCATTCGCCGTGGCGAGCTTAAAATCTCTGTAACGTCCATGCGAAATATCGCCGCGGCGAGTTAGGTCCACAAATTGCTCTCGCAAAATCTCGCCGCGGTGAGAACATCATTCGCCGTGGCGAGCTTAAAATCTCTGTAACGTTTGCTGCGGACAGAATTTGGCCATGCTTCCAAAATGAAAGTTGTAGCCCTTTGAATTAGCTTTCCGTGGCCACCAAACTCAAGTCAATCGGACATCATATGAGAGAGTTATGGCCAAAATGGATTGACTGCTCCGTAAAACTTCACTTTTGCAAGCTTCGCTAAAACGGCTCTCAAATCTTCGTCCAAACTCCGAATCCACTTCCGTTTTCACCCAGTTACTATACATTCAAAGATCTAGAACCACCAAAGGTTTCACTCCGATTTTCACCTTCGGGACACAAAAATCCTACAAAACACAAACAATAAACCAAACATAAAAACGCACTAAAATAATATAAAACTAAGGTCAAAGACTAACAAAAGACGATTAAAAAGGACCAAATGAGACGTTAGAATATTGTCTCATCAAAGACTAAGGAGAAAAGTCTCCTCAGATACCTATGTCCAGAAACCTTGAGTCAACAAGTGTTTTGATTAAACAAGTTACTCAAAGGATATCTGAGAACACAAGTTACTCAAGTCTCTGAAAGCTTCACGTATCCGTTGAGACAACAGGACAAATATAGTACAATGCATTTATTGCTCGGACAGAAATGTCTGAACAAAAGCAGAAGTCTCTGAAGAAGAAGACAAAGAACTCTGCAGTACTATATACATATATCAATAGTTTGAATTTGAATTGAGCCTAACGGATACTATTCAAACGACTTCAAATTCAACTATAAATATCACCACTTAGAATGCTTGAAAACACACCAAGAACATACACCTTGAACTCACACTGAAACTACAACTTATTGAATATCTTCAAGTGATCTCTCAAGCATACAAGCTTTCTTACTACTTACCTTCTAGCTTTCTGTTGCGACTAAAGCTCTAGAACTCCAAGTAGTATACAAGTTCTAAGTGTCCTGATCCTTAAAAAGCATTGCTATCTGTAAAGGAGATTGAATCAAAAGATCAAGTATCTGAGATTCATTCTCTAGAACATTTAACAAAGACTTGGGTCAGTAAAGAACAAGTTACCATACATTGTGAAGTGTATTAAGTAATCTTGATTCTATAGAGCCTTCTGAAATAACTGTCTAAGTTATAAAGAAGCTCACCAGACAAACTACCTTAACCACACACCAACTGGCATGGAGTACAGGAAGTACTTAGTTTGGGAAACTAAGGAATAGCTCAAAAAGGTTTCTGAGTAGAGAAAGTACTTGGCTCAGATAGCTGGGGAACAACTTGGGGGGAAACATTTGGTTGGAAACCAAGTGTTCCAGGAATCGAGAGATAGGATATTTGTAAGGGTACCTCATTTATCTATCTTAGTGGATTCTAGGTCTGAGAAAGGCCGAAGTGGATTAGTTGAAGGATTACGCCACCTTCAGATACCACTATAATTTGCTGTGTTATTTACTTACTGAATTTACCTTGCTTTATTCATCTTGTTAAGTATTCACAAACTTTCACTCTGTTGAGCACGTGCACTTATCAAAGAAAGTCTCCCGCTCTCTGAAATTAAGTATCAGATATCTTCATTGATATCTGAGAAACTATATTTATCGACAAAAGTTTTAGAAGACTATTCACCCCCCCCCCCCCTCTAGTCTTTTACTTTTCCGTTATTTGGACCAACAATATATATATGTATATATATATATATATATATATATATATATATATATATATATATATATATATATATATATCTATATATATATATATATATATATATATATATATATATATATATATATATATATATATATGGTGTATTAAGGGTTTTTATATAAACCAATGAATGTGTGAATGAAAAAAGAGAAAGCATTTAAAAATAAAAAACAAAAGGGATAAACCTACACCAATGGGATTCGAACCCTGCATCTTCTACTTAAACAATGACACATGTACGTACCAGATTCAAATTGAATAAGTAAAATCAACGGATGAGATTTAAATTGAATTACAAATTGAGTGAAACTTTCTTAATTATTATACTACTTTGAAGATATATACTGAATTGTTTGTTTATGAAAAACATTGATAATTTTTAGGGTGAATTATAAAATAGTGCTATCACCGAATTTTTACTACCTATTAGTACTATATACTTTATTTTTCTACAAAGTAGTCTCCATTTGTGTGAGCATCCAAATATACATAATTATAGTATCAGTCCCAAAATAACATCTTGTAGGTCCAGATAACGACAAAGTAAAAGACTTGGGGGGGGGGGGGGAGGTGGTGAATAATCTTTTCAAACTTTTGTCGATAGCAAAATTTCTCAGATATCTTTACAGGTATCTGATACTTATATTCAGAGAGCGGAAGTCTTTATGGGATAAGTGCACGTGTCAGCAAGCTATAAAGTGTGTAAATACTCAGCAAGTAAAATATAAATGTATGTAAAGTGCAGTAAGTAAATAACACAAATCTTTTATAGTGGTATCTGAAAGTGGCGTTGATGCGTCAAATCAAGTTCTTAATTTGTTTAGCCAAGAGTAATATCAAGGATCACTAGAAATGCACGTAGTGAGTTGATAAGTTGCCCCGAGTGTCATTCTCGAAGGACTTAACTATGCATGTCGTGTTTTAAAGAACTAGTTTGTCTTAGAATTGCATCTTACGACCTCCAATTCTTTCTTTCGCAAATCACACAACGACTAAACAGCAAACAGGGGTTTTGTAATCAATCAAAGGAGACATGGGGTGGTGGTTTCATCAAGAGCTAGCTAGTATAGGTTTGCAATGGAGTACATGACTTTTGAAAGTGAAAACGTTTAATCAAGGTAGTAGAGTCGTCAATTCTACTAGTCAGCGTTTGTAGTCGAATGTTTGGGCTTAAATCGTACGTATCCTTGAGAGTGCGAATCCCTCTTGTGGATTTTGGGTATTAAGAAATGATTGCTAAGGCATTGAACCAATGTAAATTTATCCAAAAGTCCTATACTAGCATGCTCAAGAATTCACCACCAACCCATGGAAGATGTTTAGCTACTCCTACTCATGTTATCACAAGCAAGAGATATGATAAACAAAGACATAAACATCAACATGGAGTAAGAAATCAGAAACAATACAAAATTACCGATTAATGAAGAATTACCAAGCTCCAATGGATAACAATGGTGATTGTACTGTTACAGGATGAAATCTTTGGACTCAAATGGTTAACCAAGACTCCAACTTGATCAGATGGATGATTCTTGGAACCCTAAGACCTCCAAAAATTGCTAAAACTATTGTGTGAAATGAAAAATGATAAGTTTAAATTACAAATCTGACATTAAAATGCCAAAATTATCAAATGTAATGCCTGCTCCGGCTCTGGAACGCAGCCCTCTGTGGCTGCGTCCAGAGCTCTGGCCTATCGTCCCACTTCTCTTCGGGCTCGATTCGTGACTTTTTGTCCATGCTTGACATGTTTTGGCATTCCGGGAACCTTCGTGGCACCTATTTGGAGTCTTGGAGCTTGTGATCTCTGATAAAGTGAATTCAAATGCATCATTTTGAGGTAAAAACAAGGTAAAAAGAACCCGATGAGGTGTTCTAAAAACGCTCAACAAAACTCCCCAAACTGAACCTTTGCACGTCCTCGAGCAAACAACAAACCTAAAAAAGAAACTAAACTCTAAATAGACCTAAACAAAGAACGAGTCAATCAACCAAGTTACAAAATCTACATTTGTAAGAAACAAACTCCAAGGATGCAAATGGTTTGAACAAAGAACGAATCAATCAACAAAAGTTTCTGGAATATGAAGGAAAAATCTAACTAGTTCGTTTCCAACGTAAATAAGACTTAAGTCTATCTTGGTAGTCCCTCACAAGGAATTTTAAGTAGCAACTCTCACTCTTCTGGACAAGTCCAGGATGGGTAATGATGTGGACTCAGAGATTTTGATTTTCGTTGTAGAACCTATAATCCCTAAATACAATCAACGATTAAATTTATAATTGCCGGAAGCTCACAAACACACAGTTTATGGTGTTAAGTTAACTCGGGATGTCGGTCTCTCGGGAATAACACTCGATTAAGATAGAATATTAAATGGTTCATTTTCAATATAAAGTCAATATCATATTTTTGGTATTTTGAATAAATAAATTAAACACGTAAGCAGCAAAATAATTAAAACCAGAATTGATGAATTAAGAACTTATAGAGAAAATATGTCGGTGTTAACCTTCACTTTGATAAATGGTTTATATCAGGAATAACATATAGCGATAGTTACGGCTGAAGAGTCACACAGGTCACATATCTTATACTAAGGCGCAGTCAATAAAGGTACCCCCATGTAGACTATAGTCTAGCTCAAAGCTATCACCAGTGGCTAGCTCAACAACAAACCTCAGGCAGAACATCAACTTATAGACACAGATGACATCTCCTAATCTAGTGCAATGATTACTCATGTCCCGCGGAAAACATAAATGAACAAAGCATCTTTCCTCAAACAGCACAGGTATGAACAACAATCACATAACAAACATTGATTCGAAAACTATTCCATCATATATAAACCAAGTAATCAAAGATCCCGGCTAACCCTTACACAGGTAAATTAGCCTGACATAACTGAAATTAAACAATCTGTAAACTGAATTGAAATCATGTTTGGAACAACTAAACCGTAAGGAGATGGCGAGTGTCGACCTTCGGATTCCTCCTTATTCAATTCTTCCCTGTAGTAATCGATCTTGATGTCATCTGGATGTCTTGAAGTCTTCTTGATTGCTTGCTGACAGCTAGGTTTTGGGGTTTCACTTCCCCGAGGACTGGTTCTCTCTCAGGAGAGCTGCTTTTGTGGATCGGAACCCTCCCGTTCCGTTCTCTTGTTCAGAACCCTTCCGTTCCGCTCTCTCTTCGATTTGAGACCCCAAGGGTCTTATTTATACTGAAAATCCGAGCTCCAACCGCCTTTGATGTATAAGGAAGGTTCAAGAAGATGGGCCTAAGCAGCGGGCGAAGCGCCTGTTCTCAAAGTTTCATTATCTTGGATCGATAGTAGATCGCGATCACCCTTCTTGATCCTCGTGGATCGCATTTGTGATTCCTCAAGTTACTCAGATATGTATCTTTGTTCTTCAATTTTGGGCTTCTTAACTTCGTTTCCTGAAAAAGTTGTCTTCTACAAAGTTGTAGCATTTTCAATTATCTTCGCACTGGCTGGTCACATGACATGTTTTGACGCCTTGAACTCCATGCAACGGTGATGTGACAATGAAATGTATGATCTAACATACTTTTAGACCCTCATTTTTTTGCCCTAGATGCAACATTTGTGTCGTTTTCAGGTTAATTACCAACTTTGCGTGTTTTTTGTTGGTCATGATCGCAGTTTTGAGGATTTGCACGATTTCAGGCACCAAAACGGCATAATTGTACCAAATCGGGAGAAGGAAGTAAATACGTCAGGTTGACCATTTTACGGAGTTCGAGGATTCAAAACATGTCATGCTACCAACCGATGCGAAGATAATTAAATGAGGAACAACTTTGTAGAAGTCCACTTTTCGAAGAAATGAAGTTACGAAGCCCGAAATTGAAGAACGAAGAAACACTACAAAAAATCTGGCCTGTAGCGACGGATAGATCCGTCGCTACTGAACTATCATCCGCTCTGGCGACGGATCGGGCGACGGATAGAAAATCCGTCGCCCCCCTGGAGCTGTGGCGACGGATAACAATCCGTCGTCCAATTTGCGACGGATTGGACGACGGATTGACCAATTATTTATTTTTTTAATTCCGAAATTTAGCGACGGATAGAATCTATCCGTCGCTATATTTAGCGACGGATAGATCCTATCCGTCGCTAAATATTTTAATTGGACTAGTGACGGAATTTGAAATTCCGTCACTAATTCCGTCACTGTGAATTCCGTCACTAATTCCGTCACTGTGAATTCCGTCACTACTTCCGTCACTATTTATTTCATATTAATCCCTATTTTTCGTAGTTCACCTATTTAATCAATATAATGTTCGATAATAAATCAATAATACGGAAAATGTTTCAATGAATAAAAAAGTAATATTGAATGGAGAAATTATCCAAACAAGTGTAAATATGAAAAAATCCGAACATACGGATACATAACTAGCTATCGACGGGGGGTGGGTGGGTGATGGTGGAACAGGACATGAATCGCTCCATCTCAGAATCAAGGCGCTCGTTCTCCTCCTTCGTTCTATGTCATGGCGCTCCATCTCGTCCCTTTGTTGCTCCATCTCTTGAGTTAGCCAGCAACATGTTCCGGACTTCTTGTTGCACCATTTCCGAGACACAGTCACGTGTATGTAAACGGACGTCTGATCTGGGATGATGATGAGGAGCACGCCGGACTAGCCAGATGCAAACCGAGGCTCCGAGTCCATATATTAAATCCTTTCTTGTCCGGTTTGTTGACCTCTAGGAAGATGTTGTCAACTTGTTCAGTTGACAACACATCACCCGTCTCGTCCTCCTGCCTCGCCACCTGAGCATCAACCTCAGCCTGAAATCGTAAATAGCAGATATAATGATCAGTTACTGTTTTTAAAAGTAACTTGTAATAGTGTACAAATATGAACTTTAAGCAACATAAACATACCGCATGATAGGCGAGGCCGGATCGGTCCATACCATACGCTTGGCCTTCTTGAAGATGGCATACTTGGATGTCACCTCCCCCCGTGCCACCTGAATCAAACCAGATCTAGTCAACAATTTATCATCTACAAGTAATAGAGCAGTAGAGACTTCATACATACACGTAATGCTAGATTGCAAAAACATATATACGCACCGATTGATAATAATCGATGTGAGATCGCCTCCCAAGGTGGTGAACGGCCCTTCCTGCCGTATCAGACTGGGATGCCCGGTTCTGCCTGTTGGTCCAAGCAACGTCCTGGACATCAGTTCGGTGCCAGTAGGCATCCCAAAGGGCCCACTCCGTTGCATCAACCTGTGGAGGGATTGGGCCACCCCGATCCCGAATGGCCTTCCACGTACAGACCATATCCCTGTACAGTTTGGATCCCACAGTCTCGTAAACGCGCCAGATCTGTGGGATCAACCTGCTGGGAATGAAGTACTCCTTCTACATTCCCAATTTCATACAACATCCAAAGTCAATACATGTCCTAACAACATAACAGATATGGTGACTAACATATCACCCAAATAAAGTGGCTAACATACCACTCACATATAGTGGCTAACATACCACTCACATACAGTGGCTAACATACCACTCACATTGTCCTAAAATTTACTAACACAATGGTGACTAACATATCACCCAAATAAAGTGGCTAACATACCACTCACATACAGTGGCTAACATACCACTCACATTGTCCTAAAATTTACTAACACAATGGTGACTAACATATCACCCAAATAAAGTGGCTAACATACCACTCACATACAGTGGCTAACATACCACTCATATTAAAACGATTAATTATAATTACAAACAAATTATAGCCGTCCTCTAAGACTACATATTGGTCCTCGTGCAGATCAAACAACTCATCATCTACTTCTATGGGATCTTCTGCTTGTTTATCGACATCCTCTTGTTGGTACGAGTTGGTAATTGAGTCGTCTTTCTCAATGTACTCCACTTTCGAGCGAGCACGAATAGGTACCGCAGCTAACCATTCCCCCTTATCGCGTTTTCTGCTTGGATATTCAAGAAACACCACTTGTCGTGCTTGAGTCGCCAGAATAAATGGTTCATACTTGGTTCGGTACCTCTTCTTTTGGTTCACATCAACCATTTCATACCGCTCGTTCTTCCTCGTACCTCCTGGATTAGGATCATACCACTCAACGTCAAACAAGAAGGTTCGTTTAAATGGCAATCCAGAATATTCAATCCTCAAAATTCGTTTTAGCTTGCCGTGGAAATCAAACAAAGTAGCATCTCCATACTCTTCTGCACCATTAACACACACCCCGGAGTTGCTTGTCGCCATGGCCGTGTTACATTCAGTCGTGTGGAACCTAAGGCCATTGACTATATAACCTGGGAATGTGTAGACCTTTTTAAATGGACCCTCTGCGAGAGCCTTTAAGTATATGCACGTGACGTTGTTAATAGGATTCCGGACATACTCTCGGAACCAATCTGGAAATTCTGTAGGAATTTTTGAGTTAAGTAGTTCCTCTAGTGTATCCTCTGTCATCTGAGGATTTTCTTCCAAACAACGCTTTTTGAAAAAACTGCAAACATTGATTCGATAAGTCTATAATTGAAGTAGAGACTTGCGTAGCTATATTAAAATTTAAATAAATGGTTGCTGACCTCGCAAATAGTACCATATCTTTGGTCAACCTCAAAGACAATTCGTGAGGACATAATATTGAGCTGCTTTCAACTCTTTATCCGTAAGATATTCTTTCTTAGCTGCACCAAGAGGTCTCCCTGATACCCTGAAGACAGATAGGGAAAACTCATCATCCGCTTGAACTACGAATGTGTCTGCATTTCGAGCCGGCCTTGCTGTCTTCGTAGGGACGTGTTCATCAAAGTAATAAGAGCAGAAGGTTGCAGTTTCCTCTCGAATGTAGGCATTGGCAATCGAACCTTCAGGTTTACCTTTGTTGTTGACATACTTCTTCAATTTCCCCAAGTACCTCTCGAATGGATACATCCATCGATACTGAACCGGACCGGCAAGTCTCGCTTCATGAGGAAGGTGAACTGACAAGTGCTCCATAGAATCAAACCAGCTCGGTGGAAAGATACGCTCGAGCTTGCATAGAATCAATGGTATGTTCCTTTCAAGATTTTCAAACACTTTATCATGAACCACCCTTGTGCCTAAATTTTTGAAAAATAAGCTCAACTCGGTGATAGGAGTCCATACGTGTTTCGGCAGAAGCTCTCGAAATGCTACCGGGATAAGCCTCTCCATGAACACATGACAGTCGTGGCTCTTCATCCCATAAACCTTTGTCTTCTTCAAATCCACACACCTCTCTAAATTTGAGGCGTAATTATCTGGGAAACTCAATGCCCTCACCCAATCATACAAAATTGACCTAGAAGCGTTGTCAATTGTGTAGCACGCTTTCGGCCACTTACCATTCTCATCCTTCTTTGTCAACTCAGGCCTTTTACACCACGTCGACAACTCGGATCTAGACTTCGCATGGTCCTTTGTTTTTCCCTCAATGTTGCAAAGTGTATTGAACAAGTTCTCGAACACGTTCTTCTCAATGTGCATGAAATCTAAGTTGTGACGGATAAGAAGACCGCTCGATAAAGCAAGTCCCGAAAATGCTTCTCTTCCTCCAACCACATTTTTACCAATTTTCTCGTTATGCTTCATCCACCCAAGCTCGATCACCTTCATAAGACCCAATCTATCAATCTCCATGAATTTGTGCACCGATAAGTCTTGTCGGGGCTTTTTGTTGACGACTTTATTTTTCAAGAATTGATCCTTGTTCTTCTGAGCGGATGGTCACTTTCTAGCAACCTACGATGACAATCAAACCAACAAAATTTTCCACTACCCTTGATCTAAATGCATCAGATCCTCCAAGCAATGTGGACATGCATATTTCCTGCATTTTCCTTCCAGATAGCATGGAGTACGCAGGAAGTCACTCACGGTCCAAAGAAGAGCTGCTCTCAAGGTGAAGTTCTTTTTGTCGACACATCATATGCGAGGATACCATCCACAACTCGATCAGCTCCTTGATTAGGGGTTGCAGAAAACATCAACGTCGATCCGGGATCTTCGGCCCGCACCAATGCGATCGAAACATGAATGGCTCCTTCATGCACTCACGAGGCAGTTATGCGGTGTGAGCATAAGCGCCAACAAGAGTATTTCGTTCACTACGAGCAGGTTAAAACCATCCATTACAAAGTCCCAAACGTACATTTCTAAATTCGGCTGCAAACTCTGGATATGTCTTGTCAAACGATTTCCATGCGGGTGAGTCTGCTGGATGGTCCATTCTACCACCTTCAGCATTATCCGAGATTACTCGCTCCTTGTGCCACCGCATTTTATCCATGAAGCACTTGAAGCATACAATCTTTTCAAACGAGGTGCTAGAGGAAGTACCACATTTTCTTATGTGAGAGATTTTTCTTTTACGTTTCTTTTTTACCCCTCCTTTGTAGCTTGTGCGTTCCTTACCACAGAACTTGCATTCTATTAGATCTGCATCCTCCTCCCAATATATCATGCACATTTTCGGACAACAGTCTATGGTTACCATAGGCAGCCCTAATCCCCGCATCTTTTTCTTCGCTTGGTAAAAGTTGGTGGGAACTAGGTTTTCTTGAGGACAAAGGTCCGACATTACGTCAACCCATTCATTGAAGCTCGTTTTTTCATTGCGGCCATTAGCCTTACAACTCATTAGCCGAGCCAACAAAGACAACTCAGTGAGCTTACACCCCGGGTAAACCGGCTTCCTTGATAATTCTAACAAGTCAAAGAACAACTTATCCTCGGGATTCGGTGGTTCCTCCACCTCCACCTCGGTTTCGATGTTGGTTGTGTCCTGAACTCCGCCCTAGACGCCGTACACCATTTGTTCGACTCGAGCTCGAATAGCATCGCCTTCAGATTGGGATTGTTCCCCGACTTGTTCATTTTTGCTCTTCCTTCCACGTTGTCTGTATTGGTCATATGTATTGGACGGTGCTGCTTCCTCACCATGATGATTCCATACCGTACGCAGGAAGGAATCCATTTTTCCTCAAGTCTTTGGACTACCACTTTAGGAGTCACGTATTGCTTGTTTCAGCCGTTTCATTGCACAAGGACACTTTATCAACCCATCCTTTACACAAGACGGATTTGACATTGCAAATTCAATGAAACCTTCAACCCCTTCGAAAACTCCATTGAACTCGCCATTGAGAATGCGACAATACATCCATCCAAGATCGGTATTCATTGAATAATTAGAAAATAACCTGACACGTTTGAATTCATTAGATCGAGGTCTTTCATTTATGGTAATAAATCAATTTCACAATAATTCAATCAATTGCTACGTAATATAAGTTATATTAGCTTGATCAATTGTTAATGCATTACATAATATAAGTTACATCACTTCAATTTTACCATAATGTTTGGTTTCATATATATATCAACTAATGATTACTAGTTATACAAGCCTAGAGACAAACGGATGAAACTCCTCATTCTCATGCACCCCCTCCTCATCACTTGTGGCGCTCCCTACCACAGAACTTGCATTCCAATGCATCTACATCCTCCTCCCAATACACCATGCACATGTTCGACAAGCGAAAGGCACTCAATAGGCGGCCCCAAACCCGCCTCTCCCTCCACGGAGGTATGCCATGGACGGTGCTTCTCACCGTGATGAATCCATACATGATACTCGGGCATGAATCCATAACATCGCAAGTGCTCGAATCTTTAGAGGCGTCATAAATTGCTTGTTTCATGAGTTTCAATGTGCAAGGACACTTTATCAACCCCAATTGCACAAACCGGATGTCCCATGGCAAAGCGAGATGAAACCTTTAACCCTTCTCTGAAACTCCTAGAAACTCATCATTTACCGCCGTGCGATCGTACATCCATGAACGGTCGGAATTCATTGTTTACTTTATTTTTAACCTGAGACATTCCAATTGATTAGATCGTATTTAATTTATTAGATCGATTCCAATTCGGATAAGAAGATTGTAGAGGTTAATTGTTAATTATTATATGTTCCTTATAAATTAATTATTAATTAAGTGTTCGATGTGTTACAAAATTGGACATATATAATAACCATTTCAACCTCTTAGTACATATATTATATACTTAACATACATATCAAATTAACTAATTACTCTATACATATCAATTACTACATATATTCATATCAAATTACATACTTAACATACAAATTTATCAAATCAAAACTACATACTTCTATACTTAACAAAAATATCAAATTAACTAAACTAACTATATATACTTAACACACAAATCAAACTAACTACATACATTCATACATACAAAACTTAACATACTACATACATTCATATCATTAATTAAACTAACTATCAAATTGAACAAATTACATATAATTGATCAAATTAACTAAACTAACTACTACATACTTATCATATATACATATAATTGCTCAAATTAATCAAAATAAACAAAATCCCCAAATTTTAAAAAACTAGGGTTTTAGCCAAAATACCTTGATTAATCGGTAGAAATCTGAAATTGATCGAAGAAACAAACTCCTTGTCCCACTAGCTTCGATTAGGCACCAAGATTGGCCGGAATAACGAACAATTCACCGGAAACGGAGAAGAAGAGAATGAGGAAGAAGAAGGGAGAAGGAAGAAAATGAGGCAGTGCACGCCTGTCGAGCTAAATATGAAACTTCTAGGCCGACGGACACGTGTCCGTCGGCCCAGAGTCGATCCGTCGCCAAAAGTGGCGACGGATAGGTATCCGTCGCTAGAAGCGACGGATAATCTATCCGTCGCCCAATTTTCAAAAAAAAAAAAAAAATTTTTTTTTTTTAACAAAAGTCAAACTTGGGCGACGGATAATTATTATCCGTCGCCCAATTAGCGATCCGTCGTTATGGGGCGACCAATCCGTCGCCCCATAACGTCGTTTTGTCCAGTTTTTCTTGTAGTGAAAACAGATTCGAATCTGCAGGAATCGACAATGGAGGCCACCAGGGAACTGCAGTGGGGGTCACTGCGGCCACCAGGTGACCGCAGTGGACCTGCTAGGCTATTTTTTGTTTACTTTCTGGCCTGTCAGGCTGAGCCCGCCTTCCTAAACCTTCCTTATTGAAGAATGGCGGTTTGGAGGTCGAAGTTTCACCTATAAATAAGACCTCAGGGGTTTAAGAATTCACACAGCTCACAAAGCAGCTCTCCTGAGAGAGAACCACTACTCGGGGAAGTGAAACCCCAAAACCGCTGGCCGTCATGCACCCAGAAGGAGGAAACCCTAGAAGCAGCAACACGAAGACATCAAGAACATCGGAGATTAAGCTTCTTCTTCCTTTCTTTTTAGATTTCGATTACTGTTCTTTGTTACTATGATAGCTAATTTCCTTTTGTAAAGGCGAACCGCCATAACTTTGGTTTTGCCACTTCTTTATATACCGTGATATATTATTAAATTAGTTTTAAAATGTAATTCGTGCTTGTTCTTAATTCGTCTGACTCTTTATGTGCGAAATCCTTACTAACTACGACTTGGTAACGGATTATTTATTATCCTGTGTGATTTGTCTGAAAACATGGTGAGATAGTGTGTTGAGTGACACAATACATTGTTGGTTTAGTAAGGGTGTCTGGATTAACTACGACTTGATTTGACATGTTTCTTTGCTACCTGTAGACGGCAAGTACGCTGTTTGATTCTAAGTAGTTGGGAGTAGCATAGCAGAGGGAGGATGGGGATCCTTTACGCCTATCCATTATTAATTTACAACAAAACAATTTAGGGTTTACTGCATTTTAATTATTTTGTCTAAGATCAAACTGCTTACTTTTATGCATCCTAATTCAATCGTTATTTGCTTGTTCCTATGCTAAGTGTCCGTGGAGAACGACATCCCGAGTCAACTTTCCGCTATAAACTATGGATTTGAGGACTTTCGACCTATAAATTTAATGTTCGTTGTATTAAGGGATTACATGTTCTACAACGGAAAACGAAATCTCTGAGTGCACATCAAAATCTGGCACCGCTGTCCGGGACACTTGACCGCTCAAGCAAGTTTCGACCAGATAAGTTGAATTCTTTCTTTTGCTTTACTTTACACACTGCCTTTCAATTCGTACAGCATAAACTTAAAAATATATTCCACAACAAAAATTCCAAAAATATTTTCTTTTCCTTATTTGTTTATTTTCTTATCAAAAACCTAAAAATACGTTTATCTGCTATATTATTATATTATTACATATCTCTGCGTAAGCTCGTTTGTTAAGCAAGAGGGAAGAAGAAGACGAAAGAACTATCTGGGAGATCAGTATACCAAAACCAATAAGGAGTGGAACTCGGATCCAACTGCATGTAAGGGAGTACGGATTTGATCTAACTCTGTTTAGCGCACTACCAATGTTTGGAAGAAGAGAAGGAGAGAATGAATGCGAGTTCATGTACACATTCGAGTCTATTGTCGAGCAGTTCCCGACGAAGGGGTTAACCGATGGTGAGCTGAAATTCTGGTTCTTCATCAAAACACTTAAGGGAGCAGCAAAAAGATGGATGTATTCAATCAAAGAAGAAGTCACTGAATGGGAAGAGCTGAGGAGTATGTTCTTGAAGAGGTTTCTAGGGCTCGCAAGGGTTATGAGAGAAAGAAGGATGATATCCAACTTCACTCAGAAACAGAAGGAATCTTTTCATGATGCATGGGAAAGGTTTGAGGAGATGTAATACAACTGCACCCAACATCAGTTTACTTCGTGATAGCTCTGTGAGTATTTCTACCTAGGAAAAAAAAGAGGAGTTCAGAGACCTTATAGATGTAGCTTTGAAGGGATCATTTATGGGGAGTTCTGCTAAGCATGTACTGGAAGCTTGTGCAAGAGTTGCTGAAAATTCAAGGTACTGGAGTGAGAAGCTAAATGAGAATGAGACCTTCAACAAGATGGAGGCCATAGAAGAAGTAATGACAACAACTGTGTTGGTCCAGATAACGACAAAGGAAAAGACTAAGGGGGGGGGGGGGGTGGGGGTGAATAGTCTTTTACTACTTTTTTCGATAAACAAAATTTCTCAGATATCTGTTAAGATATCTGATAATTAATTTTAGTGAGCGGAAGACATTTTGCGATTAGTGCACGTGCTCAGTAATGTGTAAGTACTTAACAAGATGACTAAAGCAAGGTAAATGCAGTAAGTAAATAACACATTAAATTATAGTGGTATCTGAAGGTGGCATAATACTTCAACTAATCTACTTCGGCCTTTCTCAGACCTAGAATCCACTAAGACAGATAATTGAGTTCCCCTTACAAATATCTTCTCTCGATTCCTAAATACACTAGGTTCCGAACCAAGTTTTCCCCCTGAGTTATTCCCCGGCTCCCAGCCAAGTACTTCCTATACTCAGAAACCTTTGAGTTGTTCCTTAGTTTCCTAAACTAAGTACTTCCTATGCTCAGTAACCATGGAGTTATTCCTTAGTTTCACAAACTAAGTACTTCCTGTACTCCACGCCGTTTAAGGTGTTGGTTAAGGAGAGTTTGTCAGATTGGTAGATTAATAACTTCTACAGTTATGTAATACTACCTTTTTGAACAAGAGTCACTTAACACACTTCACAATGTGTGGTGATATGTTCTTTACTGACCCAAGTCTATGTTAAATGTTCTGGAGAATGAAACTTAGATACTTGATATTTTGATTCAACTCCTTCACAGATAGCAATGCTTGTTAAGGATCAGGACACTTAGAACTTGCCTGCTACTTAGAAATCAAGAGCTTAGTCGCAACTGTAAGCTAGAGAGTAAGTAGGCAGAAGGCTTGTATGCTTGAGAGAGAGATACCACTAGTTGTATTATCAAAGAAGCTTGGTATTTTCAGTGTAAGTTCAAGGTGTAGTGTATCTTTCAAGCATTCTAAGTTGTGATATTTATAGTTGAATTTGAAGCCGTTTGAATAGTATCCGTTAGGCTCAATTCAAATTCAAACTATTGATAACTGAAAATAGTACTGCAGAGCACCTTGTCTCTTTTCAGAGATTTCCTCTTTTGTTCAGATGTCTCTGTCTGTGCATTTATTGCATTGTACTATTTTTTTACTATAGTGCCAACGGAACTATGCACGCTTTCTGAAGCATTGAATGTCCGTTTCCAGAGACCTTCACATCTCCGGATACTTGTTGAAACATTGTTTTCCCAGAAACATAGTTTTATCCAAGGTATCTGAGTGTGGGTATCCGTGGGCACTTTTCCTTGTTCAGAAACCTTGTGTTCTCAGATATCTTTTGCTAAACATGTTTATTGAAAAACACTTGTTTCTTTAAGATATCTGGACATAGGTATCTAATGACCTTCGTCTTCAGCAATCTTGTGCAGTCTTCAAATCTTCAAATTTGTTGAACTCTTCTGCTGGATGCCGTCTTCTTGGTCTGCTTAAAAGATATAAAAAATTACATTCAGAGACCTAACATCCTATACAAGATTTTCTAGACTAACATACTTAGTGATCTTCCTCTTTTACAATGTTCAAGTGAACCAAGAGTACTAACCACCTTTCTGAGCTAAGATAAGTCATTGAGTTGCTGATCAAAATCTAAACAGATATTCCTAACAAATTTCCCCCTTTTTGATCAGTCAACGATGACTATCTTTAGAACATATTATAACGTGGAAGAGGGAACAATCCGACACTTAATCATTTCTTATGATCTTTTCAATTCATTTAATTAAGTGCAGAAGGTAAACATCAACCAAATCACATGATGTGATCTTTGCTGACAAGTTTTATTTTTATAGATTGATATCTAAGAGTAGGTTAATTAGATATGTTGCAAATAAAGTTTACAGATAACTTTTACAATGATAAAGTACATTACAGCTTAGTCAGCAAGATAGAAAACACTTAGTTAAATTAGAACAACTAGAGTAACCAAGCTCCAAGTAAACATTCTAATTTACTAGTCTTCAAGTCTTCAAAATCTTCAAGTCTTCAGCAGCAGATCTATGGATCAGTTAACAAATTCCCTATCCCCAAACCTCTTGATACCATCTGAGTAGTCATAGAGCAAGGTCCTGACTAACCTCTCTGTGTTTCTGGCAAATCCACAGACTTCCTTGTAGGTTTTGGTGGGATTCTTCTTGGCAAAGTGTTTGACCCACACATACTTTCCCATTTCTAGGCATGCTCAATTCTGATATATGATTTCGATTACTGTTCTTTGTTACTATGAGTAGCTAATTTCCTTTTGTAAAGGCGAACCGCCATAACTTTGGTTTTGCCACTTCTTTATATACCATGATATATTAATGAATTAGTTTTAAAACGTAATTCGTGCTTGTTCTTAATTCGTCTGACTCTTTATGTGGGAAATCCTTACTAACTACGACTTGGAAACGGATTATTTATTATCCTGTGTGATTTGTCTGAAAACATGGTGAGATAGTGTGTTGAGTGACACAACACATTGTTGGTTTAGTAAGGGTGTCTGGATTAACTACGACTTGATCTGGCATGTTTCTTTGCTACCTGTAGATGGCAAGTACGCTGTTTGATTCTAAGTAGTTGGGAGTAGCATAGCAGAGGGATGATGGGGAACCTTTACGCCTATCCATTATTGATTTACAACAAAAAAATTTAAGGTTTACCGCATTTTAATTATTTCGTGGACAACTTGGGACGCCTGAGGATTCGATCCAAAGGCATCTATGACGGATTGGAAATATTTCTATATTAACAAGTAGTATACAAGTTCAAAGTGTCCTGATCCTTAACAAGCATTGCTATCTGTGAAAGAGTTGAATCAACAGATCAAGTATCTGAGATTCATTCTCTAGAACATTTAACAAAGACTTGGTTCAGTAAAGAACAAGTTACCATACATTATGAAGTGTATTAAGTAATCTTGATTCTATAGAGCTTTCTGAAATAACTGTATAAGTTATAAAGAAGCTGACCTGACAAACTACCTTAACCACACATCAACAGGCGTCGAGTACAAGAAGTACATAGTTTGGGAAACTAAGGAACAACTCCAAGGTTAGTGAGCATAGGAAGTATTCCTTAGTTTTGGAAACTAAGGAATAGCTCAAAGGGTTCTGAGTAGAGGAAGTACTTGGCTCAGATAGCTTGGGAACAACTCAGGGGGAACATTTGGTTGGGAACCAAGTGTTGCAGGAATCGAGAGATAGGATATTTGTAAGGGTACCTCATTTATCTATCTTAGTGGATTCTAGGTCTAAGAAAGGCCGAAGTGGATTAGTTGAAGGATTACGCCACCTTCATACACCACTATAATTTGCTGTGTTATTTACTTACTGCATTTTCCTTGCTTTATTCATCTTGTTAACTATTTACACACTTTCACTCTGCTGAGCACGTGCACTTATCATAGAAAGTCTTCCCCTCTCTGAAATTAAGTATCAGATATCTTCACAGATATCTGAGAAACTATATTTATCGACAAAAGTTTTAGAAGACTATTCACCCCCCCCCCCCTCCTAGTCTTTTACTTTGCCGTTATCTGGACCAACAATATATATATATATATATATATATATATATATATATATATATATATATATATATATATATATATATATATATATATATATATATATATATATATATATATATATATATATATATATATATATATATATATATATATATATATATATATATATATATATATATATATATATATGGTGTATTAAGGGTTTTTATATAAACCAATGAATGTGTGAATGAAAAAAGAGAAAGCATTTAAAAATAAAAAAACAAAAGGGATAAACCTAAGACTATTCACCCCCCATTCTTTTACTTTGTCGTTATCTGGACCAACAAGTGGTATCAGAGCAGGAGGTTGCCAAGCCTTATGCGCTGAACCTAGATCTAAGATAAGTGCCCACTAACTTTTTGACACCTACACTTGATTTGTTTGTTTAGCCTGTTTGCTGCAGGATGTCTTTGAGCGATGCTCCCATCCTCAAGCCAGAAAACTACGAAGATCTTTGAACGAGCCTAACTTATATGAATGATTTCAAATCCTAGAAGCGAATATGCAAAGCTATCACGCAACTACCATGTTCGGAGTGATTTAGCTACTCATAATGGAAGCAAGGATGAAAGAATACAAGATATTGCTCATGATTAACACAAACAGAATGATAATCGCATGCAAGCTCAAGCAATTCGAGAAACAGAATAAGAACGAATTGAATAAGATAAAACAATAGAGATTTACCACAGTAATCAGGGATTCGATATCAATCCTTTGATGAATAATCAAAATCAAGCTCCAAATTGTTATCAATCAATGTCAAAACCTAGTTCTAGGAGCTTATTCTATGTAAAAATCGAGTATAAGAAGTTCTGGAAAAGGAAGACCTAATTCTAACCTAAAAAGGTGTTTTTCTACTGAATCTGTGAAGTTATCGCAAATCTCGCCGCGGCGAGGAAAATAGCTCGCCACGGTGAGACACTGTTTCGGCTCCCAAATTACTCTCGCAAAATCTCGCCACGGCGAGAATGTCATTCGCCACGGCGATTTTAAAACCTCGGTAACTTTTTCCACAGACAGAATTTTCCAATTCTTCCAAAATGAAAACTATAGCCCTTTGAATTATATTTCCGCGGCCACTGTACTTAGTTGAATCGGACATCATATGAGAGAGTTATGGCCAAAATGGCTAGACTGCTCTGTAAAACTTCACTTTTGCAAGTTTCGCTAAAACGACTCTCAATTCTTCGTCCAGTTACTCTACATTCAAAGATCTAGAACCAATGTTTTCACTCCGATTTTCACCTTCGGATCACAAAACTCCTTCATAACACAAACAAAGAACCAAAGCATAAAAACGCACAAAGACACTATAAAACCATAAACAAAGACTAACAAAGACCGCTAAAAAGGACCCAATGAGACTCTAAATTATCGTCTCGTCAAACTCCCCAAACCGAACCTTTGCTCGTCCTCGAGCAAACACACAAACTAAAGACAAACTAGACTCTAGAAAAAGACAAACTAGAAACACAAAACAAAGCCGAACTCCCAAGTGACAGAATCTACCATTGTAAACATTAAATTCACAAGATGCAAAGATTATGCCCTCAACTAACCTTAACAGAATAGTGCACAGAAAATCAAACAAGAAAGTTTCTCAAGTAACTAGCACTTAAGTCTAACTCGCTAATCCCTCACCAGAGGATCCTATGCAACTATCTGTCACACACTGGAAGTGTCCAGTGGGTTAATCGCTCATGAAATATGAAGAGAAAGGAAGGTGACTTTCTTCACAAAAATGCCTCAAATAACTCATGCAATATACTCAGTCAGTTAAGTCGAAAGGGACTTTTTCTTCGCGTGCTACAACTTGCCAGAAACATGCAACCAATCTTCCTATAGTACCACATTTTTGCATAGAATGAAATGTATTCTAATCAAATGGCCTCAAGGGCTCTTTTAGTCTCACTTTTTTGGTAGTGTCTGTTTTACCGAAAGTCCGCACTTTTGTGCGTGTCAGTTTGGTATACGTGCCACCAACCCTCACGAACATATGGCTTTTTAGGACCATGCCGGTATATAGGTAGTATTTGAAACATGCCTAACATGATTAACGGTGGTGACGAGCACCACAGATACACTCCGAGACGAATCAATAATTCATGGAGAGCAATAAAGATTACAAATATAGAATAAGCACATCAGTACAGTAGAGTCATTCTCCCCAAATTGGTTCTTTGAAATGCACTGGCTTTGATAAAACAGATCATAAAGAGCATGCCCTTCATCATACTTAACTTACACAGAGTACACATGAGCATGATGAGGTGCAAACAAGGGAGTTTACACTTCCCGAAAAGATCACACAGGTGCCGGTACAATATGTTTTCATCGGCTAAAGGTTTCTCACCTGTTTTTTGGACCAAAGAGCTACACAGACTTGCTATTTACAAGAAAAATAGACTTATAGGATTTTAAATCCACTACGCCACTTTCAGTTAAATATCATGCAAAACAAAACCAGCTAGCGAATTTAACAATCATAATAGATGCTCGACTTGGGAAAACAATTCAGATTCACCACAAAAATCAGAAAGTAGGCAAAAAGACTCTATTTAGAAAAACTAGGCTCGTCGCGGTGGGCGAAAAGTCTCGCCACGGCGAGTTTCTACGGGACGAAAAAAATTTATGGGGAAGGGTCTCGCCGCGGCGGAGTAAAAGGCTCGCCACGGAGAGATTCTATGAAACTAAATCCCGTCCTCTCTACTTATCGTGCCACGGTGAAGCAAAATGCTACTTGTGGCGAAATTCAATTTTTCTCTTTGACTCTAATGCAATCTCACCTCGCTAGATCGAAATTCCATGGCTCGGCTAGAATTTCACGAGTTTCCTCGTGTGAGTACAAAGGTTCCGCTCCCACAAACATGTACAAACATAAACTAAAAACAAAACAAACACATAAAAGTGGCTAACATACCACCCCACGTAGATAAATAAGGCACACAGGCCGCAAAAAGATATGCAATCCTATGTGGCTCACCGACCACCACTACAAAAGCGATAAAAACGGACATAAAACACATGAAATCCCTCCCCAAACCTAAACTTCAGCTCGTCCTTGAGTTTCAAGTTTAAGCAAGCGAAGGAACAGAAAAGAAAAAACACAAAATAAATAAAGGAAAACTGTTGGTCCAGATAACGGCAAAGTAAAAGACTGGGGGGGGGGGGGAATAGACTTTTAAAACATTTATCGATAAACACAGTTTCTCAGAAACCTGGGGGTTTCTGATATTTAAATTCAGAGCGCGGAAGACTTTAAGATAGGTAAGGGCAGAAATAATAAGTATGTGTGTGTGCTTTGCTGAAATGTAAATACAGAAAGGTAAATGACACAGCAAGTATAGTGGTATCTGGAGGTGGCGTAATCCTCCAACTAATCCACTTCGGTCTTTCTGAGACCTAGAATTCACTAGAGCAGATAATTGAGTTCACCTTACAATAATCCTATTCTAAGATTCCTAAACAAATGGTTCCCAACCAAATGTTCCCCTTGAGTTATTCCCCAGCTCCTAGAGCTAAGTACTTCCTCTACTCAGATAACCTTGGAGTTATTCCTTGATTTCCGAAATCAAGTACTTCCTCTACTCCACGCCTTGATGGTGTTGGTTATAAGGTTTGTCAGAGAGGCTTCTCGAATAACTTTTCAGTTATGTTTTCAGAGAGCCTAATAGAACAAGACTACTTAATACACTTGTTCAGTGGATGGCGATCGCTCTTTCTTGACCCACGATGGTGATGTCCGTTCTGGAGAATGAGCTTCAGAAAGGGTATCTGATAGTTCAACTCTTTCACGAATAACAATCTCTTGTTAAGGTTCAGGACAACTTAGAACTACTAGTGATTCTTCGAGCAACAGAAAGCTTTCAGAAAGGGTAGTAGAGTGCTTGAGAGAATACTTTGCTTGATGGTAAGTTTGCAAGATAGAGCGTTCTAAGGTGTGTATTTCTCAGCATCTAAGGCTGTGATATATATAGATGAATTTGAGAGTTGTTGGAATGATATCCGTTAGACACAATTCAAATTCAGTCCATACTTATCTTGAAATGAGTACTTAGAAGTCCTTGTCTTATGTCTCAGAGAGGATCTTGGTGACTTTTCTGCCGATGCAATTAATGCACTTGTACTATTTCTTGTCCTGTAGTCTTCAACGGATACATGAGCCTTTCTGATGGCTTGCATCCCAAGTGTTCAATGATCCCTCGGGCAAATTCAGAAGCCAATTCTTGGATGAGTCCTGCATACAGATGGGGAAGACCTTCTTCCTTATGTCTTCATCAGTAACCTTGTCACGGGTTGGAATTTTGTCTACCAAACCCTCAAACTCCTTCAGGAACTTGATCACATCCTCATTGGGCTAGTTCAAGGATCAAGAAACAGTTTAAAATGAACAGATAATTCATTCGGTGATGTAGCATTCATGGATAGCTCTAGAAATTGTAACATTATCGCCTTCGACAATGAAACGGTTTCGATCATTCTCACCATATTAGAATTCCTTTTAGATGTCACACCTGAATGCCCACCAATAGAGCTTTCATGCATGTGTTTTACCATTTGACCCCTCAAAGCTGTACTACTACCCACATACAACTTGCCTTTATACCTCAGTATAGCACCATCCCACTGGTATTATGACATAAACTTTTTGTCCTGTAGTGTCAACGGAACTATGCTTTGTATCAGAGACTAGTGTTATCTGATTCTTTGCACATCCTTATCTTCATTCTTCAGATACCACTTGTATTTATTGAAACAACTTTTACAATTATGAAAAACGGAAAGATTCCTTAGATCAAAGTTATACAACATCAGCTATCTTCCGTAAGAACACCACAACAAAATGGTGTTCCTGAAAGGAAGAATAGAACCCTAAAAGAAGCGGAAAGAGCAATGCTCGCTGACACTGAAATAAGTGAAATCTATTGGGTTGAAGCTGTAAACACAGCCTGCTACACTCACCTTGGACCGTCCCAAACCCTAAACCCTACTCCATAATCATGATGTCATGTGTCCAGAATCATATTTCAAAAGTAAGTAAATACACTTAAGAAAGGATTAAGGACATAGTCTTTCTGAGTTAGACTAAACCTTGATATCTTCATAAATCTTGTGCAATCTTCAGTCTTCTAATCTTCAGAAAAGCTCCATTGCTAGGATTGATCTTCATGGTCTTCTGGAAATAAAAATTACTCTCAGAGACCTATAATCCTAATACAAGATTTACTAGACTAATCATACTCAGTGATTTCCTCATTTACAATATTCAAGTGATCCAAGAGTACTTAATCACCTTTCTGGCTAAGATAAGAACATGTGATGAGTGATCAATATACTAACATATATTCCTAACAAATTTCCCCCTTCTTGATCAGTCATACATGACTATCTTTTAAGTCCTATTACAAATTTGTAATCCTGGAAGAGAAAACAATCCACCACTTAATCATTTTGAATGATATTCAATTTTAGTTGAATTAAGTGCAGAAAGTAAACATCAACCAAATCACAAGAAGTGATCTTTGCTGATAAGTTGTCATCTATTAGAATGTATCTGAGAGTATGATCTTCAGATAGGTACAGTTTACAGAGTAAGATGCAACTTTTACAGATAGAGAAATTCAGAAACAATCAGCAAGATTACAAAAAGGTAATAAAACATACTAAGTAAATTAGAACAAAGGAGAATCCAAGCTCCAAGAGAGTAATCTAATGTTACTAGTCTTCAAGTCTTCAGAAATGCAACTTGGGTTCAGATACCTCAAGTTCTTCAGCATCCTTTCTGGATCAGTTGACATAATCATCCACTTTTATGCATTCTTGGACATAGTCATAAAGAATCCTTCTGACAGAGAGCTCTGTCTTTCTGGATAAGTCACATATTTCATGGTAACTCTTGCCAAGCTTGTGATTCTTCCGCAGAACATGTTTGACCCAGAAGTACTTTCCCCAGACCCAGGCATGGTCTACTTGCAGCTGAGATAGGTTGAAATACTTGTATATTTCTTCTAGATAGTGTATATCATCTAGGTATTCATCCAATGTCATATAGAATGACTCATAGGTTGAAACACCTAGTTTGTTCTTCTTGTTGTAGCTACCATCCAGTTTTCTTACCTTGTGTACATCATCAGGCTTTGGGTAAGGACAGGCAAAAGAAAGATCCATCTTTCTGGCTTCATTCTTCTTTTCTACTTCAAAGTTTAGCCAGGCATGAAGGTGCTCAGGTTTTAGCATTAAAGCTTGCCTTCTCTCCATTTCAGGATCTGGTTGAGGATGGGAGTTGGAAACTTATCATTGACAAGTAGATGTTGTAGTTCCAGAATCTAATACCCTCTCTTGTTCAGAATGCACCTATATGAAGACTCTTCATTACTAGTTTTCACATACTCAATGTGGGCATCAGTTGGCCTTTCTTGATGAGTTTCTCTGTTTACTCTGCCAAACTGGGAATCCCTTCTTGCTTTTCTGATAGGTGGCCTTCTGTCAGGAGATCCTCTAACCCTTTCTTCCTGCCTTGGGGCTGTGCTGGTGGATGTTCCTTGTATTGACTTGGGATTTCCAGAAGGAGTTCTGGCTGCCAAAGGCCTTGCTGCCAGAGGAGGTTGTGAAGTAGTTGCTTGTCTCCTTTTCTTGTGAAGTGGATGTTCATCTGTATCAGATTCATCCTGATCATCATTGAAGTCCAAAATTGGAGACTTGCAGCTTTCTTGGCCTCTCACTTCTCCTTCTTCCTTTTCTTCTTCTTCAGAAGTCTTCTTCTCTTCTGAGATTCTAAGGGACTTGGCTCCCCTAGTTATCATACTTCTCAGCCTTCTGGCTGGTTGATCTGGAACAACTTCTTTAGTAGGGGCATCTCCAGTGTCCTTGATGACTAGTTGACTTGAGGAGGGAGGATTTGATTGTTTTCTTTTTCTTCCCCTGCCTTTCTGAGGCATCTCTTCCCCCTTAGTCATGAATGACTGACTCATGACAGCATAAGCTTCAGAGAGTGATTCAAAGTTTTTCTGGAGATTGTTGTGCACCCTGACTAATTCTTGAAGTTCCTTCTTCAGTTCTTTGTTTTGCCTAACCAGTTCCTGCTCCTTTCTGTTGAGCTCTTCAAGCGGCTTTAGGATGGCGTTGGCTTGCGGGCGACATGGCTTCATTCAATGTTGCATTAGCATTGTTACAATCCTCATCCCTGACCAACCTTAGGTCTTTCTGAGAGAGAGCTATGCTGGTTGCTCTGTTGAGTAAAGCAGTAGCCAATGGCTTCATCTCTTCTGGGACGGATTTTAGCACTTCTGTGTCTTGGGCAACTAGTGTCTCTCTGAGTTCCAAAAAGACATTGTTCCTTGCACGGTGCTCTTCACTTCTTGAACTACCTGGTGTAGAGAAGATATGAGGAGCAAGTAGGGCTCTCTTTTGCTGAGTGATAAGTCTCTCATCTTCTTCTGC
Organism: Plantago major; assembly: GCA_026545765.1. NCBI lineage: Eukaryota > Viridiplantae > Streptophyta > Magnoliopsida > Lamiales > Plantaginaceae > Plantago > Plantago major. The sequence continues at coordinate 62,572,667 of CM048844.1, read as the reverse complement.
AGTAATCAAGTTGCGGTCTTCTTCAGCATCACTCTCATAATCCTTCTCTGGGATTGTTTGCATGCTGGCTAACATCTTTTGTTTGCCTTGGAGTATGCTGGCCTTCTGAGAGGATGTAGAAGGTCTTTCTGATGCAGCCTCAAAATCATGCTCTTCATCATCATTGTCATCCATGGCATCTATCTCAGCAGCTGTGACAACAATGGCATTCTTCAGATTTCTTTGCTCATCTAGAAGTGCCAATTCCTTGGCATTAGCTTCTTTGAGCTTCTTGAGTTTGGCCTCCTTTTCATCAACAAGAGCTTGACACTCAATGCTGATTCTCTTTTCTTCTTCCAACACCTTTCTGAGTTGTTCAATCCACGAACTTCGGCTGAAATTTCTTCTATGGCATCATTGTGCTCAGCCTGTTGGATACCTAGATGAGACTTGGGAGGTGATGATGATGGAGCTTTCTGAGCATTTGAAGGAGTAGCCTTTTCTCCACTTCCTTTGCTAGCTTTCTGAATCCGCCTTGTCCAGGTTGGGGATCATCATTCTGATCATCATCATCATCATCACTCTTGTTCTTTGCTTCTTGGTTTGGATGCTCAGAGGGAGGTTCTTGATAATCATTTTCGTCCATCTCCTCGTCATCTTCTGAAAACAGGTTGATCACATTTGGGAATGTAATCATCCTCCCATTAACTTCTTCTTGTTCAGAAGGATAAGTAGTGAGCTTGCTAGGCAGGGCAGGATGGGTAACCATCTGCTCTTGGGTTTGAGCATCCGCAGACTTGAAATCTGCTATAAGTCTTTGTGCTACTTCATGAATGAAGTCTTCATGCATTAGAGTGGTAAAAGAGTAGGACTCTGTTGGGAACAATGCATGGATATAATCTTCCAGATTGAAGGCGATTGCTCTCTTTTCTGGGACGTCGATTACTCTGGCTAATTTAGAAAGGTCAGCCTTTCTGAGTTTCTGCCATTATCTGAAGCACTTGAGATGTTTCGTTAAAGTGTGCTTCTGGAAAGCCTTGAGTAAATCAACTGGCACTAGACTTTGAGCCTGAAAGAAAGGGATCAAGTTAGTTTTGTTCAAACCACTTGTGTTAGTATTTGTGTGCAAAAGTAAGCTTTTTGAGCATACCTGTGTAGAAACACTAGGCTCATCTGCTTGGACTTCTGCTTGTTTGGGCACAGAGGCCTCAGATACCTTGTTGTGAGGAGAAGTCTGATCCTCATCAACCCTTCTTTCTGCTAGAACTTCCAAGTGAGTAAGCTCAGTGGCTTCTTTCTCAGAAACCTTGGGGTTTTCTGGAACCTTTTCTGCTGACTCTGCTTCTTCAGCATTGCCAGTTCCTTTTGGAGGAGATAAGACCACAGTCTTTCCTACCAAGTGTTCTTCTGACTGAGCCTTCTCAGCAGAAGGCTCGGTAAATACTTCCTCAGAGAGCTTTTCAGCCTCTAGAATCTATTGGTTTTGGGGTGTTAGTTCCACCACCACTACTTCCTCAGTTGGAGCCTGTGGGACAGGCTCTTCTTGATGTTCTGAGGTTGGAGGAACCTCTTCTTGATTCAAAGGGGTGGACAAGTTTTCTTCCCCCTGAAAGATTGCCTCTAAATTGGCCTGAATAGAGTCAGGCTGATCATTGATCTCTTGGACTTGTGGTGATTCCACAGTCTCTCTGTGCTCATTGTTGTTCTCCTCTGTAGTATCATTCTGAGTCTCCATCTCAGTTTGATCCCTTTCTGAGAGTTGAGCTTTCTCAGAAGGCTGAGGAACCTGTGTTAAACCATGATTTTCTTCAGCAACATTAAGTGCTGGCATTGTGAATGTGGAAGCAATGTCAGGATCTTCCAGAATTCTATCTTCCTCACCCAGGCCTTCTTCTTCCTGCTGGGCAGAGGGGCTCTTGTCTCTCTGAAGAGCTGAGCTTGATGCTCCTCCATGGGTCTCATACTTGAATCTTTTGAGTACTTTTGCAAGTACTTCATCATCCTCAGAATCACTATTCTTTGTTGGTGCAGACCCATCTATGATATTTCTATCATCTCTGGAGAGTTACGGGCGATCAGTTCAGGATTCTTGGAGCATTCTGGAGTTGCCTTTCTGGGCATCCAACATCTTCTGAGACCTTATCTCCAGAAGGTTGTGCCTCTTGTATGCTTAGGGACTTGGAGGCTATTTTGCTTTGAGTCCTCTTTCTCTTGCCAACCGGAGGTTTAGCTTGAGCTTGCTCAGAGACCTCCTCACCTTGCTGTGTAGTTTCTTCTTCTTCTACCTTTCTGAGTGTGTTCTCAGCAGCAAGTTTCTCCTTTTCTTCAAAGGCGTGTCTGAAAAGGGAGTTGGTGACTGGGATTTCTTCTTTCTCACTGAGAGTGATTCCCATTGTTTCCAGAATGTAGCATTACGAGACCAGTGCATATTGGCCTTTGGCTCAGCAAGGCCATTGATGATTTTGGGCTCAAATTCCTCAATATGTCCAAGGAATTTGTTGAAGGCGTACTTCCCCCAATTGAAGTGGGTTTCCTGCCCTTCATGCTTCTTGTTCAGAAGATGCATCATCATTCATATCTCCATGCTTATCTGGTCTACTCCACCTTTGTTTCCATCAAAGCAACGGACCTGAATAAGAGCTAAAGTACTCCAGTGTTTCTGGAGATGACTAGTTCTGATGGCTTTCAGAACAAAGTCTCCTGGGCAACCCTTTGCATTTTCTAACTGGATTGCTTCAAATAGCTCTTTGACGCCTTGAATCATGGAAGGGTCCTTGATGTTGATGTCTTCAATTGTTCCTCGATTTTTCAATCGGAATATCTTGCAGAAAGTCTTCCAGTCTAGAACAATTTCTTGTCCTTGGACTTCAGTTTGCATGTATTTCTCTTCTTCATCATTCACAACCTTTGTGAAGATTTTGGAGTTGTTATAGAACTCCAGTACATCCATTGTGGATAGTCCTTTGGTGCGTGAGATAGAAGCTTGTAGATATGGGAATTCTTTAGCATCCCCAATATCAGTTTCCTTTCTGGTCTTGAAGGTATAACTGCTGGAACATACCTATTCACCAGAAAAGCTCCCCAATTCATTTTGTGGTTAGGGTTCCAGTCCGATGGGGTGAACTTTCCCAGAAGGCGTTTATTCAACACCTTATATTCCTTTCTTCCTTGCTTTTCAGCAGGAGTAGATGATGCGGCCTTAGGGTTCTTTTTGGTCATCTTCTTGGGTGCCATCTCTTATATAGAGTTTTGAGTGAGTGTTTTTCAGATGAATTTTGCACAATTAATCGAGATTAGTCTATCTTTTCATAAGACTAAGCACAAGAAGTTGAGTTTGCAGAGGGGGTTTTGCAGAAATCTTGAGAGATTTTGCTGTTTTGATGCAAGTTTGAAATTTCGGAATTGGTAAAAGTATTTGTCTTTTGCCGAAATCCTATATATATAGCAGACAAAATGTACATAGATACAACACACATACAACTGAATATGAATGCGTGTCTTTGTATCTGCATAGGCGTGGTACGTCCTTTGTACTTCATTAAATACGTAGTGGGCCATGTCTGCATTTCTCAACAGACATTACTTGCTTTGTTTTAATCTCAACCGTTGAGATCAAATGTTTATTCATCAAGGGCTTATATTGAATATCTTGTAATGATATCAATCAAGAAATGGTATTGTGCCGACTTGATGGAGTTTTAACAAGTTACATCCATTATGTCACTTAGTAAAGAGTAAGAATACTCAATCGTTTGAACTTATCATTCTGAGTTCAAGTCCTTATCTTTATATTGTTGATCATAAAAATGGCAAAAAATACGAGACATTGGACATGTTTGACTTTCAGAACTTATACTTTTTGGGCTTTGTGTGCCTTTTCTCTTTATGACTAAATAGCTTTCTGAATTCAAGTGTCAGAAGCTTCAGTTGTTTGAATGTATTTGACCCACTCTCAGTAAGTAAGTTCTAGTCTTATTTACTTATTGAGTGTGTACCAACCTTTGCCTTTCTGGATACCCGTTCCAAAACTGTTTTGCCTTTCTGAGTGTTGCTACTCAGAAACCTTTGCATCACTTCTTATCAACTTGGCTTTCTGAGAACATGTTCTCAGAGGCCTACTTCTTTTCTACCTCACTTACTCAGACTTTAGAGATTCAGGACATTTTTCAGTCCTTAGGCATCTCCATTAATCCAAGATTATGTCTTAAGTTCAAGAACCGGCTTTCTTGTAGGGGCTTGGTGAAGATATCTGCAAGTTGGTCTTCTGTGCCAATCTTGAGTATCTCTATATTGCCTTTCTCAACATGGTCTCTGATGAAGTGGTGTCTAACATCAATGTGCTTTGTTCTGGCATGGAACTTAGGGTTCTGTGTCATTGTGATACCACTTGTGTTATCACAGAAAATGGGAGTTTTCTCTTCATTGAGTCCATAGTCTCTGAGTTGTTGTTGAATCCACAGAATTTTTGTTGCACAACAACCAGCAACAATATATTCAGCCTCTGTGGTAGAAGATGCAATTGAGTTTTGCTTTTTGCTAAACCATGAGATAAGTCTAGTTTCCAGAAACTGACAAGTTCCTGAGGTGCTTTTCCTATCAAGCATTGATCCAGCATAATCAGCATCTGAGTAACCAGCCAAACTCAATCCACTTTCTTTAGGATACCACAAAGCTACATCTACTGTACCTTTCACATACCTTAATATTTTCATAGCAATGTTGTAGTGTGATTGCATTGGATTTGTTTGAAATCTAGCACACACAAAGCGCATATTGAATATCATTTGTGCTTGCGATGAGGTAAAGTAGTGAACTATCAATTTCCTATACTTGTGTTCATCAACACTCTTATCCGATTCAAGATAGGTCATCTTGGTTCCTATGCTCATAGGTATCTTAGCATTCTTTTCGTAAGGCTTAAGATTGAACTTTGTGAGCATGTACATTGCACTTTGTCTGACTAATGAATATTCCATCATTGAGTTGCTTGACTTGCAATCCGAGGAAATAGTTCAATTCTCCCATCATGCTCATCTCAAACTTACTTTTCATGAGATTTGCAAAGTCATCAGAAAGTTGCTTGTCCTTAGATCCAAATATAATGTCATCAACATATACTTGAACTAAGAGTAGTTTCCCATCATGATTTAAAGTAAATAAAGTTTTATCAACTTCACCTTTCTTGAAACCACTTTCCAGAAGGTGTTTGGCCAAAGTGTCATACCATGCTCTTGGAGCCTGTTTCAGTCCATATAGAGCTTTCTGTAGCTTATAGACCATTCGACTTTCTGAGGAAACTTCAAAGCCAGGTGGTTGTTCAACATAGACTTCCTCAGAAAGTCTTTATGAGCTGCAGAGGCCAGACAGAGTCTTATTGCATCCAATCTGGCAACTGGTGCATATGACTCATCAAAATCTAAACCTTCAGTCTGGGTGAATCCCTTGGCAACCAACCTTGCTTTGTTTCTGGTTATTTCACCAGATTCATTCATCTTGTTTCTGAAAACCCACTTAGTTCCAATCACAGATATTCCTTCTACAAATGGAACTAGTTTCCAGACTTTGTTTCTCTCAAACTGATCCAACTCTTCTTGCATTGCAGAGATCCAGTCTTGGTCTCTTAATGCTTCTTCTACAATTTTAGGTTCAATGTTTGAGATGAAACATCCAAAGAGAGAGTTCGCATTTTCAGCTATTGCTCTCCTAGTCCTAACACCTTGATTGATTGGTCCAATCACATCTTTTGCAGGATAATCCTTGATCCATCTCATTATGGGTTTAGGGCTAGTAGGGTCAACATCTATGTGATCTGAATGTGAATCACTATGATTATGACTTGATACTTCTTCAGTATCTGTGACATCTTGCACCTCAGAGGGACGGTGAATATCTGACACTTGCTTAGTGTGAGAGCTTTCTGGGACATGCCTGTCAGAGAGGTCATTTCCAGAGTTAGCTCTCTAATGAACATCTTCAGTTTCCATTTCTGGAATTCTCATAGGAAATTCTTCATCATGTTTGAGAATCATCTGGTTGTTACTAGGCATTTCATACTTTTCTTCGTCAGAGTCATCCTCCCTTTCCACAATGATGTTTTTCCTTTCTGAGGGTTCTTCTTCAGAATCCTTTATCATTAGTTCCTTGAACCTTTCTGAGAGTTCATCAGCAAGGGGTGTTTTCTTGCTTCCTTCATAGAATACAACATGAACTGATTCTTCAATCTTCTTTGTTCCTTTGTTGTAAACTCTGTATGCTTTGCTATTCTTAGAATAACCAAGAAACACACCTTCATCTGCCTTTGGTTAAAATGTTCTTAGATACTCTTTTCCATTATTAAGAACAAAACATCTACAACCAAACACTTTCAGATGTTTGATATTAGGGGGTCTACCAACCAAGAGTTCATATGGGGTCTTGTCATTGTGTTTGTTTATCAAACATTTGTTCTGAGTGTAGCATGTTGTGTTTACAGCCTTAACCCAATAAACATCGCTTATTTCAGTGTCAGCTAGCATTGTCCTTGCTGCTTCTTTAAGGGTTCTATTTTTCCTTTCTGCAACACCGTTTTGTTGTGGTGTTCTCACAGAGGAAAGTTGGTGTTGTATACCTTTGCTGGTACAAAACTCCTTTATGTACTGGTTGACAAACTCAGTACCATGGTCATTACGATTGCGGATACTTTGTCATTTTCATGACTTCAAGCTTATTCACAAATTTGGTATCTCCACCCTAGCATCGATTTGTGCTTGGAAAGACAACCCAAGTGAATCTTGAGAAGTCATCTACAACAACCAGACCATACTTCTTTCCTGCATAACTAGTTACGGATGATTCAAAAAGATCCATGTGTAATAGTTGCAGTGGTCTAACACTAGAGTGTCTGGTTTTGGTATTGAAAGATATCTTGGATTGTTTAACCATCTGACAGGCAGAACAAATACCATCCTTTCTGAAAGATGTTTTGGGAAGACCAACCACTAACTCTTTCTTGGCAAGTTTGTTCAGAGTTTTGAAATTGAAGTGACTCATTCTTTTGTGCCATAACCGTGGCTCTTACATGTGACCTGATTGACTCACCATGAGACATTCTTCAGTTGTGGCAGATGCCTAATCGGTAACATAAAGAATACCTTTCCGCCGAGCAACCAAGACTGTCTGCTTTGACTCATTGTCTATAAGTTTGAAATACTTTGCTTTGAATTTCACAGTGAATCCCTTGTCTGCAAACTGGCTCATGCTAAATAGATTATATTTTAAACCTTTAACATGTAATACGTCAGTGATTGTTAATGATCCTAATTTGACGTTGCCAGATCCCAAAGAGGGATTTAATTCTCCTCCAGCAAATCTGATGTCTGGTCCAGTGTTGCAAGCTTTGTAGTTGACGATTTGCTTTGTCTCTGTCATGTGCTTTCGCATCCACTATAAAATAGCCATTGAGCCTTAGTCAAGGCGTTACGCACAAACAGAAGCAGAGTTAGGTTCTTGCCTCAGAGATAGAACCACTTAGACTAAACATTCTTCCAGTAGGAATCCACATTTTAGTGAATTTCTTGGGAGTTTGTTTTTGTCTAACTTGATCATAAGGAGATGCAATAAAATCAGTAATTTTGATCTCAATCTTTCTTCTTGGGGTGTTTCTAGGTGTTCCCCTTGGTGCTTCTCGACCACAGGTTTACGGGTTGCTTTTTGACAAACTTGGCCTTTCGGCGTGTTCCTTCTAGCTCGCATTCATTTTTCAGTGGCTTGAGATTTCTTCCACTTCGCCTACATCGTGCAATATCAGCCTTGCGCCATTGTTCTGTCCTTCCTTATATTGTTGCGAAGGACCTTTCCAATATACGATAGCCAATGCCATTTCGAACACCTTTGGCTTTCTGAATGCGCTCTTCAGAAGCCTTACTAGTTTCTGCACCATCTTTATTTTCATAAAATGGTACAGTAGAGAATTTGCCTATTCCAACAATTCTTCCCTTCCTAGTAATGCAGCAATGTGGATGGTTTCATATCTGAGGGTTGTGTTTCTTTTCAGAAACCTTATCCACATGTTTCTTGTGAACTTGTTGTTCTTTCAAAGGCTGGGTTGCAACTCCTTTTCCTTTGTCAACTACCCTAGCTTTCTGACCAATGCTATAGGTGGTTGAAGAATCATTTTGTTGACTTTTTACAAAGGTCAACCTTTCATCACTCTTCTTCATAGGAGATGAATTACTTGATTGTTCATCACGTCCAAGTCCACCTTTCTCAGAGGGATCATTCAGATAGGATTGAACCTCAGTGAGAGTGTCACTAGCCTTTGCATAAGATTGGAAGGATAGCTCTTTCTTTCTGAGTTCTTCATTCTCAGAAAGCAGCTTCATCATTTTCTTATTAAGTTCATCCAAGGCTAGTTTGTGAGAATTTTCATTCTCAGATATCTGTGCTTTCAGAAAGGCTATTTCAGCGTTCTTGTTCTCAGATACTCTGGTTAGCTCAGAAACCTCTTTTTCAAGAGTTTCTTTACTTTCCTCTAGAATTTTGGTTTTGGATTTTGCTTCTAGAAATTCTTTCTCATAACGATCCAATTCACTCTTGACCAACTCCAGATCCTCAATTCCATCATCACTCTCATAGTACAGAAATTGTGAATTGTTAGTTACCTCATCAGCCATAAGACATATTTCAATGTTGGAGATGTCTGGACCAGCAATCTCAAAGAACTCCACATTTCATTCTTCTTAAGGCCGAAGTCGATTACATCGTGGGTGATTCCACACAATTCTGGTGATGGTAGGTTTGAGTCATCTGAATCTCCATCTTCAGAATCTGTCTCAATGTCTAGAGCATCAAGTTGAATTTGAATCTTCTTCCTTTCTTCAGTCAGTAAGGCCCTTTGATTTCTCTTGAAATTTCTTCTGTCCTTATTGTCACCTGTCTTGATCTTGTTTAAAGTAGGACAATCTCTCTTGAAGTGACCAGGCTTTTGACAATAGAAGCAGATATCATTTCCTATTTCTGCAGCTTCAGTACTAACACCTTTGTGAATGGGGGTGTTCAGAGAGTTGTTCATTTGTATGTTCTTGTACTGATGATAGTTTGGGACAAGATGCTTTTTCAGCTTTTCTTTAGCTTTTCTTCTCTCAATCTCTTGACTCACAAATTTCTTCATGTGTCTTACTGCAAGAGCATTTTCTTCAGATGCATCTTTGGTATCCTTCTTTTAAGAAGTACCTTGAGAAACTAGAGCAACACTTTGCAACTTTTCAGCTGTTTGTTCTCTCTGAGTTGTCTCATAGTCTACAGTAGCAAGATGAGAGAAGAGCTCTACTGGAGTGATATTTGGCATCCCTTGGTTGAAATAAAAGAACTTAGTGTGCTCCCAGTTGTGATTGAGACTTCTGACAATAGTCTTAATCTTTTCTGGCTGGGAGTATTTGTTGCTTTCACCAAGTGCAGCCATATCACTCATAAGAGTAGTAAACCTGAAATCAAGTTCTTCCAGAGTTTCAGTGGGACCTTGTTTGAAGTTTTGGAACTTCAATTTAAGAACTTCAAACTTGTTTTCCTTGGTTTTCTCAGTTCCGGCACAGATTTCTTCAATCAATTGCCAGGTAACTTTCGATGTTTTAGCACCCCCACAGTTTACACTGTATGTGCTCAGGTGTCGATCTGATGATGATATTACGAGCTTGACCATCCAATCTGTGTCTCTTGGCATCTTCAGATGTCCAGAGCTCTCTTGGCTTGTCTTCAGACACAATGCTTCCACGAGCAACACGACCACTATCACTAGCAGCCGCATCCTCGCTTCCATCTTCCTTGTCTGAGGCTTTTCTTCCATCAGACACCTCAGTAACTTGTTTGAGTTGTCTGATTTTGATAGGCCCTTCATTGATGACATAGATCATCTCGTCACTAATGGGCTCCAGATGGAGCATCATGTTGTTTTTCCATTTCTCGTAGTTTTCTGGCTTCAGAACGGGTGCATCACTCAGAGACATACCTGCACACTTAACACAGAAATTATATAGTCCTCAGAAAAGGACAAAGTTCCTTCACCTATCTGGGGATCTAAGTTCAGTGCAGAAGTCTTGTGAACCTCCCACTCTGATACCACTTGTTGGTCCAGATAACGGAAAAGTAAAAGACTAGGGGGGGGGGGGTGAATAGTCTTTTAAAACTTTTTTTCGATAAACACTGTTTCTCAGAAACCTGGGGGTTTCTGATACTTAAATTCAGAGCGCGGAAGACTTTAAGATAGGTAAGTGCAGAAACAATAAGTATGTGTGTGTGCTTTGCTGAAATGTAAATATAGAAAGGTAAATGACACAGCAAGTATAGTTGTATCTGGAGGTGGCGTAATCCTCCAACTAATCCACTTCGGTCTTTCTGAGACCTATAATTCACTAGAACAGATAATTGAGTTCACCTTACAATAATCCTATTCTAAGATTCCTAAACAAATGGTTCCCAACCAAATGTTCCACCTGAGTTATTCCCCAGCTCCTAGGGCTAAGTACTTCCTCTACTTAGATAACCTTGGAGTTATTCCTTGATTTTCCAAATCAAGTACTTCCTCTACTCCACGCCTTGATGGTGTTGGTTATAAGGCTTGTCAGAGAGGCTTCTCGTATAACTTTTCAGTTATGTTTTCAGAGAGCCTAATAGAACAAGACTACATAATACACTTGTTCAGTGGATGGCAGTCTGCTCTTTACTGGCCCAAGTAATTGATGGCCGTTCTGGAGAATGAGCTTCATAAAGGGTATATGATAGTTCAACTCTTTTACGAATAACAATCTCTTGTTAAGGTTCAGGACAACTTAGAACTACTAGTGATTCTTCGAGCAACAGAAAGCTTTCAGAAAGGGTAGTAGAGTGCTTGAGAGAATACTTTGCTTGATAGAGCGTTCTAAGGTGTGTATTTCTCAGCATCTAAGTGTGTGATATATATAGATGGATTTGAGAGTTGTTGGAATGATATCCGTTAGACACAATTCAAATTAAGTCCATACTTATCTTGAAATGAGTACTCATAAGTCCTTGTCTTATGTCTCAGAGAGAACTGTGCTTCAGCGGCTTTTCTGCCGATGGAATTAATGCACTTGTACTATTTCTTGTCCTGTAGTCTTCAACGGATACATGAGCCATTCTGATGGCTTGCATGCTCCATACTCATGATGTCATGTGTCCAGAATCATATTTCAAAAGTAAGTAAATACACTTAAGAAAGGATTAAGGACATAGTCTTTCTGAGTTAGACTAATCCTTCATATCTTCATAAATCTTGTGCAATCTTTAGTCTTCTAATCTTCAGAAAAGCTCCATTGCTAGGATTGATCTTCATGGTCTTCTGGAAATAAAAATTACACTCATAGATTTACTAGACTAATCATACTCAGTGATTTTCTCTTTTACAATGTTCAAGTGAACCAAGAGTACTTAATCACCTTTCTGGCTAAGATAAGAATATGTGATGAGTGATCAAAATACTAACATATATTCCTAACAAAAACTTACCCCGGGTTGCCTCCCGGGAAGCGCCTTTTATTATAGTCGTTGGCTCGACTTTTTGGGAATGTTGCTATCCATTATCAAACGGAAACAATCCCTTGCATCCTTTCCGGTATCCTCCGCATTTTGTGAGCCATCCTTAGCTCCTCTCCTCAGGTTCTCTAAAGTTCCATGATTCCCTGCAAACAAAAATTAAACAAATTAGAAAATTCAAAAGCTAAAAAATAACTATGCGAATCAGAGGGAAAATAAAAACGACAAAGAGGGTCGAAACTCCCTGGGCAGTCCAATGTGTATGATGGGACTATGACGTGCGAATCATAGGTTTCTTCTTGTACCGTAGGGGCAGATTCAGGAGTCAACTCAGGTAAGCAAGTAGAATGTGTTTCTTCTTGTACCGTTAGGGTAGCTTCTGAAGTCAGCTTAGCAGGTAAGGGAGTAGAATGGGTTTCTTCTTCTACAGTAGGGGAAGATTCAGAATTCAGCTTAGCAGGATGGTTTATCTTCTCACGCTGGATGTCCTTAGTCAGCAACATCGACAAACTCAAAGAATTGGCTAACTTAAAGAATTGTTTGAGTTTAAACTCATCTATGGGTTGTCTCGCGGCTTCTTCTAATATTGTTTTGATCATCCTTCGTCAATCCAAAATAGAAACATCCTATCACATCCCTACTGCTCAACCTTTTTCAAGCTCTCTAAACCGATACCACGCATCGTAGAATCTTTCTCCAGGAAGCTGACGGAAACTATGAAGGAGTCCCCTCTGTTTCTGGCGGATAGAGTAGATGTCCATCAGATACGGTTTCTTGGTTGCATAAGTCCCTACACACACGAAGACAAGAAACCACGATTAGTTCCGACAAAACAAAAACTAACGAGACAAAAGAAAACTATAAACAAAACGAGTAAAAATTTGCAATCAAGCGCTACAGTAGGAATTGACTCCCCGGCAACGGCGCCAAATTTGATATGCTCAAATTACTACTTAGGAAAACAAGTAGGAAGCAGTCGTTGTAAACAGACTATGCTAACCACGAGATCATTCGCTAAGGAATCAATTAGGCTACCACACGGATTGAAAGTAAACAATTACTTGTAGAAACAGTTTGATTTGTTTGAATTTGAGTACTTCTAATAACTAGAAAACAGAAAATGCAATGTAGTTGACTTGAATGAGATAGAAAGAACACAGTAGTTACGATCAAGCAATGCTAATTCACTCTAGGGATACGTTCATACTGTCACACGGTCGGTGTACAGAAAACTATCAATTCACCTTTTACCAAACGAGTTTGAAGATATTTGAACTAGAGTAATCGTGGGTTGTAAATCCACAATCCTTAACCAAAAGTTTTAGAGAATCTTTGAACGAGAGTAATAAATTAAAGGGTTTTTACGAAGATCTGTGAACGAGTCTAACCTATATGAACGATTTCAAATCCTAGAAGCGAATATGCAAAGCTATCACGCAACTACCATGTTCGGAATGATTTAGCTACTCATAATCGAAGCAAGGAGGAAAGAATACAAGATATTGCTCATGATTAACACAAACAGAATGATAATCACATGCAAGCTCAAGCAATTCGAAAAACAGAATAAGAACGAATTGACTAAGATAAAACAATAGAGATTTACCACAGTAATCAGGGATTCGATATCAATCCTTTGATGAATAATCAAAATCAAGCTCCAAATTGTTATCAATCAATGTCAAAACCTAGTTCTAGGTGCTTCTTCTATGTAAAAATCGAGTATAAGAAGTTCTGGCAAAGGAAGACCTAATTCTAACCTAAAAAGGAGTTTTTCTGCTGAATCTGTGAAGTTATCGCAAATCTCGCCGCAGCGAGACACTGCTTAGGCTCCCAAATTGCTCTCGCAAAATCTCGCCGCTGCGAGAATATCATTCTCCGCGGTGATTTTAAAACCTCTTTAACTTTTTCCACAGACAGAATTTGCCGATTCTTGCAAAACCAAAATTGTAGCCCTTTGAATTATCATTCCGTGGACACCGCGATCAGGTCAATCGGACATCATATGAGAGAGTTATGGCTAAAATGGCTAGACTACTCCGTAAAACTTCACTTTTGCAAGCTTCGCTAAAACGATTGTCAATTCATCGTCCGAACTCCGAATCCACTTCCGTTTTCGCCCAGTTACTCTAAATTCAAAGATCTAGAACCAAAGTTTTCACTCCGATTTTCACCTTCGGGACACAAAAATCCTTCAAAACACAAACAAAGCACCAAAGCATAAAAACGCACAAAGACACTATAAAACCATAAATAAAGACTAACAAAGACCGCTAAAAAGGATCCAATGAGACTCTAAATTATCGTCTCATCAATGATACATGTCATCAAGAATGGCCCTATAGTCATTTGACAGCTCAAACAAGTCATAGGAGTTTCAGATGGAAGAGACAAAACACCAGCCGACAAGGCTAATGAAAGCAGTGGCTCCTCCACACCAGAAACTGGGAGAGTCACCGGTCGAATAGAATATGAAGATAAGCCCAGAGAGCTCTGGACATCAGAAGATGCCAAGAGACATAGGCTGGATGGCTAAGCTCGTAACATCATCATACATTCTACTCCAGAGCACATACAGTGTAAACTGTGGGGTGCAAAAACAGCTAAAGTTGCCTGGCAATTGATTGAAGAAATCTGTGCCGGCACTGAGAAAACAAAAGAAAACAACTTCGAAGTTTTGAAACTCAAATTCCAAAACTTCAAACAAGGTCCTGCAGAGACACTTGAGGAACTTGACTTTAGGTTCACAACACTAATGAGTGAAATGGCTGCACTTGGTGAAAGTGATAGATACACTAATTCTGAAAAGGTCAAGACTATTGTGAGAAGCCTAAACCAAAACTGGGAACATACTCAGTACTTCTACTTCAACCAACGAATGCCTAACATCACTCCAGTGGAACTCTTCTCACATTTGGCAACTGTCAACTATGAGACAACTGAGAGAGGACATGCTGCTACTGAAAAGTCGCATAACGTTGCTCTCTTAACTCAAGGTACTTCTGAAAAGAAGGAAACCAAGGAAATAACTGAAGAAATTGCTCTTGTTGTAAAACACATGAAAAGATTTGTGAGTCAAGAGATTGAAAGGAGAAAATCTAAAGAGAAGCTGAAAAAGCATCTAGGATCAAACTACCATCAGTACAAAAACATACAAAACAGTTCGTTGAACAAGCCTGCTCAACAATCATGAAATCGATGTTGCGAAATTGAAATGATATCTTCTTCTGCCGTAAACCTGGTCACTTCAAAAGAGATTGTCCTATGTTCAACAAGATAAAGACAGGTGACAGAAAGGAGAGAAGAAACTTCAAGAGAAGTCAGAGAGCTTTGCTCACTGAAGAATGGAAAAAGATTCAAATTCAATTGGATGCTCTTGACATTGAGTCAGAATATGAAGATGAAGATTCAGATGACTCCAAGCTACCTGCACTAGAGTTATGTGGCATAACTCACGATTTGGTTGACTTTGGTCAAAAGAAGAAAGAAATGTGTGGAGTTGCTGAGGAGGTCTTTCTAGATTTCTCCAATATCAAACCATGTTTAATGGCTGATGAGGTAACAAACATTTCTCAGTTCTTAAATTATGAAAGTGATGAGGAAGGTATAAAAGATCTAGAACATCTCAAAAAGGATCTTGACCTTTATGAAAGAGAATTCTTGGTAGTCCAATCAAGAACTAAGTTTCTGGAAGAAGAAAAGAAATGTCTTGAAAAGAAGATTTCAGAGCTGACAAAGATATCTGAAACAAAGGATGCTGAAAATGCATTTCTAAAGGCTTAGATATCTGAGACAGAGAAATCACACAAAAAGGCTTTGAACGTGCTTCAAAGGAAATATGAAGATATTCTTTCTAAAAATCAGGAACTCAAAAAGAAAGAACTATCTTTTCAATCCTATGCCAAAGCCACTGATATTGTTACTTAAGTACAATCTTATCTAAGAGATCCTTCAGAAAGGGAGGACTTGGGCTTGACACACAAACCTCTAACTCTACTCCTCTGAAAAATGGCAATGATAGAGTGACGTTTGTAAGAAGTCAAAAAGATGGCTCCCAAACAACCTATAGCATTGGTAAAAAAGCTAAGGCTGTTAACAAAGGCAAGGAAGTTGCGACCCAACCTTTGAGGGAGAAACAAGTCTCCAAAAAGAATGTGGAAAAGGTTTCTGAGAAGAAACAACACACTGGAAAGTGCAACCATCCACATTGCTATGTCTCTCGAAAAGGAAAAATTGCAGGAGCTGGCAACTTTCCTAACCTATCATTTTTCGGAAGAAACAATGATCTAGAGACTAGTAAAGTCACGAGAATGCACCTCGGATAGCTAGAATTGTTCAAATGGCATCGTCGTAGAGCCATCGGGAAACAACTTGCTCTCGAACATAAGCAAGAGCAAGAACGATGGATGAAAGCTAGGATTGCTAAAAGTAATCATTAGAAGTGGAAGAACGAACAAACCACTGAAAATCCGAATGCCAGGGCTAGAAGAAATCTGGCAAGGAAGACTAAGTTTGCTGACAAGCAGACTCAACAACCTGATAAGTATCTGAAAGCACCACAAGGAGCACCTAGGAACACACCACGAAGGAAAATTGTTTTAGATAGCAATGATACTTGTCATTTACAGAAAATTCCTCCTTATGTTCCAAGTAGACAAAAGCATGTTCCTCAGAATTACGTACTAAAATGGATTTCTACTGGAAGATTGTTTAGTCTAAATGGTCCATTATTGAAATAAGAACCTAACTCCTATTTCATGTTTTGTGCAGAACACTGCAAAGAAGAAACCAACTTGGATTAAATCCTACGTTAGGATGTGGGAAGCACATGACAGGAGATAAAGCAAATCTGGTCAACTACAAAGTTTGCAACACTGGACCAGATATCAGATTTACTGGAGGAGAATTAAATCCTACGTTAGGATTTGGACATCTGAAATTGGGAGCTCTTACGCTTTCAGCTGTTTTCCATGTAGAGGGATTGAAATATAATCTCTTAAGCATAAGCCAGTTTGCAGATAAAGGTTATTATCTGAAGATAAAATCAAATCTCTGCAAACTAATTGACAATGAGTCAAAGCTGACAGTCTTGGTTGCTAGGTGGAAAGGAAGTCTCTATGTTGCTGACTGGGCATTTGCCACAACTGAAGAATGTCTCATGGTGAGTCAATCTGGCCACACGGAAGAAAATTGGCTATGGTATAAAAGAATGAGTCACTTGAACTTCAAAACTCTGAACAAGCTAGCCAAGAAAGAGTTGGTGGTTGGATTACCCAAAATGTCCTATAGGAAAGATGGTGTATGCTCAGCTTGCTAAATGGGGAAACAATCCAAAACATCTTTCAAGTCTAAAACTAGACACTCCAGTGAAAGGCCACAACAAATGTTACATATGGATCTTTTTGAATCCTTTGTAACTAGCTATGCAGGAAAGAAGTATGGTCTGGTTGTTGTTGATGATTACTCAAGATTTACTTGGGTTCTATTTCTCAAACAGAAATCTGATGCAAGGGTTGAAATACCCAACTTGCTGAATAAGCTTAAAGTCATGAAAAATGACAAGGTATCTGTAATCAGAACAGACCATGGTACTGAATTTGTGAACTAGTACATAAAAGAGTTTTGTACCCACAAAGGTATACAACATCAACTATCTTCAGTAAGGACACCACAACAAAAAGGTGTTGCTGAAAGGAAGAATAGGACCCTAAAAGAAGCAGCAAGAACAATGCTTGGTGACACTGAAATAAGTGAAATCTATTGGGTTGAAGCTGTTAACACAGCTTACTACACTCAAAATAGATGTTTGATCAACAAACACCATGACAAAACTCCTTATGAGCTTTTGATTGGTAGACCCCCTAGTATCAAACATCTAAGGGTGTTTGGTTGTAGTTGTTTTGTTCGTAACAATGGAAAAGAATACTTGAGAACATTTCAACCAAAAGTAGATGAAAGAGTATTTCTTGGTTATTCTCTAAATAGCAAAGCCTACAGAATCTACAACAAAAGAACACAAAAGACTGAAGAATCTATTCATGTAGTTTTCTATAAAGGGAACAAGAAAGTACACTTGAATGAAGAACTCTCAGAAGGAAACCATTCTGTCATTCACTTAGAGGATGACTCTGACGATGAAAAGCAACCATTGCTTAGTAACAACAAGATGACTCTAAGACATGATAAAGAATTTCCTATGAAAATTGCATAAATGAAACAGGTTACTGAGAACCTTCATCATGAAGAGGTTTCTGAGAGTGAGATTGCTGAAAATCCAATCCCAGATATCTCTAACACTGAAAAAGTGTCAGATATCTATGGCACTTCCCGTGTGCCAGATGATGAGTCGCTATTTTAACGACTCATTTAGTGTCTTTTTTCATATTTTGTTGCGTCTTTTAGCCTTTATTTTAGTGTTTTTTGTTCCGTGTCACGTTTGTGTTTCTTGTGTGTTTTTATGCATTTTTAGGTGTTTTAGCGTCATTGGCAAGGAAATGGCGGACCAAAGTGCAAAGAAGACTTCAAAACCTTCTAGAAG
The DNA here is from genome assembly GCA_026545765.1 of Plantago major. Classification (NCBI taxonomy): domain Eukaryota; kingdom Viridiplantae; phylum Streptophyta; class Magnoliopsida; order Lamiales; family Plantaginaceae; genus Plantago; species Plantago major. The sequence goes on along the minus strand of CM048844.1, from coordinate 62,554,624 downwards.
CACCACAAGGCCAAGTTAGTGGGCCACTACTCCAAGAGTGGTGACATGGAGGTTGGAAAAGGGAGAGAAAAGTGGAGAAAATGGGAAAAATGGATGAGTTACCGGACACAAGGCTCACCGCGGTGAGCCCCACATCTAAACGGGCTCACCGCGGTCCAGACTATCAGGATGGGGGACAGAAAGGCCAGACTGCAGTGAGGAGGATTCCCCAAAGTACCTCACCGTGGTGACACCTGTCCTGACAGATTTAACCCACGTTTTTCAGGTAGTTTTTCCCATGATTTCGAATTTTTCTTCCTAGTTCTATAAATAGGACCCCTTGAGTCAGTCTTTAACATATCTTTACATTCTCTGACTTTCCTACTTTCAATTCCAAGCATTGTAAACACTTAGAGATTTCAATCTCTCTTTTAATTCGAAGAAGCATTATTGATCTTTCTGGCGATCACAGAGACTAATAGGCGCCCAGGTAATCAATAGTACTAGTTAGGTGGATGCAGTAATAACTTGTATTGTGACATATTGTTACCTAGTCATTGAACGCTTGCTTGTATCGTTGTGAACTTGCATCAGTCTTTACCTCTAATTAGTATATATCCGGATGAGGGCATAGCTAGTGACAAGCTTTTTGCCATAACTCATACGTACTTATAATCTATATCTGGTTCGATTTTGCAATTGCAAAGTTGTTGCATTCGCGGGTAGTGTACCATTAGCTATATCGCGTCAGCACTTTCGAAAGATCGCTTGCTTTATTTTAAGTGTAGAAATTGCATGATCTAGGTATTACCTTGTCTTGTAATTGTAATTTGTTGTAGGTTTTGAAGTATCAACCTTACCCACACTATCTGTTTACAACTCACACCTTGAGGCTACACCTTAGAACTAGCTTAATCAATTCCTCGAGAGAATGACCCTGTGGTTCAAGCCTTGTTGTACTATGACAACAGCTTTACTACTTGTGTTATTTTACAAGTATTAATTTTGAGCGCATCAAAATTTGGCGCGGCTGCCGGGGAATTGATTCCTACGTTCTTCAATAAGTAGGATCAGTGTGTAGTTGTGTATTTTTATTTTTATCTTATTCGAAAACCAAAGAAAAATCTGAAAATTTCAAAAAAATCAAAAAGAAATTATCTTGTGGATTATTTTTTTTGGTACTAACAGAAACTAACAATACATTTAGTTTTGTTGGTATAGAGAAATTTTTTCTTCAGGTTTATTTATGGCAAGGGTATGGCTACTTACGTAGAATATTTCATACCTCAGCTGGTGGTAAGAAAACCACCAATATTCCTTGAGCCTGAGGTTAGGGAATACGATCTGGACGATGATTGGGGGTGTTCACTTCCATACTTCTGGGGAAGCCGATGGAAGATGCTTTTGGGTTTATTCGTCCCTTCAAACAATTTGTGACGGAGTTACCACCTAGTGGATTGAGTGAGGACCAACTGAAGAGGAGGTTATTTCCTTTTGTCGTTAGATCCCAAGCCAGAGAATGGATGCATTTGCTAGAGCTAGAGTCATTGAGGAGATGGGAGGAAGTGCTTAGAGTATTCTATGACGAATACTCCCCGTACTCTTTGATGGAGAGCTTGGAGGATCGCGTAACAAATTTCGAACAAAACAAAGAAGAGAAGTTCGACAAAGAAAGCGTGAATACTCCGAATTTAGAAATCACTCCCATCCCACTGGTGTCTTTAGTGAGCGTTTCCACGCCATCAGAGACGACAAAGAGCCAAGTGCCCCATCACCCCGACATCGTACATATGTCATTACACAAGGGGATTTTTGTTGATACTTTTTGCCCTTTTTCTTTGTTTCCTGTTTATGGATGTGCTTATATTTAAACAGATTAACTCTCGACATACTCGTTTGCAGGATTACATGAGTATTGTGGGATCAACACACAATGGAGCAGAAGATATTCACTGGAAGCTCCAAGTAGGCTCGACGCTTGCTCAAAATCCTTTCCCGTATGAAAACGGATAACGGTAATGTACAGCAGTCGAGCCAACGACTATAAAACGAAGTGCTTCCTTGGAGGCAACCCGGGGGTTCAGAATGAAGAACGGAAGAGTCGACGCTAACGACTATAACCGAAGCACGACTTATTGCTTTGCATATAGATATAGGTGCATATTGCATTTAGGATAGATTTTATTTATTAATTTTTTATTATAAATTTTTTTTTGCGAAAGAACAGATCTCACCGTGGTGAGCCAGGGAAAAAGGCGGCTCATCGCGGTATGCAGAAGGCAGAAAGTTTGCCTCTCTGCTGGACCGCGGTGAGGGGCACCCTAGCCCCTGCCTCACCGCGGTGAGGCCTGACGATTAAAGAGAAGGAGGGCTTCTCCCTCCTTCACCTTTTTCACTCTCCTTACCCGTTTTCCCCCAATTTTTGAGATTTTCACCAATTCTCCACCATTTAACTTGGGTAATAAACCGTTCCGAAGGTAGTGAGTTTCTCCACTACTTGGAGACTTTAATCCGTGTTTATATCCATTAATTCTTCCGGAATCGAGGTACTTCTTTCTACTATCTTTATTTTGCAAACTTGGATTTCTATACTTGATTGATTGTTATTGAGTATGTGGCTGTGCTTATGAGGTATGAAATTGTCTATATAACTCATAATACAAGTTAGCTTAGTTAGATTGTCGGGAGATTTATGATGTTTTTGGTGGAAGGGTATTATTGTGCTAGCTTGTTCATCTTAGAATCTGTATTTGTGCTGCATATTTGATGATATGATTGAGCTTGCTACTGTTTTAATTGGGAAAATCCCTTGTAGTAACAAATGTTTGAACTATGGTAAGCACGATTATGTTGTAGGATAAGTCATTGTTTTTACTACTTGCAAGAATTAGTTTGGGGAAGACATTGTTGTGGCCACATTTGAATGCACTATGGTTTGCATGTAACTATGTGTTAGGATTAGTCATCCGTGTAGCTACATTTTGATATGGGTGTAGCGCTGACATTTTCTATCCAGGTACCATGGCACCCAAAACAAAGAGTGTGTCCAAAAAGCAGAAGGGAGCCCCAGTTCGAACACATTATGGAGAGGCAAAGTGTGATATCCTCCGATTTTTCAGAGTTAGGGGGTGCTACCAAGGACATGCCGCAGATATTAGGAGCATACATGGAGTATCAGAGCGGTTTGGTATGCACTTGGATTAGTGGGACTCATGCTATTCGAGTCTCAAACAGCACATGTCTGCAGCGGACACGCAGGCAACTGAGCGCCTAGCGTATATGGAGCAAATGCGCACAGTTCAGACGAATGACCGACAGCAACAAAGAGGAGGCTCATCTTCCGGACCCCATGGTCCGCCTTCCTATTAGTGATCATGCCGACCGAGGCATACTACGGGCGTTAACTCTATAACTCCCTCTTTTTATTTATTCCCTAGGCTAGGGACTAGCTATCGAATAGGTTTGGGTAGGGAAGTTGTACTCATATGCTTACATGCCTCGAATTATTGCTGCCTTGTAAATATGTATATATGTGTTTTTCTTTTCTTTTTCATTTTTGCGATTATGTGGGGTGGTATGTTAACCACTTTTATGTGATTGCAGTTGAGTCGAGTCTTTTGGCCTAATTTTTGGCCTATTTCAAATTTTTTTGGTTCGAGTCTTGAGTTCTTTTGACAAGTCTCATTATCTATTGCCTTAGTTAAGCCTTTTTACTGATATGATCTTAGATGGCCTCTGGCTGAGTGCTAAGGAATTTTCGAAAATCACTCTAGTTCGTTTCACTTGTAAACAAAAAGTCTTCTTGTTTTATTAGTCAAAAAGCCGGTGAGAAGCCTTAAAGCCGATGAAAAAATCTTGTACCGGCAAATGTGTGATTCTAGTAGGATGAGCAAGGTTTTATAACTTGCGCCACTTCATATACATGTGCACTCTTTTTTAAAAACGAGTATGACGAACGGCATTTTTGACTTGGTGTCTCGATTCTCGAGCCTGTTCCAAGGAACAGGTTTGGGGAGGAGGACTGTTGTCAAGTTCATACTCAGGCTCACTACTTTCTATATTTGAGCTATGGTCGATTTCAAAATGGTTTTGTATTGCTATGCCGCCGTTCTAAAAAAAATAGAAAAATTCTCGAAGTGTTTCTCCAGGATCACTTGTGATCGTCTAAGATCGTGTTGGGCATTTCCAAATACTACCTATAAACCAAAGCGGGGTTGATTGTGCGTATGCTGTGAGGGTTGATTGTTTTGTTTCCAAAATACATGCCAAATACTACCTATAAACCAGCGTGTGGGCGGTGCTCGTTTGTTGTGAGTGTTGATGGGGTGTATACCAAACCGACAGGTACAAAAGTACAAATCTTAGGCAACCTATTGGGATACACTTGCAACATTGAGATAGAAAAAAAAATGAAAAAATAGAAAATTTGTGCAAAAAGAGCAAAGCACAAGAAAAAAAAGAGAAAGAAATAAACGTGCAAAAAGAGCAAAGCTCGAGAACGGCAGCTTATTTTATTTCCTTGTATTTGATTTCGACCCCTTTCCTAAAAGTTCTTTCTAACTCGTTTGAATTGAGTGCAAAAGCATGTAATATTAGTGGCAGCATGTGACGTTTGTTGTCACCTTCCTAAGTTAAGTCTTGAGCGAATAACCTTATTTACTGGACACTTCCAGATGAGAGACTTGAGAGTTGCACTATTATCTTTCTTTGTGAGGGACTACTAGGATAGGATTGTGTTTTATTTTCGTGTGAAACGGAAGATTGTGATCTTTGCAAAGCTACTTCTCAAAGTTAGAGGGCATAGAAGTTTACATCAGTATAAGGGCTTATCTCTGGCAATACTTGTCCCGGTAGCTTGTCGATTGAACTCTTCTGTTGTTTGTCGTGTCTATGTGTTTTTTTTTCTTTTTCTAGGTTTTAGAGTTGTTTGCTCGAGGACGACAAATATTCGGTTTGGGGAGTTTATGAGACGATATTTTAACGACTCATTTAGTGCCTTTTTCCGTATTTTGTTGCTTCTTTTAGCCTTTATTTTAGTATTTTTTATTCCGTATCACGTTTGGGTTTTTTGTGTGTTTTTGTGCATTTTTATGTGTTTTAGCGTCATTGGCAAGGAAATGTAGGACCAAAGTGCAAAGAAGACTTCAAAACCATCTAGAAGCACCACAAGGCCAAGTTAGTGGGCCACTACTCCAAGATAGGTGACATGGAGGTTGGAAAAGGGAGAGAAAAGTGGAGAAAATGGGAAAAATGGGGGAGTTCCCGGACACAAGGCTCAACGCTGTGAGCCCCACATCCAAACGGGCTCACCGCGGTCCAGACTTTCAACTGTTCTGACAGATTCAACCCACATGATAAAAAGGCCTGACCACGGTGAGGAGGATTCCCCAAAGTACCTCACCACGGTGACACCTGTTCTGACAGATTCAACCCACGGTTTTCTGGCAGTTTTTCCCATGATTTCGAATTTCTTCTTCCTAGGTCTATAAATAGGACCCCTTGTATCAGTCTTTAACATATCTTTACATTCTCCTACTTTCATACTTTCAATTCCAAGCATTGCAAACACTTAGAGATTTCAATCTCTCTTTTAATTCGAAGAAGCATTATTGATCAATCTGACGATCACAGAGACCAATAGGCGCCCAGGTAATCAATAGTACTAGTTAGGTGGATGCCGTAATAACTTGTATTGTGACATATTGTTATCTGGTCGTTGAACGAATGCTTGTATCATTGTGAACTTGCATCAGTCTTTACCTCTAATTAGTATATATCCAGATGACGGCATAGCTAGTGACAAGCTTTTTGCCATAACTCATACGTACTTATAATCTGTATTTGGTTCAATTTTGCAATGGCAAAGCTTTTGCATTCGCGGGCAGTGTACCATTAGCTATATCGCATCAACACTTTTGAAAGATCGCTTTCTTCGTTTTGATTGTAGAAAGTGCATGATCTAGGTATTACCTTGTCTTGTAATTGTAATTTCTTGTAGGGTTTGGAAGCATCAACCTTACCCACACTATCTGTTTACAACTCACACGTTGAGCCTACACCTTAGAACTAGCTTAATCAATTCCTCGAGAGAACGACCCTTTGGTTTAAGCCTTGTTGTACTACGACAACCGCTTTACTACTTGTGTTATTTTACAAGTATTAATTTTGAGCGCATCACCAGATATCTCAAATACTGAACGAGTATCTTGTCAAGATCATAATGATTCAAATTCAGATCAAAATGATATTGATCCTACTAGTTCACAATCCAATATAAAATGGATAAGACATCATCCTGCCAAGGATGTGATTGGTCCTTTAGAGCAAGGGGTTAGAACTAGGAGAGCAATTGCTGTAAATGCAGATTCTCTCTATGGATGTTTCATCTCAAACATTGAACGTAAAACTGTAGAAGGAGCATTGAAGGATCAAGACTGGATCTCTGCAATGCAAGAAGAGTTCGATCAATTTGAGAGAAACAAAGTCTGGAGACTGGTTCCATTTGTTGATAGAATATATGTAATTGGAACCACGTGGGTTTTCAAGAACAAAATGAATGAGTCTGGTGAAATAACCAGAAACAAAGCAAGGTTGGTTGCCCAGGGATTCACCCAGACTGAAGTACTAGATTTTGATGAGTCATATGCTCCAGTTGCAAGATTTGATGCAATTAGACTATTTCTAGCCTTTGCAGCTCATAATGACTTTAAAGTTTATCAAATGGATGTCAAAAGTGCATTCCTAAACGGTGAACTTGCTGAGGAAGTCTATGTTGAACAACCACCAGGCTTTGAAGTTTCCACAGAAAGTTGAATGGTCTATAAACTTGAGAAAGCTCTGTATGGACTGAAACAGGCTCCAAGAGCACGGTATGATACTTTAGCCAAATACTTGCTGGAAAGTGGCTTCAAGAAAGTAGATGTTGATAAAACACTCTTTACTTTGAACTATGAAGGGAAACTACTTTTAGTTCAAGTATATGTTGATGACATTATATTTGGATCTAAAGACAAGCAACTTTGTGAAGACTTTGCTGAGCTCATGAAAAGTAAATTTGAGATAAGCATGATGGGAGAATTGAACTATTTCCTAGGGTTGCAAGTCAAGCAACATAATGATGGAATATTCATTAGTCAAACAAAGTATGCAAAACATATGCTCAACAAGTTTAATCTAAAGCCTTCTGAAAAGAATGCTAAGATACCTATGAGCATTGGAACCAAAATGACCTATACTGAATCTGACAAGAGTGTTGAAGAACACAAGTATAGGAAATTAATTGGGTCTCTACTGTACCTCACTGCAAGTAGACCTGATATTCAATATGTAGTTGGAGTGTGTGCTAGATTTCAGACAAATCCAATGCAATCACACTACAACATTGCTATGAAAATATTAAGGTATGTAAAGGGTACTGTAGAAGTTGGGTTGTGGTATCCAAAAGACAGTGGATTGAGTTTAGTTGGCTACTCTGATGCTGACTATGCTGGATCATTGCTTGATAGAAAAAGCACTTCAGTAACTTGTCAATTTCTTGGTGCCAGATTAATATCATGGTTCAACAAGAAAAAAAACTCAATTGCCACATCTACCACAGATGCTGAATATATTGCTGTTGGGTGTTGTGCTTCACAGATATTGTGGATACAACAACAACTCAGAGACTATGAGATCAATGAAGAGAAAACTCTTATTTTCTGTGACAACACAAGTGCTATTGCCCTAACTTAGAATCCTAAGTTTCATGCAAGAACAAAGCACATTGATGTTAGACACCACTTCTTTAGAGATCATGTTGAAAAAGGAAATATAGAGATACTCAAGATTGGTACTGAAGACCAAATTGCAGATATCTTTACAAAGCCTTTGCAAGAAAGCAGGTTCTTAACCTTAAGACATAGTCTTGGGTTAATGGAGCTACCAAATGAACTGAAAAGTTCTAATCTTTGAGACAGGAACTCAGAAGGGAGAAAAGATATCCGGAATGGGTATCCATATATCTAAACGGATGGGCAAAAGTGTCTTCAAAATATTTCTGTACTCAGATATTTGTGAGATCACAAAGTGAGGGGGAACACAAAAGAGAAATGTGGTACAACTGTATTCAGTCAACTACATCTCTGATGGTTTGTATCTTTCCATTTATATGTTAAGTTACATACAGTCTCTGAACTTAATATATAAGTCCAAAAGACTGTACCTTAGTCACAGAAAAGAGATGTGATTCAGAAAGCTATTCGCCAAATTTCATTAATTAGGCACAATTACAACTATTGATGCTGATCATTGCTGAAGAAGCAATCGCAACCCTTGATGAAATGGGCGTTTGATCTTAACGGACGAGATTAATTGTCGATAAATTAGTGGACTGTGAAAACACAGACGTGACCCACTAGCATTTAATGCAAAACGATTTTTACCCACGCCTACCTGCATTTGCACAGATACATATGTACAAAATTAATTTGTATGTATATGTCTGCTGAGAGTACAATGCTATATATATATACATACAGGATTTTGGCAAAAGAATTCACTTTCGCCAAATCCAACATTTCATCTTGCACAAAAATAGAAATTTCTCTCTAAGTTTTTCTGCAAATCTCTCTGGAAATCTGCTGTATCTCCCTTAGTTTTTCTGAAAAGAAGAACTATTCTCCCTTGATAATCTCTTCTCTTGTTTTCAAAAACCTTCTACATCAAGAGACGGCTCCAAAATGTGTTGCTGCTAAGGATACCAGTGCTACTACTTCTACTGTTGCTGAAAAGCAAGCACCAGTGCTAGTAAGAGCAAACAGTCGTCTCTTAGGCGATTTTAATTCTGAGAATTGGACTTCAAACCACGAGATGATTTGGGGTGGTTTTATGATTGAGCAACACCTTTCTGCTGTAATCGTAGAACAAGCAGATAGGAGGACTATCCTTGGTATGCTTCAAAAGGCACAAATCAAGGGTTTTCTCTACGCTCTTCCTAGTGGATGTTCTTCACTGGATGTACTTGAGTTTTATAATAACTCTCGTGTTATCACTATCATTACTAATGGCATTGAAGAAATGTCCATTAAAACTAAAGTTCAAGGAAAAGAAATTTTCCTTAACTGCCAGAGATTCTGTGATATCTTTGGTCTCTGAAATCAAGGAATTGATTTTGAGATTAACACCAAGGATGAAACTCTCCTTGAAGGTGTTCAGACCCTGTACAGTGATGTTTGCAAAATGGACAAGCCAGATACTCCTCCTGAGTTCAAACTTGCTGATATCAGGACCAGACATCTGTACATTCATTGGGATGTCTTGGCTTGCCTCCTTCACAGATGCTTTTGATGGTCTACAAGGTGGAGCTGACCAAATAAGCTCGGAACGGTGGATGATGATGTTCCTAATGAAGGACGAACTAACTAGGTCGGAAAACCTCTTTAACTGGGGAAAGTATGCCTATATGAAGCTTGTGAAGCGAATCCAAGGCTTTGAGCCAAAGATTGTCAAAGGCCTTGCTGAACCTAAGAATGCAGTGAGTTATGGATTGAAGATATGCTTCTTGCTGGAGAAGCTTGAAGTACCACTCAGAGAACAGGCTAAAATAGCCACTAGCAACGTACTTTACCAATTTGAGTACACTATCATGATGAAAAAGGTTGCTAAAGAAAAAAGGAAAAGAAAATCTGATGACATATCTAAGGGGTCAGTTGCGACCAAAAAGCCCAGAACTTCACGAAAGAAGTCTGCTGGCAAATCAGAAGGCATACCCATTGTGGATGTCGACTCTCAGATATCTTGCGCCACTGCTGATGAACTCATCAATGCTACCAACGAAAGCCTTGTTGATGAATTCATTGGTAAAAATGAGAGTAGTGGCAGGTATCAAGCCCTATATGTAGAAACCGCAAGGATTATGGACCAATCAGTTCCTAATGCTGATGAGAGCTCTGATGATGATGATGTTTTAGTAATCTCTCAAGTCCTACAGAAATAAAAAAGGGCTAAGGTTGCTGAAAAAGCAACAAGTTCAAATGCTACTGTAAAAGCCAAAAGTGTAGAGGTATCTGAAGAAGAACCTAGACCACAGGTTGCTGAACAAGCACTTATTTCAAAGGTTGCTGAGAAAGCACCTATTACTAAGGTTGTTGGAGAAGCACTTAGTACAGAGGTTGCTGAGATAGCACCTAAGTCCAAGGAATCTGGACAAGACACACTCAAGCTGGTAGAAGAAGCTTTGAGTGGTGATATAGTGATGGAGGATTCTGAAATTGACTCCACACTATACAAACTGTCACAAAAGGATCAGGATGAGCCCCAGATTGATTCAACTTCCAGATCCAATTCACATGATTCGCCAAATGATAATGAAGCCATGGTGAATGAATTGCAGTTTGACATGCCAGCACTTCTGATTGCTGAAGAAAATCCTGCAAATGAGCTGGTTCCCCAAGTCAATCAGAGGGATCAAACTAAGACTCCTACTCAAAAAGATCAAACGGGGGAGGCAACTGTGTCCCACACTCAGGAAAGGTCTGAAGTACCTGAAACTTCAAACAAAGAAGTGGTCATTGAACAACAAGACCCTGACATGGGATCTTCACAAGGACCAGAGACCAATCAGCCTGATAATGTTTAGGTAGCTGAGTGGTCTAACTCTACACTTGTGATATTTTATGACTTCTATATCTTGTTACTTATATGCATTCTTTGTTACAGGCTATATTAGATACACAAGAACAGGAGGGAGCTGCAAAGCATACCTCTGAAAATGAGAATGAGGTTCCCACAACCTCAACACTTATCGAAACTAAGCCTGTTTTACAGGTAGACTTAGTTTCTGAGACAAGAAATTTATTCTCAACTTTGCTTCAAATATCATATTTATCTAATCTGGTGTTTGTCTTTAATAGGCTCCAACTGAAAAAGAAGAAGATAAGGCAGAAATGCCAGAAAAGGACCCAGGAACCGTCAGGGTCTCTGAAGAAAATGTTGCTGAGCTTTCAAGTGTGAAGGTATATAAAAATCAGCGATAAACATTCTTCATTTTGGGTTAATATGAATTCTTCTCTAATTACTCAATACTTTCTACTTACAGGCTCATTCAGAAGTAGAAGTGCAAGGCGAAAGAGTTGCGACCTCCCCTGCACCCATGGAAATTGATGAAGCCCCCAAGGGAACATCACCAGAAAGAACACCAGAAACTGAGAAGGTTTATGAGAAAAATGAATCTGAGCCTCCTATTGTGGAGTTAAGTGAAAAACTCAGAGATCATTGAAGCTTAGTTGCATAAATTCTTTCATGACAATTTCCTATGTATTGTGATAATTTTGATTCTCAGGTTCAAGCAGAAAGAAAGGTTGATGAGGACCAGACTCCCAAGTCTCCACCTCACAACAAGATATCTGAGGCACCCCCTGCCTCAGTAGTTCAAGTCTCTGAGCCTAATGTACCTATTCAGGTGACTCAGAAACCTAACTACACTAGTACTCAGATATCTACACAAGTTTTGAATCTAACTCAAAACTCTTTCTTTCAGGCGCAAACAAGTGTGCCAAAGGTTTCTGCACTCTCAACAGAAGACCTGCTTCCATTCTTCAAAGACCACACTCTCAAGAAACACCTCAAGTGTTTCAGAAAGTGGCAAAAGTTCAGAAGCTTAGATCTGACTGAACTAACAAAGGTGACTGATCACCAATTGAGAAGAGTTAGAGCTTTTGACTTGGAGAATTATGTCCATGCTATGTTCCCTACAGAGCAGTACTCTTTTGCTACTCTGATGCATAAGGACTTTATCAAAGAAGTTGCACACAAGCTCATAGAAGCTTTTGAGAAGGCTGATGATCGCACTGAATGGAGATGGCATTCAAGCCTCCATTGTCTAAGTCCCTACAGTGCATACCCTCTGAACAAGAGGAAGTAAATGGGCAATTGGTCACACTCCCTAAAGTGATCAATCTGGTTTCTAAAGATGAGGAGGAAACAGATGAGAATGATTTTGAAGAACCTCCTTCTGATCATCACAAGGATGATGATGCCAAAAAGGATGATGATGATGCCCCTGCACCAGGGACAGGAGGGATTGCACAAGGAAACAATGCCTCAGTTGCTGAAAAGCACAGTGAGAGGACTTCACACAATTCCCCTCTTCCATCTCCTCAGAAGTCTACACATCCCTCTCCCCTACAAAAAGACACTATTGAACAGGTAGTTGAGCACTCTGAGGATAACACTCAGAAGATATTACATGCACAAGCCAGAGTTGCTCAACTCAAACAATTGTTGGAGAAAGAATAACAGTTAAATCTTCAACTGGAAGAAAAGATAGCTGAATCTAAAGCAAAGCTCCAAACGATTGAAGATCTTACTGTCAAGGAAATGGAAGTTTATTCTGAGATGAAAGAACTACAGCTTGCTGTTCAGGCAATTGCAAAAGAATTAGATACTGAGCAAGTATCTGAAGACAACCATGATGCTAAGGCTGCATTATCAAAAGATGTACCATCCTCCTCCTCACTGAAAGGAAAGAATCCCCTTACATAAATGGTTGCTGGGATGGATAGGGTAGATGAAGATGTCAAAGAGGATGAAGATCTTTGGCATGGTGACTCCCAAGATGAAGAAGATAGAACCTTGCAAGACCACATAAATCAGCATCTGGTTGTTTCTCATTTGAAAAGAAAACTGATAGCTCCCATTAGCTTCAGTAAGATACCCAATACTCTGTTTGATGCTGAGTATATGGAAAGGTACAAGGTTCTTGCTGCACTCAGAAATGAGTTGAATGAGCAGAACAAAGAAGTCATTGAATTAGTCCCAGCCAACTTGAAGACATTTGCTGAATTGTTCACTTAGAGAACAACAAGCATGATATTGGCTCAGAAAGACATTGGAATGGTCAGGGATAATGACTTTGACATTGCTCAGAATGCCCCTAGTGAGGCAAACTTTGCTGCAGACAAGGCAAAGGCATTGCTTGGCCCACTTGTAGATCTCACCAATGAGGAAACTGGCATCCTCAAGAAAAATGAAGATCTAAAGTCTAAGCTGCAGAAGTTGATTGCTGCTATAACTATCTGTAAGGCAACTTTGAATCACTGCAAGAAGCCTATGTGATTTTGAGTCAGCCAACAATGACTAAGGGGGAAGGATCTCATAAAGGATAAGGAAGAGAAAATAGGAGGAAAGAAATACCTCTTAGGATATCTGAGCCCTCCTTTAGTCAACCTCAGAGAACAGCAACAGCATACCAGAGTTCTGAAACTGGTAGGATCACAAGATCCAAAACACAAAAACCTCTAAGGTGAACCAAGTCCCCAAGGAATTTGAAAGAGCCTTCTGAAGAAGAAGTAGAAGAAGGTCAAATAAAAGGCAATGAAGATAGCTGCAAATCACCCTTCCAGAACTTCAACTTTAATGATGATGAGGATGAATCTGATCATGATGAGAATCCTCTCCACAGGAGAAGGGTAGATGCACTGACACTATCTGAGCCTATTGCTGCAAACCCAATAGCAGTAAAAACACCCTCTGGAAATACCAAGTCTATCCAGGGTGGTTCTTCAAGCAAACCCCCAATAGAGAATGCTAAAACAAGAAGAAAGAAGAGAAGAGACACTCAATTTGGTAGGGCTGCACATGAAAAACCTGCCGATGCCCTGATTGAATATGTCAAGACTGACAACAGTCAATCCTCTTACAGATGCATTCACCAGAAAAATGGTCATTGGATTCTGGAACTAAAGCACTTGCTAGTAAATGAAAAATTCCTAGTTCCTATCTGTGAACAACTTATGGCATGGAGAAAAGACAAGCCAGTACTGATAAATCCAAAGCATGTCAAAGCATGGCTGGATTTTGAAGTCTCCAAAAGAACTGAAGCCATGGAAAAGGACCTCTCCTTTAAATGTCCTTATGGGAAACGAGATGATGTGCACAGAATTCCCAAGATGACTGGAACAGGCACAAGGCCAAGACTGGGTGTTGAAGCTTATGAGTCATTCTACATGACTAAGGAACAATATCTGGATGACATTGAATATCTGAAGATCATTTATGAGTATTTAAACCTCTCTGATCTCATAATTAAGCATGCCTGGGTATGGGGAAGGTATCTGTGGGTCTAGCACATTGCCCGAAAGAATCCCACCAAGACCTACAAAGAAGTATATAGATTTGCCAGAGACAGAGATGTTAGTCAGAACACTACTTTATGATTATGCTGATGACAACAAAAGGCTTGGAGTTAGGGAATTTGCCAATTGACTCATAGAGGTTGCTGAAGACATGAGGTTGCTGAGAACCTGAAGTGTTTTTGAAGACTTGAAGACTTGTCATTTAGAATGTTCACTTGGATCTTGGTTACTCCTGTTGTTCTATTTGATTAAGTTTTTTTTTGTGATTTTGCAGATTGTACTTTTCTGTTAAATCTTGTAAAAGTTATTTATGTTCTGTAATTGCTCTAAAGGTTAATTACAAGTGTTTTGATAAAACATGTTATTCAAAGGATATCTGAGAACACAAGTGTACTAAGTAAGGAACATGTCAAGTCTCAGAAAGCTTCACATATCCGTCGAGACAACAGGACAAATATAGTACAATGCATTTATTGCTCAGACAGAAATGTCTGCAGAAAAGTAGAAGTCTCTGAAGAAGAAGAAGACAATGAACTCTGCAGTACTATATACAGATATCAATAGTTTGAATTTGAATTGAGCCTAACGGATACTATTGAAACGGCTTCAAATTCAACTATAAATATCACCACTTAGAATGCTTGAAAACACACCTTGAACTTACACTGAAACTACACACGAACTTTCAACTTACTGGATTTCTTCAAGTGACCTCTCAAGCACACAAGCTTTCTTACTACTTACCTTCTAGCTTTCTGTTGCGACTAAAGCTCTAGAACTCTAAGTAGTATTTAAGTTCTAAGTGTCCTGATCGTTAACAAGCATTTCTATCTGTAAAAGAGTTGAATAAAAAGATCAAGTATCTGAGAAACATTCTCTAGAACATTTAACAAAGACTTGGGTCAGTAATGAACAAGTTACCATATATTGTGAAGTATATTAAGTTATCTTGATTCTATAGAGCTTTTTGAAATAATTGTGTAAGTTATAAAGAAGCTCACCTGACAAACTACCTTAACCACACACCAACAGGCGTGGAGTACAGGAAGTACTTAGTTTGGGAAACTAAGGAACAACTCCAAGGTTACTGAGCACATGAAGTACTTAGTTTTGGTAATGAAGGAATAGTTCAAACGTTTCTGAGTAGAGGAAGTACTTGGCTCAGATAGCTGGGGAACAACTCAGGGGGAAACATTTGGTTGGGAACCAAGTGTTGCAGGAATCGAGAGATAGGATATTTGTAAGGGTACCTCATTTATCTATCTTAGTGGATTCTAGGTCTAAGAAAGGCCGAAGTTGATTAGTTGAAGGATTACACCACCTTCAGATACCACTATAATTTGTTGTGTTATTTACTTACTGCATTTAGCTTGCTTTATTCATCTTGTTAAGTATTTACACACTTTCATTCGGCTGAGCACGTGCACTTATCACAGAAATTCTTCGTCTCTCTGAAATTAAGTATCAGATATCTTCACAGATATCTGAGAAACTGTGTTTATCGACAAAAGTTTTAAAAGACTATTCACCCCCCCCCCCCCCAGTATTTTACTTTGCCGTTATCTGGACCAACAAAGTTGTAAATACAACATGCGACACTTAACATAGATCTTTGATCAACAAACACCATGATAAGACTCCTGATGAGTTATTGATTAGTAGACCCCCTAGTATCAAACATTTATGGGTGTTTGGTTGCAGATGTTTTGTTCTTAGTAATGGCAAAGAATATCTAAGACATTTCAACCAAAGGCAAATGAAAGAGTATTAATTGGTTATTCAATGAATAGCAATGCTTACAGAATCTACAACGAAAGGACACAAAAGATAGAACAATCTGTCCATGTGGTATTCTATGAAGGAAACAAGAAAGTACACTTAAATGAAGAACTCTGAGATAGGTTCAATGAACTTATGATCATGGATTTTGAACAAGAATCTCAGAGACGAAATGATTCTGTCATTTACTTAGAGGATGAGTCAGACGAAGAAAGGCAACTGATGAGTCGATTTTAAATCGTCTGATTCGATCTTTTTTACCGTCTGATTGTCTTTCTCAAGTATAGTTCTTATGTGTTTTATTAGTGTTTTGTTACGTTTTTGTGTTTTTTATGTTTTGCAGGTGTTTGGTGAAAACGCATAAAAACAAGTGCTAAACTAGTGAATTTAATGAATTAATGGAAAAACGTTTATGGATCTGAAAGGTGGATGAAAAAGGAGTTGATTGGTCGAAACGGAAGTGGATTCGGAGTTCGGACGAAGATTTTAGAGCCGTTTAAGTGGAAGCGCGTGAAATTCAAACTACGATGGAGCAGCTTTGGTATTTTTGCCATAACTTTTGCAAATGAACTCCGATTGTCCTGATCGTGGTGTACACGCGTAGATAAGACCAATAGCTACAACTTTGAAGAAGGAACCATCTCCAGATTCTGACGTTTAGAGGACCAAAAAGGGCCTGGAGGACGCCAGCTCAATCTTTGCGGACGCCAAACTCGTCCAGAATGAGTTGGCGGACGCCAGCTCCATTTTTGGCGGGCGCCAACTCCCTTTTTGGGCCTTTTTCGGCCCAGAACGTGATTTTGAGCGTTTTTCACTATATATAACCTATTTTCTTGATCTTTTAGACACAACTTCATTATTATTCTTCTCTTCTGATTGATTTTCGACCTAGAACCTTTCGAAGGCAATTACCTACCTATTATTGGAGGAAATTGAACCGTTTATCTTGTAATCCGAAGATTGACATTGATTGGGAGATTATCTACATAGCTTTTCGCATCGATTCATTTCAGTTCTTCAATTTTACCTAGGTTTGTGACAACGAAGGATAAATATGTGTCAATCCATTCGAATCTTTGTTTCTTGCTTTAGATTATGTTTGGAGCCTGTTTATATACAATATTGATTTTGTCTTTGCATAATATGAGTAGCTAAACACCTCGATTATGCGGTGGTGACTGATTGAATGCATTCTAGCTAGGGTTCATGAGATTCGAAGTGCATCGGGTTTAGATTACTTGTGCTTTTTAGATTAATCGCATATCTTGCTATTCTATTTGTCGAGCAAGCCAGCAAAATCACTGTTAGATTAAGCATTTAATCAATACACCAACACGTCTTTCGTCTTGCTTCATCTAATGGTTTAGATTGCAAACGGTAATAGTAGGATTAGCTAGATTGATTGTAGCCTAGTGGAATTGACGCCTCCACTAGTGCTATTCGTTTTTTAACTCAAGATTGTGACAACTTGCGTAATCTATCCTATGAATCGTATGTATCCTGCTAGCTAGCTTGTTTCACATTACCACTCCATAATTCTCCTTATTCATATCATTGTCGTTTAGATTAATCTGTTTTCTAGTTAGATTGCATAAGTAGTTAGATAATATAGAAAAAATTTGCTGCCGAAGCAAACAACCCTTTTACTGCTTTGTTTACTGTAATTACTATTCGTAAACAAGACTCAGCTTAGTTAAGTCCTTCGAGACCGACCTCGGGGTTAAATTCCTTGCACTATAGGTTTTTGTAGTGTTGAGAATTAACTCTTGGCTTTTAAACAAATTTAGAACTTTGATTTGACACATTAGCAACCATTGCCGGGTAACAACCAGATGACTCTAAGACATGATGAAGACACTGAGAATCTTGATCATGAAGAGGACTCTGAGTAGGAGGTTGATGTGAATCCTATCTGAGATACCCAGGAGACTGAACAAGTGTCATATATCCAAAGCACATTACAAGTGCCAGATATCTTAGATACTGAACAAGTATCTTATCATGATCATAATGATACAGAAATGAATAAAAATGATAATGATCCTACTAGTTCTAAACCCATTATGAAATGGATAAGAGATCATCCTGTAAAGGATGTAATAGGTCCTTTAGACCAAGGGGTGATGAGCCTATATTTTAGTGTCTCATCTCGTTCTTTTTACCATCTTTTGTAGGTCTTTATTTGCATTTTTAGTGTTTCTTGTGCGTTTTTATGTGTTTTGCATTTTAGTGGTGTTGTGCAGTTTGTGACTTATTTAGGTACTTTTTTGGAGCTTTAGCACGGACATGGCATTTTTTGGTGAAAAGGAGCCCGGACGCGTCCCAACTCCTGTCAAGACGCTGGCCCCAAGATGCACAACCCGCAAGAGGCATCCATTACAGATGTGTCCCAAAATCGACAGTCTGCAAGACGCGTCTCCAGACATTGCAAGACGCATCACATATGCCCCAGGACGCGTCTCACGCCGCTTTAGCAGAAGGCTCTGTTCTTTAAGTCATCGATATGAACATTTTGTAGACACTTCTTTTCTTACGTTCTTTTGACTCTCAATCAAGAAAACCCTAGTTCTGGTTCTCTTGCCTAAGTTCTTCATCAATTTCACTTGTAATTGTACTATTGACATCAGATTTGGATCTTGAGGTTAGATTATCAATCTAATTACCCTTTCTTTCACAACTTCTCATCGTGTGTTTGATTGCTTTGGTGTATGATTATAATTTCTTATTTCATGCTTAATTCGATTGTGATTGTCATCATGTATGCTCTTACTTGTGCTATGAGTAACTAATCCTTCGATAGATGCGGTAGCAATGTAAGAGCGATCGAATTAGAATCTTGACATAGGTTTGTTCATGTGTGTTAAGCTTTTTCATTAACTTCATAAAAACCCCAATTTCTGTAATCTTTTCTTGAATCTTCAAAACCATTCCGGTTAAGAATCAATCGTCTGACAATCGATTTATTTCCTTACTTTACATTTTCAAAGAACGTCTTGGTTAAACTGAATCGGTATTTTCTCTGGACAAATAACTGTGACGGCATATGAACAATACGTCTGATTCGTATTCGAATATTCTGAAGTGCTATTGCATCTGTTTCCCTTCTCTCTTGATTCCAAACCCGTTTTAGTTTACTTAGTTTAATCATCATCACAAACTCGATTTTACGAACTGTTACCACAAACTCTTACGTTTGTACTTGGAAACGTCATAGTTGCCTAGTTAGCTCCTTGAGAACGATTCCGTAGTTAAAGTTTGTTACAACAACTGCTTTAGTTACTTTGTTTTTATCAAGTACTAATTTGAGCACATCAAGGGGTAAGAACTAGGAGAGCAATTGTTGAAAATGCAAATTCTCTCCATGGATGTTTCATCTCATACATTGAACCAAAGACCATTGAAGAAGCATTAAAAGACCAAGATTGGATCTTACCAATGCAAGAAGAGTTGGATCAATTTAAACGAAACAAATTCTCGAAACTAGTTCCCTACATTGATGGAATATCTGTCATAGGAACTAAGTGGGTTTTCAGAAACAAGATGAATGAATCTGGTGAAATAACCAGAAACAAAGCATGGTTGGTTGCCAAGGGATTCACCCAGACATAAGGAATACATTTTGATGAGTCATATGCTCCAGTTGCAAGATTGGATGCAATCAGACTATTTCTAGCCTTTGCAGCTCATAATGACTTTAAAGTTTAGCAAATGGATGTCAAGAGTGCATTCCTAAATGGTGAGCTTACTGAGGAAGTCTATGTTGAGCAATCACCTGGTTTTGTTGTTTCCTCAAAATTCAAGATGGTTTATAAGCTTCAAAAATCTCTATATGGACTAAAACAAGCTCCCAGAGCATGGTATGACACTTTGGCCTAGTACTTGCTAGGAAGTGGATTCAAGAAAGGTGTAGTTGATAAAACTCTCTTTACATTGAACCATGATGGAAAACTACTCTTAGTACAAGTTTATGTTGATGGCATAATCTTTGGATCTAAGGAGAAGCAACATTGTGAAGACTTTGCTGAGATCATGAAAAGTAAATTTGAGATGAGCATGATGGGAGAATTGAATTACTTCCTAGGGTGGCAAGTCAAGCAACTTGATGATGGAATATTCATTAGTCAAACAAAGTATGCAAAAGACATGCTCAATAAGTTTTATCTAAAGCCTCCTGAGAAGAATGCTAAGATACCTATGAGCATTGAACAAAAGATGACCTATACTGAATCTGACAAGAGTGTTGAAGAAAACATGTATAGGAAATTAATTGGGTCTCTACTATACCTCACATCAAGCAGACCAGATATTCAATATGTAGTTGGTGTATGTGCAAGATTTCAGACAAATCCAATGCAATCATACTATAACACTGCTATGAAAATTCTAATTAGGTATGTTAAAGGTACTGTAGAAGTTGGATTGTGGTATCCAAAAGAGAGTGGTTTGAATTTAGTTGGCAATTCAGATGCTGTCTACGCTGGATCAATGCTTGATCGAAAAAGTACTTCAGGAACCTATCAATTCCTTGGTATTAGATTGATATCATGGTTCAGCAAGAAGCAAAACTCAATTGCCACATCAACCACAGAAGCAGAGTATATTACTGCTGGGTGTTGTGCTTCACAATTCTTGTGGATACAACAACAACTCAGAGACTATGAGATCAATGAAGTGAAAACTCCTATTTTCTATGACAACACAAGTGCTATTGCTATAACTCAGAATTCTAAGTTCCATGCAAGAACAAAGCACATTGATGTTAGACACCACTTCATCATAGATCATGTTGAAAAAGGCAATATTGAGATACTGAAGATTGGTACAGAAGACCAACTTGCAGATATCTTCACAAAGCCTCTGCAAGAAAGCCGATTCCTAACCGTGAGACATAGTCTTGGGTTAATGGAATTGCCAAGGTGCTAAATTGGTCACTGAGACGGAAACTCAATGAGCAAATTGAGAAGAATAACGCTTTCTGAAAAGAAAGGCACTTAAAGAGAGAAGGAGATATCTGAGACAGGCACTCAAATATCATGGATAAGTGTAAAGTTGGTTAAAGGTGTATCTGAAATGGGTATTCAGATATGTGAGGCCACTAAGTAAGGGGGAACACAAAAGAAGAGAAGCAGAAAAACAGTACTATCTGCCAGAAGTCAACTCTCTCTTGTGTTTTGAAAAATTTCCATTTTTGTGATAATTTTCAAACAACACTGGACGCTTAATTAATAAGCCCAGAAACAAGTTTGTCTCCTAGTTACAGGTTGTTGAGAGTTGAAAATGACTCAGATAGCTATTAGCTAAATGCCATTAATTGGGCACGATTACATGTGTTGATTGTGATCATTGCTGAGAGAAAAATCGCAACCATTGAAAGAATGGCGACTATAATTCAATGGATCAGATGAGTCTATTTAGCCCACAAGCTAAAGAACCAAAGAATCGACCCACTCGGATTTAATGAAAACCACATTTTCACCACTTGTATGCAGTTACAGATACATAGATACATAATCCATTTGTATCGGTGTACTTGCATTGCTATATAAAGCAGTTTATGGTAAAAGAAAACACTTTCGCCTAAACTCACATTTTACTTAGCACAAAAACAGCAAAATCCTTCATCTTTTCTCTGCAAATCTTCTCTGAAATCTATGGAATTCTTGCTAAGTTTTTCTGAAAAGAATCACTTAACTTAATTCAACCTTAATATCTTTCAATCTCACTTCTCTACTACTACTATTTAAAGAGATGGCACCCAAAAGAGCTAGATCTCAGAAATCCCAAGTGTCCACATCTAGAACTACTAAAAAGTAAAATCCAGAGATTTTTTTGATAAATCGGAGAGTTGTTGGTGATTTCAACTTCTCCATGTGGAATCCCAACTCCAAGATACTATGGGGAGGAGTACTCGTCGATGTTTACTTGGTTGGTGCTGCTAACAACCAAGCAAATATGAAGCATGGCCTGTCTTTACTTGAAAAGGTAAAGATTAAAGAGTTTTTCTCTGCAAGGCCCACTTGCACCTCTACTGAGGATGTGTTGGAATTTTGCAACAATTCTACCATCATTGAAGACGATGGCACTGGAGAAGTGCGTATCACAACGAAGGTTCAAGGCGTTGACATAAACCTTGATTTGAAATCCTTCATCACTCTTTTTGGGTTACCCACCCAATGTACTGAGTATGTACCAAATACCTCAACCAAGAGTGCATCAATCTTCTACTCTCTCTACAGAAATCCTGAAAAGGATGATACTTTAACAGAGTTCGACAATTATGTTGTCAGAAGACGACATCTTGTTGAACCTTGAGATTTGATAGCCCTTGTATTGCATAGGTGCTTCGATTCAAATCATGTTGGAGCTGACCAGATCAGCATGGAAAGATGGGGGAAGTACATCTTTCTGAGGTCTATTGACAAACTTCAAGGCTTTGAGCCTGTTGTGAAAGGTGATCTTGTTGAGCCCAAGCATACTACCAGCTTTGGTCTGAAGATATGCTATATTCTGGAGAAGCTTGGAATAAATTTCAGGGGGAATGGAGAAATTGCAAACAATGATCTTGTTTGCAAATACAATTGTGAGCTCAAGCAGAACCAGAAGAGGCCAGTTGAAGACGTTTCTAAGGCAAATGTTGAGCCAAAGAAGAAACATAGAACTGGAGGCAAAAAGAAGGCATGTGCCAAGGAGAGCACCTCTCTGGTGGATACTGCCACAAGGGTATCTGACCATAGTGTTGAAGATACCACTACCTCTGCCCAACCAGCACCCCATAGTGCTGCAGGTACAACTCTTGATGATAAGGGTGTTGATGTGTCCCAGCCACTGACTGCTGAAGAAGGAGACGAGTTATACTTTGACTTATTCTTGGAAAGGAATGAGGATGCCGATGAAGTCCCTGCATCACAGGATGCTGAACAAGTAACCATGTCCAGAGGAAACACTCTTCCAGGGCCTTCCACTTTGAAGCATATCAATGATGCCCTGATGAATGATGAAGTTGTACTTGATGACACCGCCCATGCATCAGTACAAAACATTGATGATGATCTGGAGAGAACTTTCAATAATGTTCCTTCTCCATTTAGATCCAGATCACCACAACAACCACAAGCATCCCAGACTTCTGCTGATCCAAGGGATGATTACTTGGTAGAAGCATATGAGATCCGTCAG
Organism: Plantago major; assembly: GCA_026545765.1. NCBI lineage: Eukaryota > Viridiplantae > Streptophyta > Magnoliopsida > Lamiales > Plantaginaceae > Plantago > Plantago major. The sequence continues at coordinate 62,531,579 of CM048844.1, read as the reverse complement.
GGAGCTGATGGTGTTGTTGAGAAAAATCTTGTGATTCAATAGGTTCCCCAACTCTCAACTGAGAGGGATCAACCTGATGTTGTGACTCAGGGAGATGAACCAGGGGAGGCAACTGAGCTAAAGACTCAGGAAAGGCTTGAAGTGCCTGAAACTTCAAACAGAGATGTTGTCAACAGACAACAAGACCAACGCATGGAACAACCACAAGTTCCTTAGACAAATCAGCCTGACATTGATCAGGTTACTGAGTGGTTCAACTCTTTACTTGTAAAAAATTCTATGTTTTATGTCTTGTATCTTATTGTTTAATCTTTGTTATAGGCTGACAAAAAAAAATAAGGAAGGAGAGGAAGCTGAAAGCTTCCTACACAAGAGGAAGGAGAGAAAACTGCAATGTTTCCCTCACATTCTGAGGAGGAATCTGTTCTCTCCATCAACATGGAATCTAGGTCTGTTACACAGGTAGCTGAAGATTCTAGTTTGTATTCTCAGAAATCTCCCTCCAATGATCTTTCTAACCCATTACTATTTTTCTTAAAGTCTCAAACTGAGAAGAAAAATGATGTGGCTGAAAAGCCAGAAAAATTAAAAGATATACCAGAAACATCACAGGTTTTTGAGAGACACATATCTGAGCCTCCTATCAGAGAGGTAGATATCTCAGAAACCATTGTGTTTGAAATCCTACTAAATCTTTTTGAGTGTATTGACACTTTTTATTCTCAGGTTCAGAAAGAATTGGAAGAGGAGGATAAGATGCCCAAGTCTCCTCCAAGGATATCTGAGGGTCCTTCCACCTCACAAGTCAAGCCATCTGAGCCTGTTGTTGTTACACAGGTATCTTAGAAACCTGACACTTTTGAAACTCAGATATCTGTCCAAGTTTTGATACTTAATCAAAACTCCATTTTCTTTCAGGCTCATTCTATAGCACCAACTTCTACAAGATCTACTGTAAGAGTAGACATCTCATCTGACGAGAAGTATCTCTCAATGATCCAATAATTTAAGTCAAACGCTCTGCGCACTCATCTTCGATGTTTTGTAAAATGGAAACAACTTTGACGCCTTGATATGAGTGAGCTATTCAAGCGTGCTCACGATCCCACTAAGAGAGAACAACGCTTGGATCTTGAAAATTATATTCATGCCATATTCCATACTGAAAGGTATGAACATGGGATTTACTAAGGACTTCATTCCTAAGCAGTGTGGAAGAATTACTACTAGAAAGGTTCCAGCAAGCAGATGAGAGTAACAGACTTCAAATGCTTTCCAATCCTGTACTACCAAGACAGGGGGATTATATCCCAACTGAGCAGGATGAAGTAGGAAGTCACTTAGTTACTCGACCTCAAATCATCTACTTGACATCTGATGATGAGGAGGATACAAACAAGAAAGACAAATCAAAGTCGCCTCCTACATCTGCATGCAAAAGAGATGAACCTATGACTGATGATGATGATGATACTCCTACTCCTAAAGATGGTAGAGTTGCTAGTATCAAGAAAACCTTAGTTGCTGCAAAGCATTCTAAGAAGAAGAACACTTCCTCTGCCTCATCACATAAAAGATCATCCAGTCATCATACCCAACAGCAAGACTCTACTGAGATAATAGATGATGAGAACTCTGAAGGTACTCCACAGAAGATCCAGGAAGCTGAGTACAGAGTAGATACACTTAGAGCTCTGTTGGAAGAAGAAACAAGACTGCATCTTGAGCTAGAAATCAAGATGTCAGAAAGACAAGCCAGCCTCAGACAGGTTGAGGAAATTACTCGCAGGGGCAGAAGAAGCCCTTGCTGAGCTAAAGCAAATTCAGCTTGCTGCAGAAGCATTTGCTAAAGAATTGGATGTTGAAGAAACTCCGGAGGAAGAAACAAGAGAAGAAACAAGTCTAGCAAAGGGAAGAAGATTGCTGACTTGGATAATGAAGATGCCTGGAGTGATGACAAGGAGGACAATCAGAAACCTAATGACCAGAGTCAACGTCAGAATACTTTATTTAAAAATACTATGGTTCCTCTTGTCCACATCCAGATTCCTGATGAAGAGATGAGATCCCAGCACATGACAGAGCAGGTGAAGGAGCTAGAAGATCAAAACAAGCAATTAATTGCATCTGTGCCTCTTGCATGCCGAAAGCTTGCTAAAATGATTGCAAGAAGGACTTCCAGCATTGCTCTAGAACATCAAGATCAAGATATGCTAAGGAAATCAGATGAACAGCTTATGGAGTTTGCAGACACACATGTGATCTAGCCATGACTACTATAAGCCAAAGTCATCACTGAAGTTTCAAAGCTAATAGATGCAGAAAATGGCTTTGCTGAGCAGAATGTTGCACTCAGAGCATAATTGCAAGAATTATCGCAAGACTACAACAGACTACAAGGGAATTTTAAATCACTATCAGAATCCTTTGTCAAAATGGTGGATAATTTTGATCAGTCTCCTATGACTAAGGGGGAAAGAACCAGAAAAGTTACAAAGGGGAAAGGCAAACAAAAGATGCCCAACCTCATAATACAACCCCTAGTCAACTTCAAATAGTCACTGCTACTGAAGGAAGGGTCACTAGAACAAGGTCTCAGAAACCTCCTCTAGCTGCCAAGAGCTCAAGGAGAATGTAACGCCCCTACTTTTAGGTTTTTAAAAGGAGTGAATTTTAGTCGGGACGTCGGGCAAAAACAGAGCCGAAACGTTTAGTGAAACATGGGAAATTACAAACAACCTTTCGTTTGAAGTTGCTGGAATAAAAATATATTTTATTCCGCAAATAAAACCACTAAGATTTTCAACATTCTTGTCTTTAAAAGATACACAATATTACAAGAAATAACATGAGTTTTTGAAAAAGACAAAAAGGACATTATTTTCATTGACAAAAATCCCAAATCCCAACCACTCTCTTAGTTTGCTGAGTTTATCGGTTGTTCATTCTTCGCCGCCATCTCACCTACAAGGAAGGGAATAAAACAAGTGTGAGAAAAACCTCAATGAGTGTTCAAAGATTTTCGTGTGCAGTTTTCATTAAAATCATAACAATAAAAAAAACAAGAACTTAAAATCCAATATACTTTCAATAACGTATACTTTTCAGAAAAACATTATTTCATGCCGCTCCTTATAACCCCACAGTAAAACAGGCCTTATGTCTCCCTGATAGTCGATCAAACTATCTAGTCAGGACCCTGCCATGGTACATGGGTGGAATATTACGACCCAACTAAATCAGTGAAGGCTTCTATCACTCGATTTAAAGGGAATGGGCAAAGGAAACCGACAAGTAGCTCGCCAGACACAACTGACCAAACTACAAGCCAATTAACCTGAACCAAACGTACGTATCTTTCTTGAACCATCAACCAAAACAAAATAACAATCATGTATATAAAAAATATATATATATCTTTCAAAATCAGCGGAAGCATGTTAAAACTCTTTCGTGATTTGGTTTTTATGCAATAGAACGTGCGTTCTGGAAACCATGCATTACTTATATATAAGTTGAAAACATATTAAAATACCTTCCAGGTTTTGAAAATAGTACATATATATAGTTTTTTAGAACACTCACATTTGAACGTTAGGAAGAGCAAGAATAATGAAAGTACTTGCTACAAACTTGAAAATAAGAGACTAGTACTTGAAGATTTTTTTAAGAAAATGCCCAAAACATTTTTGGACAAATGAGGGCTGGAAAAAGAGGGTATTTATAGGGTGGATTTAGGGAAGGTGAAAGGATTGAAGAGTTAAAAAATAAATGGCAATTTAAATAGCTTAAATTGCACTTAAATCTCATTTTAAAACCAAGAATAAAGGTGCAAAATTAAGAGAGTCCTTTCACATTTTTTTTTCAAACATTTAAACACAATAACTAATGATAAATGATCAGATTTTACATGGGAAAAAGTTCAAAAACGTTTTTGGCATGACTTAGGGTCATTTGTACACAAAAATAAAATGTGACACACCAAAAAATGCAACACTTAGAGCAATTAAAATGAACTCACAGTTACACAAGTATATGTAACAATTAAAATTAAAATATTGATCATGCATAGGCAATATTACACTTAGACATGCATAAGTAACATGAAAATAAGCATAAAAGATTAATGAAAAGAGAGTCGGAAGGTCGATCGAAACATAGCTGAAACATAGCATGTAACATTCGACATTACGGGCAACCATTTGTACCATAACATGAAAAGAAATAAAAATATTTTATTCATTAAAGAAACCTCAAGTTACCAAACTCTTGTATTTTGAAATATATGAATATAAAGTAACACTTTAATTTCAAAACATTAAGAGAGCCCCATACACATAAGACATGCATGCAAATTGCATAATCCAAAAGTGACTCTTCATATTATAAATAAATCAAAGCACACAAATAAATACCTTGTATTAAATTAGTTAATTAAAATGAACACTCTTCACATAAATCATCAATAAAGCACATACATGAAGACATACATTTAAATAAGATAGTTAAAAAGAGACTCTTAGACTTCTTCTAACTTAACTACCATTAATATAACATATAATGAACTCACATGAAGGCAATTGAAGTCAATCTGTAAATCTAATCAAGCCACACAAATAATGACATACATTAAAATACATAATTAAAATGGCACCATTCACATTATACATCATTCAAAGCAAACAAATAAAGTCTTGAATTAAGCTAGACAATTAAAAAGAAGTCTTGACACATTAAATGATTCATAAAGATAAATTTAAGAGAGGTCTTTCCAATTATTTTAAAATAATTACACCAGCAAATTAAAAGATAAAATAATCACATTTTTAAGTAGGAAAAATACACCAAAAATTATTTCTCTTCTTTAAAAAAAAGTACAAAATAAATAACCACACATATTACAAATTGACAAGGTACATAGACTTTTAAAACAAATAATAAACATCTAAAACAATAACACAATCAAATTAAAATAATTCAAATATATTTTCATACAAATACACTAACACAAGTAAAAGCATGCAAGGGCAAAAATACTAAGGTACGTTAAAATCTGGGGTGTCACAGAGAAGATATAGAGACAGTGTAGAAATTGAAGAAGACATCTCTGGAAATAGAAGAAAAGGCAACAATGAAGGATGCAAAGACACAGTGCAATCTCATCAAGAAGATGATGATGAAGAGGATGAAGAAGATGATGTTCCTCTTATACAAAGAAGAAGCTCAAGCAATCCATCTGAGCCTACAACTGCAGTACCTACCCAGCAAGGTACATCTAGTGATAGGCTCTCAAGAAGAGAAGCTGAAAGACAGAGGAATGTCAGAGAAAGGATCAAAGAATTCAGAGGAGTTGATACTCTTAGCCCTGAGGAAGCTATGATTGAGTATATTCCAACACAAGCTGATCTAACCTCTGAAATCTACAAGTGCAAGAATGGTTACTGGGTTTGTGAGAAACTTACTACTGAACAAAAATGGCTTCCTAGTACCAGTCTACCTTCTAATGATGGCCTAGAGAAAGAAAAGAGTAGATCTAGTGCCAAAGGATAAGTTAAAGGATGCACTTGATTTTGAAATCCTTGTCAGACAGATGGCCATGAGGAAAGAGCTATCTGACACTTGTCCCTACCATAAGCCTGCTAATGTACACAGAATTGAGAATGTACTTGGCACCAGAACAAAGCCAAGACTAGTTATACTGGTTTATGAGTCCTTCTATCTCACTGAAGAGGATTACTAGCAAGATCTGAAGTATCTGAGGACAATCTATGAAAAATTCAAGTTGTCTCCTATTCAGATTGATCATGCTTAGTTATGGGCAAGACACTACTGGGTTGAACAAACTAGCAAGAGAAGACCCACCAAATCTTACAAAGATAATGTTGAGTTCTCAAGAAAAGTTGAAATGGCTGTGAGAACCTATCTATTTGACTAATCAAATGACATTGTCAAATATAGTGATTACATTTACCCAGATCCAGGAAGCTGAAGATGAAGACTTGAAGACCAACAAGTAGGATGTTCACTTGGAACATGGAACTTCCTGTTGTCCTACTTAATCGTGTAATTTTTTATTTTTGCTGATTCTAATGTAATGCTTATCTTGTAAAAGTTATATCACTTGTAATTCTATCTGATTAACTTACTCTCAGATACCTATCCAATCAAAAGATAACTTGTCTGCAAAGATCACACCTTGTGATTTGGTTGATATTTACTTTATGCACTTAAATAAAAAGAAATGAAAGATCATAGGAAATGTTTAAGTGTTGGATTGTTTCCTCATCCGGTTCATGATAGGTTTTTAGATAGTCATAGGTGACAGATCAAAAAGGGGGAAATTTATTAGGAATATCTATTTAGATTTTGATCACTAACCCTAATGACTTATCTTAGCTCAGAAAGGTAACTAGTACTCTTAGTTCACTTGAACATTGTAAAACAGGAAGCTTACTGAGTATGTTAGTCTAGCAAATCTTTTATAGGATGTTATGTCTCTGAGTGTAATTTTTATATCTTTGAAGAAGACCAAGAAGCAAGCATCGAGCAGAAGGATGTCTCAATTGAAGATCAGAAGACTGCACAAGATTGCTGAAGACTAAGGAGAAGTGTCTCCTCATAAACCTTGGCTCAGATACCTTGAAGAAATTAAGTGTCTGTGGAAGACAAGTATTTTAGAGGTTTCTGATGCACTCAAGGTCACTGAGAAAGGACTTGCAAAGCCTCAGAAAGCTAGTATTGTTCTGTTGACACTACAAGACAAAAGTTAGTACAGTGCATTCATTACGCAGACAGAGATGTCTGAGCAATAGTTCTAACTTACTTCAGATATCAATAGTTCTAATTTCATTGAGCCTAACGGATACTATTCAAACGGCATAATTTTCAACTATAAATATCACCACTTGGAATGCTTGAAACACACCTTAGACTGAACACCTTTTGCGAAACACTTTCATGCATACATGCCTTCATAACTACTTACTCTCTAGCTTTCTGTTGCGACTAAAGCTCTTGAATTCTAAGTAGCACGAAAGTTCTAAGTGTCCTGATCCTTGACAAGAATTGCATATTGTGAAGGAGTTGAATCCAAAAGATATAGTTGTGACTCATATCTATGATTCATTATCTTGAACAACATCTACACATGGGTCAGTAAAGAACAACTTACCATACATTGAAAAGTGTATTAAGTGAGCTTGTTTCTACAGAGCACTCCTAAATAACTGAATAAGTTATTAACGGCCTGCTCACCTGATAAACTACCATAACCAACACCACACAGGCATTGAGCATAGGAAGTACTTGGCTTTGGAAGCTGAGGAATAGCACAAAGGTTATTGAGTAGAAGAAGTACTTGGTTGGGAAAACCAGGGAACAACTCTGGGGGAACACTTGGTTGGGAACCTAGTGTTAAAGGGATCAAGAGATAGGATTTTATAAGGGGAACTCATTATCTTATCTTAGTGGATTCATGTCCTCAGAAAGGGTGAGTGGATTCGTTAAGGGATTACGCACCCTCAGATACCACTATAAAGCTTTGTGTTATTTAGTTTCTGCACTAAACTTATTGCGTATTTATTGCTTGGAGAGTATTTACAGACATTATAGCGTGCTGAGCACGTGCACTTATCACCGAATTCTTCCAGTCTCTAAATATAAGTATCAGATACCTTTACATATATTTGAGAAACTATTTTATCGTCAAAAATTTTAAAAGACTATTCACACCCCCTCTCTAGTCTTTTACTCTGTCGTTATCTGGACCAACAGTCCCTTTAGTGACAGGCCGAACCGCATGTTTCTCGAAGTTTCAATGTACTGCGGTCGATAGTCGACCTCGACCTCAGTCACCCTTCTGCGGTCCTCTGTGGATTGTACACTGCGATTACTCCAGGTTCTGTCTGTATATCTTTGTTCTTCAATTTCGGGCTTCTTAACTTCGTTTCCTCAAAAAGTTTTCTTCTACAAAGTTGTAGCCACTTCAATTATCTTCACACTGGCTAGTCACATGACATGTATTGATGCATTGAACTCCGTGCAACGGCCAATTCAGCGTATTTGATTAACTTTCCCGATTTCACACAAATGTGACGTTTTGGTGCCTGAAATCGTGCAATTCCTCAAAAACACGATCATGACCTACATAATACACAAGAAGTTTGTAATTGACCATAAAATGATACAAATATTGAATTTAGGGAAAAAAACAAGGGTCTAAAAGCATGCGGAATCACACATTTCAATGTCACATCAGGTAACACTCGAAAGTAAAGCCGGGAAGGTGGTTTCCACCACAAGTTGCCAAAAATTTCTTATGCAAATGCGTTCTTTTCAAAGGTTCCAAAGGGTTTTTAGTTCAAAGACTAAAAATAGAGACATGCTACTACGACTACAGTTCCCTTTTTTGCTTTCAAAATTTCTCAAAACCTTGCACACTATTTTTTGGAGTTACTCGAAATTGTTGTTATTCTGCGGATAAAGTCACTGGTCTGTGACCCTCGTTATCGGCAAGGTCTTATTCCACGTGTGGCACCCGTCCAAAGCTCATGTAGACAAGGAGTTCCACACGATTCACAACTTGGGGTTTGAGTAACTCGTGTGCTTATTTGTCCTCATTGGGATCTCATGGCTTCAATTTTGCAGATGTCCATTTTACGGAAGGTCTGTACTTTTGTGTGTGTCAGTTTAGCTACGTGTCATCAACCTTGATGGTCATATGGCTGATAAAAGGCCACACCGGTATATGGTTTTATTTGAACACGCCCACCCCGACCTACGGTGATCACATAAGACCATGGAAACACCTCGAGCCTTATTTAAAAAATAATTTTTATTGGAAACAGAAGTCAAAACTACACACCTCTCAATCAGTCATAAAAAATGGAAATCCCCTCCCCAAACCTATTCTTTAGAACGGGTTTGGAAGGGTATCAAAAGTTTAAAACATGCCGTTTGTCATTCCCATCTAATCAGAACACGCATAAGTATTAAATGGTGCAACAACTTTAATAGAAATTGCACATCCCCGGAGTCACACAAAACAATTCTTGCCCGTATAAAAAACTTTCATAGGCTCAAATACAGCTCTTCACAGGTTTTTTTGTACCATAAAGCTAAGCAGACTTCTTATTTACAAGGGAAACGAACTCGAAAAATTTTAAACTCATCAACCATTACTAATGAATATATACTCAAAACTTAAGCATCAAAAAGGTTTGTTACGAACAAAGGACGTTCAACATGGAATTTCGACTCAAGACTCACAATTGTTTTTTAAAATTGGCCAAAAAGACACTAAAAAATAAAAAGAAAGCCAATGCATACCGGCCACAAGTAATACATGCAACCTATGTGGCTCACCGACCACCACTAAGAAAGAGATAAAGAAATAATTACACAAGTTAAACTGAAGACACACCGGCCACAATCCACCAAATAAAGAATAACAAAGTACAACAGTTATACAACAATCGTAGATAATAGTACAGGCCAAATGATGATAAAATACGGTACATTTAAACTCCTCTCCCCAAACCTAGACTAGAGCTGGTCCTCCTGCGAATAGACTAAGAAAGAAGAAACAGTGAAAAATATACCTCATGATGCTCAATGTAACATCGCTGCTGCGGGGCGTCGGACCAAGATGGTCCAGCATGTGGGTGAGGATATCCCCATCCCTGCATCTGCCTGTACTGGGTGTTCCACTCCTCTCGCTATGAACCCTACCCCTGACGAAAGCTCGCATGCTCAGCCATGTATCCACTCATCTCATCCCTAGCAGCTATAAAGTCAGCCCTCGGATTAGACTGTGCCCTCATGAGATCAGCATGTGACTGAATAATATGCTCCTCGACCACCGAAATTCATCCATACTCTATGTCCAGCCTAGCATAGTGCAGTTGGAAGTAGTCGGTCAACTGATGTAAGCGAAGGCTCCCTGGTATCCATGCTGCGGAGAAAAGGTCTGATGTGGCTCATCCTGCTCTTCCTCTAGATCAGGTTGAGCTTCATACATCTCCTCTTGTATCTCTGGTACTCTCCTTAGTGCCATCTTTGCCTGATTCCTCTCCTCACGCTCCACCTCATATTTGACGTCACTGTACTCAATCTTGATATAGAAAATTATAGTCCTGATAGACCCAACCGTCAAAATTTGATGGGGTTGGCATGTCGCACTGACTACAACACCGGCTCATCTGCATTGTGAAGTAATGAGGCAAGGGAATGAAAACCTGGTCCTCAAATTGCAATGGTAATGCTCGAACTGAGTGATAATCAGCTGGGCCAAATTAATGGGTTATCCTTGCACAAGAGCGACTAGGAGTCGAGCTGAAACAAAGCGGATGTAATGAGCATTCCCCGTGTGGCAGATGGAGGTGGTAAGCCAAGCATGGATAACACGGGTCTGGAGGTTGAGGTACATGTGCTCAATTGTCCTAGGAGGCTCCTGGGGGTACCCATAGTACACATGGCAGATGATATCCGTAATCTCCTTCTAGATTCCCCCTTCAAATGTGTTGTTGTGCACATAGACATTAGCCTCGGCATCGAGTTCAGGCACACCGTAGTACCAGTTGATCGAACGAGGTGTAAACTCAACATACTCGTTCCTGATTGGCACCCACTCAGTAAGATAGTCCTCGCATTTCCGATCATCATAGTTGGCATAGAAGTCGAACACTAACTGAGCATCCCATTCCTCGGAGTCCTTAGAAAGCTTGAGCCACCCTCAGCTCTCAAACATCGTCTTCAATAGTATCATCATTTGCTGCTCTTCACGAGAGAGCAACATGAGGTCACTACAAAAAAACTGGTCTGTAGCGACGGATTGATCCTTCGCTACAGACCAGCAATCCGTCGCCCCAGCTCTGGCAACGGATCGGGCGACGGATAAAAATTCCATCGCCCGACTGGAGCAGTGGCGACGGATAGATAATCCATCGTCCAATTAGCGACGAATTGGACGACGGATTATCCTGTTTGACTTTTCTTTTTTTTCCAAAAAAAATCGATTATTGGCGACGGATAGATTCTATCCGTCGCCCAATGTAGCGACGGATCGATTCTATCAGTCAATAATGGGGCGACGGATATATCTATCCGTCGCTGAAAAGCTATTTTTAAAAAATAAAAATAAAATCCGTATTCAAATTTTGATATTCGTATACAGATTAATTCATATCTAATTTATATTCGTATACGAGATATTGATTTATCGAAACTACAATATTCAGATCGGACAATAATTCGGTTGATATCAAATCGAAACTACAATATTCAATACGATTATACAATAAATCAAAAATTTTATACAATGACAATAATACAAATTCATTGTACAATAATACAATACAAACTAAAATACCGAAAATGTACAAAAAGATAAAAGATAAATACCTAAAATACCTAAAATACCTAAAATGTACAAACTAAAATACCGAAAATGTACAAAAAGATAAATCGAAGATCTGGAGGTGGACGGTGGAGATCCGGTGGTGGTAGTGGCGATGAGATCCGGAGGCAGTGGTGGGTGGAGAGACGGGTGGTGGTGGTGAGAGGCGGATGGTGGTGGTGAGAGGCTGGTGGTGGAGTGGAGGAGGAAGAGCGGAGGTGGCAATGGTGGTGGGTGTGGTGCGGTGGTGGTGGGAGGAAGAGGAGGTGGTGGAGGAGGAAAGGAGGTGGTGGACGAGATGGTGTTGGTGGAGGAAGAGAGGTGGTGGTGGTGGAGGAGGAGAGGAGAAAGGGAGGAGAGGTGGTGGTGGAGGAGAGGAGGTGGTGGTGGAGGAAGGGAGACGAGAGGAGGTGGTGGTGGAGGAATGGAGGTGGTGGTGGAGATATATTAATGTTTTTTAGGCTTTTAGCGACGGATAGATCTAGATCTATCCGTCGCTAACTTTTCTATTTTTTTTAATTTCCGGTCATTTGTCGACGGATAGATCTATCTAGCGACGGATAGATCTATCCATCGCTAATATTTTTTTTATTTTACTATGGTCAACAAAATTAGCGACGGATAAAAGTTATCCGTCGCTCTGTAGCGACGGATAAAATTATCCGTCGCTATGTGTAGCGACGGATTAAATCCGTCGCTACCCTTAGCGATTCATCGCTACTGGGGCGACAGATAAGATCCGTCTTCCCTTTCCGTCGGATTGTCCCTATTTTTTTGTAGTGGGTCCACTCCTCGATCAACGGCATTACCCCTGCCAGAGTTGTGGGACTTGTACTCTATGCTCCTCCGAGTAATGGCTGGAACACCATAATTCACGGCGGGCAGTGGATCAATCCTCACCATTGCGTGCCTATATAGGATTCCCCTTTGGTTCTCTTAGCTGGTCATGTCCTGGGTGCCATGGTACCTACATAAATAGGTGTTAGCTCACTTCTTATCGAAAAACACAGCCAAAACTCGACTTAGAAGCGCAACTCACAACGTTAGCGCCTTAGCCTATCAAATAAGCAATTTTAACCAAAGTGCACGCAAAAACAACAAAGCTCAAAGAATCCTGTGGCACCATGCTTGCTTACTCGGCGTCTCTGAGGAATGCAAACACAAATTCTTGCTTACTCAGTGTCTATGAGGAATGTAAACACAGTTTCTTTTTAGAAAAATCTTCTCTCTAGAATAAACACTATCATCTGTTTTTTACCTTTCTGAACCCTAGCTCCATGCGGAGGCAGCCACTGGATGCAATCTTTTTTTTAGATCTTTGGGTATCTCCTTGTCTCATGTAGAGCTCTAAATTAGAGGAATCTCTCATTCCTCTGGTCGCACCACCGGTGAAGAAAACTTTTGCTGCCATAGTTAACAATGAAAATGAAGCAGCTGTTGCAGATGGAATTGGAACTTCAAAAGGCATTCCTACTTCGAACATAACAGGTAATGTACCTGGTATCTTATTCCCGTTTGGAAATATGGAAAATGACAGATTGATAGTAGAAGCTAAAACTCCTACCAACTACGATGGTATGCCGTCAATATCATTCACAGCTTCTGAAGTGGAAAAACTGGCTATCCCTTTGACAAAACAATAGTTGGAAAATTTTCGTATGGAATTCCAAAGATTTTTTAGGTCACTAAGTTCTTGAAAGATGTTAAATTAAAGGTGGGCTTCTCGATAAGTTTTATGGATAAATGCCATGTTGCTATGTGTTTGTTCCTGGAAGAAGACATTAATTATTTGTGGTTGCTTGAGAATCCGATTGTGGGTCGGGTGCCTATCCGATTTTTCAAATGGTCTCCAATGTTCTCACTTGAGGCAGAATCTCTTGTTGCTCCAAAGAAGCGACTTGGACAAAGAAGCGTTGTTTGAAATTGCAAAACTTCTGGGTAAACCAAGAAAAATTGATGGATATACTGCGAACAAGAGTAAACTGAATCAGGCAAACATTTTGGTAGAAATTGATGTGTCTAAACCTCTACCTGGACATCTATGGATAAATGTTGCTGGTGTTGGTACTGCCGTAAGATTGTTTTATAATAAGATACTAGCTTAATGTAAAAATTGTCTGATGTTAGGGCATGCTGCAATTCATTGTTTGGCCAAGGATCATGGGGAGGAGTTAGAGGCTGGTTTTAATATAGTACCTATTATGGATATGCATATCCCTCCTCAAAATCATGAGAAGGATGTTTGGATTGAACCTAGATGAATTTAAAGGGGAAGAGATGATGGAAGAGGAGGCTATAGGGGTACTGGCAGAGGGTTTGAAGGCAGAGGCAGGGGGTTCGGTGTTGTAGTAAGAAGAGGTGGTAGATCTTTACCAGTTTATAGAAGAATTGAGGATAAGGAGTTATTGCCTAAGTTCGAAGTGGCTCAGCAGGGTAATGGTGATGTTTCTGAATCTTTGGCAGGCAATGTAAGAAAAGAGAGTCTTACAAATTCTGTAGTGGATACTTTTAATCCTTTCAAACTCTTGGACAACTGTGAGGAAGAGCATATAGACCAAGCCTTGCCAGTGGTAGTAGGTGATACCTGAACAGCAGGTGATGAGACTATGATTTAGAGTCTCATTTGGTCCTTTTTAGCGGTCTTTTGTGAGTCTTTGTTTTTAGTTTTTTAGTGTTTTCGTTCGTTTTTAAGCTTTCGTGTTTTGTTCCTTTTTTGTAGGAATTAATCATTTTGAGCAAAAAAGAGGATGAGCTAATCAACCAGGCTCGCCACGGCGAGGGATTTTGCCCGCCTCGGCGAGATTTTGCGAAGCTAGTACTGGAATTGCTGAAGAAGCTCGCCGCGGCGAGGGAATTGGTCCGCCGCAGCGAGATTTTACGAGAGGAAGATTAATTCGACAATAGAAGGCTCGCCGCGGCGAGAAGTGCAGAACAAATTTTTCATTCTCCTTATTAGCTTAGAATTGGGATATCTTCTCATACTTCTTTTAACGTAGTTCTTAGAAAAAAGCTCCATATTCATACTTTGACATCGAGACATTATTGGAGCATGGTTTTGATCATTGTTGAAGGATTGATATCGAATTCCTGGTAATATTTGATAATTCTCTATCGTTTATCTCTTTGATTCGTGTTGTTATCGTTTATCGACTTGTATGAGCTTAGGTGCGATTATCAACATGTCATTGTTTTATCATATGCAATACCTTGAAGTCTTTTATCTTTGCTTCTACTATGAGTAGCTAAACCACTCTGAACACGATAGCTATGTGACGGTTTTACGTATTCGCTTCTAGGGTTAGGATTCGTTCACATAGGTTCGTATAGTTTAAAATCTTCGTAAAAACTATCAATCCAATTCACTAGTTCAAGATTTTCTAAATCATTTTCGGTTAAGGATCGTGGATTGACGACCCACAATTACTCTAGTTCAAAATATTCAAATGACGATTGGTTGAGGTTGGATTGATCGATTTATGTACACCGACCACGTGACAAATATGAATGATTGCCCTAGAACGAATTAGCATTACTTAATCATTACTACTGTGTTCATCTTCTCTCATTGTCATCAACCGTATATTTACTTTATCTGTTTTCTAGTTATTAGAAGTATTCAAACAAACCAATCAAATTGTTTTCACAAGTGACTATTTGCGTTCAACTGCTTGGTAGCTTAATTGGTTCCTTAGCGAACGATTCCATGGTTAGCATTGTCTGTCTACAACAACTGCTTTCTACTTGTTTTCTAAGTAGTAATTTGAGAACATCAAATTTGGCGCCGCTACTGGGGAACCAATTCCTACTGTAGCGCTTGATTGTGAATTTTTATTTGTTTATTTTTTCAACTTGGAGTTTAGTACACTAACGGAAACTAAGATTCTTCGAGATTTTCGATTGTGTAGATTTCACTACAGGTTTATGCTTGGAAGGAGATCACAAGAAACACCTTTGCAAACTCCAGTGGACGAGATCGATAGACACGTTCATCGGCTTAGAAGACAGAACATAGCAGCAACCGCAATGGCAGGAAATGGAGAGATTAAACCCACCAATTGCTGAGGTATCAGAGATCACCTATGGAACCTACATGCAGCCTGGTGAGATTAAGGCCGGGAGGTCAGCTGTTGTGCTTTCCAATGAAGCCGGGAACATGGAGATCAAGTCTTATCACTTCCATGACCTACCCAAGTACTATGGGATGGCTAATGAAGACGTTATCAGGTTCCTGAAAGAGTTTGAAGCACTGATTGCTAGGATTCCGCTTACTATTGGGGAGATCACTGTTACTGATGAGGAAATTAAGAAGAAGGTTTTTCTTATGTGCATGCAGGATAAGGCTAAGAGCTGGCTTCTGAACCAGCAGGAGGGGTCTTTCCGGACTAGCGATGAGCTTTACAGGGCATTTATGAACAAGTTCTACCCTGTAGAGAAGACAAGGCAGCTTCGGACCCAGATAGAGAAGTTCATGTAGATGAGCGATGAGAGCTTATATGTGGCTAAGGAACGGTTCCTGAACCTACTTTCTCAGTACCCTCACCACAGGATGAGTGAGATGGATTTGTGCTGCAAGTTTTAAGAGGGATTAGACTGGGAGGTGCAGAATATGGTGGATATGACAGTTAATGGGACCATAGTTACAACATCTCTAGCAGCTTTGAATGAGGCCTTCGAGAAACTGTCCGCTATCTCTCAGCTTAAGGGAACACGTTGAGGATCCAGGAGAGCTGAGGTGAAATCGGTGGAAGAGGCACCGGGACCTAGTACCTGCAACTTGGCCGAACAGTTTAAGGAGATGAGGAAGCTTGGCAATGTCTCCGCCCCGGTATCACAGGTAAGTGAGAGGTGCAATCTGTGTAGCAATTTTGGGCATGGTGCCAGCATGTGTAGGCTTCCCGAGATTATGAATGAGAACCCGACTCCGGAGGTAGTCAACTGGGTACAGACTAGACATCAAGGGAACTGCAAGGGGAACCTAGGTGGTAACCCAGGAGGGCCTAGGATTCAAACTTTTAACCCAAACCGTTCCAACTTGAGCTATGGCAATAACTTCTATGAGAATGCGCCACAAGAGTAACGGGTTCCAATCCAGTAGGTTCCAGTTCAGCAGACTCAGGTTCAGCCTATGAGAGTACAGGGTAGCGCCGTTCAGGAGATCTGCAATCACATGGAGAGATCAGAAATGTTCTAGTTAGAGGCACAGAAGAATCAGAGCAAGAACGACCAGAGGTTTGACAGTATTGAGCAGTCCCAGAGGCGGCTTGAGAAGACTCTAGGTGATTTGGTTGGGCATCTTTAGTAGAGGGAGAAGGGGTAACTTTGCAGCTACTGTAGAAACCAACAGGGTTCTTGCTGTGGAGGTATCTTTCGATAAGCCAGAAAGAGTGAAGACAGTTCTAACTACTTGTATCTGTAATCAGAACAAAGCGGTAGCCCAGGTTGAGGCACCACAGGTGACTAGGCCATAGGAAATAGTTGAGGTACATGAGGTCGTTGAGGTAGCCATACCCAATATTGCGACTCCAATGGAAGAGGCGAGTACAAAACTTGTTGTCCTTGAGGTAAGTCCCACCACTAGGGTGATCCAAAAAGCGGATAAGAGAATCAGTGATGCCAACAGTTTCGACTTGGTGGTTGGGATAGGTAATTCTTCCGAGGTGACTGGCATCGTAGACACAGAAGAAGCGGTTAATCTGATGACTTTTGCGACCTATGAGGAGCTGGATTTGAAGGGTTTGGAGCCCAGGAAATGCTTCATCACGTCGGCCAATGGAACGAGAAGTAGGTGCATGACAGTTACTGAGGATGTCCCGGTTACATTGGATGGGGACACTTTTATGGCTGATTTCGTGGTTGTGGAGTCACAGCGGATTAAAGGCAAAGAGATGGAGAAAGACTGCTGTTTGGGCGACCATTCATCACAACCACTCGCATGATTATCAACCTCCACGCTCGTACCTGCACCATAGAGGTAGATGGCAAACAACGTGAGTTGCAAGCCACCACTACACTATACTCACCCCTGCAGGTTGAAACCAGCAACTATATAGGTGCACACACCGGTCCCCTGTACACCTACTCTAATTCATAGGGAAGGAAAGTATCTGAGAAGACCGGGAAGATCAAACACCATTGACTCTCACCTGGGAAAGTCGAGGTAACGACTTAAAACAAATGCACTTTTATTTCCTTGCACATTGGACAATTTCATTTCCTTGCACTCTATACTCTTGCATTTGTTTTTCTTACTGTTGAGACTATCTATTTAATAATTTGAACAACTTTTATTATTCTTGCATTTATTTTACTGTTTATGTGTGTTGAGGGAGCGGGACCTTCGTTCTCACACGAGGTAGTTCATGAAATTCTATGCCGAGGCATGGAATTTCAATATCGTGAGGCGAGATTGCATTAGATACGAAGAAAAGAAAATTTCAGTTTTTGCCCTCGCCGCGGCGAGCCTTTTTCTTCGCCACGGTGAGATAAGACAAGAGCAGAATAATTTCATCTCTCTTAATCTCGCCACAGCGATATCCCCCTCCAGTTCTGATTTTTGTTTCGTAAAAACTCACAGCGACGAGGGTTTTTTTTCTACCGCAGCGAGACTGTCTGCCAAGACTAGTTGTTTGTTTCGTAAATACTCGCCACGGAGAGGCTTTTTTCCCCCCGCGGCGCGCTAGGTTTTTTTTTTAACTTTTTTATCTTCTTCTTCCCCGCCCCACTCTCCTCCATTCTTCTTCCCGTTTTTCTTCTTCTCTTCACTCAAATTTCTCTTTCTCACTCAATTCTCTACCAAATTCCCCCATTCTTGTTGCAAATTAACGGGTTTTTCCTCCTCTCTCCGTTCCTTGCTTCAAATTTGTGTGATTTCCATCCAATTATCCCGATTCAAAAGGTAATTTGGCTTGAAACTCCTTTCTTCCTTTATATTCGAGTTTTGCTTGAATTATGTGGTTGATCGTCGTTCGCTCTTGATTGATTAGTGTAGTGGGTTGTTTTTTATTGATGCATTGATTCTTTACTCGTTGATTATTGCATTTACTTGGGTTTTTTGATTTTTTGAACCCCTACCCTGTTTTTCCCAAATTACGCCAACTTGTTCCTCCTTTGTGTTGATTATGACTACTGCAATGGTCGTGAACATATTTGAATTGAGTTTTGGTTTTGTATGGGATTTTGAACTGGTTTGGGGAATTTCCTGGCTATTGATCTTATATTGGTTTGTGGAGGCAATACTCTTGCTCCTCCCATATATGTCCTGTCACTAACATCCCCTCACAGGCATCATGTCTCGCAGAGCCAAGGGAAGCAAATGCCGGGCGAGACCAGTAGCGCAGCAGAATAGAGAGGCACTGTGGATGAGTTCTCCCACCAGTCCAAGAATGGCAGGGCTTTTATGGAGGCAAACTTAAGGGAGCCTAGGAAAGCTTGGCCCGAGAGGGAATTGGCTCTTGATGAGTTGGAGGAAGCTGTTTACGCTCGAGTCTGGGCAAGGATCAGGCATTTAGGCTGGGGCAACCTCTTCGGAAAGCAGCTGCCTGATGACCTGAAGATGGTTCAGGAATTCTACATTAGCCTCTACGACTTGAATGAAGGTGAGTATCCTGGAATTCCTACAGTGCAAGGTGTTCCAAATAGGGGGACGATAGGTACAGCCACTGGGGCGGCAATTGCACAACCGACAGTTTAAGAGGGACTTAGCCGAGTTTGTACTTCTACCTGGTACCGATCTGGAGGACCACAGGACCAAAACCACCATAGCCACTCACTTCCTCAAGTCAGAGGTTCGCCTCTGGCAACATCTGATCCAGTATAATGTGACCCCCAACTCATATTTCAACACTCTGACCCCTCCCACAGCCCGCCTCATCCGAGCTATCATGAACGGGCAGTTTGTTGATGCCCCAGATATCATTATGGCGGAGGCTCGATCTTGGAAAGCTAAAGGCAGTCTCCTCAGTTTTCCATGCCTTATTACCAGCATCTGCAGGTCCCTCAATATACTCGTTATCCAGGGCTCCGAGAAATCCAAAGGGGCCCTGAAATCCGCCAGCGCCAGAGTCATTCTCGGCCGCCACCCCATCCCTGTTCGGGGCGCTGACGACACTGTAGAGCAGCCTGCTCCACCGGGTTCTACTGATTTCCAGGGTTATTTTGAGCAGCTGACAGCACATTTCCTGGAGTGGGCTGGTCCACAGTATGTCCGGATTGAGGATCAGTACTCCCGCATCGAGGAGCACTACCAGCGGCAGGAGGAGCGTGATCGGAGAGCTGTGTCTAGGGAGCAGCGAGCGATTGAGCGCTTGGAGAGGCAGGAGGCTCTCTGGAAGGCACAACAGGATTTCTGGGAGCAGCGCTACGGTGGTGGCCCTTCTGGATCAACTTGATCATCCCTGCTGAGACAACACTATGGTTGGTCAATCTATACAGTCGTTTCTTAAACCATTCATTACTAGGGACTAGCACTCGTGTAGGTTTGAGGAGGTTTCGACTGTATTTGTTGCTTAAGTTGTCTCATTTTTGGTACTTTTCTTGTCCATATATTTGTACTCTATTTTGTACTTAGTTTTTATTTTTTTAAATTTATTTCTATGTATTCTGTTCGAGTGGTATGTTAGCCACCTTTTTATGTTAGTTGTTTTTCTTTTCTTTTCCAGTTGAGTCCAGTATAGGTGTTTGTATTTTTCTTGTGGTGAGTCTGAGTTATTTACCAAGTCAAACGTCTATTGTGAATGGTAAAATCTCTCAAATTCGTTTTTCTTTTAAATAGCAAGTTTGTATTGCTCGTTTGTCCAAAAGCTTGTGAGGAGCCTGAGCCGAAGAAAAAATATTGTGCCGGCACCTGTAACTGTGTGTGATTCCTGGGTTGTGCAAGTTTTTTACGAATTACATGCACCTTTTCATACTTATGTGTACTCAGTTTCGTTGGAGATGACGAACGACATGCTTTACTCTATGGATTTTACTTCCCCCGTTCTGCTGAACAAGTTTGGGGAGAGGATTCTATTTTACGACAGTTATGAGCTGTTACATTTGTGCTGAATAGTCTGTTTACTGCTCCCCAAAGCTTATTGATATTTGAATCTCGGGGTGGATCTGTGGTCTTCATTGATCACCGTTAGTATTGTTAGGCGTGTTTGAAATACTACCTATATACCGACGTGGTCCTAAAAAGCCATATGTCCGTGAGGGTTGATTGCGCGTATACCAAAATGACACGCACAAAAGTACAGACTATCAGTAAAATAGACACCTATCAAAAAATTGAGATTAAAGGAGCCCAATGCGGCCATGCTTTGAATCCAGTGAAGTAAATTGAGATTGGAGGTTGTTTGACATAAATTCAAGGGAGCAGTTTCAGCTTTTTGATTTTCTCTGGAAAAATATAGTCGTGTGCCAAAGTCCCTTTCGACTCAATCAGACGAGTGCAAAGCGTAAGATATTTTAGGCACCTTCGTGATGCAAGTCACCTTCCCAGTTTATTTTTTGAGCTGATACCCCATTTGGATACTTTCAAGAGAGTGAGAGATACACTGTATTCACTTGCAAGGGGTTAGCGAGCTACACTTCAGTGCTATTTGTCTTGGAAACGATTGGGTTTGATTTTTTGTACACTGTTTTGCCAAAGTTAGTTGATAACAAAAATTTTTGCATCTCGTGGACTTACTGTTTACAATGGTAGATTCTGTCACTTGGGACCTTGACTCTTTGTTTGTCTTCGTGGTTTCGAGTCTAGTTGTGTCTAGGATTGTTTGTTTGCTCGAGGACAAGCAAAAGTTCGGTTTGGGGTGTTTGATGAGACTATGATTTAGAGTCTCATTTGGTCCTTTTTAGCGGTCTTTGTGAGTCTTTGTTTTTATTTTTTTAGTGTTTTTTGTTCGTTTTTACGCTTTGGTATTTTCTTCCCTTTTTGTAGGAATTATTCATTTTGAGCAAAAAAGAAGAAGAGACAATCAGCCGTTTCGCCACAAGTGGATTTTATGGGTAATCGAATTCTCAAGAGGTTTCGCCGCGGCGAGGGAATTGGTCCGCCGCGGTGAGATTTTACAAGAGGAAGATTAATTCGACAACAGAAGGCTCCCCACGACGAGCTATTTCTTCCGCCGCGGCGAGAAGCGCAGAACAAATTTTCTATTTTCCTTATTAGCTTAGAATTTGGATCTCTTCTCATACTTCTTTTACCCTAGTTCTTAGAAAAATGCTCAATATTCAAACTGTGACATCGAGACATTATTGGAGCTTAGTTTTGATCATTGTTGAAGGATTGATATCGAATTCCTGGTAATATTGATAATCCTCTATTGTTTATCTCTTTGATTCGTGTTGTTATCATTTATTGAATTGTATGAGCTTGCGTGCGATTATCAACATGTCTTTGTTTGTCATATGCAATACCTTGAAGTCTTTTATCTTTGGTTCTACTATGAGTAGCTAAACCACTCCGAACACGGTAGCTATGTGACAGTTTTGCGTATTCGCTTCTAGGGTTAGGATTCATTCACATAGGTTCTAGTTCAAAATCTTCGTAAAAACTATCAATCTCATTCGCTAGTTCAAGATTTTCTAAATCGTTTTCGGCTAAGGATCGTGGAATGATAACCCACGATTACTCTAGTTCAAAATATTCAAATGATGATTGGTTGAGGTTGGATTGATCGATTTATGTACACCGACCGCGTGACAAATATGAATGATTGCCCTAGAACGAATTAGCATTACTTGATCATTACTACTGTGTTCATCTTCTCTCATTGTTATCAAACGTATATTTACTTTATCTATTTTCTAGTTATTAGAAGTATTCAAAGAAACCAATCAAATTGTTTGGACAAATGATTATTTGCATTCAACTGCTTGGTAGCTTAATTTGTTCCTTAGCGAACGATTTCGTGGTTAGCATTGTCTGTCTACAACAACTGCTTTCTACTTGTTTTCTAAGTAGTAATTTGAGCACATCAGCAGGAAACAAGGATGGTGAGGATGATATAGACTTAGGTTCTGCAGAAGAAGATGGCAAATGCAATCTTGCTCTGATTCTGATATTGATAATAGAGAGGAGGAAGAATGTGATGTGGGGCTAGTAGAAGTGGTAAAAAAATACATCAGTTGAGTATCAAGGTTGCAAAATGGTTGAGGAACAAGCTACTGTGAGAAGAGAAGCAATGGGCATGATCCCTGAGTTTGAACCTACTATCTCAATGCTTAGTAGAAAAAATTCAGCTGATAACTTAATTCAGGTTCACCCAAGAACTGACAAGATCAGTGAAGAAATAGAGGATTTATCTGATTCAGAAGATCAAAGTGAAGAGCATTATAGAGAACATATCAGAATGGTTTCTATTAATTCAGATGATACAGGGTTAAGGGAGGATAATGACAATGATGATGAGAAAGAAGATGAACAAGTTGTTAATTGATCAACTAGAAGTAAAGGGCCTCCTCAGTTTAAGGGTATCTTATTGAAGCAAGGGAAGAAGAAGAAGAAGGGTGGAAAGTCAAACAAAAACCATTCTCAATCAAGTACATGATATTGAATGTGAGAGGGGTAGGAAATAAAGCTACCAAGCAACAAGTGTGGTACCTAAGAAAGAATAAAACGTTGGATTTCTTTGCTTTATTAGAACCTATGGTGACTTTCGATGAAGTTATGGTCAACAAAAAGTATAACATGAAGAAAGTGATTGCAAATTGTCACAATAAGATTTGCTTTTGAGAAATGGAGGAGTATATGTTGAAGTATTAGAGGATCATGAATAGTTTTTACACTGCAGATTATCAACATCTACAATTCCAGTTCCAGTTTTGGTAACCGTAATCTATGCCAAGTGTAAAAGAAGAGAAATGATTGATTTATGGAACAACATTAGAAATAATGCAGTGGCAGATGAACCTTGGTTAATAGGTGGTGATTTCAATATTATTGTGGAGAGTGGGGAAATAGAAGGTGGATCACCTCCTGACCTAAATTCTATGAATGATTTTGTTAACTGTATAGCTGATACATGTCTCAAAGACATGGATTACATTGGTTTGCCTTTTACATGGCAATGGAGGAATGTTAAACACAGATTGGACAGGGTGCTAGCTAACAGTGCTTGGGATGATATTTTTAAGGAAAATTCATTCACTCATCGAATCAGGCGCTGGTCAGACCATAGGCCCCTGATAGGTACCTCTTTGCTTTCAAGTGAGAAACCCAAACAAGCTTTTCATTTCCAGAATATTTGGTTACAACATCCCAATTGTATACCAAGTATTGAACAACATTGGAAGCTACCTACTAGAAACTCTGGATTGAAGATTTTTTGGGAAAAATTAAAGAGATTGAAGCAGCATTTAAGATGTTGGAATAAGAACATATTAGGAAACATCCTTGACAATGTAAGGGAACAAGAAGAGAAGGTGAAAATTGTTGAGAATGTTCATTTTGATTCCGCTTCTACCTCAACTGATTCATCCTTGAAGGATTCTCTAAGTGATTATCAAGCTATACTGGACATGGAAGAATGTTTTTGGAGGCAAAGAGCAAACTGGAAATGGAGAGTAGATGGAGATAGGAATACCAGAGTATTTCATGATATGGTTAGAAGGAGAAAAAACCAGTCTAACATGTTTGCTATCAATGACCAGGGATTATACATCTATTCTAAAGAAGAATTGAAAGTTTTTGCAGTCAATTACTTCACAAAAATTATGGCTAATCAAATTCCTACTTCAGAGGAACCTGATTTCAGCAATATACCTTCTCTTATATCTGTGAAAGCTAATGATGAGCTTACTAACCTGATTTGGAGGAACTTCATTCAGTTGTGTTAGGATTGAATAAGGAAGCATCAGCCGGACCTGATGGTTATACAACTAAGTTTTACCAGTTGTGCTGGGATATCATCAAAGAAGATCTATTGGAGGCTGTAGAAGATTATTTTCAAGGAACTCCACTACCTCCTGGCATTACTGCAACTACTCTTGCCTTAATACCAAAAAAGAAAGCTCCTGAGCTTTGGGCAGACTTCAGACCAATAAGTCTTTGCAACAATTCCCATAAAATCTTGACCAAAATGCTGAATGAAAGTTTAATAAAGGTGCTTCCTTCTCTGATCTCTGAAAGCCAAAGTGGGTTTGAAAGAGGAAGGCTCATCAGTGACAACATTCTATTGGCCCAAGAAATGGCGCAATCTCTCAATGTGAAGACAAGAGGAGGGAATATCATTATCAAAATGGACATGATGAAGGCTTATGACAGGATAGATTGGAGTTTCATAGCTTTGATGTTAAGACAGTTTGGTTTGTCAGAGTTGTGGATAGATCTGGTCAGTAGATCTTTTAACAACAATTTCTTCAGTGTGTTATTGAATGGAGAGCTTAGTGGCTTCTTTAACTCTGAACACGGCCTCAGACAAGGAGATCCTCTATGTCCAGCTATCCTTATCTTGGCAGCTGAATACTTATCAAGGGGACTTAATTAGTTGTTTGAACAATATCCTGCCTGCTACTATGATACTAAGAAGGGATTCTCCATCAGTCATTTATCTTATGCCGATGACATTATAATCTTCTGTAAAGGTCAGAAACTGGGGCTTCAGAAAATCCTTGGGTTCTTGAAGCATTATGAGAAGGTATCTGGACAAAAAATAAGTCACATGAGAAAAGCAACATTTTTGTTGGGAGGCATGGGAATCCTTCTCTTGTTCACAACTTGACTGGTTTCAATCTTTAGGAGTTGCCTTTCTCTTATTTAGGTGCTCCTATTTCTATAGGAAAGAAGAAAAGTTCTTTGTTCAATCCTTTACTTGATAAAGTGAGATCGAAATTGAGTGGATGGAACATAAACATGTTGTCTCAGGGTGGGAGATGGATAATCTTACAAAGTGTGCTGGCTTCCATGTCTATGTATCTAATCCAGATATTGGAACCTCCAAAAGAGGTAATAAAAAGGATTGAGAGCATGATGGCTAAGTTCTTCTGGGGTCTGAACAAGAAGGAAACATGAAGATGCATTGGGCTAAGTGGTTTACAGATAATTATCCTGTGGCAAAAGGAGGCATAGGGATTAGAAAAATTTCTGACATGTGTAAAGCTTTCTTTGTGAAATTATGGTACAGATATAGACTTCAGACATCTCTTTGGGCCACTTGTATGTTACTTAAGTACTGTAAAAGGAAGTTTCCAAGACAGGTACAATGCAAACTTTAGGATTCAGGGTTTGGAGGAGGATGTTAAAGTATAGAGACTTAGCACAAGATAACTGCTTCTGGAGAATTGGGAAAGAAGTGTGCTAGTTTTGGCATAATCATTGGTATGGAGATTCCATTCTGGTAAAGTTGGCCATAACCAGACCCCTACCACTACACTTGATTCAAGATGTTGGACATGGGAATCTGTGAGACTGGTAGAGGTTAATGGAAAACCTCCCTTATAATGTGGCAGTGAAGATCTTCCTTGAGCATCCTTTTACTGAATTAGAGGTAGCTTTTCCTATATGGAAACTGACTTCTAATGGCATCTTCTCAACTTCTTCATCTTGGGAGATCAATAGAACAAAGTCTCAGAGGAAACCAATTCTAGAATTATGTTGGAACAATAGATTTTCAGTAACAATATCTCTTTTCTAGTGGAGAGTACTACATGGTTGGCTACCAGTTGCTGAAGAGATGAGAAGAAGGGGTATTTCTTACTTGACAATGTAGATATTCAAAGAGTTTGGAACTGGTATGCTAATTCACTTCACGTTAGGATTAGAGAAGGGGAGAGTTGTGTTCAAAGATTTAAAGCCTGGGAGAACTCCTCAATAAAAACTGGAAAAGGGCATATCGGACTGCTACTCCCCATGTTGATTGCTTGGTTTGCCTGAATGGCCTGGAATGATGCAAAATTTAGGAATGTGAACATTAATTCAGATCAGATCATAATCAAGATTCAGAAACACATTCTTCAAAATCATGCTGCAAAGCCACACAACAAGAGCATGTGGGAAGGAGACTGACAGTTGGCAGAAAGCTGGAATATCAGGTTTTCTTGTACACCTACGAAGAGGGGTATTTATGTGGTGTGGAGAACACCAAGAGCTTAGTGGATAAAAGTGAATAGTGATGGATCTTATAATCATGTTACGGAAAAAGCATCTTCTGGAGGATGCTGAGGGATGAAATGGGAGGATTATCAAGGGATTTGAACACTTCATAGATACTTCCTCTATTTTGTTTGCGGAAATTTTTGGCATTATGAAAGTACTAGAGCTTTATGCCTCTTTGCACTTATCTCAGGTTATGGTAGAATCTGAGTCTAAAGTAGGACTTGACCTCATTCTTAACTCAAATAGTCATTGTCATTGATAACTGAATTTTATTCTAACCAAAATAAGATTGCTAACATGTTCTTTGAGTGTTGAATTTTCACATATTTTCAGGGGAAGGGAATGCTGCGGCTAATTGGTTAGGAAATGATGCCTTGTTACACCGAAGAAACAGAGTTAACAATCCAGAAGATATACCAATACCTATAAGAAAGATTGATTACACTGATAAGCATGGTATTCTATATTTGAGGTTGAAATAATGGTAAAAGCTTACTTTGTGTCATCCCCCTTTCCTTTGCTCAGCCTAGAAGTGAACCAGTCCTCAAGACTTGGGATAGATGTACCTATTTTGTTTGAAGTTCTTGTTTCTTCTCAGAGCCTTAAGGGGGATATTTTTTGGTCTATTTCCTTTTTTCCCTCAACTTATTTCTATGTGTCTTGTTTGGCTGTCATCCTCTACAGCTGTGATGGAACTTCTGTATGGGGGAGTCCTGGTGGTTTATTACAAGTTAATGTTACTTCAGGATGGCTTAGTTAGTGGTTTCTGTGATTTTAGGAGGTTTTTTTTTTCCTGATGTTGCTTCAGTTTGCTGTGTTATTGTTTGATTCTCAAGATTTTTTATTCTTCCAAAAAAACAACAAAAAGAACTGGAAAAAACAAATATACAGTTCTAGACTGCAAAAAATAGATAGAACCGTCAAAAAGAAAAAAAAGAAAAAGAAAAAATGAATAATTCGTTGCAAAATAAATAAATAAATAAACAGTGGAAAAGAGGTCTAAAAAGGGGTATATCTCTACTATTTATGTCAATCTGTGGCTTAAAAAGGGGTATCACAGGTTTGTATTGGGTAAGCTCTTGGTCACTAGTTGGCGTGTTGATAAGATCTTTTGGGAAAGAATAGCTACATTCTTCCGGAGTAGGTTGTTTATACTCTATTTGCTGTTTATCCTAGAAGAATATTTATGGAAGATGGTTTTCAGTGATTGGTGTTATTGTCTGGTAGTACTATTAGGAGCTTCATATGTTTGTAGCTTTGTGGTGGAAGGGACTGAATATTTGTTGAATTTGTTTTCTACTATGTTCAACAGTCTGGTTGTTGATCATGGGAAGGGCTTTTCTAGCATTCTGTCTGCATGTAGAGTTTTACCAATGTGGAAGATAGCTAAAATATACACTTGTCTCTTCGATGCATTCATGTTTATTTCAATGAAAGAAGAGTGGGAAGAGGGTTTTTTCATTTATCTTCCTTTGTTATACAAAGAGGTGATTCCCTTTTTTGTCACTTATTTTGGTGCACTGTGGGATATCTCAGTCTTCTACTCTTCTTCTTAGCACTACACTTTGTTCACCACACAATATCTGGTTTTGCACACTACTTTTGATAAGCTGGGATTATTTTTTGATCTGTTTGGGGAAAATATTTTGGGCATGTATACTTTTGTTATAACTGTTTGTTAACACTCTATCAATTGTATCAAGGGTGGAAGAGTGGGACAAAATAGTTGTATAGTTTGTTTGATCTGTGGATAACTAACATGCAACTGGTGGGGATCTTGGCAGGAGTTAGTAAGAGTCAAAAGGACAATGGCGTTTATCATTTGGTAATGATCTGTTGCAATCGTAAGAGCAAGATCAAGTCTATATGAAGACATGATGTTTTGGCCTCAAGAATATGTCCTCTAGATATTGTCTTTTGTTCCAATTGGATTGTAATTCTACTAAACTCTTGTAAACCTCCGTAATTTTGTGATGTATGTACTTCTAAGGATAGTAGCTAGGATATAGAAGTTCGGTTTCCTAGCCTAGTGGTACCTAGTTAGCTGGTTTGGTTTTCACTTGTACTAAGGTGAGTTTTTCACCTGTTTGATTTCGGCATTAATAAAATCACGCAACAGCCTATAAAAAAAAAAAAAAAAAAGCTCAAAGAATTCGAAATCTTAACCGAAAGCAAATGGCTATGCCAAAATACTACGTCAAAGATAATATTACCAATTCAAGTCACTAATGAGCAAAGTAGCAAATGTTGACATGATGAATTACTAGCAACTTTTGATTGTATGTCATAATCTAGAATCAAATCAACAATCAAGACTAGTATTATGTTCAACAAGTCACAAAGTGCATACATACTAGCATTCATAATCCAAAAACCATTTGAATGTAAAAATCCCCGAAAAGTAGCAAGAAGGGTTAGCCAATTCCCTCAATTTCGGAATGGATCGGATCAATGGATGCAAGAATGTTGTTCTAGATGATGAGTGCTTTGAAAAGAGCCAAAGAACAAGAGATTTGGTGATGAAAAGAAAAATTTGTAAGAATTTGGGATTGGGGCAGTCGCTTGGAATGGAGGAGGAAGTGAGAAGAAGACGGGAGGAAGAAAGAAGACCTGCAAGGCGACTCTTTATTATTCGGATCGCCGATCATTCGTTGCCACGCAATGACAGAAAATTTTCGCCATCAAGCATGCATACACACGGTCAGCCGATAATTTTTTGATTTTTCATTTTTTTTTTAAAAAAAGAAAATGACGGAAAATTAACCGTGAACGCAAATTTATATTAATAATGCAAACTAAAATGGATTTAAATTTTGTTTTTTATTTTTTGAGAAAAGAAGAAAAATATGCTAAATGCAAATTATATGCAATGCAATTGAGGGAAGGGTTGAACATTCTGGGTTGCCTCCCGGATAGCGATTTTTTTATATTCAATAGGTTGACTCTTCACGGAGTTCATGTCCTGCGATTTTGATACCAGACTTCTTCTTCTTCTTCTTCTTCTTCTTCTTCTTCTTCTTCTTCTTCTTCTTCTTCTTCTTCTTCTTAAGCCTTCCCATACCTAGTCCCTGCGCACTAGAACACACATAAACAGGTCCTACAAATCCTACAAGTGAATTTTCACAAGAACAAGATGTGTTAAGTGGAGTGTAGGCTTGCAACTCGCGTTGCAAGGCCTTTACCTCGTACGTAGCTCGACGGTGGCTCATCTTGATCGTGAGATCAATTGTGTCGATGAATGGTCTCACCAACAACACCATCCCATCTCCCACTTGCAATCCCTG
Source organism: Plantago major (assembly GCA_026545765.1). Taxonomy (NCBI): domain Eukaryota; kingdom Viridiplantae; phylum Streptophyta; class Magnoliopsida; order Lamiales; family Plantaginaceae; genus Plantago; species Plantago major. The sequence continues at coordinate 62,501,827 of CM048844.1, read as the reverse complement.
CCTAACTGGACCCAACACCTGGATTTCAGTTATCACGGAATCACTACCCAACCGGATTTCCACATCTTCTACTACCCCTAGTGGTCTCCGTATCAAGCCATCTGCCATTCTCACCATGATATTCTTCTCCTTAAGCCTCGTCACTCTACTCGCCTCGTACATTTTGTACGATATGAAATTTACACCAACGCCGGTGGCCAACATCCCCGACACTCCCTCCAAACTCCCAAAACCGACCTTAACATGAAAGCCACCAGAATTTGTCATTTTGGAGCCCTTCTTCTTAATCACCTCCCCCGGTGGTGATTTCTCAACCCATTGTGCCACATGCACTCTCTCTACAACACTTTCTCTACTCCCAACCTCAACACCACAATCTTTGTTATCAACAATAATAGCGTTAACAATATCATTCCTACTCACCGGTTCTACCGGGACTACATCACAAGGAATTAAATCATCGAAAGCGGTACATATCTTAATCTCCTTGGGAGGAGAGTCGTGGTGACTGCATGTCCCACATTCCTCCACTTGCAATTTAGGAACCTCGACACTTGATCTATCTTTGGATATCGTGATTTCAACCGGTACCTCTATGATAACCGTGATTGCCTTGGCGTTTTTAGTTTCTCTAGGCAACCTCCCCTTCTCACGGATGCGACTCCTATCATGCAACTCTTGGAGTTCCCTCTTGATGTCCTTGTTGTCCCCATCTAGAACCGACAACCTCCCATCCATCTTAACCTGGTGCCTTTGAGCCCGGTCGATAAACCTCTGCGACCTCTCCATGTACTCTTCGATCTGCCTCGATTTGCTAGTCGAGGTGGAAACCTTTCGCTGCTCCTCCTCCTTAGGAGTAGGATACTCACAATGATCGTTTGAGTAGCTTAACTTCGACCGATCCACATTGGGGTAGATTTGGTTAGGAGCGAACCTATGAACCGGTCCCTTCCCTCCAAGTCCAACATCCGTTGGTCTATACCTCGGGAAATATCCCCCAATCCCCCTTGCACCCAACACACCTCCTCTCTGTCCTCCGGAGTAGCAATCTCAGACACCACTTTGACCGAGAAGTCCGCCCTACATTAATTTGCCTTGTGCCAGTAGTTGTTGCAAATCCCACATTTCTCCTGAGCATGTGGATTCTGACCACTCGCCGCCAACAACTTCACAAGTCGTAACTCCCTTCCTAGATCGTTGATACGGCTGCTAAAATCTTAAAAGGTGGCATTCACCTCACTCCTAAGCCCCCTACTTCTCCCCCGCACACTCTTGTGCTGCAAATTCATTGCATACTTGATGAAGAGATTGTTCAGCTCCTTCGGTGTAAGATCCATGATGCTTCCACCACTAGCTACATCAACATAAGATTGTTGACTCTCGTTCAATCCATCATAGAAGTATTGTGTCAGATCCGCAAGACTTAGGCGGTGATGAGGACACTTGGCTTGGAGCATCTTAAACCTCTCTGAAGCCTCATAGAATGTCTCATCATGGAGTTGTTGGAACCCTGTGATCTGTGCCTTCAAAGTGGTAGTCTTTGATTGAGGGTAGTATCTGTCCGTGAAATCTTCATAGATTTCCGCCCAAGTAGTCAGCGACACCTCGGGAAGCATATTCAACCATGCCTTAGCCCTATCCGCTAAGCACATTGGGAAGATCTTCATCCTCAAATGATCATCCTCCACCCCTGTTGTATGCATCCCCGCAATGAACATCTCCAACTCCTTCAGGAAGCCCATAACATCTTCATTTTCCACCCCGTAGAATTTGGGAAAGTGTTGAAGAAGATATGGCTTCAGCTCATACATCCGTGCCGCTTCAGACAGAACGATGCACGACCTATGAGCTCCAACATGAACCTTGAATATATTGTGGATCGTGTTCCTAGGAACAACACGACCTGCTGCACCTCCAACTCCAGCAGCACTACCACCAACACCTCCACCATTAGTTGTATCACCCATATTCGCACTAAGAATAGGAGCTTCTGTATCAGACTCCGAATCAGTTTCTTCAAAAACCACACTTGCTTGCATACTGATGCGTCGAATCAAGTCTTTAATTTGTTTATAGCCAAACGCACAAATCAAGATCACTAGAAAACCATATTGAAGTGATGATTTGCCCTGAGTGTCGTTCTCGAAGGGCTTGACTAAGCTTTGTTTGCAAATGCAAGTTTAGTTAATCGACTGGAAAGCAAGTAAAATACGAAACAAAGATTTTTGAACTCAAGGTTTGTTATGAAAAACCCAACCAATCCATTCTATCTCAATCCCCGTAGAACAATCATACAAAGGATGCTTCACTTTATCTCTATACAAAAACACATGTAAGTAAATGGTTCATCCTAGCGAGTAAGGTTTGCAATGAAGGATAACACTTTTGAAAGTTAAATAGTTTGATGAACGTAGTAGAGTCGTCAAGTCTACTAGTTAGCGTTTGTAGTCGAATGTGTTGGGCTTAAATCATAAGTAACCTTGAGGGTGCGAATCCCTCTTGCAGATTTTGGGTATCAGGAAATGATTTCTAAAGCATTGAACTACAAACGATTCGTAAGATTCAACAAATAGTGAAGCTATGTAATTTAATTCAAAAGATCCTATACTAACGACAATCCCTAAATTCATACCACCGACCCACAGGATGATTAGCTACGCGATCCACACATATCCAACATGCAAAAAGTGTATACACAAATCATATGAAAATCAATCTATTAAGAAAAAGAAGTTCAACCAATTACCAAATTGTCACGGATTTGATTGCACGGATGAAAAGCTTCAATTGAATTCGAATAGAAATCAAAGACCCAAACCCTTCAAGGGTTCTCAATGTGATTCAATAATTATCGACAAGTTTGTTACAATTGTTTGATGTAAATCTAGGGTTCTTGGAAGAAAGAAAAGTAAAATAGGAATTTCAAATGGGGAATTACAATCTGGAATGAAGTATGATGCCAAAGAAACGCATAATCAGAGATATATAAAGAAAACGGCAAATTGGCGTTACAGGGGCGATCGCCTAAGTGGACGGGCCGCCTAAGGGCGATACCCAAAGTCAGCGATCGCCTAACGCTTCGCACAACCTCTTCTGTGGATGCGTCCATAGCTTGGGGTGGTCGCCACGCTTCCTTTGGGGCTTGATTCGCTACTTTTTGTCTATCCTTGACCCGTTTGGCATCCTGGGCACCTTCATGGCACCTATTTGGAGTCTTGGAGCTTGTCATCTCCGACATAGTGCAATAAATGGAACGTTTTGACTCCTTTTCTTGACGAAAACACCTAAAACATGAAATCAAGGTGGAAACACATGGAACAACACAAAATATTTCCAAAACACAACTAAACATAACTAAACAACTAATAAAAAGTGGTAAAAAGGGTTAAATGAGGTGTTAAAATACACCTCATCAAACTCCCCAAACCGAACCGTTACTCGTCCTCGAGCAAACAAACAACCTAAAAAAGAAACTAGACTCTAAACCACAAAGACACACAACACAAAGAACGAGTCAATCATCCAAGTTACAGAATCTACATTTGTAAGAAACAAACTGGAGAGATGCAAAGATTTTGAGTTCTTACCAACGTTGGTGGAAAATCAAGCAAAAATCAAACTTGTTCATTTCCAAAGTAAATAAGACTTAAGCCTATCTTGGTAGTCCCTCACAAGGAATTTTATATAGCAACTCTGACTCTTCTGGACATGTCCAAGATATGGTAACACTCGAAAGTAGAACTGGGAAGGTGGTTTTCACCACAAGTTGCCAAAAATCTCTTATGCAAATGTGTTCTTTTCAATGAGTCCAAAGGGACTTTAATTCAAAAGACTAAAAATAGAGACATGCTACTCCGACTACCATTCCCTTTGTTGCTTTCAAAATTTTCAAAACATTGCAAACTATTTTTTGGAGTTACTCAAGGTTGTTGTGAATCTGCAGATATCAGCAAGGACTTATTCCGCGTGTGGCTCCCGTCCAAAGCTTTCGCTCATGTAGAAATGGAATTCCAAACGATTCACAACTTGGGGTTTGAATAACTCATGTGCTTATTTGTCCTCATTGGGATCTTCTGGCTTCAATTTTGCTGGTATCCATTTTACTGAAGGTCTACACTTTTGTGCGTGTCGGTTTAGCCTACGTGTCATCAACCTTCACGGTCATATGGCTAATAAAAGGCCACGCCAGCATATGGTAGTATTTGAACACGACCTACGGTGATCAATTAATACCATGGATACACCTCGAGCCTTATTTAAAAAATATTATTGTTGGGAACAGAAATCAGAACTACACATCTCTTAATCAGTCATCAAAATTGAAATCCCCTCCCTAAACCTATTCTTTAGAACGGGTTTGGAAGGGTATCAAAAGTTCAAAAACATTACGTTTGTCGTTCCCATCTAATCAGATAACGCATAAGTATGAAATGGCGCAACAACTTTTAAAAGAAATTGCACATTCCAGGAGTCAGACAAAACAATTCTTGCCGGTATAATATTTTTTCATTAGCTCAAATAAGGCTCCTCACAGGTTTTTGGACCACAAAGCGAAACATACTTCTTATTTACAAGGGAAAGGCACTCGAAAAATTTTAGACTCAACAACCATTAATAATCAGTATAAGCTCAAAGCATAAGCATCAAAAGAGTTTGTCATTAACAAAGGACGTTCAACTTGGAAATTTGACTAAAGGCTCACAAAAAATTTCAAAAATAGGCCAAAAAGGTAGGCAAAAAAGACACACAAAACATAAATAGATAAGGCACACCGGCCGCAAATAACATGCAACCCTATGTGGCTCACCAATCACCACTAAGAAAGCACTAAACAAAGCAAGGCACACCGGCCACACATAGACATGCAACCCTATGTGGCTCATCGACCACCACTAATAAAGAAGTAAACAAAGCAAAAACCAGGAGAAACAGAGAAATCCCCTGCCTAAACCTGAACCTTAGCTCGTCCCCGAGCGTCAAGCACAAGTGAGGAATGAGGAAACAAGAAAAAGATCCCATTATTATTTCTAACTACGAAAGCAAATAAAATCTTACCCCAAGTTGCCTCCCGGGAAGCGCCTTTTCTAATAGTTGTTGGCTCGACTATGGTGCATTGTTGTTATCCATTCTCATACGGGAGCGAATCCCGTGCATCCTTCCCTCCATACTCAGCATTTTTGGAGCCATCTTTAGATCCTCTCCTCATGTCCTCTAGCATCTCCATGATTCCTTGCAAACTAGAAGTATAAGAATTAGTAAAATCGAAAACTAAAACTTAACTAAAGGAATCAGAGGGAAAGTAAAAATGAGAAATGGGGTCGAAACTCCCTGAACAGTCCCATGTGTGAGCGGGAGCCAATATGAATGTATCATTAGATAACAAAGGTATGGGTGGCGACTCCAAGTGCACCAACTATGGCATATCAAGATCCTCAAGTGCTTCCTCCTCCATCTCTGAACCACTGTAGACGGATTGTACGGTCTCCTCATCAATCAAGGTGGTGGACGTTCTTCTTCTTCTTTGGTAAATTTCGTATTTGGCACAACAATGGAGCGAGATCTCTCCTCCTCCATTATTCTCTCGCGTTTAGCATCCTTCCCAAACTCTACCCTCATCCTAATAATCTGAGAGACTAGCTCTTCGATTATATCTTCAGCTTCTTGGGGTTCTAAGTCTTCAATGGTACCTCCCTAGGCTCTATCCACCATCTTTTTACATCCCAAGTTCAACCCATCATAGAAACACCATATGACCTATCCACACATGTGGTTTCAACACTCCAATTGCAGCTCTTTAAATCGAAACCATGGTCCATTAAGCTTCTCCCCAGATATCTAGCGGAAAGTAATGAGCCTTCTTCTATCACTAAAGTTAGCCGCTTCATGGTCATCCAACCACACTCCACACAATACAAAGACAAGAAACATTGAGTTGTTCCGCCACAAAGATACAAAAACAAAGAAGGACAGCAAAAATAAAAATCGAACTAATATATGTAATTGAAAAAACAAAAATCACAAAAAATAAACAGAAGGAGTCAAATCTCCGGCAGTGGTGCCAAAAACATGATGCGTCAAATCAAGTATTTAATTTGTTGATAGCCAAAGGCACAAATCAAGATCACTAGAAAACCGTAGTGAAGTGATGAGTTGTCCCGAGTGTCATTCTCGAAGGACTTGACTAAGCTTTGTTTGCAAATGCAAGTTTAGTTAATCAACTAGAAAGCAAGTAAAACAGGTAACAAAGATTTTTGATAAGTTTGTGCTTCAATATAGATGTAGCTCAAGGTTTTTTATGAAAAACATAACCAACTCTATCTCAATCCCCTAGAAACAATCATACAAAGAACGCTTCGCTTTATCTCTATAAAGAAACACAGGTCGGTGGTAAGTAAATGGTTCATCCTAGCAAGTAAGGTTTGCAATGAAGGATAAGACTTTTAAAAGTGAAATCGTTTCATGAACATAGTAGAGTCGTCAATTCTACTAGTCAGCGTTTGTAGTCGAATGTGTTGGGCTTAAATTGTAAGTAATCTTGAGGGTGCGAATCCCTCTTGTAGATTTTGGGTATCAGGAAACGATTGCTAAAGCATTGAACTACAAATGATTCGCAATATTCAACAAACAGTGAAGCTATGTAATTTCAATCAAAAGATCCTATACTAGCGACAATCCCTAAATTTTTACCACCGACCCATAGGACGATTAGCAACGTGATCCACACATATCCAACATCCAAAACACGTATACACAAATCATATGAAAATCTATCTATTAAGCAAAAGAAGTTCAACCAATTACAAAATTGTCACGGATTTGATTCCACGGAAGAAAAGCTTTAATTGAATTCGAATAGAAATCAAAGACACAAACCCTTCAAGGGTTCTCAATGTGATACAATAATCATCCAAATGTTTTTACAATTGTTTGATGTAAATTTAGGGTTCTTGGAAGAGAGAAAAGTAAAAGAGGAATTTCAAATGCGGAATTACAATCTGGAATGAAGTCTGATCCCAAAGAAACGCATAATCAGAGATATATAAAGAAACGGCAAATTGGCATTACAAGGGCGTATCGGGCGATCGCCCCAACCATTTTGGGCAATCATTCTTACCACCCTAATGTGGCTGCGTCCAGAGCTTGGGGCGGTCGCCCGCTTCATTTGGGGCTCGATTCGCGACTTTTTGTCCATCCTTGACCCGTTTGGCATCCCGGGCACCTTCGTGGCACCTATTTGGAGTCTTGGAGCTTGTCATCTCCGACATTATGCATAGAAATGCAATGTTTTTACTCCTTTTCTTGACGAAAACACCTAAAACCTGAAATCAAGGTGGAAACACACAAAACACAAGAAACAACACAAAATATATACAAAACACAACTAAACATAACTAAACAACTAATAAAATGAGGGTAAAAAGGGTTCAATGACGTGTCAAAATACGCCTCATCACGTACCAGCAAAACTAAACCTCAACCTCCTCCGGTGCCATTCAATATCGTCAAGAAAAGGCGCTACTAGAAGGTTCAAGTTCCTTCTCCCTTGCATAAACAACCTGCAATCAGAAAAGTGAAAGGAATGAAACTGTAATTCTCCACAAACAGATAACCCAGTAAACTAATCTTTAAAACACAAACTAAGGACTTAAATCCCTGACAGTGGCGCCCAAAACATTGATACGTCAAATCAAGTCCTTAATTTGTTTAGCCAAGAGCAATATCGAGGATCACTAGAAAAGCACGTAGTGAGTTGATAAGTTGCCCCCGAGTGTCGTTCTCGAAGGACTTAACTAAGCATGTCATGTTTTAAAGAACTAGTTTGTCTTAGAATTGCATCTTACGACCTCCAATTCTTTCTTTCGCAAATAACACAAAGAGTAAACAACAAACACAAGTTTTGTATTCAATCACAGGAAACATTGGATGGTGGTTTCATTAAGAGCTAGCTAGTATAGTTTTGCAATGGAGTACACGACTTTTGAAAGTGAAAACGTTTAATCAACGTAGTAGAGTCATCAATTCTACTAGTCAGCGTTTGTAGTCGAATGTGTTGGGCTTAAATCGTAACTAACCTTGAGAGTGCAAATTCCTCTTGTCAATTTTTGGTATTAAGAAACGATTGCTAAGGCATTGAACTAAAAATGATTCATAAGAATTTAGCAAACAAAGAAACAGTGTAAATTCATCCAAAAGTCCTATACTAGCATGCTCAAGAATTCACCACCATCCAATGGAAGATGTTTAACTACTCATACTCATGTTGTCACATGCAAGAGATATGATAAACAAAGACATAAACATCAACAAGGAATAAGAAATCTGAAACGGTACAGAATTACCAATTAATGAAGAATTAACAAGCTCAAATGGATAACAATGGTGATTGTACTATTACAGGAAGAAATCTTCAGACTCAAATTGTTAACAAAGACTCCAACTTGATCAGATGGATGTACTTGGAATCCTAAGACCTCTCAAAAACTCCCAAACTATTGTGTGAAATGAAAAATGATAAGTTCGAATTACAAATCTGACATTAAAATGCCAAAATCATCAAATGTAACGCTCAGAAATAGAACAGATCGGAGCGGGCGATCGCCCACCGATTTGGGCGATCGCTTGGCCACTGGAACTCTGGAATGCAGCCCTTTGTGGCTGCGTCCAGAGCCCTGGGTGATCGCCCTGCTTTTCTTTGGGCTCGATTCGTGACTTTTTGTCTATCCTTGACATGTTCTGGCATTCCGGGAACCTTCGTAGTACCTATTTGGAGTCTTGGAGCTTGTGATTTCCGACAAAGTGCATTCAAATGCATCATTTTGACTCCTTTTCTTCATGACAAGTACCTAAAACCTGGAATCAAGGTGGAAACACAAAAAACACAAACAAAAGATAAAATATATATAAATAAAGGAAAAACTAGACTAAAAGTTAGTAAAAACAAGTTAAAAAGAACCCGGTGAGGTGTTCTAAAAATGCCTCATCAGGCGTAATCCTTCAACTAATCCACTCGCCCTTTCTCAGGACATGAATTCACCAAGTTAAGATAATGAGTTCTCCATACAAAATCCTATGTCTAGATTCGTTTGACACTATGGTTCCCAACCAAGTGTTCCCCCTGAGTTATTCCCCAGCTTTTTAAGCCAAGTACTTCCTCTACTCAGTAACCTTTGAGCTATTCCTCAACTTCCAAAGCTAAGTACTTCCTGTGCTCAGTTAGGTGAGGACTTTAATTTCCTGAATGAAATCCTTTCCCTAAACACACCTGGTGGTGCTGGTTATGGTAGTTTGTCAGGTAAGCTAACTTGATAACTTATGCAGTTACCTAGAGAGCTTAGAAGAATCAATCTTCCTTAATACTCTTTTCAGTGTATGGGAAGTTGTTCTTTACTGACCCAAGTTCTTGTTATGTCAAAGAGAATGAATCTCAGATATCAGTCCCAACTAAATCCATGGATTCAACTCCTTCACAGTAATCAAGTCTTGTTTAGGATCAGGACACTTATAACTTTGTCCGACTTAGAATCAAAGAGCTTGAGTCGCAACGGTAAGCTAATGAGAGTAAGTAGGTTTGTAGGCTTGAATGTATTTCGCAAGTGTATTCAGTGTTCAGAAGTGTGCCTTTCAAACATTGAATGTGGTGATATTAATAGTTAAAAATCATGCTGTTTGAATAGTATCCGTTAGTCAATTAAAAATTCAAACTATTGATATCTGATGATAGTACTGCTGTGAGCTTTGTCTCTTTTCAGAGATTTCCTCTTTTGTTCAGACATCTCTGTCTGCGTAATTAATGCACTGAACTATCTTTGTCCTGTAGTCTCAACGGAAATATGCAAGCTATCTGAAGCTTTGTACTTCCTTACTCAGCAACCATTGGGTGTCAGAAACCTCTTGAAACACTTGTCTTCCAAAGACACTTATTTTCTTCAAGGTATCTGAGGAGACTTTTCTCCTTAGTCTTTAGCAATCTTGTGCAGTCTCTTGATCTTCAATAAAATGAGCTCTTCCTGCTGGATGTTTGCTTTTTGGTCTTCTTCAAAGATATAAAAAATTACAATCTGAGACCTAACATCCTATACAAGATATACTAGACTAACATACTCAGTAAGCTTCTCTTTTAAAATGTTCAAGTGAACTAAGAGTACTAGTTACCTTTATGTGCTAAGATAATTCATTACGATTTACTGATCAAAATCTAAACAGATATTCCTAACAAAATTTTCCCCTTTTGATCAGTCACCTATGACTATCTAAAGTACCTATCATGAACTGGATGAGGAAACAATCAAACACTTCAACATTTCTTATGATCTTTTCAATTGATTTATTTAAGTGTAGAAAGTGAACATCAACCAAATCATAAAGTGTGAGCTTTGCTGACAAGTTATCCTTTTTATAGAATGATATCTGAGAGTAGGTTCATCAGATAAATTACAAGTAAGTACATAGATAACTTTTACAAATGATCATTAAAGTACAGTCAGCAAGATACAAAATACACAACTTTATAGGACAAGAGGAATGTCCAAGTTCCAAGTGAACATCCTAAAAGTTGGGCTTCGAGTCTTCTTCTTCAGCTCCTCCGGAAAACCCCGTCACCAAATCTATCAATGTCATCTGAGTAGTCAATGATGTAAGTTCTGGTAGTCATCTCAGCTTTCCTTACATTCCCAGTATTTTGCCTGTATGATTTGGTGGGATGATTTTTGACCATGTTTTCTATCCAATGAAATTTACCCCATTGCCAAGCATGTTCTAGCTGTATTTTTGAGGGATTGTAGTACTTCTAAATCTCTCTCAGAAACTCAATATCTCTCAGAAATTGCTCTTTGGTCATATAGAATGACTCATAAGGCTCTATTGCCAGCTTTGTCCTTGCTCCAGTGACCATAGCATTTTCAAGTTTATGCACATCATTAGGCTTGTGATAAGGACATGCATTAGATAGCTCATTCATCCTAGCTATCTGTCCAACTTTTATTTCAAAGTCTAGCCAATGCTTGACACGATCCTTAGGCATTAAATCCTGCTTGTCTTTTCTCCATGCCATCATCTGCTTGAAAGTGGTAGCTGGGAGTCCTCCTTCATTGAGTAAGAAATGTTCCAATTTCATTATCCAGTAACCATTTTGTTGATGAATGCATCTGTACAGAGAGGGATTACAATCAATCTTCACATACTCTATCATAGCTTCTTCAGGCATTGGTGGTAGTGGATTGCCGAATCTTAGAGCTCTTTCTCTATTCCTCTTATGTCTGGAGTATTCTTTCCTTTTGGGGGATCATTACTTGAGGTACCTTGCTGGAGAGAGTTGGTTCCATAAGGTGTCTTAGCTGCTAGAGGAATTTCAGATGTCGGCTCAGACTGTCTACTTGATTTTCTCTTTCTGTGAAGAGGATTTGCATCTTCATCTTCCTCTTCATCATCATCATCATCATCTTGATGAGTGTCCACTGAAACTCTGAAACTTTCTTCTTCTTCTTCTTCTTCTTCTTCTTCTTCTTCTTCTTCTTCTTCTTCTTCTTCTTCTTCCCTTCTTCTCCTCCTCCTTCTCCTCCTCCTTCTTCTCCTTCTTCTTCTCCTCCTCCTTCTTCTACTTCTCCTTCTCCTTCTCCTTCTTCAAAATCTCTGTATCTCCTCCTTCTTGAGCTCTTCGTAGCTACTGGAGGTTTCTGAGATCTTGTTCTTGTAATCATTCTTCCAGTGACAGGGACAATCTATAATTGACTAGAGGTTGTACTTTGAAGTTAAGCTTCTTCAGATATCATCTTTTGTTTGCCTTTCCCCTTGGTATTTTTTCCGGAACTACCCCCTAGTCATTGGAGACTGATTAAAATTCTCTAGGAGTTCGACAAAAAGATTCTGATAGAGAGTCAAAAATTTTGTTAAGACCATTGTATGCAGCAGTCAATCTTTGCAATTCAACTTTCAGTGCTGCATTTTGCTTTGCAATGGTAGTTTCCGGATTCGTGAGTTGGAAACTTCAGTAACTAGTTGGTTGATTGTAGTTGTGGCTTTGTTGGTGATGTGGCAATGAAATATGCGGTTTTGCATGATTTTAGACCCTCGTTTTTTGCCCAAGATATATTATTTATATCGTCCTATGGCCAATTACCAACTTTTTGTGTATTTTCGAGGAATTGCACAATTTCATGGGCCAAAACGTCATATTTTGGCAAAATCGAGAAAGTTAAGGAAACATGCTGATTCGGCAATTGCACGGAGTTCGAGGTGTCATGTCATGTGACCAACCAGTGTGAAGGTAATTGAAGATGCTACAATTTTGTAGAAGATAACTTTGTTACGAAACGAAGTTACGAAGTCCGAAATTGAAGAACGAAGGAAAACTGATTCGAAATTGAAGAACGAAGGAAATGAATAGAAGCTGGAGGAATCACATTTGTTCGGTCCACAATGGACTGTAGAAGGTCGACTGTGGTCGACCATCGAACGCAGTGCACTGAAACTTCTAGAAACAGGCCAGTTTCTGGCCTGTCAGTCAGTCTGAAGCCCGTCTTCCAGAACATTCCTTAAACAACAATGGCGGATAGGGCATGTGATTTCAAGTATAAATAAGACCCTTTGGGTCTCATAATGAAGACAAAACTCAACGGGAGGGTTCCATACCACAAGGTATCTCTCTTGAGAGAGAATCAGTCCCCGGGAAAGTGAAACCCCAAAACCCTAGCCATCAGCAACCAAACAGGAAGACTTCAAGGCAGCCACAAGCACAAATCATCGACTGGAGCAGGATAGGAATCGAAGAAGAGAAGCTGAGGGTCGACACTCATCATCTTCTAATGGTTTAGTTGTTTAAACATGATTTCAATTCAATTTATAGTTTATTTACTTTCAGTTATGTCAGGCTAACTTACTTATGTAAGGATTAGCCGGGATCTTTGATTACTTGTTTTTTATATGATGGAATAGTTTTAGTATCTACGTTGGTTATGCGATTGTTGTTCATTCCTGTGCTGTTTGAGGTAAGATGCATGTTTATTTGTGTTTACCATGGAGCATGAGTATTCGTTGCACTAGATTAGGACATATCAGCCGTGTCTATAAGTTGATATTATGCCTGAGGTTTGTTGTTGAGCTAGCCATTGGTGACAGCTTTGTGCTAGACGATATTCTACATGAGCTAGTATAAGATTTATGACATGTGTGACTCTTTAGTCGTAACTATCGCTATCTATTATTCCTGATATAAACTATTTATCAAAGTGAAGGGTGATTCTTACATGTTTTCGCTATTTGATCTTAATTCATCAATTCTCGTTATCAATGCTTTTTGTTTAACTGTTTACGTTAATTATTCAAAAACCCAAAACCTGTCATTTACTTTATATTAAAAATCAACCATTTATTATATATTTTAATCTGCATTATTCCCGAGAGACCGACCTCTCGAGTCAACTTCTACTATACTAATTTATTTTGTGTTTCTGGAATTTGGTTTGGTATTATAAATTCGTAAAACTTTAGTGTTCTACGTAAACTTTAAGTTCAACAAAAATTGTTTTTCCCGAGGATCCATCAAGTTTTCTGGCACCCTGCAGGGGAATAGTTAGTAGATTACCAGCATAGAACTTATTTGGTTATTTTCGAGCAGTAACTACTTTTATTTCACAGGAAAATCCAAGATGGAAGAATAAGATGAAAGGACTATCAGGGAGATCAGTATGCTGAAACTAAGAAGGAGTGGAATTCGAATCTAGCCGCATGTAAGGGAGTACGGGTTTGATCTAACTCTAATTAACTCATTACCAAGTTCGAAGGGAGAGAAGGAGAAAACGAATGCAAGTTCATGTACGCATTCGAGTCTATCATTGAGAAGTTTTCGACGAAAGGGTTAACTGATGGTGAGCTGAAATTCTGGTTCTTTATCAAAACACTAGAGGGTGCAGCAAAAAGATGGATAGATTCAATTAAAGAATTTGTGTTTGAATGGGAAAAGCTGAGGAGTCTGTTCTTGAAGAGGTTTCTAGGACTTGCAATGGTTATGAGAGAAATGAAGATGATATCAACCTTTACTTAGAAACCGAAGGAATCTTTTCATGACGCGTGGGCAAGGTTTGAGGAGATGCAATACAATTGCCCCGAACATTAGTTCACTTCACGACAGCTATGTGAGTATTTCTACTTAGGAGTGAGAGAAGAGTTTAGAGATCTGATAGACATGGATTTGAAGGGATCATTCATGGGGAGCTATACTAAGAAAGTGCTGGGAGCTTATGCAAGCATTGCTGAGAACTCGAGATATAGGAGTGTACAACTGAAGGAGAATGAGATTTTCATCAAAATGGAGGCCGTGGAAGAAGTGAGGACTCTAGCTGCAATCGAAGAGGAAGCACAATGGGTTATGGAACAGAGTGAAGGAACTCCTGAGTACTTGGACATAAGAGACGTATCGAAGGAAGTAAGCCAAGAAGTACCAGGAGGAAAGCCTATTGAGCTGAGTATAGAAGGAAATGGCAAAGCTTCTAAGATCAGCATTGAACAAGTAGTTGAAAGGAAAAAAGAGACGTATCGAAGGAAGTAAGCCATGAAGTAGCAGAAGGAAAGCCTATTGAGCTGAGTATAGAAGGAAAGAACGAAGCTTCTAAGATCAACATCGAGCAAGTAGTTGATAGTGTCATAACTGCCAAGAAAGGGTTAGAAGAGGACATCAATACACTCAAGAAACATCACAACAAGAGAGGAAAATCAGTGTCGGAGGAACTCGAGAAAGGAAGAGAGGAAACACACTATCTGGTAAAACTTTTCACAGAGAACTTCACGTTGACTGGAGAACCAATAGAAAGGTTCAGTGATAGTTGACGCGGTCAAGGACGATTTGATTGAAATGAAGTATGAAGTAACGGATCTAGTTGACTAGGTGGAGGAAGTTAAGTTGCAACAAGTAGAGAGTATTGGGGCTATCACTACTAGGAGCAGGATAACAACCCAGGATTCTATTTCTAGAAGTGAAGAAAGAACAAGAAAGAAGAAGGATGCAGAAGTAGTAGAGATAGAAGAAGAAGGTGAGGAAGATGAGAAAGAGAAGGCAGAGGAAGTAGCCCATGAGAAGGGAAGTAAGTATAAGACAATTAAAGGAACATCTCGAAAAGGCAGGTAAGATAGCGACCTAACAGAAAGAGAAGCAGAGACACAGAGATGTTAGTCAGAACACTCCTTTATGATTATGCTGATGACATCAAAAGGCTTGGAGTTAGGGAATTTGCCAATTGACTCATAGAGGTTGCTGAAGACTTGAGGTTGCTGAGAACCTAAAGTGTTTTTGAAGACTTGAAGACTTGTCATTTAGAATGTTCACTTGGAGCTTGGTGATTCCTGTTGTTCTAATTGATTAAGTAGTTTTTGTGATTTTGCAGATTGTACTTTTCTGTTAAATCGTGTAAAAGTTATCTATGTTCTGTAATTGTACTAATATTTGATGAACCTACTCTCAGATATCTTTTATAAAAGATAACTTGTCAGCAAAGATCACACCTTGCGATTTGGTTGATGTTTACTTTCTGCACTTAATTAAAATCCTTTGAAGATCATAAGAAATGATTAAGTGGTAGCTTGTTTTCTCTTCCAGATTGTAATAGGACTTTAAAGATAGTCATAGTTGACTGATCAAAAAGGGGGAAATTTGTTAGAAATATCTGTTTAGATTTTGATCAGCAACATAATAACTTATCTTAGCTCAAAAAGGTGCTTAGTACTCTTGGTTCACTTGAACACTGTAATAGAGGAAAATCACTAAGTATGTTAGTCTAGCAAATCTTGTATAGGATGTTAGGTCTCTGAATGTAATTTTTATTTATTTGAAGAACACCAAGAAGGAAGCATCCAAGTAAAGGAACTCATTTCCAGAAGACTAAAGTTTGCTCTAGATTGCTGAACACTAAGGAGAAAACCCTCCTCAAATACCTATGTCTAGAAACCTTGAGTTGATATGCTCAAATTACTACTTAGGAAACAAGTAGAAAGCAGTTGCTTTAAATAGACAATACTAACCACGAGGTCGTTCGCTAAGGAATCAATTAGGCTATCACAACGATTGAAAACAAACAGTTACTTGCGAAACAATGTTGATTTGTTTGAATTCGAGTAGTTCTTAAAACTAGAAAACGGAAATTAACAATGTAGTTGTTTGTAAGAATGAGGTAGGAGGAACACAGTAGTTACGATCAAGCAATGCTAATTCGCTCTAGGGATACGTTCATACTGTCACACGGTCGGTGTACAGAAAACTATCAATTCAACCTTTACCAAACGAGTTTGAATGTATTTGAACTAGAGTAATTGTGGGTCGTCAATCCACGATCCTTAACCAAAACGTTTTAGAGAATCTTTGAACGAGAGTATTGAATTGAAGGGTTTTTACGAAGATCTTTGAACGAGCCTAACCTATATGAATGATTTCGAACCCTAGAAGCGAATACGCAAAGCTATCACGCAACTACAATGCTCGGAGTGATTTAGCTACTCATAATCGAAGCAAGGATGAAAGAATACAATTTATTTTCCATGTTTAACATAAACAGAATGATAATTGCATGCAAGCTCAAACAATTCGAGAAACAAAGTAAGAACGAATTGAATAAGATAAAACATTAGAGATTTACCACAGTAATCATTGATTCGATATCAATCCTTCGATGAATAATCAAAATCAAGCTCCAAATTGTTATCAATGTCAAATTATGGATGTGTGGAGCTTTTTCTATCAACTAGGTTTAGATCTAGGGCCAAGTGTGTTTTTGACAATCGAATGAATGTCTAAAAACAAAAACGTCTGACTTCTTCTAACTAGAATCGCAGAAAAACGGAAAAACTGGCGGCCTGATTTTCAAATCGTCGCCATTTGGGCCAAAACAAACAGTTATCTTGGCGCCCGCTTGATAACAAAGGCCGCCATTCTTACGGAATGACTGTTTTGCCCTTTTGATGCCTTTTGACCCCAATTCTTGGTATTTTGGCCTTCCCGCTCCACTTCTAGCATCCATACGAGGCATTGGAACTCCATGTCTTGTAGATGCTATAAAATACACCATTTTGCCTTCAATTAGTACGGTTTAGCCAAATACCTACAAAACACACAAAGAACAAAACAAGTAAAAATACCCTAAGAAAACTAACAAAACTATACTCAAAGATGACAAAAAGGCGGTAAAAAAGACCAAATGAGACAGTATAAAACCGACTCATCATGAGTCAACAAGTGTTTTGATCAAACAAGTTACTCAAAGGATATCTGAGAACACAAGTGTATTGAGTAAGGAACGTGTGAAGTCTCTGAAAGCTTCACGTATACGTTGAGACAACAGGACAAATATAGTACAATGCCTTTATTGCTCGGACAGAAATGTCTGCACAAAAGCAGAAGTCTCTGAAGAAGAAGATAAAGAACTCTGCAGTACTATATACAGATATCAATAGTTTGAATTTGAATTGAGCCTAACAGATACTATTCAAACGGCTTCAAATTCAACTATAAATATCACCACTTAGAATGCTTGAAAACACACCAAGAACTTACACCTTGAACTCACACTGAAACTACAATTTATTGAATAACTTCACGTGATCTCTCAAGCATATAAGCTTTCTCACTACTTACCTTCTAGCATTCTGTTGTGACTAAAGCTCTAGAACTCTAAGTAGTATACAAGTTCTAAGTGTCCTGATCCTTAACAAGCATTGCTATCTGTAAAGGAGTTGAATCAAAAGATCAAGTATCTGAGATTCATTCTCTAGAACATTTAACAAAGACTTGGGTCAGTAAAGAACAAGTTACCATACATTATAGAGCCTTCTGAAATAACTGTGTAAGTTATAAAGAAGCTCACCTGACAAACTACCTTAACCACACACCAACTGGCATGGAGTACAGGAAGTACTTAGTTTGGGAAACTAAGGAATAACTCCAAGTTTACTGAGCACAGGAAGTACTTAGTTTTGGAAACTAACGAATAGCTCAAAAAGGTTTCTGAGTAGAGGAAGTACTTGGCTCATATAGCTGGGGAACAACTCAGGGGGAAACATTTGTTTGGGAACCAAGTGTTGCAGGAATCGAGAGATAAGATATTTGTAAGGGTACCTCATTTATCTATCTTAGTGGATTCTAGGTCTGAGAAAGGCCGAAGTGGATTAGTTGAATGATTATTTTTCCATTTTCATATACCACTATAATTTGCTATGTTATTTACTTACTGCATCTACCTTACTTTATTCATCTTGTTAAGTATTCACACACTTTCATTCTGCTGAGCACGTGCACTTATCCCAGAAAGTCTTCCACTCTCTGAAATTAAGTATCAGATATCTGAGAAATTGCATTTATCGACAAAAGTTTTAAAATTCTATTCACCCCGCCCCCCAAGTCTTTTACTTTGCCGTTATCTGGAGCAACACATTCGTCCTTTAATATCAATTCAATTTTGACCGTCTCTACTCATGCTTTACTCCTTGAAATCGTATACATGAAATCTACATTTCATGTTCATGTTCATACCTTTCTTGAATTTCTCTTGCTCTTCTTGTTTGTACTGATCCAAACCATGCTTGAAATGGGAATTCGTGTTTCCCTAAAGTGTGTCGTGCGTGTATCCGTGGGCCCTAAGACTGAGATTAGTAACTATCGGGTTGTAAGTACTGTCGGTTTAAGGTTACTACGTCTAGATCCTACTTTGGAATTATAATGCAGACCGGGTGGCTTCAATATATGTTCCAATCAGCTTGTACCTAAGCATGTTGCCGTGAATCGAGGTAGCTCCTCGCGTGGGAGTTATAAGGTCGTAAAAATAAACGATGACGGTTGGTATATATGTACTTGACCCTTTTCTTGCCTCTCCTTCTTTCTTGATTCCGCATCTTGTATAATCTCTCTTTTATTCGTGCTTTATCCTATCCTCACTAAGTCACCAAAGACTTACCCTATCCATTGTTTCCTTCCTCAAAATGAACGAGTATTATGGGGATCTTATGTGAATAGTGTGCGTGTTGTGCTTGCTGCTTGAATAAAAAGTGACATCGTGTGCTTGTACAATTCATGTAAAGATAGTATACTGATCCCTTAACCCCGGACCCCATATGAAGTACTTGTGAAGAAGCGTATCCAGAGCTTCTGTATACTGATATGGTTTGAATAAAAGGTTTTACATATTTTAAATTTGTTGAACTTGTTCTGATTTGTTGATTTTATCAAGTGATTGTTACCCTACCGTTCCTATCACTTTCCGAAAGATGAAGTTTTCACTTGAAGGAAAGTTTAGGCGGGTGGTTTCTGATGGGGAAGTATGTTCTTCTGAATCGGGGCGCCACAAAGTGGTATCAGAGCCCTTAGGCTTAAATTTATTATATATTCTGAATTTTAATTTATCTTGTGACATGTTGATTTGCTATTTGATGTTAACAAGTTTTGTTTTAATTGAGATTTCGATTTATCTACTTTATGTATATACTGTTAATGGTTTACATGTTGTCAAGTCTCATGCCTTGCAGGATTAGAATGGAAGGAACCTCGCAACTATATACGAAACCACTAGAATGGCTAGACTTCTCAACAACAGACGTAGATCAGCTAACTCAGAATCTGCACAATGTGCGGGAAAAAATGCCACAGTTCGTGGCAGAAAAAGACTTGTTGTTGAAGTCTATTGATCAGAAAAATTTGCAGATCAAAATGTGGGAAACTAAGGTTTTGTAACACAAAAATCTCACCTCATAACTTGTTCAGAAAGTACAGCTCCTAGAAACAAAAATAGAAGAGGGAGAAATGGAGTTCCACAATGTAGTTGCTGAAAAGAAGAAGGTAGAGGAAAAACATAGGAAAGTTGTTAAGGATTATGGTGAACACTTGGTAACTATGGATGATCCAATAGGACATCTAGGAGATATAGTTAAAAGTGGAAAAAGAAGCAGGACCTTCATGGTTGGATTCGTTCAACCAGATTTCAATGCAGGAACCTCTAGGCAGGAAGCATCTAGGATGAATGTAACCAGAGAAGCCCATTATGAAGATGAAGAAAAAGACCCGAGCGAGGAGGAGCCATGTGAAGAAGAAGATCCGGTTCTTAAGTATATTAAACATGAACCAACAGGAGAAGCAAGCACCTACCGTGTTGTTAACGGTACTGTCGTAATAGATGATGATGGAACGATGTACTAAAAACGAGTAACCTATTTCGGTAAGATTAGTATATTTATTTTGTATTTAATCTAACGGAGGTGCTAATGTTAGTAGTTGCCTACACCTCTTTTGTAGTGCCACCTTATTACCTATTTTGTTTATCGGGCAGTGTAAATTATGCATGTAACTTTGTGTGTGTATCTATATATATATATATATATATATATATATATCTATATATATGTATATGTATGTATGTATATATATATATATATATATATATATATATATATATATATATATATATATATATATATATATATGTATATATATGTATATGTATGTATATATATATATATATATATATATATATATATATATATATGTATATGCACACACACACATCGGGTTACGATTTGAGCATAGTTGCTCTATTTTATAAGTTTTGCTTATATATTATGTTCATTCTTTCTTACTTATTTTATTGAATTTGGGAATACTAGTTATTATGCTTAGCAGTAGTATTGCTGAAAATCTGAAATATTATTAGCATCAAGTTTATAAAATAGGTGTGAAGCCACTATGTGACCTATATGGTAGGCTAGTTTGAGTTATAAGCCCTACAAATATTGGGAGTATGCTCATTGATAAGAATATTTGATGGTAGGAGGTTTGCTGGCTGGTCCTCTGCTACATTTTCTTGTGCTCATCTGTTCAGTCTTGTGGTTATTTTTTTCCCTAACCTGTGGTTCTACTTGCTTATAGGACTGATAGTTCATATCATTAGATTCAGTCTATTCCATTTTATTAAATCAAAGTTTCTTGCTGCTGCTGTATCTTAGGTGTGATTGGTTGTTAAATCTTTGAAATTTGTGAATACTTGTTTTTCCACAAGAAACATTTGATAAGTATTCAAAATTAGATTAAGAATGTGCATACAACTTGTTGTGTAGTATGCCTGAACTATGTTCATCTCCATGGTTTACCTGTTTATTTCGGGATTATAATCTATACATCACCTCTGAGTCCTCCTGAGTCATCTCTTCGTGTTATCTACAACAGTTTCTTTAAACTAATTATCGTGCATAGGTTTCAAATCTATTTAAATCATTTTTCCAAACTTTCAGGGCTTGAAACAGCCTAACCGTACCTCTTTAGTAAAAATGTTTCTCACGGTTGGAAGGAAAATATAAATGCTTATAAATTCTTTCATTTTATGCATCTTAGTATCTTATAACTGTAAAAGTTAATTTCATATGGTTTGGGTTTGAATTGGTAAGTTTATTTCCTTTTACAATATGAAATACATTATTTCGGATAGCCTGTAGTATTTAATTTTCTAGTACTTATTCTTAGATCCTAAAATCCTTAAAATTTTACAAGGACTTCTCAACTGAGATATCTATTCTAGGAATTTTACTTTGCAATATTCGGACATCGTTTGGTCGTCCGAATTGTTTTTTGAAGTCCGGGACAGTTTGCTGTCCAGAAATGAACTCAGCAACTTACTATTTCAAAATATATGGGCTGGGTTGCATTAAGAAAACTCTTTGATTCTATCTTACAAAAGTATGACGTATTTCATATACATGGTTCACAAATTTAACTCTTAATTATTGATGCATCATTGAATGAATTGGCAAAGGAATATAAATCTTTCTACTGATGTTCATCAACTCTACATGCATTTCTATACTATTGTAGTTTGTAAAATGTTGAGTGAAATTTTTCAAGTCATTTTAAGAATAATTATATTTAAATAAAACTATTTCCAATAATTAGTTACATGAGTCTTTAGTTGCAAAATTTTTATTTTCCGCCATTCGTATTCCAAAATATGTATGATCTAATTGTGCGTTACTACAAATAATTATTCATAAGTAATGGGTGAAAACAGTAAAGACAAGGAAACCATCATGCTAGACGACGAACAAGACAAATAACCAATGGATGAGGAATTAGATCCAAATTCTAAAAAGCAATCAGAGTTCAACAACAAGACGAATGAAGAAGGTGAAGGCTCAGATATACAATCTATGTTCGGATTTATGAACTATCTGAGGCGATTTTGCCAGAAACAAACATCCGCGGATGGTGTTAGATCAAGTCCGATGGTTCTTAGTGATGATCAAGCTTTAGAACGGTTTTTAAAATTTCATCCTCCAAAGTTCATGGGTGAACCAGATGATCGGAAAGCTGAATCCTTCATTGCTGAAATGGAGAACATATTTGACGTCTTAAACTAGAAATCCGGCGGGCACTTCTTTCGGTGGAATTCCCTAATTATGTGGCAGTGATGGATAAAACCTTTGCTGGTTGAGGCTGAGATTAAGGAAGTTAGGAAGATTGGCGATAAAGTAAAGTGGAACAAGCCGAGAAATTTTACTGAGTAGAGTAAAAAACTCCCAAACCAAGGTCAAGGATCGTCAAAACCTAGCCCGACCAATTTTCCAACTAAGAATCCGTACCAGAATAAACCCGTTGGGATGATTCGCTCAAATACTAGTCCAGGATGTTCCTATTGTGGAAATCCACGTCATACTGAGGCCGTATGCTGGAAGGAGAATGGAAAATGTATAGCATGTGGGAGTGACTAGCATCGCAGATTGTCCTAAATGCCAAGATCTGAAACCACATATGGGCAAATCAGGAAAACCAATGAATCCTAATGCTGGAAAACCGAGAGTGCGAGCTAGAGCTTCTGCGATGGAAGGAGGAGATGAACCAGAACCAACCGATGTAGTGGAAGGAGAAGTTTAAATCGACAATGAAACTGGTAAGGTTCTTTACGATCCTGTAGCTACCCACTCTTTTATTTCCATTGCTTATGTGAGTAAATTGCACTTAATTGCTGAAAATCTACCTTATATTTTTCAAGTAAGTTCACCTATGGGTATGACTGTTGTTACCAATGCAATCCATAAAAATTACAAGGTTAGAATAAAGGATACTATTTACCTTGCTAGTTTAATAGAACTTCCGATTCAAAAGTATGACGTTATACTCGGGATGGATTGGTTGTACTCAAATCATGCCCAGTTAAATTGTTATTCCAAAGAAATAAAGTTGGGCAAGGTTAAGCAGAGATCCACAAGGGTTAAATAAAACTCTCGAGAAACCAAGATGGTTTCAGTCGTTGAGGCCAAACGACTTTTAAAGGAAGGAGCTTCAGCATGTATAACATATTTGATTAATCGGTCCAAAGATAAAGCTAAAGTTGAAGAAGTAGAGGTGGTCAAGTAATATCCAGATGTGTTTCCTGAAGAGCTAATTTCCTTACCCCCAGACCGGGAAATCGAGTTCGTTATCGAGACCGCGTCCAGTGCTACCGGTATCTCAAACACCGTGTCGAATGGCTTTCTTTGAATTAAAGAGTTAAAGAATCGATTCGGATCTCATGGAAAAGGGGTTTATTAGACCTAGCACATCTCCATGGGGTCCTCCTGTATTGTTTGTTAAAAAAAAGGACGGAACATTGAGAATGAGCATTGATTATCGACGTCTCAACAATTTTACGGTAAAAAAAAAATCCCCTCCCTGACATAGATGAGCTTTTTGACCTACTCCAAGGATCTTATGTATTTTCCAAGTTGTACTTGAGACAGGGGTATTATCAATTGAAAATACGAGAAGAGGATATGCCAAAAATAGCTTTCAATTCCAGGTATGGGCATTTTGAATTTGTTGTTATGCCTTTTGGGCTAACAAATGCACCTGCGGCATTCATGGACATGATTCATCGTATCTTCAGGCCATATTTAGATCAATTTGTTGTGATATTCATTGATGATAACTTAGTATTTTCAAGAAACAGAAGATCATGCACTTCATTTGAGATTGGTACTACAAATGCTAAAAGAACATAAGTTGTTCGCTAAGTTTAGCAAATGTGAATTCTGGTTAGAAAGGGTGACCTTTTTGGGGCATGTAGTATTAGGAGATGGTATAGAAGTGGATCACTCCAAGGTAGAAGCAATTAAAATGTGGAAACCTCCCAAGAATGTATCTGAAGTAAGATGTTTTCTGGGTCTTGCTAGATATTACCGTCGTTTCGTACCAAATTTCTCAAAGATTGCAGGGCCACTAACCCAGTTAAGTCAAAAAGATATTCCATTTGTATGGAGCAAAGATTGTGAGATGACCTTGCCAGCTGGCATAGAAGGATTTGTTGTATACACGGATGCCTCAAATGAAGGATTGGGACGTGTTTTGATGCAAGCTGGGAAGGTCATCGCATATGCATCGAGAAAATTGAAACCACACGAGCAAAACTTCCTCTTTTGCTCAGACATCTCTGTCTGCGTAATTAATGCACTGTACTAACTTTTGTCCTGTAGTGTCAACGAAACAATGCAAGCTTTTACTCAGTGACCATAATGCTTCAGAGACCTATTGAAATACTTGTCTTCCAAAGACACTTAATTTCTTCAAGATATCTAAGCCATGGTTTCCAAGGAGACACTTCTCCTTAGTCTTCAGCAATCTTGTGCAGTCTTCTGATCTTAAATGAATGACTTCCTTATGCTGGATGCTTCCTTCTTGGTCTTCTTCAAAGATATAAAAATTACATTCAGAGACCTAACATCCTATACAAGATTCGCTTGACTAACATACTCAGTAAGCTTCCTCTTTTACAATGTTCAAGTGAACTAAGAGTACTAGTTACCTTTCTGAGCTATGATACGCCATTAGGGTTTACTGATCAAAATCTAAACAGATATTCCTAACACCCAATGCACTCTTATGCACTGTTTGACAAGGTCAACAACTTTTATAAGGGAACTGACTCTATCAGCCAAGCAGTTATTGACGGGGCGTGTCAAGGAAACCTGTTGGATGTACCCCCCCAGAAGGATTTGGGAGGTATGTGAGAACCTCAGCAAAAAATCCATGCAAAAGGGACGAGGAAGAAATACTCGGTCTAATGCAGTTCGTGTTGTCGAGGAGGTTCCGTGGAAAATGATCCTGAAAAGGTGATGACTCGATATTTTAATGACTCATTTAGTGCCTTTTTTCGTATTTTGTTGTGTCTTTTAGCCTTTATTTAATGTTTTTTGTTCTGTGTCACGTTTGGGTTTTTTGTGTATTTTTAGGTGTCTTAGCGTCATTGGCAAGGAAATGGAGGACCAAAGTGCAAAGAAGACTTCAAAACCTTCTAGAAGCACCACTAGGCCAAGTTATTGGGCCACTACTCCAAGAGAGGTGACATGGATGTTGGAAAATGGAGAGAATGGAGAAAATGGGAAAAATGGAGTTCCCGGAGACAAGGCTAACCGCGGTGAGCCCCACATCCAAACGGGCTCACCGTGGTACAACGAAGAAGAAAACAAGGCAGGAAGTCCAGACCGCGGTGAGGAGGATTCCCCAAAGAGCCTCACCGCGGTGAGCTCTGTTTGACATAATCAACCCACGTTTTTCTGGCAGTTTTTCCCATTATTTCTAGTTTCTTCTTCCTTGGTCTTATAAATAGACCACTTGTATCAGTCATTAGGATATATCTTCATTACTTCTACTTTCATAGTTTTCAATTCCAAGCATTGTAAACACTTAGAGATTTCAACCTCTCTTTTAATTCGAAGAAGCATTATTGATCTTTCTGACGATCGCAGGGACCAATTGGCGCCCAGGTATTCAATAGTACGTGTTAGACGGTTGCTGTTAATAACTTGTATTGTGACATATTGATATCTGATCGTTGAATGCATGCTTGATCGTTGATGAGACAATATTCTAACGTCTCATTTGGTCCTTTTTAGCGGTCCTTGTGAGTCTTTGTATTTAGTTTTATAGTATTTTTAGCTCACTTTTACGCTTTGGTGTTTTGTTTACATTTTGTCGGAATCGATGTCTTTTGAACTAAATGAGGATGAGCTATTTAGCATAGCTCGCCACAGCGAGGGATTCGGTCCGCCGCGGCAAAATTTTACGAGCTTGGACTTGGGAATTGCAGGAAGGCTCGCCGCGGCGAGGATATCAGTCCGCCGCAGCGAGATTTTGCGAATGGAGCCTCTGATTTGAAGATTGAATCTCGCCGCGGTGAAATTATGCGAGGCTATATATATTGCGATAAAGAAGGCTCGCCGCGGCGAGGAAATCAGTTTGCCGCAGCGATATTTTGTGAATGGCTCCCCTTTTTTGAAGGAAGACGCTTACATGTGAGGATTCAATCCTTGTGGTGAGAATTTGCGAGCTGGATATATAATCGACAAAAGGAAGCTCGCCGCGGCGAAGCAATTGGCCCGCCGCGGTGAGACGCGCAGACTCAAAATTTGTTTTTCTTATTAGTTTAGAATTTATTTTTCTTGAGGTGTACTTCTTTTAACATTGAGACATCTTTGAGGCTTGGTTATTCATTGATTTTACTCATCAGGATTATTGGTATTGATTTCTCTATTGCTTTCTTCTTGCAATTCATTCTTTATCTTTATCGATTGAATTGTATGTTATTGCATGCGAGTTTCGTATGATTATTACCATGAATCTCTGTATGCAATTATCTAATATGAGTAGCTAAACACCTTTGAATACAGTAGTATGTGAAGGTTAAGCATATTCGTTCTACGGTTTATCAAATCACTCATATAGGTTAGTCTCGTATAAAATCTTCGTAAAAACCTTCAATTCGATAAGTCCGTATTAAATTCTCTAAATTGTTCATGTTTAAGGATCGCGAATTGATGACTCACGATTTCTCTAGTATAATATATTCTAAGAACAATTGGTTGAATCGAATTGATTGATTTACTATACAACAAACGTGTGACAAATATGAGTGTTATCCCCAGTTCGAATTAGCATAATTGGATCTTGCTACTGTATTCATCTTTCTCTCATTGTTGATCATAATCTTAGCTTTAATTAATCTAGTTAGAAAAATGCAAAAACCATCAATCAATCTGTTACTGGCAAGTATCTGTCTACTCTCACTGCTACATAGCTAGATTAATTCCTTAGAGATCGATCACGAGTTAGGCTTTGGTCTGCAACTACAGCTTAATCTCTAATTGCGTTTTAGAGTATAATTTGAGCTCATCAAAATTGGCGCCGCTGCAGGGGAATTAATCCCTATTGTAGCGCTGAGAGCCGGTGGTTACTTGTCGTGATTTCATTTTACTTGGACTAACAGAAACTAAGCATTTGTTGGGTTACTGTTCTTGAGATCCAAGAATGGAGTCCTTTTCCAGCTACTACGCACCCTCTGCAAGGGTAGTTGGACCTGCTATTGTGATCGACGAAGAATCAAAGAAATATGAACTGGAAAGTGATTTGAGGCATACACTACCTGTATTTTTCGGAAACCCTGAGGAGGATTCCCTCCGGTTCATCCAGCATTTTGAATATGCAGTTGGCAATTTATCCAAACAAGGGTTGGAGGAAGAACAGGTTAAGTGTGTGTTATTTCCCCTTGTGATGAAGGGTAATGCCAAGGATTGGTTATGGAGAATTGCCCCAGGATCGCTTACTTCTTGGAAGGATATTCTAAGGGCCTTCTACAAAAGGTTCTTCCTACACTTAAAGACAATGAAGCTTCAAAGAGAAATATCTGAGTTTAGTCAGCAAAAAGGGGAACGTTTTGATTTTGCATGAGAAAGATACCTTGGAATGATAAGATCATGCCCACACCATGGATTTTCTGAGCAGGTACTTATGAGCACCTTCTATGAAGGATTGAATGTAGAACACCAGACTGTGGCAGAAGTGAGTGGTGGTGGTATTTTGAATAAGACACCTGTGGAGATGAGGATGGTTTTTGAAGACATGGCAACCCGTGCATTAATCTTGGGAGATAAAAGGAATCCTATCGAGATCGAGGAGCCTTAACTGTTATATGCTGAAGATATTGATTGGATTACCAATGAATTGCGACAGAGTGCAGGGGGGCAAGCTCCGGAAAAGGTGAATAGTGCAAATATTTTAGCAAAGAGCAGCTCATTTAGCGAAAGCACATTGGTAGCTTTAATTGCCCATGATGAAAAATTTATGCAAGTTGTTATGAAGGGGCAAGAGAGAACAGGACAGCAAATTGAAGGGATGATGAGCAGAATAGAGGACTTAGAAGATAGTTTGGCTAACTTCGTAGAAGGTCTAGAATTTGGGGGCGAAGACGAATTGGAAGAAGAGATTCAAGCAACTACAGTACTGCGTACTGGTAAGGTTGTTGAGAAGACAGATATAATGACTGAACCGGAAACTCCACCTACACCAGCAATCGACGTTACTTAGGAGGAAGCTGAGGAGATTATTGAGGACCCAAGTAGCAGCGTTGAGGTTCTACATAAATCTAATAACCCCTTCCGCCCCCAGGACCACCAGTTTCCAAGCTATTACGATAACCTGGGAGAGTTAAGAAGCCAAAAGACGACAGTAAGTTCAAATCTATTCTGGCAATGCTTTCGAAAGTTAACGTGAACATGCCACTGCTGGAGCTTATTGATAATGTCCCCTCATATGCTAAGTTCTTCAAGGACCTAAATGCTAATAAGAAGAAGCTTTCGTCTACCGAAAAGCTGATTCTTCCAGAAACAACAAATTCTGTGATCGGATTACCAGTGAAACAACAAGACCCAGGGAGTTTCGTGATTGATATACAAATGGAGAATGGGAAGGTAGCAAAAGGTATACTCAACTTGGGAGCAAGCATTAATCTTATTACACATGACCTTTATCAGGAGCTCGGTTTGGGGAAGTTGGAACCAGTGAATATGACTTTGCAGATGGCTGATTGTAGTATCCAGCGATCACTTGGTATTATTCGGGATGCTTTGGTCAAGGTTGACACGTAGTTGGTACCAGCAGATTTTGTAGTTCTACCTCCCAGCAATGCAGCAACTAGCAGTAGAAACCATGTGATTTTGCTAGGAAGACCATTCATGAAAACTGTCAAACTTCAAATCGATGTTGTAGAAGGAAAAATAGCGATGGATATTGGAGGCAATCGAATCAGCAAGGATTGTGAAACTGTTAGGTAACTCTAATGCCTATTCTGTTACAAATTGTGAAACTGAACATGAGATTGCCAATGATTTTCATTGCATCATTGATGACTGTGTATATACTACTTTACTTGATGACATTACTATCGATAAGTTAGAGGCCTCTTTGACACTAGATCCTTATAGGGGAATTCTGAGTGAGGAAATTCATGAGCTAACCTGTGCTTTAGATTCAGCTGAAACTGAACCGGCAGGTGAATTCGATCTCCCTAGTGAACCATTAGGTGACATCGACTCCCTCAGTAGCAATACTGGAGAAATCGAACCCCCTAGGCCTGACCTTAAGGAACTCCCATCCCACCTTAAGTATGCTTTCCTTGGTGAAAATCGGTCCAAACCTGTGATAATCTCTTCGAAATTACAGAAGGAAGAAGAGAACCAACTTGTTGAGCTTCTTAAGGAGAATTCTGTGGCCATAGGATGGGGAATTGGAGACATTAAGGGTATTAGCGCAACCCATTGCACACACAGGATAAGTTTTGAAGATGATGCTAAACCTGTTAGGCAACCCCAGTGCAGGCTCAATCCTGTCATGCAAGATGTAGTGAAAACTGAGATCCTTAAGATGCTTGAGCACGACATAATTTACCCAATAGCTGATAGTAGATGGGTGAGTCTTGTGCATGTAGTTCCTAAGAAGTCGGGGGTTACTGTCGAAACAAATGAGATGGGCATAGAGGTCCCGGTAAGGAAAACCACTGTGTGGCGTGTGTGCATTGACTACAGGAAACTAAACGCAGCCACTAAGAAAGACCACTTCCCTCTGCCATTCATTGATGAGATGCTTAACCGCCTTGCTGGGCGAGAGTTCTATTATTTTTTGGATGGTCTTTCAGGTTTCTACCAAATACCCATTGCTCAGGAGGATCAAGAGAAGACGACATTTACTTGTCCCTATGGGACTTTTGCCTATCACAGAATGCCTTTCGGACTGTGCAACCCTCCTGCTACTTTTCAAAGATGCATGCTTTCTATATTTTCTGACATGTTGCAGGATTTTATAGAGGTCTTCATGGATGACTTCTCTCTTTTTGGAGATTCTTTTGCTGATTGCTTACATAAACTTGATAAAGTGCTTAAACGCTGCATTGAGTGTAACTTAACTCTTAGCTGGGACAAAAGTCACTTTATGGTTAGAGAAGGAATTGTCTTAGGGCATGTAGTCTCAAAACGTGGGATAGAAGTTGATATAGCAAAGCTTGATGTGATTGTTAAACTTCCCCCTCCCACTTGTGTGAAAGAGCTGCAATCTTTTCTTGGGCATGCTGGTTTTCATAGGAGATTCATTAAGGATTATTCTAAAATTGCTAAGTGTTTGAGCAACTTGCTTATAAAAGATGTGCCTTTTGTTTTCTATGATAAATGCATGCAGGCCTTTAACATCTTGAAAGAACAGCTTGTTTCCGTTCCCATTCTTGTTGCCCCTAACTAGTCCTTACCCTTTGAGATTATGTGCGATGCTTCTGATTTCGCTTTAAGTGCTGTTTTAGGACAAAGGGTAAATGGACACTTTCATATGATTTACTATGCCAGCAAGACACTTAATCCTGCGCAGGTTAACTACACCGCAACTGAGAAAGAATTCCTAGCTGTTCTTTTCGCTTTGGATAAATTTCGTTCGTATCTGAAAGGGTTCAAAGTGATCATCCACATGGATCACGCTGCGATCCGCCACGTCATGGCCAAGAGTGATTCTAAGTCGCGCCTCATTCAGTGGGTTTTGATGTTATAGGAGTTCGATTGTGAAATAGTTGATAAGTGTGGTAAAGATAATCTTGTTGTTGACCATTTATCTAGGCTTGATCCTAAGACAATCTCCCCTTCCCCCCTATTCCCGATGAACTACCTGATGAGCACCTATTCTCTGTTAGCTTAGAGCCTTGGTTTGCAGATATTGTGAATTTTCTTGTTGCAGGTGTTTTCCCCGCTAACATGTCTTTGCAGGAAAGAAGGAACTTTGCGCTCCAAACCAATGGCTACTTTTGGGATGACCCCCACCTTTTCAAGGAGGGAGCTGATGGCATCCTACGGCGCTGCATTCTAGAGAGTGAAGTAGGCAGTGTTCTCACCTTTTGTCATACCATGCAGTGTGGAGGGCACTACAGCGGGAAGAAAAACGCTCTGAAGGTTCTTCAATCAGGTTTCTTTTGGCCCTCTCTGTTTAAAGATGCTCATAAGTTTTGTGCTAGTTGTGATGCATGTCAGCGTAGTGGTAACATTAGCAAGCGTAATGAGATGCCTTTGAATAGCAATCTTGTGGTAGAACCCTTTGATGTGTGGGGTGTTGACTTTATGGGACCCTTTCCCAAAAGTAATGGTAATGAATATATTCTTGTTGCTGTGTACTATGTGACTAAGTGGGTGGAGGCTATTGCCACCTGAACAAATGATTCCAAAGTTGTGCTCTCTTTCTTGTCCAAGAATATTTTCAGCAAGTTTGGTACACCTAGAGCAATCATTAGCGATGGCGGATCTCATTTTAACCATTGATTTGTGAACCTGCTTGTGAAGTATGGAGTGCAACACCGTGTCACAACTAATCCACTTCGGTCTTTCTGAGACCTAGAATTCACTAGAGCAGATAATTGAGTTCACCTTACAATAATCCTATTCTAAGATTCCTAAACAAATGGTTCCCAACCAAATGTTCCCCTTGAGTTATTCCCCAGCTCCTAGAGCTAAGTACTTCCTCTACTCAGATAACCTTGGAGTTATTCCTTGATTTCCCAAATTAAGTACTTCCTCTACTCCACGCCTTGATGGTGTTGGTTATAAGGTTTGTCAGAGAGGCTTCTCGAATAACTTTTCAGTTATGTTTTCAGAGAGCCTAATAGAACAAGACTACTTAATACACTTGTTCAGTGGATGGCGATGCGCTCTTCTTGACCACGATGGTGATGTCCGTTCTGGAGAATGAGCTTCAGAAAGGGTATCTGATAGTTCAACTCTTTCACGAATAACAATCTCTTGTTAAGGTTCGGGACAACTTAGAACTACTAGTGATTCTTCGAGCAACAAAAAGCTTTTAGAAAGGGTAGTAGAGTGCTTGAGAGAATACTTTGCTTGATGGTAAGTTTGCAAGATAGAGCGTTCTAAGGTGTGTATTTCTCAGCATCTAAGGCTGTGATATATATAGATGAATTTGAGAGTTGTTGGAATGATATCCGTTAGACACAATTCAAATTCAGTCCATACTTATCTTGAAATGAGTACTTAGAAGTCCTTGTCTTATGTCTCAGAGAGGACTGTGCTTCAGCGGCTTTTCTGCCGATGCAATTAATGCACTTGTACTATTTCTTGTCCTGTAGTCTTCAACGGATACATGAGCCTTTCTGATGGCTTGCATCCCAAGTGTTCAATGATCCCTCGGGCAAATTCAGAAGCCAATTCTTGGATGAGTCCTGCATACAGATGGGGAAGACCTTCTTCCTTATGTCTTCATCAGTAACCTTGTCACGAGTTGGAATTTTGTCTACCAAACCCTCAAACTCCTTCAGGAACTTGATCACATCCTCATTGGGCTAGTTCAAGGATCAAGAAACAGTTTAAAATGAACAGATAATTCATTCGGTGATGTAGCATTCATGGATAGCTCTAGAAATTGTAACATTATCGCCTTCGACAATGAAACGGTTTCGATCATTCTCACCATATTAGAATTCCTTTTAGATGTCACACCTAAATGCCCACCAATAGAGCTTTCATGCATGTGTTTTACCATTTGACCCCTCAAAGCTGTACTACTACCCACATACAACTTGCCTTTATACCTCAGTATAGCACCATCCCACTGGTATTATGACATAAACTTTTTGTCCTGTAGTGTCAACGGAACTATGCTTTGTATCAGAGACTAGTGTTATCTGATTCTTTGCACGTCCTTATCTTCATTCTTCAGATACCACTTGTATTTATTGAAACAACTTTTAGAATTATGAAAAACGGAAAGATTCCTTAGATCAAAGGTATACAACATCAGCTATCTTCCGTAAGAACACCACAACAAAATGGTGTTCCTGAAAGGAAGAATAGAACCCTAAAAGAAGCGGAAAGAGCAATGCTCGCTGACACTGAAATAAGTGAAATCTATTGGGTTGAAGCTGTAAACACAGCCTGCTACACTCACCTTGGACCGTCCCAAACCCTAAACCCTACTCCATAATCATGATGTCATGTGTCCAGAATCATATTTCAAAAGTAAGTAAATACACTTAAGAAAGGATTAAGGACATAGTCTTTCTAAGTTAGACTAAACCTTGATATCTTCATAAATCTTGTGCAATCTTCAGTCTTCTAATCTTCAGAAAAGCTCCATTGCTAGGATTGATCTTCATGGTCTTCTGGAAATAAAAATTACTCTCAGAGACCTATAATCCTAATACAAGATTTACTAGACTAATCATACTCAGTGATTTCCTCATTTACAATATTCAAGTGATCCAAGAGTACTTAATCACCTTTCTGGCTAAGATAAGAACATGTGATGAGTGATCAATATACTAACATATATTCCTAACAAATTTCCCCCTTTTTGATCAGTCATACATGACTATCTTTTAAGTCCTATTACAAATTTGTAATCTTTGGAAGAAAACAATCCACCACTTAATCATTTTGAATGATATTCAATTTTAGTTGAATTAAGTGCGAAAGTAAACATCAACCAAATCACAAGAAGTGATCTTTCTTTGATAAGTTGTCATCTATTAGAATGTATCCGAGTATGATCTTGAGATAGGTACAGTTCTGAGTAAGATGCAACTTTTACGAGATAGAAATTCAGAAACAATCAGCAAGATTACAAAAAGGTAATAAAACATACTAAGTAAATTAGAACAAAGGAGAATCCAAGCTCCAAGAGAGTATTCTAATGTTACTAGTCTTCAAGTCTTCAGAAATGCAACTTGGGTTCAGATACCTCAAGTTCTTCAGCATCCTTTCTGGATCAGTTGACATAATCATCCACTTTTATACATTCTTGGACATAGTCATAAAGAATCCTTCTGACAGAGCTCATCTTTCGGATAAGTTACATATTTCATGGTAACTCTTGCAAGCTTGTGATTCTTCCATGAACATGTTTGACCCAGAAGTACTTTCCCTAGACCCAGGCATGGTCTACTTGCAGCTGAGATAGGTTGAAATACTTGTATATTTCTTCTAGATAGTGTATATCATCTAGGTATTCATCCAATGTCATATAGAATGACTCATAGGTTGAAACACCTAGTTTGTTCTTCTTGTTGTAGCTACCATCCAGTTTTCTTACCTTGTGTACATCATCAGGCTTTGGGTAAGGACAGGCAAAAGAAAGATCCATCTTTCTGGCTTCATTCTTCTTTTCTACTTCAAAGTTTAGCCAGGCATGAAGGTGCTCAGGTTTTAGCAATTCTGGCTTGCCTTCTCTCCATTTCAGGATCTGGTTGAGGATGGGAGTTGGAAACTTATCATTGACAAGTAGATGTTGTAGTTCCAGAATCTAATACCCTCTCTTGCTCAGAATGCACCTATATGAAGACTCTTCATTACTAGTTTTCACATACTCAATGTGGGCATCAGTTGGCCTTTCTTGATGAGTTTCTCTGTTTACTCTGCCAAACTGGGAATCCCTTCTTGCTTTTCTGATAGGTGGCCTTCTGTCAGGAGATCCTCTAACCCTTTCTTCCTGCCTTGGGGCTGTGCTGGTGGATGTTCCTTGTATTGACTTGGGATTTCCAGAAGGAGTTCTGGCTGCCAAAGGCCTTGCTGCCAGAGGAGGTTGTGAAGTAGTTGCTTGTCTTCTTTTCTTGTGAAGTGGATGTTCATCTGTATCAGATTCATCCTGATCATCATTGAAGTCCAAAATTGGAGACTTGCAGCTTTCTTGGCCTCTCACTTCTCCTTCTTCCTTTTCTTCTTCTTCAGAAGTCTTCTTCTCTTCTGAGATTCTAAGGGACTTGGCTCCCCTAGTTATCATACTTCTCAGCCTTCTGGCTGGTTGATCTGGAACAACTTCTTTAGTAGGGGCATCTCCAGTGTCCTTGATGACTAATTGACTTGAGGAGGGAGGATTTGATTGTTTTATTTTTCTTCCTCTGCCTTTCTGAGGCATCTCTTCCCCCTTAGTCATGAATGACTGACTCATGACAGCATAAGCTTCAGAGAGTGATTCAAAGTTTTTCTGGAGATTGTTGTGCACCCTGACTAATTCTTGAAGTTCCTTCTTCAGTTCTTTGTTTTGCCTAACCAGTTCCTGCTCCTTTCTGTTGAGCTCTTCAAGCGGCTTTAGGATGGCGTTGGCTTGCAGGACAGCATGGCTGGCTTCATTCAATGTTGCATTAGCATTGTTACAATCCTCATCCCTGACCAACCTTAGGTCTTTCTGAGAGAGAGCTATGCTGGTTGCTCTGTTGAGTAAAGTAGTAGCCAATGGCTTCATCTCTTCTGTGACGGATTTTAGCACTTCTCTGTCTTGGGCAACTAGTGTCTCTCTGAGTTCCAAAAAGACATTGTTCCTTGCACGGTGCTCTTCACTTCTTGAACTACCTGGTGTAGAGAAGATATGAGGAGCAAGTAGGGCTCTCTTTTGCTGAGTGATAAGTCTCTCATCTTCTTCTGTAGTAATCAAGTTGCGGTCTTCTTCAGCATCACTCTCATAATCCTTCTCTGGGATTGTTTGCATGCTGGCTAACATCTTTTGTTTGCCTTGGAGTATGCTGGCCTTCTGAGAGGATGTAGAAGGTCTTTCTGATGCAGCCTCAAAATCATGCTCTTCATCATCATTGTCATCCATGGCATCTATCTCAGCAGCTGTGACAACAATGGCATTCTTCAGATTTCTTTGCTCATCTAGGAGTTCCAATTCCTTGGCATTAGCTTCTTTGAGCTTCTTGAGTTTGGCCTCCTTTTCATCAACAAGAGCTTGACACTCAATGCTGATTCTCTTTTCTTCTTCCAACACCTTTCTGAGTTGTTCAATCCTGAACTCAGCGGCTGAAATTTCTTCTATGGCATCATTGTGCTCAAATTTTGGATACGGATGAGACTTGGGAGGTGATGATGATGGAGCTTTCTGAGCATTTGAAGGAGTAGCCTTTTCTCCACTTCCTTTGCTAGCTTTCTGAATCCGCCTTGTCCAGGTTGGGGATCATCATTCTGATCATCATCATCATCATCACTCTTGTTCTTTGCTTCTTGGTTTGGATGCTCAGAGGGAGGTTCTTGATAATCATTTTCGTCCATCTCCTCGTCATCTTCTGAAAACAGGTTGATCACATTTGGGAATGTAATCATCCTCCCATTAACTTCTTCTTGTTCAGAAGGATAAGTAGTGAGCTTGCTAGGCAGGGCAGGATGGGTAACCATCTGCTCTTGGGTTTGAGCATCCGCAGACTTGAAATCTGCTATAAGTCTTTGTGCTACTTCATGAATGAAGTCTTCATGCATCAGAGTGGCAAAAGAGTAGGACTCTGTTGGGAACAATGCATGGATATAATCTTCCAGATTGAAGGCGATTGCTCTCTTTTCTGGGACGTCGATTACTCTGGCTAATTTAGAAAGGTCAGCCTTTCTGAGTTTCTGCCATTATCTGAAGCACTTGAGATGTTTCGTTAAAGTGTGCTTCTGGAAAGCCTTGAGTAAATCAACTGGCACTAGACTTTGAGCCTGAAAGAAAGGGATCAAGTTAGTTTTGTTCAAACCACTTGTGTTAGTATCTGTGTGCAAAAGTAAGCTTTTTGAGCATACCTGTGTAGAAACACTAGGCTCATCTGCTTGGACTTCTGCTTGTTTGGGCACAGAGGCCTCAGATACCTTGCTGTGAGGAGAAGTCTGATCCTCATCAACCCTTCTTTCTGCTAGAACTTCCAAGTGAGTAAGCTCAGTGGCATCTTTCTCAGAAACCTTGGGGTTTTCTGGAACCTTTTCTGCTGACTCTGCTTCTTCAGCATTGCCAGTTCCTTTTGGAGGAGATAAGACCACAGTCTTTCCTACCAAGTGTTCTTCTGACTGAGCCTTGTCAGCAGAAGGCTCGGTAAATACTTCCTCAGAGAGCTTTTCAGCCTCTAGAATCTATTGGTTTTGGGGTGTTAGTTCCACCACCACTACTTCCTCAGTTGGAGCCTGTGGGACAGGCTCTTCTTGATGTTCTGAGGTTGGAGGAACCTCTTCTTGATTCAAAGGGGTGGACAAGTTTTCTTCCCCCTGAAAGATTGCCTCTAAATTGGCCTGAATAGAGTCAGGCTGATCATTGATCTCTTGGACTTGTGGTGATTCCACAGTCTCTCTGTGCTCATTGTTGTTCTCCTCTGTAGTATCATTCTGAGTCTCCATCTCAGTTTGATCCCTTTCTGAGAGTTGAGCTTTCTCAGAAGGCTGAGGAACCTGTGTTAAACCATGATTTTCTTCAGCAACATTAAGTGCTGGCATTGTGAATGTGGAAGCAATGTCAGGATCTTCCAGAATTCTATCTTCCTCACCCAGGCCTTCTTCTTCCTGCTGGGCAGAGGGGCTCTTGTCTCTCTGAAGAGCAGAGCTTGATGCTCCTCCATGGGTCTCATACTTGAATCTTTTGAGTACTTTTGCAAGTACTTCATCATCCTCAGAATCACTATTCTTTGTTGGTGCAGACCCATCTATGATATTTCTATCATCTCTGGAGAGTTCTGGAGCAGTCTGGTTCAGGATTCTTGGAGCATTCTGGAGTTGCCTTTCTGGGCATCCAACATCTTCTGAGACCTTATCTCCAGAAGGTTGTGCCTCTTGTATGCTTAGGGACTTGGAGGCTCTTTTGCTTTGAGTCCTCTTTCTCTTGCCAACCGGAGGTTTAGCTTGAGCTTGCTCAGAGACCTCCTCACCTTGCTGTGTAGTTTCTTCTTCTTCTACCTTTCTGAGTGTGTTCTCAGCAGCAAGTTTCTCCTTTTCTTCAAAGGCGTGTCTGAAAAGGGAGTTGGTGACTGGGATTTCTTCTTTCTCACTGAGAGTGATTCCCATTGTTTCCAGAATGTAACAGATTCTGAGACCAAAGTGCATATTGGCCTTTGGCTCAGCAAGGCCATTGATGATTTTGGGCTCAAATTCCTCAATATGTCCAAGGAATTTGTTGAAGGCGTACTTCCCCCAATTGAAGTGGGTTTCCTGCCCTTCATGCTTCTTGTTCAGAAGATGCATCATCATCCATATCTCCATGCTTATCTGGTCTACTCCACCTTTGTTTCCATCAAAGCAACGGACCTGAATAAGAGCTAAAGTACTCCAGTGTTTCTGGAGATGACTAGTTCTGATGGCTTTCAGAACAAAGTCTCCTGGGCAACCCTTTGCATTTTCTAACTGGATTGCTTCAAATAGCTCTTTGACGCCTTGAATCATGGAAGGGTCCTTGATGTTGATGTCTTCAATTGTTCCTCGATTTTTCAATCGGAATATCTTGCAGAAAGTCTTCCAGTCTAGAACAATTTCTTGTCCTTGGACTTCAGTTTGCATGTATTTCTCTTCTTCATCATTCACAACCTTTGTGAAGATTTTGGAGTTGTTATAGAACTCCAGTACATCCATTGTGGATAGTCCACTGGGTGCAGCAGATAGAAGCTTGTAGATATGGGAATTCTTTAGCATCCCCAATATCAGTTTCCTTTCTGGTCTTGAAGGTATAACTGCTGGAACATACCTATTCACCAGAAAAGCTCCCTAATTCATTTTGTGGTTAGGGTTCCAGTCCGATGGGGTGAACTTTCCCAGAAGGCGTTTATTCAACACCTTATATTCCTTTCTTCCTTGCTTTTCAGCAGGAGTAGATGATGCGGCCTTAGGGTTCTTTTTGGTCATCTTCTTGGGTGCCATCTCTTATATAGAGTTTTGAGTGAGTGTTTTTCAGATGAATTTTGCACAATTAATCGAGATTAGTCTATCTTTTCAGAAGACTAAGCACAAGAAGTTGAGTTTGCAGAGGGGGTTTTGCAGAAATCTTGAGAGATTTTGCTGTTTTGATGCAAGTTTGAAATTTCGGAATTGGTAAAAGTATTTGTCTTTTGCCGAAATCCTATATATATAGACGTAAAATGTACAGATACAACACACATACAACTGAATATGAATGCGTGTCTTTGTATACAGGCGTAAATGCGTCCTTTGTACTTCATTAAATACGTAGTGGGCCATGTCTGCATTTCTCAACAGACATTACTTGCTTTGTTTTAATCTCAACCGTTGAGATCAAACGTTTATTCATCAAGGGCTTATATTGAATATCTTGTAATGATATCAATCAAGAAATGGTATTGTGCCGACTTGATGGAGTTTTGACAAGTTACATCCATTATGTCACTTAGTAAAGAGTAAGAATACTCAATCGTTTGAACTTATCATTCTGAGTGTCAAGTCCTTATCTGTATATTGTTGATCATAAAAATGGCAAAAAATACGAGACATTGGACATGTTTGACTTTCAGAACTTATACTTTTTGGGCTTTGTGTGCCTTTTCTCTTTATGACTAAATAGCTTTCTGAATTCAAGTGTCAGAAGCTTCAGTTGTTTGAATGTATTTGACCCACTCTCAGTAAGTAAGTTCTAGTCTTATTTACTTATTGAGTGTGTACCAACCTTTGCCTTTCTGGATACCCGTTCCAAAACTGTTTTGCCTTTCTGAGTGTTGCTACTCAGAAACCTTTGCATCACTTCTTATCAACTTGGCTTTCTGAGAACATGTTCTCAGAGGCCTACTTCTTTTCTACCTCACTTACTCAGACTTTAGAGATTCAGGACATTTTTCAGTCCTTAGGCATCTCCATTAATCCAAGATTATGTCTTAAGGTCAAGAACCGGCTTTCTTGTAGGGGCTTGGTGAAGATATCTGCAAGTTGGTCTTCTGTGCCAATCTTGAGTATCTCTATATTGCCTTTCTCAACATGGTCTCTGATGAAGTGGTGTCTAACATCAATGTGCTTTGTTCTGGCATGGAACTTAGGGTTCTGTGTCATTGTGATACCACTTGTGTTATCACAGAAAATGGGAGTTTTCTCTTCATTGAGTCCATAGTCTCTGAGTTGTTGTTGAATCCACAGAATTTTTGTTGCACAACAACCTGCAACAATATATTCAGCCTCTGTGGTAGAAGATGCAATTGAGTTTTGCTTTTTGCTAAACCATGAGATAAGTCCAGTTCCCAGAAACTGACAAATTCCTGAGGTGCTTTTCCTATCAAGCATTGATCCAAAGATAATCGAGATCGAGTAACCAAACTCAATCCACTTTCTTTAGGATACCACAAAGCTACATCTACTGTACCTTTCACATACCTTAATATTTTCATAGCAATGTTGTAGTGTGATTGCATTGGATTTGTTTGAAATCTAGCACACACACAAACTGCATATTGAATATCAGGTGTGCTTGCAGTAAGGTAAAGTAGTGAACCTATCAATTTCCTATACTTGTGTTCATCAACACTCTTATCTGATTCAGTATAGGTCATCTTGGTTCCTATGCTCATAGGTATCTTAGCATTCTTTTCAGAAGGCTTAAGATTGAACTTTGTGAGCATGTCTGTTGCATACTTTGTCTGACTAATGAATATTCCATCATTGAGTTGCTTGACTTGCAATCCGAGGAAATAGTTCAATTCTCCCATCATGCTCATCTCAAACATACTTTTCATGAGATTTGCAAAGTCATCAGAAAGTTGCTTGTCCTTAGATCCAAATATAATGTCATCAACATATACTTGAACTAAGAGTAGTTTCCCATCATGATTTAAAGTAAATAAAGTTTTATCAACTTCACCTTTCTTGAAACCACTTTCCAGAAGGTGTTTGGCCAAAGTGTCATACCATGCTCTTGGAGCCTGTTTCAGTCCATATAGAGCTTTCTGTAGCTTATAGACCATTCGACTTTCTGAGGAAACTTCAAAGCCAGGTGGTTGTTCAACATAGACTTCCTCAGAAAGTCTTTATGAGCTGCAGAGGCTAGAAAGAGTCTTATTGCATCCAATCTGGCAACTGGTGCATATGACTCATCAAAATCTAAACCTTCAGTCTGGGTGAATCCCTTGGCAACCAACCTTGCTTTGTTTCTGGTTATTTCACCAGATTCATTCATCTTGTTTCTGAAAACCCACTTAGTTCCAATCACAGATATTCCTTCTACAAATGGAACTAGTTTCCAGACTTTGTTTCTCTCAAACTGATCCAACTCTTCTTGCATTGCAGAGATCCAGTCTTGGTCTCTTAATGCTTCTTCTACAGTTTTAGGTTCAATGTTTGAGATGAAACATCCAAAGAGAGAGTTAGCATTTTCAGTTATTGCTCTCCTAGTCCTAACACCTTGATTGATTGGTCCAATCACATCTTTTGCAGGATAATCCTTGATCCATCTCATTATGGGTTTAGGGCTAGTAGGGTCAACATCTATGTGATCTGAATGTGAATCACTATGATTATGACTTGATACTTCTTCAGTATCTGTGACATCTTGCACCTCAGAGGGACGGTGAATATCTGACACTTGCTTAGTGTGAGAGCTTTCTGGGACATGCCTGTCAGAGAGGTCATTTCCAGAGTTAGCTCTCTAATGAACATCTTCAGTTTCCATTTCTGGAATTCTCATAGGAAATTTTTCATCATGTTTGAGAATCATCTGGTTCTTACTAGGCATTTCATACTTTTCTTCGTCAGAGTCATCCTCCCTTTCCACAATGATGTTTTTCCTTTCTGAGGGTTCTTCTTCAGAATCCTTTATCATTAGTTCCTTGAACCTTTCTGAGAGTTCATCAGCAAGGGGTGTTTTCTTTCTTCCTTCATAGAATACAACATGAACTGATTCTTCAATCTTCTTTGTTCCTTTGTTGTAAACTCTGTATGCTTTGCTATTCTTAGAATAACCAAGAAACACACCTTCATCTGCCTTTGGTTAAAATGTTCTTAGATACTCTTTTCCATTGTTAAGAACAAAACATCTACAACCAAACACTTTCAGATGTTTGATATTAGGGGGTCTACCAACCAAGAGTTCATATGGGGTCTTGTCATTGTGTTTGTTTATCAAAAATTTGTTCTGAGTGTAGCATGCTGTGTTTACAGCCTTAACCCAATAAACATCGCTTATTTCAGTGTCAGCTAGCATTGTCCTTGCTGCTTCTTTAAGGGTTCTATTTTTCCTTTCTGCAACACCGTTTTGTTGTGGTGTTCTCACAGAGGAAAGTTGGTGTTGTATACCTTTGCTGGTACAAAACTCCTTTATGTACTGGTTGACAAACTCAGTACCATGGTCTGTTCTGATTGCAGATACTTTGTCATTTTTCATGACTTCAAGCTTATTCAGCAAATTTGGTATCTCCACCCTAGCATCAGATTTGTGCTTCAGAAAGACAACCCAAGTGAATCTTGAGAAGTCATCTACAACAACCAGACCATACTTCTTTCCTACATAACTAGTTACGGATGATTCAAAAAGAGCCATGTGTAATAGTTGCAGTGGTCTAACACTAGAGTGTCTGGTTTTGGTATTGAAAGATATCTTGGATTGTTTCACCATCTGACAGGCAGAACAAATACTATCCTTTCTGAAAGATGTTTTGGGAAGACCAACCACTAACTCTTTCTTGGCAAGTTTGTTCAGAGTTTTGAAATTGAAGTGACTCATTCTTTTGTGCCATAACCAGGGCTCTTCTGTGTGACCTGATTGACTCACCATGAGACATTCTTCAGTTGTGGCAGATGCCTAATCGGTAACATAAAGAATACCTTTCCGCCGAGCAACCAAGACTGTCTGCTTTGACTCATTGTCTATAAGTTTGAAATACTTTGAATCCCTTGTCTGCAAACTGGCTCATGCTAAATAGATTATATTTTAAACCTTTAACATGTAATACGTTAGTGATTGTTAATGATCCTAATTTGACGTTGCCAGATCCCAAAGAGGGATTTAATTCTCCTCCAGCAAATCTGATGTCTGGTCCAGTGTTGCAAGCTTTGTAGTTGACCAGATTTGCTTTGTCTCCTGTCATGTGCTTTCCGCATCCACTATAAAATAGCCATTGAGCCTTAGTCCAAGAGGCGTTACGCAAAACAGAAAGCAGAGTTAGGTTCTTGCCTCAGAGATAGAACCACTTAGACTAAACATTCTTCCAGTAGGAATCCACATTTTAGTGAATTTCTTGGGAGTTTGTTTTTATCTAACTTGATCATAAGGAGATGCAATAAAATCAGTAATTTTGATCTCAATCTTTCTTCTTGGGGTGTTTCTAGGTGTTCCCCTTGGTGCTTTCTGGACCACAGGTTTCGGTTGCTTTTAAAGAACTTGGCC
The DNA here is from genome assembly GCA_026545765.1 of Plantago major. NCBI lineage: Eukaryota > Viridiplantae > Streptophyta > Magnoliopsida > Lamiales > Plantaginaceae > Plantago > Plantago major. Next base: position 62,458,434 of record CM048844.1, on the reverse strand, counting down.
TTTTCGGCGGTTCCTTCTAGCTCGCATTCATTTTTCAAAGGCTTGAGATTTCTTCCATACATCTGTGCTACGTGCAATATCAGCCTTGCGCCATTGTTCCTGTCCTTCCTTATATTGTTGCAGAAGGACCTTTCCAATAGCACGATAGCCAATGCCATTTCAAACACCTTTGGCTTTCTGAATGCGCTCTTCAGAAGCCTTACTAGTTTCTGCACCATCTTTATTTTCATAAAATGGTACAGTAGAGAATTTGCCTATTCCAACAATTCTTCCCTTCCTAGTAATGCAGCAATGTGGATGGTTGCATATCTGAGGGTTGTGTTTCTTTTCAGAAACCTTATCCACATGTTTCTTGTGAACTTGTTGTTCTTTCAAAGGCTGGGTTGCAACTCCTTTTCCTTTGTCAACTACCCTAGCTTTCTGACCAATGCTATAGGTGGTTGAAGAATCATTTTGTTGACTTTTTACAAAGGTCAACCTTTCATCACTCTTCTTCAGAGGAGATGAATTACTTGATTGTTCATCACGTCCAAGTCCACCTGTCTCAGAGGGATCATTCAGATAGGATTGAACCTCAGTGAGAGTGTCACTAGCCTTTGCATAAGATTGGAAGGATAGCTCTTTCTTTCTGAGTTCTTCATTCTCAGAAAGCAGCTTCATCATTTTCTTATTAAGTTCATCCAAGGCTAGTTTGTGAGAATTTTCATTCTCAGATATCTGAGCTTTCAGAAAGGCTATTTCAGCGTTCTTGTTCTCAGATACTCTGGTTAGCTCAGAAACCTCTTTTTCAAGAGTTTCTTTACTTTCCTCTAGAATTTTGGTTTTGGATTGTGCGTCTAGAAATTCTTTCTCATAACGATCCAATTCACTCTTGACCAACTCCAGATCCTCAATTCCATCATCACTCTCATAGTACAGAAATTGTGAATTGTTAGTTACCTCATCAGCCATAAGACATATTTCAATGTTGGAGATGTCTGGACCAGCAATCTCAGCAACTCCACACATTTCATTCTTCTTAAGGCCGAAGTCGATTACATCGTGGGTGATTCCACACAATTCTGGTGATGGTAGGTTTGAGTCATCTGAATCTCCATCTTCAGAATCTGTCTCAATGTCTAGAGCATCAAGTTGAATTTGAATCTTCTTCCTTTCTTCAGTCAGTAAGGCCCTTTGATTTCTCTTGAAATTTCTTCTGTCCTTATTGTCACCTGTCTTGATCTTGTTTAAAGTAGGACAATCTCTCTTGAAGTGACCAGGCTTTTGACAATAGAAGCAGATATCATTTCCTATTTCTGCAGCTTCAGTACTAACACCTTTCTGAATGGGGGTGTTCAGAGAGTTGTTCATTTGTATGTTCTTGTACTGATGATAGTTTGGGACAAGATGCTTTTTCAGCTTTTCTTTAGCTTTTCTTCTCTCAATCTCTTGACTCACAAATTTCTTCATGTGTCTTACTGCAAGAGCATTTTCTTGGATGCATCTTTGTTTTCCTTCTTTTCTTAAGTACCTTGAGAAACTAGAGCAACACTTTGCAACTTTTCAGCTGTTTGTTCTCTCTGAGTTGTCTCATAGTCTACAGTAGCAAGATGAGAGAAGAGCTCTACTGGAGTGATATTTGGCATCCCTTGGTTGAAATAAAAGAACTTAGTGTGCTCCCAGTTGTGATTGAGACTTCTGACAATAGTCTTAATCTTTTCTGGCTGGGAGTATTTGTTGCTTTCACCAAGTGCAGCCATATCACTCATAAGAGTAGTAAACCTGAAATCAAGTTCTTCCAGAGTTTCAGTGGGACCTTGTTTGAAGTTTTGGAACTTCAATTTAAGAACTTCAAACTTGTTTTCCTTGGTTTTCTCAGTTCCGGCACAGATTTCTTCAATCAATTGCCAGGCAACTTTCGATGTTTTAGCACCCCCACAGTTTACACTGTATGTGCTCAGGTGTCGATCTGATGATGATATTACGAGCTTGACCATCCAATCTGTGTCTCTTGGCATCTTCAGATGTCCAGAGCTCTCTTGGCTTGTCTTCGAACCTGATGCTTCCACGAGCAACACGACCACTATCACTAGCAGCCGCATCCTCGCTTCCATCTTCCTTGTCTGAGGCTTTTCTTCCATCAGACACCTCAGTAACTTGTTTGAGTTGTCTGATTTTGATAGGCCCTTCATTGATGACATAGATCATCTCGTCACTAATGGGCTCCAGATGGAGCATCATGTTGTTTTTCCATTTCTCGTAGTTTTCTGGCTTCAGAACGGGTGCATCACTCAGAGACATACCTGCACACTTAACACAGAAATTATATAGTCCTCAGAAAAGGACAAAGTTCCTTCACCTATCTGGGGATCTAAGTTCGGTCTAAGCTTGTGAACCTCCGCTCGATACCACTTGTTGGTCGGATAACGGAAAAGTAAAAGACTGAAATGAATAGTCTTTTAAAACTTTTTCGATAAACATTTCTCGAAAACAGGGGTTTCGATACTTAAATCAGAGCGGAAGACTTTAAGATAGGTAAGTCGTAAACAATAAGTATGTGTGTGTGCTTTGCTGAAATGTAAATATAGAAAGGTAAATGACACAGCAAGTATAGTGGTATCTGGAGGTGGCGTAATCCTCCAACTAATCCACTTCGGTCTTTCTGAGACCTATAATTCACTAGAACAGATAATTGAGTTCACCTTACAATAATCCTATTCTAAGATTTCTAAACAAATGGTTCCCAACCAAATGTTCCCCCTGAGTTATTCCCCAGCTCCTAGGGCTAAGTACTTCCTCTACTTAGATAACCTTGGAGTTATTCCTTGATTTTCCAAATCAAGTACTTCCTCTACTCCACGCCTTGATGGTGTTGGTTATAAGGCTTGTCAGAGAGGCTTCTCGTATAACTTTTCAGTTATGTTTTCAGAGAGCCTAATAGAACAAGACTACATAATACACTTGTTCAGTGGATGGCAGTCTGCTCTTTACTGGCCCAAGTAATTGATGGCCGTTCTGGAGAATGAGCTTCATAAAGGGTATATGATAGTTCAACTCTTTTACGAATAACAATCTCTTGTTAAGGTTCAGGACAACTTAGAACTACTAGTGATTCTTCGAGCAACAGAAAGCTTTCAGAAAGGGTAGTAGAGTGCTTGAGAGAATACTTGATAGAGCGTTCTAAGGTGTGTATTTCTCAGCATCTAAGTGTGTGATATATATAGATGGATTTGAGAGTTGTTGGAATGATATCCGTTAGACACAATTCAAATTCAGTCCATACTTATCTTGAAATGAGTACTCATAAGTCCTTGTCTTATGTCTCAGAGAGAACTGTGCTTCAGCGGCTTTTCTGCCGATGGAATTAATGCACTTGTACTATTTCTTGTCCTGTAGTCTTCAACGGATACATGAGCCATTCTGATGGCTTGCATGCTCCATAGTCATGATGTCATGTGTCCAGAATCATATTTCAAACGTAAGTAAATACACTTAAGAAAGGATTAAGGACATAGTCTTTCTGAGTTAGACTAATCCTTGATATCTTCATAAATCTTGTGCAATCTTTAGTCTTCTAATCTTCAGAAAAGCTCCATTGCTAGGATTGATCTTCATGGTCTTCTGGAAATAAAAATTACACTCATAGATTTACTAGACTAATCATACTCAGTGATTTTCTCTTTTACAATGTTCAAGTGAACCAAGAGTACTTAATCACCTTTCTGGCTAAGATAAGAATATGTGATGAGTGATCAAAATACTAACATATATTCCTAACAAAAACTTACCCCGGGTTGCCTCCCGGGAAGCGCCTTTTATTATAGTCGTTGGCTCGACTTTTTGGCAATGCTGCTATCCATTATCAAACGGAAACAATCCCTTGCATCCTTTCCGGTATCCTCCGCATTTTGTGAGCCATCCTTAGCTCCTCTCCTCAGGTTCTCTAAAGTTCCATGATTCCCTGCAAACAAAAATTAAACAAATCAGAAAATTCAAAAGCTAAAAAATAACTATGCGAATCAGAGGGAAAATAAAAACGACAAAGAGGGTCGAAACTCCCTGGTCAGTCCAATGTGTATGATGGGACTATGACGTGCGAATCATGGGTTTCTTCTTGTACCGTAGGGGCAGATTCAGGAGTCAACTCAGGTAAGCAAGTAGAATGTGTTTCTTCTTGTACCGTTAGGGTAGCTTCTGAAGTCAGCTTAGCAGGTAAGGGAGTAGAATGGGTTTCTTCTTCTACAGTAGGGGCAGATTCAGAAGTCAGCTTAGCAGGATGGTTTATCTTCTCACGCTGGATGTCCTTAATCAGCAACATCGACAAACTCAAAGAATTGGCTAACTTAAAGAATTGTTTGAGTTTAAACTCATCTATGGGTTGTCTCGCGGCTTCTTCTAATATTGTTTTGATCATCCTTGGTCAATCCAAAATAGAAACATCCTATCACATCCCTACTGCTCAACCTTTTTCAAGCTCTCTAAACCGATACCACGCATCGTAGAATCTTTCTCCAGGAAGCTGACGGAAACTATGAAGGAGTCCCCTCTGTTTCTGGCGGATAGAGTAGATGTCCATCAGATACGGTTTCTTGGTTGCATAAGTCCCTACACACACGAAGACAAGAAACCACGATTAGTTCCGACAAAACAAAAACTAACGAGACAAAAGAAAACTATAAACAAAACGAGTAAAAATTTGCAATCAAGCGCTACAGTAGGAATTGACTCCCCGGCAACGGCGCCAAATTTGATATGCTCAAATTACTACTTAGGAAAACAAGTAGGAAGCGACGTTGTAAGCAGTTATGCTAACCACGAGATCATTCGCTAAGGAATCAATTAGGCTACCACACGGATTGAAAGCAAACAATTACTTGCAGAAACAGTTTGATTTGTTTGAATTTGAGTACTTCTAATAACTAGAAAACAGAAAATGCAATGTAGTTGACTTGAATGAGATAGAAAGAACACAGTAGTTACGATCAAGCAATGCTAATTCACTCTAGGGATACGTTCATACTGTCACACGGTCGGTGTACAGAAAACTATCAATTCACCTTTTACCAAACGAGTTTGAAGATATTTGAACTAGAGTAATCGTGGGTTGTAAATCCACAATCCTTAACCAAAAGTTTTAGAGAATCTTTGAACGAGAGTAATAAATTAAAGGGTTTTTACGAAGATCTGTGAACGAGTCTAACCTATATGAACGATTTCAAATCCTAGAAGCGAATATGCAAAGCTATCACGCAACTACCATGTTCGGAATGATTTAGCTACTCATAATCGAAGCAAGGAGGAAAGAATACAAGATATTGCTCATGATTAACACAAACAGAATGATAATCACATGCAAGCTCAAGCAATTCAAAAAACAGAATAAGAACGAATTGACTAAGATAAAACAATAGAGATTTACCACAGTAATCAGGGATTCGATATCAATCCTTTGATGAATAATCAAAATCAAGCTCCAAATTGTTATCAATCAATGTCAAAACCTAGTTCTAGGTGCTTCTTCTATGTAAAAATCGAGTATAAGAAGTTCTGGCAAAGGAAGACCTAATTCTAACCTAAAAAGGAGTTTTTCTGCTGAATCTGTGAAGTTATCGCAAATCTCGCCGCAGCGAGACACTGCTGAGGCTCCCAAATTGCTCTCGCAAAATCTTGCCGCTGCGAGAATATCATTCTCCGCGGCGATTTTAAAACTGGCGATTTTAAAACCTCTTTAACTTTTTCCACAGACAGAATTTGCCGATTCTTGCAAAACCAAAATTGTAGCCCTTTGAATTATCATTCCGTGGACACCGCGATCAGGTCAATCGGACATCATATGAGAGAGTTATGGCTAAAATGGCTAGACTACTCCGTAAAACTTCACTTTTGCAAGCTTCGCTAAAACGACTGTCAATTCATCGTCCGAACTCCGAATCCACTTCCGTTTTCGCCCAGTTACTCTAAATTCAAAGATCTAGAACCAAAGTTTTCACTCCGATTTTCACCTTCGGGACACAAAAATCCTTCAAAACACAAACAAAGCACCAAAGCATAAAAACGCACAAAGACACTATAAAACCATAAATAAAGACTAACAAAGACCGCTAAAAAGGATCCAATGAGACTCTAAATTATCGTCTCATCAATGATACATGTCATCAAGAATGGCCCTATAGTCATTTGACAGCTCAAACAAGTCATAGGAGTTTCAGATGGAAGAGACAAAACACCAGCCGACAAGGCTGATGAAAGCAGTGGCTCCTCCACACCAGAAACTGGGAGAGTCACCGGTCGAATAGAATATGAAGATAAGCCCAGAGAGCTCTGGACATCAGAAGATGCCAAGAGACATAGGCTGGATGGCTAAGCTCGTAACATCATCATACATTCTACTCCAGAGCACATACAGTGTAAGCAAAAAACGACTAAAGTTGCACGCAATTGATTGAAGAAATCTGTGCCGGCACTGAGAAAACTAAAGAAAACAACTTCGAAGTTTTGAAACTCAAATTCCAAAACTTCAAACAAGGTCCTGCAGAGACACTTGAGGAACTTGACTTTAGGTTCACAACACTAATGAGTGAAATGGCTGCACTTGGTGAAAGTGATAGATACACTAATTCTGAAAAGGTCAAGACTATTGTGAGAAGCCTAAACCAAAACTGGGAACATACTCAGTACTTCTACTTCAACCAACGAATGCCTAACATCACTCCAGTGGAACTCTTCTCACATTTGGCAACTGTCAACTATGAGACAACTGAGAGAGGACATGCTGCTACTGAAAAGTCGCATAACGTTGCTCTCTTAACTCAAGGTACTTCTGAAAAGAAGGAAACCAAGGAAATAACTGAAGAAAGTGCTCTTGTTGTAAAACACATGAAAAGATTTGTGAGTCAAGAGATTGAAAGGAGAAAATCTAAAGAGAAGCTGAAAAAGCATCTAGGATCAAACTACCATCAGTACAAAAACATACAAAACAGTTCGTTGAACAAGCCTGCTCAACAATCTGTAAGTACTGATGTTGCAGAAATTGGAAATGATATCTTCTTCTGCTGTCAGAAACCTGGTCACTTCAAAAGAGATTGTCCTATGTTCAACAAGATAAAGACAGGTGACAGAAAGGAGAGAAGAAACTTCAAGAGAAGTCAGAGAGCTTTGCTCACTGAAGAATGGAAAAAGATTCAAATTCAATTGAATGCTCTTGACATTGAGTCAGAATATGAAGATGAAGATTCAGATGACTCCAAGCTACCTGCACTAGAGTTATGTGGCATAACTCACGATTTGGTTGACTTTGGTCAAAAGAAGAAAGAAATGTGTGGAGTTGCTGAGGAGGTCTTTCCAGATTTCTCCAATATCAAACCATGTTTAATGGCTGATGAGGTAACAAACATTTCTCAGTTCTTAAATTATGAAAGTGATGAGGAAGGTATAAAAGATCTAGAACATCTCAAAAAGGATCTTGACCTTTATGAAAGAGAATTCTTGGTAGTCCAATCAAGAACTAAGTTTCTGGAAGAAGAAAAGAAATGTCTTGAAAAGAAGATTTCAGAGCTGACAAAGATATCTGAAACAAAGGATGCTGAAAATGCATTTCTAAAGGCTCAGATATCTGAGACAGAGAAATCACACAAAAAGGCTTTGAACGTGCTTCAAAGGAAATATGAAGATATTCTTTCTAAAAATGAGGAACTCAAAAAGAAAGAACTATCTTTTCAATCCTATGCCAAAGCCACTGATATTGTTACTTAAGTACAATCTTATCTAAGAGATCCTTCAGAAAGGGAGGACTTGGGCTTGACACACAAACCTCTAACTCTACTCCTCTGAAAAATGGCAATGATAGAGTGACGTTTGTAAGAAGTCAAAAAGATGGCTCCCAAACAACCTATAGCATTGGTAAAAAAGCTAAGGCTGTTAACAAAGGCAAGGAAGTTGCGACCCAAACTTTGAGGGAGAAACAAGTCTCCAAAGAAACAATGCCATTTTTCAGAGGAGCTGGCAACTTTCCTAAGAAACAATGAAACAAGTCTCCAAAGAAACAAGTCTCCAAAGAAAAATTGCAGGAGCTGGCAACTTTCCTAACCTATCATTTTTCGGAAGAAACAATGATCCAGAGACTAGTAAAGCTGCTGAGAACAGACCTCAGATAGCTAGAATTGTTCGAAATGGCATTGGCTGTAGAGCCATCGGGAAACAACTTGCTCTCGAACATAAGCAAGAGCAAGAACGATGGATGAAAGCTAGGATTGCTAAAAGTAATCATTAGAAGTGGAAGAACGAACAAACCACTGAAAATCCGAATGCCAGGGCTAGAAGAAATCTGGCAAGGAAGGCTAAGTTTGCTGACAAGCAGACTCAGCAACCTGATAAGTATCTGAAAGCACCACAAGGAGCACCTAGGAACACACCAAGAAGGAAAATTGTTTTAGATAGCAATGATACTTGTCATTTACAGAAAATTCCTCCTTATGTTCCAAGTAGACAAAAGCATGTTCCTCAGAATTACGTACTAAAATGGATTTCTACTGGAAGATTGTTTAGTCTAAATGGTCCATTATTGAAATAAGAACCTAACTCCTATTTCATGTTTTGTGCAGAACACTGCAAAGAAGAAACCAACTTGGATTAAATCCTACGTTAGGATGTGGGAAGCACATGACAGGAGATAAAGCAAATTTGGTCAACTACAAAGTTTGCAACACTGGACCAGATATCAGATTTACTGGAGGAGAATTAAATCCTACGTTAGGATTTGGACATCTGAAATTGGGAGCTCTTACGCTTTCAGCTATTTTACATGTAGAGGGATTGAAATATAATCTCTTAACCATAAGCCAGTTTGCAGATAAAGGTCATTATCTGAAGATAAAATCAAATCTCTGCAAACTAATTGACAATGAGTCAAAGCTGACAGTCTTGGTTGCTAGGTGGAAAGGAAGTCTCTATGTTGCTGACTGGGCATTTGCCACAACTGAAGAATGTCTCATGGTGAGTCAATCTGGCCACACGGAAGAAAATTGGCTATGGTATAAAAGAATGAGTCACTTGAACTTCAAAACTCTGAACAAGCTAGCCAAGAAAGAGTTGGTGGTTGGATTACTCAAAATGTCCTATAGGAAAGATGGTGTATGCTCAGCTTGCTAAATGGGGAAACAATCCAAAACATCTTTCAAGTCTAAAACTAGACACTCCAGTGAAAGGCCACAACAAATGTTACATATGGATCTTTTTGAATCCTCTGTAACTAGCTATGCAGGAAAGAAGTATGGTCTGGTTGTTGTTGATGATTACTCAAGATTTACTTGGGTTCTATTTCTCAAACAGAAATCTGATGCAAGGGTTGAAATACCCAACTTGCTGAATAAGCTTAAAGTCATGAAAAATGACAAGGTATCTGTAATCAGAACAGACCATGGTACTGAATTTGTGAACTAGTACATAAAAGAGTTTTGTACCCACAAAGGTATACAACATCAACTATCTTCAGTAAGGACACCACAACAAAAAGGTGTTGCTGAAAGGAAGAATAGGACCCTAAAAGAAGCAGCAAGAACAATGCTTGCTGACACTGAAATAAGTGAAATCTATTGGGTTGAAGCTGTTAACACAGCTTACTACACTCAAAATAGATGTTTGATCAACAAACACCATGACAAAACTCCTTATGAGCTTTTGATTGGTAGACCCCCTAGTATCAAACATCTAAGGGTGTTTGGTTGTAGTTGTTTTGTTCGTAACAATGGAAAAGAATACTTGAGAACATTTCAACCAAAAGTAGATGAAAGAGTATTTCTTGGTTATTCTCTAAATAGCAAAGCCTACAGAATCTACAACAAAAGAACACAAAAGACTGAAGAATCTATTCATCTAGTTTTCTATAAAGGGAACAAGAAAGTACACTTGAATGAAGAACTCTCAGAAGGAAACCATTCTGTCATTCCCTTAGAGGATGACTCTGACGATGAAAAGCAACCATTGCTTAGTAACAACAAGATGACTCTAAGACATGATAAAGAATTTCCTATGAAAATTGCATAAATGAAACAGGTTACTGAGAACCTTCATCATGAAGAGGTTTCTGAGAGTGAGATTGCTGAAAATCCAATCCCAGATATCTCTAACACTGAAAAAGTGTCAGATATCTATGGCACTTCCCGTGTGCCAGATGATGAGTCGCTATTTTAACGACTCATTCAGTGTCTTTTTTCATATTTTGTTGCGTCTTTTAGCCTTTATTTTAGTGTTTTTTGTTCCGTGTCACGTTTGTGTTTCTTGTGTGATTTTATGCATTTTTAGGTGTTTTAGCGTCATTGGCAAGGAAATGGCGGACCAAAGTGCAAAGAAGACTTCAAAACCTTCTAGAAGCACCACAAGGCCAAGTTAGTGGGCCACTACTCCAAGAGTGGTGACATGGAGGTTGGAAAAGGGAGAGAAAAGTGGAGAAAATGGGAAAAATGGAGGAGTTACCGGACACAAGGCTCACCGCGGTGAGCCCCACATCTAAACGGGCTCACCGCGGTCTAGACTATCAGGATGGGGGACAGAAAGGCCAGACTGCGGTGAGGAGGATTCCCCAAAGTACCTCACCGTGGTGACACCTGTCCTGACAGATTTAACCCACGTTTTTCAGGTAGTTTTTCCCATGATTTCGAATTTTTCTTCCTAGTTCTATAAATAGGACCCCTTGAGTCAGTCTTTAACATATCTTTACATTCTCTGACTTTCCTACTTTCAATTCCAAGCATTGTAAACACTTAGAGATTTCAATCTCTCTTTTAATTCGAGGAAGCATTATTGATCTTTCTGGCGATCACAGAGACTAATAGGCGCCCAGGTAATCAATAGTACTAGTTAGGTGGATGCAGTAATAACTTGTATTGTGACATATTGTTACCTAGTCATTGAACGCTTGCTTGTATCGTTGTGAACTTGCATCAGTCTTTACCTCTAATTAGTATATATCCGGATGAGGGCATAGCTAGTGACAAGCTTTTTGCCATAATTCATACGTACTTATAATCTATATCTGGTTCGATTTTGCAATTGCAAAGTTGTTGCATTCGCGGGTAGTGTACCATTAGCTATATCGCGTCAGCACTTTCGAAAGATCGCTTGCTTTATTTTAAGTGTAGAAATTGCATGATCTAGGTATTACCTTGTCTTGTAATTGTAATTTGTTGTAGGTTTTGAAGTATCAACCTTACCCACACTATCTGTTTACAACTCACACCTTGAGGCTACACCTTAGAACTAGCTTAATCAATTCCTCGAGAGAATGACCCTGTGGTTCAAGCCTTGTTGTACTATGACAACAGCTTTACTACTTGTGTTATTTTACAAGTATTAATTTTGAGCGCATCAAAATTTGGCGCGGCTGCCGGGGAATTGATTCCTACGTTCTTCAATAAGTAGGATCAGTGTGTAGTTGCGTATTTTTATTTTTATCTTATTCGAAAACCAAAGAAAAATCTAAAAATTTCAAAAAAATCAAAAAGAAATTATCTTGTGGATTATTTTTTTTGGTACTAACAAAAACTAACAATACATTTAGTTTTGTTGGTATAGAGAAATTTTTTCTTCAGGTTTATTTATGGCAAGGGTATGGCTACTTACGTAGAATATTTCATACCTCAGCTGGTGGTAAGAAAACCACCAATATTCCTTGAGCCTGAGGTTAGGGAATACGATCTGGACGATGATTGGGGGTGTTCACTTCCATACTTCTGGGGAAGCCGATGGAAGATGCTTTTGGGTTTATTCGTCCGTTCGAACAATTTGTGACGGAGTTACCACCTAGTGGATTGAGTGAGGACCAACTTGAGAGGAGGTTATTTCCTTTTGTCGTTAGATCCCAAGCCAGAGAATGGCTGCATTTGCTAGAGCTAGAGTCATTGAGGAGATGGGAGGAAGTGCTTAGAGTATTCTATGACGAATACTCCCCGTACTCTTTGATGGAGAGCTTGGAGGATCGCGTAACAAATTTCGAACAAAACAAAGAAGAGAAGTTCGACAAAGGAAGCGTGAATACTCCGAATTTAGAAATCACTCCCATCCCACTGGTGTCTTTAGTGAGCGTTTCCACGCCATCAGAGACGACAAAGAGCCAAGTGCCCCATCACCCCGACATCGTACATATGTCATTACACAAGGGGATTTTTGTTGATACTTTTTACCCTTTTTCTTTGTTTCCTGTTTATGGATGTTATGTGCTTATATTTGAACAGATTAACTCTCGACATACTCGTTTGCAGGATTACATGAGTATTGTGGGATCAACACACAATGGAGCAGAAGATATTCACTGGAAGCTCCAAGTAGGCTCGACGCTTGCTCAAAATCCGTTCCCGTATGAGAACGGATAACGGTAATGTACAGCAGTCGAGCCAACGACTATAAAACGAAGTGCTTCCTTGGAGGCAACCCGGGGGTTCAGAATGAAGAACGGAAGAGTCGATGCTAACGACTATAACCGAAGCACGACTTATTGCTTTGCATATAGATATAGGTGCATATTGCATTTAGGATAGATTTTATTTATTAAGTTTTTATTATAAATTTTTTTTTGCGAAAGAATAGATCTCACCGTGGTGAGCCAGGGAAAAACGCGGCTCATCGCGGTATGCAGAAGGCAGAAAGTTTGCCTCTCTGCTGGACCCATGATGAGGCACCTAGCCTCACCGCGGTGAGGCCTGACGATTAAAGAGAAGGAGGGCTTCTCCCTCCTTCACCTTTTTCACTCTCCTTACCCGTTTTCCCCCAATTTTTGAGATTTTCACCAATTCTCCACCATTTAACTTGGGTAATAAACCGTTCCGAAGGTAGTGAGTTTCTCCACTACTTGGAGACTTTAATCCGTGTTTATATCCATTAATTCTTCCGGAATCGAGGTACTTCTTTCTACTATCTTTATTTTGCAAACTTGGATTTCTATACTTGATTGATTGTTATTGAGTATGTGGCTGTGCTTATGAGGTATGAAATTGTCTATATAACTCATAATACAAGTTAGCTTAGTTAGATTGTCGGGAGATTTATGATGTTTTTGGTGGAAGGGTATTATTTTGCTAGCTTGTTCATCTTAGAATCTGTATTTGTGCTGCATATTTGATGATATGATTGAGCTTGCTACTGTTTCAATTGGGAAAATCCCTTGTAGTAACAAATGTTTGAACTATGGTAAGCACGATTATGTTGTAGGATAAGTCATTGTTTTTACTACTTGCAAGAATTAGTTTGGGGAAGACATTGTTGTGGCCACATTTGAATGCACTATGGTTTGCATGTAACTATGTGTTAGGATTAGTCATCCGTGTAGCTACATTTTGATATGGGTGTAGCGCTGACATTTTCTATCCAGGTACCATGGCACCCAAAACAAAGAGTGTGTCCAAAAAGCAGAAGGGAGCCCCAGTTCGAACACATTATGGGGAGGCAAAGTGTGATATCCTCCGATTTTTCAGAGTTAGGGGGTGCTACCAAGGACATGCCGCAGATATTAGGAGCATACATGGAGTATCAGAGCGGTTTGGTATGCACTTGGATTAGTGGGACTCATGCTATTCGAGTCTCAAATAGCACATGTCTGCAGCGGACACGCAGGCAACTGAGCGCCTAGCGTATATGGAGCAAATGCGCACAGTTCAGACGAATGACCGACAGCAACAAAGAGGAGGCTCATCTTCCGGACCCCATGGTCCGCCTTCCTATTAGTGATCATGCCGACCGAGGCATACTACGGGCGTTAACTCTATAACTCCCTCTTTTTATTTATTCCCTAGGCTAGGGACTAGCTATCGAATAGGTTTGGGCAGGGAAGTTGTACTCATATGCTTACATGCCTCGAATTATTGCTGCCTTGTAAATATGTATATATGTGTTTTTCTTTTCTTTTTCATTTTTGCGATTATGTGGGGTGGTATGTTAGCCACTTTTATGTGATTGCAGTTGAGTCGAGTCTTTTGGCCTAATTTTTGGCCTATTTCAAATTTTTTTGTGTCGAGTCTTGAGTTCTTTTGACAAGTCTCATTATCTATTGCCTTAGTTAAGCCTTTTTACTGATATGATCTTAGATGGCCTCTGGCTGAGTGCTAAGGAATTTTCGAAAATCACTCTAGTTCGTTTCACTTGTAAATAAAAAGTCTTCTTGTTTTATTAGTCAAAAAGCCGGTGAGAAGCCTTAAAGCCGATGAAAAAATCTTGTACCGGCAAATGTGTGATTCTAGTAGGATGAGCAAGGTTTTATAACTTGCGCCACTTCATATACATGTGCACTCTTTTTTAAAAACGAGTATGACGAACGGCATTTTTGACTTGGTGTCTCGATTCTCGAGCCTGTTCCAAGGAACAGGTTTGGGGAGGAGGACTGTTGTCAAGTTCATACTCAGGCTCACTACTTTCTATATTTGAGCTATGGTCGATTTCGAAATGGTTTTGTATTGCTATGCCGCCGTTCTAAAAAAAATAGAAAAATTCTCGAAGTGTTTCTCCAGGATCACTTGTGATCGTCTAAGATCGTGTTGGGCATTTCCAAATACTACCTATAAACCAAAGCGGGGTTGATTGTGCGTATGCTGTGAGGGTTGATTGTTTTGTTTCCAAAATACATGCCAAATACTACCTATAAACCAGCGTGTGGGCGGTGCTCGTTTGTTGTGAGTGTTGATGGGGTGTATACCAAACCGACAGGTACAAAAGTACAAATCTTAGGCAACCTATTGGGATACACTTGCAACATTGAGATAGAAAAAAAAATGAAAAAGTAGAAAATTTGTGCAAAAAGAGCAAAGCACAAGAAAAAAAAGAGAAAGAAATAAACGTGCAAAAAGAGCAAAGCTCGACAACGGCAGCTTATTTTATTTCCTTGTATTTGATTTCGACCCCTTTCCTAAAAGTTCTTTCTAACTCGTTTGAATTGAGTGCAAAAGCATGTAATATTAGTGGCAGCATGTGACGTTTGTTGTCACCTTCCTAAGTTAAGTCTTGAGCGAATAACCTTATTTACTGGACACTTCCAGATGAGAGACTTGAGAGTTGCACTATTATCTTTCTTTGTGAGGGACTACTAGGATAGGATTATGTTTTATTTTCGTGTGAAACGGAAGATTGTGATCTTTGCAAAGCTACTTCTCAAAGTTAGAGGGCATAGAAGTTTACATCAGTATAAGGGCTTATCTCTGGCAATACTTGTCCCGGTAGCTTGTCGATTGAACTCTTCTGTTTGTTTGTCGTGTCTATGTGTTTTTTTTTCTTTTTCTAGGTTTTAGAGTTGTTTGCTCGAGGACGACAAATGTTCAGTGTGGGGAGTTTATGAGACGATATTTTAACGACTCATTTAGTGCCTTTTTCCGTATTTTGTTGCTTCTTTTAGCCTTTATTTTAGTATTTTTTGTTCCGTATCACGTTTGGGTTTTTTGTGTGTTTTTGTGCATTTTTATGTGTTTTAGCGTCATTGGCAAGGAAATGTAGGACCAAAGTGCAAAGAAGACTTCAAAACCATCTAGAAGCACCACAAGGCCAAGTTAGTGGGCCACTACTCCAAGATAGGTGACATGGAGGTCGGAAAAGGGAGAGAAAAGTGGAGAAAATGGGAAAAATGGGGAGTTCCGGACCTGAGGCTCAGCCACGTGTGAGCCCCACATCAAACAGGCTCACGCGGTCCGGACTTTCAAGCTGCTCGGCAGATTCAACCCACATGATAAAAGGCGACCACGGTGAGGAGGATTCCCCAAAGTACCTCACCACGGTGACACCTGTTCTGACAGATTCAACCCACGTTTTTCTGGCAGTTTTTCCCATGATTTCGAATTTCTTCTTCCTAGGTCTATAAATAGGACCCCTTGTATCAGTCTTTAACATATCTTTACATTCTCCTACTTTCATACTTTCAATTCCAAGCATTGCAAACACTTAGAGATTTCAATCTCTCTTTTAATTCGAAGAAGCATTATTGATCAATCTGACGATCACAGAGACCAATAGGCGCCCAGGTAATCAATAGTACTAGTTAGGTGGATGCCGTAATAACTTGTATTGTGACATATTGTTATCTGGTCGTTGAACGAATGCTTGTATCATTGTGAACTTGCATCAGTCTTTACCTCTAATTAGTATATATCCAGATGACGGCATAGCTAGTGACAAGCTTTTTGCCATAACTCATACGTACTTATAATCTGTATTTGGTTCAATTTTGCAATGGCAAAGTTTTTGCATTCGCGGGCAGTGTACCATTAGCTATATCGCATCAACACTTTTGAAAGATCGCTTTCTTCGTTTTGATTGTAGAAAGTGCATGATCTAGGTATTACCTTGTCTTGTAATTGTAATTTCTTGTAGGGTTTGGAAGCATCAACCTTACCCACACTATCTGTTTACAACTCACACGTTGAGCCTACACCTTAGAACTAGCTTAATCAATTCCTCGAGAGAACGACCCTTTTGTTTAAGCCCTGTTGTACTACGACAACCGCTTTACTACTTGTGTTATTTTACAAGTATTAATTTTGAGCGCATCACCAGATATCTCAAATACTGAACAAGTATCTTGTCAAGATCATAATGATTCAAATTCAGATCAAAATGATATTGATCCTACTAGTTCACAATCCAATATAAAATGGATAACACATCATCCTGCCAAGGATGTGATTGGTCCTTTAGACCAAGGGGTTAGAACTAGGAGAGCAATTACTGTAAATGCAGATTCTCTCTATGGATGTTTCATCTCAAACATTGAACGTAAAACTGTAGAAGGAGCATTGAAGGATCAAGACTGGATCTCTGCAATGCAAGAAGAGTTCGATCAATTTGAGAGAAACAAAGTCTGGAGACTGGTTCCATTTGTTGATAGAATATATGTAATTGGAACCACGTGGGTTTTCAAGAACAAAATGAATGAGTCTGGTGAAATAACCAGAAACAAAGCAAGGTTGGTTGCCCAGGGATTCACCCAGACTGAAGTACTAGATTTTGATGAGTCATATGCTCCAGTTGCAAGATTTGATGCAATTAGACTATTTATAGCCTTTGCAGCTCATAATGACTTTAAAGTTTATCAAATGGATGTCAAAAGTGCATTCCTAAACGGTGAACTTGCTGAGGAAGTCTATGTTGAACAACCACCAGGCTTTGAAGTTTCCACAGAAAGTTGAATGGTCTATAAACTTCAGAAAGCTCTGTATGGACTGAAACAGGCTCCAAGAGCACAGTATGATACTTTAGCCAAATACTTGCTGGAAAGTGGCTTCAAGAAAGTAGATGTTGATAAAACACTCTTTACTTTGAACTATGAAGGGAAACTACTTTTAGTTCAAGTATATGTTGATGACATTATATTTGGATCTAAAGACAAGCAACTTTGTGAAGACTTTCCTGAGATCATGAAAAGTAAATTTGAGATAAGCATGATGGGAGAATTGAACTATTTCCTAGGGTTGCAAGTCAAGCAACATAATGATGGAATATTCATTAGTCAAACAAAGTATGCAAAAGATATGCTCAACAAGTTTAATCTAAAGCCTTCTGAAAAGAATGCTAAGATACTTATGAGCATTGGAACCAAAATGACCTATACTGAATCTGACAAGAGTGTTGAAGAACACAAGTATAGGAAATTAATTGGGTCTCTACTGTACCTCACTGCAAGTAGACCTGATATTCAATATGTAGTTGGAGTGTGTGCTAGATTTCAGACAAATCCAATGCAATCACACTACAAAATTGCTATGAAAATATTAAGGTATGTAAAGGGTACTGTAGAAGTTGGGTTGTGGTATCCAAAAGATAGTGGATTGAGTTTAGTTGGCTACTACGATCTTGCGACTATCTTTGGATCATTGCTTGATAGAAAAAGCACTTGAACTTGTCAATTTCTTGGTGCAGTTAATATCATGGTTCAACAAGAAAAACTCAATTGCCACATCTACCACGGATCTTTGAATATATTCTTTGTTGGGTGTTGTGCTTCACAGATATTGTGGATACAACAACAACTCAGAGACTATGAGATCAATGAAGAGAAAACTCTTATTTTCTGTGACAACACAAGTGCTATTGCCCTAACTTAGAATCCTAAGTTTCATGCAAGAACAAAGCACATTGATGTTAGACACCACTTCTTTAGAGATCATGTTGAAAAAGGAAATATAGAGATACTCAAGATTGGTACTGAAGACCAAATTGCAGATATCTTTACAAAGCCTTTGCAAGAAAGCAGATTCTTAACCTTAAGACATAGTCTTGGGTTAATGGAGCTACCAAATGAACTGAAAAGTTCTAATCTTTGAGACAGGAACTCAGAAGGGAGAAAAGATATCCGGAATGGGTATCCATATATCTAAACGGATGGGCAAAAGTGTCTTCAAAATATTTCTGTACTCAGATATTTGTGAGATCACAAAGTGAGGGGGAACACAAAAGAGAAATGTGGTACAACTGTATTCAGTCAACTACATCTCTAATGGTTTGTATCTTTCCATTTATATGTTAAGTTACATACAGTCTCTGAACTTAATATATAAGTCCAAAAGACTGTACCTTAGTCACAGAAAAGAGATGTGATTCAGAAAGCTATTCGCCAAATTTCATTAATTAGGCACAATTACAACTATTGATGCTGATCATTGCTGAAGAAGCAATCGCAACCCTTGATGAAATGGGCGTTTGATCTTAACGGACGAGATTAATTGTCGATAAATTAGTGGACTGTGAAAACACAGACGTGACCCACTAGCATTTAATGCAAAACGATTTTTACCCACGCCTACCTGCATTTGCACAGATACATATGTACAAAATTAATTTGTATGTATATGTCTGCTGAGAGTACAATGCTATATATATATACATATAGGATTTTGGCAAAAGAATTCACTTTCGCCAAATCCAACATTTCATCTTGCACAAAAATAGAAATTTCTCTCTAAGTTTTTCTGCAAATCTCTCTGGAAATCTGCTGTATCTCCCTTAGTTTTTCTGAAAAGAAGAACTATTCTCCCTTGATAATCTCTTCTCTTGTTTTCAAAAACCTTCTACATCAAGAGACGGCTCCAAAATGTGTTGCTGCTAAGGATACCAGTGCTACTACTTCTACTGTTGCTGAAAAGCAAGCACCAGTGCTAATAAGAGCAAACAGTCGTCTCTTAGGCGATTTTAATTCTGAGAATTGGACTTCAAACCACGAGATGATTTGGGGTGGTTTTATGATTGAGCAACACCTTTCTGCTGTAATCGTAGAACAAGCAGATAGGAGGACTATCCTTGGTATGCTTCAAAAGGCACAAATCAAGGGTTTTCTCTACGCTCTTCCTAGTGGATGTTCTTCACTGGATGTACTTGAGTTTTATAATAACTCTCGTGTTATCACTATCATTACTAATGGCATTGAAGAAATGTCCATTAAAACTAAAGTTCAAGGAAAAGAAATTTTCCTTAACTGCCAGAGATTCTGTGATATCTTTGGTCTCTGAAATCAAGGAATTGATTTTGAGATTAACACCAAGGATGAAACTCTCCTTGAAGGTGTTCAGACCCTGTACAGTGATGTTTGCAAAATGGACAAGCCAGATACTCCTCCTGAGTTCAAACTTGCTGATATCAGGACCAGACATCTATACATTCATTGGGATGTCTTGGCTTGCCTCCTTCACAGATGCTTTTGATGGTCTACAAGGTGGAGCTGACCAAATAAGCTCGGAACGGTGGATGATGATGTTCCTAATGAAGGACGAACTAACTAGGTCGGAAAACCTCTTTAACTGGGGAAAGTACGCCTATATGAAGCTTGTGAAGCGAATCCAAGGCTTTGAGCCAAAGATTGTCAAAGGCCTTTTGAACCTAAGAATGCAGTGAGTTATGGATTGAAGATATGCTTCTTGCTGGAGAAGCTTGAAGTACCACTCAGAGAACAGGCTAAAATAGCCACTAGCAACGTACTTTACCAATTTGAGTACACTATCATGATGAAAAAGGTTGCTAAAGAAAAAAGGAAAAGAAAATCTGATGACATATCTAAGGGGTCAGTTGCGACCAAAAAGCCCAGAACTTCACGAAAGAAGTCTGCTGGCAAATCAGAAGGCATACCCATTGTGGATGTCGACTCTCAGATATCTTGCGCCACTGCTGATGAACTCATCAATGCTACCAACGAAAGCCTTGTTGATGAATTCATTGGTAAAAATGAGAGTAGTGGCAGGTATCAAGCCCTATATGTAGAAACCGCAAGGATTATGGACCAATCAGTTCCTAATGCTGATGAGAGCTCTGATGATGATGATGTTTTAGTAATCTCTCAAGTCCTACAGAAATAAAAAAGGGCTAAGGTTGCTGAAAAAGCAACAAGTTCAAATGCTACTGTAAAAGCCAAAAGTGTAGAGGTATCTAAAGAAGAACCTAGACCACATGTTGCTGAACAAGCACTTATTTCAAAGGTTGCTGAGAAAGCACCTATTACTAAGGTTGTTGGAGAAGCACTTAGTACAGAGGTTGCTGAGATAGCACCTAAGTCCAAGGAATCTGGACAAGACACACTCAAGCTGGTAGAAGAAGCTTTGAGTGGTGATATAGTGATGGAGGATTCTGAAATTGACTCCACACTATACAAACTGTCACAAAAGGATCAGGATGAGCCCCACATTGATTCAACTTCCAGATCCAATTCACATGATTCGCCAAATGATAATGAAGCCATGGTGAATGAATTGCAGTTTGACATGCCAGCACTTCTGATTGCTGAAGAAAATCCTGCAAATGAGCTGGTTCCCCAACTCAATCAGAGGGATCAAACTAAGACTCCTACTCAAAAAGATCAAACGGGGGAGGCAACTGTGTCCCACACTCAGGAAAGGTCTGAAGTACCTGAAACTTCAAACAAAGAAGTGGTCATTGAACAACAAGACCCTGACATGGGATCTTCACAAGGACCAGAGACCAATCAGCCTGATAATGTTTAGGTAGCTGAGTGGTCTAACTCTACACTTGTGATATTTTATGACTTCTATATCTTGTTACTTATATGCATTCTTTGTTACAGGCTATATTAGATACACAAGCACAGGAGGGAGCTGCAAAGCATACCTCTGAAAATGAGAATGAGGTTCCCACAACCTCAACACTTATCGAAACTAAGCCTGTTTTACAGGTAGACTTAGTTTCTGAGACAAGAAATTTATTCTCAACTTTGCTTCAAATATCATATTTATCTAATCTGGTGTTTGTCTTTAATAGGCTCCAACTGAAAAAGAAGAAGATAAGGCAGAAATGCCAGAAAAGGACCCAGGAACCGTCAGGGTCTCTGAAGAAAATGTTGCTGAGCTTTCAAGTGTGAAGGTATATAAAAATCAGCGATAAACATTCTTCATTTTGGGTTAATATGAATTCTTCTCTAATTACTCAATACTTTCTACTTACAGGCTCATTCAGAAGTAGAAGTGCAAGGCGAAAGAGTTGCGACCTCCCCTGCACCCATGGAAATTGATGAAGCCCCCAAGGGAACATCACCAGAAAGAACACCAGAAACTGAGAAGGTTTATGAGAAAAATGAATCTGAGCCTCCTATTGTGGAGTTAAGTGAAAAACTCAGAGATCATTGAAGCTTAGTTCCATAAATTCTTTCATGACAATTTCCTATGTATTGTGATAATTTTGATTCTCAGGTTCAAGCAGAAAGAAAGGTTGATGAGGACCAGACTCCCAAGTCTCCACCTCACAACAAGATATCTGAGGCACCCCCTGCCTCAGTAGTACAAGTCTCTGAGCCTAATGTACCTATTCAGGTGACTCAGAAACCTAACTACACTAGTACTCAGATATCTACACAAGTTTTGAATCTAACTCAAAACTCTTTCTTTCAGGCGCAAACAAGTGTGCCAAAGGTTTCTGCACTCTCAACAGAAGACCTGCTTCCATTCTTCAAAGACCACACTCTCAAGAAACACCTCAAGTGTTTCAGAAAGTGGCAAAAGTTCAGAAGCTTAGATCTGACTGAACTAACAAAAGTGACTGATCACCAATTGAGAAGAGTTAGAGCTTTTGACTTGGAGAATTATGTCCATGCTATGTTCCCTACAGAGCAGTACTCTTTTGCTACTCTGATGCATAAGGACTTTATCAAAGAAGTTGCACACAAGCTCATAGAAGCTTTTGAGAAGGCTGATGATCAGACCAGAATGGAGATGGCATTCAAGCCTCCATTGTCTAAGTCCCTACAGTGCATACCCTCTGAACAAGAGGAAGTAAATGGGCAATTGGTCACACTCCCTAAAGTGATCAATCTGGTTTCTAAAGATGAGGAGGAAACAGATGAGAATGATTTTGAAGAACCTCCTTCTGATCATCACAAGGATGATGATGACAAAAAGGATGATGATGATGCCCCTGCACCAGGGACAGGAGGGATTGCACAAGGAAACAATGCCTCAGTTGCTGAAAAGCACAGTGAGAGGACTTCACAGAATTCCCCTCTTCCATCTCCTCAGAAGTCTACACATCCCTCTCCCCTACAAAAAGACACTATTGAACAGGTAGTTGAGCACTCTGAGGATAACACTCAGAAGATATTACATGCACAAGCCAGAGTTGCTCAACTCAAACAATTGTTGGAGGAAGAATAACAGTTAAATCTTCAACTGGAAGAAAAGATAGCTGAATCTAAAGCAAAGCTCCAAACGATTGAAGATCTTGTCGAGGAAATGGAAGTTTATTCGAGATGAAAGAACTACGACTTCTTTGTTCGTGCAATTAAAAGAATTGAATCTTGAGCAAGTATCTGAAGACAACCATGATGCTAAGGCTGCATTATCAAAAGATGTACCATCCTCCTCCTCACTGAAAGGAAAGAATCCCCTTACATAAATGGTTGCTGGGATGGATAGGGTAGATGAAGATGTCAAAGAGGATGAAGATCTTTGGCATGGTGACTCCCAAGATGAAGAAGATAGAACCTTGCAAGACCACATAAATCAGCATATGGTTGTTTCTCATTTGAAAAGAAAACTGATAGCTCCCATTAGCTTCAGTAAGATACCCAATACTCTGTTTGATGCTGAGTATATGGAAAGGTACAAGGTTCTTGTTGCACTCAGAAATGAGTTGAATGAGCAGAACAAAGAAGTCATTGAATTAGTCCCAGCCAACTTGAAGACATTTGCTGAATTGTTCACTTAGAGAACAACAAGCATGATATTGGCTCAGAAAGACCTTGGAATGGTCAGGGATAATGACTTTGACATTGCTCAGAATGCCCCTAGTGAGGCAAACTTTGCTGCAGACAAGGCAAAGGCATTGCTTGGCCCACTTGTAGATCTCACCAATGAGGAAACTGGCATCCTCAAGAAAAATGAAGATCTAAAGTCTAAGCTGTAGAAGTTGATTGCTGCCTATAACTATCTGTAAGGCAACTTTGAATCACTGCAAGAAGCCTATGTGATTTTGAGTCAGCCAACAATGACTAAGGGGGAAGGATCTCATAAAGGATAAGGAAGAGAAAATAGGAGGAAAGAAATACCTCTTAGGATATCTGAGCCCTCCTTTAGTCAACCTCAGAGAACAGCAACAGCATACCAGAGTTCTGAAACTGGTAGGATCACAAGATCCAAAACACAAAAACCTCTAAGGTGAACCAAGTCCCCAAGGAATTTGAAAGAGCCTTCTGAAGAAGAAGTAGAAGAAGGTCAAATAAAAGGCAATGAAGATAGCTGCAAATCACCCTTCCAGAACTTCAACTTTAATGATGATGAGGATGAATCTGATCATGATGAGAATACTCTCCACAGTAGAAGGGTAGATGCACTGACACTATCTGAGCCTATTGCTGCAAACCCAATAGCAGTAAAAACACCCTCTGGAAATACCAAGTCTATCCAGGGTAGTTCTTCAAGCAAACCCCCAATAGAGAATGCTAAAACAAGAAGAAAGAAGAGAAGAGACACTCAATTTGGTAGGGAAATTTGAAAAACACCGATGCCTGATTGAATATGTCAAGACTGACAACAGTCAATCCTCTTACAGATGCATTCACCAGAAAAATGGTCATTGGATTCTGGAACTAAAGCACCTGCTAGTAAATGAAAAATTCCTAGTTCCTATCTGTGAACAACTTATGGCATGGAGAAAAGACAAGCCAGTACTGATAAATCCAAAGCATGTCAAAGCATGGCTGGATTTTGAAGTCTCCAAAAGAACTGAAGCCATGGAAAAGGACCTCTCCTTTAAATGTCCTTATGGGAAACGAGATGATGTGCACAGAATTCCCAAGATGACTGGAACAGGCACAAGGCCAAGACTGGGTGTTGAAGCTTATGAGTCATTCTACATGACTAAGGAACAATATCTGGATGACATTGAATATCTGAAGATCATTTATGAGTATTTAAACCTCTCTGATCTCATAATTAAGCATGCCTGGGTATGGGGAAGATATCTGTGGGTCTAGCACATTGCCCGAAAGAATCCCACCAAGACCTACAAAGAAGTCTATAGATTTGCCAGAGACAGAGATGTTAGTCAGAACACTACTTTATGATTATGCTGATGACAACAAAAGGCTTGGAGTTAGGGAATTTGCCAATTGACTCATAGAGGTTGCTGAAGACATGAGGTTGCTGAGAACCTGAAGTGTTTTTGAAGACATGAAGACTTGTCATTTAGAATGTTCACTTGGATCTTGGTTACTCCTGTTGTTCTATTTGATTAAGTTTTTTTTTTGTGATTTTGCAGATTGTACTTTTCTGTTAAATCTTGTAAAAGTTATTTATGTTCTGTAATTGCTCTAAAGGTTAATTACAAGTGTTTTGATAAAACATGTTATTCAAAGGATATCTGAGAACACAAGTGTACTAAGTAAGGAACATGTCAAGTCTCAGAAAGCTTCACATATCCGTCGAGACAACAGGACAAATATAGTACAATGCATTTATTGCTCAGACAGAAATGTCTGCAGAAAAGTAGAAGTCTCTGAAGAAGAAGAAGACAATGAACTCTGCAGTACTATATACAGATATCAATAATTTGAATTTGAATTGAGCCTAACGGATACTATTGAAACGGCTTCAAATTCAACTATAAATATCACCACTTAGAATGCTTGAAAACACACCTTGAACTTACACTGAAACTACACACGAACTTTCAACTTACTGGATTTCTTCAAGTGACCTCTCAAGCACACAAGCTTTCTTACTACTTACCTTTTAGCTTTCTGTTGCGACTAAAGCTCTAGAACTCTAAGTAGTATTTAAGTTCTAAGTGTCCTGATCGTTAACAAGCATTTCTATCTGTAAAAGAGTTGAATAAAAAGATCAAGTATCTGAGAATCATTCTCTAGAACATTTAACAAAGACTTGGGTCAGTAATGAACAAGTTACCATATATTGTGAAGTATATTAAGTTATCTTGATTCTATAGAGCTTTTTGAAATAATTGTGTAAGTTATAAAGAAGCTCACCTGACAAACTACCTTAACCACACACCAACAGGCGTGGAGTACAGGAAGTACTTAGTTTGGGAAACTAAGGAACAACTCCAAGGTTACTGAGCACATGAAGTACTTAGTTTTGGTAATGAAGGAATAGCTCAAACGTTTCTGAGTAGAGGAAGTACTTGGCTCAGATAGCTGGGGAATAACTCAGGGGGAAACATTTGGTTGGGAACCAAGTGTTGCAGGAATCGAGAGATAGGATATTTGTAAGGGTACCTCATTTATCTATCTTAGTGGATTCTAGGTCTAAGAAAGGCCGAAGTTGATTAGTTGAAGGATTACACCACCTTCAGATACCACTATAATTTGTTGTGTTATTTACTTACTGCATTTAGCTTGCTTTATTCATCTTGTTAAGTATTTACACACTTTCATTCGGCTGAGCACGTGCACTTATCACAGAAATTCTTCGTCTCTCTGAAATTAAGTATCAGATATCTTCACAGATATCTGAGAAACTGTGTTTATCGACAAAAGTTTTAAAAGACTATTCACCCCCCCCCCCCCCAGTATTTTACTTTGCCGTTATCTGGACCAACAAAGTTGTAAATACAACATGCGACACTTAACATAGATCTTTGATCAACAAACACCATGATAAGACTCCTGATGAGTTATTGATTAGTAGACCCCCTAGTATCAAACATTTATGGGTGTTTGGTTGCAGATGTTTTGTTCTTAATAATGGCAAAGAATATCTAAGACATTTCAACCAAAGGCAAATGAAAGAGTATTAATTGGTTATTCAATGAATAGCAATGCTTACAGAATCTACAACGAAAGGACACAAAAGATAGAACAATCTGTCCATGTGGTATTCTATGAAGGAAACAAGAAAGTACACTTAAATGAAGAACTCTGAGATAGGTTCAATGAACTTATGATCATGGATTTTGAACAAGAATCTCAGAGACGAAATGATTCTGTCATTTACTTAGAGGATGAGTCAGACGAAGAAAGGCAACTGATGAGTCGATTTTAAATCGTCTGATTCGATCTTTTTTACCGTCTGATTGTCTATCTCAAGTATAGTTCTTATGTGTTTTATTAGTGTTTTGTTACGTTTTTGTGTTTTTTATGTTTTGCAGGTGTTTGGTGAAAACGCATAAAAAAAAGTGCTAAACTAGTGAATTTAATGAATTAATGGAAAAACGTTTATGGACCTGAAAGGTGGATGAAAAAGGAGTTGATTGGTCGAAACGGAAGTGGATTCGGAGTTCGGACGAAGATTTTAGAGCCGTTTAAGTGGAAGCGCGTGAAATTCGAACTACGATGGAGCAGCTTTGGTATTTTTGCCATAACTTTTGCAAATGAACTCCGATTGTCCTGATCGTGGTGTACACGCGTAGATAAGACCAATAGCTACAACTTTGAAGAAGGAACCATCTCCAGATTCTGACGTTTAGAGGACCAAAAAGGGCCTGGAGGACGCCAGCTCAATCTTTGCGGACGCCAAACTCGTCCAGAATGAGTTGGCGGACGCCAGCTCCATTTTTGGCGGGCGCCAACTCCCTTTTTGGGCCTTTTTCGGCCCAGAACGTGATTTTGAGCGTTTTTCACTATATATAACCTATTTTCTTGATCTTTTAGACACAACTTCATTATTATTCTTCTCTTCTGATTGATTTTCGACCTAGAACCTTTCGAAGGCAATTACCTACCTATTATTGGAGGAAATTGAACCGTTTATCTTGTAATCCGAAGATTGACATTGATTGGGAGATTATCTACATAGCTTTTCGCATCGATTCATTTCAGTTCTTCAATTCTACCTAGGTTTGTGACAACGAAGGATAAATATGTGTCAATCCATTCGAATCTTTGTTTCTTGCTTTAGATTATGTTTGGAGCCTGTTTATATACAATATTGATTTTGTCTTTGCATAATATGAGTAGCTAAACACCTCGATTATGCGGTGGTGACTGATTGAATGCATTCTAGCTAGGGTTCATGAGATTCGAAGTGCATCGGGTTTAGATTACTTGTGCTTTTTAGATTAATCGCATATCTTGCTATTCTATTTGTCGAGCAAGCCAGCAAAATCACTGTTAGATTAAGCATTTAATCAATACACCAACACGTCTTTCGTCTTGCTTCATCTAATGGTTTAGATTGCAAACGGTAATAGTAGGATTAGCTAGATTGATTGTAGCCTAGTGGAATTGACGCCTCCACTAGTGCTATTCGTTTTTTAACTCAAGATTGTGACAACTTGCGTAATCTATCCTGTGAATCGTATGTATCCTGCTAGCTAGCTTGTTTCACATTACCACTCCATAATTCTCCTTATTCATATCATTGTCGTTTAGATTAATCTGTTTTCTAGTTAGATTGCATAAGTAGTTAGATAACATAGAAAAAATTTGCTGCCGAAGCAAACAACCCTTTTACTGCTTTGTTTACTGTAATTACTATTCGTAAACAAGACTCAGCTTAGTTAAGTCCTTCGAGACCGACCTCGGGGTTAAATTCCTTGCACTATAGGTTTTTGTAGTGTTGAGAATTAACTCTTGGCTTTTAAACAAATTTAGAACTTTGATTTGACACATTAGCAACCATTGCCGGGTAACAACCAGATGACTCTAAGAGATGATGAAGACACTGAGAATCTTGATCATGAAGAGGACTCTGAGTAGGAGGTTGATGTGAATCCTTTCTGAGATACCCAGGAGACTGAACAAGTGTCATATATCCAAAGCACATTACAAGTGCCAGATATCTTAGATACTGAACAAGTATCTTATCATGATCATAATGATACAGAAATTAATAAAAATGATAATGATCCTACTAGTTCTAAACCCATTATGAAATGGATAAGAGATCATCCTGTAAAGGATGTAATAGGTCCTTTAGACCAAGGGGTGATGAGCCTATATTTTAGTGTCTCATCTCGTTCTTTTTACCATCTTTTGTAGGTCTTTATTTGCATTTTTAGTGTTTCTTGTGCGTTTTTATGTGTTTTGCATTTTAGTGGTGTTGTGCAGTTTGTGACTTATTTAGGTACTTTTTTGGAGCTTTAGCACGGACATGGCATTTTTTGGTGAAAAGGAGCCCGGACGCGTCCCAACTCCTGTCAAGACGCGTCCCAAGATGCACAACCCGCAAGAGGCATCCATTACAGATGTGTCCCAAAATCGACAGTCTGCAAGACGCGTCTCCAGACATTGCAAGACGCATCACATATGCCCCAGGACGCGTCTCACGCCGCTTTAGCAGAAGGCTCTGTTCTTTAAGTCATCGATATGAACATTTTGTAGACACTTCTTTTCTTACGTTCTTTTGACTCTCAATCAAGAAAACCCTAGTTCTGGTTCTCTTGCCTAAGTTCTTCATCAATTCACTTGTAATTGTACTATTGACATCAGATTTGGATCTTGAGGTTAGATTATCAATCTAATTACCCTTTCTTTCACAACTTCTCATCGTGTGTTTGATTGCTTTGGTGTATGATTATAATTTCTTATTTCATGCTTAATTCGATTGTGATTGTCATCATGTATGCTCTTACTTGTGCTATGAGTAACTAATCCTTCGATAGATGCGGTAGCAATGTAAGAGCGATCGAATTAGAATCTTGACATAGGTTTGTTCATGTGTGTTAAGCTTTTTCATTAACTTCATAAAAACCCCAATTTCTGTAATCTTTTCTTGAATCTTCAAAACCATTCCGGTTAAGAATCAATCGTCTGACAATCGATTTATTTCCTTACTTTACATTTTCAAAGAACGTCTTGGTTAAACTGAATTGGTATTTTCTCTGGACAAATAACTGTGACGGCATATGAACAATACGTCTGATTCGTATTCGAATATTCTGAAGTGCTACTGCATCTGTTTCCCTTCTCTCTTGATTCAAAACCCGTTTTAGTTTACTTAGTTTAATCATCATCACAAACTCGATTTTACGAACTGTTACCACAAACTCTTACGTTTGTACTTGGAAACGTCATAGTTGCCTAGTTAGCTCCTTGAGAACGATTCCGTAGTTAAAGTTTGTTACAACAACTGCTTTAGTTACTTTGTTTTTATCAAGTACTAATTTGAGCACATCAAGGGGTAAGAACTAGGAGAGCAATTGTTGAAAATGCAAATTCTCTCCATGGATATTTCATCTCATACATTGAACCAAAGACCATTGAAGAAGCATTAAAAGACCAAGATTGGATCTTACCAATGCAAGAAGAGTTGGATCAATTTAAACGAAACAAATTCTCGAAACTAGTTCCCTACATTGATGGAATATCTGTCATAGGAACTAAGTGGGTTTTCAGAAACAAGATGAATGAATCTGGTGAAATAACCAGAAACAAAGCATGGTTGGTTGCCAAGGGATTCACCCAGACATAAGGAATACATTTTGATGAGTCATATGCTCCAGTTGCAAGATTGGATGCAATCAGACTATTTCTAGCCTTTGCAGCTCATAATGACTTTAAAGTTTAGCAAATGGATGTCAAGAGTGCATTCCTAAATGGTGAGCTTACTGAGGAAGTCTATGTTGAGCAACCACCTGGTTTTGTTGTTTCCTCAAAATGCAAGATGGTTTATAAACTTCAAAAATCTCTATATGGACTAAAACAAGCTCCCAGAGCATGGTATGACACTTTGGCCTAGTACTTGCTAGGAAGTGGATTCAAGAAAGGTGTAGTTGATAAAACTCTCTTTACATTGAACCATGATGGGAAACTACTCTTAGTACAAGTTTATGTTGATGGCATAATCTTTGGATCTAAGGAGAAGCAACATTGTGAAGACTTTGCTGAGATCATGAAAAGTAAATTTGAGATGAGCATGATGGGAGAATTGAATTACTTCCTAGGGTGGCAAGTCAAGCAACTTGATGATGGAATATTCATTAGTCAAACAAAGTATGCAAAAGACATGCTCAATAAGTTTTATCTAAAGCCTCCTGAGAAGAATGCTAAGATACCTATGAGTATTGAAAAAAAGATGACCTATACTGAATCTGACAAGAGTGTTGAAGAAAACATGTATAGGAAATTAATTGGGTCTCTACTATACCTCACATCAAGCAGACCAGATATTCAATATGTAGTTGGTGTATGTGCAAGATTTCAGACAAATCTAATGCAATCATACTATAACACTGCTATGAAAATTCTAATTAGGTATGTTAAAGGTACTGTAGAAGTTGGATTGTGGTATCCAAAAGAGAGTGGTTTGAATTTAGTTGGCAATTCAGATGCTGTCTACGCTGGATCAATGCTTGATCGAAAAAGTACTTCAGGAACCTATCAATTCCTTGGTATTAGATTGATATCATGGTTCAGTAAGAAGCAAAACTCAATTGCCACATCAACCACAGAAGCAGAGTATATTACTGCTGGGTGTTGTGCTTCACAATTCTTGTGGATACAACAACAACTCAGAGACTATGAGATCAATGAAGTGAAAACTCCTATTTTCTATGACAACACAAGTGCTATTGCTATAACTCAGAATTCTAAGTTCCATGCAAGAACAAAGCACATTGATGTTAGACACCACTTCATCATAGATCATGTTGAAAAAGGCAATATTGAGATACTCAAGATTGGTACAGAAGACCAACTTGCAGATATCTTCACAAAGCCTCTGCAAGAAAGCCGATTCCTAACCTTGAGACATAGTCTTGGGTTAATGGAATTGCCAAGGTGCTAAATTGGTCACTGAGACGGAAACTCAATGAGCAAATTGAGAAGAATAACGCTTTCTGAAAAGAAAGGCACTTAAAGAGAGAAGGAGATATCTGAGACAGGCAGTCAAATATCATGGATAAGTGTAAAGTTGGTTAAAGGTGTATCTGAAATGGGTATTCAGATATGTGAGGCCACTAAGTAAGGGGGAACACAAAAGAAGAGAAGCAGAAAAACAGTACTATCTGCCAGAAGTCAACTCTCTCTTGTGTTTTGAAAAATTTCCATTTTTGTGATAATTTTCAAACAACATTGGACGCTTAATTAATAAGCCCAGAAACAAGTTTGTCTCCTAGTTACAGGTTGTTGAGAGTTGAAAATGACTCGGATAGCTATTAGCTAAATGCCATTAATTGGGCACGATTACATGTGTTGATTGTGATCATTGCTGAGAGAAAAATCGCAACCATTGAAAGAATGGCGACTATAATTCAATGGATCAGATGAGTCTATTTAGCCCACAAGCGCAGTAACCCAGTAACTGACCCCACTCGGATTTAATGAAAAACCACATTTTCACCACGCCTTGTGCAGATTGCGAGATACATAGATACATAATCCATTTGTATCGGTGTACTTGCATTGCTATATAAAGCAGTTTATGGTAAAAGAAAACACTTTCGCCTAAACTCACATTTTACTTAGCACAAAAACAGCAAAATCCTTCATCTTTTCTCTGCAAATCTTCTCTGAAATCTATGGAATTCTTGCTAAGTTTTTCTGAAAAGAATCACTTAACTTAATTCAACCTTAATATCTTTCAATCTCACTTCTCTACTACTACTATTTAAAGATATGGCACCCAAAAGAGCTAGATCTCAGAAATCCCAAGTGTCCACATCTAGAACTACTAAAAAGTAAAATCCAGAGATTTTTTTGATAAATCGGAGAGTTGTTGGTGATTTCAACTTCTCCATGTGGAATCCCAACTCCAAGATACTATGGGGAGGAGTACTCGTCGATGTTTACTTGGTTGGTGCTGCTAACAACCAAGCAGATATGAAGCATGGGCTGTCTTTACTTGAAAAGGTAAAGATTAAAGAGTTTTTCTCTGCAAGGCCCACTTGCACCTCTACTGAGGATGTGTTGGAATTTTGCAACAATTCTACCATCATTGAAGACGATGGCACTGGAGAAGTGCGTATCACAACGAAGGTTCAAGGCGTTGACATAAACCTTGATTTGAAATCCTTCATCACTCTTTTTGGGTTACCCACCCAATGTACTGAGTATGTACCAAATACCTCAACCAAGAGTTCATCAATCTTCTACTCTCTCTACAGAAATCCTGAAAAGGATGATACTTTAACAGAGTTCGATAATTATGTTGTCAGAAGACGACATCTTGTTGAACCTTGAGATTTGATAGCCCTTGTATTGCATAGGTGATTCGATTCAAATCATGTTGGAGCTGACCAGATCAGCATGGAAAGATGGGGGAAGTACATCTTTCTGAGGTCTATTGACAAACTTCAAGGCTTTGAGCCTGTTGTGAAAGGTGATCTTGTTGAGCCCAAGCATACTACCAGCTTTGGTCTGAAGATATGCTATATTCTGGAGAAGCTTGGAATAAATTTCAGGGGGAATGGAGAAATTGCAAACAATGATCTTGTTTGCAAATACAATTGTGAGCTCAAGCAGAACCAGAAGAGGCCAGTTGAAGACGTTTCTAAGGCAAATGTTGAGACAAAGAAGAAACATAGAACTGGAGGCAAAAAGAAGGCATGTGCCAAGGAGAGCACCTCTTTGGTGGATACTGCCACAAGGGTATCTGGCCATAGTGTTGAAGATACCACTACCTCTACCCAACCAGCACCCCATAGTGCTGCAGGTACAACTCTTGATGATAAGGGTGTTGATGTGTCCCAGCCACTGACTGCTGAAGAAGGAGATGAGTTATACTTTGACTTATTCTTGGAAAGGAATGAGGATGCCGATGAAGTCCCTGCATCACAGGATGCTGAACAAGTAACCATGTCCAGAGGAAACACTCTTCCAGGGCCTTCCACTTTGAAGCATATCAATGATGCCCTGATGAATGATGAAGTTGTACTTGATGACACCGCCCATGCATCAGTACAAAACATTGATGATGATCTGGAGAGAACTGTCACTAATGTTCCTTCTCCATTTAGATCCAGATCACCACAACAACCACAAGCATCCCAGACTTCTGCTGATCCAAGGGATGATTACTTGGTAGAAGCATATGTGATCCGTCAGGGAGCTGATGGTGTTGTTGAGAAAAATCTTGTGATTCAATAGGTTCCCCAACTCTCAACTGAGAGGGATCAACCTGATGTTGTGACTCAGGGAGATGAACCAGGGGAGGCAACTGAGCTAAAGACTCAGGAAAGGCTTGAAGTGCCTGAAACTTCAAACAGAGATGTTGTCAACGGACAACAAGACCAACGCATGGAACAACCACAAGTTCCTTAGACAAATCAGCCTGACATTGATCAGGTTACTGAGTGGTTCAACTCTTTACTTGTAAAAAATTCTATGTTTTATGTCTTGTATCTTATTGTTTAATCTTTGTTATAGGCTGACAAAAAAAATAAGGAAGGAGAGGAAGCTGAAAGCTTCCTACACATGAGGAAGGAGAGAAAACTGCAAAGTTTCCCTCACATTCTGAGGAGGAATCTGTTCTCTCCATCAACATGGAATCTAGGCCTGTTACACAGGTAGCTGAAGATTCTAGTTTGTAATCTCAGAAATCTCCCTCCAATGATCTTTCTAACCCATTCCTATTTTTCTTAAAGTCTCAAACTGAGAAGAAAAATGATGTGGCTGAAAAGCCAGAAACATTAAAAGATATACCAGAAACATCACAGGTTTTTGAGAGACACATATCTGAGCCTCCTATCAGAGAGGTAGATATCTCAGAAACCATTGTGTTTGAAATCCTACTAAATCTTTTTGAGTGTATTGACACTTTTTATTCTCAGGTTCAGAAAGAATTGGAAGAGGAGGATAAGATGCCCAAGTCTCCTCCAAGGATATCTGAGGGTCCTTCCACCTCACAAGTCAAGCCATCTGAGCCTGTTGTTGTTACACAGGTATCTTAGAAACCTGACACTTTTGAAACTCAGATATCTGTCCAAGTTTTGATACTTAATCAAAACTCCATTTTCTTTCAGGCTCATTCTATAGCACCAACTTCTACAAGATCTACTGTAAGAGTAGACATCTCATCTGACGAGAAATATCTCTCAATGCTCCAATAATTTAAGTCAAACGCTCTGCGCACTCATCTTCGATGTTTTGTAAAATGGAAACAACTTTGACGCCTTGATATGAGTGAGCTATTCAAGCGTGCTCACGATCCCACTAAGAGAGAACAACGCTTGGATCTTGAAAATTATATTCATGCCATATTCCGTACTGAAAGGTATGAACATGGGAATTTACTAAGGACTTCATTCCTAAGCAGTGTGGAAGAATTACTACTAGAAAGGTTCCAGCAAGCAGATGAGAGTAACAGACTTCAAATGCTTTCCAATCCTGTACTACCAAGACAGGGGGATTATATCCCAACTGAGCAGGATGAAGTAGGAAGTCACTTGGTTACTCGACCTCAAATCATCTACTTGACATCTGATGATGAGGAGGATACAAACAAGAAAGACAAATCAAAGTCGCCTCCTACATATTCAATACCTTGACGTCTTTCATCTATGCTTCCCTCATGAGTAGTTAAATCACTCCGAACACAGTAGTTATGTGATAATCTTGCATATTCGTTTCTAGGGTTTATCAAATCACTCATATAGGTTAGTCTCGTATAAAATCTTCGTAAAAACCTTCAATTCGATAAGTCCGTATTAAATTCTCTAAATTGTTCATGTTTAAGGATCGTGAATTGACGACTCACGATTTCTTCAGTATAATATTTTCTAAGAACAATTGGTTGAATCGAATTGATTGATTTACTGTACAACAACCGTGTGACAAATATGAGGGTTATCCCTAGTTCCAATTAGCATAACTGGATCATCACTACCGTGTTCGCTTTCTTTCTCTGATCAAAACCAGTTTATTTGTTTTCTGTTTTAATCTGTGTTTTAGAAGTACGAAAACCCATATCAATCTATTTTCACAAATAATTGATTTCTCTCAATCGTTATGGTAGCTTGATTAATTCCTTAGCGAACGATCATGTGGTTTAGCTTTGTCTGTCTACAACAACTGTTTACTACTTGTTTTCTAAGTAATATTTGAGCACATCAGGAAACAATTCTTTCATTCAGTTAGAGGATGACTCTAACGATGAAAAGCAACCATTGCTTAGTAACAACAAGATGACTCTAAGAAATGATGAAGAATTTCCTATGAGAATTCCAGAAATGGAACAAGTTATTGAGAACCTTCATCATGAAGAGGTTTCTGAGAATGAGATTGCTGAAAATCCAATCCTAGATATCTCTAACACTGAAAAAGTGTCAGATATCTATGACATTTCTCGTGTGCCAGATATCTCAAATACTGAACAAGTATCTTGTCAAGATCATAAAGATTCACATTCAGATCAAAATGATATTGATCCTAATAGTTCAAAACCCATTATAAAATGGATAAGAGATCATCCTGCCAAGGATGTGATTGGTCCCTTAGACCAAGGGGTTAGAACTAGGAGAGCAATTGCTGGAAATGCAGACTCTCTCTATGGATGTTTCGTCTCAAACATTGAACCTAAAACTATAGAAGAAGCATTGAAGGATCAAGACTGGATCTTTGCAATGCAAGAAGAGTTGGATCAATTTGAGAGAAACAAAGTCTGGAAACTGGTTCCATTTGTTAATGGAATATCTGTAATTGGAACCAAGTGGGTTTTCAGGAACAAAATGAATGAGTCTGGTGAAATAACTAGAAACAAAGCAAGGTTGGTTGCCAAGGGATTCACCCAGACTGAAGGACTAGATGTTAGGAAATTTGTTAGATATTTTGTTAGAAATATCTGTTTAGATTTTGATCAGCAACATGATGACTTATCTTAGTCTCAGAAAGGTGATTAGTACTCTTGGTTCACTTGAACATTGTAAGAGAGGAAACCCACTAAGTATGATAGTATAGCTAATCTTGTATAGGATGTTAGGTCTCAAAATGTAATTTTTATTTTATTAAGAGAAGACCAAGAAGAAGACATCCAAGCAGAACAAGTTCAACGACATTGAAGATTTGAAGATGCACAAGATTACTGAAACCGTTTTACAGATACCTTGGCCAGATATCTTGAAGACATGAATAGTTTTAAACAAACTGTGTCACAAGAGATATCTGAGAAATAAAAGGTCTATCTGAAAACAAGGAAAGTGTCCACAGATATCTATTCTCAGATACCTTGAGCTTTAACCACATTTCTGAAAAAGAAATATATATATTGCAAACAAAGTTGTTTCAATAAAAGTGGTATCTGAAGTTAAAGATAAGAACGTACAAAGAATCAGAGAAATCTGATCAAGGTTGTCTCTGATACAAAGCATAGTTCCGTTGGCACTACAGGACAAAAGTATAGTACAATACATTAAATGCACGGACAGAGATGTCTGAACAAAAGCAACGGTAGCTTCTGAAGAAGAAGACAAACCTGCTACAGTACTATACACAGATATCAATGGTTTGAATTTGATTTAAGCCTAACGGATACTATTCAAACGGCACTCAAATTCATCTATAAATATCAACACTTAGACTGCTTGAGAAGACACGCTGGACCTTAGAGACACAACATTTACACGAACATATTCTCTCAATCAAACTACTTATCCTCAAAGCTTTCTGTTGCGACCAAAGCTCCTAATCTTAAGTAGTACTAAAGTTCTAAGTGTCCTGATCCTAAACAAGCACAGCTATCTGTGAAAGAGTTGAATTGAAAGATCAAGTATCTGAGATTCATTCTCTAGAACATTTATCTAAGACTTGGGTCAGTAAAAAGAACAAGATACCATACATTGAAAAGTGTACTAAGTATACTTGATTCACAGAGCTATCTGATTAACTGAAAAGTTATTAAAGAAGCTCATCTGACAACTCAAACCAAAACCAACACCATCACTGGCGTGGAGTACAGGAAGTACTTAGTTTGAGAAACTAAGGAATAACTCCAAGGTTATTGAGCACAGGAAGTACTTAGCTTGGGAAGCTAGGGAATAGCTCAAAAAGGTTTCTGAGTACATGAAGTACTTGGCTGTGAAAGCCGGGGAACAACTCAGGGGGAACATTTGGTTGGGAATCATTTGTTTAAGGAATCTTAGAATAGGATTTTTGTAAGGTGACCTCAATTATCTATTCTAGTGAATTCTAGGTCTTTGGAAGACCGAAGTGGATTAGTTGGAGGATTACGCCACCTCCAGATACCACTATACTTGCTGTGTTATTTACTTTTCTGACTTACATTTCAAAGAACACACACACACACTTTAACTGCTTTTCGCACTTATCTATCTTAAGTCTTCCGCTCTGAATCCAAGTATCGAGATATCTACGTATATCTGAGAAATAGTTTTTATCGACAAAAGTTTTAAAAGACTATTCACCCCCCCCCCTCTAGTCTTTTACTTTGCCGTTATCTGGACCAACAAGTGGTATCAGAGAAGGAGGTTCACAAGCCTTCTGCACTGAACCTAGATCCCCAGATAGGTGAAGGAACTTTGTCCATTTTTGAGGACTATTTAATTTGTGTGTTAAGTGTGCAGGAATGTCTCTGAGTGATGCACCCGTTCTCAAACCAGAGAACTACGAGAAATGGAAAAATAACATGATGCTCCACCTTGAAGCCATAAGTGACGAAATGATCGAAGTGATAAAGAATGGCCCAATAGTCATTCAACAACTTAAACAAGTCATGGAGGTTTCTAATGGTAGAGACAGAGATCAAATCGAAGGATCTTCACAAACTGATGCATCAACAAGTGGGAGATCTACTAGTTAAGTTATTTACGAACCAAAGCCCAGAGAACTCTGGACATCGGAAGATGCCAAGAGAAATCGTCTGGATGGTCAAGCTCGTAATATCATCATCAGATCGACACTGAGCATACATTATAAAGCGTAAGTGCTAAAGCAGTGAAAGTTGCTGGCAACCGATTGAAATGTCTGCGAATCGAGAAAACCAAAGAAAACAAGTTCGAAGTTCTCAAGTTGAAATTTCAAAATTTCAAACAAGGACCATCAAACTCGAAGAACTTGATTTGATTTACCACTCTCATGAGTGATATGGCAGCACTGGGAAAGCAGATACTCCCGTCGGAAAAGATTAAGACTATTGTCAAGTCTTAACCACAATCGGAGCATACTAAATTCTTTTATTTTAACCAAGGAATGCCAAATATCACTCCAAAGGAACTCTTCTCACATCTTGCTACGGTTGATTATGAGACAACACAAAGAGAACAAACAATGAAAAGTTGCGTAATATTGCTCTAGTTGCTCAAGGAACTTCAAAAGAAGAAAAGCAAGGAAGAGGCGAGGATGCTCTTCGCCAAAGCAAATGAGCAAATATGTCAGTCGAGAAATTGAGAGAAGAAAAGCCAAAGAGAAGATGAAAAAGCATCTAGGCTCAAACTATCACCAGTACAAAAATATGCAAAGCTCGCTAAACAAGCCAGCTCAGAAAGCATCATGTACTGAGGAAATAGAAATTGGAAACGATATCTGTTTCTATTGTCAGAAACCTGGTCACTTCAAGAAGGATTG
Organism: Plantago major; assembly: GCA_026545765.1. NCBI lineage: Eukaryota > Viridiplantae > Streptophyta > Magnoliopsida > Lamiales > Plantaginaceae > Plantago > Plantago major. The sequence goes on along the minus strand of CM048844.1, from coordinate 62,419,586 downwards.
TCCTGCCTTCAACAAACTAAGGACAGGTGACAAGAAAGATAGAAGAATCTTCAGAAGCGTAAAGCTTTATTAATCAAGAAAGAAAGAAAATCCAAACTCAACTGGATGCTCTAGACGTTGAGACAGATTCTGAACATGACAATTCAGATGACTCAACCTTACCATCACCAGAATTATGTGGAGTTACTCATGATATAATCGACTTCGGCCTCAAGAAGAATGAAATGTGTGGAGTTGCTGAAATTGACGGTCCAGACATCTCTAACATAGAAATCTGTCTTATGGCTGATGAGGTAACACATACTTCTTGTTATACTTATGAAAGTGATGTAGAAGAAATAAAAGATCTAGAAAATCTCAGGAAAGAACTTGACATCTATGAAAGAGAATTTCTAATGATCCGAGCTAGAGCCAAAATCTTGAAGAAAAGAATTCTCTTGCAAAGGAAAATTCTCAATTAGTTAAGATATCTGAGAAAAAGGATGCTGAAAATGCATTTCTCAAAGCTCAGATATCTGAGACTGAAAAGTCACATAAAGAAGCAATGGCTGAATTACGAAAGAAATATGAAGATCTTCTTTCTGAAAACAAGGAACTCGAAAAGAAAGAATTATCTTTTCAATCTTATGCCAAAGCTAGTGACACTCTTACTGAAGTACAATCTTACTTAAGAGATCCGTCAGAAAAGAAAGGACTTGAATGAATACAGACAGATTGTTCTATCACTCTGAATAAGAGTGAGGAAAGAAGAACATTTGTAAGTACTCAGCAAGATGGTTCCCATGCAATCTATAGTATCGGTCAGAAGACGAAGATTTTTGACAAAGGAAAGGCAGTTGCGACTAAAACTTTGTGGGAAAAACAAGTCAAAAACAAAACTGTTGGGCACGTCTTTGAAAAGAAACACAACACTGAAAAGTGTAAACACCCACAGTGCTATGTCTTGCAAAAGGGTAGAATTGTTGGAGCTGGCAAATTCTCCCATGTCACTTTTTCTGGAAAGAAATTGGACCAACCAGAGACTAGCAAAGCTGCTGAGAAAAGATCTCAGATAGCTTCAAGTGCTCGAAACGGTATTGGCTATAAAGGCATCGGGAAACAACTTGCTCATGAATACAAACAGGAGCAAGAACGATGGCTAAAGGCTAGAATTGCTCAAAGCAATTATCAGAAGTGGAAGTTGAATCAAGCCACTGAAAATCTGAATGCCAGGGCTAGAAGAAATCTGGCAAGGAAAGCTAAGTTTACTGAAAAGCAAACTTTGAAACCTGACAGGTATCTGAAAGCACCAAATGGAGCACCTAGGAACACACTAAGGAAGAAAATAATTCTTAATAATGATAATCATTCAATTAGAATTCCTCCTTATGTTCCTATTAGACAAAAGAATGTTCCAAGGAAATTCATTCAAAAATGGACTCCTACTGGAAGATTGTTTAGTCCTATTGGTTCCAACTATAAATTGAGAACCTAATCTCCTGTTTCCTGTTGTGTGCAGAATGCTTCCTGGACTAAACCACAATGGCTATTTGATAGTGGATGCGGAAAGCACATGACAGGAGACAAAGCAAATCTGGTCGATTAAAAAGCTTGCAACACAGGACCAAATATCAGATTTGCTGGAGGAGAATTAAATCCCTCTCTGAGATTTGGCAACGTCAAATTGGGAACATTAACAATCACTGACGTATTACATGTTAAGGATTTGAAATATAATCTATTTAGCATGAGCCAGCTTTGCATAAAGGTTTTATCAGAAATTCAAAGCAAAATATCGCAAACTAATTGACAATGAGTCAAAGCAGATCTTGGTTGCTCATGAAATGCGATCTTTATGTTGCCGATTGGACATCTCGCCACAATCAAGAATGTCTCATGGTGAGTCAATCTGTCACACGTAAGAGCACCGTTATGGCACAAAAGAATGAGTCACTTGAACTTCAAAACTCTGAACAAACTTGCCAAGAAAGAGTTAGTGGTTGGCCTTCCCAAAACATCTTTCAGAAAGGATGGTATCTGTTCTGCATGTCAGATGGGGAAACAATCCGAAATCTCTTTCAAGTCCAAAACTAGACACTCTAGTGTTAGACCACTACAACTACTACATATGGATCTTTTTGAATCATCTGTAACTAGTTATGCAGGAAAGAAATATGGTCTGGTTGTTGTAGATGACTTCTCAAGATTCACTTGGATTGTCTTTCTGAAACACAAATCTGATGCCAGGGTGGAGATACCAAACTTGCTGAAAAAGCTTGAAGTCATGAAAAATGACAAGGTATCTGCAATCAGAACAGACCATGGTACTGAGTTTGTCAACCAGTACATAAAGGAGTTTTGTACCTGCAAAGGTATACAACACCAACTTTCCTCTGTAAGAACACCTCAACAAAATGGTGTTGCAGAATGAAAAAACAGAACCCTTAAAGAAGCTGCAAGGACGATGCTAGCTGACACTAAAATAAGTGAAGTTTATTGGGTTGAAGCTTTAAACACAGCCTGCTACTCTCAGAACAGATGTTTGATAAACAAACACCATGACAAGACCCCTTATGAAATCTTGGTTCGTAGAACCCCTAATATCAAACATCTGAGAGTATTTGGTTGTAGATGTTTTGTTCTAAACAATGGAAAAGATTATATGAGAACATTTCAACCAAAGGCAGATGAAGGTGTTTTTCTTGGTTATTCCACGAATAGCAAAGCCTACAGAATTTACAACAAAAGAACAAAGAAAATTGAAGAATCAGTTCATGTTGTATTCTATGAAGGAAGTAAGAAAACACCTCCTAATGATGAACTCTCAGAAAGGTTCAAAGAACTAATGTTGAGGGATTCTGAAGAAGAATCCTCAGAAAGGAGAAACATCATTATGGAAAGTGAGGATGACTATGACGTAGAAAAGCTTGATATGCCTAGTAACAACAAGATGACTCACAAACATGATGAAGAATTTCCTATGAAACTTCCAGAAATGGAAACTGAAGATATTCATCATGAAGCTATCTCTGGAAATAATCTCTCTGAAAGACATGTTCCAGATAGCTCAAACACTGAACAAGTGTCAGACATTAATTGCCCTTCTGAGGAGCAAAATGTCTTAGATACTGAAAAAGTATCAAATCAAAATCCCAGTGATTCACATTCAAATCATTTGGATATTGATCCTACTATCAAATCAAAATCCCAGTGAGATGGATCAAGGATCATCCTGCAAAAGATGTGATTAGACCAATTAATCAAGGTGTTAGGACTAGGAGAGCAATAGCTGAAAATGCTAATTCTCTCTTTGGATGTTTCATCTGAAATATTGAACCTAAAAATATAGAAGAAGCATTACGAGACCAAGACTAGATCTCTGCAATGCAAGAAGAGTTGGATCAATTTGAGAGAAACAAAGTCTGGAAACTAGTTCCATTTGTGGAAGGAATATCTGTGATTGGAACTAAATGGGTTTTCAAAAACAAAATGAATGAATCTGGTGAAATAACCAGAAACAAAGCAAGACTGGTTGCCAAGGGATTTACCCTGACTGAAGGCTTAGATTTTGATGAGTCATATCCACCAGTTGCCAGATTGGATGCAATAAGACTCTTTCTAGCCTTTGCAGCTCATAAAGATTTTAAAGTTTATCAGATGGTTGTCAAAAGTGCATTCTTGAACGGTGAACTTGCAGAAGAAGTTTATGTTGAGCAACCACCTGGCTTTGAAGTTTCCTCAGAAAGTAGAATGGTCTATAAACTACAGAAAGCTCAGATGGATCAAACAGGCTCCAAGAGCATGGTATGACACTTTGGCCAAATACCTTCTGGAAAGTGGTTTCAAGAAAGGTGAAGTTGATAAAACTTTATTTACCTTAAATCATGATGAGAAACTACTCTTAGTTCAAGTATATGTTGATGACATGATATTTGGATCTAAGGACAAGCAACTTTGTAATGACTTTGCAAATCTCATGAAAAGTAAGTTTGAGATGAGCATGATGGGAGAAATGAGTTATTTTCTAGGATTGCAAGTCAAGCAACTCAATGATGGAATATTCATTAGTCAAATAAAGTATGCAAAAGATATGCTCACAAAATTCAATCTTAAGCCTTCTGAAAAGAATGCTAAAATAACTATGAGCATTGGAACCAAAATGACCTATACTGAATCAGATAAGAGTGTTGAAGAACATAAGTATAGGAAATTGATAGGTTCACTACTTTACCTCACTGCAAGTAGACCTCATATTCAATACGCCGTTGGAGTGTGTGCTAGATTTCAGACAAATCCGATGCAAACACACTACAACATTGCTATGAAAATATTAAGGTATGTAAAAGGTACAGTAGATGTAGGATTGTGGTATCCTAAAGAAAGCGGATTGAGTTTAGCTGGGTACTCAGACGCTGATTATGCTGGATCACTGTTTGATAGGAAAAGCACCTCAGGAACTTGTCAGTTTCTGGGTACTAGACTTATCTCGTGGTTTAGCAAGAAGGAAAACTCAATTGCAACTTCTACCATAGAGGCTGAATATATTGCTGCTGGTTGTTGTGCAACACAAATTCTGTGGATATAACAACAACTTAAAGACTATGGACTCGATGAAAAGAAAACTCCCATTTTCTGTGACAACATAAGTGCTATTGCGATTACACAGAATCCTAAATTTCATGCCAGCACAAAGCATATTGATGTTAGACATCACTTCATCAGAGACTATGTTGAAAAAGGCAATATAGAGATACTCAAGATTGGCACTGAAGACCAACTTGCAGATATCTTCCCTAAGCCACTACAAGAAAGTAGATTCTTAGCCTTAACACATAGTCTTAGACTAATGGAACTACCAATGAACTGAAAAAGTTCAGGAATCTGGAACGAGCATCCAGAGAAGAGGTAGCTGGAACGGGCATCCAGAGAAGAGGTATCTGGAACGGGCATCCAGAGAAGAGAAAAGAGAAATCTGGAACGGGTATCCAGAAGTCAAAAAGGCTAAAGAGCAAAAGATGCTTAAGATCTCGAGAAGGGAACTCGATATCCGAATCACTCTATAAACGGGGAACACAAAGGAGAATAGTACAACTATCTGCAAATAACTACTCTTGAAATTGCATTATTTCTATCTTGATGAAAACTTGGAAAAATCCTAAGTATAAGATGATTCAGATGCAAACAGTGTTCTTGGTCATACAAAAACGTGATTCGATAGCTAATAGCCAAAATTCATTAAATGGGCACAATTACACTTGTTGATTGTGATCATTGTCAAGAAGCAATGGTGACCCTTGATGAAATTAAGCGTTTGATCTATACGGTGGAAATTAATTCACAAAGAATAGTGGATCGTAAAAAAAATTCGACAAAGCCCACTTTGCGCTTAATGCCGAACTTGCTTTTGCTCACGCTTGCAAATCATGACACGCATACACAAAATCAATTTGTATGTATTTGTCTGTTGAGATTCTATGCTATATATATAGAATTTTGGCAAAAGAAATCACTTTCGCCTAATCCAAAATTTCGACTTGCACAAAAATAGCAAAACCTTCTCTTGATTCTCTGCAAACCTTCTACAATCTCTGCAAATCAAGATTAAGTTTTTCTGCAAAGAATTACTGAATCAAATCTCTTTCAAACACCAATCCAAATTCCCTACACTATATAAAGAGATGGCCCCAAAGAATTCTTCCACACAGAAATCTCAATCCTCCACTGGTACTGCTGAAAAGCAAACACCAGAGTTGGTTATTGTGAACAACCGACTCGTAGGAGATTTTAATCCTGACCATTGGACTTCAAATCACAGAATGATTTGGGGAGGTGCCATGGTTGAGGAATACCTCACGGCTGCAATAGAGAACCAAGCAGACAGAAAGCTGATTCTTGACATGCTTGAAATGGCACAAATCAAGGGTTTTCTATCAGCTCGCCCAAGTGGAATTTCATCACTCGATGTGTTGGAATTCTACAACAACTCCAGGATAATTTCCTGTGTTTCTGAAGGCATTGCAATAGTGTCTGTCAAAACCTCAGTCCAAGGAAAGGAAATCCTTCTGGACTTAACAACTTTCTGTAAGTTGTTTGAGTTTCAAAATCTTGTAAAGGATTTTGAAATAACCACCAAGGATGATGATCTCCTTGAAGGTGTTAAACAATTGTACAGTGATCTTGAAAAATCAGATACACCCACTGAGTTCAAGCTTGCTGACATCCGAACCAGACATCTGATGGTTCACTGGGATGTATTGGCTTGCATTCTTCACAGATGCTTTGATGGTCTACAAGGAGGTGCTGACCAGATAAGCCAAGAACGATGGATCATGATGTTCTTACTGAATCAACAAGACAAAAGGCTGGAAAACCCTTTTAACTGGGGAAAGTACGCCTTCATGAAGTATGTGAAGAAGATTCAAGGCTTCGAGCCTAAGATCGCCAAAGGACTAGCTGAGCCAAAGGCCACAGTAGGCTATGGTCTGAAGATATGCTACTTGCTGGAGAAGCTTGGCATTGAGCTCAGAGAGACGGCTGAAATAGCCAACAGTAACCAACTCTACAAATATGAGTATACAAACTTGATGAAAAAGGTTACTGGGTCTCAGAAAGGTTCTAAGAAGCAAAAGTCTGAAAAGGTATCTGAAGAAAAGGTTGCGACCAAGAAGCCCAGAACTTCAAGAAAGAAGTCTGCTGGCAAATCAGAAGACACACCCATTGAGGTTGTCGATTCTCAGATATCTGCAGGCCTTGCCAATGAACTAATAAAGGCAGATCAACTCATCAATGCTGCAAAAGAGTCATCAACTACTGAACAAGTAGACTCAGCAAGATAAAGTGCTTTCAGAAATGTGAAGACTATTACAGAAAGCCTTGCTGATGAACTCATAAATGCTGCCAAAAGTGGTGAAAAACACCAAGCCCTATCTGCAGAAACCGCAGGAATTATGGACCAATCAGTTCCTAATGCTGATGAGAGCTCTGACGATGAAGATGATGAACTAGTCATCTCTCAAGTCCTAGAAAGATCAAAACGGGCTAAGGTTACTGAAATAGTAACTGGTGAAGAGGTATCTGAAGAAGAACCTACACCTCAGGTTGCTGAACGAGCACCTATAGCAAAGGTTGTTGGTGCAAACACATCATCAGGGAACGTTTCTTACGCACAACTTCAAGAAGCCCTGATGAGTGGTAATTTAGTGCTGGCAGATGCTGTTGAAAATGCCACATCTAAAAGTCTGGAAGAACCTACTAATGATAATTCTTCTGCTTCCAGACAACCACAACAACCACAACCACAACAGCCACAAGTGGTTGATGAAATGGTAAATGAACTCCATTTCGACTTACCAGCAATGCAGTATGCTGAAGAAAATCCTGCAAAAGAGCAGATTCCCCAACTCAATGAGAGGGATCAAACTGAGACATCTACTCAGAATGATCAACCAGGGGAGGCAACTGAGTTGCACACTCAGGAAAGGTGTGAAGTACCTAAAACTTCAAACAAAGAAGTCAGATCTTTGAACAAGAAGACCAAAGTATAAAAGGGTCACAAGTTCCAGAGACCAATCAGCCTGACAATGCTCAGGTAGCTGAATGGTTTAACTCCTACCTTGTGAAAAATTTTATGCTTGTATATCTTGTTACTTAGATGAAAATTCTTTGTTACAGGCTGAGTTAGAAACACAGAAACAAGAGGAAGCTGGAAAGCTTGCCTCAGAAACTGAGAAGGAGGTTACCCCAACCTCGCCTCTTAAGAAATCTGAGCCTGTACCACAGGTGATAATTGATTCTTAAGATAACACTTTTCAGTCATTTGTCTATGTGCTTAATCATTTAAAGTAAATGTTTCTAAAAGGCTCCAACTAAGAAAGAGGAAGATAAGGCAGAAATGCCAGAGACGAGCCCAGAGACCGACAATGTTTCTGAAGAACACATCATTGAGCCTTCTAGCATGAAGGTACATGAAAAATCAGTGATAAGTATTCTTCATCATGGGTTATCTTAAACTTCTTCTAAAATATTCAATACTTTCTACTTACAGGCTCATTCAGAAGTAGAAATGCAAAGGGAAAAAGTTGCGACATCCCCTGCATCAATGGAAATTGATGAAGCTCCCAAGGCAACATCACATGAAAGAATACCAGAAACTGAGAAAGTTTCTGAGAAAAATGACTCTGAGCATCCTATTGAGGAAGTAAGTCCAAAACTCAGAACTCATTAAAGCATTTTTGCACAAATTCTTTCAAATAATTTCCTAAGTATTGTATTAATCTTAATTCTCAGGTTCAAGAAAGAAAGGTTGATGAGGACCAGACATCCAAGTCTCCACTCACAACAAGATATCTGAGACACCAATTGTCTCAGTAGCACAAGTCTCTGAGCCTGAAGTACTTACTCAGGTAACTCAGAAACTAAACTACACTTCTACTCAGATATCTACAAAAGTTTTGAAGCTCACTCAAAACTCTTTCTTTCAGGCTCAGACGAGTGCAAAGCAGGCTCCCAATGATGAGAAAAGGGACCTACTTCCCTTCTTCAAAGCTCAAACCCTGCCAAAGCATATTCAATGCTTCAAGAAATGGCAAAGGTTAAGGTGCTCTGATCTCTCTGAAATATTGAGAATCACAGATCAACCAACCAGACGAGAACGAGCTCTTGACTTGGAGACGTATATCCATGCAATGTTCCCTACCGAACAGTACACACTTGCTCTATTGCATAAGGATTTCTCCAAAGAAGTGGCGCACAGTTTGATTCAAGTCTTTGAACAGGCAGATGGTCAGACAAGATTACAGATGGCATTCAAGCCAGTTTTGCCCCAGACTCTGCAATTTATACCTTCTGAACAACAAGAGCTTAATGGGCAGAAGATCACTATTCCTGAAGTGATCAATCTTGTATCTAAAGATCATGAGGAGGAAGAGATCAACGAAAACGACTTCGATGAACCTCCCACTGACCATCACCAAAAGGATGACACAGACAAAAAGGATGATGATGATTTCCCTGCACCAGGGACCGGAGGAATTTCAGAAAGAAATCATGCCTCAACTGCTGAAAAGCAAACTGAGAGGAAAGCACAGAAATCTCCGTCTCCATCTCCTCAAAAGTCAACTCATCCATCTTCCCAACAAAAGGTTATTACTGAACAAGTAGTTGAGGATTCTGAAGAAATCGCTCAGAATTTGTTGAATACTCAATCCAGAACTGCTCAACTCAGACAACTATTGGAAGAAGAACAACAGCTCCATCTTCAACTAGAAGACCAGATAGCTAAATCCAGAGACAAGCTTGACCAACTACAAGATCAATATCGGCAAGAGATGATTGCTTACTCTGAGGTTAAAGAGCTACAGGATGCTGTAAATGCCATCACCAAAGAACTCGATACTGAAGAAGTATCTGAAATTAAGCATGATGCTAAGGCTGCATCATCTTCAAAAGAAGTACCATCCTCCTCCCACAAAGGGAAGAAACCAATCTCTGAGATGGTTGATGGACTCGACACAATCGATGAGAATGTCCAAGAGGATGAAGATCACTGGGCTGATTACTCAGATGATGAAGAAGACAAGACTTTGGCGAAATCGCAATGAACATCTCGCGGTTTCACACTTGAAAAGGAAACTGATTGCTCCTGAAACTTTCAGCAAACTGCCAAATGTCCACTCCCATGAATACATGAACAGATACCAAGTACTGGCTCATCTGAAAAAGGAGATGTCTTCACAGAACAAGGAAGTAATTGCCTCCGTCCCCTCTGAAATGAAAAATTTCACTGAGCTCATCACTCAGAGAACAACTAGCATAGTCATTGCTCAGAAAGATCTGGGAATGATAAGGGACGATGATGCGTCTTTAGCTGAAAAAGCATTCCAAGAGGCAAGTTACACTGCTGGAAAAGCAGATGCCATCCTAGGCCCATTGGCAGAGCTCACTAATAAGGACAATGGACTTATCAAGCAAAATTAGGAGCTCAAAGCCAAACTTCAGAAGTTGGTCACTACCTACAATTATTTGCAAGGGCATTTTAACTCTCTCTCAGATTCTTTTATGAGACTGAGTCAGCCAATAATGACTAAGGGGGAAAGAGTGTACAAATCTGGACCTCAAAGTCAGGGGGAATGGGAAGAAGGAGAAGAAAACAAGAAGAAATCTGAGTCAAAGTGCTCAGAGAGTAAGAAGAAACATGAAAACTTCCCAGCCACCACTCAGAATCAATGAACCCTCCTCAAGCCAAGCTGCTTTGCAAATAGTAGCTGCTTCGTAAACCCATCAAGGAACTACAATGATAACAAGGGCCATGGCACAGAAACCTCCAAGGAGTACCAAGGCTTCAAGGAGAAGACAGGTTAAAGGGATTGATGAATCTTCTGAAGAAAAAGAAGAAGGCCGAATCAAGTCCCTGGGCAATGAAGAAGGCTGTAAAACTCTCACAAGATTCAATCTTGATGATGATGAGGAAACTAATGAAGATGAATCTCCTCTTCACAGATAAAGGAAAATTGAAAGCCTAACTGAGCCCATAGCAGCAAAGCCCCTAGCAGCTAAAAAACCCTCTGGAAATACCAAGTCTATCCAGGGTGGTTCTTCAAGCAACAACCCCAAAGAGAATTCAAGACAGAGAAGGAACAGACTGAGAGCTGAGCAAAGACAAAGACAAAGACAAAGTCAACTTCCACTCAGGCCAGAAGAAGCCAAAATAGAGTACGTGAAGAATGACAATGATTCCTCTGTCTATAGGTGCATCAATCAGAAAAATGGCTATTGGATTCTGGAACTTATGCATCTACTGGTAAATTCAAGATTTCCAGAACCAATCCATAAACAACTTATGTCATGGAGAAAAGATAAACCAACCTTGATCAACACCAATCACATTAAAGCCTGGTTGGATTTTGAAGTTGTCAAGAGAACTGAAGCCATGAGAAAGGACCTCTCTGATGAATGTCCATATGGAAAGCCAGATGATGTGCACAGAATTTTGAATATCACAGGAACAGGCACAAGAGCAAGACTCGCTGTGGAACCCTATGAGTCGTTCTATCTAACTGAAGATCAATACAAGGGTGACATCAGATGTCTGAGGATTATCTATGAATACTTCAAGCTTTCAGATTTCAGAATAGAGCATGCCTGGAAGTGGGGAAAGTATCTGTGGGTCAAACATTTTGTCAAGAAAAATCCTACCAAAACCTACAAAGTGGTCTGTGGATTTGCCAGAGACACTGAGATGCTCGTCAGAACACTTCTCTATGATTATTCTGATGACATCAAAGGTTTGGAGATAGGAAATTTGCAGACTGATCCATAGAAATACTGTTGAAGAGTTGAAGAGTTGAAGACTTGAAGACTAGTCTATTAGGATGTTTACTTGGAGCTTGGTTACTCCTGTTGTCCTAATTTACTATGTAGTTTTTGTTGTATTTTTGCTGACTAAGCTAAACTTGTTGTATGTATTGAAGTTATCTGTAATCTTTCTTTGTAACTTATCTGAAGAACTTACTCTCAGATAATATTCTATAAAAGATAACTTGTCAGCAAAGATCACACCTTGTGATTTGGTTGATGTTTACTTTCTGCACTTAATTGAATGAATTGAAAAATCTTAAGAAATGATTAAGTGTTGGATTGTTCACTCATCTAGATTTGTAATAGGTTAGATAGTCATCGTTGAGTGATCAAAAAGGGGGAAATTTGTTAGGAAATTTGTTAGGAAATTTGTTAGATATTTTGTTAGAAATATCTGTTTAGATTTTGATCAGCAACATGATGACTTATCTTAGTCTCAGAAAGGTGATTAGTACTCTTGGTTCACTTGAACATTGTAAAAGAGGAAACCCACTAAGTGTGATAGTCTAGCTAATCTTGTATAGGATGTTAGGTCTCAAAATGTAATTTTTATTTTATTAAGAGAAGACCAAGAAGAAGACATCCAAGCAGAACAAGTTCAACGACATTGAAGATTTGAAGACTGCACAAGATTACTGAAACAGTTTTACAGATACCTTGGCCAGATATCTTGAAGACACGAATAGTTTTAAACAAACTGTGTCATAAGAGATATCTGAGAAATAAAAGGTCTATCTTAAAACAAGGAAAGTGTCCACATATATCTATTCTCAGATACCTTGAGCTTTAACCACATTTCTGAAAAAGAAATATACATATTGCAAACAAAGTTGTTTCAATAAAAGTGGTATCTGAAGTTAAAGATAAGAACGTGCAAAGAATCAAAGAAATCTGATCAAGGTTGTCTCTGATACAAAGCATAGTTCCGTTGGCACTACAGGACAAAAGTATAGTACAATGCATTAAATGCACGGACAGAGATGTCTGAACAAAAGCAACGGTAGCTTCTAAAGAAGAAGACAAACCTGCTACAGTACTATACACAGATATCAATAGTTTGAATTTGATTTAAGCCTAACGGATACTATTCAAACGGCACTCAAATTCATCTATAAATATCAACACTTAGACTGCTTGAGAAGACACGCTGAACCTTAGAGACACAACATTTACACGAACATATTCTCTCAAGCAAACTACTTATCCTCAAAGCTTTCTGTTGCGACCAAAGCTCCTAATCTTAAGTAGTACTAAAGTTCTAAGTGTCCTGATCCTAAACAAGCACAGCTATCTGTGAAAGAGTTGAATTGAAAGATCAAGTATCTGAGATTCATTCTCTAGAACATTTATCTAAGACTTGGGTCAGTATAAACAACAAGATACCATACATTGAAAAGTGTATTAAGTATACTTGATTCACAGAGCTATCTGATTAACTGAAAAGTTATTAAAGAAGCTCATCAGACAACTCAAACCAAAACCAACACCATCATTGGTGTGGAGTACAGGAAGTACTTAGTTTGAGAAACTAAGGAATAACTCCAAGGTTATTGAGCATAGGAAGTACTTAGCTTGGGAAGCTAGGGAGTAGCTCAAAAAGGTTTCTGAGTACAGGAAGTACTTGGCTGTGAAAGTCGGGGAACAACTCAAGGGGAACTTTTGGTTGGGAACCATTTGTTTACGGAATCTTAGACTAGGATTTTTGTAAGGTGACCTCAATTATCTATTCTAGTGAATTCTAGGTCTTTGGAAGATCGAAGTGGATTAGTTGGAGGATTACGCCACCTCCAGATACCACTATACTTGCTGTGTTATTTACTTTTCTGTACTTACATTTCAGCAACGCGCACACACACTTTAACTGTTTCTGCACTTATCTATCTTAAGTCTTCCGCTCAATTCAAGTATCGATATCTACGTATATCTGAGAAATAGTTTTTATCGACAAAAGTTTTAAAAGACTATTCACCCTCCCCCCCTCTAGTCTTTTACTCTGCCGTTATCTGGACCAACACTAGATTTTGATGAGTCATATGCTCCAGTTACAAGATTGGATGCAATTAGACTATTTCTAGCCTTTGCAGCTCATAATGACTGTAAAGTTTATCAAATGGATGTTAAGAGTGCATTGCTAAACGGTGAACTTGCTGAGGAAGTCTATGTTGAACAACCACCAGGCTTTGAAGTTTCCACAGAAAGTAGAATGGTCTATAAGCTTCAGAAAGCTCTGTAATGACTGAAACAGGCTCCAAGAGCATGGTATGATACTTTAGCCAAATACTTGCTATAAAGTGTCTTCAAGAAAGGAGATGTTGATAAAACACTCTTTACATTAAACCATGAAGGGAAATTACTTTTAGTTCAAGTATATGTTGATGACATTTAGTTGGCTATTCTGTTACTGACTATGCTGGATCATGGCTTGATAGAAAAAGCACCTCAGGAACTTGCCAATTTCTTGGTGCCAGATTAATATCATGGTTTAGCAAGAAACAAAACTCAATTGCCACATCCACCACAGAGGCTGAATATATTGCTGCTGGGTGTTGTGCTTCACAAATATTATGGATACAACAACAACTCAGAGACTATGAGATCAATGAAGAGAAAACTCCTATTTTCTGTGACAACACAAGTGCTATTGCCATTACTCAGGATCCGAAGTTTCATGAAAGAACAAAGCACATTGATGTTAGACACCACTTCATTAGAGATCATGTTGAAAAAGGCAATACAGATATACTCAAGATTGGTACTGAAGATCAACTTGTAGATATCTTTACAAAGCCTTTGCAAGAAAGCAGGTTCCTAACCTTGAGACATAGTCTTGGGTTAATGGAGCTACCAGAGGAACTGAAAAGTTATAATCTCTGAGACGGGAACTCAGAAGGCAGAAAGATATCTGGAACGGGTATCCAGATATCTAAGGCGAAAGGTAAAAACTCCTACCAAAAAGATTTCTGAGACGGGTACTCAGATATCTGTGAAATCACAAAGTGAGGGGGAACACAAAAGAGAAATGTGGTACAACTATATTCAGTCAACCACATCTCTGATGTTGTGTATCTTTCCATTTATATGTTAAGATACATACAGCCTCTGAACTTAATAGATAAGTCCAAAAGACTGTCCCTTAGTCAAAGAAAAGAGATGTGATTCAGAAAGCTATTCGCCAAACTTCATTAATTTGGCACAATTATAACTATTGATTGTAGTCATTGCTGAAGAAGAAATCTTAACCCTTGATGAAATGGGCGTTTGATCTTAACGGACGAGATTAATTCTCGGTAAATAGTGGACGGTAAAAACACAGACGTGACCCACTAGCATTTAATGCAAAGCGATTTTTACCCATGCCTACCTGCATTAGCACAGATACATATGTACAAAATCAATATGTATGTATATGTATGCTGAGAGTACAATGGTATATATATAGGATTTTGGCAAAAGAATTCACTTTCGCCTAATCCAACATTTTATGTTACACAAAAACAGAAATTTCTCTCTAAGTTTTTCTGCAAATCTCTCTGTAAATCAGCTGCATCTCTCTTAGTTTTTCTGAAAAGAACAACTAATCTCCCCTGATAATCTCTTCTCTTATTTTCAAAAACCTTCTATTTAAAGAGATGGCTCCAAAACTTGCTGCTTCTAAGGATACCAGTGCTACTACCTCTACTGCTGCTGAAAAGCAAGCACCAGTGCTAGTGATAGCAAACAATCGTCTCATAGGAAATTTTAATTCTGAGAATTGGACTTCAAACCATAGGATGATTTGGGGTGGTACTATGATTGAGCAACACCTTTCTGCTGTAATCGAAGAACAAGCAGATAGGAGGACTATCCTTGGTATGCTTGAAAAGGCACAAATCAAGGGTTTTCTCTCAGCTCTTCCTAGTGGATGCTCTTCACTGGATGTACTTAAGTTTTATTATAACTCTCGTGTTATCACCAACATTGCTAATGGAATTGAAGAAATGTCCATTAAAACAAAAGTTCAAGGAAAAGAAATTTTCCTTATCTGCCAAAGATTCTGTGATATCTTTGGTCCTCGAAATCAAGGAATTGATTACGAGATTAACCCCAAGGATGAAACTCTCCTTGAAGGTGTTAAGACCCTGTACAGTGATGTTTGCAGCATGGACAAGCCAGATACTCCTCCTGAGTTCAAACTTCCTGATATAAGGACCAGACATCTATACATTCATTGGGATTTCTCGGCTTGCCTCCTTCACAGATGCTTTGATGGTCTACAAGGTGGAGCTGACCAAATATGCTTGGAATGGTGGATGATGATGCTCCTGATGAAGGAAGAACTAATTAGGTCGGAAAACCTTTTTAACTGGGGAAAGTACGCCTATATGAAGTTTGTGAAGAAGCTACACATCTTTGAGCCAAAGATTGTCAAAGGCCTTGCTGAGCCAAAAGCCACATTGTTGGGAAATTTGTTGGGAAATTTCTTGAGAAATTTGTTAGGAATTTTGTTAGATATTTTGTAAAGAATATCTGTTTAGTTTTGATCAGCAACATGATGACTTATCTTAGTCTCAGAAAGGTGATTAGTACTCTTGGTTCACTTGAACATTGTAAAAGAGGAAACTCACTAAGTATGATAGTCTAGCTAATCTTGTATAGGATGTTAGGTCTCAAAATGTAATTTTTATTTTATGAAGAGAAGACCAAGAAGAAGACATCCAAGCAGAACAAGCTCAACGACATTGAAGACTTGAAGAACAAAGACAAGATTATCAACTGCTTTTTCAGATACCTTAGCGATATCTTGAAGACACGAATAGTTTTAAACAAATCAGGTCACAAGAGATATCTGAGAAATAAGAGACATATCTGAAAACAAGGAAAGTGTCCACAGATATCTATTCTCAGATACCTTGAGCTTTAACCACGTTTCTGAAAAAGAAACATATATATTGCAAACAAAGTTGTTTCAATAAATACAAGTGGTATATGAAGATTGAAGATAAGAACGTGCAAAGAATCAGATAACACTAGTCTCTGATACAAAGCATAGTTCCGTTGACACTATAGGACAAAAGTATAGTACAATGCATTTAATGCACGGACAGAGATGTCTGAATAAAAGCAACGGCAGCTTCTGAGAAGAAGACAAAACTCACATAAGATTATATACACAGATATCGATAGTTTGAATTTGAGCCTAACGGATACTATTCAAACGGCACTCAAATTCATCTATAAATATCACCACTTAGACTGCTCGAGACACGACCTTAGACACAACACTACGCTGAACTGAACATCTTACTCTCTCAAAGCAACTTACTTACTCACAAAGCTTTCTGTTGCGACCAAAGCTTTTGATCTTGAGTAAATACTGAAGTTCTAAGTGTCCTGATCCTAAACAAGCAAAGCTATCTGTGAAGGAGTTGAATCAAAAGATCAACTATCTGAGATTCATTCTCTTGAATGTATATCATAAGATTGGGTCAAGAAATCAACAAGATACCATACGCTGTAAAGTGTATTAAGTACCTTGATTCACAGAGCTATCAGAATAACTGAATAAGTTATTAAAGAAGCTCATCTGACAACTCAAACCAAAACCAACACCATAACTGGCGTGGAGTACAGGAAGTACTTAGTTTGAAAAATCAGGGAATAACTCCAAGGTTATCGGAGTATAGGAAGTACTTGATTTGGGAAACTAAGGAATAACTCCAAGGTTATTGAGTATAGGAAGTACTTAGCTTGGGAAGCTAGGGAATAACTCAAAGGTTTCTGAGTATAGGAAGTACTTGGTCAATGGAAAGCCGGGAACAACTCAAAGCGGAACATTTGGTTGGGAACCAATTGTTAAGAATCTTAGAATAGGATTATTGTAAGGTGAACTCAATTATCTGTTCTAGTGAATTCTAGGTCTCGATAGACCAAGTGGATTAGTTGGAGGATTACGCCACCTCAGATACCACTATACTTGTCGTGTTATTTACCTTCAGATTTACATTTCAAAGAACACACACACATATTAACTGTTTCTGCACTTATCTTTATTAAGTCTTCCGCGCTCTGATTCTAAGTATCAGATATCTATTCAGATATCTGAGAAATAGTTTTATCGACAAAAGTTTTAAAAGACTATTCACCCCCCCCTCTAGTCTTTTACTCTGCCGTTATCTGGACCAACAAGTGGTATCAGAGCAGGAGGTTCACCAAATTTTCCAGACCGAACCTAGATCCCAGATAGGTGAAGGAACTTTGTCCACTATTGAGGACTATTTAATTTGTGTGTGTTATGCGTGTATGTCTCTGAGTGATGCACCCGTTCTCAAACCAGAGAACTACGAGAAATGGAAAAATAACATGATGCTCCACCTTGAAGCCATAAGTGATGAGATGATCGAAGTAATAAAGAATGGCCCAATAGTCATTCAACAACTTAAGCAAGTCATGGAGGTTTCGAGTGGAAGAGACAGAGATCAAAGCGAAGGATCTTCACAAACAGATGCGTCAACTAGTGGAAGATCTACTGGTCAAGTTATTTACGAACCAAAGCCCAGAGAACTTTGGACATCGGAAGATGCCAAGAGGAATTGTCTGGATGGTCAAGCTCATAACATCATCATCAGATCGACACCAGTGCACATACAGTGTAAACTGTGGGGTCCTAAAACGGCGAAAGTTGCCTGGCAACTGATTGAAGAAATCTGTGCCGGAACTGAGAAAACCAAGGAAAACAAGTTCGAAGTTCTAAAGTTGAAATTTCAAAATTTCAAACAAGGTCCCACTGAAACTCTAGAAGAACTTGATTTCAGGTTTACCACTCTCATGAGTGATATGGCAGCACTTGGGGAAAGCAACAGATACTCCCAGTCAGAAAAGATTAAGACTATTGTCAGAAGTCTTAACCACAACTGGGAGCATACTAAATTCTTTTATTTTAACCAAGGTATGCCAAATATCACTCCAGTGGAACTTTTCTCTCATCTTGCTACGGTTGATTATGAGACAACTCAGAGAGAACAAACAACTGAAAAGTTGCAAAATGTTGCTCTAGTAACTCAAGGAACTTCTGAAAAGAAGAAAAGCAAGGAGGAGACTGAGGATGCTCTTGCTGCAAAGCAAATGAGCAAATTAGTCAGTCGAGAAATTGAGAGAAGAAAACCCAAAGAGAAGCTGAAAAAGCATCTAGGCTCAAACTATCACCAGTACAAAAATATGCAATGCAATTGAACAAGCCCATTTCGTAAAGCATCATGTACTGAGGAAGCAGAAATTGGAAACGATATCTATTTCTATTGTCAGAAACCTGGCCACTTTAAGAAGGATTGTCCTACCTTCAACAAACTAAGGACAGGTGACAAGAAAGATAGAAGAATCTTCAGAAGAAGCCAGAAAGCTTTGTTAACTGAAGAAAGAAAGAAAATCCAAATTCAACTGGATGCTCTAGATGTTGAGACAGATTCTGAAGATGACAATTCAGATGATTCAACTTTACCATCACCAGAATTATGTGGAGTTACTCATGATATAATCGACTTCGGCCTCAAGAAGAATGAAATGTGTGGAGTTGCTGAAATTGACGGTCCAGACATCTCCAACATAGAAAACTGTCTTATGGCTGATGAGGTAACACATACTTCTTGTTATACTTATGAAAGTGATGAAGAGGAAATAAAAAATCTAGAAAATCTCAGGAAAGAACTTGACATCTATAAAAGAGAATTTCTAATGATCCGAGCTAGAGCCGAAAACCTTGAAGAAGAAAAGAATTCTCTTGAAAAGGAAAATTCTCAATTAGTTAAAGAATCTGAGAGAAAGGATGCTCAAAATGCATCTCTCAAAGCTCAGATATCTGAGACTGAAAAGTCACATAAAGAAGTAATGGCTGAATTACGAAAGAATTATGAAGATCTTCTTTCTGAGAACAAGGAACTCAAGAAGAAAGAATTATCTTTTCAATCTTACGCCAAAGCTAGTGACACTCTTACTGAAGTACAATCTTACTTAAGAGATCCTTCAGAAAAGAAAGGACTTGGGCTGAATACACAGACAGATTGTTCTATCACTCTGAATAAGAGTAAGGAGAGAAGAACATTTGTAAGTACTCAGCAAGACGGTTCCCATGCAATCTATAGTATCGATGAAAAGACAAAGATTGTTGACAAAGGAAAGGCAGTTGCGACCAAACCTTTGTGGGAAAAATAAGTCAAAAACAAAACTGTTGGGCACGTCTCTGAAAAGAAACACAACACTGAAAAGTGTAAACACTCACAGTGCTATGTCTCTCAAAAAGGTAGAATTGCAGGAGCTGGCAAATTCTCCCATCTCACTTTTTCTGGAAAGAAATTGGATCAACCAGAGACTAGCAAAGCTGCTGAGAAAAGATCTCAGATAGCTTCAAGTGCTCGAAACGGTATTGGCTACAAAGGCATCGGAAAACAACTTGCTCATGAGTACAAGCAGGAGCAAGAACGATGGCTGAAAGCTAGAATTGCTCAAAGCAATTATGAGAAGTGGAAGTTAAATCAAGCCACTGAAAATCTGAATGCCAGGGCTAGAAGAAATCTGGCAAGGAAGGCTAAGTTTCTTTGAAAGCAAACTCGAAACTGATGTATCTGAAAGCTTCATATGGAGCACCTAGGAACACACCAAGGAAGAAAATAATTCTTACTAATGATAACATTCATTCAAATAGAATTCCTCCTTACCTTCCTGT
This sequence comes from Plantago major, assembly GCA_026545765.1. Taxonomy (NCBI): domain Eukaryota; kingdom Viridiplantae; phylum Streptophyta; class Magnoliopsida; order Lamiales; family Plantaginaceae; genus Plantago; species Plantago major. The sequence continues at coordinate 62,399,557 of CM048844.1, read as the reverse complement.
CAGACAAAAGCATATTTCAAAGAAATTCATTCAAAAATGGATTCCTACTGGAAGAACTTTTAATTCTAACGGTTCCATCAAAGATATGAGAACCTAATCTCCATTTCTTATTGTGCAGAATGCTTCCTGGACTAAAGCACAATGGCTATTTGATAGTGGATGCGGAAAGCACATGACAGGAGACAAAGCAAATCTGGTTGATTACAAAGCTTGCAACACAGGACCAGATATCAGATTTGCTGGAGGAGAATGAAATTCCTCTCTGGGATTTAGCAACGTCAAATTGGGGACTTTAACAATCACTGACGTATTACAGGATAAGGATTTGAAATATAATCTATTTAGCATGAGCCAGTTTGCAGACAAGGGTTTTACTATAAAATTCAAAGCTAAATACTGCAAACTAATTGACAATGAGTCAAAGCAGACAGTCTTAGTTGGTCGGCGGAAAGGCAGTCTTTATGTTGCCGATTGGGCATCTGCCACAACTGAAGAATGTCTCATGGTGAGTCAATCTGTCGACGGAAGAGCCGGTTATGGCACAAAAGAATGAGTCACTTGAACTTCAAAACTCTGAATAAACTTGCCAAGAAAGAGTTAGTGGTTGGCCTTCCCAGAACATCTTTCAGAAAGGATGGTATCTGTTCTGCCTGTCAGATGGGGAAACAATCTAAGATCTCTTTCAAGTCCAAAATCAGACACTCTAGTGTTAGACCACTGCAACTTTTACACATGGATCTTTTTGAATCATCTGTAACTAGTTATGCAGGAAAGAAGTATGGTCTGGTTGTTGTAGATGACTTCTCAAGATTCACTTGGGTTGTCTTTCTGAAACACAAATCTGATGCCAGGGTTGAGATACCAAACTTGCTGAAAAAGCTTGAAGTAATGAAAAATGACAAGGTATCTGCAATCAGAATAGACCATTGTACTGAGTTTGTCAACCAGTACATAAAGGATTTTTGTACCTGCAAAGGTATACAACACCAACTTTCCTCTGTAAGAACACCTCAACAAAATGGTGTTGCAGAAAGGAAAAACAGAACCCTTAAAGAAGCTGCAAGGACAATGCTAGCTGACACTGAAATAAGTGAAGTTTATTGGGTTGAAGCTGTAAACACAGCCTGCTACACTCAGAACAGATGTTTGATAAACAAACACCATGACAAGACCCCCTATGAAATCTTGGTTGGTAGACCCCCTAATATCAAACATCTGAGAGTATTTGGTTGTAGATGTTTTGTTCTAAACAATGGGAAAGATTATCTGAGAACATTTCAACCAAAGGCAGATGAAGGTGTTTTTCTTGGCTATTCCACAAACAGCAAAGCCTACAGAGTTTACAACAAAAGAACAAAGAAAATTGAAGAATCAGTTCATGTTGTATTCTATGAAGGAAGTAAGAAAACACCTCCTAATGATGAACTCTCAGAAAGGTTCAAAGAACAAATGTTGAGGGATTCTGAAAAAGAATCCTCAGAAAGAAGAAACATCATTATGGAAAATGAGGATGACTCTGACGTAGAAAAGCTTGAAAAGCCTAGTAACAACAAGATGATTCACAGACATGATGAGGAATTTCTTATGAGTTTTCCAGAAATGGAACAGGTTACTGAGAACCTTCATCATGAAGAGGTATCTGAAAATAAGAATGCTGAAATGCATGTTCCAGATATCTCTAACACTGAAAAAGTGTCAGATATCCATGACATTTCCCATATGTCAGATATCTCAGATACTGAAAAAGTATCAAGACAAAATCTTAGTGATTCACATTCAGATCACTTGGATATTGATCCTACTAGCACTAAACCTATGATGAGATGGATCAAAGATCATCCTACAAAGGATATAATTGGACCAATTAATCAGGGTGTTAGGACTAGGAGAGCAATAGCTGAAAATGTTAACTCTCTCTTTGGATGTTTCATCTCGAATATTGAACCTAAAAATATAGAAGAAGCATTAGGAGACCAAGACTGGATCTCTGCAATGCAAGAAGAGTTGGATCAATTTGAGAGAAACAAAGTCTGGAAACTAGTTCCATTTATAGAAGGAATATCTGTGATTGGAACTAAATTGGTTTTCAGAAACAAGATGAATGAATCTGGTGAAATAACCAGAAACAAAGCAAGATTGGTTGCCAAGGGATTTACCCAGACTGAAGGCTTAGATTTTGACGAGTCATATGCACCAGTTGCCAGATTGGATGCAATAACACTCTTTCTAGCCTTTGCAACTCATAAAGATTTCAAAGTTTCTCAGATGGATGTCAAAAGTGCATTCTTAAACAGTTAACTTGCAGAAGAAGTTTATGTTGAGCAACCACTTGGCTTTGAAGTTTCCTCAGAAAGTAGAATGGTCTATAAACTACAGAAAGCTCTGTATGGACTGAAACAGGCTCCAAGAGCATGGTATGACACTTTGGCCAAGTACCTTCTGGAAAGTGGTTTCAAGAAAGGTCAAGTTGATAAAACTTTATTTACCTTAAATCATGATGGGAAACTACTCTTAGTTCAAGTATATGTTGATGACATCATATTTGGATCTAAGGACAAGCAACTTTGTAATGACTTTGCAAATCTCATGAAAAGCAAGTTTGAGATGAGCATGATGGGAGAAATGAATTATTTCCTAGGATTGCAAGTCAAGCAACGCAATGATGGAATATTCATTAGTCAAACAAAGTATGCGAAAGATATGCTCACAAAATTCAATCTTAAGCCTTCTGAAAAGAATGCTAAGATACCTATGAGCATTGGAACCAAAATGACCTATACTGAATCAGATAAGAGTGTTGAAGAACATAAGTATAGGAAATTGATAGGTTCACTACTTTACCTCACTACAAGTAGACCTGATATTCAATATGCTGTTGGAGTATGTGCTAGATTTCAGACAAATCCAATGCAAACACACTGCAACATTGCTATGAAAATATTAAGGTATGTAAAGGGTACAGTAGATGTAGGATTGTGGTATCCTAAATAAAGTGGATTGAGTTTAGCTGGGTACTCAGCGCTGATTATGCTGGATCACTGCTTGATAGGAAAAGCACCTAAAGGAACTTGCCAGTTTCTGGGTACTAGACTTATCTCATGGTTTAGCAAGAAGCAAAACTCAATTGCAACTTCTACCACAGAGGCTGAATATATTGCTGCTGGTTGTTGTGCAACACAAATTCTGTGGATACAACAACAACTTAAAGACTATGGACTCGATGAGAAGAAAACTCCCATTTTATGTGACAACACAAGTGCTATTGCGATTACGTAATCCTAAATTTCATGCGTAACAAAGCACATTGATGTTAGACATCACTTCATCAGAGACCATGTTGAAAAGGGCAATATAGAGATACTCAAGATTGGCACTGAAGACCAACTTGCAGATATCTTCACTAAGCCACTACAAGAAAGTAGATTCTTAGCCTTAAGACATAGTCTTGGACTAATGGAACTACCAATGAACTGAAAGAGTTCAGGTATCTGGAACGGGCATCCAGAGAAGAGGTATCTGGAACGGGTATCCAGAAAAGAGAAAAGAGAAAACTGGAACGGGTATCTAGAAGTCAAAAAGGCTAAAGAGCAAAAAGATAGCTTAAGATCTCTGAGACGGGAACTCAGATATCTGAATCACTCTATAAGCGGGGAACACAAAAGAGAATAGTATAACTATCTGCAGTCAACCACTCTCTTGAAACTCGCCTTATTTCTATCTTGATGAAAAACTTGGAAAAATCCTAAGTATAAGACAGATTCAGATGCGAACAGTGTCCTTGGTCTTCAAGTCACAGAATGATTTGGGGTGGTGCCATGGTTGAGGAATACCTCTCTGCTGCAATAGAGAACCAAACTGATAGAAAATTGATTCTTGACATGCTTGAAAAGGCACAAATCAAGGGTTTTCTATCTGCTCGCCCAAGTGGAATTTCATCACTCGATGTGTTGGAATTTTACAACAACTCCAGGATTATTTCCTGTGTTTCTGAAGGCACTGAAATAGTGTCTATCAAAACCTCAGTCCAAGGAAAGGAAATCCTTCTGGACTTAACAACTTTCTGTAAGTTGTTTGAGTTTCAAAATCTTGGAAAGGATTTTGAAATAAACACCAAGGATGAGGAACTCCTTGAAGGTGTTAAAGAACTTTACAGTGACGTGTGTGATCTTGAAAAATCAGATACACCCACTGAGTTCAAGCTTGCTGACATCCGAACCAGACATCTGTTGGTTCACTGGGATGTACTGGCTTGCATTCTTCACAGATGCTTTGATGGTCTACAAGGAGGTGCTGACCAGATAAGCCAAGAACGATGGATCATGATGTTCTTGCTGAATCAACAAGACAAAAGGCTGGAAAACCCTTTTAAATGGGGAAAGTACGCCTTTCTGAAGTTTGTGAAGAAGATTCAAGGCTTCGAGCCTAAGATTACCAAAGGACTAGCTGAGCCAAAGGCCACAGTAGGTTATGGTCTGAAGATATGCTACTTGCTGGAAAAGCTTGGCATTGAGCTCAGAGAGACGGCTGAAATAGCCAACAGTAACCTACTCTACAAATATGAGTATACAAATCTGATGAAAAAGGTTACTGGGTCTCAGAAAGGTCCTAAGAAGCGAAAGTCTGAAAAGATATCTGAAGAAAAGGTTGCGACCAAGAAGTCCAGAACTTTAAGAAAGAAGTCTGCTGGCAAATCAGAAGACACACCCAAAGAGGTTGTCAATTCCCAGTTATCTGCAATCATGGCAGATGAACTCATCAATGCTGCAAAAGAGTTATCAACTACTGAACAAGTAGACTCAGCAAGAGAAAGTGCTTTCAAAAATGTTGCGACTAATGCAGAAAGCCTAGCTGATGAACTCATAAATGTTGCCAAGAGTGGTGAAAAACACCAAGCCCCATCTGCAGAAATCGCAGGAGTAATAGATCAATCAGTTCCCAATGCTGATGAGAGCTCTGACGATGAAGATGATGAACTAGTCATCTCTCAAGTCCTAGAAAGAGCAAAGAGGGCTAAGGTTCTTGAAGCGATGGCGGTGGTAAGGTATCCAAGAAGAACCTACACCACAAAGTTCTTTGAGACTATAGCAAAGGTTGTTGGTGCAAACACATCATCAGGGAATGTTTCTCTTGCACAACTTCAAAAAGCCCTGATGAGTGGTATTTTAGTCTTTGGCGGAATCTTGATGGAAACGCACATCTAAAAATCGGAAGAACATTCTCTTGATCAATCTTACGCTTCCAGACAACAACAACCACAATACAAGTGGTTGATGAAATGGTAAATGAACTCCATTTGAATTACCGGAATACAAGATCTTCAAGAAAATCCTGCAAATGAGCAGGTTCCGCAACTCACTGAGAGGGATCAAACTGAGACATCTACTCAGAATGATCAACCAGGGGAGGCAACTAAGTTGCATACTCAGGAAAGGTGTGAAGTACCAGAAACTTCAAACAAAGAAACTGCACTGGGACAAGACGACCAATGTATAGAAAGGTCACAAGTTCCAAAGACCAATCAGCCTGAAACTGCTCAGGTAAATGACTGGTTTAACTCTTACCTTGTGAAAAATTTTATACTTATAAATCTTGTTACCTCATAAGAATTTCTTTGTTACAGGCTGAGTTAGAAACGCAGAAACAAGAGGAAGCTGAGAAGCTTGCCTCAGAATCTTGAAAAGAGGTCCTTCAACCTCAACTCTTGAGAAATCTGTGCCACAGGTAAATGATTCTTAAAGAGAACTAATTTTTCAGTAAAAATGTTAATGTGCTCATTCATGTTAAAAAATGTTTCTAACAGGCTCCAACTGAGATGGAAGAAGATAAGGTAGAAATGCCAGAGACAAATCCAGAGACCAACAAGGTTTCTGAAGAATACATCACTGAGCCTTCAAACTTGAAGGTATATGACAATCAAGTGACAAGTATTCTTCATCTTGGGTTATCTTTTATCTCTTCTAATATTAAATACTTTCTACTTACAGGCTATTTCAGAAGTAGAAATGCTAGGGGATCAAGTTGCGACTTCCCCTGCATCAATGGAAATTGATGAAGCCCCCAAGGAAATATCACTCGAAAGAACACCAGAAACTGCACAAGTTTCTGAGAAAAATGAATGTGAGCTTCCATTTGAGGAAGTAAGTAGCTCAAATCAGAATTCATTAAAAGCATATTTATGCATAGATTCTTTCAAACTATTTCCTAAGTATTGTATTTCTCTCAGGTTCAAGAAAGAAAGGTTGATGAGGACCAGACTTCCAAGTCTCCACATCACAACAAGATATCTGAGACACCAATTGTCTCAGTAGAACAAGTCTCTGAGCCTGAAGTACTTACTCAGGTAACTCAGAAACTAAACTACACTACTACTCAGATATCTACCAAAGTTTTGAAACTCATTCAAAGCTCTCTTTCTTTCAGCTCAACAGATGCAAAGCAGGTTCCCATTGAAGAGACAAGGGACCTACTTCACTTCTTCAAAGCTCACACCCTGCCAAAGAATATTCAATGCTTCAAGAAATGGCAGAAGTTAAGGTGCTCTGATCTCTCTGAAATATTGAGAATCACTGATCAACCAACCAGATGAGCACGAGCTCTTGACCTGGAAACATATGTCCAAGCAATGTTCCCTACAGAACAATACGATTCGACTACTACGTAGGACTTTTCCGAGAAGTGGCGCATAGTTTGATACATGCCTTTGAGCAGCGGATGGTCGACAAGATTACAGATGGCATTCAAGCCGGTCCTGCACTACGCAATTTATACCTTCTGAACAAGAAGAAGTTAATGGGCAGAAGATCACTATCCCGGAAGTGATCAATATTGTATCTGAAGATGATGAGGAGGAAGAAATGAATGAAAATTACTTTGATGAACCTCTCACTGACCATCACCAAAAGGATGATAATGACAAAAAGGATGATGATGATGCCCCTGCACCAGGGACCGGAGGAATTTCACTAAGGAACAATGCCTCAGCTGCTGAAAATCACACTAAGAAGACTTCACAAAAATCTCCGTCTTCATCTCCTCAGAAATCTACTCATCCATCTTCTAACCAACACGCAGTTACTACTGAACACGTAGTTGAGCTTTCTGAAGAAACCAATCAGAAAATATTAAACACTCAAACCAGAAGTGCTCAACTCAGACAACTGTTGGAAGAAGAACAACAGCTCCATCTTCAACTGGAAGATCAAATAGCTAAATCCAGAGACAAGCTTGATCAACTAAAAGATCAATACTTACAAGAAATGATTGCTTACTCTGAGGTTAAAGAGCTAAGGGATGATGTGCATGATATCACCAAAGATCTCGATACTGAAGAAGTATCTGAAGTCAAGCATGATGCTAAGGCTGCATCATCTTCAAAAGAAGTACCATCCTCCTCCCAGAAAGGAAAGAAACCAATCTCTGAGATGGTTGTTGGACTCGATACAATCGATGAAAATGTCCAAGAGGATGAAGATCACTGGGCTGATTACTCAGATGATGAAGAAGACAAGACTTTGGCAGAACACCGCAATGAACATTTAGCGGTTTCTCACTTGAAAAGGAAGCTGATTGCTCCTACAATATTCAGCAAACTGCCAAACGTCCACTCCCATGAATACATGAACAGGTGTCAAGTACTGACACAACTTAAAAAGGAGATGTCTTCACAGAACAAGGAAGTAATTGCCTCCGTCCCCTCTGAAATGAGGAAGTTCACTGAGCTCATCACTCAGAGAACCACTAGCATAGTCATTGCTCAGAAAGATCTGGGAATGATAAGGGACGATGATGCGTCTTTAGCTGGAAAAGCTTTTCAAGAGGCAAGTTACACTGCTGGAAAAGCAGATGCCATCCTAGGCTCATTGGTCACTGCCTATAATTACTTACAAGGGCATTTTAACTCTCTCTCAGATTCCTTTATGAGACTGAGTCAGCCAACAATGACTAAGGGGGAAAGAATGTACAAATCTGGACCTCGAAGTCAGGGGGAATGGGAAGAAGGAGAAGAAAACAAGAAGAAATCTGGAGTCAGGCTCGTAAAGGAAGAAGAAAAACTTCCCAGCCACCACTCAGAATCAATGAACCCTCCTCAAGCCAAGATGCTTTGCAAATAGTAGCTGCTTCCCAGAAACCTACTGAAGGAACTCAAATGATAACAAGGGCCATGGCACAGAAACCTCCAAGGAGTACCAAGGCTCCAAGGAGAAGACAAGTTAGAGGGATTGATGAATCTTCTGAAGAAGAAGAAGAAGAAGAAGAAGAAGAAGAAGAAGAAGAAGAAGAAGAAGAAGAAGAAGAAGAAGAAGAAGGTCAAATCAAGTCCCAGGGCAATGAAGAAGGCTGTAAAACTCTCACAAGATCTAATCTTGATGATGATGAGAAAACTGATGAAGATGAAGCTCCTCTTCACAGAAAAAGGAAAATTGAAAGCCTAACTGAGCCCATAGCTGCAAAGCCACTAGCAGCTAAAACACCCTCTGGAAATACCAAGTCTATCCAGGGTGGTGGTTCTTCAAGCAACAACCCCAAAGAGAATTCAAGACAGAGAAGGAACAGACTGAGAGCTGAGCAAAGACAAAGTCAACTTCCACTCAGGCCAGAAGAAGCCAAAATAGAGTATGTGAAGTATGACAATGATTCCTCTGTCTACAGGTGCATCAATCAGAAAAATGGCTATTGGATTCTGGAACTTAAGCATCTATTGGTAAATTCAAGATTTTCAGAACCAATCCATAAACAACTTTTGGCATGGAGAAAGGATAAACCTACCTCGATCAACACCAATCACATCAAAGCATGGTTGGATTTTGAAGTTGTCAAGAGAACTGAAGCCATGAAGAAGGACCTCTCTGATGATTGTCCATATGGAAAGCCAGATGATGTGCACAAAATTCTGAATATCACAGGAACAGGCACAAGACCAAGACTCGCTGTGGAACCCTATGAGTCGTTCTATCTAACAGAAGATCAATACAAGGGTGACATCAGATATCTGAAGATTATCTACGAATACTTTTCAGATATCAGACTAGAGCATGCCTGGAAGTGGGGAAAGTACCTATGGGTCAAGCATTTTGCCAAGAAAAATCCTACCAAAACCTACAAAGAGGTCTGTGGATTTGCCAGAGACACAGAGATGCTTGTCAGAACTCTTCTCTATGACTATTCTGATGACATCAAAAGGTTTGGAGATAGGAAATTTGCAGACTGATCCATAGAAATACTGTTGAAAACTTGAAGATTGAAGACTTGAAGACTAGTTTATTAGGATGTTTACTTGGAGCTTGGTCACTCCTGTTGTCCTAATTTACTATGTAGTTTTGTATTTTTGCTGGCTGAGCTTAACTGTGTCATGTATTGAAGTTATCTGTAATCTTTATTTGTAACTTATCTGAAGAACTTACTCTCAGATAGTATTCTATAAAAGATAACTTGTTAGCAAAGATCACACCTTGTGATTTGGTTGATGTCTACTTTCTGCACTTAATTAAATTAATTTGAAGATCTTAAGAAAAGATTAAGTGTTGGATTGGTCACTCATCCGGATTTGTAATAGGTAAAGATAGTAATCGTTGACTGATCAAAAAGGGGGAAATTTGTTGGGAAATTTGTTGGGAAATTTCTTGAGAAATTTGTTAGGAATTTTGTTAGATATTTTGTAAAGAATATCTGTTTAGTTTTGATCAGCAACATGATGACTTATCTTAGTCTCAGAAAGGTGATTAGTACTCTTGGTTCACTTGAACATTGTAAAAGAGGAAACTCACTAAGTATGATAGTCTAGCTAATCTTGTATAAGATGTTAGGTCTCAAAATGTAATTTTTATTTTATGAAGAGAAGACCAAGAAGAAGACATCCAAGCAGAACAAGCTCAACGACATTGAAGACTTGAAGAAACTGCACAAGATTACTGAAACTGTTTTTCAGATACCTTAGCCAGATATCTTGAAGACACGAATAGTTTTAAACAAACTGTGTCACAAGAGATATCTGAGAAATAAGAGACATATCTGAAAACAAGGAAAGTGTCCACAGATATCTATTCTCAGATACCTTGAGCTTTAACCACGTTTCTGAAAAAGAAACATATATATTGCAAACAAAGTTGTTTCAATAAATACAAGTGGTATATGAAGATTGAAGATAAGAACGTGCAAAGAATCAGATAACACTAGTCTCTGATACAAAGCATATTTCCGTTGACACTACAGGACAAAAGTATAGTACAATGCATTTAATGCACGGACAGAGATGTCTGAATAAAAAGCAGCGACCGATAAAAGACAAACACCTCTAAGATTATACACAGATATCAATAGTTTGAATTTGAGCCTAACGGATACTATTCAAACGGCACTCAAATTCATCTATAAATATCAACACTTAGACTACTTGAGACACGACCTTAGACACAACACTACGCTGAACTGAACATCTTACTCTCTCAAAGCAACTTACTTACTCACAAAGCTTTCTGTTGCGACCAAAGCTTTTGATCTTGAGTAAATACTAAAGTTCTAAGTGTCCTGATCTTAAACAAGCAAAGCTATCTGTGAAGGAGTTGAATCAAAAGATCAACTATCTGAGATTCATTCTCTTGAACAGATATCATAAGACTTGGGTCAGTAAAATCGAACAAGATACCATACGCTGTAAAGTGTATTAAGTACCTTGATTCACAGAGCTATCTGAATAACTGAATAAGTTATTAAAGAAGCTCATCTGACAACTCAAACCAAAACCAACACCATAACTGGCGTGGAGTACAGGAAGTACTTAGTTTGAAAAATCAGGGAATAACTCCAAGGTTATCGGAGTATAGGAAGTACTTGATTTGGGAAACTAAGGAATAACTCCAAGGTTATTGAGTATAGGAAGTACTTAGCTTGGGAAGCTAGGGAATAACTCAAAGGTTTCTGAGTATAGGAAGTACTTGGCTGTGAAAGCCGGGGAACAACTCAGGGGGAACATTTGGTTGGGAACCAATTGTTAAGAATCTTAGAATAGGATTATTGTAAGGTGACCTCAATTATCTGTTCTAGTGAATTCTAGGTCTCTGATAGACCGAAGTGGATTAGTTGGAGGATTACGCCACCTCCAGATACCACTATACTTGCTGTGTTATTTACCTTTCTGTATTTACATTTCAGCAACACACACACATATTAACTGTTTCTGCACTTATCTTTATTAAGTCTTCCGCGCTCTGATTCTAAGTATCAGATATCTATTCAGATATCTGAGAAATAGTTTTTATCGACAAAAGTTTTAAAAGACTATTCACCCCCCCCCCCCTCTAGTCTTTTACTTTGCCGTTACACATTGAGCTTTGGACAAAAGATATGCTTCTTGCTGGAGAAGCTAGGCATTGAGCTCAGAGAGACGACTGACATAGCCAACAGTAACCTGCTCTAAAAATATGAGTATACAAACATGATGAAAAAGGTTACTACATCTAAGAAAGGTTCTAAGAAACGAAAGACTGATGAAGTATCTGAGGGATCAGTTACGACCAAAAAGCCCAGAACTTCATGAAAGAAGACTGCTGCCAAATCAGAAGGCACACCCGTTGTGAATGTCGACTCTCAGATATCTACCACCATTGCTGATGAACTCATCAATGAAGATGAACTCATCAATGCTGCAAAAGAAACAACTGCTGATGAACTCATTAATGCTACCAAGGAAAGCCTTGCTGATGAACTCATTGGTAAAAATGAGAGTAGTGGCAGGTATCAAGCCCTATATGCAGAAACCGCATGGATTATGGATCAATCAGTTCCTAATGCTAATGAGAGCTCTGATGATGATGATGATTTGGTCATCTCTCAAGTCCTACAGAAATAAAAAAGGGCTAAGGTTTCTGAAAAAGCAACAAGTTCAAAGGTTGCTGAAAGTGTAGAGGCATCTGAAGAAGAACCTACACCACAGGTTGGTTAACAAGCACCTATTTCAGAGGTTGCTGAGAAAGCACCCATGACTAAGGTTGCTAGAGAAGCACTTAGTTCAAAGGTTGCTGAGAAAGCACCCATTACTAAGGTTGCTGGTGAAGCACTTAGTACAGAGGTTGCTGAGAAATCACCTAAGTCCAAGGAATCTGGACAAGACACACTCAAGCCGGTAGAAGAAGCTTTGAGGAGTGGTGATATAGTGATGGAGGATTCTGACATTGCCTCCACACTATACAAAATGTCACAAAAGGATCAAGATGAGCCTCACTTTGATTTATCTTCCAGATACAATTCACATGATTCACTAGACGATAATGAAGCCATGGTGAATGAATTGCAGTTTGACATACCAGTACTTCTGATTGCTGAAGAAAATCCTACAAATAAGCAGGTTCCCCAACTCAATGAGAGGGATCAAAATGAGACCCCAACTCAAAAAGATCACACAGGGGAGGAAACTAAGTCCCACACTCAGGACAGGTCTGAAGTACCTAAAACTTCAAACAAAGAAGCCGCAATGGAACAACAAGACCAATGCATAGAAGGGTCACAAGTTCCAGAGACCAATCAGCTTGACACTGCTCAAGTAGCTCAATGGTTTAAATCTCTACTTGTGATATTTTGTATTTATTAATCTTGTTAATGAAATTTCTTTGTTACATGCTGAATTAGAAACACAACATCAAGAGGAAGCTGCAAAGCTTGCTTCAGAATCTGAGAAGGAGGCTTCCATAGCCCCACCGCTTAAGGAACAAGACCCTGTCTCACAGGTAGAAGATAGTTCCTTAAGATATAACATCTCAGATATGTGCTTTATACACTTGACTGATATTCTTAAGTATTTTTTTCTAATAGGCTCCAACTGAGAAAGAAGAAGATAAGGCAGAAATGACAGATTAGGACCTAGAAACCGTCAAGGTTTCTGAAGAAAATGTCATTGAGCCTTCTAGTGTGAAGGTATATAAAAATCAGTGATAAACATTCTTCATTATGGGTTCATATGAATTCTTCTCTAATTACTCAATACTTTCTACTTACAGGCTCATTCAGAAGTACAAGTGCAAGGGGAAAGAGTTGCGACCTTCCCTGCACCCATGGAAATTGATGAAGCCCCCAAGGCAACATCAATAGAAAGAACACCAGAAACTGAAAAAGTTTCTGAGAAAAATGATTTTAAGCCTCCTCTTGTGGAAGTAAGTGAAAACCTCAGAGATCATTGAAGCTTAATTGCATAAATTCTTTCATGACAACTTCCTAAGTATTGTAATAATTTTAATTCTTAGGTTCAAGCAGAAAGAAAGGTTGATGAGGACCAGACTCCCAAGTCTCCACCTCCCAACAACATATTTGAGGCACCCCCTGCCTCAGTAGTACAAGTCTCTAAGCCTGATGTACTTATTCAGGTAACCCAGAAACCTAACGACACAAGTACTCAGATTTCTATAGAAGTTTTGAATCTAACTCAAAACTCTTTCTTTCAGGCTCAAACAAGTGTGCCCAAGGTCTCTGCATTCTCAACAGAAGACCTGCTTCCATTCTTCAAAGACCACACTCTCAAGAAACACCTCAAGTGTTTTGAAGTGGCAAAGCTCGAGTTCAGATCATTTGAATTAACAAAGGTTGCTGATCACCAATTGAGAAGAGTCAGAGCTTTTGACTTGGAGAATTATTTCCATGCTATGTTCCCAACAGAGCAGTAATCTTTTGCTACTCTGATGCATAAGGACTTTATCAAAGAAGCTGCACACAAGTTCATAGAAGCTTTCGAGAAGGCTGATGATCAGACCATAATGGAGATGGCATTCAAACCTCCATTGCCTAAGTCCCTACAGTGCATACCATCTGAACAAGAGGAAGTAAATTGGCAATTGGTCACACTCCCTGAAGTGATCAATCTAATTTCTGAAGATGAGGGAGAAACAGATGAGAATGATTTTGAAGAACCTCCTTCTGATCATCACAAGGATGATGATGATGCCCCAGCACCAGGAATAGGAGTGATTGCACAAGGTAACAATACCTCAGTTGCTAAAAAACACACTGAGAGAACTTCACAGAAATCCCCTCTTCCATCTCCTCAGAAGTCTACACATCCCTCTCCCCAACAAAACGACACTACTGAAAAAGTAGTTGAGCACTCTTAGGACAACACTCAGAAGATATTGGATGCACAAGTCAGAGTTCCTCAACTCAAACAATTGTTGGAGGAAGAACAACAGCTAAATCTTCAACTGGAAGAAAAGATAGCTGAATCTAAAGCAAAGCTCCAAAAGATTGAAGATCTTACAATCAAGGAAATGGAAGTTTATGTTGAGATGAAAGAACTCCAGCTTGTTGTTCAGGCAATTGCTGAAGAATTAGATACTGAGCAAGTATCTGAAGACAAGCATGATGCTAAGGCTGCATTACCAAACGATGTACCATCCTCCTCCCCACTGAAAGGAAAGAGGCCCATCTCTGAGATGGTTGCTGTGCTAGAGAATATTGATGAAGATCACTGGGATGAAGACTCAAATGATAAAGAAGACAGAAACTTGGCTAAACAAGCAAATGTTCACTTGGGAGTTTCTCACTTAAAGAGAAAACTGATTGCTCCTCAAAGCTTCAGTAAGATACCAAATCTCAACTCCCAAGATTACATGGCCAGATACTAGGTTCTGGCAACTCTAAGAAAGGAGTTGTCTCAACAAAATGAAGAAGTCATTGCATCAGTCCCTGCTGAAATGAAGAAGTTCACTGAGTTAATCACTCAGAGAACAACAAGCTTGGTCATTGCTCAAAGAGACCTAGGCATGGTGAGGGATGATGACAATGCTCTTGCTGAAGAAGCCCTCAATGAGGCAAGCTATGCTGCTGGAAAAGCAGATGCTAGTCAAGGTCCACTGGCAGAGCTCACTGATAAGGAAACAGGACCTATCAAATAGAATCAGGAGCTCGAGACTGATTTGGAAAAGCTGGTTGCTGCTTACAACTATCTGCAAGGCAACTTTGACTCCATCTCAGAATCTTTTTTGATTCTTAGTCAGTCAACAATGACTAAGGGGGAAGGATCTCAAGGTGCTGAGAGAGGAAGAGGAAGAGGAAGAGGAAACAAAAGAAAATCTGAACAACCACCTCTTAGAATAAATGAGCCCTCCATCAGTCAAGCTGCTACACAGATAGTAGCAACAACTCAGCAGATTCCTGAACAAGGAATGACAACAAGGGCAAGATTACAGACAAGATCACAGATACCTCCAAAGGGAACCAAGTCCCCAAGGAGAAGACAAGTAAAAGGAATTGAAGAGTCTTCTAAAGAAGAAGAAGAAGAAGAAGAAGAAGAAGAAGAATAATAATAATAATAATAATAATAATAAGAAGAAGAAGGCCAAATCAAATCCCAGGGCAATAAAGAAGGTTGCAAATCTCCCACAATGATTAACATTGATGATGATGATGAAGAGACTGATGAAGATGAAGCTCCTCTTCATAGGAAAAGGAAAAGGGTTGATAGCCTACCTGAGCCTATTGCTGCAAAGCAATTGGCAGCCAAAACACCCTTTGGAAATACCAAGTCTATCCAGGGTGCAGCAATAGGCAGCCAAAACACCCTTTGGAAATACCAAGTCTATCCAGGGTGGTTCTTAAAGCAAACCCCCAAGAGAGAATGCCAAAACAAGAAGAATGAGGAGAAGAGACACTCAATTTGGCAGGGCTGCACCTGAAAAACCTGTTGATGCCCTGACTGAATATGTCAAGACTGACAATAGTTAAACCTCTTACAAATGCATTCACCAGAAAAATGGTCATTGGATTCTGGAACTAAAACACCTGCTACTAAATGAAAAATTCCCAGTTCCTATCTGTGAACAACTTACGGCATGGAGAAAAGACAAACCAGTACTGATAAATCCAAAGCATGTCAAAGCAAGGCTGGATTTTGATGTCTCCAAAAGAACTAAAGCCATGGAAAAGGACCTCTCCTTTGAATGTCCTTATGGGAAACTAGATGATCTGCACAGAATTCCCAAGATGACTGGAACAGGCACAAGGCCAAGACTGGGTGTTGAACCTTATGAGTCATTCTACATGACTAAGGAACAATATCTAGATGACATTGAATATCTTAAGATCATTTATGAGTATTTCAAACTCTCTAATCTCAGAATTGAGCATGCCTGGGTATGGGGAAGATATCTGTGGGTCAAGCACTTTGCCAGATAGAATCCCACCAAGTCCTACAAAGAAGTCTGTGGATTTGCCAGAGACACAGAAATGTTAGTCAGAATACTGCTTTATGATTATGCTAATGACATCAAAAGGCTTGGTGTTAGGGAATTTGCTAAATGACTCATAGAGGTTGCTGAAGACTTGAGGTTGCTGAGAACCTGAAGTGTTTTTGAAGACTTGAAGACATGTCATTTAGAATGTTCACTTGGAGCTTGGTTACTTCTGTTGTTCTATTTGATTAAGTAGTATTTGATTTTGCTGATTGTACTGAAATGTGTTTTATTCATTGTAAAAGTTATCTGTGAACTTTCCTTGTAACATACTGATGAACCTACTCTCAGATAGCAATCTATAAAAAGATAACTTGTCAGAAAAGATCACACCTTGTGATTTGGTTGATGTTTGCTTTCTGCACTTAATTAAACGAATTGAAAAGATCATAAGAAATGATTAAGTGTTGGATTGTTCCCTCTTCCAAGTTGTAATAGGTTTTAAAGATAGTCATCGTTGACTGATCAAAAGGGGGAAATTTGTTAGGAATATCTATTTAGATTTTGATCAGCAACCTAATGACTTATCTTAGCTCAGAAAGGTGATAAGTACTCTTGGTTCACTTGAACACTATAAAAGAAGAAAATCACTAATTATGTTAGTCTAGCAAATCTTGTATAGGATGTTAGGCCTCTGAATGTAATTTTTATTTATTTGAAGAAGACCAAGAAGGAAGAATCCAAGCAAACGAACTCATTTCCAAAAGACTAAAGTTTGCTCAAAGATTGCTGAAGACTAAGGAGAAAAGTCTCCTCAGATACCTATGTCCAAAAACCTTGAGTCAACAAGTGTTTTGATTAAACAAGTTACTCAAAGGATATCTGAGAACATAAGTGTATTGAGTAAGGAACGTGTCAAGTTTCAAAAAGCTTCACGTATCTATTGAGACAACAGGACAAATATAGTACAATGCATTTATTGCTCGGACAGAAATGTCTGCACAAAAGCAGATGTCTCTGAAGAAGATGACAAAGAACTCTGCAGTACTATATACAGATATCAATAGTTTGAATTTGAATTGAGCCTAATGGATACTATTGAAACGGCTTCAAATTCAACTATAAATATCACCACTTAGAATGCTTGAAATCACACCAAGAACTTACACCTTGAACTCACACTGAAACTACTGAATATCTTCAAGTGATCTCTCAAGCATACAAGCTTTCTTACTACTTACCTTCTAGCTTTTTGTTGCGACTAAAGCTCTAGAACTCTAAGTAGTATACAAGTTCTAAGTGTCCTGATCCTTAACATGCATTGCTATTTGTAAAGGAGTTGAATCAAAAGATCAAGTATCTGAGATTCATTCTCTAGAACATTTAACAAAGACATGGTTCAGTAAAGAACAAGTTACCATACATTGTGAAGTGTATTAAGTAATCATGATTCTATAGAGCTTTCTGAAATAACTGTATAAGTTATAAAGAAGCTTACCGGACAAACTACCTTAACCACACACCAACAGGCGTGGAGTACATGAAGTACTTAGTTTGGGAAACTAAGGAACAACTCCAAGGTTACTGAGCACATGAAGTACTTAGTTTTGGAAAATAAGGAATAGCTCACAAAGGTTTATGAGTAGAGAAAGTACTTGGCTCAGATAGTTGGGGAACAACTCAAGGGGAAACATTTGGTTAGGAACCAAGTGTTGGAGGAATCGAGAGATAGGATATTTGTAAGGGTACCTCATTTATCTATCTTAGTGGATTCTAGGTCTGAGAAAGGCCGAAGTTGATTAGTTAAAGGATTACGCCACCTTCAGATACCACTATAATCTGCTGTGTTATTTACTTACTGCATTTACCTTGATTTATTCATCTTGTGAAGTATTTACACACTTTTACTCTGCTGAGCACGTGCACTTATCACAGAAAGTCTTACGCTCTCTGAAATTAAGTATTAGATATCTTCACAGATATCTAAGAAACTGATTTTATCGACAAAATTTTTAATAGAGTATTCACCCCCCCCTATAGTCTTTTACTTTGCCGTTATCTGGACCAACAACAGATACCTTGTAATTTTTCATGACATCAAGCTTATTTCGTAGGCATGGTATCTTGACCATTGAGTCAGATTTCTGTTTTAGAAAAACAACGCAAGTGAATCTTGAGTAGTCATCTACAACAACCAGACCATACTTCTTTCCTGCATAACTAGTTACTGAGGACTCAAAGAGATCCATATGTAACAGTTGCAGTGGCCTCACACTGGAATGTCTCTTTTTTTACTTGAAAGATATTTTGGCTTGTTTTCCTAATTGACAAGCGGAGCATACACCATCTTTTTTGTATGCCATCTTAGGTAATCCAACAACCAATTCTTTGTTGGCTAGCTTATTCAGAGTTTTGAAATTCAAGTGACTCATCCTTTTGTGCCATAGCCAATTTTATTCAGTGTAGCCAAATTGACTCACCATGAGGCATTCTTCAGTTGTGGCAGATGCCCAGTCAGTAACATAGTGACTTCCTTTCCGCCAGTCAACCAAGACTACTTGCTTTGACTCATTGTCAATAAATTTGTAGAATTTAGATTTGATCTTCACTAAGAACCCCTTGCCAGCAAATTGACTCATGCTAAGGATATTATAATTCAATCCCTCTACATGTAGTACTCTAGTGATTGTGAGGGCTCCCAATTTTAGATCTCCAAATCCTACAGTTGGATTCACTTCTCCTCCCGCAAATCTGATATCTGGTCCTGTATCACATAATCTATAGTTAACCAGATTTTCTTTGTCTCCTGTCATGTGCTTCCCACATCCACTATCAAAATGCCACGTTGGATTCTTCATTAGAGTGTTCTCATCAGCCATTAGGCATGGCTCGATGTTGGAGCAATCTGGATAGACCTCCTCAGCAACCCCGCACATTTCTTTCTTCTTTTGACCGAAGTCAACCAATTCATGAGTGATGCCGCACAACCCTGTTGAAGGAAGTTTGGAATCATGTGAGTCCTCATCCTCAGACTCAGAATCAAGTTCAAGAGCATCCAGTTGAATTTGGATCTTTTTCCTTTCCTCAGTGACCATAGCTCTCTGACCTCTCTTGATGTTTCATCTATATTTCTTGTCACCTGTCTTTAGCTTATTATAAGCTGGGTAGTCTCTTTTTATGTGACCAGGTTTCTGACAATAGAAACAGATATCATTTCCAATTTCTGCTCTGTCAGTACTCGATGATTGCAGAGCAGGCTTGTTCAGCGAGCTAATCAATTGCATACTTTTGTACTGGTGATAGTTGGGACCTAGATGCTTTTTCAGCTTCTCTTTGGTCCTTCTTCTTTCTATTTCTTGACTGACGTATTTTCTCATATGCTTTACAGCAAGAACATTTTCCTCAGTCACCTCTTTGGTATCCTTCTTTTCGAAAGTACCTTGAGTTATGACAACAACATTCTTCAATGTTTCTGCAATCATATGTCCTCTTTGCTTTGTCTCATCATTGACAGTTGTCAAATGTGAGAAAAGCTCCACTGGTGTGATATTAGGCATTCCTTGGTTGAAATAGAAGTACTGAGTATGTTCCCAGTTTTGATTTAAGCTTCTCACGATAGTCTTAACCTTTTCACCAAGTGCAGCCATTTCACTCATCAGTGTTGTAAACCTCAAATCATGTTACGCATGCGTCTCAGTAGTACCTTGTTTGAAGTTTTGGAATTTGAGCTTCAAAACTTCAAACTTATTTTCTTTGGTTTAATCAGTACCGTCACAGATTTATTCAATCAGTGACACGCTTCTTTCGTCGTTTTTTGCACCCCATAGTTTGAACTATATGTGATCTGGAGTAGAATGCATAAAGATGTTTCTTGCTTGACCATCCAGCTTGTTTCTCTTGAAATCTTCAGATGTCCAGTGATGTCTGGGCTTTGGTTCATAGGTAATTTCTTCGCTTGTTCTTGCACCTGACGCTGTGCTTGTTGTAGAAGATCCAGCAGCATCTTTTGTATTTTTGTCTCGACCACTAGATACTTCAGTGACTTGCTTCTCATGTTGAATGACAATTGGGCCATTCTTTATCACTTCTATCATTTCTTCACTGATAGCTTCCAGGTGAAGCATCATGTTGTACTTGCATTTCTCATAGTTCTCTGGCTTGAGAGTGGGATCGTTGCTTAGAGACATCTTGTAGAAAATACACTAAACAAACAAATCAAGTGCAGGTGGTGAGCTATTAGTAGGCACTTATCTAGGATCTAGGTTCAGTGCAGATGATTAAAAGATCCTCCTGCTCTTATACCACTTTTTTTTTTTTTTTATGATGTTTATTCATACTGAAAAAGTACAATCATGGGGGTTTATAAGAACCCATGGCCATCAAACTCAACAATACATTGTTTTTCCAAATTCTAGTAATCCAGTAGTTAGCACAAATATCCAATATGATCAAAAGTCCTATCGCTCTAATCCCACTAACTACACTGCTATTTCTAGACAAAAGGCCCTCATGCCGGCTATGCAGACCAAAACAATCTCGCTTTAAAAATCCTTTGTCAATGCCACCAACAAAGCTAGTAGATATACTACTTCCAGGTGGCCACAAACCCATCCAAACCAAAACAGGGAGAACACAGAAAATACCCACTCCCCAGATCATACCACAGCTAGTCAACACAGACCCATAACCGAACCGATACCTCCCAAAACCTCTGATGTACCAAATCATGTCAATCATCTTAAAAGACTAGAGGGTGAAGCTCGATTACCATTCTTGTTGTCAATTTTCTTCTTCTTCTTACTTAATCTGCTCTTATACCACTTGTTGGTCCAGATGATAACAAAGTAAAAGACTAGAGGAGGGGGGGGTGAATAGTCTTTTCAAACTATTGAGGATAAAACAGTTTCTTTGATATTTGTGAAGGAATTTGATACTTATATTTTAGAGAGCGAAAGTCTTTTGTGATATGTGCACGTGCACAACAAGCTATAATGTGTGTAAGTACTCAGCAAGTAAGTAAAGTAAAAATTAAAATATGGTAAGAAAATAACACAAAGCTTTATAGTGGTATCTGATGGTGGCGTATTCCCTCAACTAATCCACTCGCCCTTTCTCAAGACTTGAATCCACTAAGATAAGATAATGAGTTCCCCTTATAAAATCCTATCTCTTGATCCCTTTTAGCACTAGGTTCCCAACCAAGTGTTCCCCCTGAGTTATTCCCTGGCTTTCTCAACCAAGTACTTCCTCTACTCAGTAACCTTTGAGCTATTCCTCAACTTCCAAAGCCACATACTTCCTATGCTTAACTCCTGCGTGGTGTTGGTTATGGTAGTTTGTCAGGTGAGCAGGCTCTTATACCTTATAAATTATTTTAGAGTGCTCTTATAGAATCAAGCTTACTTAATACACTTTTCAATGTGTGGTAAGTTGTTCTTTACTGACCCAAGTTTTGATGTTGTTCAAGAGAATGAATCTCATATATCAGTCGCAACTATATCTTCTGGATTCAACTCCTTCACAATATGCAATTCTTGCTAAGGATCAGGACACTTAGAACTTTCGTGCTACTTAGAATTCAAGAGCTTTAGTGGTAATAGAAAGCTAGAAAGTAAGTAGGTAAAAGTCTTGTATGCGTGAAAGTACATCGCAAGTTATGTTCAGTCTAAGGTGTAAGTGTATCTTTCAAGCATTGTAAATGGTGATATTTATAGTTGAAAATCATGCCGTTTGAATAGTATCTATTAGGCACAATGAAATTGAAACTATTGATATCTGAAGATAGTACGGAAGTGAGTTTTATCTCTTTACAGAGATCTCCTCTTTCGCTCAGACATCTCTGTCTGTGTAATAAATGCACTATACTATCTTTTGTCTTGTAGTCGCCACGGAACAATGCAAGCTTTCCGAGGCTTTGCAACTCTTACTCAGTGATTATTATGCATCAGAGACCAATTGAAATACTTGTCTTCCAAAGACACTTACTTTCTTCAAGGTATCTAAGCCAAGATATCTGAGGAGACATTTCTCCTTAGTCTTCAGCACTCTTCTGATCTTCAATAATGTGCTCCTTCTGCTGGATGCTTGCTTCTTGGTCTTCTTCAAAGAATAAAAATTACATTCAGAGACCTAACATCCTATACAATATTTTCTAGACTAACATACTCAGTAAGCTTCCTCTTTTACAATGTTCATGAGAACTAAGAGTACTAGTTACTTTTCAGAGCTAAGATTAGTCATTAGGGTTTACTGATCAAAATCTAAACAGATATTCCTAACACTCTACTAACTTCTCTTCTTGATCCTTAGTTAAAGATGAAGATATAATGACAGGAAAAAACTCGTCGTCGGATAAGAAAATGTACTTTCGGTTTGCGGTTAGCTGTTTCAGTTCCGGTTTTGACCTCAGCACTTCTTCCAATCCAAGGGCTGGTGGATCGTCCTTCACCTAATTTTCCACTGTATCCACCGAATAGCATTGCTCGAGCCTCTCATAGTGTTCTATGTTGAAATCTTCTTCATCTTCCTCTATCAGATCTGGCATCATAGCCAAACTCATCTTCGTCTCCAAGGTGGAAATCATCTGCGCTTTCCCAATATCCTCTCTCGATTCTATTTCCATCCTCTAGGAGTTCCACCTTAGAATTAACACGCTTCTTCTGTCCTTCCACGATCAATTTATAGGTCTTTTCTCCAGTGTCAACTACGGCTTCCATCTGATGTAAGGCTGGTCATCCAATAAGTGCTTTAGACCTTATGACGCTTTCTTCCAAATCTATCAGGAGGAAGTCGAGCCTCAACCTTATACCCCCAATCTCTACAGGTAAACCTCTAATTTCCCCAGCACATTTCTTTGTCAAGTTGTCGGCAAACTGAACGCTAGTTCCGCACGGTTCTATTTTGTCTTCAATCCCTAACTCTTCAGCCTTAGCCAATGACATAAGATTTACGCTGGCTCCAAGGTCCATCATGCAGACTACCTTTTTGTCCATCACTCCAATTGTCATACGGAACTATCCCGGATCTCCAGCTCCTCTACTTATGATATCCAATCCTTCTCTCCATGCCAATCCAACATAAGCCTTTCTGCAGTTAGCGAGTTCCTTAGCTTCTTGAAAATCAGATGGTTGTAAAGTAAGCAGGTCTTCCATCGGTATTGGTAACAAATGATTTTCCAAGTTTCCTTTAGCCTTCTTCTTTGTCGCCTTCTTGATATCATTCGTGAGACTTCCTGGAAAAGGTACGTCCTTCAGATCAACTATTCGCCCATGTTCTGCTCTGACGTAACCTCTCTCCATCAGGTCTCCATCATATCTTCCTTTTCGGGATGTCTCCGTAACCATCTTATCCTTTCTTCCCTTCTCCTGGATTGTTTCCTCCGCCTTCTCTCTCTCTTCTTCCTCACCTTCTTCTTCTATCTCCACTATTTCTACATCCTTCTTCTTTCTTGCTCTTTTTTCACTTCTAGGAATAGAATTCGGGGTTGTTATCCCGCTCCTAGTAGTGATAGCCCCGATGCTCTCCACCTACGGCTCCTTGACTTCCTCCACCTTTTCATCCAGCTATATACTCACTCTTTTTTATTGGCTATCGCATACTCTGTAGTTGACCAGATTTGCTTTGTCTCTTTTCATGTGCTACCCACATCCACTATCAGAATGCCACGTTGGATTCTTCTTTAGAGTGTTCTGGAAAAAATAGGACACAAGGAGCTAGGTTCTCATTCCAACAATGGAACCATCTAGACTAAAGTATCTCCCAGTAGGAATCCATTTTTGAACGAATCTCTTAGGCGTTTGCTTTTGTCTAGCATGAACATCAGGAGGTCTTCTTGGTAAATGACTAGTATCATTATTATCAAGAACAATTTTCCTTCTAGGTGTGTTCCTGGATGCTCCTCATGGTGCTCTCAGATACCTATCAGGTTGCTGAGTCTGCTTTTCAGCGAACTGAGCTCTCCTATTTAGATTTCTTCTAGCCCTGGCATTCAGATTACTTGTGCGTTGGTCTATTTTCCATTTCTGATGATTGCTGTGAGCAACCCTAGCTTTTATCCATCATTCTTGCTCTAGTTTGTACTCATGAGCAAAATTTTTTCCGATGGCTTTGTAGCCAATGCCATTTCGAGCATGAGGTGTCGACTGAGATCTTCACTCAGCAGCCATACTAGTCTCTGAGTCATCTTTCTTTCCAGAAAAAGTGACATTAGAGAATTTGCCAGCTCCAGCAATCTTCCCTTTCTTAGAGACATAGCACTGTGGGTGATTACACTTTTCAGTGTGTTGTTCCATTTTCACAACTTTCCCATCAGATTTCTTGGGGACTTCTTTTTCCCTCAAAGGTTTAGTCGTAACTTCCTTTTCTTTGTCAGGAACCATAGCTTTCTGACCAATGCTATAGGTTGTTTGGGAATCACCTTGCTGACCTCTAACAAATGTCATTCTTTCATCACTCTTGTTCAGAGTGGTAGAACTATTTGTTTGAGTGTATAGCCCAAGTCCTCCTTTCTCTGAGGCATCTCTTGAGTAAGAGTGTAACTTAGTCAGATTGTCACAAGCATTAGCATAGGATTGAAATGAAACTTTCTTTTCTTTGATTTCAGTATTCTCAAAGAGAATTTTATCAAAGTCCCTTTGAAGTTCCTCCATTTCTTCCTTCTGATTTTTTATAGTCCCAACTACCTAAGCTTACAGGAATGCATTCTCAGCATCCTTTGATTCAGATACCTTGAGCATTTGTGCACACTCTTTTTCAAGAGTTTTCTTTTCCTCCCCGAGAATCTTGGGTCTAGCATGGACAACCATGAATTCTCTCTCATAAAGATCAAGCTCATTTCTGAGGTGTTCTAGATCCTTGATTCCTTCCTCATCACTCTCACAATTTACAAATTGAGAAATAGTGATTACCACATCTGCCATTAAGCATGGCTCGATGTTGGAGCAATCTGGATAGACCTCCTCTGTAACTCCACAATTTCTTTCTTCTTTTGACCGAAGTTAACCAATTCATCAGTGATGCCACAGAACTCTGCTGAAGGTAATTTGGAATCATCTGAGTCCTAATCCTCAGACTCAGTGTCAGGATCAACAACATCCAGTTGGATTTGGATCCTTTTCCTTTCCTCAGTGAGCATAGCTCTCTGGCCTCTCTTGAAATTTCTTCTATCTTTCTTGTCACCTGTCTTTAGCTTGTTTTAAGTTGGGCAGTCTCTTTTGAAGTGACCAGGTTTCTGACAATAGAAACAGATATCATTTTCGATTTCTGCTCCCTTAGTACTTGATGCTTGCTGAGCAAGCTTGTTCAGCGAGCTAGTCAATTGCATACTTTTGTACTGGTGATAGTTGGGACTTAGATGCTTTTTCAACTTCTCTTTGGTCCTTCTTCTTTCAATTTCCTAATTGACGTATTTTCTCCTATGCTTTACAGCAAGAGAATTTTCCTCAGTCACATCTTTGGTTTCCTTTTTTTCAGAAGTACCTTGAGTTTTGAGAGCGACATTCTGCGATGTTTCAGCAGTCATATGTCCTCTTTGCTTTGTCTCATAATTGACGGTTTCCAAGTGTGAGAAAAGCTACACTAGAGTAATGATAGGCATTCCTTGGTTGAAATAGAAGTACTGAGTATGTTCCCAGTTTTGATTTAAGCTTTTCACGATAGTCTTAACCTTTTTAGAGTTAGAGTATCTTTCACTTTCACCAAGTGCAGCCATTTCACTCATCAGTGTTGTAAACCTGAAATCAAGTTCTTCAAGTGTCTCAGTAGGACCTTGTTTCATGTTTTGAAATTTGAGCATCAAAACTTCGAACTTGTTTTCCTTGGTTTTCTCAGTATCGGCATAGATTTCTTCAATCAGTTAACATGCTTCTTTCGCCGGTTTAGCACCCCACAGTTTGCACTGTATGTGATCTGGAGTAGAACGTATAATGTTGTTTCTCGCTTGACCATCCAGCCTGTTTCTCGCTTGACCATCCAGCATGTTCCTCTTGAATTCTTCATATGTCTAGAGGTGTCTGGGCTTTGCTTCATAAGCAATGGCTCCTGTTGGTCTTGCACCTGAAGTTATGCAAGATGTTGATGAACCATTTGCATCGGTAGGTTCCTTGTCTCCACCATTAGAAACCTCAGTGACTTGCTTCTCTTGTCGAATGACAATTGGGTCATTCTTTATCACTTCGATCATTTCATCACTGATAGGTTCCAGGTGAAGCATTATGTTCTTCCATTTCTCATAGTTCTCTACTGGCCTGAGAGTGGGTGCATCGCTTAGAGACATCCTACAGCAAACACACTAAATAAATAAAGCAAGTGTAGGTAGTGAGCTGTTAGTAGGCACTTATCTAGGATCTAGGTTCAGTGCAGAATGTTAAAGAACCTTCTTCTCTGATACCACTTGTCGGTCTAGATAACGACAAAGTAAAAGACTGGGGGGGGGGGGGGTGAATAGTCTTTTCAAACTTTTGTCGATAAAAACAATTTCTCAGATATCATTATAGGTATCTAATACTTATAATCAGAAAGCGGAAGTCTTTTGTGATAAGTGCACGTGTTAGTAAGTAATAAGGTGTGTAAATACTCATCAAGGAATAAATAAACAGTAACTAAAGTGCAGTAAGTAAATAACACAGTGCGTTTATAGTGGTATCAGAAGGTGGCGTAATCCTTCAACTAATCCACTCGCCCTTTCCCAGGACTTGAATCCACTAAGATAAGATGATGAATTCTCCTTATAAAATCCTATCTCTTGATCCCTTTTACACTAGGTTCCCAAGCAAGTGTTCCCCCTGAGTTATTCCCGACTTTCTCAGCCAAGTACTTCCTCTACTCAGTAACTTTTGAGCTTTTTCTTAGTTTCCCAAACTAAGTACTTCTTGTGGTCAACACATGTTTGGTGTTGGTTATGGTAGTTTGTCAGGTGAGCTAGCTCTTATAACTTATTCAGTTATCTCAGAGACCTCTTTAGAATCAATCTTACTTAATACACTTTTCAATGTATGGTAAATTGTTCTTTGCTGACCCAAGTCTTGATGTTGTTCAAGTGAATGAATCTCAGATATCAGTCGCAATTTTATCCTTGGATTCAATTATTTCACAATATACAATTCTTGTTTAAGGATCATGACACTTAGAACTTTTGTGCTACTTAGAATTCAAGAGCGTTGGTCGCAACAGTAAGCTAGTGAGAATAAGTAGGTAGATGGCTTGTATGCTTGAAAGTATATCGCAAGTAATGTTCAGTCTAAGGTGTGTTTCAAGCATTCTAAGTGGTGATATTTATAGTTGAAAATCTTGCAGTTTGAATAGTATCCGTTAGGCACAATATAATTCAAACTATTGATATCTGAAGATAGTACTGCAGCGAGCTTTGTCTCTTTTCAGAGATTTCCTCTCTTGGTCAGACAACTCCGTCTGCGTAATAAATGCAGTGTACTATCTTTTGTCCTGTAATCTCAGTGGAACAATGCAAGCTATCTGAGGCTTTGCATGTCCTTACTCAGTGAGCATTGGGTATCAGAAACCTATTGAAATGCTTGTCTTCCAATGACACATGATTTCTTCAAGGTATCTGAGCCAAGGTTTCTGAGGAGACATTTCTCCTTAGTCTTCAGCAATGTTGTGAAGTCTCTTGCTCTTCAATAATGAGCTCCTTTCTCCTGGATGCTTCCTTCCTGGTCTTCTTCAAAGATATAAAAATTACAATCTGAGACCTAACAACCTATACAAGATTTGCTAGACTAACATACTCAGTAAGCTTCCTCTTTTACAATGTTCAAGTGAACCAAGAGTACTAGTTACTTTTCTGAACTAAGATAAGTTATTAGGGTTTACTGATCAAAATCTAAACAGATAATCCTGGCATTGGTCTTCTCATCTGAATGTCTTACCATGGCAAGGTCTTGATGTTCTAGAGCAATGCTTGACGCTCTGTTTGCAATCACTGCAGCAAATTTTCCAAAGACTGGTGGAACAGATGCAATTATATCCTTGTTTTGATCTTCCAATTCCTTCAACTTTTTTACCATTATCTTGGATCTCCCTTCATAATCCTGAGAGTCTTCATCTGGAATTTGAATGTGGACAAGAGGAGCAAGTGTCCTTGGTTTAATATGTGACACACTTCTCTGCGGATGACTGTGGTCAGATTGGTCCTTGTCTTCTTCTTCTTCTTCTTCATCTTCGATCTAGCCTACCTCATTGCCTAAGTCTGCAACCATTACTGGGAAAGTCTTCTTCCCTTTACTAGATGAGGAATAGGGAAATGATTTCTCAGCATTTTTCTTCTTCACTGGGATGTCTTCACCATCTATTTCCTCAACAAATGGTTGGACAACAAGCTGGATTTGTCTTTGCTCATCAAGGGCTTCTTCAGCCTTGTGAGTTAATTCCTCAACCTTTTTGAGGTTGGCTTCACTTTCTGCCATCTTAGTTTCTAACTTAAGATGCAGTCTTGCTTCTTCCTCCGACAAATCTTTAAGTTGAGCAACTCTGTACTCAGCTTCCTTAATCTTCTGTGAGTTGTCTTCAGATTGCTCAACTACTTGTGCGGTAGTGTCTTGCTGTTGGGGATTAGTATTGGATGATCTTTGATGAGATGAGGTAGAGGAGTTGTTTGTTTTCTTCTCGGAATGATTTTTAGCAACTGAGGCCTTCTTTGAGCTAGCAACTCTACCTGTTCCAGATGCAGGATTATCATCATCCTTTGGTTCATCTCTCTTGCATGCATATGGAGGAGGAGATTTGGGATTTGTTTTCTTGGTCTTGTCTGTTTCCTCCTCATCATCAGAAATCAAACTGATGATCTTTGGTAGAGTAACCATGTGGCTTCCTACTTCATCCTGCTCAGATGGGATATAATCCCCTTGTCTTAGTAGTACATGATTAGAAACCGTTTGGATTATGGTACTCTCATCTGCTTGTTGGAACCTGTCTAGTAGCATTTCTTCCACCGTCCTCAGGAACTTGTCCATAGTAATGGACCGTGTTCATACCTTTCGGTAGGGAATATGGAATGAATATAAGTTTCAATAGCCAGGCATTGTTCTCTCTTTTCAAGAATGTTTGTACGCTTGAATAGCTCACTCAGATTAAGGCGTTTGATATGCTCAAATTATTACTTAGAAAATAAGTAGTAAGTAGTTGTTGTAGAGAGACAATGCTAACCACAAGATCGTTCACTAAGGAACCAATTAAGCTACCACAACGGTTTGAAAGGAAACATTTAATTGTGAAAATAGATCGATTTGTAAGTTGGTTGCTTCTAAAAACTAGAAAATAGAAAATGCTATGTAATTGATTGAATGAATGAGGTAGAAGGAACACAATAGTCACGATCAAGCAATGCTAATTCGCTCTAGGGATATGTTCATACTGTCACACGGTCGATGTATAGAAAACTATCAATTCAACCTTTACCAACGAGTTTGAAGATATTTGAACTAGAGTAATCGTAGGTCGTCAATCTATGATCCTTAACCAAACGTTTTAGAAAATCTTTGAACGAGAGTATTGAATCGAAGGGTTTTTACAAAGATCTTTGAACGATCCTAACCTATATGAACGATTTCAAACCCTAGAAGCGAATACGCAAAGCTATCACGCAACTACCATGTCCGGAGTGGTTTAGCTACTCATGATAGATTGAAAGATGAAAGACTTCAAGATATTGCTCATGATAAACATAAACATAATGATAATCGCATGCAAGCTCATACAATTCGACAAACAAGAACAAGAACGAATTGTAAAGAGATAAAGAATAGAGAATTACCACATTGATCAGGAATTTGATATCGATAAATCAATCAAGGATAAAACCAAGCTCCAAATTGTCTCAATGTCAAAGTATGAATGTCTGGAGATTTTTTCTATCAACTAGATTTTGAACTAGGGCAAAGTATTGTTCTTGACAATAGAATGAATATCTAAAATATAACGTAAGGAGAAAAAATGGAATTAGGAAAAGAAATCGCAGAAGAAAAACGCCAGAAGAGGAAACTGGCGTCGCCAGTTTAGCGATACGCCAAACAGGAAATTACTAGCATACGCCAGTTGATAACTGGCGTCGCCAGTTCTTCTGGAATGACAGTTTTGCCCTTTTGACGCCTTTTGACCCCGATTCTTGGTAATTTGGCCTTCCCGATCCACTTCTAGCATCCATACGAGGCATTGGAACTCCATATCTTGTAGATGCATATAAAATACACCATTTTGCCTTCAAATAGCGCGGTTTAGCCAAATACCTACAAAACACACAAAGAACAAAACAAGTAAAAAGACTCTAAGAAAACTACTAAAACTACACTTAAGGATAACAAAATGACGGTAAAAAAAGACCCGATGAGACGATGTAAAACCTACTCATCAGCGTCTATGTTGTTGCCATTTAGCAAAGCATCGAAGATGATTACGCAAAGCGTTAGACTTGAAGTCTTGGAGTAACGAGAGATACTTCTCTTCAGGTGAGAGGGCTACTCTTTCAGTTGTTGCTACTGAATGAGACTGAAAGAAAATAGAGTTGTTTTGATTAAGTATCAAAACTTGTTCATATATCCAATTAGTAAGTGTAGTACGTATCTGAGTTACCAGTGTCGCAACAACAGGCTCAGATATCTTCACTAGAGAGTTGGAAGGACCCTCAGATATCTCTATTGGTTGAGGAGACTTTGATGTCCTGTCCTCACCAACTTCTATTTCTTTATGAACCTGTGAATAAAAAGTGTTTGTACACTTAGAAAGATTTAGTAGGACTTCACATACACAAGTATCTGAGATTTCTACCTCTTTGATAGGAGGCTCAGATATGTGCTTCTCAAAGACCATGGAAGACTCTGGTATGTCATCTGGTGTCTTAGGCTTTCCAGCCACACCATCTCTCTTCTCAGTTGAAGCCTTTAAGAAACATAGGCAAGAATTAGTCAAACCATGAGAATGAGATACCTGAGAACTCAAACTAGGATTCTTGTCTACCTGCAAGGCAAGCTCAGCTTCCTTGTTTGTGGAGGGTGAAGTTTCCTCCTTCTCAATCTTTGAGGGAAGCTTTTCAGCTTCCTCTCATTCTCTTGTTTCTTTTTCAGCCTGTTACAAAGAATAATCAATAATTAACAAAACATTGGACATAGAAAATTTACAAGTGTTGATTTAAACCACTCAGTAACCTAATCAATGTCAGGCTAATTGGTATCTGGAACTCATGGGGATTGCATATGTTGGTCTTGTTGTCCCTTGACCACTTTTCTGGTTGAAGTTTCAGCCACTTCAAGCCTATCTTGAGTCTTAGGCTCAGTTGCCTCCCCTTGGTCATCTCCCAGAGTCGCAACCTCTGTTTGATCCTTCTCAGAAGAGAGTTGGGGAACCTACTCTCTTGCAGGATGTACTTTAGCATCAAAAACTACTGGACGGAGTTCAATAACATCCAGCGCAAAGAATTCTTACCTTAGCTCGGTAGAAGTCTGAGGCTCTTGTGGTTGTTGTGGCTGTTGTAGTGAACGAGATCTGGATGGAGAAGGGACATCAATGATTGTCCTTTCTAGATACTGAGAAATCTTATGTACTGATGCATTGGCAGTGTCATCAAGTATTACATTGTCACTCATCAAGGCATCCTGCATTTGCTGGAACGTGGTATGCCCTGATGGTGTTGCTCCTTCAACAACTTTGGACATGGTTACTTTTTCAGCAACCTTTGAAGCAGTTACTTCTTCAGTAACCACAGGGTTTATAGGCTCCCCCTGAACATTTTCCACATTCTCTTCAAAGAATGGTACAAAATCAAACATATCTCTTGATGCAGTATATAGTGCATGGGACGCATCCACCCACTTAGCACCAAGAGTGGTATCTTCAGCACTATGTGCGGCTTTCTGGATGTAAGCAGTGGTGTATCTTAACACCTCCAGTGGTATATGCAGCACTGGGTTCAGATATTTGTGAATCAAGGTTAACCACAGAAGTGGGCTTCTTTGCAGCAGCCTTCTTCTTGCCTCCAGTCTTGGGCTTCTTCAATATTGCAACAGCTAGCTCAGAGACCTCTTCTATTGACCTCTTCTGCTTACTTTTCTTGGTCTCTTTGGCTTTCCCAAGCTTCTTCATCTTGCGACCATACTCATAATGCCTGAGTAGGTCACTTCTGGGAATGACTTCTTTCCTTCTAAGAACCAGACGAAGTTTCTCCAAGAGGTAACATATCTTCATACCAAAGCTGACTGATGGCTTAGGTTCAGCAAATCCATCATCAACTATTGGCTCAAAGCCTTGATGTTTGTCAACAAACCTCATATAGGCGTATTATCCCCAGTTGAAGGGGTCGTCCAGCCTTTCTTCCAGTGTGCTGAGAAATAGCATCATCACCCACCTCTCCTGCTGATTTGGTCAACTCCACCATGATTGGAATCAAAACACATGCAGTACAAGTGCCATCATATTCCATTTCTCTATAAGGTGTCTACTTCTGATGTCAGCATTGTTGAATTTAATTGGGGCATTAGAAACATCTGGATTACAGTAGAGTGAATAGAAATTCTTCACTCCATCTCTCAACTCCTCATTTTTTGTATCTATTTTGGAATCATCAACTTGGGTAGGCAGCCCAAAAGTGGTTGTTGAAAGACTCAAAGTCAAGGTTTATCTCCATACCTTGTACTTTTTTCTTGATGAGCACTTCTTTAGTGCCATCAATTACTCTGGTGGTGAAGGTTGAGTTATTGCAAAACTCCAGAACATCCACAGTGGATACACCACTGGGTTTAGCAGAGCAAAGCTCCTTGATTTTTGCCTTTTCAAGCAAATCAAGGGTTCGCTTTACATCTATTGGGTTCTTTGCAGCTCGCAGCAGGTAATCATCGACTTGTGTTCCTCCCCATAACATTGTAGAGTTAGGGTTCCAATTCGCAAATGTGAATTCTCCTTCAAGTCTCTTGTTGGTCACGACTAGAACTGGAGCTTGCTTTTCAGCAGTTCCAAACGTAGAGACTTGGGATTTCTGGGATCTTGCTCTCTTTGGTGCCATCTCTTCTTGTATAAATAGTAGTAGAGTTTGAGTGTTTGAAAGAGATTAGAAATTGTCACGCCCCTGAACTTATTCACCTCATCAGCATATTTAAATTTGTTTTTAAGCAAATCTTAATATTTTGATGTGTGTTATATACGTGGCATTATTTGTGAAAAAGTGAATTGATATTATGTGAGTTTTTGAATTTTAATTGTTATCGTTGATTTATATAGTTCTGGGCCCGCTTGTTACTAGTTTTAATTTTAACCGTTTTGTATCCAAACGAGGGCCTATGAAAGAACGGACACCGTAATATGAATCGTATGAATTTATAGTATTTGTTTGGTGTATCTCTTTGACTTTCGGATCATCTTTGGGAAACCGAAATAAGCAAGCTGGTGCAATTAATTTATCTATTAATTATCACGCCCCTACCCTTTTCACTTCAAAAGAATATTTTAATATTTTGATATGAGTTATATACGTGGTCATATTTGTGAAAAATTAAATTATATAACGTGATGTGATATATTTGTGCTATGTGAAATTTGATGTTAAATGAATTGATATTACGTGAGTTTTTAAAGTATAATTGTTATTGTTGTTTTATATGGTTTTAGGTCCGGCTTGTTATTAGATTTAGTTTTAGACCGTTTTGTATCTAAACGAGGGCCTATGAAAGAACGGACACTGTAATATGAGCCGTATAAATTTATAGTATTTGTTTGGTGTATCTCTTTGACTTTCGGATCATCTTTGTAAAAACCGAAATAAACAGGCTGGTGTAAATAATTATGTAATTTAAATATTAATAAAATTAATTTGAATAATCTTTTTCTTCACCGCCTCAAATTATTTCCTCTTGCTTGCGGAGTTGCTGTATTGCCATTTGTTTAAATTTTGTGGAGATTAGTGGCATAGTTTGTGACATTTGTTTTAACTCCATGGAAATTAGTGTCACTGTGACACGTCACGTTATTAGACACTTTCAAATGTTTGCAATTAAGTTTCTACCTGAAATCATTTTTAATCATCTCTCACGCCTCAGATAATCAAGGACTACTATTTCAAACACACTCACCACCTATTAACTGTAGACGCTATTAGGTCTCAAACATCGATCATATGAAGTTTGGTGATGGGAAATCAGTAATGAGAGGAAAGTTCAAATAATACGAGACCACCGAGTAGAATTCCAGTTTACCTTCCGATTAATTAGACATGGTACAGGTGATATTAGTGGCACGTTTGCCCCGTGAATTGTAAGTATATTTAGTAACTCGTTATTTAGTATGTTTGTAAATAATTTTGGTAACTTATTGTTTGATAAATATATGTGACTTGAAATTATTGCTATGGTGTTAGCGTACGGGCTATGTATATGTGACTTATATGGTTGAAGTTGAGTTATGAAATGTGAAAATATACCGTGGTGTGCTATATATGTGGAATGTTCCATTCTGAATACGATGAAAAGCTTAAAGTGATTGACTGACGATATGTGATCAATTGCCCCCATGTACGGATGGGACATGTGTGTTGCTGTATGAAAATATAATTATAACCCTGGTCAAGTATTGGCAAATATATGTATATGATTATGTGAAATGCATTCATAACAGATAAGAGGATTCTGTTATGGCTGCTGACGATCTTGAGTCATGTGTTATATATGTGAAAATTCTCCATTATTGACTGGATACAGAGTACCGTACGGCCACCCTGAATTCACTGAACTCCATGTGTTATATGATGAAATGGATGGTTACGCAATGGCCATCATCATGATTACGAATTACTCATGGTTGTAACAGAGCTATAACAGACAAAGAAAATGACTAAGCACGTGCATTATTATATAAATGTGAATGATGTTGAGTGTTTATAGCTGATCTGTTGGAATGAGAAGTGAACTGATGTGATTTTGAAACTGTGAAATAAATGGAGTCAAGTGTTCTGATTGAGAATTCTATATGCGTTCTGATTGATGAATATATGTGACTAGAAGTGATGTTAAATGGCTTGTTGCCGGTTATTTTACTTGTTATTAAATGACATGTTACTAATTGTACTTATTGAGATCCGCAACTCATTCACAATGCGATGATATTTTTATAGATATTGAGGCGAAGGCAGGCCTTAGCGGAAAAGAAGTCATGCATCAAAGGTCGGCCGGCTGGTTTCTAATCCTCCTCTCTCGGCTCGTCTTATACATATCATTCATGCAAACACTTTTGTACTATAAAAGCAATTTTACTCCTTAAATATGAAAAAATGTATTTTGCTGGCATGCACATGTTAATGTGGTCAAAGTACTTATGTTACAAGCTTCCCCGCATCTTAAATTATATTTTACTGTCGGTAATTATCTGTAAAGATGATAGGGTGTCACAATTTAGTGGTATCAGAGCCCCAGGTAGGGGTTCTGCTGACAGTTTGCATGACACTGTGCATAATAGCCCAGGTAAGGGTTCTGCTGATAGTTTGCATGACATGTGCATGATGAGCCCGTGTATGGGTTCTGCTGACAGTTGTTTGACACATGCATAACAAGTGGTGTAGATTGTGAAACATTAAGATGCATTTCATGATGAGTACATGTTCTCGAGGGAAAGGAGCAGCCGAGCCAGAGTCACATTCATGTGCATCTTATTTGAAGCTAGGTGAGTTATGATCTGCTTAATTGTTGAAAGTGCATATATGTTTTAAAGTGTTGTTGTAATCTATGTCTTGAATGAAAACTTGTTACTTGAAAGTAAATAAACGTCTTTTACGCGAAAAATTTCGGGGACGAAATTTCTTTTAGTGGGGGAGAATTGTCACGCCTCTTACCTTTTTCACTTCTTAAGCATGTTTAATTATGTTTTAAAAATCATATCAAGCAAATTTTAATATTTTGCTATGTGTTATATACGTGATTGTATTTGTGAAAAATTAAATTATATAACGTGATGTGATATATTTGTGCTATGTGAAATTTGATGTTAAATGAATTGATATTACATGAGTTTTTGAAGTATAATTGTTATTGTTGTTTTATATGGTTTTAGGCCCGGCTTGTTACTAGTTTTAATTTTAGACCGTTTTGTATCCAAACGAGGGCCTATAAAAGAACGGACACTGTAATATGTGCCGTATGAATTTATAGTATTTGTTTGGTGTATCTCTTTGACTTTCGGATCACCTTTGTGAAAACCGAAATAAACAGGCGGGTGAAAATAATTTTGTAATTTAAATATTAATAAAATTAATTTGAATAATCTTTTTCTTAACCGCCTCAAATTATTTCCTGTTGCTTGCTGAGTTGCTGTATCGCCATTTGTTTAAATTTTGTGGAGATTAGTGGGATAGTTTGTGACATTTGTTTTAACTCCATGGAGATTAGTGTACCTGTGAGGCTGTGACACCTCACGTTATTAGACACTTTCAAATGTTTGCAATTAAGTTTCTACCTGAAATCATTTTTAAACATCTCTCACGCCTCAGATAATCAAGGACTACTATTTCAAACACACTCACCACCTATCAACTGTAGACGCTATTAGGTCTCAAACATCGATCATATGAAGTTTGGTTATGGGAAATCAGTTAAGAGAGGAAAGTGAAAATAATACGAGACCACCGAGTAGAATTCCAGGTTACCTTCCGATTAATTAGAGATGGTATAGGTGATCTTAGTGGCACGTTTGGCGTTGAATTGTTAGTGTATTTAGTAATACGTTATTTAGTATCTTTATAAATAATTTCGGTAACTTGTTGTTTGATAAATATATGTAACTTGAAATTATTGCTATGGTGCTAGCGTACGGGCTATGTATATGTGAATTATATGGTTGAAGTTGTGTTATGAAATGTGAAAATATATTGTGGTGTGTTATATATGTGGAATGTTCCATTCTGAATACGATGAAAAGCTTAAATTGATTGGCTGACGATATGTGATCAATTGCTCCCATGTACGAATGGGATACGTGCAGTTGTTATTTGAAAAGATACTATTTTCTGATAAAGTATTAGTCGTATATATTTATAAACATGATTATGTGAATTGTATTCATAAGAGATAAGAGGATTCTGTTATGGCTGCTGACGACCTTTAGTCATGTGTTTTCCAGCTTGTCTGGATATCCAGCACTGGCTGGTCTCTGAATATCCATTACTGGATGGACTCTGTATGAAATATAGAATTCTAGGTACGGCTGGACTCTATATGAAATATGAAATTCCAGGTACTGCTGGACTCTGTATGAATCTATTATCGTGATCACGAATTACTCCTGATCGTAACAGAGCCATAGCAGACAAAGAAAATGACTAAGCACATGCATTATATAAATTTGAATTATGTGAAATGCTTCTATTTGATGTGATGAGAATGCCAAGTGAACACACGTGTTGGAAATCGTGAAATA
Organism: Plantago major; assembly: GCA_026545765.1. Lineage (NCBI taxonomy): Eukaryota > Viridiplantae > Streptophyta > Magnoliopsida > Lamiales > Plantaginaceae > Plantago > Plantago major. The sequence goes on along the minus strand of CM048844.1, from coordinate 62,362,013 downwards.
AATGGAGTCACGTGTTTTGATTGAGAATTCTATATGTGTTCAGATTGATGAATATATGTGACTGAAAGTGATGTGCTTACCTGTCGTTAAATGGCTTGTTGCCGGTTATTTTACTTGTTATTAAATGACATGTTACTAATTATACTTATTGAGGTCCGCAACTCATTCAAAATGCGATGATATTTTTATAGATATTGAGACAAAGGCAGGCCTTAGCGGAAAAGGTCGGCCGGCTGGTTTCCAATCCTCCTCTCTCAGTTCGTCTTATGCATATTATTCATGGAAACACTTTTGTACTGTAAAAGCAATTTTACTCCTTAAATATGAGAAAATGTATTTTGCTGGCATGCACATGTAAATGTGATCAAAGTATTTCTGTTTCAAGCTTCCGCGCATCTTAAATTATATTTTATTGTCGGTAATTATCTGTAAAGGTAATAGGGTGTCACAATTTAGTGGTATCAGAGCCCCAGGTAGTGGTTCTGCTGACAGTTTGCATGACACTGTCACAATTATATTTTGATATGCGTTATATACGTCCTTATTTCAGAAAGATTAAATTATATAATGTGATATGTTATATTTTTGTGTTATATGAAATTGATGTTAAATGAATTGATATTATCTGAGTTTTTGAATTTTAATTGTTATGGTTGATGTATATAGTTTTGGACTCGACTTGTTATTAGTTTTAATTTTAACCATTTTATATTCAAACGAGGGCCTATGAAAGAACGGAAATCGTAATATGAACCGCACGAAATTATAGTATTTGTTTAGTGGACCTCTTTGACTTTCGGGTTATGCTTATCAAAACCGAAATAAGCAAGCTGGGGCAAATAATTCATTTATTTATATATTATTAAAATATTAAAACTAGTATATACATGTAACACGTAGAATAGTGATTCCGTCATCACTAATCAACGTGTCATGACTCCTTTAATTTCCTTAATTAGTAAGTTTCTACTACCATACTTGAGATTATCATTTCCACCGCCTCACACTTGATCTTATCCACGGCCATTTCATATACTTCGGAAATGATGATTATTATCGTGATACTACTTCAAAAATCACTACTACTACCTATTTCCCCTATACTACTTCGCATAGTTCTGTTACAAAAACAAAACACATTTGTTTCACAGTTTCACACACGTACCAATTTGATCATGAACGGATCAAGAAAATGAAACTTGTGCACTAGACATGTATAAATTAGAAAACTGAATTCATCGAGAAAGGGGAAAATGGAACCATGTAGTGCCCGAAAGCTTGCAGTGGTGTTTTAGCATACTGATAGTACGGGTAGCACTAATAGCGGTTTGGACGATCAACTGTAAGTGTATTTTAGTAACTTCGTTATTTAGTATCTTTGTAAATAATTTTAGTAACTTGTTTTACAAATATGTGTGATTTATATTATTGCTTTAATGCTAGCATACAGGTTATGTTGAAGTTGTGGATATGAAATGTGAAAATATATCGTAGTGTGTTATATATGTGAAATGTTCCACTCTGAATATGATGAAAAGCTTTAAGTGACTGGCTGATCATATGTTATTGAAAATATATCGTAGTGATGTGCTTACCTGGTGTTAAATAGTTTGTTGCCTGGTTATTTTACAGGTTATTAAATGACCTGTTACTAATTATACTTATTGAGATCCGCAACTCATTCAAAATGCGATGATGTTTTTATAGATATTGAGGCAATGGAAGGCCTTAGTTGAAAAGGAGTTAAGACATGCATCACGGGTCGGCCGGCTGGTTTCCAATCCTTTTCCCTCGGCTCGTTGTCCGCGTATCATTCATGAAAATACTTTTGTTCTGTAAAAAGATTTTATAAGAAAGATGTGAAAATGTATTTTGCAGACATGCATATGTAAATGTGGTCAATGTACTTCTGTTCTGTTTAAAGCTTCCGCGTGTCTTAAACATAATTTTACTGTTGGTGACCACTATATGTAACACCCTTACACTTTCACATACCATTAACACAACTTTTAGTAACACACTTGGTAAGCATCAAATAAGCACATACTTTATTAACTTAAAACATCACCAACATGCGGAAGCCTTGAACATACGAGTGTCACACCCGTTATACAAGTCTGTCAGCAAAACATATATTTACATACATGAGGAGTTGTTCCTCTTATTATAAAACAAAAAATATGCCCCTATATGATATGCAGATGATGACCGGAGGGAGAAAGATGGGAAAACCAGCCGGCCGACCTTGGATCCATGACTTTACTTCTACTCAGCTATCTCCTTTCTTTTGTACTTATCTTCAAAGGCTATATAAAAAAAACATCGCAATTGGGATGAGTTGCGGGCTCAGTAAGTATAATCAGTAACAGGTCATTTAATAATCTGTAAAACTAACAGGCAACAAGCCATTTAACGACAATAAGCGTATATTAGAACCACAATTCGAGTTTATCACTTAGAACATATGACCTTCAGATATTTCACAATTTCCAACATGTTAGTTCATAAAATTCACATATATATAATAATGCACGTGGTTAGTCATTTTCTTTGTCCGCTATGGCTCTGTTACGACCAGGAGTAATTCGTGATCACGATAACAGATTCATACAGAGTCCAGCCGTACCTGGAATTCTATATTTCATAGAGAGTCCATCCATTGATGGATATCGTCTTATCTCTTATGAATGCAATTAACATAATCATGTTTATAAATATATACAACTAATACTTTATCAGAAAAATAGTATCTTTCTAGATAACAACTGCACGTATCCCATCCGTACATGGGAGCAATTGATGAAATGATCTTTCTAGATAACAACTGCACATAATCGTGGTATATATTGATTGATGAAATGATCAATTGCTCCCATGTACGGATGGGATACGTGCAGTTGTTATCTAGAAAGATACTATTTTTTTGATAAAGTATTAGTTGTATATATTTATAAACATGATTATGTTAATTGCATTCATAAGAGATAAGAGGATTCTGTTATGGCTGCTGATGACCTTGAGTCATGTGTTTTCCAGCTTGTCCGGATATCCATCACTGGATGGATTCTGTATGAAACATGAATTTCCAGCACTGGCTAGACTCTGAATATCCATCACTGGATGGACCCCGTATGAAATATGAAATTCCAGGTACAGCTGGACTCTGTATGAATCTGTTATCGTGATCACGAATTACTCCTGGTCGTAACAGAGCCATAGCGGACAAAGAAAATGACTAAGCACGTGCATTATTATATAAATGTGAATGATATTAAGTGTTTATAGCTGATCTGTTGGAATGAGAAGTGAACTGATGTGATTTGGTCTATGAAAGAAATGGGAAGTCATATGCTGATTGTAAATCAATCTGAATATATGTGACTGAAAGTGATGTGCTTAACTGGTGTTAAATGGCTTGTTGCCTGGATATTTTACTTGTTATTAAATGACTTGTTACTAATTATACTTATTGAGATCCGCAAGTCATTCAAAATCCGATGATAGTTTTATAGATATTGAGGCAAAGGCAGGCCTTAGTGGAAAAGATGTTAAGTCATGCATCAAAGGTCGGGCGGCTGGTTTCCAATCCTCCTCTCTCGGCTCATCTTATGCATATCATACATGAAAGTAATTTTGTTGTAAAATTTGATTTACTGCATAAAGTTGGTGAAAATGTATTTTGCTGGCATGCACATGTAAATGTGGTCAAAGTACTTCTGTTTCAAGCTTCTGCGCATCTTAAATTATATTTTACTGTCGGTAATTATCTGCAAAGGTGATAGGGTGTTACACGAATTCCTTTAAGTAATTCTTTGCAAAAACACTTCGTAGATAAGCTCAGAAATTGCAGAGAAAGTTGTAGTTTTTGCTATTTTTGGTGCTTGTAAAAATGTGTGTTTAGGCGAAAGTAATTTCTTTTGCCAAATATTTCTTTATATAGCAATACAAATACATAGATACAAATTGATTTTGTATATACGTACAAGCAGTCTACACTTAGACGTGGGTGAAAAAGCAGTTTTGCATTAAATGCGAGTGGGCCAGCTTATGGGTTACCGTGCTAGTGGGCAGTAAAGACGAATCATAACCGTTGAATGTCGATTGCCACATTTTTCAATGGCTGAGAATGCTATTTCAGGAATGATCACAATCAACACATGTAATTGTGCCCGATTGATGCAATTTGGCTTATAACTAGCTAAGTCTCTTTCGATTCTTCAGTAACCTGTAAATAAGAGACAAACCGATATCTGAGCTTATTAATTAAGCATTCAGTCTGCTTGAAAATTTTCATAAAAATGGAAATTTACAAAACACAAAAGATTGTTGAGTACAGAAAAAATGTACTTGTTGTCGACTTTTCTCCTTTTGTGTTCCCCCATACTCAGTGGCCTTCTGTATCTGAATATCCGTTTCAGATACCTCTAAAACCATTTTCACACATAGCCTTGATATCTGAGTGCCTGTCTCAGATATCTCTTCTCTTGTAAAGTACATTTCTTTTCAGAAAGCCTTTTTCTTCTCTTTGGCTTACTGAGTTCCCGCGTCAGTTACCAAATTAGCACCTTGACAATTCCATTAACCCAAGACTATGTCTTAAAGTTTGGAATTTGCTTTCTTGCAGGGGCTTTGTAAAGATATCAGCAAGTTTGTCTTCTGTGCCAATCTTCAGTATCTTAATATTGCTTTTTTCAATCTGAGTTATATCAATAGCACTTGTATTGTCATAGAAAATGGGAGTTTTCACTTCATTGATCTCATAGTCTCTTAGTTGTTGTATCCACAATATTTGTGAAGCACAACACCAGCAGCAATATACTCTACTTTTGTGGTTGAAGTAGCAATTGAGTTTTGCTTCTTCTGAACCATGATATCAATCTAGTAACAAGAAATTGACAAGTTCTTGAAGTACTTTTTCTATCAAGCATTGATCCAGCATAGTCAGCATCTGAGTAGCTAACTAAACTCAAGCCACTTTCTTTAGGATACCATAATCCAACTTCTACTTCACCCTTCACATACCTTAGAATTTTCATAGCAGTGTTATAATGTTTATTGTAAAGGATTTGTCTTAAATCTTGCATATACACCAACTACATATTGAATATCTGGTCTGCTTTTTGTGAGGTATATATAGTAGAGACCCAATAAGTTTCCTATACTTGTATTCCTCAACACTCTTGTCAGATTCAGTATAGGTCATCTTGGTTCCAATGCTCATATGTATCTTAGCATTCTTTTCAAAAGGCTTTAGATTAAACTTATTGAGCATGTCCTTTGCATACTTTGTTTGACTAATGAATATTCCATCATTTAGTTGCTTGACTTGCAACCATAGGAAGTAGTTCAATTCTGCCATCATGCTCATCTCAAATTTACTTTTCATGAGCTCAGCAAAGTGTTCACAAAGTTGCTTGTCCTTATATCCAAAGATCATGTCATCAACATAAACTTGTACTAAGAGTAGTTTCCCATCACGGTTCAATGTAAAGAGAGTTTTGTCAACTTCTCCTTTCTTGAATCCACTCTCTAGCAAGTACTTGGCCAAAGTGTCATACCATGCTCTCGGAGCTAGTTTTAGTCCATACTGAGCTTTCTGAAACTTATAGACCATCTTGCTTTCTGAGGAAACTTCAAACTCACGTGGTTGCTCAACATAGACTTCCTCAGCAAGCTCACCATTTATGAATGCACTCTTGACATCCATTTGGTAAACTTTAATGTCATTATGAACTGCAAAGGCTAGAAATACTCTGATTACATCCAATATTGCAACTGGAGCATATGACTCATCAAAATCAAGTCCTTCAGCCTGGGTGAATCCCTTGGCAACGAACCTTGCTATGTTTCTGGTTATTTCACCAGATTCATTCATCTTTTTTCTGTAAACCCACTTAGTTCCTATGACAAATATTCCATCAATATATGGAACTAATTTCCAGACATTGTTTCTCTCAAATTGATCCAGTTCATCTGACATTGCTGAGATCCAACCTTGGTCTCTTAATGCTTCTTCAATGGTCTTTGGTTCAATGTCTATGATGAAACATCCATAGAGAGAATTTGCATTTTCTGCATTGCTCTCCTAGTTCTTACCCCTTGGTCTGTGGGACCTATGACATCCTTTGCAGGATGACCTCTTATCCATTTCATAATGGGCTTAGAACTAGTAGGATCATTATCATTTTGATTCAATTTTGTATCATTATGATCATGATAAGATACTTGTTCAGCATCTAAGATATCTGACACTTGTAATGTGCTTGGGATATCTAACACTTCTTCTGTATCTAGGGTATCTGAGACAGAATTCACACTATCTGCCTGCTCAGTTACCTTTCATGATGAAGATTCTCAGTGTCTTGATCCATTTCTAGATTTCTCATAGAAAACTCTTCATCATGTCTTAGAGTCATTTGGTTGTTACTTAGCAAAGATTGCCTTTCTTCGTCAGACTCATCCTCTAAGTGAATGACCGAATTATTTCCTTGTTGGGATTCTTGTTCAGAATCCTTGATCATAAGTTCTTTGAACCTATTTGAGATTTCTTCATTCAATGGTACTTTCTTGTTTCCTTCATAGAATAATACATGGACAGATTCATCAATCTTTTGTGCCATTTTGTTGTAGATTCTGTAGGCTTTGCTATTCATTGAATAACCAAGAAATACACCTTCATCTACCTTTGGTTGAAATGTTCTAAGATATTCTTTTCCATTGTTAGAATAAAACAACTACAACCAAACACCCATAAATTTTTATACTAGGGGGTCTACCAATCAATAACATATATATGCATAAGTTGAAAGTTTGTTGATCAAACATCTATTTTGAGTGTAGCATGATGTCTTTACAGCTTCAACCCAATAGATTTCACTTATTTCAGTGTCAGCAAACATTGTTCTTGCTGCTTCTTTTAGGGTCTTATTCTTCCTTTCAGCAACACCATTTTGTTGTGGTGTTCTTACTGAAGATAGTTGATGTTGTATATCATTGCAAGTACGAAACTCTTTTATGTACTGGTTCACAAACTCAGTACCATGGTCTGTTCTGATCATAGATACCTAGTCATTTTTCATGACTTCAAGCTTATTTAGCAGTCTTGGTATCTCGACCTTTGTGTCAGATTTCTGTTTGAGAAAATCTTGAGTGAAAACAAAGGTGACCATTTAAAAATCCTCATACTACAACCATTTATATATAGATTACTTTTAAACCATATAATAGTAAAGTCTTCTTCAATAAACACGTGAATAGCAACATGTCTATCATCAAGGAAGCTCACAGTGAACTTACCTTTGTGATGAACTTCTTAAGCGCTGGTGCCAAATCCATAACATTCGGAACATTTTCAGAGAATTTTCCGACTAGAGTGTAGACAAAAGGAGCAACTAAAGCTGCTATTTCACCTTCTGAGAAAGAGACCAAAAAGATACCATCCTTTGCCGATACCAGTTTAGGGCGAACAATTCTTCTATCAGTAGTTAAACCATAAAAAAAGGAGGTAGGAGGAGGAGGAGGAGGATGGGAGATAGCAGTTGCAGGGGTAAATTGGAGTTAACTGCCTACGCAAAGTTCTTAAGAGAGTTAAAGGGTTCTTTTGAAGAAGTAAGGAGGGTAGTGACCGGAATAATTGAGGGAGGAAGATCAGCCGGGAAGATACTAGCATCCAAAGAAGGTGAGGTGTTAAGGGGTAGTGGCAAGAGAGGTGGAAGAGGAGCTTGAATGGAATTAGCAGGAGGGTAAAGGTAAAGGATCAGCCATGGTAAAAGTGACCAAAGATTGAAGGAGAAGGAGCTCAGGCGGTAGTGGCCACCAGAGAGGAAGCTTGTGACGGCTAGGTTACGAGAGAAAGGAGCATAGAGAGAAGATTTATTAGTTCCTTTTGACCATATTCAACTTACTTCAATATATCATGCTTTGTCCAAAGTCTTAATGGTCCAACATGGTAATTATGAGAACACGAGTAATCTCTCCGAGTCTGTTCGAGGAAAGAATCCTATCATGGCTCACATACGATATTTACATATACCCTGGTGAACACAACACAAGCCGTATCTACTACTTATATGGAGTGCAAGCATCGGACATTGGTCAAAGTTCATCGTTCCATATGTAATACAACATTGACATTAAATCAAAGGACGACTATTACGTTACCGTACAAACCGATAATACCGTAGACACAAAAATAGAATCTACCAAACGGTGTCTCAGTGGGTATACCAATGCTCATATAAGAGTATCTATTTGTCCATCACAAGTTCTAGTACTTTATAATCGTGAAACCAACTATATTATCTAAGGAAGTGATGTAGACCACATACCGACTTATCTCATATTATTGATATCCCTTTTTTTGATAATCCTTAATCTGAGTTATGTTACGTTTCCCATATTCTCACACACTGGGAAACTAAAATAAACTTAAGCGAATATTATCATATAAGTTGATAGACAAACATATAACATATTAATATGTGAATATAACATTTATATAAAAATTCTAATTACTTCTAAAAGACATATTTGGAAACCTCAAACTACACTGAATGTGATAAAAGTACAATCGTCCACGAATAAGATTGTCTTTAGGACATTATATTTACATATAAAATACTCCATCTGCTCCATTAATATCTAACCTTCTTTTTTTGTATTTTGTTAGAAACTTCCTAACCCATAAATGGAAAGTTAAATCCTACTAACTGATTTTTTATTATTTTTCTTTCCTACTTTATCACCATTTTATTCAATCTCTCTCTTACTCCATCACCCACTTACAACTTTACCAATATTATACTTCATCGGAGCCACTAACATTTCCCATCTGATCCCCTGATAAACACCCCTTACTCATCGGAGGCACTAACATTTCATCAATAACACATCAGGCCAAATGTAAATAAATAAATAACAAGATAGTCCAAAAGCCAACTCAAAAATCATATGTGCATGCTAATAATGATGTGGAAAATATTTAAATTGTTTTTCTTTATTTTAATAATCTGATAAAGTAAATTGCAATTAATCCCGTTTATTTATTATAACTCCAAATCACCCCCTTTAATTTATAAAAAATTCATATTTTGACCAAAACATTTATATACTCTATCATTTCAACTTCTTCAACACCAATGAACCATTTCTTCACCAATTTTTTTTTTTTTTGGAAGAATTTAAAATATTATTTGATGAGAGGCAAGGAGGCATAAGGCGTGCCTCCCAGTCTACCGAAAATTTACATAGAACCACTCAGGCCAAAATAAAATTACATGGACCATCAACGTAAAACACAGACCAACAAAACTCTCCAAAACAGCAAAGTCATATCAAGTTCAAGACACCCCTTGTGCTGATCTCCCAGTCTATTAATTTATATCCCATACTCACAAGACCCTTTTCTTTTAGGGTGTGATTGGTAGGGACTAAAATCTATGTTTTGAGGGGTTGACCGACCATTTTGCATTTATTGGTATTGTTTTTGTGTTTGTGTTTTGTATTTGTAAAGCCCGCGTTTGGACGAGGGCCGGGGTTTGTAACCCCTCTATAGATGCGTTTCGAAACCCCTCAAAAATTGAGGGGTTTCGAAACGCATCTATAGAGGGGTTTTGAAACACAAATAGAGGCCACACAAAATGTCATTTATACCCCTCAAATTGAACATGAAAATCCCATTGTACCCTCCAAACCCTAAATTGAGATGATAAATCTGAATTTTCCTTCACATTTTCCCTCCATTCTTCATTTCTTCTCTGTTCCATTGAAGGAGGCAACCCTAATTCTTCTTCTCTATTCTACAGAATCGCCAGTAATTCTTCTTCCTTTGATTCTTTTGATTCTTCCTTGAAATCTTCCATGTGACTCGAATAATTTGAAGTTGTGTTTCTTCACATGGCTTTAGTAGCAGCTGCATTCCGGCCATAGAGCAACTCGTGGAGAAATTGGCCTGAGTGAAAGGTATATGTTTCTTCTACTCAGTATTCCGGTTTTTTATGATCCATTCTCTTAATTTATGGAGGACCCTCGAATTTAATGTGTCTCTCTCAACTATATATTTGAAATTGTAATTGCTCTGTTCGTTACATTTATTGTTCTAGTTGCTTGAGATTTAGTTAGTGTTCCCTAGGTATTAAAGTTGTCGAAGTACAAGTAGTATTTAATCTTTTTCCAGGTGTGGTCTTGCATTGATGGTTCTTAGCATTTATGAAAGAGAATGTTTGTTTTTTTTAACATTTTTCTATTTTTGTCGAATTATTTTTCATTGTTCTATTTGGCCTGATTTGTGCACTTTAATCTGAATCGAGTATGTTAAATTCTATGATAATTTTCGTGAAAATCCCAAACTATTGTTATAGCTATGGTGTTGACTGAAGAACTTCGAGCGAAATTAAGGGCATTCATAGTAATATGGTTTGGAATGATGGTGGCTTTAACTTGGTATTACTATCGGCACATACGGACAATGGTTAAGCGTAAGCGACCGTGAAGGTATCGCATGAATCCCAAAAAAAAAAGTACAGGCAACCTACATAAGAAGGCTTACTAAGTTGAGTGATGTGGACTGTAAGAATTCACTTCGAATGGATCGGGAATGCTTCAAACAGTTTTGTACTCTTCTTGAGACAAGCGGTGGTTTATCGGGCAGCAAGTACGTGTGTCTGGAAGACAAGGTTGCGACATTCCTAGCTATAATTGGCCATCACACAAAGCATAGGGTCGCAATGTTTGCATTTAGATGATCGGGTCACACCGTTAGTCATTATTTCAATGAGGTCCTTAAATGTGTCTTAAGTCTACACGAGATCTTACTAGAGAAGCCCGTGCCTATCTCTATGTGCTGCACGGAAGAACCTTGGTTCCATTTTAAGATATGATATTGTCTTGTTTAACATTTGTATCACCTTAATATTAATGTTCTATTTGTTGAGTGACCAACAAAGATCAGACTGGAAAATCAATTTAAGTGAGGTTTGGTGACCAATAAAGATCAGACTGGAAAATCCTAGAGGACAAGTTGGGCTGCTAAAAATTGGGCCAAGAACAAAAAAAAAAAACGGAATTGATGATGGATCTATGATGGAATAACAACTAGGTGTCCGTGGTCGTAAGCGTATTTTGTTTTCCAAGCATTCCTTATACTCTTGTAAACATTGAAGTTCTATATGTTTTAGACGTTTCAAAATAAAAAACCAAAAAAACAAAAAAAATCAAAAAAGGAAAACAAACCACAAAACAAGGTACTTTAATTGGTTGTAAGTTGTTAAGAGGATGACAGTTAGTAATAAAGTTTGGAGGGATTTTTAAAAATAAAATCAAATTTGGAGGGAAAGGGGAACATCTTTTTTACATGTATTCTTATAACACTACCAAGCAGTGAGAAATGTGGGTGTAAAAGTAAGGGTGAATTTGTCCTTTCGCATAGCCTACAACTATAAATACACACTAACGTATAAAACAATGTTTTGTACCAATCGGGGGGTTTTACCGAAACACATAGCTTTTTACACACACAGATTGCCTACCAATCGATGCGAAAACTGGTCAAAACCCACTCAATTTCGCAAGGGCCTAAAACACGTGTAAAAATAACGGTTGACTTAAAAAGCACGCGTTTTCCTACCAATCACACCCTTATCCAATTCCAGATATTGAACTTGATTTGCTCCAGCACTTCTCTAACTGGTTTAACTTCACCTTTGGACATCATATTTGTTAGGAATATCTATTAGTATTTTGATCATTCATCACATGTTCTTATCTTTGCCAGAAAGGTGATTAAGTACTCTTAGTTCACTTGAACATTGTAAAAGAGGAAATCACTGAGTATGATTAGTCTAGTAAATCTTGTTTTAGGATTATAGGTCTCTGAATGTAATTTTTATTTCCAAGAAGACCATGAAGATCAATCCTAGCAATGGAGCTTTTCTGAAGATTACAAGACCGGAGATTGCACAAGATTTATGAAGACACCAAGGTTTAGTCTCACTCGGAAAGACTATGTCCTTAATCCTTTCTTAAGTGCATTTAGTTACTTTTGAAACATGATTCTGGAACATATGACATCATGAGTATGGAGCATGCAAGCCATCAGAAAGGCTAATGTATCCTATGAAGACTACAGGACAAGAAATAGTACATATGCATTAATTGCATCGGCAGAAAAGCCGCTAAAGCACAGTCCTCTCTGAGATATGAGACAAGGACTTCTGAGTACTCATTTCAAGATAAATATAGACTGAATTTGAATTGTGTCTAACGGATAACATCCCAATGACTCTCCAATTCATCTATAAATATCACACACTTAGATGCTGAGAAAGACGACTAAAGAACGATCTAACTTGCAAACTTACAATCCAGCAAAGTATTCTCTCAAGCACTCTACTATCCTTTCTGAAAGCTTTCTGTTGCCTGAAGAATCACTAGTAGTTCTAAGTTGTCCTGAACCTTATCAAGAGATTGTTATTCGTGAAAGAGTTGAACTATTAGATAACCTTTCTGAAGCTCATTCTCCAGAACGGACATCAATTACTTGGGTCAGTAAAGAGCAGATTGCCATACACTAAACAAGTGTATTAAGTAGTCTTGTTCTATTAGGCTCTCTGGAAACATAACTGAAAAGTTATACAAGAAGCCTCTCTGACAAACCTTATAACCAACACCATCAAGGCGTGGAGTAGAGGAAGTACTTGATTTGGGAAATCAGGGAATAACTCCAAGGTTATCTGAGTAGAGGAAGTACTTAGCTCTAGGAGCTGGGGAATAACTCAGGGGGAACATTTGGTTGGGAACCATTTGTTTAGGAATCTTAGAATAGGATTATTGTAAGGTGAACTCAATTATCTATTCTAGTGAATTCTAGGTCTCAGAAAGACCGAAGTGGATTAGTTGGAGGATTACGCCACCTCCAGATACCACTATACTTGCTGTGTTATTTACCTTTCTGCATTTATCTTTCAGCAAAGCACACACACATAAATTTTGTTTCTGCACTTACCTATCTTAAAGTCTTCCGCGCTCTGAATTTAAGTATCAGAAACCACCCAAGTTTCTGAGAAACTGTGTTTATCGACAAAAGTTTTAAAAGACTATTCACCCCCCCCCCCCTCTAGTCTTTTACTTTGCCGTTATCTGGACCAACAAGTGGTATCAGAGCAGGAGGTTCCCAAGCCTTCTGCACTGATTCTAGATCCCCAGATAGGTGAAGAAACTTTGTCCCTTTCTGAGGACTATATAATTTGTGTGTTAAGTGCGCAGGAATGTCTCTGAGTGATGCACCCGTTCAGAAGCTAGAAAACTACGAGAAATGGAAGAACAACATGATGCTCCATCTGGAGGCCATCAGTGATGAGATGATCTATGTTATCAATGAAGGGCCTATTAAAATCAGACAACTCAAACAAGTTACTGAGGTGTCTGATGGAAGAAAAGCCTCAGACAAGGAAGATGAAAGCGAGGATGCGACTGCTAGTGATAGTGGTCGTGTTGCTCGTGGAAGCATTATGTATGAAGACAAGCCAAGAGAGCTATGGACATCTGAAGATGCCAAGAGACACAGATTGGATGGTCAAGCTCGTAATATAATCATTAGATCGACACCTGAGCACATACAGTGTAAACTGTGGGGTGCTAAAATGGCGAAAGTTGCCTGGCAAATGATTGAAGAAATCTGTGCCGGAACTGAGAAAACCAAAGAAAACAAGTTCGAAGTTCTTAAATTGAAGTTCCAAAACTTCAAGCAAGCTCCCACTGAAACTCTGGAAGAACTTGATTTCAGGTTTACTAATCTTATGAGTGATATGGCTGCACTTGGTGAAAGCAACAGATACTCCCGGCCAGAAAAGATTAAGACTATTGTCCGAAGTCTCAATCATAACTGGGAACACACTAAATTCTTTTATTTCAACCAAGGAATGCCAAATATTACTCCAGTAGAGCTCTTCTCTCATCTTGCTACTGTAGATTATGAGACAACTCAAAGAGAACAAACAACTGAGAAGTTGCAAAGTGTTGCTCTAGTCTCTCAAGGTACTTCTGAAAAGAAAGATACCAAAGACGCATCTGAAGAAAATGCTCTTGCAGTAAGACACATGAATAAATTTGTGAGTCAAGAGATTGAGAGAAGAAAAGCTAAAGAAAAGCTGAAAAAGCATCTTGGCCCAAACTATCATCAGTACAAGAACATTCAACTAAACAACTCTCTGAAGACCCCCATTCAGAAAGGTGTTAGTACTGAATCAGCAGAGATAGGAAATGATATCTGCTTCTATTGTCAAAAGCCTGGTCACTTCAAGAGAGATTGCCCTGCTTTAAACAAGCTCAAGACATGTGACAAGAAGGACAGAAGAAATTACAAAAGAAATCAAAGGGCCTTACTGACTGAAAAAAGGAAGAAGATCAAATCCAACTTGATGCTCTAGATATTGAGACAGATTCTGAAGATGGAGATTCAGATAACTCAAACCTACCATCACCAGAATTGTGTGGAATCACCCACGACGTAATCGACTTCGGCCTTAAGAAGAATGAAATGTGTGGAGTTGCTGAGATTGCTGGTCCAGACATCTCCAACATTGAAATGTGTCTTATGGCTGATGAGGTAACAAACATTTCACAATTTCTGTACTATGAGAGTGATGATGGAATTGAGGATCTGGAGTTAATCAGGAGTGAATTGGATCGTTATGAGAAAGAATTTCTGGAAGCACAATCCAAAACCAGAATTCTAGAGGAAAGCAAAGAAACTCTTGAAAAAGAGGTTTCTGAGCTAACCAGGGTATCTGAGAACAAGAGCGCTGAAATAGCCCTTCTGAAAAATCAGATATCTGAAAATGAAAATTTTCACAAACTAGCCTTGGATGAACTTAATAAGAAAATGACAAAGCTGCTTTCTGAGAATGAGGAACTTCGAAAGAAAGAGCTATCCTTCCAATCTTATGCAAAAGTTAGTGTCACTCTTACTGAGGTTCAATCCTATCTGAGAGATCCCTCTGAGAAAGGTGGACTTGGACTTGATGAACAATCGAGTAATTCAACTCCTCTGAAGAAGAGTGATGAAAGGTTGAACTTTGTAAAAAGTCAACAGAATGGTTCTTCAACCACCTATAGCATTGGTCAGAAAGCTAAGGTAGTTGACAAAGGAAAAGGAGTAGCAACCCAACCATTGAAAGAACAAAAAGTTCACAAGAAACTTGTGGGTGAAGCTTCTGAAAAGAAATACAACCCTCAGACATGTAGCCATCCACATTTCCATATTACTAGGAAAGGAAGAATTGCTGGAATAGGAAAATTCTCTACTGTACAATTTTATGAAAATAAAGACGGTGCAGAAACTAGTAAGGCTTCTGAAGACCGCATTCAGAAAGCCAAAGGTGTTCGAAATGGCATTGGCTATCGTGCTATTGGAAAAGTCCTTTTACAACATTATAAGGAAGGACAAGAACAATGGTGCAAGGCTGATATTGCACGTAGCAATAAACAGAAGTGGAAGAAATCTCAAACCACTGAAAAACTGAATGCCAAAGCTAGAAGGAACTCGCCGAAGGCTAAGTTTGTCAAAAGCAATCCCGAAACCTGTGGTCCAGAAAGCACCAAAAGGAACACCTAGAAACACCTCAAGAAGGAAGATTGAGATCAAAATTACTGATTCTATTGTTTCTCCTTCTGATAAAGTTAGACAAAAACAAACTCCCAAGAAATTCACTAAAATGTGGATTCCTACTGGAAGAATGTTTAGTCTAAGTGGTTCTATCTCTGAGGCAAGAACCTAACTCCTGTTTCCTATTTTGTGCAGAACGCCTCTTGGACTAAGGCTCAATGGCTATTTGATAGTGGATGCGGAAAGCACATGACAGGAGACAAAGCAAATCTGGTCAACTACAAAGCTTGCAACAATGGACCAGACATCAAATTTGCTGGAGGAGAATTAAATCCCTCTCTGGGATTTGGCAACGTCAAATTGGGATCCTTAACAATTACTGACGTATTACATGTTAAGGGTTTGAAATACAATCTATTTAGCATGAGCCAGTTTGCATAAGGATTTATGTGAAATTTAAAGCAAACTATTGCAAACTTATTGACAATGAGTCAAAGTAGATCTTGGTTGCTAGGGGAAAGGCGCTTTATGTTGCCGATTGGGCATCCGCCACAATCAAGAATGTCTCATGGTGAGTCAATCAGGTCACTGTAAGAGCACTGGTTATGGCACAAAAGAATGAGTCACTTGAATTTCAAAACTCTGAACAAACTTGCCAAGAAAGAGTTAGTGGTTGGCCTTCCCAAAACATCTTTCAGAAAGGATGGTATCTGTTCTGCCTGTCAGATGGGGAAACAATCTAAGATCTCTTTCATGTCCAAAATCAGACACTCTAGTATTAGACCACTGCAACTATTACACATGGATCTTTTTGAATCATCTGTAACTAGTTATGCAGGAAAGAAGTATGGTCTTGTTGTTGTAGATGACTTCTCAAGATTCACTTGGGTTGTCTTTCCAAGCATAAATCGATGCTAGGGTGGAGATACCAAACTTGCTAAATAAGCTTGAAGTCATGAAAATGACAAGGTATCTCAATCGAATAGACCATGGTAATCAATTTGTCAACCAAGACATAAAGGAGTTTTGTACCAAAGAAAGGTATACAACATCAACTTTCCTCTCAGAAGAACACCACAACAAAATGGTGTTGCGGAAAGGAAAAATAGAACCTTAAAGAAGCAAAGAAGGACAATCTTGGTCAACATCGAAATAAGTGAAGTTTATTGGGTTGAAGTCGTAAACACAAAGATGCTACACTCGTAATGTATGTTTGATAAACAAACACCATCACAAGACCCCTTATGAGCTCTTGGTTGGTAGACCCCCTAATATTAAACATCTGAAAGTGTTTGGTTGTAGATGTTTTGTTCTTAACAATGGAAAAGAGTATCTAAGAACATTTCAACCAAAGGCAGATGAAGGAGTGTTTCTTGGTTATTCTATGAATAGCAAAGCTTACAGAGTTTATAAAAAAAGAACAAAGAAGATTGAAGAATCAGTTCATGTTGTATTGTATGAAGAAAGCAAGAAATCACCCCTTGATGATGAACTCTTAGAAAGGTTCAAGGAACTAATGTTAAAGGATTCTGAAGAAGAACCCTCAGAAAGGAAAAACATCATTATGGAAAGAGAGGATGACTCTGACGAAGAAAAGCATGAAATGCCTAGTAACAACCAGATGATTCTCAGACATGATGAAGAATTTCCTATGAAAATTCCAGAAATGGAAACTGAAGATGTTCATCAAAGAGCTAATTCTGGAAATGACCTCTCTGACAGGCATGTCCCAGAAAGCCCTCACACTGAGCAAGTGTCAGACATTCAACGCCCTTCTGTGGTACAAAATGTCATAGATACTGAAGAAGTATCAAGTCATAATCATAGTGATTCACATTCAGATCACATAGATGTTGACCCTACTAGCCCCAAACCCATGATGAGATGGATCAAGGATCATCCTGCAAAGGATGTGATTGGACCAATCAATCAAGGGGTTAGGACTAGGAGAGCAATAGACGAAAATGCTAATTCTCTCTTTGGATGTTTCATCTCAAACATTGAACCTAAAACTATTGAAGAAGCATTAAGAGACCAAGACTGGATCTCTGCAATGCAAGAAAAGTTGGATAAGTTTGAAAGAAACAAAGTCTGGAAACTAGTTCCATTTGTAGAAGGAATATATGTGATTGGAACCAAGTGGGTTTTCAGAAACAAGATGAATGAATCTGGTGAAATAACCAAAAACAAAGCAAGGTTGGTTGCCAAGGGATTCACCTAGACTAAAGGTTTAGATTTTGATGAGTCATATGCACCAGTTGCCAGATTGGATGCAATAAGACTCTTTCTGGCCTTTGCAGCTCATAAAGACTTTAAAGTTTATCAGATGGATGTCAAAAGTGCATTCTTGAATGGTGAACTTGCTGAGGAAGTCCATGTTGAACAACCACCTGGTTTTGAAGTTTCCTCAGAAAGTAGAATGGTCTATAAACTACAGAAAGCTCTATATGGACTGAAACAGGCTCCAAGAGCATGGTATGATACTTTGGCCAAATACCTTCTGGAAAGTGGTTTCAAGAAAGGTGAAGTTGATAAAACTTTATTTACCTTAAATCATGATGGGAAACTGCTCTTAGTTCAAGTATATGTCGATGACATTATATTTGGATCTAAGGACAAGCAATTTTGTGATGACTTTACAAATCTCATGAAAAATAAGTTTGAGATGAGCATGATGGGAGAATTGAACTATTTCCTAGGATTGCAAGTCAAGCAACTCAATGATGGAATATTCATTAGTCAGACAAAGTATGCAAAAGACATGCTCACAAAGTTCAATCTTAAGCCCTCTGAAAAGAATGCTAAGATACCTATGAGCATAGGAACCAAAATGATCTATACTGAATCAGATAAGAGTGTTGAAGAACACAAGTATAGGAATTAATAGGTTCACTATTTTACCTTACTACAAGCAGACCAGATATTCAATATGCAGTTGGAGTGTGTGCTAGATTTCAAACAATCCAATGCAATCACACTACAACATTGCTATGAAAGTATTAAGGTATGTGAAAGGTACAGTAAATATAGGTTTGTGGTATCCTAAAGAAGGTGGATTGAGTTTGGCTGGTTACTCAGATGCTGACTATGCTGGATCAATGCTTGATAGGAAAAGTACCTCAGGAACTCTGTCAGTTTCTGGGAACAAGACTTATCTCATGGTTTAGCAAGAAGCAAAACTCAATTGCAACTTCTACCACAGATGCTGAATATATTGCTGCTGGTTGTTGTGCAACACAAATTCTGTG
This sequence comes from Plantago major, assembly GCA_026545765.1. Classification (NCBI taxonomy): domain Eukaryota; kingdom Viridiplantae; phylum Streptophyta; class Magnoliopsida; order Lamiales; family Plantaginaceae; genus Plantago; species Plantago major. Next base: position 62,343,164 of record CM048844.1, on the reverse strand, counting down.
GATTCAACAACAACTCAGAGACTATGGACTCAATGAAGAGAAAACTCCTATTTTCTGTGACAACACAAGTGCTATTGCAATCACACAGAATCCCAAGTTCCATGCCAGAACAAAGCACATTGATGTTAGACACCACTTCATCAGAGACCATGTTGAAAAAGGCAATATAGAGATACTCAAGATTGGCACAGAAGACCAACTTGCAGATATCTTCACCAAGCCCCTACAAGAAAGCCGGTTCTTGACCTTAAGACATAATCTTGGATTGATGGAGTTGCCTAAGGACTGAAAAATGTCCTGAATCTCTAATGTCTGAGTAAGTAAGGTATAAAAGAAGCAGGCCTCTGAGAACATTTCTGAGAACATTTCTGGAACGGGTAAAAGAAGCAGGCCTCTGAGAAAGCTAAGTTGTTAAGAAGTGTTGCAAAGGTTTCTGAGTAGAACCACTCAGAAAGGCAAAACATTTCTGGAACGGGTATCCAGAAAGGCAAAGGTTGGTACACACTCAATGAGTAAATAAGACTAGAACTTACTTACTAAGAGTGGGTCAAATACATTCAAACAACTGAAGTTTCTGATTCTTGAATTCAGGAAACTATTTAGTCATAAAGAGAAAAGACACACAAAGCCCAAAAGGTATATGTTCTGAAAGTCGAACATGTCCAATGTCTTGTATTTTTACCATTTTCATGATAAACAATATATAGATAAGGACTTGACACTCAGAATGATAAGCTCAAACGATTAAGTGTTCCTACTCTTTACTAAGTGACACAATGAATGTAGCATATTAAAAATCCATCAAGTCGGACATTACCATTTGTTGATTGATATCATTACAAGATATTCAATATAAGCCCTTGATGTATAATCGTTTGATCTCAACAGCTGAGATTAAAACAAAGCAAGTAATGTCTGTTTAGAAATTCAGACGTGGCCCACTAAGCATTTAATGAAGTACAAAGGACGTACCACGCCTATGCAGATGCAAAGACACGCATTCATATTCAGCTATATGTATGTTGTATCTATGTATGTTTTGTCTGCTATATATATAGGAATTGGGCAAAAGACAAACACTTTTACCAAATCCGAAATTTCATACTTGCATCAAAATAGCAAAACCTCTCAAGATTTTCTGCAAAACTTCTTCTGCAACTCAACTTCTTGTGCTTAGTCTTCTGAAAAGATAGACTAATCTCGATTATTCTTGCAAAACCCTTCTATAAACACTCACTAAAAGACTCTATATAAGAGATGGCACCAAAAAAGATGACCACCAAGAACCCTAAGGCCGCATCTTCTGCTCCTGCTGAAAAGCAAGGAGGAAAAGAACTCAAGGTGTTGAATAAACTCCTTCTAGGAGAGTTTACCCCTTCTGACTGGAATCCAAGTCACAAGATGAATTGGGGAGCTTTTCTTGTGAAGAAATATGTTTCTGCAGCCATTTCATCAAAAGCAGATAGAAAACTGATATTGAGAATGTTGAAAAGCTCCCATATCTACAAGTTTCTGTGTGCTGCACCCAGTGTACTGTCCACACTGGATGTGTTGGAGTTCTACAACAACTCAAAAATCTTCACAAAAGTTGTGAATGATGTAGAAGAGAAGTACATGCAGACTGAAGTTCAAGGACAAGAAATTGTCCTAGACTGCAAGACTTTCTGCAACTTATTCCGATTGAAAAATCGAGGAACAATCGACGACATCAACATCAGGGATGCCTCCATGATTCAAAGTGTTAAGGAGCTATTTGAGGCAATCCAGATTGAAAATGCAAAGGGTTGCCAAAGAAACTTTGTTCGAAAGCCATCGAACCGGTCATCTCCGTAAACACCGAGTACTTTGGCTCTCATTCTGGTCCGTTGCTTTGATGGCAACAAAGGTGGAGTAGACCAGATAAGCATGGAGAGATGGATGATGATGCATCTTCTGAATAAGAAGCATCAAGAGCAGGAAACCCACTTCAATTGGGGGAAGTACGCCTTCAACAAATTTCTTGGGCACATTGAGGAATTTGAGCCTAAAATCATCAATGGCCTTGCTGAGACAAAGGCCAATATGCATTTTGGTCTCAGAATTTGCTACATTCTGGAAACAATGGGAATAACTCTCAGAAAGAGACAAGAAATCCCTGTCACCAACTCTCTTTTCAGACATGCCTTTGAAGAAAAGGAGAGAATTGTCACGAGAAAGCTCAAAAGAGGCGTAAGAGCTTGAAGTCGCCAAAGAAGGTGAAGAGGTCTCTGAGCAAGCTCCTGCTCAACCTCCAGTTGCCAAGAGAAAGAGGACTCAAAGCAAGAAAGCCTCTAATTCCCAAAGTGTACAAAAAGCACAACCTTCTGGAGACAAGATCTCAAAAGATGTTGTTCGGCTAGAAAGGCAACACCAGAAAGCCCCAAGAATTCTGAGACAGGCTGCTCCAGAAATCTCCAGAGATGATAGAAATATCATAGATGGGTCAGCTCCCAATCAGGACAGTGACTCTGATGATGATGTAGTACTTACACAAGTATTCAAAAAGTCCAGGATTGAGACCCATGGAGGAGCATCAAGCTTAGCCCCTCAGAAAGAAAGGAGCCCCTCTGTCCAGCAGGAAGAAGAAGGCCTGGATGAGGAAGATAGAGTGATGGAAGATGTTGACATTGCTTCCACATTCATAATGCCAGCACTTAATGTGGTTGAAGAAAACCCTGTTCTTGAACAGGTTCCTCAACCTTCTGAGAGAGCTCAACTCTCAGAAAGGGATCAAACTGAGATGGAGACTTAGAAAGATATTGTAGAGGAGACCAACAATGAGCAAAGAGAGGCTGTGGAAACTCCACTAGTCCAAGAGACCCAAACTCAGCCTGACTCTATTCAGGTAACAGAAGAAGTTTGTATCTAACTTGTCAACATTAAAATGTTAACTTGTTACTCATAAGCTTCATTTGTTACAGGCCAATTTGGAGACACAATTTCAGGGAGAAGAAAACTTTTCCACTCCCTTGAATCAAGAAGAGGTTACTCCAACCTCAGGACATCAAGAAGAGCCTGTTCCACAGGTAGTAAATTTATCTCTGCACAAGAAATAACTAACTTAAATTTGCTCTAATCTTATGTTCTGATATTCCTAAATGTCTCTTATTAGGCTACAACTGAGAAAGTAGTGGAGGTGGAACCAACACCCCAACACCAAGAGTTTCCAGAGGCTGAAAAGCACTCTGAGGAAGTAGTTACTGAGCCTTCTGTTGAGAAGGTAAGTATCAGTAAACTTTCCTTAAGAAAATTTTGGTAAAATTCACTACTTAATCAATATGTTTGTTCTATCTTACAGGCTCAATCAGAAGAACACTTGGACGAAGAGAATGTGATCTTATCTCCTCCAAGAGAAACTAAAACTGCTGAACAAGCAGTATCTGAAGAAAAGGTTCCAGAAACCCCAAGATTTCGAGAAAGATGCCACTGAGCTTCCTCACTTGGAAGTAAGTGAAGTCTCAGAAAGTATTTTTCCACTTATCTTTTCTGATAACAAGTTTCTAAACATATTTGATTCTATTTCTCAGGTTCAATCAGAAAGAAAGGATGCTGAGGATCAGAATTCTCCTCACATCAAGGTATCTGAGGCCTCTGTGCCCAAACAAGCAGAAGTCCAAGCAAATGAGCCTAGTGTTTCTACACAGGTATGCTCAGAAAGCTTACTTTTGCACACAGATACTAACACAAGTAGTTTGAACAAAACTAACTTGATCCCTTTCTTTCAGGCTCAAAGTCTAGTGCCACTCAACTTACTCCAAGCCTTTAAGAAGCACACTCTCAAGAAACATCTAAAGTGCTTCAGACAATGGCAGAAACTAAGAAAGACCGATCTTTCTGACATTGCAAGAGTAATTGACATCCCAGAGAAAAGGGCCATAGCAATCAATCTGGAAGACCATATCCATGCTATGTTTCCCACAGAATCATATTCTTTTGCCACTCTGATGGATGATAACTTCTTAAATAAAGTAGCACAAAGACTCATAGCAGACTTTCAAGCTGCTGATGCTCAAACCCAAGAGCAGATGGTGACCCATCCTGCATTGCCCAGCAAGCTCACAACCTACCCTTCTGAGCAAGAAGAAGTAAATGGGAGGATGATCACACTTCCTAATGTGATCAACCTGGTTTCTGAAGATGGGGAGGAAACTGATGAGAATGACTACCAAGAACCTCCTTCTGAGCATCCAAGTTAAGAAGACAAGAAAAAGGATGATGATGATGATGATCAGAATGATGATCCCCAACCTGGAAACGGCGGGATTCAGAAAGTTAGCAAAGGAAGTGCAGAAAAGGCTACTCCTTCCAATGCTCAGAAAGCCCCATCATCATCACCACCAAAGTCTCATCAAAATACCCAACAGGCTGAACAAGACACAATTGAAGAAATCACAGCCGCTGAGTTCAGGATTGAACAACTCAGAAAGGTGTTGGAAGAAGAAAAGAGAATCAGCATTGAGTGTCAAGCTCTTGTTGATGAAAAGGAGGCCAAAATCAAGAAGCTCAAAGAAGCTAATGCCAAGGAATTGGCACTCCTAGATGAGCAAAGAAATCTGAAGGATGCCATTGTTGTCACAGCTGCTGAGATAGATGCCATGGATGACAATGATGATGAAGAGCATGATGCTGAGGCTGCATCAGAAAGACCTTCTACATCTTCTCAGAAGGCCAGCACACTTGATGGAAAACAGAAGAAGATTGCCAATCTGCAAACAATCCAAGAAAAGGATTATGACAGTGATGCTGAAGAAAACCGAAACTTGATCACCCCTGAAGAAGATGAGAGGCTAATCACTAAGGAAAAGCTAGCCCTTCTGGCTCCTCAAATTTTCTCTTCTCCAGGTGCTTCAAGAAGTGATGAGCACAGGTCAAGAACAGCTGTTTTCTTGGAACTAAGAGACAGACTTGTTGCTCAAGACAACCAAGTCCTACAGTCAGTCCCAGAAGAGATGAAAGATTTGGCTGCTGCATTGCTAAATAGAGCAACCAGCATAGCTCTCTCTCAGAAAGACTTAGCTCTGATCAGGGAAGAAGACTACAACAATGCCAATCAAGCACTAGCAGATGCTACCTTTGCTATCGACAAGCTGAGGATATTCTAAAGCCTCTTGAAGAGCTCAACAGAAAAGAGCAAGTGTTGGTTAAGCAAAACAAGGACATGAAAGAAGAAATCCAAGAATTGGTCAGGGTGCATAACAACCTCCAGAAGAACATTCAATCACTCTCTGAAGCTGATGCTATCATGAGTCAGTCATTCATGACTAAGGGGGAAGGAGAGATGCCTCAGAAAGGCAGAGGAAGAAAAAGAAAACAATCAAATCTCCCCTCCTCAAGTCAACTAGTCATTAAGGACACCACTGGAGACACCCCTGCTGAAGAAGTTGTTCCAGATCAACCAGCCAGAAAGCTGAGAAGTATGGTCACTAGGGGTACCAAGTCCCTTAGGATCTCAGATGGGAACAACCAGAAAGCTTCTGAAGAAGAAAATCAAGAAGAAGGTGAGGTAAGAGGTCAAGAGAGCTGCAAGCCTCACAACTGGAACATCAATGATGATGATGCGGATGAATCTGATACAGATGAGCATCCACTTCACAAAAGAAGAAGGCAAGCAAGCCCCTTACAACCTCCTCCGTTGGTGAGGCAGCTGAGGATAACGGACTCGCCCTTCCCACTGAGGAATGATGATGTGGACTGCCAAGTGGATGAGGCTGCTGAGGAGTTTATTTTGAGGTTTTATAAAGACTTGAGGCGCCAAAATGATGACATGGCATATTCAGAACTGTGAACCCAATACTTCTCCATCCAGCACAAGCTTAGAACTTTGATTTTTTCAAAATTAAACATGGTGCATGCTGCCAGTGGAATGTCATTAAGTCATGGTTTGGTGTCTTTCAACAATAACGGAAAAATGCTCAGATTAGCAATTTTTTTCTTTGATCTTTAGTTTCTTTTTTAATTGAAGTAGGAAACTACCGTAGCTATCATTCTGATGTACACTGGATAAATTTAATATGTTGTTTGGTGAAGATGAGATACATTAGACATAATCACATAAATTTCCTCGCCATGTTTTGATCAAGAGGACATGACCCCTCCCTTTTAACGAATTACCACCCTTACGGGTTTAGATTTTTGGCGGGGAGGTTTTTGATTTTTCTATGAAATGGAAAAAGAGAACTTGAGAATGATTGAAATGGTGAAATGAAATCTTGCTGTGAAAGTGTGAATATAGATATATATATGCAAGATTGATATTTTTATACATCTGTCATGGAAATGCTTTCTATTGAAATTCCGAATGATTCCAGTATAAAGTGTTTGATCAAGATAGTCAGTTTGTCCGATTGTCCCCCTATTCTATGATAGGTTGCGATTTGCCTCCTGAACTTTTAAACGTGTTGAAACCCGACCCAAACTTGAACCCGAATCTGGTTAAGACCCGACGAGTAAAAACCCGTTAAAATTTTATCGAGTTCTCTACACGTACCCGTACCTGATCTGTTAATTAGTAAGGGGTACGGGTTTAGTAAATTGAATCCGACCACCTGTAAACAACTCTCTTTCTATTCTCTTCTGGAAATGGATTCCTTCTCCAAACCTAATAAACCCAGAGAAGTATACATGCAGCTGAAAAAAGTTGATTTTTACTTGGGTAAGGGACAGGTTTGTAACGGGTTGGTGGGTTTGGTCGGGGTCAAGTGTTGATATGCGGGTACATGACGTGTTCGGGTTCATACCCGACCCGAACCCAAACACCTTTTTTGTTTAATAGGTTTTGTGCGGATTCGGGTTTGGCCGGGTAAAGCTGAACCCAGCCTGTTTAAAAATCTTACACGTTACGCGGATTAATCGGTCCAACAAGTGGTATCAATGTCCACGGCTCGCTCCGGGTAGAGATTAGCATTGACATAAACGATGTAACGCCATTGTACAGTGTTGTAAGGTTTCCTCTTCCCTACCGCATGTTGCACTACCTCCTGATGCTTTAAACGTTGTACCATGGTTGTACCATATGCATTAAATGTTGTACTGTACAACACATTAAAGCACCAGGAGGTAGTGCAGCATGCTGTAGGGTAGAAAAAACCATGTTGTAACACTACGACTTTAAATGCAATCATCTCGGATTGATGGAAATAAACAAAGGTGCTATATGAATAGCTCCACTTACGGAACTATCCAAAAATCTATCCTCTTCGAAATCTTAATTAACCATGTTCATGTACATTTCAAATCATGAAGTAATATTTTAACTAATTAAGGTTGTGAAGTTTTGTGGTGTTTTCAAATCTTCCGCAAAGTTCAGGGCCTGTTTTACAATATTTGCCAGAAGTCATTAGAGTTAGTTACAATGGTGATGCGTCAAATCAAGTCCTTAATTTATAAGTCAAGAGCAATATCAAGGATCCTAGAAAAAGCACGTAGTGAGTTGATAAGTTGCCCCGAGTGTCGTTCTCGAAGGACTTAACTAAGCTTGTCGGTTTTTCAGAGTACTACTTTGTGTAGAATTGCGTCTTATGATTTTCAATTCTTTTCTTTCGCAAATCACACAAAGATCAAACAGCAAACACGGGTTTGTTATCAATTAATGGAGATATGGGATGGTGGTTTCATCAAGAGCTAGCTAGTAAAAGGAAGCATTGGATTACTTGACGGTTTGAAAGTGAAAACGTTTAATCAGCGTAGTGGAGTTGTCAATTCCACTAGTCGACGTTTGTAGTCGAAAGCGTTGCGCGTAAATTGCTGTGAACCTTGAGAATGTGAATCCCTCTTGTGGATTTTGGGTATGAGAAAACGATTACTAAGACTTTGAACCAATCAAACGATACACAAGTAATCAATCAGACAAATAACAGTTTTCATCCAGAAAGCTATACTAGCATGCTCATGATTTAACCACCAACCCATGGGTGTTGTATAGCTACTCATACTCATGTTGTCACATGCAAGAGATATGAAGATAATAAGCATAAAAATACAAATGAAGCAAGAAATCATAAACGATACAGAATTACTGAGCTCCAATTGATCAACAATGGTTAAACAGACTGTTTGCAGGAAGAAATACTCAGCTAAATGGTTAATCAAGACTCAAACTTTAATCAGATGGATGATTCTTGAAACCCTAGACCTCTCAAAATCTCCCTCACAATGTTTTGAAATGAAAAAGTGATGTTTGAATTACAAAGATTTGGAATTTAAAATGCCAGAAATAGAGAAAAGTAACGCCAGAATCAGGCAGATCGGAGCGGGTGATCGCCCGCTCCGGCTCTGGAATGCAACCCTCTGTGGCTGCATCCAGAGCATGGGGTGATCGCCCCGCTTCCTTCGGGCTCGATCTTCGCCTTATTCGTCCATCCTTGACCCGTTTGGCATTCCGGGAACCTTCGTGGCATCAATTTGGAATCTTGGAGCTTGTGATCTCCGAGATTGTGCATCTAAATGCATCATTTTGACTCCTTTTCTTCAAGAAAAGTACCTAAAACCTGGAATCAAGGTGGAAACACAAGAAACACTAAGAAAACACAAAATATATACAAATAAAGGAAAAACTAATCTAAAAGTGAGTAAAAAAAGGTAAAAAGTTCCTGATGAGGTGTCATAAAAATGCCTCATCAAAACTCCCCAAACCGAACCTTTGCTCGTCCTCGAGCAAACAACAAACCTAAAAAAGAAACTAGACTTTAAACAAACTGAAACAAGAAACGAATCAAACAACCATGTACTGAATATACATTTGTAAGAGACAAACACCAAAGATGCAAATGGTTTGAGTTTTTTACCAAAGTTTGTGGAAAATCAAGCAAAAATCTAACTAGTTCGTTTCCAAAGTAAATAAAACTTAAGCCTAACTCAGCGGTCCTTCACAAGGAATTTATCAAGCAACTGTTACTCTTCTGGACAAGTCCAGCAAGATTAACACACAAAAGTAAAGCTGGAAGGTGGTTCTCACCACAAGTTGCAAAAAATCTCTTACGCAATGCGTTCTATCCAATGAGTCCGAAGGGACATTAGTTCAAAAGACTAAAATAAAGACATGCTACTCCGACTACTGTTCCCTTTTCCCTTTCAAATTTCTCAAAAACATTGCACACTTATTTTTTAGAGTTCTCGAAATTGTTGTAAGTCTGCGGATATATAAAATCACTGGTGTGTGACCCTCGTTATCAGCAAGGACTTATTCCGCGTGTGGCTCCCGTCCAAAGCTTTTGGTCATGTAGACAAGGAATTTCACACGACTCATAACTTGGGGTTTGAGTAACTCGTGTGCTTATTTGTCCTCATTAGGATATTTTGGCTTCAATTTTACTAGTGACCATTTTACCGAAGGTCTGCACTTTCGTGTGTGTCAGATAGCTACGTGTCATCAACCCTCATGGTCATATGGCTGATAAAAGGCCATGCCGATATATGGTAGTATTTGAACACGCCCAACACGACCTCGGTGATCAATTAAGACCATAGATACACCCCGAGCCTTATTTAAAAAATAATTTATTTGGAACAGAGGTCAGAACTACACATCTCTCAATCAGACATAAAAATGTAAATTCCCTCCCCAAACCTATTCTTTAGGACGGGTTTGGAAGGGTATCAAAAGTACGAAACATGCCGTTTGTCACTCCCATCTAATCAGAACACGCATAAGTATGAAATGGCGCAAAAAACATTAAAAATAATTTTCACATCCCAGAAGTCACACAAAAAAATTCTTGCCGGTATAATAATTTTTCATCGGCTCAAACAAGGCTCCTCATAGGTTTTTTAGACCACAAAGCTAGACAGACTTCTTATTTACAAGGGAAATGAACTTGAAAAATTTAACACTCAACAACCACTACTAATCAGTATATACTCAAAACATAAGCATCAAAAGAGTTTGTCACGAACAAAGGACGTTCAACCAGGTAGTTCGACTCAAGACTAACAATTTTTTTTTAAAAAAATAGGCCAAAAAAGGTAGGCCTAAAAGACACTAAAAAGTCAAGTAAGGCACACCGGCCACAAGTAATAACATGCAACCTATGTGGCTCACCGACCACCACTAAGAAAGCGATAAAAACTACAGAAGTTAAACTAAAGGAACACCAGCCACAATCCACCAAATAAAAATCAAAGTACAACAGTCATACAACAATCACATAAAATAATATAGGCCAAATGATGATAAAACGGTACATTTAAACTCCCCCTCCCCAAACATAGACTAGTGCTGGTCCTCCAGCGAATAGACTAAGAAGAAAGAAAAGTGAAAAATGTACCCCCAAGGTGTTCAATGCAGCATCACTCTCCTTGATCACCTTGATCCTAATCGGATTCAGCTCCATCGTTCTCCTCCCTTTCTGCTGCTCTCCTCCTTTGTTCAGCTAGCCTTGCTTGAACCCTATCCGCATGCTCCGCCTCACTCTTTGTTTCCTGGTACTCAATGTTGTACCTGGTATGCATAGTCTGGATTGACCCCGCTTTTAACATCGAGCGGGGTTGGCCTGTTGCGTTCACTAAAAGTCCAAATCGTTTGCAAAGTGAGGTGATGAGTGATGGGTAGGCTATCTTGGTTCTGCGGTGGTCATGAAAATGCTCGAACTGGGTAACAAACAAATGCCCCTTATCAATTGGTCTTCCTTGCACGAGAGCAGCTAGAAGTGGGGCTAAATCATTTCGGATGTAAGAAGCATTCCCCAGTGTCGGTTGTTTTTATCCACGAAGAAACCTAGTATCATGGTACAATAGGAAACAAAATTGTGTTTCCCTATCTACTGCTAATCTGAATATGTGGCTATATGTAGTTGTGTCACTCAATTATTTGGTTGAAAAATATGCTACATGACTATGGTCTTAAGAGCGATACAATACTCATATTTTGTGACAACCTTAATGCCATCAACATTTCCAAGAATCTTGTGCAACACTCTCGCACCAAGCATATAGATATAAGGCATCATTTTCTTAGGAACTTAGTAAATCTACAAGTTGTTGATATCCAGCATATAGAAACCATTTACCAACTAGAAGATATATTTACTAAACCCTTAGATTCTGAGAGATTCTTCAATCTTAGAAGATCTCTTGGTTTATGCTGAATGTGATCTGTGTTGCATTCAATGTTGGCTTAACAACATAGTCCAACAATGATATTTTGTTTGTGATGTCAGTATTTGCTTATCTGAAATCTTCTTTGTTTTAGTATGTTCTTGAGCTGGATGTGTGTACTTGGGAAGTCCTTTGGGTCTTCTTACTTGTTTTGGCACTTTCTTTCTTCTCTACCCCTCGCATTGAACTGTTGTTTTCTTGTTATGGAAGCAAAAAAGATGGAAAAAGAACCCAATGCAGGCCAAATGGAAAAAGAGCCCAATGGAGGCATATTATTTACATTATATTTTTTGGCAATCTCTGGGTTTCTCTCACTTTCTTTCAAATTTGGAAGTTTGGCCCTCTAAGATTACATTGAGTCTCTTTTTGAAACATAAACAGAGCCCAACACTTGCTTCTTGTTTTTAATAAATCTGTAGTCTGTGCTTATTTATCTTCTCTGTATGAGTGTTGATTCTTTGTTTAAAAGCCCAGTGTTTCTAGACCAAGTATTTTTTTCTCCTCCAGTGAGATACGTCATTTTCATATCTCTCTCGGTTGTTTTTATTGGTTTCTGAGTCGGTGGGTATCTTTGAGGAGGAGTGGGAATGTGCTTACTCTACTTAAAGGTAGGATGCATATTAGTTAGAGTCTTTGTTCAGTCAATAGTAGCTCTGGAAACTTGTTTTTGTCACTCAGGCCATGATACTAGGAGTCTCTCGAAGGTGAAAATTCCTATCACTCTTTGTTCTCTTGGTTGTTAATGTCATTTCTCCAGTTTACCTCTTGTATTTCCGTTTTTTCAATAAAAAAATGTTTTACAAGAGATATTTTGCAAATTTCTGTTTAATTGCAGATATAACAGTTGTTTGGGTGTTTTTTCATCACACCAAGGGGGAGAATTTGTTGTTGATGGGGAGGTATACTTTTTCCTTTTTCTAGTTAGGTGTTGTGAAGAAAGGCAATAAGGGGGATATTGAAAGTTCACTGTTTTGTACATTGTTACATCAACAGTTAACTTAATAGCTCTATTAATTTGTTGCAGGGTATTTTAGTAATATTGCCTTTTTCACTAATCTTTAACCTAGTTCTACAGTTGTAGTTTCTTGTGTCAACAGATAGAAGATTTAGAAGATAAAAAGGAGTACTACATAGCTTGGAGTATTTAGGGAAAAAGATCAAAAATTGGATTCTTTAGAGACAATATCTCAAACTAGACTCTTAAAGATTTGGATAAGCTTGTAAAGAAAATCTGGAAGATCTGCCTTTGATCGAAGACCGTGCTATATATACAAGATCAAGGACGGATTCAAAGTAACGAGACTAGATTGAACACTTACACTTTATTCATATCAAAGTTGTCGAGTTGCTTTGTGTTTTGCTAACCTGAGTTGCTGTCGTTGGATAAAGATTGTTTCTCGATCATCTAGGTCTAAATCAACAACAATAGAATACGTGATACTGTTCTAATTAGTTTAGTTTTGACATTCAAGGTTTCGACTTGTGAAATCTTGAATATTGTTTTGATAAATTCACTTATCAATATAGTAGATATTTGCCTTTTACTCGGCTGGTATATTGTACCATCTAAGAAAAACAACACTGTGTTCTTTAGTTTATTTCCGCTGTGATTTGTTTTTCTGTTTGAATCTGTTACATCAATAGTTATATCAACATTGATATAAACTGTTGTGTAGATACAGTTTAGTACAAGTTCAGGTCCTTATACTATTTCAATATGTATCAAATAAAAATCAGGTATAGACTGTAGTTATTTGCATTATTGTTTCCACAGTTCTAAAACTTTTGATGGTGGCATTAATAGGTGGAAATGCAATCTTACAAAGAGGCTTTGTAAAAAGTTTAATCTCTTTAATGCCATAGACCCCATTCAACACCTTCTTCACTTTTTATAGCCAGGAAAAGAAAAGGTCATTCACATCAACGTTGCTAGTTGTTATTATGTTGATATATATGCTTAATTGCTTATGAACCATTGCTGCTATCACTTCATGAAAATGCAATTATCCATTAACAAGAGAAGTGGTATGAAACGTACAAACTAGTAGCGTATAGAAATGTGCTAGTGTTAGAGAGACGGTTTGGCATAGTAATATAATCCTTCCAGTTGTTATCTTTTACATTCCATTCCGTAGAATTTCACAAAATATAGCTTGTACTAAACTATATGGTAGTCGCTATGGACTCGTCTGGTTGAAAAATCCGTAAAATGTAGTTGGTATTATTTAGGTTTGATTTTAACGAACCCAAAATAAACATTCAATTATCGTCCATAGTTATTTTATTTTATTTTTTTTGAGAACAAAACTTTCATTAATCATCAAAATCAAAGTACATCAGGATTCACAATAGGAATGTCTGTGAAGCCAACACAGTCTGGTCCTACCAACGCGGCTAAACAATGAGCCAACTTATTTGAACAACGTTTAACTAGAACAAAAGAAACAGATGTAAAATAAAGTGCAAAAGACTTGGCTTCACAGATAAAATTTCCAATTGCAGAAAGTGATGAACCTGGGGCATTTAGCTCCCTGACTACGGCTGCACAGTCCCCTTCAAAAATTATCTAATCCAGGTTCAGCTCATAGACAAAGATAACAGCCCATTTTGCGGCAATGGCTTCAGCCGTTTCAGCATCACGCACCTGAGTAAAATTCAGCCGCTGCCAATGGTGAACAAGTCCCTCGTTATCTCGCACAACAATTCCCACCGTAGCTGCTGATGTACCGGCCCTGAACGATGCGTCATAATTAACTTTCCAAACTCCCGCAGGCGGTGGTTTCCAAGATTCCGCCCCATCAGGTGGTCGTGGGTTGGAGAAGATTGTTTGTGCCTCCCTGAATCTGTTAATATACCTCGCAATAAAGAGTGCTGTATCTTGCGCATCAAAGCCAGCTTCGTCATGAGTGATTTTGTTCCGATTGCTCCAAATAGCCCAGCAAGTCATCACAAACGCCACCAGCTGCTCCTTAGATAAATTTTTCCGTACCTGTTGTATCCAATCAAGAAAAGATGAGGAAGGGTTAGAAATCACAGAGATAGGCATGTGAGATACAGCCCACACTAGTCTAGCACAATCACAGTTCTTTAAACTATGTAGAACCATCTCCGGGTGTAAATTACAAACTGGACAAATGTAATCGACTAGTACTCCTCTCCTTCCTAAAGCTGTACGAACCGGTAAAGCATCCCTCAAGGTTCGCCAGAAAACTTTGCACTTTCCAATAAAAAATTATGACCTCCTTAGAAGCATCCATCGCTTAACGATGGTCATCGGCCACTTCATGGATTCTCACCCAAATGTCGTAGTTTGACTAACATTTGGAAATGGGATGATGATGATCGTGGTAGTGGTGGTGATAAGAACTCAAGCATATAAAAGAAAAGTTCACCAAATTAACTAAATACACAAGGGCCAAATAGGAAACTTAATATGGAAGCGGAAAAATACGAAATAACTTTAAAAAGTAAGGATGATATATGTAACAGCCCAAAAATTCATATTTTAAATTTAAGCGTTTTAGAACGAATCGAGCGTTAAGCGGAGTTCGTAAAACGTTAATCATTGGCCAAAACCGTTTTTATTAAAGTTGAGTCCAATATTCTTTGGTGAGCCCATATGCCCATGTCAAAAACCTAGTCTCCCAAAAACCTCAGGGATTTTCAAAAGAAAACCTTTAACCACTTTGTTTTCGCGCGCAGATTTTCTGCTAGGCGAAGCCAACTTCTAAACTCGATTCCCGGTTCGTTAACCGTTAGATCGAGCTTATTTTTGGAGATCAGATTCATAACAAACCTGTCTATACTTCCACCGAACGGATTGCTTTGTTGATGTTCCAGTAATTCAGAATCTGTTGTCGAACAAAGAGCTGATTTCCACTCCGTTTTCAACTCCTTTCGTATTTGTTCTCTCAAGGCAAGTTCCCCTAAGGTTTCATTCACGATTATGTGGTTGATTGTTATCTATGTTATAATTTGTGTTATTTTGCAAGTTTTCTTTTACTATTGTTGAACCATGTGATTGTTGTTACACGATCCCATTAGCTCGAGTTTTACTGAAATACGTTCTCATGAATTGAACTCCTTTGTTTTGATGCTCAGCGAGCCGATATGAACCTGTCAATTACATGTGCATTAAACGTTTTTATGGCATGTGCAGTACTAGCCCATCACTTGTGAGTTTGTTAATTAGTTTTAGGGACATTCTGTAACTTTGTATACAAACGTAATTAATTAGTGAAGTGGTCTTGCTAATCAAAGTTGAATGAGTGAGTTGCTTAGTGGAGGAATACTGTTGTTGCCATCATATATATATATACACATTAATTGTTCTTTGGTAGTTAGTAGTTACTAAACAACATGGCCATGATCTAAACTATGAATTTGTGTTGGTACTATATAGATTGTTGCAGTATATGCTATACTTCTTTTTCAATCCTGATCTTATGATATGTATGTGTTGTATTTTACACAGACTAGAATCATGCATTCATAAGTTTAGAGTTTAAGAGCATGTATTTACGTTAATAAGATTTAAGTCAAGAAAGATTTCAAGTCGTGTCAAGAATGGGCTAGTAAGGTCTCTCTAGTAAATCGTGGCCAACCACGTTAAGCGGTCACAATTGGCTAGGCAACTAGCAAATCGTGGCTATTCATGTTAAACGGTCACCATCGACTAGGCAACTAGCAAATCGTGGCTATTCAAGTAAAGCGGTCACCATCGGCTAGGAAACTAGCAAATCGTGGCTATCCATGTTAAGCGGTCACCATCGGCTAGGGATGTATCTTACGACGCCAAGTGAGCTCACGAATCAAGATAATTTTCAAGTCATGTTTAAGAGTAAAGTTTAAGAATACTTTTCAAGAAGTTCAAGTTCAAGTTAAGAGTATTCAAGAAGAACATGTTCAAGTGTTAAGTGTCAGGTCAAGTCAGGTTTTAGGTTGCATTGCATTAAGTAAGACTAAAAGATTTAAAAGACATGAAGATAGAACTTTACGTCATGACACGTGCAAGGAGCTTGCTCAGTCAGTGGTCACGACTGACCCCTTTCTAAAATATCAATTTTAGGTATTTGAAGCCGAGCTTTTGGAGTGGAGCGTGCCGGAGCAGTGATCTTTACCAGAGCGTGTTTACCATTTTAGTTTCATGATTTATAAACTGTGTACTCAAACTTTTATGATTTTCAAGTTCTGCTGCATTATTTTACTAATTCACGATTTAGAATCAAGATTTTCATGCCAAGTCTTTTGACGCGCAAAGCGTATAGTAACGTTATAAATTTTTATAATTCAAGTTCATCGAATTTACAAGCTCACGAACTAGTGGGAGTCATATTTTTCTTAATTCGTCTTTTAAAAATCAGGGCGCTACAATATATGTATCACGATTTTACCCCTTTTTAATAAAAAAAAACAAAACCAAACAACCAACTCCGAAATGGTCATAATTTGATTGAACCATTATTTTGTCCAACCAAAACATGGTAATAATTAAATCGGTTAATTTATGGCCACTTTTAGGTACGAAGTTGAAAAATATAACCAGTACTAAGTAGTCGTTATAGTCCACTAATCGAATTTTGCATTAGCTTTAATCCAGTTACAACGGTAACAATCTATAAAACACTCCAAACCGAACTAAACAATTATCTTTCTCTTTCTTTCATACACTTTCTCTCTTCTAATTTTTTTTATTTATACTATTAATCATATACCAATCAAACAATTTTAAAACTAATAAAAATTCTATAAATATCGAACTGTAACATTTTTCTTACATGGGTTTCTAAGAAGCTCTTTATACTACTTCAATAACAATCACATATAATTTACTTTTGAGTAAGTCTCCTAACAGACAGTCTCTAGATAATATATCTACAGACGAACCTATATTATCAAAAACTCATTCATGTTATTAATCAAAACACCTATAATCTCAATATTGGTGTTTTTTTATATAACAATAAAATTTATTTCGTTAAAAATATAGACGTTTTGATTAATAATAGGGCAAATTTCTTATGGTACCCCTTAAATTCGATCTAATAACAAATTCAACCCTTCTATTCGAACAATAACAGTTACATCCAAAAATTGAACTGAGCAATTTTCAATATTACAAATGGGTCCAAAAGTCAAACTTGATGATGACATGGAATTGATTTTTGCTGATGTGTCGACCAAAGTTGGTAATAATAACGAAAATGCCATTGAATATTGTGATTTTTGAGTTTCTTTAATTTTGTTTCCCTATTTTCTTTTCCTTTTCCTTTTCTTTTCTCCTCCTTTATTTGGTGACACAGGCTGTTGGATGTGTCTGTAATTAGCAATCACAAATTCAGGGACTTATTTGTAATTGATTTAAATCAATTTCCAACTGGACTTATTTGTAATTTAGCTTAGATTTTGTTTAGACAATTTAGGTAAATTTCAAGTAATTTCAGGTAATCAGTCAATTAATCTATTTCCTAATCATTTCTCTCAGATGTCAAGAATGTACTAGGTCCCTTTATTGACTTCAAATAAATGCACCAGTCCTCAGATTGATTGAATGCATATCACGAATACAAATCAGAAACTATCAATGTATGAAGGTCAAAGGTCAATTATACATATTCCAAGAGTCAGATTCAATTCTTCCATTGTTTTCATGTCCATATCCATACATTCATCTTTATAATTTACCTATAAATACAAACCATCAAGAAGCGACAAGCAAGAAACAACAAGTAACAATGGAAATTAAGGGTTATCAAAGAAAGATTCGCCCATCATCTCATGTGGGGATTGAGTAATTTGCTATACTCTTATTGTATGATGAGTCACATAATAAGACTAACATATTTCAATGCATGGAAACATACATAATGACGAACATGGAAACTATTTGAACAATTTCTACTCTTGCTAAAAACTAGCAACTTCACGAAGAGAAATGAACACTAATGATCAAGCGGTTGGACCACGTATGAGGGCTTCCAACATTGCTTCAAGGCTCATTAACATTGAGTGTGGCCACTCCGACGAGCTTCGTCCGAGAGCATCCAGATCACGACTTCGACTATCTTGGATATTCAACGCCACGACATATTATGGTGAAAGGTGGCATAATGCATTTCTTCAAGAGGTCATACATGTGGATGAGCTCATCAAATTAGGTTCATATATTTGATGTAATTGCTCCCTGTTCCTCCATAATTGGCTTTCAGTTCTTATGTTCAATGGATATTCTGTTAATACATTTCTATTGCTCTCTCCACCAACAATAACAACAAGAGACAACATTAACAATGGTTTTTCACCATTTAATCATCTTCATTTCATTGTAAACATAAGCAAATTACATGGTGATTTGATCACAAGTTCTTACAATACATTCCACAAAAGAGATAATTGTGATCACTCGACAAAAATACATTAAACTGAAATTAAAATAACTAATCACTACTAGTACTTCATTATCATCCAAGCCACAAATAACTAAAATAGCTATTTAGTAAGGGTCCGGGCTGGAATTTGGGGATAAAATTTCCCTCCAATTCCCACATACGATTTAGAGGGACATAATTAAGTTCAATCAATTACATAAAAGTTTATGAGGAAATTATTTTTAGTGCATGTATTTTTGGACTTTTATTAGCAAAAATTACCTGAAAATCAATTACAAATAGCTCCCTGTATTTGTGGAAGCTAATTACAGATAGATCCATCTGTTATTTTGGCTTTACTTTAATTAATGTAAGAAATTTTAATTTGTTTTAACTTTACTTTTAAGGAGAAAGAAAATTAAATCCACATGGCAGGAGAGAGAAGTGTTGTTTAGTTTTGGTCAACTACAGGGGACCATCTGTTATTGTTCGAATAGAAGGGACCAATCTGTGAAGGGGGTCAATTTAAGGGGTACCAAATGTAATTTTCTCTTAATAATATTGATAATTCTATTAATAACATAGGTCGTTTCTAGATAAATTATGTACAAAACGTCTCTCATGATATTTATGTTTACATTTTTTGATGCACGGGCGCTAAAATAATGGAACCAAGACAAAATTCGCCCGCTATCCACGACATTCATGTGAATATAGAATACCATTATCCTTTCATGAATCTTAAATAAAGATTTCACCCGACAGAGATACAAATGGAGAAATACCTATAGATGTTATGAATTCATAGAAAGTGAATTAAATTAATTGTTAGGTATAAGCCTCTATATATACAAATCCATAGTTAGAATCCTAATAGTAAAAGGTTTCGAGATATAACTAAAGAAGGTAGAATTCTATAATTAATCAACTTCCTTAATACGCCCCCGCAAAATAGACGTTCCATCGGCAACGGAAATTTTGGAGCGCAAGGTCTCAAAACGAGCTCGAGGAAGGGGTTTGGTGAGAGCATCTGCAAGTTGATCCAAAGTATTAACGTAACACACAGAGATGAGACCCTTTTGTGACAAGTCGCGGACAGAGTGCAAATCAAGCGTAATATGCTTCATGCGGGAGTGCATCACTGGATGAAGAGCAAGACGAGTAGCACCCATATTATCACAAAGGACACGAGGACTTGTCCGAACTGGTATAACAAGCTCATGAAACAACTGTTGAATCCAACAAACTTCAGAGGAAGCAGAGGCGAGAGCACGATATTCAGCTTCAGTTGAGGAACGAGCAACACCTGACTGCTTTCGAGAACGCCAAGAAATAGGATTTGGACCAAGGAAAACGACATAAGCAGAGGTGGAACGCCCGTCACTCAAATCACCACCAAAATCAGAGTCAGAGAACGCGGTAAGAGACAAATCAGTATAAGGGCGAAGTAAGAGACCATAGTAAACAGTGCCCTTAAGATAGCGAAACAACCCTTTAACAGCTCCCTCATGATCAGAAGGATTGGCCATAGATTGTGCAAGACGGTTCACCGTAAAAGCAATATCGGGACGAGTTAAGGTGAGATACTGGAGACCTCCAAGAGCACGACGATACTCCGTAGCATCAGTAGGCTCTCCAACCAAAGTAGTACGCTTAGTAGCCATAGGAGTGGATAATGGTTTGCAACTGTCCATGTGATGTCGACGAAGAAGATCCATAGTATACTTGTGTTGAGAAAGAAACAGACCTTCCATACAAGAAGCAACCTCAATGCCCAAGAAGTAGGTGAGGGGACCCAAATCCTTAACAGCAAATCTACTCTGAAGATGACGAATAACATCAGCAATAGCGTCAGAGTTTGAGCCGGTTATAATTAGATCATCAACATAAACAAGAACGATCAAAGTAACTCCATTCTTCGACCGATTAAATAAGGAAGTATCAAGAATCGATCGCACAAAACCATAATCCAAAAGTGCTGAACTAAGAGCTTGATACCAAGCAAGAGGAGCTTGACGCAAACCATAGAGTGACTTGCGAAGTGTACACACGGCAGAGGCAAATGATGAATCAATAAAACCAGGAGGTTGTACCATATATACAGGCTCAGAAAGATTTCCATGTAAAAAGGCATTGCTGATGTCAATATGCTGGAGACGCCACTGAAATTTGAGTGCAAGGGACAAAAGTGTACGAATAGTGACAGGTTTAATAACCGGGCCAAAAGTGTCATTGTAATCGATTCCAGGGCGTTGATGGAAGCCTTTAGCAACAAGACGTGCTTTAAACTTATCGATAGAGCCGTCAGGTTTACGTTTCACTCGAAAAACCCATTTACATCCAACGACATTCACTCCAGGAGGAGGAGAGACAAGATCCCATGTGCCATGTTTTGTGAGAGCTGTGAATTCTTCATACATTGCTTGACGCCAACGGGGGTCTGCAAGAGCCTTAGAAACAGAAGTAGGTTCCTCATTAGATGACACAGGATGATGGGTGGTGACATGAAACGTCTTAGGTCTAAATATGTTGTGTTGTCTTCGTGTGGACATATTATGGGGACGGGGAGGGGGTGGTTGGTTGTGATGGCCTGGGAGAGCACCTGGAGGCCGAGTGGGCTCACTAAGAGGCATAGCACATGGTGGGGTTGAAGGTGACATGGGAGAGGAGAACTCGGGTTCAGCTGACAATAAAGGAGAAGTATGTGTGGGAGTATGAGGTAAACTAGGAGATGGCGGTGTGGTAGGCACATGAGATGTTACTATAGTTGGTGCTGGTGCTGGTGCAACTGTGTGTGGTAGAGGTGGTGTTATAGTTGGTG
Organism: Plantago major; assembly: GCA_026545765.1. Classification (NCBI taxonomy): domain Eukaryota; kingdom Viridiplantae; phylum Streptophyta; class Magnoliopsida; order Lamiales; family Plantaginaceae; genus Plantago; species Plantago major. The sequence goes on along the minus strand of CM048844.1, from coordinate 62,321,867 downwards.
CTCCTGGCGGTGCAATAGGATGAAATGTGGGAATTGGAATCGAAGATGGTGGAGTAGGAGATACTGGAGGAGAGGCAGGAGCAGGAGTTTTGAACGGAAAAATGAATTCCAAGAAACGCACATGCCGAGATACAAATACACGAGAGTTATCCAGGTCCATACAACGATAAGCGCTTTGTGAGGTAGAGTATCCGATGAATAAACATGGGCGAGATGGTGAGTCTAGCTTAGTTGATGTGTAAGGCTTTAGCCATGGAAAACACAAGCAACCAAAGGTTCACAGTTTGAGATAATTCGGAGTAGAACCGAATAAAGCCTCAAAAGGACTACGCCCCTGCAAAATTGGCGTAGGGAGTCGGTTGATCAAGTATGTTGCTGTTTGAAGCGCACATGACCAGAAATGGTGAGGAAGTCCTGCATGATGGAGAAGAGCGCGACCCGTCTCAAGAAGATGTCTATGACGGCGCTCAACAATACCATTTTGTTCGGGAGTGTGTGGTGCTGTAGTTAGGAAACTGATACCGGAGGAAGCAAAATAGTGGCGTAAAACAATAAATTCTCCACCATTATCACTGTAGAAGTGTTTAACCTGATGACCAAATTGTTTCTCAATTAAGGGAACAAGACGTTGGACAATGGTTGCAACTTCAGACTTTGCCGCTATAGGGAACAACCAACAATATCGGCTAAACAAGTCAACAAGTCACAAGTAGTATCGACTGCCATCCATGTATAAATCAAGTAGGACCCCAAACATCAGCAAATATATAATGTAGAGGATGTAAGGCAGTAAACGAAGAGTCACGGAATGGTAATTTCTGAGTCTTACTAATACCACATGAGACGCAGAACTTATTTAAAGTACCAGAATGACGAGAAATTGGTAACTTGAACTTAGAAATAATATTGGAGCTAGTTCGTACTGATGGATGACCGAGTCTAGCATGCCAGGTGAGGGTTGTTGTGCGTTCGCCCATAGAAGAAAAGAGCGCTTCGGATTTCATGTATCTACTAGGTGGGCGAAAGTAATAAACTCCTTTATTGCAAAGTCCTCGCGCCAAAATGCGCCCCCGTGAGGAGATCCTTCACAAGAAAGTAATTCGGGAAAAATTCGAGAGACACGCCATTTCTGCGTGTAAACTCATGAACGGATAAGAGGTTATGCTTCGCTGTAGGCACACACATAACATTAGTTAGAGTAAAATTGCGGGTCGGGTTGGAAACAATACCCTTACCAGTATGACTAATAGGCAAACCAGAACCATCGGGTAGATGCACCTCTTCGTTACCATCATATGCAAATTTGGTGGAAAGATTATTGCAGTCGTTTGTTATGTGGTGTGATGCACTAGAGTCGACAAGCCAAGATGGATGTATCGGGCGCAGAGTGGAAGACTGGGTAGTGTTAGCTTGAAGATCGTGCATTCGATATTGTGGAGTAATAGGACCAGGAGTGTGGTAGAGTCGACAATTAATCTGACCAATTTGAATATGAGTATTGCGATGAGTCATCTTGCAGATCAAATAGGAGAATAAGGTGGGTGTTGGGTAATTATTTTGCCGAACTGATGAAAAGTGGTTATTGACTTGTTTCAGAGTAGAAATCAGATCAGAGCGAGACAGCAAATCTCGTTGGTTTTCTGCAACTCCCGGTGAAATAGAGGAACAACGGCACAGAGAAGAGCAAGGGCGGCGCGAGGAGGGGTGCAGAGCAATTAATTAAGAGCAGCAAAACGTTGGCAACAACTTGGACATAGGAATGAATTAAGAGGATTGATGAATCGTTTGAGAAAGCACATCTCAATAACGATAATTGGATGAGTAATTAATTAAGAGTAATTGAAATTGGTGAAGGTGAATTGATTGATGACGGCAGGTGGTGTAGGTAACTGAATTTGGTGATATTATTTGTTCAGAGTAGCAAATCGGTAGAGGACCAGAAGGAGCGGATGGTTGGTGGTGCAGGATCTGTATGTCTATGCTCGTGAGAGTCTTAGCGGAGGGATGATACCATAGAAGTTATGAATTCATAGAAAGTGAATTAAATTAATTGTTAGGCATAAGCCTCTATATATACAAATCTATAGTTATAATCGTAATAGTAAAAGGTTTCGAGATATAACTAAAAAAGGTAGAATTCTATAATTAATCAACTTCTTTAATAATACCATTATCCAGATCGATTAGAAAAGATTTTAATTAAACACGTAAACCTCATTAACAAAGCACAATTCACCATTATTCATACTTGTCAAAGTATGAGAAAGTTAAATAAAGATGTAAAATTGAAAGGATAATTGGAATGGTTACAAGTGTATGCAAAATGGCCTACATACTTTTGCCACCAATTCAAGTATTGATTAAAAATTTAAAGTAAAGAAAGACTTTTAACCCACAGAAACAAAAGCAGAAATCCAGACAACGACCCAAAAGTAAAATAATTGGTTGAGTGCTTGTTACTTGTTGATAGTGTTCAATTATTGAACTAGTTAGAAATTAGAATGCACAAATCATAAGTGTTTCTCCTTTTTTCCTTTGCTCTTCTTTTATTGTTTTATATTTAATATAATAGGTTGCTTTGCCAACTACTGAAATTCAAAAAACAGATTAAAATGTAATTAAATTCTTTCTTAACTCAAAATTTTAATTATATATTAAACATTCCCTTAATATTTTATAATGTGATATGTTTTTGTAGGAGATCGTCTATCCACAAAATTAAATTTACATCACATATTTACAAATAAACATAAAATATTTGCTAGTGGAATGGTAATGCCGAGGTATTAAAGTCATGAATTAATTTTTATTTAAGCATACATACATATTACAAATCATATGATGTTGATCTGTATTTTAAAAATATAGTATCTCTTAAAAATAGATTGCATAATATGATATGTTAATGTGATACTTTATGGACATGCATTCCAAAGTAATACTATATAGTTCCAAGTTTCTTGGCTATCAATAATCAGGTGTTCCGCTGTGTATCTGTAAAAAGGCTAGGAGAAAATGCTCTTCCATAGTTTAAGGCCACGTGGTGATATTATACCCGAGTTTGTTTGCCACATTGATCTGATCTATGCGATATGTTGTGTGTTTTTTAATTTGTGAAGCCGGTTAGCTTAATATTAAAGGAAGTAATGGAGCATGGTGTATTGGAAACACTGAAGTCAAGGTTAATGCTGTGTGAACAGTGCAGTGTGGTGTGAACACAGGAACAGTGTGAACGCAGAAACAGTGCAGTGTGGTGTGAACACATGAACAGTGTGAACACAGGAGCAGTTAGAATCCGAATCTAACTGGGATTCTCTTACTTGGCAGCAAAGATTTCGTTTCTGATTAGGAAAGGGAATGTATGTTGATTTCTCTAGTATATATACACATGTAGGTACTAGATAAATCGATGAGAACCTGTGAGAGACATAGAAAAGATTTCGGAGAGAAACACGGTGAGGAATAAGAAAACAGAGGAGCTTGTAGCTTGAAACTCGGGAGGTTTTGTCGATTCCTTGTAAACTGCATTTTGGTTCTTGGTTAATAGAAATCTTGGTCATCCCGTGGACGTAAACAATTGTCGAACCACGTTAAATATTGTGTTTATTTTCTTGCGTTGTTTGTTGGTTGGTTTGGAGTTTATTGGATTGAATTGGGTTGATTTGATTAACAATTGGCGCCGTCTGTGGGAAGAGAATCGACTGGTATCTATTCATCAATGGCATCTCCAAAGTTCGACCTCAAACCGTTGGAAGGAAAGACAGACTTTGGTGTGTGGAAGAGAAGGATGATGGCTCATAATGCAAAGAGGTGTTGTCGACGCACTGACTGAGAAGTTCGATACAACTTTGTCTGATGCTGATAAAAAGGCAATCAAGTTCAAGGCTTACAGTTCTTTGATATTAGCTCTAGGAGATAATGCTCTCGTTGAAATCGGTGATCTTTCATCGACAAAGGAGATATGGGAGAAGCTAGAAGAATTATATAATGACAAGTCAGATGCAAATAAAATCTATGCAAAACAGAGGCTGTTTGCATTCAAGATGGTTGAAGGAAAATCAATCATGAGTCAGTTGGATTTGTTCAAGAAGATGGTTGCACACCATGACAATCTGGAAACTGATGAGAAGAACAGGATGAGGAGCCAAGACAAGGCAATTATCTTGTTGAATTCACTCCCTAGGTCTCTTGTTCCATTCAAGGATGCTTTGGTGTATGGGAGGACAGAAGCATTGACAATGGAGACTATTGAATCTGCATTAAGATCAAGGGAGCTGGACCAGGATGGTGTTCCCAACACTCAGTACTGGTGAAAGCCTTATGGTGAAACAATATCACAAGTTTCCACCTAAGAAGAAGCAATATCCAGATCAAAGGAAAGCTCAGTACAACAAGGATGGCCCTGAAACAAGGAAGTGTTATTATTGCAAGAAGCAAGGACACTTGAAGAACGATTGTATGAGTCTAAAGGCGCAGAAAGGCAAGGGTGTGGTGACAACACCGAATACTAATTATGGCACAGACATTACAAACAAATCAGAGGCCTATCATACTGCGGAAGCTCTTGTTACTGAGGTACTTTCAGTCACTCAAACTAGTCAATCAACTGAATGTGTTATGGATTCAGGCTGTTCGTTTCATATGACACCTATTAGAGAATGGTTTTCAACTTTTGAGCATAGAAACTGTGGATCAGTTGTTCTTGGTGATGATAGACCATGCATGATAAAGGGTATGGGAACAGTGAGAATTGAGATGTTTGATGGAGTGATAAGGGATTTTCTTAATGTGAGGTATGTTCCACACTTGAAGAGAAACTTGATATCTTTAGGATTGATGGATACTAAGGGGTACAAGTATTCAGGTGAGAATGGTGTCCTTCAGGTCAAGAAGGGTGATAAGGTGGTTATGCAGGCTCTTAAAAGGAGAGAATTGTATTATCTACAAGGTGAAAATGTAACTGGTGAAGTCTCCAGTGTACAGTGTTCTGACAACACCCGATAGTGTTCTGACAACACCGTTCTATGGCATAGAAGACTAGCACATGTTGGAGAGAAAGGTCTTATGGATTTATCTAAGAAGGGACTCTTAGGTGGAGACAAGATACATAAGATGGAACTTTGTGAGCTCTGTGTGTTGGGGAAGTCCAAGAAGAACAGTTATGGTGTTGGGAAACACACCACACAGGACATACTTGAGTATGTGCATGCAGATTTATGGGGACCGGCGAGAACCACCACTAGGAATGGAGGTAGATATTTTTTGTCCATCATTGATGATCTGTCAAGGAAAGTGTGGGTGTTTGTATTGAAGTCCAAGGATGAGACTTTCATGAAATTCAAGGAATGGCTTGTGGAGATGGAGAATCAAACTAACAAAAAGCTCAAAGTGATCAGAACTGATAATGGGCTGGAATTCTTGTCTAATGAATTCAATACCTTCTGTGTTGGGAAGGGCATCTTGAGACACAAATCAGTTCCTGGAAATCCACAGCAGAATGGAGTAGTTGAAAGGATGAATAGAACAATCCTAGAAAGAGTGAGGTGCATGCTTCTTGGATCAGGTTTGTCAAAAAGCTTTTGGGGAGAGGCTGTGACTACGACAGCACATCTTATTAACCTATGTCCATCATCAGCTATTGGTTTCAAGACACCTGAAGAAGTTTGGAAACGTACTCATTCAGACTACTCATATATCAAAGTATTTGGATGCTTAGCTTATGCTCATGTTAAGCAAGATAAGTTGGAGGCTAGAGCAGTAAAGTGCTTGTTTCTTGGTTATCCAAAGGGAGTTAAGGGATATAAACTCTGGTGCTTAGAACTGTGGGTAAATAGATGCATCATCGCAGGATGTGACTTTCCATGAAGATGTGATGCCACTATTGAGGAATACTGACAAGGTTGAGAGAACACTCACCGTGGAGCTGTCGAAGATGGTGTGTCAGAACACCGAATATGGAGTAGACAGACCGGTGTGGTGATAACACCGCTGCAGCACTATGGTGTTCGACAAAGACCGCATGTCAATCTCGTGAAAATACTGACATACATGATCAGGTGGAGCCTGAATTGAATAATCAGGTGGAGAGGCATGTGATTAGAAGAAGGACAGGGATAGAGCTCAATAATCCAGATGATGTTGTGGATTATCAACTCATCAGAGATAGAGAACAAAGAGTTAGAACCTCTACTGCAGATCCAGATATGGTGTATTTTGCACTGAATATTGCCGAGGATATTGATTGTTATGAGCCTGAGAACTATCAAAGAGCTATAAGTTGCGCAGAGAAGAATAGTTGGTGCATTGCTATACAGCAAGAACTCTTGTCACTTGAAAAGAATCATACATGGGATATTGTATCTATACCTAAAGGAAAGAAGCTTGTCAGTTGTAAGTGGATCGTTAAGAAGAAACTTGGAGCTGATGGTGAGCAAAAGGTGAAATACAAAGCCAGACTAGTTGCTAGAGGTTTCACTCAAAGAGAGGGTATTGACTACAATGAGATCTTTTCTCCAGTGGTGAAGCATAGCTCAATCAGGATCTTGATTGCTATGGTAGCTCAATTTATGCTACATTTACATCAGATGGATGTTACTACTGCATTCTTGCATGGGAAGCTGGATGAAGAGATTTACATGAGGATACCTGAGGGTATTGAGGTAGATGACAAGGAGCACAAGGCTTGTTTATTGTTGAGATCACTGTATGGTCTTAAACAGAGTCCAAGGCAATGGAATAGAAGATTTGACAAGTTTATGTTGAGTCACAAGTTCAAGCGGTGTGACTACGACACCTGTGTTTACTTCTATGGAGAAAATGTCGAAGACATGATATATTTTCTCATTTATGTGGATGACATGCTTATAGCAAGCAAGCATATGAAAGGAATCACTCATGTGAAGAATCTCTTGAAGTCAGAATTTGAGATGAAAGACTTGGGAATAGCTAAGAGGATACTGGGCATTGATATTATTCATGGAGGTGATGGAAAGATCATTATGAATCAAAGTGCTTACTTGGAGAAGGTGTTAAGGAGATTTAACATGCACAAGTCCAAGCATGCTGCAACACCTCTGGGGTCTCAGTTCAAGTTATCTAAGAAGTCTTGTCCTAATACTGATGAAGAGAAGAGGTGTATGGAGAACACACCGTATGCTAATGCTATAGGGTCGATTATGTATTCCATGGTATGTTGCAGGCTAGATTTGGCTCATGCAATGAGCTCAGTAAGCAGGTATATGGATAATCCTGGCAAGGATCATTGGGAGGCAGTTAAGTGGTCGCTCGTATATCGCTGGTCGATTAGATCGATTGGTGTTTGAGCAACACCAGGCGAGGAATGATGCACTAATTGGGTATGTCGACTCGGATTATGCTGCAAACTTGGATACTAGGAAGTCTTTAACTGGATATGTATTCACATTATTTGGGACAGCAGTGAGTTGGAAGTCTACTCATCAACCTGTGGTTGCATTATCAACTACAGAGGCAGAATTTATGGCCATGACGGAAGCTGTGAAAGAAGCTATTTGGCTCAAGGGAATTCTGGGGCAGTTCGGTGTGTTGCAAACACCGGTGACTATATTTTGTGATAGTCAAAGTGCAATTCATTTGTCAAAACATCAAGCTTACTATGACAGGTCCAAACACATTGATATAAAGTTTCACTTTGTCAGAGATGAAGTTGAGAAGGGTACTATCAAGATTGAGAAGATCAGTACAGATGTTAATCCGGGGGATGGATTTACTAAGTCAATTTCTGTGGTGAAGTTTGGATCGTGTCTAAGTTCTATCAAGATGATGGAAGGAAGGGTTGTGTCCTAACTCTAGGGACATGAATGGTGTGGTATACTGTGGTTACATTAATATGAAGCTAAGGTGGAGAATTGTGAAGCCGGTTAGCTTAATTTTAAAGGAAGTAATGGAGCATGGTGTAATCGGAAACATCAAGTCAAGGTTAATGTCGGTGAATAAAGCAGGTGGTGTGAACACAGAACAAGCAGAACGCAGGAAGGTAGTGTGGTGTGAACACAGAACAGTGAACACAGAGCGCTTAGAATCCGAATCTAACTGGGATTCTCTTACTTGGCAGCAAAGATTTCGTTTCTGATTAGGAAATGGAATGTATGTTGATTTCTCTAGTATATATACACATGTAGGTACTAGATAAATCGATGAGAACCTATGAGAGACATAAAAAAGATTTCGGAGAGAAACACGGTGAGGAATAAGAAAACAGAGGAGCTTGTAGCTTGAAACTCGGGAGGTTTTGTCGATTCCTTGTAAACTGCGTTTTGGTTCTTGGTTAATAGAAAACTTGGTCATCCCGTGGACGTAGACAATTGTCGAACCACGTTAAATATTGTGTTTATTTTCTTGCGTTGTTTGTTGGTTGGTTTGGAGTTTATTGGATTGAATTGGGTTGATTTGATTAACATAATTGTTGAGAATGAGGACTTTCGGACAACTTGCTCTTGAAACTTTTGTATACACAGGACGGAGTAAGGCTTTAAAGAGTATTATAACGTGGCCACTATATGTACTTTGGTTAGGTCGGGACAGATCGTGTCGAATCAGTATTTTAGACACAATAATTCATCATAAATTAAATATTTAAATATGAATATCCAAGAAAAATGAAAATAAAAAAAGAAAGAAACTCATAATGATAAAGGCAAACAAAAAATGATAATCGATTCAAATTTAGAAAATTATCTCAAAAGACAAGACCCACTATGAGTATCATACTCTATGTCTTTTCATCTACTCAAAATCATCAGCGATTAATGTCAATACCGTCAACAATTTATTTTTCAATATGCATTATCAAATTGCTAGACAAGAAGTCATCCTCCATTGAACTCCGCAGTCTTGTCTTTACAATTTTCACGCTCAGAACTTGCTGTAGAAACTGGAAGAATCAATAGTAGCCGAATCTACCTATCAACAAGAAAGTAAAGATGACTTTCGTGTTCTAGTCAATACTGTGTACAACTCGAAAAGTGTAGAGACATGAAGCTCTGTATAACCCGAAGCCAGTATAACCATCTTAAATTAGTTAACTAGTAAAATCACCAATGTTAAACGCAACACAATTTTCGTTAACATTAAATTTTTAACTTAACAATCAATTAAATAACAACTTCAAACATAAATCAAAAAAATTTGAAATTTTTACAATTTTCATATGAACTGATTGACCTGATTCGTGTCCATCGCAGATACGATTCAATCTTCAAGAAGGACCATATCCAAATTCCGGCGTTTAGACACTTAAAGAAAGAAAAACGCGGATGAAGAATCCGGTTTTAAACCGCCATTTCAAGAAGTGGCCGTTTTAAACCGCCGCCTTCATCCTCGATTTTTTCTTTTTCCATATTTTTGAGTATCTCAACGTCGAAATTTGGACATGATTCCTTCTCGAAAGTTGTAGATCTTGGTCTTATCTACTCGTGGATACCAAGATGAGGTCAATCGGAGTTCATGTGAGAAATTTATGGCCAAAATGCCAAGACTGCTCATCGTAGTTCGAATTTCGCGCGCTTTCATTTAAACGGCTATAAAATATCCGTCCGAACTCCGAATCCACTTCCGTCTCGACCGATCAACTACGTTTTCAACCAGATTTCAGGTCTTGGATTTTATAAACGAAATATTTTCCGAAATTTTTAAAATTTTTTTTTTTTTGATTTATGTTTAAAGTTGTTATTTTGTGTTCGATCGTGCATGTTAATGTTTTTGTGTTTGCATATATGAGTTATTTCAATTTTTCGTTAAGTTTGTAAGATTGTTTTTGAGTTGGGGGCATTTTGGTAAAGTTACAAATATTTTGTGTTGTGATTAGCTGAAAACGTGTTGCGTTTAGTAGCGCCCAGTAAAATATCTCTTTTATCACAAAGTTTTGGAAGAGACGTGTATTATTGAGAGACATGCGAGACGAATTGATATTCTTAAGTATATGTATAATGGTTTAAACAATATCAGTAATATTTTATTAGTATACATCTTATATCATTATATATATATATATATATATGTATGTATGTATGTGTGTGTGTGTGTGTGTGTGTGTGTGTGTATGTATATATACATATATATATGTAGTGATATATATCTACATATATATACATACATACATACATCGCCGATGTTCTTAATAAAACCTCTAATATTTTTGAATATAACTGTAATGTTTTTCCGTTCTCTTTTAGTTTCTCCATAAGGCCGTCTATTAGGAGACTTATGTTAAATTTATCAAGTTTTATACACAAAGTCTTAGGAAAGACCAACTTATTAGGGAGACCAAAAAGACGGACTGATTTGCAATTTACCACACTTCCAATCAATTTCGTCGGTTGCTGGGTCGGACAAAATCAGAAATAAACCGTCATTCACAAATAGGCGAGTACATTACTCAAATAGATAAGAACATTACTCAAATAGGTGAATTTACCACACTTCTAATCAATTTTGCGGGTTGCTGGGTCGGGTTATATAATTTCACGGGTTATTGACCATGTCCATTTCATACAAAACCAGAAATAAACTGTAATTTTCAAATAGGCGAGAACATTAAATAGGCATGAACACTACTCAAATAGTTGAGAACATTACCCAAATAGTAAACAATATTTTATAAATACCTAAGAACATTACTCAAATAGTTGATAACATTACACAGATCGTTGAGAACAATACCAATATAGTTAAAAACAATATACCCTAGATCATCACTCATTTACCTAAGAACATTTTACTCAAATAGTTGAGAACATTACTTAAATAGTTGAGAACTGTAACGCCCCGAAAATTACACTAACTTTTAAAAGAACAAGGGCTTTAAAAACAAAGACGAAAAACAATCTTAAAGCTTTGAGAAGCCAAAATTCTAACAGTTAACTTGCGAAAGATACTTTTTCAAAAGCAGCGGTAACTAGACAAGTTCTTGCAAACTAAAAGTTACAAAACCCCAGTTTAAATCCCTACTCTCACTCTAGTTGCTGAATATCTACCGACTCGTTACTCCAACTTTCTCGGAATCTACAAGGAATGAAACGAAAGAGTGTGAGACAAAAAATCTCAGTGATGTTCGTGTGTGATAGTGTCAATGACATAACAATAGGAAAATCATATCGTAAATCCAAAAATAACAATCATATCATATAACGAATCAATAACAATGCAATCAATCGTTCGTTCGTTGGTGCAGTCTCCTTATAACCCCAACCCAAGCCCTTATCTCTCCATTCAATCAATCAATACCCGCCATGGTACGGGGTGGTACACTACTACCCCTAAGACCTCGGCGACTTCTGCCTCGCGTCAAAGTGAAGTAAGCCAGAGCAACCCACAAGCATATCGACAGTCACCACTACCCGAAAATGCAATGAGTATACTCTTACTGAAAACTTGGCCAAAACAATCAATATCAATAAATCAAACAATCGAAATCCATAACATCTACATATGTCTTTGTATTTGAGCGGAATCGATGACAAATCAATTTTGATGCAAGGTTTGAAAGTGAATGAGTTAGAAACTTTGATGCAATACATATATATAGCAATAAACCAAGTACTTCCTTAGTTTTCGCAATCAGTTTAAGAACACTCACGGTGGAAAGTTTCTCGTCAAATCTCAGAGTACGGAGTTCCTGAACAAGGTACCGACTAGTAAGAAATAAATCTAAAACTAAGACAAGAACTCCCTTTAACCCATGACTCTCGATAAAACCACGTAACATATAAGGGCAAACCGAGTCATGAAACACCAGAAACAATTAAGCACATAAATACATAACAATTTAGCAATTTTGATGATAACAGAATAAAAATAAAACTGAAACGGTAATGAGGGAGGCTATGATTGATCACACGACCTCTACAGATTCACAAACTCAACCAACATGCCTCTTAACCACAACACGAGTCGTAACATGAATTATAAATTACAAATCAAGAACAGTGTAGCAGCATACAGATGAACAAGAAAACAGACTGCGAAAGCATAACCAGAAGAAAGAAAAAAATAAACATGCCAGGGTTTGAAACCCTGATCTCGCACAAACACACATCTTGTTAGGAATATTTGTTTAGATTTTGATCAATAAACCCTAATGACTTATCTTAGCTCAGAAAGGTAACTAGTACAATTAGTTCACTTGAACATTGTAAAAGAGGATGCTTATTGAGTATATTAGTCTAGCATATCTTGTATCGGATGTTAGGTCTCAGATTGTAATTTTTATATCATTGAAAAAGACCAAGAAGCAAGCATACAACAGGAAGAGCTCTATTTATTGAAGATCAAGAGACTGCACAAGATTGTTGAAGACTAAGGAGGAAGGTCTCCTCAGATACCTTGGCTCAGATACCTTGAAGAAATTACGTGTCTTTGGAAGACAAGTATTTCAAGTGGTTTCGGACACCCAAAGGTTACTGAGTAAGGAAGTGAAAAGCTTTAGATAGCTGGCATAGTTCTGTTGAGACTACAGGACAAAAGATAGTACAGTGCATTTATTACACAGACAAAGATGTCTGAGAAAAAGAGGAAATCTCTGTAAAGAGACAAAGCTCACTGCCGTACTATCAGCAGATATCAATAGTTTGAATTTCTAAGTGCCTAACAGATACTATTCAAACGGCATGATTTCAACTATAAATATCACCACTTAGAATGTTTGAAAGGCAGATTTACACCTTGAACACTTGTAAACACTAAATACACTCGCGAAATACATTCAAGCATACAAGCTTTCAAACCTACTTACTCTCATTAGCTTACTATTGCGACTAGACCTCTTTGATTCTAAGTAGCACAAAATTTCTAAGTGTCCTGATCCTTAACTAGACTTATTTATTGTGAAGGAGTTGAATCCAAGGATAAAGTTGCGACTAATATCTGAGATTCATTCTCTTGAACATACAACAAAGACTTGGGTCAGTAAAGCACAACTTCCAATACACCGAAAAGAGTATTAAGGAAGATTGATTCTTCTAAGCTCTCTATGATAACTGAATACGTTATTAAGAAAGCTTACCTGACAAACTATCATAACCAACACCAACAGGCGTGTTTAGGGAAATGATCTAGTTGAGAAAACTAAAAGCCTCACCAAACTGAGCACGGGAAGTACTTGGCTTTGGAAGCTGGGGAATAGCTCAAAGATTACTAAGTAGAGGAAGTAATTGGCTGAGAAATCTGGGGAATAACTCAGTGGAAACACTTGGTTGGGAACCTAGTGTAAAAGATCAAGAGATAGAATTTTGTAAGGAGAGCTCATTATCTTGTCTTAGTGGATTCAAGTCCGGAGAAAGGGTGAGTGAATTAGTTTAGTGATTACACCACCTTTAGGTACCACTATAAAAGATTTGTGTTATTTACTTACGGCACTTTACTCATTGTTTTATATTACTTGCTGAGTACATACACACATTATAGTTTGTTGACACGTGCACTAATCACAAAAGGACTTCTCTTCTCTGAATCTAAGTATCAGATACCTGTAAAGATATCTGAGAAACTATTTTTTCTACAAAAGTTGTAAAAGACTATTCACCCCTCCCCCCAGTCTTTTACTCTGTCGTTATCTATCCCCTTCTCCACCTATTCCCGATGACCTACCTGACGAGCATCTATTCTCTATTAGCTTAGAGCCTTGGTTTGTAGATATTGTGAATTTTCTTGTTGTAGGTGTTTTCCCCGCAAACATGTCTTTGCATGAAAGAAGGAACTTTGCGCTCCGAACCAATGGCTACTTTTGGGATGACCCCCACCTTTTCAAGGAGGGAGCTGATGGCATCCAACAGCGCTACATTCCAGAGAGTGAAGTAGGCAGTGTTCTCACCTTTTGTCATACCATGCAGTGTGGAGGCACTACAACGGGAAGAAAACCGCTCTGAAGGTTCTTCAATAAGGTTTCTCTGTTTAAAGATGCTCACAAGTTTTGTGCTAGTTGTGATGCATGTCAGCGTAGTGGTAACATTAGCAAGCGTAATGAGATGCCTTTGACTAGCAATCTTGTGGTCGAACCCTTTGATGTGTGGGGTATTGACTTTATGGGACCCTTTCCCAAGAGCAATGGTAATGAATATATTCTAGTTGCTGTGGACTATGTGACTAAGTGGGTGGAGGCTATTGCCAGCAAAACTAACTATTCCAAAGTTGTGCTCTCTTTCTTGTCCAAGAATATTTTCAGCAAGTTTTGTACACCCAGAGCAATCATTAGCGATGGCGGATCTCATTTTATTAACCGTTCATTTGTGAACCTGCTTGTGAAGTATGGAGTGCAACACCGTGTCGCAACTGCATACCACCCAAAAAATTCAAATAAGTGGTATCAGAGCAAGAGGTTCTTTAAACTTTTGCACTGAACCTAGATCCTAGATAAGTGCTCACTAACAGCTCACCACCTAAACTTGGTTTGTTTGATTAGTGTGTTTGCTGCAGGATGTCTCTCAGCGATGCACCCACTCTCAAGCTAGAGAACTTTGAGAAATGGAAGAACAACATGATGCTTCACCTATAGGCTGTCAGTGATGAAATGATCGAAGTGATAAAGAATGGTCCAATTATCATTCTACAAGAGAAAGTAGGCACTGAAGTTTTAGATGGTATAAACAAGGATACTACAGATGCTGATGGATCATCAACATCTAGTGTAACATCAGGCGCAAGACCAACATGAGCCATATCCTATGAAGCAAAGCCCAGTGATGCGCTCAAAATTAATACTTATAAAAACACAAGTAGTAAAGCGATTGATAAAGACAGACAAGGCTTAAACCATAGGGTCATTCTCTCGAGGAATTGATTAAGCTAGTTCTACTGAATAGACTCGCTTGTGTTGGTTGTAAACAAATAGTGTGGATAGTGATACTTCAGTCCTAGAGCAAATTCTAACATGCACAAGACAAGGTAAAACCCTAGGTCATGCAATTCTACAAACAACAAAGCTAAATAAATCCTTTGATGGACTGTGCTGATACGAAGATGACCAATTAAGGATACACTAATCACAGTTCATCACCTTGCTATTGAGAGTACAACCAAATACGGGCTATAAGTACGTAATCACTACAAAGAGCCTGTCACGAGCTATGCAATCATACGGATATAGCCTAATGGATGATTAAATACTAACAAGTTCACACCGATACAACAAGATTCAGTAATCAGAGGTAACAACCTGTCACGTACAAGCTAAATATTAGTTGCACGATTGTTACCTGGATACGTCAATGACAAGAGATCGTCTGAACGGAAATAATGCTTCAATTGAATGAGAGATTAAATCTCTAGAGTGTTTACTATGCTTGAAATTGAAAGAATATAGACCAGGAAGGTCTGAAGGTATATCAAAAACGAAATACATTTTCCATATTTATAGAACCAAGGAAGTTGAAATTCAAAATCATGGAAAAAACTGCCAGAAAATGTGGTTTGAACAGGTCTCCATACCTCACCACGGACAATGAACTCAGCTAATGTTTCTATTTCTCCAGATCGCGGTGAGCTCATTTCTTTTGAAGCTCAGAACGGTGAGCCGCTCCTCCGGGAAAGAGTTTGTTTTTTCCACTTCTTCCTCATTTCACTCCCTTTTCTCAACCTCCTTGTCACCTCTTTGGAGTAGTGGCCCACTTTTAGCCTTGAGTGCTTCTAGAAGCTTCAAACGAGCTTCGATTCGAGTACACTCCTCCAATTCCTTTCCGTTTTACCTAAAAACACCTAAAAAAGTACAAAAACACAAAAGACACTGATCAGCCGATATTTTAATGACTCATTTAGTGCCTTTTTCCGTGTTTTGTTGCGACTTTTAGCCTGTCTTTAGTATTTTTTGTTCCGTGTCACGTTTGGGTTTTTTGTGTATTTTTGTGCTTTTTTAGGTACTTTAATTGGCAAGGAAAATGGAGGACCAAGGTGAAAGAAGACTTGGGAAAGTTTCTAGAAGCACCATAAGGCCAAGTTAGTGGGCCACTACTCCAAGAGAGGTGACATGCAGTTTGGAAAAGGGAGAGAAAATAGGAGAAAGTGGGAAAATGCTAATTTTCTCGGACACATGGCTCACCGCGGTGAGCTTCTGCAACAAGGAGCCTCACCGCGGTACAACCAAGCAGAAAAGAAGGTAGAAAGGGTAGACCACGGTGAGCTGGAACGGGCAAGGTCCCCTCACCGCGGTGAGCTCTGTTTGATAAAATCAAATCCACGATTTCTGGCAGTTTTTTCCCATGATTCCAAATTTCATCTTCCTAGGTCTATAAATAGGACCCCTTGTATTAGTCTTGAACATATCTTTACATTCTCCAACATTCATACTTTCAATTCCAAGCATTGTAAACACTTAGAGATTTCAATCTCTCTTTTCATTCGAAGAAACTTTCATTGATCTTTCTGACGATCGCAGAGACCATTAGGCACCTAGGTATTCAATAGGATGAGTTAGGCGGTTGATTTTAATACCTTGTATTGTGACATATTGTTATCTGATCGTTGAACGCATGCTTGTATCGTTGTGAACTTGCATCAGTCTTTAACTCTAATTAGTATATATCCAGATGAGGGCATAGCTAGTGACAAGCTTTTTACCATAACTCATACCTACTTATAATCTGTATCTGGTTCGATTTTGCAATAGCAATTTTTTTGCATTCATGGGCAGTGTACCATTAGCTATATCGCGTCAGCACTTTTGAAAGATCGCTTGTTTCGTTTTAATTGTAAAAATTGCATGATCTAGGTATTACCTTGTCTTGTAATTGCGGTTTGTTGTAGGTGTTTAAAGTATCACTTTACCCACACTATTTTTTTACAACTCACACCTTAGAACTAGCTTAATCAATTCCTCGAGAGAACGACCCTGTGGTTTAAGCCTTGTTGTACTACGACAACCGCTTTACTACTTGTGTTATTTTACAAGTATTAATTTTGAGCGCATCAAAATTTGGCGCCACTGCCGGGGATTTGATTCCTACATTCTTCAATAAGTAGGATCAGTGTGTAGCTGTGTATTTTTATTTTTATCTTATTCGAAAACCAAAGAAAAAATCTGAAAATTTAAAAAAAAAAATCCAAAATAGTTTCATCAGGTCGTTTCAATTTGTGGCATCTAATAATAGAACTCATAAGAACATGTACTACTTTTTGAGTTAAGTTTTTTGTTTCATTTCCAGGTTATGCAAGGGAGACGTTCGTTGAAATCTCCGTTGACTGAATGAAACAACGACCTAGAGAGGGAAATCCGGGAAAGAAGAAGGAACCTAACGAAAGTTTCCATGTCGGAAGAAGGCACAAGTACCAACAACAGCATACCAGTAAGAACGATGACGATCGCAATTACAAACGCCCTTGAAACCGCGAATGCGCCTAGGCGGGAGTTTGGGGAGTACATGCAGCCCACGGTGCAAGTGTCTGGATCTCCGATCGAGCTTTCAACAGCAGCAAGGAACCTGGAGATCAAGAACCATCACTTCAACGACATGCCCAAGTTCTACGGGCATGCAAACGAAGATGTGATGAAATTCTTGAAGGAATTCGAGGCGTTAGTGGGGAGGATTCCGATAGTTGGGAACTCCGGAGTTACGGACGACGACGTCCGTAAGAAGTTGCTCCCAATGTGCTTGCAGGATCTCGCAAAGACGTGGCTCTTGCACCTTCCGGAGAACTCTTTGAGGACTTAGGAGGATGTTTACAAGGTCTTCATGGGGAAGTACTTTCCTTATTCGAAGACCTCGAACCTGAGGAGTCAAATCGCCCACTTTCAGCAGCGATATGACGAGAGCATTTATGAGGCTCGAGAGCGATTCAAGTACCTGTTGGCCTAAGGTCCACACCACCAGTTGGACGCGATGACGTTGTGTCAGAGCTTCTATGAAGGACTTGACGTAACAACACAGATGCTTGTGGACATGAGCTTGGGTGGCTCGATCATGCAGAGCATAGCAGAGGAGATAGAAGCTGCCATCGACAAATTGGCACAAGCTTCTCAACACAAGGGTGTAAGGGGCCGAGAAAAAGGAAAAGGCGAAGCCAAAGCCGCCGGACAGGTTGGGGCTCCCGACTTCAACCGCTTGCTAGAAAAGATGCAACATGTCAAGATGGCTGTGACCGTTGCCACACCAACCCAGCAAACCAATGAACAATGTGGAGTATTCTATAACTCCGGGCACGGTGCTAACGTATGCAGGTTTCCACAAGCTTGGGAAATGAACCTGAACCTCACGGAGGAGGTTTATTGGGTCGATAGGCAAGGAGTGAGGCGCCCAGGGTTTGTGCCGTACAGGAAGCCAATGGAATACGGGGACCGTAGGATGTTAAGTTACTCAAACAATAACTACGAGAACTACGTTCCACCTGCACCACAGAGCGAGACGCCCATTGAAGCTGCCAGCCAGGGAAGACCACCCAGGGACGATCTTACCGGCAGGATCAATATGATCATGGAGAACTCCGATCGCTTCTACAAACAGTCGAGCCGAATCTAGGAGAGAAATGATAAGCGGTCAGAGGTGCTAGAGATTCGGCAAGGAGGATCAAGAACATGGTCGGGAAACTGATGGTGAGGTCGCAAAGACGGGAACAAGGAAAGTTCTCGAGCACTACGGAGAAAGCCCAGGCCATTGACGACGCCAGGGAGTGAAGCTGAGGAAGAGTCGACGCTAACGACTATAACCAAAGCATGATTTACCGTTTTGCACGTAGGACGTAGAATGCATTTAGGTAACCTCACGTTTAATTTCCCATAATGCATTTCGAACGATTTACTGCTTTCATAGGGTAGCTTCTTAATTTAGTTAAAATTTATTTCATTACATTATTATTATGAAAAACTAGAAAATTTTAAGGGCCTTCCACGGTAAGCTTAAGGGAAGGAAGATCTCACCACGCTCTAAGTAGAACGGAACACTGTTCAATTCTTCTTGGACCGCGATCCTTCTCCCAAGCCTGACCGGAGTAGCCCCTGAGTCGTAAAGATGAAGACAAACTTTTCTCTGTTCACTTTTGAAAACTCGAAAATTCAAAAAGGCGACTGAGCACCTAGCGCGAATGCGCAAAGCTCAGACGGATGATTGGCAGCAACAAAGAGGAGGCTCATCTTCCGGACCCCATGGTCCGCCCTCCTCTTAGTGATCATGCCGACCGAGGCATACTATGGGCGGTAACTCTGAACTTTCTCCTTTTTATTTATTCCTTAGAACTAGCTTAATCAATTCCTCGAGAGAACGAACATGTGGTTTAAGCCTTGTTGTACTACGACAACCGCTTTACTACTTGTGTTATTTTACAAGTATTAATTTTGAGCGCATCAGACACCCAAACGTAAAAAAGCACCAAAAACACTAATAAAATGCTAAAGGACTTAACAAAACATGTTAAAAACTCTAAACT
The DNA here is from genome assembly GCA_026545765.1 of Plantago major. NCBI lineage: Eukaryota > Viridiplantae > Streptophyta > Magnoliopsida > Lamiales > Plantaginaceae > Plantago > Plantago major. Next base: position 62,302,484 of record CM048844.1, on the reverse strand, counting down.
AACGATTCATCAAACTCCCTAAACCGAACCTTTGTTTGTCCTCGAGCAAACAAAACTCTAAAAGGTCCTAGAAAAGAAAAAACAAATACACAACACGGAAGAGTTACCGGAACAACTATTGTAATAGTCAAGCCTAAAACTGATGTAAACTTGTATCCCCTCTAACGTTGGCAAGTAGCTTTACAAAGATAATAATCTTCCGTTTCACAAGTAAATAAAACTTCGACTTACTCAAGTTGTCCCTGAAAAGGATAATATAAGTGGAACTCTAGTCTCTCCTGGAAGTGTCCAGTAAAAAAGGGTGATCACTCAAGACTTAACCTTAGGAAGGTGACAACAAACGTCACAAGATGCCAAAAATATTACGTGCATTTGCACTCGATCAAACGGATCAAAAAGGACTTTTCTTGAAAAGATCGAAATCAATACAAAAGATAAATAGCATACCATTCTTTTTGTGCTTTGCTCTTTTTGCACATATTGTTTCATTTTTTCTATTTTTTCTCGTGCTTTATACTTTTTGCACAGATTTTTCATTTTTTTTTCTATCTCAATTTTGCAAGTGTATCCCAATAGGTTACTCAAGATCTGCACTTTTGTGCATGTCGGTTTGGAGTACACCCCATCAACCCTCACAACATACGAGAACCGCCACACGCAAGTTTATAGGTAGTATTTGGAAATGCCCAACACGATCTCGAATGATCACAAGGATCCTGGAAATACACTTCGAGATTTTTTTTTCTTTAGAATGGTAGCAAGTAATACAAAACAAATTTCAAAAATCGACCATATGCTCAAAGGTATAGTGTGTAGTGAGCCTGAGTATGAAGTAACAAGTATCCTTCTCCCCAAAGATCACATCAGTAAAAGGCTTATCTTATCTTTTGCAATAGATAACCGATTTTTCAAAAGAACTCAGACTCGATCAAATTTTTTTTTTTAAAAATTATTCCAAAAAATTAGGCCAAAAGACTACCCACAATAATCATGCAAAAGTGGCTAACATACCACCTCACATAATCACAAGAGTGGCTAACATACCACACAACACCACCAAACTAAAAATCGAAAAACAAGTAAACACATATGTACATGGAGAATGTACCGAGGCATGTAAACATATGAAATCACAACTTCCCTCCCCAAACCATTTCGATAGCTAGACCCTAGCATAAAGAATAAATTAAAAACAGAAAGTTGTAGAGTTACCGCCCGTAGTATGCCTCGGTCGGCATGATCAATTGTAGGAGGGTGGACCTTAGGGTCCGGAAGATGGTCCTCCACCAAAATATTGCTGCCCAAGGTTCTCCTCTCGCTCCAATCTCCTTTTTGCCCTTTCATCCAATTCCTGCAATGCCGCCAAGTTCGAGGAGCTCCTCTGTTCCCAACTATCCATCCTCTGATTAAGGGTATCGGCGTACTGAAGCACTTGTGCTACCTCATTTGAATGGTTTTGGTAGCTAGTGCGGAGTTCCCCATATTGGGTACGCAAATGATCATGTTGCTACTGGATTGCGTGGAACCTCGGACCTGCCCATTGCTCGAATTGAGCTTGCATCTCTTCATAGTACCGGGAGTAGCCAGAATTCTCGGTGTTGGGTTGTGCTTCTTCAGCAGTACCGGTGATGTGTAGTCCTATATGGTCTTCGTCTTTTGACCCATAGTCCTCGGGGTTATGCATGTCTTCGAAGCCTGGAAGACACTTCGTTGCTCCTTTCATTATTGTTGTCACATCCCTTTCAGTAAATGGAGCCTTAGCTACTCCGGTTCTTACAATCCCTGGCACCATATGTGCTGCACATATCTTTGTTATAATCCATGGGAAGGCCAGCCCTTTCGGTTTGTAGCAATGGGCAAGTGTCTCCGTCACGATAATGTCTCCGATGGTAATGAATTCACGACTCATGAATGCGCCAATGAACCTTGCGATCGGAGTTTACACCCATGTGAAATAACTCAGTGGAATCACCGAGTACTGAAGCCAATGGGATTGAATGCGAACCTTGGGGAGAAGATACTTCTTTTCCACCTTCTTCATATCCATTGAAAGTGGAAGTAGAGAAGTTGCCACTTTCCTTAGGTCAGCCTCGGATAAGACCTCTCCTTGTGCCTCATCATGGTTGTATATCCCCTCATCCAATGTTGGATCAAATTGTGTACAAGCTCCAAGAAATTTATTCACCGTCTCGGCATTATACACAACGTTCTTCCCTCGTACCCGGACAACCTGATCCACGTTATGCTCTGCATAGTTGATGTAGAATTTCTTGACAAGAGTTGGATCATAAGGACGGTTCACGTCTGTAAGAGCCTTCCATCTATCCTCGACCAAATCCACATAGTCTCCGCGTTCATATCCCGGGGGAATGATATTCCCCTCTCAGCTATAATGCTACATGGTTGGGAGAAATTCCGGACTCTAAATTTTTCTCCTTCAGCAGATAGTACAAAACCATAGGCGTCTGTTTGAGGCCCATCCGCCCTTTCTTGTCTACTTCCACTCGCCGATGCTCCATCTCCTCTCTTGTTTTGGGTGAAAATCGTCTTTCTCTTTGGAATTTTCCAAGAAAAAGAGATGTTAGCCAGGTCTTTAAGAAATTCCCCAAACCAAAACCTCCCGAATAACAACAATGACTTATCCGAACATAGAAGCATGTAATCCATAGTGCATTATTTGTTATCAACAAGTGTTCTTCCCCAAACCAAACTTCATTATAGCATAAAAATCGAAACACCTTATCCTATGCAATAATCAATGAATTCATAGTGCACTATCGATGCAAATGAACTTTGGCAACTCAATTAATTCAAACAAGCAATCATTCATCAACCAATGTACCATCAAGGGTGAAACCAAGCTATGTCTTACACAACCACTAATCATATTCTCCAAGAATCAAGCAAAAAGGCATGAATGATGTAATGCTACTTCAAATCAAGGTGGAATAGCAATAAACATGTTCAACCCGACATAGTGGAACAACAATTAAGCATTTAGACATACATAATTCCAAAATCCCCAAATTGAGTACAAAGTTAGGGTTCTAGGAGAATTACCTTGATTTCGATGCGAATGATGGATTGAGGGATGAATTGATGCTTGAATCAAAGAGAGTGCACTTGTAGCTTTGTAAATATACCAAGAACAAATGTTTTGGTGAAGAAATGAAGGATTTGGAAGTTTTTGAGGGAGAAAACTAGTTGGAAGGAGAAGAGGGAAAGTGGGGAAATGAAAAGAAATCGGCTACTAGCTGTTTCTTATTCCAGATTGTTTCATCTTCAAGGAGAAGGTGATGAAATTGGCCCCGGGAAGGGAAGATTTCGCTAGATTAGGAAAACGCAAATGTCAACACCATCTCGTCTGGCGAAAATCATGAGGAGAAAATTGACCAACCTTCACTAGAAGAACCTCCGAACAAAATATGTGTTTCCACCGAAGTGGCAAAACCCATTGATTGTATGACAACTATCTCCTTTAATGATGAAGATCTCTTACTTGGATCTAAGCCTCACAATAGACCATTGTTCGTGTCCGGCTTTACTCGTGAGCACAAGGTGAAAAGGATACTCATTGATGGTGGTTCAGCCAAGGAGGGCAAAGAGCAATGGGCATTGTGAGATTATAGTTGATGATTGACAATATGTCATCGACGATGCTCTTCCATGTTATTGATGCCAAGACGTCCTACAATTTGCTTTTGGGAAGGCCATGGATACATGAAAATGGTGTAGTCCCCTCGACTTTACACCAATGCTTCCAATATTGCCAAAATGGAGTAGTGAGAAAGGTGCTTGCAGATGGCAAACCATTCACGAAAGTCGAATCATATTTTGCTGACTCCAAGTATTACAAAGAACATATGAATGATGTAAATGAATGGTCGAACTCGTTTGGCGGCAAGTCAAGAGATCAAGTGAAAAATCCTAACAAGGAAGAATTACCTCCGCAGATCTGCCCCGGTGAGGTCTCACATGCGAAAGATGAAGGGATGACAAAGCTTAGCCTCACCAGTATGGTCCAACCAGTCCACAGAGATTTGAATGAACATAAGACTTCATCACATAAATTCGAACATAAACATTTTGGACCATTCAAGCTTTTGATAAAGCCAGGATATGATCCTAAGAATGGCTCTCCCCTGGGATTAAATACATCAGGATATTCTAGCTCACAAAGTGGTGAAAAAACTCGAGAAGGTCTTGGTTTTCAACTGCTTAAACCTGTCCGCATCACCATAAAACAAGCCACAAGCAATTACGTGAGCGGAAATGATAACTCATTCTCCGAAAGTGCTTCTGACCAAAATTGTGAGAAATCACTACACAAGTCTATCTTTGAAAGGTTGGGGCCAATAAGACAGCTGACACATCAAAGACTGGGGGCAATTAGGAAACCTGCACATCAAAGACTAGGGGCAGTTAAAAAGTGTGTATCAAAGGTTGGGACCAATGAAATCAGGCACTGCAGGAACTAGCGAGTTAAGTAACTCCGGAAAACTGCGAAGTCTAGTTCCATCTCGCATGACTCGGACCGAAGATATCAAGGTGTGATACGGTGAAACCCTCAAGGTCAAAAGGGTGACGATAATCCACACAAGAGTCCGAGATAATATTGAAGATGAAAATAAAAGTGTTGATTCATCATACCACATCGCCCTTAAGGATTGTGATGTCATTGAAGAAGAAGATGCCGAAGTAGCACCCCTTGAATTTGAAGAAGGGGTAAATGCCACCAGCGATGAATTAAAAGAGGTCATTCTTGGAGATTCAAATGATCCCCGACCTACGTACATAAGCGCTTTGGGAAGTGCCGATGAAGAAAATTGCTTACACTGCCCTGTTAAAGTATTTCATGGATGTGTTTGCTTGGACATACAAAGAAATGCCTGGCCTCAATCCCAAGATAGCGGTGAACCAACTCTCGGTAAAGAATGGAGCTCGTCCCGTCAAGTAAGCTCAACGGAGATTTCGTCCTCAGTTGATTTTGCCAATCGAAATGGAAGTAAGTAAGCTAATTGAAGTAGGTTTCATCCGTGAAGTCAAATACCCTACTTGGATTTCTAACATAATCCCGGTAAGAAAGAAGAATGGACAAATTCAAGTGTGTGTAGATTTTAGAGACCTAAATTATGCATGCGCCAAGGATGACTTTCCGCTGACCATACTAGAACTCATGATTGACGCCAGTACAGATCACGAAGCACTATCTTTCATGGACGGGTCCTCAGGATACAATCAAATTCGCATGGATCCAAAGGAAGAAGAACTAACGGCTTTTCGCACTCCGAAAGGGATATATTGTTATAAAGTAATGTTGTTTCATCTCAAGAATGCTGGCGCCACCTATCAAAGAGCAATGCAAAAGATATTTGACGACATTCTTCACAAGAACGTCGAATACTATGTTGATGACTTGGTGGTAAAATCAAGGAGGCAAACAGATCACTTGTAAGACTTGAGGGAGGTGTTTGAGCGATTAAGAAAGTACCAACTGAGGATGAACCCTTTGAAGTGCGCATTTGGAGTTAGCTCTGGAAAGTTTCTATGCTTTATTGTTCGACAACGAGGAATAGAAATCAAGCAAGCCAAAATTGACGTGATCATGATGATGCCTGAGCCAAAAAACATACATGAGCTTAGAAGCTTGCAAGGGAAGATATCTTACCTCAGGAGATTCATATCCAACCTCGCAGGAAGGTGTCAACCATTTAGTCATCTCATGAGAAAAGATGTTCCATTTAATTGGGATCATGCTTATAGGAATGCATTCGAATGCATCAAGTCATATCTTATGAAGCCGCCAGTGTTAGGAGCTCCGATACCAGGACGCCCTTTGATTCTATACATAGCTGCACAAGAACGTTCCATGGGAGCATTGTTGGCTCAAGAAAACAACAATGGGAAAGAGAATGCACTTTACTATTTGAGCAGAACAATGACGCCAAATAAGCTAAAGTATTCTCCCATCGAAAAGCTTTGTTTGGCTCTCGTCTTCGTGATCCAAAAAGTGAAGCATTACTTCCAAGCCCACACAATTCGTCTTGTTTCAAGAGCTAATCCATTGAAGTATGATATGTCAAAGCTGGTACTCTCAGATAGACTTGCCAGGTGGTATTTGCAGATTCAGCAATTCAAAATCATATACGTGCCACATAAAGCCGTCAAAGGGCAAGTCTTAGCTGACTTCCTAGCTGATCATCCGATACCTGCGGAGTGGGAGTTAACGGAAGATTTTCCTGACGAAGACGTTATGACAATCGAAGTAATCCCTCCATGGAAAATGTACTTCGACGGAGCCTCACACAGAAACGGGGCAGGAGCTGGAGTTGTGTTTCTCTCGCCCAATGGGGAAGTTCTGCCATACTCATTCCCTTTGACCCAAAATTGCTCAAATAATGTTGCAGAATATCAGGCGTTAATTCTTGGATTAGAGTTGGCGGTCGATGCAAAGAGATTACATCTCAACATCTATGGAGACTCTAAACTAGTGGTCAACCAGGTGCTAGGGGAATATGATGTCAAGAAACCTGAGCTAGCCCCATATGTTTGCTATGCTAGAAAATTGATCGGATGGTTAGAGGACGTGTCAATCGAACATGTTCCACGAGGAAATAACGGTCGAGCCGACGCTCTAGCAAAAATTGCTTCCACTCTAGTGATGCCTGACAAGAGAGTCCATATCCCCGTTTTTCAGAATTGGATCGTTCCGCCTATACTTGGAGATAGTGAAGGTGGTGAAGAAAACAATGTCGTGGAGGTCTATGAGATCGAGAAAGAAGACTGGCAGCAACCTCTAGTTGATTACTTGAAATACGGGAAATAGCCCCATGAACTACGCCATAGAGCAGAAATTAGACGTCGAGCAACTCGCTTCATATACTGCAATGACACCCTCTATAGACGCTCATTCAATGAGGTATTTTTGCGATGTCTCGGCGATGAAGAAGCTGTGCAAGCAATGGAGGAAGCACACTCCGGCGTTTGTGGTGCTCACCAGTCGGGTCCAAAATTGCACTTTCGAATTAAGAGGATGGGATACTATTGGCCCACCATGGTCCGAGACTACATGGAATATGCACAAAGATGTCAACCTTGCTAATTTCATGCAAATTTTATTCATCAACCACCTAAGCCGCTACACCCAACTGTCGCCTCATGGCCATTTGATGCGTGGGGATTAGATGTGGTTGGTCCAATGACGAAATCTTCCGGCGGTCATTTGTACATCCTGGCACCAACCGACTATTTCTCTAAATGGGCGGAAGCAATACCACTTAAGGAAGTGAAGAAAGAGAACGTTGCTGACTTTATACGTTTCAACATTATCTTTCATTACGGTGTTCCACGCTACATAATCACCGACAATGGAAATCCATTTTGCAACAGCGTGATTGATAAGTTGTGCCAACAATTTGAATTCAAGCAGAGGAAGTCTTCGATGTACTATGTGGCAGCCAATGGGCTCGCAGAAGCCTTCAATAAAACATTGTGCAACCTGTTGAAGAAAGTAGTAGCAAAGTCGAAAAGGGACTGGCATGAGAGAATCGGAGAAGCATTGTGGGATTATAGGACGACACATCGAACTCCTACCCAGGCCACCCCTTACGATTTGGTTTATGGAGTAGAGGCTGTCCTTCCCTTGGAACGACAAATTCCATCCCTGAGGATCGCAATCCAAGAAGGGCTCGCTGAGGAAGAAAATGCTCGCCTACGACTGGAAGATTTAGAATCACTGGATGAGAAAAGGCTGGAAGCCCAACAATGACTCGAATGCTATCAAGCTCGCATCTCTAGAGCATTTAACAAGAGAGTTCTTCCTCGCTCTTTCCAAGTGGGAGATCTTGTTCTCTCTGTAAGAAGACCGATCATCATGACCCACAAGACTGTGAATAAGTTCACGTTAAAGTGGGACGGGCCATACGTCATCAAAGAAGCATACACAAATGGCTCGTACAAACTTAAAGCTGATGATGGATTGAGAATTGGCCCCATCAACGGGAAATTCTTAAGTCGATACTACCCGTAAAAAGTGGAAGGAAAAAAAAATGCAGAAGCCCTAAAAACAAAGTAGGGGTGCTTAGATTAGTACGCTCCTGACCCGCATGAGCATAAACTGCGAACGGTGACCACTAATGGCAGTACACGTGGCTAAACTGTTAACCTACCTCACTAAAGGCATTTTATAGTGGTTAAACTTCAAATACCTCACCTAGTCCAAGGTGGTTAAGCAATAGATACTCCTGGCCCGCACGAGTATAAATTGTGCACGGCAACCCCCCCCCCCCCTCCAATCACAAAGTCATCTTTGAACTACGTTTTGACTTGATCCTCTTTCAGAGGTACGTAGGCAGCTTAGTTCATTCTAAGTCCAGTCATAAGTCTTTAGCTCTTCATAAGCAGTCTCCAACTCTGCCCTCAGAATATCCAGCTTCTTTTTGGCTTCATCAATCGGTGTAACGGTGTTGCTCAACTCAACAGCTTCTTGTTCCATCTTGGTGACGTATGCTTTTGCGGCTTGAAGAGACTCCGTCTTAAGCTTAAGCGAGGCCTCAAGATCCTTCACCCTTTTAACCAAGGATTTATGTTTCTTCTTAGCGGTTCGGACACTAATAGATTCATCAACCACCTTTGTTTTAGCTTCCTCGAGACGAGCATCAAATTCAGCGACTCGTTGGGCAAGTGATTCATCGGAAGGCATATCAGCGATGGCAGATTTCGTAGTGTCAAACATGGTGGCTTTCTCAAACAAAGAATTGAATAAAGCCCTCAAAGAAGGAACATCAACAGACTTGAATCGCTCCAATCATTCCAACACAATCAAGATCTCATCTTTAAGGCTTGACACCATGTCTAGAGGAGTCTCAACGATCCTGGTGTTAAGCTCACGCCACAAAAGATCAAGACATTACTTCTCCCATTTGTCCACAAACCTTTCACCATGGAAGATGGAAACAGCAGGATGTCAAGGAGCTACAGGTGAAGGAGTAGCAAAACAAGGATACCCTTCCCGACTCTCTATCATAGTGGGTGTGGTCTTGATGGGAGATGCAACCTAAGAAGAAACGGGTATCTCCAGATCCAATACCATTTGGGACTCATGAACGACATCGACTGAGTTTAGAATGTCATTCTCCAGCTGCCACAATGAAAGACAACATATTAGCAAGTCAAAAACCTCTTGTGAAGGAAATCAAACATTTGAAGTCATTACCTCCCGAACAAAATCCACCAGCAATGCCGGAATACTCGAAGCATCTCCACGTGTTTCAACGTCCACTGGTTTGGAGGCTCCTTCTCCTCGTTGCCTTTTCCAATGACGACTGGAATTGTTGCAACTTGCTCTCTCATCGACATTGGAGGAAGCGCTCTTCTTAGCTAATAAGAGGATGATGATGTCAAAATAAGGAGAAGTAAATAAACGAGTGAAGAAGACGTATATAGAATAAACCTTTGGCGACTTCAGAAACATTGGTAGGCACGTCTTGTTGTGCAAACTCAATGGCTCTCTTCTTAGGAATCAACCGCTCAATATTCCTCTCGAGATGGTCTCCTCCACACCCTATCCACCAATGGAAGAAACCACTAGTGTAATCTTTCTTCACAGTGAGAGTGACCCCGGAAAACAACACTTCATCAAAGGATAGAGAGCATGTGGACATTCTACAAAAGGATAAACCCTCACGAAAGATGGCACTATGGAATTCTGTTGCAAGAACGTCAGGAACGTCTTGGTAGAACCCAAATTGGCAACTAAACCGATGGGTAGAATATGCTTCAGTAACGAAACATTCACCATCTCGCAATGTAAGGAACGAAGATCAGATGCTTGCAAAATACTCACGCTCAGGGCCCGAGGCATTCTTATTGTCGGTGAATCTATTGTTGGGCTTTGAACAGGTAAAACAGTTCCAGTTGATAGAAGAGCCTTTGTGGATTCTGGTACGAGCCTCTCTAGGAGTAAAAGGCTTCGCACTACCTTCACCAGACAAATTCACCATGGCAGGGCTGAGAACCGTTCGAAACATACGATGGTGCGTGTTGAAGTATTGGGCCACCCAACCATGAACGAAGTGGATCGGAAATGGGCAACTTGAAAGTGACAGTTGCGAAGACCTTGCAATGTGATTGAGACCTCTATAGATCGATGCTAGTACCGGGATTGCCAAACTCACGGATTTCCCCAACGCCATCTTGAAAGTGCTTGGCCGTATCATACCAACATCTTTGACCGGAAGGACAAATGCGCACAACCAGCACGAGAGATATCCAGCCAAATACGTCTCTATCTTACGCCCCTGAGGAATGTTCAACTTGACAAATAGTGCTAAGTCTGTAGAACTCCAATCGTCGTGAGGTCCGAAGTCACCTAGTGGATTGAGGGTGGAAACAGGAGCAGTCTGATTCCTTCCTCTGCGCGGAGGGGGCTTGGAATACTTCACCTTCCTGCTACACCAAAAACGGATCCATCTCTCAAGAGTAATAGGAGCATCATATCGTTTGCCTTCATTCATTTTCAACAGGTGGAATGCATGGTAGAGATATCGGCACGAATGTGGAACGAACACATCTCCCTTTACATCTTTTCCGGTAATTTCCAGAACATCAGGATTCACCTCGTCATATAAAGTACCCAAGACAGGTAGCCCAGCAGATCCCACGAAGTCATGGAAATCTCCCCGGATGACTTATGGAGTGTGTTTGTCGATGGACACCAAGACTCACAGAAGGATTTCATAATGTTGGAGTCGAAGTCATATGTAAAGAGCGAAGCACTAACAGCTTGGTAAGCCTTTACAGAATTTAGCGCACTCTTGCAGCGGCTCAGAACAATCTCAGTCCATTCCCAATAACGGTGGAGATAGTGGAATTCCCCATCAATGCAAAAGGCGTCATTGCTCCAAGTTGCCTTCCCCTCCAGAATGTTGCGACCCAAAGTTTGGAACAGCTTGGTACTTTGCGAATGTTTGTGCGTGTTTAGGAGGACGTGTGCATTCAAGAGTCTGCCCGACGAATCAACATGTTGTGTCGTCCAGTTCTTCATATGCATTGGATTCACCAATCTTGGCCACTCCTGTGCGTGATATTCGATTAAAGGCATACCAATCGGCACCTTTGTAGACTTCTTCGAGGACTCGCCTTCTTCACTAGATATGGCCAAATACTCCTTATGGGTAGCAGATACAGTAAATTTCCGGAAGAACACCATTCTCGATTTCCTGCAAGTAACACGAGGGAATTAAAAGATTGAAGATGAAGAAAATAAGTACATTAAAATAATAATAATAATAATAATAATAATAATAATAATAATAATAATAATAATAATAATAATAATGATGATGATGATGATGATGATGATGATGATGATGAGGAGGAGGAGGAGGAGGAGGAGGAGGAGGAGGAGGAGGAAGAATGATATAGAGGGATAAAATCCCTAAAATTTCCATTCTTCCTCATTATCCCCAAATCACCAAGCGCCTCCATCTTCTTCTTCTACTCGCCCTCCATCTCCGCCCCAACGCCATTACCTTTCTTCTCCGTCACAACCCACTCACGTCCTCCATCTCCACATCGCCTCCGGTTGAGCCTCCCCTGCCTCCATGGACTCCGACCCGTCTTCTCGCCCCTGCTCTCCTCCTCTCTGCCATGGCGCCTCCTCCGTTCACCACAACTTCCGCCACCTCCCTCTCCTCCAGCGCGCCTCCTTCAAACCACCATGTCCCTGCTTCCCTCTCCACGCAACTACACCAGTTCGCCCTTCACTCCGCTCCTCGCTACAGCAACTCTCTCCAGCCATCGCTCACTGCCGAGATCCGTCTCCACCAGCGCCTCTCTTATTTGCCGAGATCCGCCTCCCTTCGCCGCATTCTCCATGTCTCTCAACTCCGCATATTTGCTACCTCGAATTATTGGACACAAAAATCCAGCCAAAAAAAAAGGTCCTTACCGAATTCGGATCGAAATGGTTAAGCCTTTGTTTCGGGCTCAATCTTTCTCACTCCAAGCTGCTAGTTATCTCAAACTAATGGAAGAAAGGAAAGAGTAAAAGAGTGTGAATGATGTTGATGACTGATGATTGTTTAGAATGATGTTGCTTCTTGCTACTACATATAGTGCAATACTCACACACCAAGGGGACAAGCATGGAGGAAAATTTAGAAGGAACAAGGGCTAGCTGGTAGGAGAAGTTTTTTTTTTTTTACGGCTATGTTAGACAAGAAGCTGCAAAAGAAATGAAAAGAGAAGCAAGTTGTCACAATAGTACACTAAATGTGTACTATGTAACAGATTTTGTATCGTGGCCATTTGCAAGTTGATTGTTAAACTTGAAAAATCAACTACTTAAGCACAAGTAATGATTCAATGTCATCGATCTCGAATAATTTTTCGCACATACAAAATTTGTGTAAGAAAAGTGGATCGTGTCGTGACTTATTCACTCCGATTTGGCATCTCCACGACGTCATTCGTGAACCGTCACGAGGGGGCAATTTGTAGACACGCAAAATGTGTCGAATAAATTATTAAAATCATTGAATTTAATTTACCGAATTTAATTGGAATTTTACCAAATTCTATTCCAAAATAGTATGGTAAATTAATTGATTTTAATACCCTCCATTTATGGCCTATCAAATTGCGACACATGCAAAATATGGAGTATTTTCGATTACTTCACATTAAAAATGATGTGAATACTCGGAAATGTTAAAACCAATCAAACGCCGCCACGTTGAAAGGATGATGTCAAAATGCACCCTTCAAATTAAATCAAGACATGGAGAAGAAAAGGAAAAAGCTTTAAAAAAATGGATTTCCATCCTTGCCCCTCTACAAAAAATGGATTTCCATCCTTACCCCTCTTCTACATCTATAAATAGAGGTCTTCCATCAAATTGAAAAAAAAAAAAGAAAGAAGAAGAAGGAGGAGATAAGAAGTGAAGAAGAGAAGGAGAAGTGAAGAAGAGAAGAAGTGAAGAGCAAGTGCCCACAAATCCTCTCATCCTCTCAAGATCCGGCTTCGAAGTTCGAAGAAGCATTCAAGAAGTTCTTCCGGCAACTGAACCAAAACCTTCGTTTGATCCAAGAAGAAGTCCTCGCACACTTGGAGAAACGATATTGGAAGATCAACCGTTGCAAAGGAAGATCAAAACCCAAAAGTCCTGAAGAAGCCCGAATAGAGTTTTTGAAGTTCTTCATCAAATTCAAGCCAAAAGCAATGTTCGATCCAAGATCAAGCTAAGAAGCCCTTGATCCCGGAGGCCAAACTTCCACTATAGAAGATCAAAGGCCAAATTCTATGACGATCTAGAAGCGTTCTTCATGCAGTTCATCCATCCTTCAAGAAGTGATAATCACATGCAAGATCATACAATTCGATAAATAGAAGAAAACACGAATTGAAGATAAACAGTAGAGAGTTATCAATAATTACCAAGAATTCGATCCCGATGGTTCTTACAAGATGTAAACCAAGCTCCAAAGATCAATCAATCAATGTCAAAACCTAGTTCTAGAAGCTTTTTTCTATGAAAAAATCGAGTATAAGAAGTTATGGCAATTGAAGACCTAATTCTAACCAAAAAAGTAAAAAATATGCTGAATCTGGGCCTTCTCGCCGAATTTCGCCGCGGCGAGAAACCCCGGGTAGCTCCTCTTTTTGCCTCGTAAAATCTCGCCGTGGCGCAAAATATCCATTCGCCGCGGCGAGCGTAAAACCTCCGTAAATTTTGCCACAGACAGAATTTTCCGATTCTTCCAAAACGAAAATTGTAGCCCTTTGAATTGGCTTTCCGTGGCACAGGGCTCAGGTCAATTGGGCATTATATGAGAGAGTCATGGCCAAAATGGCTAGACTGCTCCATAAAACTTCACTTTTGCAAGCATCGCTAAAACGGCTCTCAAATCTTCATCCAAACTCCGAATCCACTTCCGTTCTCGCCCAATTACTCTACATTCAAAGATCTAAAACCAAAGTTTTCACTCCGATTTTCACCTTCGGGACACAAAAACCCTACAAAACACAAACAAAGCACCAAAGCATAAAAACGCACAAAGACACTATAAAACCATAAACAAAGACCGCTAAAAAGGACTAAATGAGACTCTAAATTATAGTCTCATCATTATCCTGTGTGATTTGTCTGAAAACGTAACAAGATAGTGTGTTGAGTGACACAACACATTATTGGTATAAGTGAAGGTGTCTGGATTAACTACGACTTAATCATTTTGGCATGTTTATTTGCTGCCTATAGACGGCTAGTACGTTGTTTGATTCTAAGTAGTTGGGAGTAGCATAGCAGAGGGAGGTCGTGAATCCTTTACACCTTCCCACCATCGATTTCATCTCAATTAATTTGGGTTTACTGCGATTTAATCAATATGTCTGCATTCATTCTGTTTACTTTTTTGCATTCCATTTACATACGTTATTTGCTTGTTCCTATGCTAAGTGTCTGTGGAGAACGACATCCTGAGTCAGCTTTCCGCTATAAACTGTGGATTTGAGGACTTCCGACTTATAAATTTAATCTTGATTGTCTTTAGGGATTACAGGTTCTACAACGAAAATCGAAATCTCTGAGTGCACACCACCTGGGACTAAGTCCTTTCGGAGTAGTCCTTTGTCATGATATGCCTTAGTCTTGTCCTTGTAAACCCTTGCGTTTTCAAACGCATCATTCCTTAGTTCTTCAAGCTCATTCAAATCCAACAAATGTTTCTTCCCAGCTTCTAGTAAATCCAAGTTCAGATTCTTGATTGCCCAATGTGCCTTGTGCTCGAGTTCAACTGGTAAGTGACAGGCTTTCCCATAAACTAACCGATAAGGAGTGGTTCCTATCACGATTTTGAAGGTTGTCCTGTAGGCCCATAATGCATTGGAAATCTTGCTAGCCCAATCTTTCCTGTTCAGTCTGACCACCTTTTCGAGGATGCTCTTGATTTGGCGGTTGCTTACCTCCACTTGTCCCGATGTCTGTGGTTGGTATGGTGTTGCCACATGGTGTTGAACCCCGTACTTCTTCATTAAGTTCTCTAAAGCTCTTTGATAAAGTGCTTCCCACCATCACTTATCAATACTCTTAGAACTCCAAACCTTGGGAAAATCACATTTGATAGGAACTAATTAACGACTCTTGAGTCATTTGTTCTTGCCAGAACCGCTTCTACCCATTTAGTGATGTAGTCAACAGCCACCAAGATGTACTCTTTGCCTTCACTCTTGGGGAATGGTCCCATGAAGTCTATCCCCCAAACGTCAAAGGGTCCTACGACCAAATTTCCTGTCAAAGGCATCTCAATTGTCTTCGTTATGTTCCCGCTTCTTTGGCAACGATCACACCGCGAACAGAAATCGTGAATCTCTGTGCATTGTTGGCCAGAAGAACCCCAATTTTAAAGCTTTAATAGCGGTGTTCTTCCCTCTGTAGTGTCCTGCGCATTTGAGTGTGTGACAGAAACTCATAATGCTCTCTATTTCATTATCCGGGACGCATCTTCTGATGATTCCGTTGCTACATGCCTTGAACAGATAGGGATCATCCCAGATGTAGTACCTGCATCTCTTAGCAAAGTCCGTCACTACACTCCTTGAACTGATGGGGATCATCCCAGATGTAGTACCTGCATCTCTTAGCAAAGTTCTTCTTCTCTTGTGCTATCATGTTAGTCACAAAGGTATTTGTTGCTAGATAATTAACTATATCAGCATATCAAGGCTCTACTTTGACTAAAAAGAGTTGTTCATCGGGAAAATCCTCGGGAATTGGTTTTGTGGGCTCAATCGAATTTGGGTTTAACCTTGAGAGATGGTCAACTACAAGATTTTCCTTACCGCATTTGTCAACGATTTCAAAATCAAAGTCTTGTAGCATTAGGATCGAACGAATAAGCCTCGATTTGGAGTTGTTCTTGGCCACAAGGTGTCTTATTGCCGCGTGATCCGTATGAATGATAACTTTGAACCCTTGAAGATAGGATCTAAATTCATCTAGAGCGAAAATCACTGCCAGAAACTCCTACTCGGTCATGGTGTAATTGACCTGAGCTTCATTTAGTGTTTTGCTCGCATAGTAGATCACGTGGAAATGTTTATCCACTTTTTGACCAAGAACAACACCGATGGCATAGTCGGATGCATCACAGATGATCTCAAAAGGTAAAGACCAATCCGGAGCTATAACTATAGGAGCAGAGACCTGTCTTTCCTTGAGCGTGTTAAAGGCCTCTATATATTTTTCATTAAAATCAAAAGGTACATCCTTGCCCAAGAGATTGCTAAAGCTCTTGGCTATGTTTGAAAAATCTTTTATAAACCTTCGGTGAAAACCTACGTGCCAAAGGAAAGATTGTAACTCTTTAACAGTAGTAGGATAAGGAAACTTTGAAATTACTTCGAGTTTAGCTTTATCTACTTCTATTCCCCTTTTCGAAACCACGTGCCCAAGAACAATTCCCTCTTTTACCATGAAATGACTCTTTTCCCAGCTCAAAGTTAAATTACACTCTACACAACATTTAAGCACAAGTTCTAACTTACCAAGGCAATCATCAAAAGAATTTCCAAAAACAGAAAAAATCATCCATGAATACCTCAATGAAGTCCTAAATCATGTCTGAAAAGACTGAAAGCATGCACCATTGGAAGGTTGCTGGGGCATTGCAAAGTCCAAATGGCATCCTCCTTTAGGCAAACGTCTCAAATGGGCAGGTGAATGTCATCTTCTCCTAGTCCTCCGGAGCGATCAGGATTTGATAGAACTCGGAAACCCATCTAGGAAGCAATAGAATGCGCGACCCACAAGACGATTCAGCATCTTGTCGATAAATGGAAACGGGAAGTGATCCTTCTTGGTTGAGGTATTCAGTTTCCTTTAGTCTACGCACATACAACATTCGGTAGTCTTCTGAACCGGAACTAGCCACCCTTCTCATTCTTCTCAACGGTCACTCCTGACTTCTTTGGTACAACATGCACTGGACTCACCCAGTTGCTGTCGGATATTGGTAAATCATATCATTCTCAAGTATCTTTAGGACCTACTTTTTCACTACTTCCTGCAAGACAGGAATCAACCTTCGCTGGGGCTGACGCACTAGTTTGGATCTTTCTCCAAGGTTAGATTGTGAGTACACCTTAGAGGGCTGATCCCCTTAATATACTTTATGCTCCAACCTATCGGCCCAGAGTACTTCCTCAGCATCTCGACCAACTTCTCCTCCTCTTCCAGTTCCAGTATAGCGGGGATAATTACTGGCTTAGTACTATCTCCTCCAAGAAACACGTACTTGAGGTGAGCGGGTAATTCCTTCAACTTGGGCTTGGGAGGCTCGGAAATCTCTCCCTTCCTTTGATCCCCCGTCCCTAGAGGTTCAAGCTTCTCCTCCTCGTGGGGTAAAATCTCAGCATTATCCAGCTCCTTCAGAATCTCAACCACGTCGTCATCATGCGCATTGTAATGCGCATCCAGAGTTAATGCGGCTTCCAACTTATCGTCACGTATGTGACACATATATGAGTCGTAGACCACATCGTCGATGACATCAACAAAATTACATTCCTCCATAAAATGAGCAGAAGTTCGGCTTGATACCTTAGATAAGTCGACGGAGATCTTCCCTCCGTTAATCTCCATTCCTAAGGTCCCCTTGGCGATAGATATGTCCATATTCACTGTGCGCATAAATGGCCTCCCGAGTAGGATCACGTGCTCCTTGCCATCGTTCACCTTCTCGGTGGGGGCTAAGACTACAAAGTCTATCGGTACTATGAATTTGTCCACCTTGGTCTGTGCATCTTCTATTATCCCCATCGATCTCCTGATAGTCCTGTCTGCCATTTGTAAGGTCATGCCGGTCGGTTGCGGTTCTCCCAATCCATGTTGCTTGTATAATGAATATGTGATTAACTTTATGGTAGCTCCAAGATCTAGCTTGCCCTTAGCCGACGTTCCATTCTCCATTTGGATGTCAATAATGAAACTACTTGGATCCTTCTTCTTCACTGGTAGTCTAAGTACCGAATTCGACGTCTCTGGCAAAATCTCGTTCTCCCCATTTATGTATAGCTTATTATTCGAGATTACTTCCTTACAGAATTTTGAAAATGCTGGAACATTTTCCATCAACTCCAAAAGGGGTAGGTTGACATTCCCCTTGGAAAGCATGATGAAAATGGATTCAAGCTTCCAGTTATCTTTGGGTTTCTTCACCCGACCAGGGAAGGGTAATGAGGGTGGTCCCAGAGGGTGAAGTGGATTCTTCTCTTCTCCTCCTTTACTATCTACTCTTACTTCCTCCTCATATACACCTTCTTTCTCCTTTTCTCCTGAACTACTTGGCAAATCTTATGGGACATAGTCGGGTTTCTCTATAAACTTTCCGCTACGTTGTGTACTGATGGCCTTTCTGTCTTCCACAATCTTAGATTCCCCATTGTCGTACAAACCACTAACTCCATTAACAAGTCCTCCAGGGCTTCGAACCTTTCTCCAATCTAGTTGATTTGACAATCCGTCCGTCACTGGTCTTCTGCAGCAGCATCAGAGATTACGTCTAGAGATCTACACATGGCGACGAACTCTTGTCCTTTAATCGACTCATTCGAACCATGCTTCTTGTTCGTCCGCCATCTCAGTCTCTTCGCATTTATCCAACCTCTCAATTTCCTTGTCGAGAAATTCCTCATCTTCGAACATGGATGCTTCTTCTTTTCTACTTTCAGATCTCCTTCTTCCACCCTTTAGCGTTGAGTTCTCCGCTAAGTAGCTGAATACCTCCATCATCTCCGAAGGTATTTTGTCCAATATGTTTCCTCCGCAAGCTAAGTCGATCATGATCTGGTGCATCCTATCAAGGCCATAATAAAACACGAGTGCAAGATCGTGTTGCATAATTCCATGGTGTGGGCAACTCCTCAACAAGTCACTAAACCGTCCCATGAACTATCAAACCTTTCTCCTTCCTTTTGCTCAAAATTCATTATGCTACTCTTCAAGTTTTTCGTCAAAGAGTACAGGAAGTACTTTCGGTACAAAGCCGCAAGCACCTCCTCCCATGTCCTCAATGACTCAGGCTCTAACGAATGCAGCCACTCTCTGGCTTGGAATCTAACCGCAAAAGTAAATAACCTCGTGTTTAGCTGGTCTTCATTTAATCCTTTGGGCGGTAACTTCGAAACTGCTTGTTCGAACCGGTGGATAAACCGAAAAGCATCTTCCAATGGTTTCCCCCAGAAGTACGAAGTATACAACCCCAATCATCATCTAAATCGTATTCTCTAGCCTCAAGTTCAAGGAATATTGGTGGCTTCCTTACCACAACCTTAGGTATCAAATATTCTTCGTACCTAGCCATGTATTCCTACAAAGATTCAACTATACCAACAAAACTAAGAAAAATGTTAAATTCTGTTAGTACAATGAACCTAACTATAAAAACGCAACTAACACAATTGATCCTACTAAAAAAAAAAACATAGGAATCAATTCCCCGCAGCGGCGCCAAATTTTGATGTGCTCAAAATTAATACTTATAATAACACAAATAGTAATGTGATTGTTATAGACATACAAGTCTTAAACCACAGGTTCGTTCTCTAGAGGAATTGATTAAGCTAGTTCTACTGAATAGACTCGCTTGTGTTGGTTGTAAACAGATAGTGTGGATAGTGATACTTCAGTCCTAGAGCAAATTCTAACATGCACAAGACAAGGTAAAACCCTAGGTCATGCAATTCTACAAACAACGAAGCTAAATAAATCCTTTCATGAATTGTGCTGATACCAAGATGACCAATTATGGATACACTAATCACAGTTCATCACCTTGCTATTGAGAGTACAACCAAATACGGGATATAAGTTCGTAACTTCATTTCCTCTAAAAGTGGTCTTCTACAATGTTGTAATATCTTCAATTACCGGCTTAGTACTATCTCCTCCAAGAAACATGTACTTGAGGTGAGCGGATAATTCCTTCAACTCGAGCTTGGGAGGCTCGAAAATCTCTCCCTTCCTTTCATCCCCCGTCCCTATAGGTTCAAGCTTCTCCTCCTCGGGGGGTAAAATCTCAGCATTATCGAGCTCCTTCAGAATCTCTACCACGTCATCGTCATGCGTATTGTAATGCGCATCCAGAGTTAATGCGGCTTCCAACTTATCGTCACGTATGTGACACATATATGAGTCGTAGATCACATCATCGATGACATCAACAAAATTGCATTCCTTAATAAAATGAGCAGAAGTTCGGCTTGATACCTTAGATAAATCGATGGAGATGTTCTCTCCGTTAATCTCCATTCGTAAGGTCCCCTTGGAGATAGATATGTCCATATTCACTGTGCGCATAAATGGCCTCCCGAGTAGGATCATGTGCTCCATGCCATCGTTCTACTTCTCGATGGGGGCTAAGACAACAAAGTCTATCGGCACTATGAATTTGTCCACCTTGATCAGTGCATCTTCTATTATCCCCATCGATCTCCTGATAGTCATGTCTGCCATTTGTAAGGTCATGCCGGTTGGTTGCAGCTCTCCCAATCCATGTTGCTTGTATAATGAATACGTGATTAAGTTTACGCTAGCTCCAAGATCTAGCATGCACTTAGCCAACGTTGCATTCTCCATTTGGATGTCAATCATGAAACTATCTGGATCCTTCTTCATCACAGGTAGTCTAAGTACCGAATTCGACGTCTTTGGCAAAATCTCCTTCTCCCCTTTTCTGTTACGCTTCTTATTCGAGATTACTTCATTACAAAATCTTGGAAATGCTGGAACATTTTCCATCAACTCCAATTGGGGTAGGTTGACATTCACCTTGGAAAGCATGGTGAAAATGGACTCAAGCTTCCTGTTATCCTTGGTTTTCTTCACCTGACCAGGGAAGGGTAATGAAGGTGGTCCAGGAGGGTGAAGTGGATTCTTCTCTTGTCCTCCTTTACTTTCTACTCTTACTTCCTCCTCGTCTACACCTTCATTCTCCTTTTCTCCTGAACTACTTGGCAAATCTTCTGGAACATAGTCGGGTTTCTCTATAACCTTTCCGCTACGTAGTGTACTGATGGCCTTTGTCTCTTCCATAATATCGGATTCCCCATTGTTGTACAGACCACCTAACTCCATTAACATGTCCTCCAGGGCTTCAAACCTTTCTCGAATATGGTTGATTTGACAATCCGTCCGTCCCTGGTCTTCTACGGCTGCATAAGAGATTACGTCTAGAGATCTACACATGGCGACGAACTCTTGTCCTTTAATCGACACATCGAACCTTGCATTTTGTTCGTCCGCCATCTCAGTCTCTTAGCATTTACCCAACCTCTTAATTTCCTTGTCCAGAAATTCCTCATCTTCGAACATGGATGCATCTTCTTCTCTACTTTCAGATCTCCTTCTTCCACCCTTTGGCATTGCGTTCTCCGCTAAGTAGCTAAATACCTCCATCATCTCTGAAGGTATTTTCTCCAATATGTTTCCTCCGCAAGCTAAGTCAATCATGATCTGGTGCATCCTATCAAGGCCATAATAAAACACGAGTGCAACATCGTGTTGGAAAATTCCATGGTGTGGGCATCTCCTCAACAGGTCACTAAACCATTCCCTTGTCCTATCAAACCTTTCTCCTTCCTTTTGCTCAGAATTCATTATGCTAGTCTTCAAGTTTTTCGTCAAAGAGTATGGGAAGTACTTTCGGTACAAAGCCGCAAGCACCTCCTCCCATGTCCTCAATGACTCAGGCTCTAACGAATGCAGCCACTCTCTGGCTTGGAATCTAACCGCAAAAGGAAATAACCTCGTCTTTAGCTGCTCTTCACTTAATCCATCGGGCGGTAACTCCGAAACAGCTTGTTCGAACCGGCGGATAAACCGAAAAGCATCATCCAATGGTTTCCCCCAGAAGTACGGAAGTATACAACCCCAATCATCATCTAAATCATATTCCCTAGCCTCAAGCTCAAGGAATATCGGTGGCTTCCTTACCAAAACCTTAGGTATCAAATATTCTTCGTACCTAGCCATGTATTCCTGGAAAGATTTAACTATAGCAACAAAACTAAGCAAAATGTTAATTTCTGTTAGTACAATGAACCTAACTATAAAAACACAACTAACACAATTGATCCTACTAAAACAAAAAGAAGTAGGAATCAATTCCCCTGCAGCGGCGCCAAATTTTGATGCGCTCAGAATTAATACTTATAAAAACACAAGTAGTAAAGTGATTGTTATAGACATACAAGTCTTAAACCACAGGTCGTTCTCTAGAGGATTTGATTAAGCTAGTTCTACTTAATAGACTCGCTTGTGTTGGTTGTAAACAGATAGTGTGGATAGTGATACTTCTGTCCTAGAGCAAATTCTAACATGCACAAGACAAGGTAAAACCCTAGGTCATGCAATTCTATAAACAACAAAGCTAAATAAATTCTTTCATGAATTGTGCTGATACCAAGATGACCAATTAAGGATACACTAATCACAGTTCATCACCTTGCTATTGATAGTACAACCAAATACAGGATATAAGTTCGTAACTTCGTTTCCTCTAAAACTGGTCTTCTACAATGTTGTAACATCTTTAATTATCTTCGCATTGGTTGATCACATGACATGTTTTGACACAATGGCCAAATCAGCGTATTTGCTTAACTTTCCTGATTTCACCCAAATATGACATTTTGGCACCTAAAATCGTGCAATTCCTCAAAAACACGATCATGACCTACAAAGTACACAAGAAGTTGGTAATTGGCCATAATATGACACGAATATTGAATCTTGGGCAAAAAACGAGGGTCTAAAACCATTCAAAATCGCACATTTCATTGTCACATCTCACCTCCAAACCAGTTTCTTGATCATCCTTAAGCAAGGCAATAACTATAAATAAGAAGTGACTATGAAATGAGTAAAGAGCATAAACTATGACATAGATAAGCATCTAGTCTCTAGGGTTTCATACTCCACTGACTCACTTAGTTTCAACTCAGACCTCTACGACTCAACAACAGGCATATAACTAGTAAGCATCACTCACTACAACCGGAGGTTAGAAGTTTAACCCAATGTCCCTCAAGGTGTACTTCAAGATCATTACCTCGCGACAATGTTATGGAGTCCTGCTCCCCAAAGTCAATGCACAAATCAAAGTTGTACTCAGGTTGGCTTGATATGTAAAATAGGTAGGATAAGTGTTTTGCTATGCATCATTAAAAGATGAGTAAGGCAAAGTTGAGGGTACATTAGGTTGACCTATCCTTTGTCTTCCTTCAATGATAATTCTCCAACTTCTCCTTCAACATCTTAAATACTTCAACGGTTGATTAACACATAGACTACTTGCTCCTTTATTTTTTTTCTTTTTTCTTTTTCTTTTTATTTTGATATACTATTTTTTGAAGTCGTTTTACCAACTCGTATGTTTTTGGTTGGTCATCATTCGGCTCTTTTAGTCTCTACATTTTTTGGTAGTGTCTGTTTTACCGAATTCCGCAGTTTTGTGCGTGCTGGTTTAGTATACATCCCACCAACCCTCACGGACATGTAGCTTTTTAGGGCCACGCCGGTATGTGGGTAGTATTTGTAACATGCCCAACATGAAAATGGTGATCACAAGGACCACAGATCTACTTCGAGACTTTTGTACCTTTGCTTTTTTTGGTACATTCTTATCTATTTTTTCTGGAGCAAGAGCTAGTGATTTTTAGCACCGGTAATACGAAAGTAGGGCTAACAAGGTTACTTTTCGATGATGTTCATCTTCCACTTCTCCCCCAAATAAATTTCTCGAGCTAGGGTTTGGGTTTTCTTCTCGCATTTCCCCCAAACCAATTCCCAATCATGGTCAAAATATGATTCTCCTCCATTGTTTGGAACTTGTTGCTTCATTTCTTTGTTCAAGGTCGGCGGCAGATTGCTAACACTGCTTAAGTAAAGCATGTATAGGATATATATGGTGGAGTTTCATAAAGGCTAAAAAATCTTTTAGAGGGGTTAGTGACAGGTATAGAAAAGGGTTCAGAAAGGTGAGTACTACAAATCACGTTCATGATGTTAACAATAAGGACTCAAGGGTAGCAGTGTTCACACATTTGTACACAAGACTTAATTAGAGCAGCAAGTAAACTCACTCGTCAAACTAGCATGTGTCGGGGTAGGTCAGAGCATATATTCCATAAGCAGCGCATCATGAAAGCGAATCTACTGCCCTTATCTAGTCATGCTTTGTACCGAGTACTCTTATCACAGAACATCCTTATTTAAAAAAAATAGATAACCTTAGACGTAATACATAAAGATAAAACTAGTTCTTATACATAAATTAAACTACAAATTACTAAGTGCGAGTATTAAAAAGTTATTACAAACCGAGTAGTTTAGCAAGTAGCAGTCAAATCAAATTCTTCCCCCAAACCTAGCAAAGAGCAGATAAAGAAAATAGGAAAACAAAGAAGAAAAAGAAAAGATACTTCCCTCTCGATGTTGTGCTCTCTATTGAGGTGGTGCTTCAGGACGAGGATCCTCCAAGAGGCGGCGAAGGATAAAATCCTTTGTAGCCTTGGTAGTGCTGCGATGGATCGACTACGGGCGGTGGATAGAGCTGTGGTGGAGGGTAGTAAGGTGGGTTTTAATAGTGACCATACCTGCTGATGTTCTCCTGCAGGTAAGAGATTTGCTCATAGTTGTGTAGGTAGGTCACATGATCGTTCCACTCCAACCTCCGGCCAATTTCATTCCTCCTCCGCGCATTGCCTTGACTCCCTGTTTGGTAGTTGTTCACAAACTCGTTGAATGAGTCCATGTAGAGAGCTCCTTGTGGCGGGTTTGCCACAATTCTCCTTCTCAGTTCGGCTTTAGCGGCCTCCTCGTGCATTTCAAGGAGGTAGATAGTTCTCTTTTCATCAAAAGGTTCTATGAGCGGGGCCTATCCCGACTTGCTAGAAGGTGATGAGACAATATTCTAACGTCTCATTTGGTCCTTTCTAGCGGTCTTTGTGAGTCTTTGTCTTTAGTTTTGTAGTCTTTTTAGTTCGTTTTACGCTTTGGTGTTTTGTTTATATTTTGCAGAAATCAATGTCTTTTGAGCCGAATGAGAACAAGCTGTTTAGTTTTCGCTCATGGCGAGATTCATCCTTGTGGTGAGATTTTACGAGCTTGGGATTGGAACTTACAAGAAGGCTCGCCACGGCGAGGAAATCAGTCCGCCGCGGCGAGATTTAGCGAGTGGTTATCTTCTGTGATTTAAGAAGGCTCGCCGCGGCGAGATTTTGCGAATGAGCTCCTGTTTTGAAGATTGTAGCTCGCCGCGGAGAAGGGATTTCCCGCCGCGGCGAGATTATGCGAGAGCTATTTTTTTCGATTAAGAAGGCTCGCCGCAGCGAGCTATTCCTTCCGCCGCGGTGAGAGGCGCAGGATTAGCATTTTGTTTTTCCTTATTAGATTAGAATTTTGATTCTTTCTTTTCATACTTCTTTTAACCTAGTTTTTAGAAAAGCTCCTAGATTCAGACATTAACATTAAGACATCTTGGGAGCTTGGTTACTCATTGATTTTATTTGTCAAGATTATTGGTATTGATTTCTATATTGCTTTGTTCTTTACAATTCGGTCTTTATTCTCATTGATTGAATTGTATGTTATTGCATGCGAGTTTATCATCTATGTTTCACATGATTATTACCATGAATCTCTGCATGCAATCATCTATTATGATAGCTAAACACGTTTGAATACAGTAGTATGTGAAGATTATGCATATTCGTTGTAGGGTTTATCAATTCACTCATATAGGTTAGTCTCGTATAAAATCTTCGTAAAAACCTTCAATTCGATAATTCCATATTAAATTCTCTAAATTGTTCATGTTTAAGGATCGTGAATTGACGACTCACGATTTCTCCAGTATAATATTTTCTAAGAACAATTGGTTGAATCGAATTGATTGATTTACTGTGACAAATATAGTTCAAATTAGCATAATTGGATCTTGCTATTGTATTCATATTTCTCTTAGTCTTGATCGCAATCTTAGCCTTAGTTAAAATAGTTAGAAGTACAACCGACCCATCAATCAAACTGTTACTCGCAAGTATCTGTTTACTCTCACTGCTACGTAGCTTAATTAATTCCTTAGCGAACGACTCTGTGGTTTAGCTTTGTCTGTCTACACCAACTGCTTACTACTTGGTTTTCTAAGTATTAATTTGAGCACATCAGTAGGAACCCCATTCTTCTCGCATATTGTTGTGATGAGAATGGGAAAGGGTAAGTTCCTCCTTTTGTTCATCTTCACCAATTGCATTTCCTTCATGATGGTTCTTCCAACATCGATGTAGTGACCCTCAATAATTGCGAAGAAAAGTGTGGCTACGTCTTCCTTAAGATCTTCATGATGCAGAGTTGGCTTCAAGTTGGTCTCTACAAAATGCATCCAAAACCTTGCCTTTTCGTTGAGTGTAGCCCTCGGGATGGATATGCCTACCATATACCCTCTAAATCTTCCTCCAAGTAATACCACTGGGATGTTTGGTAGGATGTCTCCATACTTAAACTCGTGGTATGTCGGTTCCTTGTATTCCCCATGAATGTGCTCCTCGGGGATGTTGAAGTAGTCATTGATAGCTCCTTGTCTAACCATAAACTCTACCCCTCGTACAGTGATGGCGTAATCTAGAAGTGCATCCTCCGGCTTGTCATTCTTGAGTTGAAAGTACTCTGCATGGAACTCTCGGACTATCTCTATGTCGTATCCTTGGAGGATGGAAGTGTAGGTTCCCCAAAAATAGAGATTCAAGACGTCATGTATCCAATTTAGGGCATGGTTCATCCCCCATCCGATTTCTATGTTCCTCTCGGGGACTACTCCTCGGTCACTATTAACCAATAGCCAACCCCTAGCCTTGCTTGAAAGGGTTGCCTATGCCGCTTTCTTTCCTTTCTTCGCCCTCTTAGTGCTTGGTTCACCTACATCTTTTCCTGCTTGATTTCTCCCCATAGTACCTAGGTCAAAAAAGAATTTGAGATAGCATGTTTGGAGTTAAATCGATTTTAGAGCTTACATGCAAATCTAACGGGATTTCTCCTCCCCCAAACCTAATGTGTGGCACAATGCATATGCAAAATTCTAGCTTGTAATATGACCAATAGCCAATACAAAATAATGCAAGAAATAGGCATGCAACTCAAGTTTTCAAATTGTTTCATGCATAAAGTTGAAAGGAAAATTGTAATGAAGACTCCATCTCATGAGCATATGACGATGCAAACATGTTTATTTCATGTGAGCAAGTAATCAAAAGAGAAAGGGGTCGACAAGGGAGTTTGTTATTTTGAGACATTTTATCGAACACTTGGTAGGCAAGTGTTAATAGAGTGAATGCTAGAAGTAAGAATGTATCAACATATCCCAAACACAATCAGTTCAAACATTTGAAGCATATAATTGCATAGCACTCAAAAAGCAAGAAGAAAGTGCAAGCAAAGAGGTGAAAGATATGAACTTGAATTTGAAGATGTAATGAAGATAATAATGAGTAAAGATCACTTACTTTATGTTGATGATTAATGGGCAAGCTAACAATACAATGGGTATGATAGAATTATAGAGCAAGTGAAGATTTTTGGAAGAAAATGAAGTGGGAAGAAGGCAAAAACAATTTTGGAGGTTTTCAAGGGAGGGGGATTGGGCTGGGAACAGCCCACTGCGGTCGACAGTCGACCGTAGTAAGGCTGCTGCCTAAGCCCTCACTTTCGCGTCGTTTTGATTCTTTTTGGTTTTTTCATTTTTTAGGAAGGAAAACATTAGTCTAAGTAAATAAATATGAAATTTGAAAAGAATTGATAAAGTTGTTTCGAAAATATTTTTTGTGCGAAAACCGAGAAAAAGACGAAGATTAAAAAATACGAATGCAAGTGCGTAAATTAAATGTGACTTTGGGTTGCCTCCCAAGCAGTGCTTGTTTTTTGTCTTATAGCTCGACTACTGGTTATTGGTGACTCAATTGTTGGGGTGGGACCCCCGATCTCCATCAGTGCAAGTAGTCAGCCAGTCATCCATGAAGCTCGGGTCGGTATTCCAATCATTCACTCCCATGTTGAATCGGTCGCCTTCCCTTGTAAACTCGAACTTGTTGATGGTACTACCTTCATTCTTGAGTCGGTTTCTGAAACATTTGTCATTCTTGAAGTTCTCGTAGAATAGCCCCTCGTTTTCCATTCTCCACCTTCCGGTCATCCATCTCTCCAGATAGATCTTGTAGGGTTTTTCTCCTCGTTTCTCGGATCCGAAAATTGGATGTGAATCTCATGCAAGTAGAAATAGTTCAAATCTATTTCTTTCATCTTTGTCAGCGCATCTTGAAATTCTGCAGGTGGTTGACCCTGCTTTTCTTTTGGCGGTTTTTTAGCTACGAGCTTCCCTTTCTTGAGATGTGTCCTTCCGACGGACAGCTTTACGTCACTCTGCAATCCATTAAAAAACATAGAACCTCTCTTCCCAGTTACATCAATAATGGTGTTAGCCATTATCATAAAGGGCCTTCCCAGATACAAGTTTCTATTGTTGTCATTCTCGTAATCGACTATCAGCAGGTCCACAGGAACTATCAGGGTCCCTATTTTAATGAGCACATTCCTAACGATCCCATAGTTCTTCACTATGCTCATGCAGATGTCGTAGGACATGCTACATACGTCAGTTTTTCCGGTCAACCTGGGTCTTTTGTACATCTCTGATGAGACTATAATTTAGAGTCTCATTTGGTCCTTTTTAGCGGTCTTTGTGAGTCTTTGTCTTTAGTTTTATAGTTGTTTTTTGTACAATTTTATAATTTGGTTGGTGTTTTGATCTTGTTTTGTAGGAATTCAGGTTTTTAATCTCAATTGGAGGATTTAAGCTCGCCCAAGCTCGCCGCGGTGAGATTTTACGAAGGCACCTGGAATTCTGCAAAGTTGAGCTCGCCGTGGCGAGGTATTCTTCCCGCTGCGGTGAGATTTTACGAAGCTGGAAACTGAAGCTGTTGACAGGCTCGCCGCGGCGAAAAATTACGAGGGATATATATATGCGATAACAGAAGACTCACCGCGGCGAGGTTATTTTCCTGCCGCGGTGAGCGTCGGCCTCCAGAATTTGGTTTTCCTTATTAGCTTAGAATCAATAATACGTTTTCATACTTTCTTTTAACCTAGTTCTTAGAAAGGCTCCAATTTGATACATTTTGACATTGAGACATATTTTGGAGCTTGTCTTTATCCGTGATTGATTTATCGATATTGAATTCCTGATCACCGTGGTAATCCTCTATTGTTTATCTCTTTACAATTCGTTCTTGTTCTTGTTTGTCGAATTGTATGAGCTTGCATGCGATTATCATTATGTTTATATTTATTATGAGCTATATCTTGAAGTCTTTCATCGTTCAATCTATCATGAGTAGCTAAACCACTCCGAACACGGTAGTGATGAGACGGTGATTGCGTATTCGCTTCTAGGGTTAGGATTCATTCATATAGGTTCGTCTAGTTCAAATATCCTCGTAAAAACCCTTCAATCCAATAAGCTAGTTTAAAGATTCTCAAAGTCGTTTTCAGTTAAGGATCGTGGATTGACGACCCACGATTACTCTAGTTCAAAGATTTTCAAATAACGTCTGGTTAAATTGGATTGAATGTTTTAAGTACGCCGAGTATGTCACAAGTATGAACGATTTCCCTAGAGCGAATTAGCACCACTCGATCCAACTACTGTGCTCTCTTCTCTCTCATATTTAAAATAGTTACCTGCTTTACTATTTTCTATTTATTAGTAGTTCAACTCAAACAATTCAAACAGTTTACGCAAGTGACTATTTGCTTTCAATTGCTTGGTAGCTTAATTGTTTCCTTAGCGAACGACTCTGTGGTTAGCTTTGTTTATTCTACAACAACTACTTGCTACTTGTTTCCAAGTATCAATTTGATCATATCAAATTTGGCGCCGCTGCCGGGGAATCAATTCCTATTGTAGTGCTTGATTGCAAATTTTTACTTGTTTTCCAACTTACCTGAAGTTTAGTGCACTGACATAAACTAAGGATATTTCGTGGTTTTCGTGTTGTGTAGCTCTAACTACAGGTTTATCAGAAGGAAACTTCAATGGCCTAGCTATCCTATGGAGCCTACATGCAACCCGGCGAGGTTAAGGCTGGGAAAGCGACGATCGTACTGTGTAATGAGGCGAGGAATTTGGAACTCAAAGCTCACCAGTTCCATAATCTTTCCAAGTTCTACGGAATGGCCAACGAGGATGTGATACGGTTCCTCAAGGAGTTTGAAGTACTGATTGCAGGGATTCCGTTGATAGCTGGAGGAGTAACAGTGTCAGATGGAGAGATAAGGAAGAAGGTTTTTCCAATGTGCCTGCAGGATAAAGCTAGGAACTGGCTGTTGAACCAGCCTGGGGTCTCTACCTACTTGGGATTCTCTCTATGAAGCCTTCGTGAATAAATTTTAACCTCCCGAGAGAACGCAGCACCTTCGTACTCAGATAATGCAGTTTCAGCAGATGTACGATGAGACTTTCTATGAAGCTCGCAAATGCTTCTTACGGTTGCTATCCCAATGCCCGCACCACAGGATCGACGAGATGAATCTGTGCATCAGATTTTATGAGGGTCTGAATTGGGAGTGTCTGAACATGTTGATATGACGTGTAAAAATTCACTCCTAGCAGCATCCTTTGACGAATTAAATGGTGTTTTTCAGAGACTGGCAGCAGTGTCTCAACTCAAGGGTGCGAGAAATAAATCTAGGAGAGCGGGATACCGAGCAGTTGAAGGAACTCCAGGGGCATGTACTACTGAGTGGGTCAAGCAAATCGAGCAGACCAGATAGCGTGGTAACTAGCAGGGTAACCAACGTGGCAACAACTTCTATGAAAATGCACCACGGGAGTAACCAGTTCTAGCTCAGCCAGTTCAAATTCAGACTACGAAAGTGTCGGGAAGTCCTGATCAGGCAATCAGGAACCACATGGAGCGTTCCGAGAGGTTCTGGGCCGAAGCACAGGAAAATCAGTGCAGGAATGATCAGCGGTTCAACAACATTGAGCAGGCGCATAAGCGGTTAGAGAAGACTTTAGGGGATCTAGTTGGTCGATTTCAGCAAAGGGAAATGGGTAAGTTACCGGAGACTGCAGAAACCCACAGAGCTCTAGCCATTGAGGTGACATTCGATGAGCCAGTAAAGTTGAAGTCTGTTCTTTCTACTTGCACTTTCCAGCTCGAGACTATAGTGGCCCAGGTTAAGACACCGGAGGTAGTTGAGGTAGTACCTACACCGGCACTTGAGAAGCCGGTAGAAGTGAGAGTCGAGGTACAGGAAATGGAGGTAGCCACACCCAGTATTACGACTCCAGTAGAGGAGGCGAGTGCAAAACTGGCTGTCCTTGAGGTAAGTCCCACCGCTAGGGTGATCCCGGCAGCAGGTAAGAGCATCAGTGATGCCAATAGCTTTGATTTGGTGGTTGGGATAGGAAATTCTTCCGAGGTAACTCGCATCGTAGATACAAGAACATCGGTTAATCTGATGACCTTTGCGACCTATGAGGAGCTGGATTTGAAGGGTTTGGAACCCAGGAAATGCTTCGTCACGATGGCCAAAGGTACGAGAAGTAGGTGCATGGGTGTGATTGAGGATGTTCCGGTTACACTGGATGGGGACACTTTTATTGCTGATTTCGTGGTTGTGGAGTCGACACGGGTTAAAGGCAAGGAAATGGAGAAGGATATGTTGCTGATTGGGCGACCGTTTGTCAAAACCACTCGCATGATTGTCAACCTCCACGCTCGTACCTGCACTATAGAGGTACATGGCAAGCAACGTGAGTTGCAAGCCACCACTACACCATACTCACCCCTGTAGGTTGACACCAGGAAGTATATAGGGGCGCACACTGGACCCTTGTATATACACACTTATCTGAAGGGGAGGAAAAGGATCTGCAACAACCGGAAGAATCAAGAGCTTCCAGAGTACCTGTTAGCCAACATGGAAGAGTCTTGTACATGACTTTAAAGGTACACAAGCACGCAAGTCACTATAGCTCCCATTTTCTTTTCTTTTTCACTCTACGCTTGAGGACATGCTTGAGTTTAGGTTTGGGGAGGGGGATGTGCTCTCTAGTGTCTTGTCTGCATTTTTCTCTGTTATCTGTGTCTTTAGAGTCTTTCGTCTTTATTTCTATGTATTATGTTCTAGTGGTATGTTAGCCACTTTGTGTGTTATGTGACTGTGGTGGTATGTTAGCCACCTTTCTCTGCTATAGCTTCTTTGTTAGTCTCGGTCTAGTTAATTTCCTTTTAAGTGTTTTCGTGGTGAGTCCGAGTCTTTGACCAAGTCGAACGTCCATTGTAGATGTTAAATCAATTTTCTTCTTATGTTTTGTTTGATGATTAGCTGGAAGTAGGACAGTGTATTTTTAATCCTGCAAGGTCATTTCTCTTTTAAATAGCAAGTTTGTTTAGCTCCTTGGTCCAAAAAACCTATGAGAAGCCTAAGAGCCGATGAAAAAATTTTGTACCGGCAAATGTATTGTGTAATTTCCTGGGTTGTGCAAGTTTTTACGATTACATGTGCCTTTTCATACTTATGTGTACTCAGTCTTGTTAGTGATGACGACGGAATGCCCTTTTTAAGCTCTTCCCCCTGTTCCAAGGAACAGGTTTGTGGAGAGAACTGTTATCTTGCGACTTTTATGTGTTGTTTTGCATTATTGCGGAAAAGTTTGTTTACTGCTCCCTAAAAGCTTATTGATATTTGAATCTCGGGGTGGATCTATGGTCTTCATTGATCACCGTTAGTCGTGTTAGGCGTGTTTCAAATACTATCTATATACCGGCGTGGTCCTAAAAAACCATATGTCCGTGAGGGTTAATGGCACGTTCACCTAACTGACATGCACAAAAGTGTGGACTTTCGGTAAAATAGACACTTACAAAAAATTGAGATTAAAAGAGCCCAATGAGGCCAAGCACTAAATATACAGTGAAGAATTTGATTGAGATTTGAATCGTTTGACGTGATTAGGGGGAGCAGTTCCAGGTTTTGTTTTCTTAAAAAAAAAATGAGTCGCCAGTTAAGCCCCTTTCGATCTAATGAGACGAGTGCAAAAGCATAAGATATTTTAGGCACCGTTGTGATGCGAGTCGCCTTCCCAGTTTACTTTTGAGCATATACCCCATTTGGATACTTCCATGAGTGTGAGAGATACACTACATTCACCTGTGAGGGACTAGTGAGCTACACTTAAGTGCTATTTGTCTGGGAAACGATTGTGTTTGATTTTTTGTGCTCTCTTTTGCCAAAGTTGGTTTGATAACAAAATCTTTGCATCTCGTGGACTTACTGTTTACAATGGTAGATTCGGTCACTTGGGACCTTGACTCTTTGTTTGTTTTCGTGGTTGGAGTCTATTTTTTGTCTAGGTTTGTTTATTTGCTTGCGGACGAGCAAAGGTTCAGTTTGGGGACTTTGATGAGACTATAATTTAGAGTCTCATTTGGTCCTTTTCAGCGGTCTTTGTGAGTCTTTGTCTTTAGTTTAATAGTTGTTTTTTGTACAATTTTATGCTTTGGTATTTTGATCTTGTTTTCTAGGAATTCAGGTTTTTAAGTTCAATTGGGGGATTTAAGGTCGCCCAAGCTCGCCACGGCGAAGTATTTGGCTCAGTGCGGCGAGATTTTACAACGGCACTTGGACTTCTACAAAGTTGAGCTCGCCGTGGCGAGGTATCCTTCCCGCCGCGGTGAGATTTTACGAAGCTGGAAACTGAAGCTCTTGAGAGGCTCGCCGCGGCGAGGAATGTTGTCCGCCGCGACGAGAAATTTCGAGGGATATACATCTGCGATAATAGAAGACTCGCCGCGGCGAGGTTATTTTCCCGCCACGGCGAGCGTCGGCCTCCAGAATTCGTTTTTCTTTATTAGCTTAGAATCAATAATACATTTTCATACTTTCTTTTAACCTAGTTCATAGAAAGGCTCCAATTTGATACTTTTTGACATTGAGATAAATTTTGGAGCTTGGTTTTATCCTTGATTGATTTATCGATATCAAATTCCTGATCACCGTGGTAATCCTCTATTGTTTATCTCTTTACAATTCGTTCTTATTCTTATTTGTCAAATTGTATGAGCTTGCATGCGATTATCATTATGTTTATGTTTATCATGAGCAATATCTTGAAGTCTTTCATCTTTCAATCTATCATGAGTAGCTAAACCACTCCGAACACGGTAGTGATGTGACGATGATTGCGTATTCGCTTCTAGGGTTAGGATTCGTTCATATAGGTTCGTCTAGTTCAAATATCTTCGTCAAAACCCTTCAATCCAATAAGCTAGTTCAAAGATTCTCAAAGTCGTTTTCGGTTAAGAATCGTGGATTGACGACCCACGATTACTCTAGTTCAAATATTTTCAAATAACGTTTGGTGGAATTGGATTGAATGTTTTAAGTACACCGACCATGTGACAAGTATGAACGATTTCCCTAGAGCGAATTAGCACCACTTGATCTAACTACTGTGCTCTCTTCTCTCTCATATTTAAAATAGTAATCTACTTTTCTATTTTCTAGTTATTAGTTGTTCGCAACTCAAACAATTCAAACAGTTTACACAAGTGACTTTTTTCTTTCAATTGCTTGGTAGCTTAATTGTTTCCTTAGCGAACGACTCTGTGTTTAGCTTTGTTTATTCTACAACAACTTCTTGCTACTTGTTTCCAGGTATCCATTTGAGCATATCAATCTCTAGAGGGATAACATTCACATCGGCTTCCAAGTCCAGAGTCCCTACTACCTTTTCACTCCCTATGTTGACTACAACTTGAAGTGCTAAAGGGTTAACTTGCCTCCTGGGAACATTGGTTCGGAAATAGGGATTTTCTTTCCTCTTATTCCTCCTGAAATTTTCTAATTGGTTCTTTTCCCCGTAGAGGTACTTTCACAGTCTCATAGAATCAACTTCCATACGTATTTCACTAGATAAGGTAATGTTAAAGTGAGAGTGAGAAAGCATATCGAGAAGTTTTTTAGAAGTCTGCTTTTCTTTTGCATCTATCTGCATTATGGTTTCCTCCTCTTCTTCACACTCTTCATATTCTTCTTTCTCCTCATGACATTGCTCGAGAAGCATCATCAGTCTTTCTGTTACGTTTGCCAAGCTCTCCTCTACCTATTCTACCTTCTCGTTGATCCTGCATTGCTTTTCATCTGCTCTTTCAATAAAGGCCTCCACCTTGTCGTCCTTTTCCTTTTGATTTTCCATAAAGTTCCTTACTCCCTTCAGCTCCTCAATGATGTGATTGATCTTCTCATCCATAAGGGGTATTCCCAGTTGAGCTGGTGTGGTTGGTGCGGTTACTCTTACCGGTGTTATGGGGGTCAAAGGTCGACTCCGGTGTTGCTTAACTTCGTGCCAAGCTTGGCCTGGCAGAGGAGTTCGTGTTGCTAATGGCCCACAATCTTGGATGTTGTTTGCCTCCTTAAGTCCATTCCCTTCTTCAGACTCTTCCCTGGATAGTTCGACCACTATATCATCTAACATTTTGATGCGCTCAAAATTAATACTTGTAAAATAACACAAGTAGTAAAGCGGTTGTCCTAGTACAACAATGCTTAAACCACAGGGTTGTTCTCTCGAGGAATTGATTAAGCTAGTTCTAAGGTGTAGGCTCAAGGTGTGAGTTGTAAACAGATAGTGTGGGTAAGGTTGATACTTCAAAACCCTACAACAAATTACAATTAAAGACAAGGTAATACCTAGATCATGCAATTTCTACAATTAAAACGATGTAAGCTGATCTTTCAAAAGTGCTGACGCGATATAGCTAATGGTACATAGCACGCAAATGCAACACTTTGCTATTGCAAAATCGAACCAGATACAGATTATAATTACGTATGAGTTACGGCAAAAAGCTTGTCACTAGCTATGCCCTCATCCGGATATATACTAATTAGAGGTAAAGACTGATGCAAGTTCACAACGATCAAGCATGCGTTCAACGATCAGATATCAATATGTCACAATACAAGTTATTAACAGCAACCGGCTAACTCGTACTATTGAATACTTGTGTGCCTATTGGTCCCTGCGCTCGTCAAAAATATCAATAATGCTTCTTCGAATTAAAAGAGAGGTTGAAATCTCTAAGTGTGTACAATGCTTAGAATTGAAAATATGAAAGTAGAAGTAATGAAGATATGTCCTAATGACTGATACAAGTGGTCTATTTATAAGAACAAGGAAGAAACTAGAAATCATGGGAAAAACTGCCAAAAAAACATGGGTTGATTCTGTCAAACAGAGCTCACCGTGATGAGGCTCTTTTGGGAATCCTCCTCACCGCATTCTGGACTTCCTGCCTTGTTTTCTGCTTCGTTTTACCGCGGTGAGCCCGTTTGGATGTGGGGCTCACCGCGGTGAGCCATGTCTCCGGGAACTCCTCTATTTTTCCCATTTTCTCCACTTTTCTCTCCTTTTTCTAACCTCCACGTCACCTCTCTTGGAGTAGTGGCCCACTAACTTGGCCTAGTGGTGCTTCTAGAATGTTTTGAAGTCTTCTTTGCACTTTGGTCCTCCATTTCCTTGCCAATGACACTAAGACACCTAAAAATACACAAAAACACGCAAAAAACCCAAACGTGACACGGATCAAAAAACACTAAATAAAGGCTAAAAGACGCAACAAAATACGGAAAAAGGCACTAAATGAGTCGTTAAAATATCGACTCATCAAACTCGCCAAACCGAACCTTTGCTCATCCTCGAGCAAACAACTCTAAAACCTAGAAAAAGAAAAAACAAATAGATATGACGAAACACAGAAGAGTTCAATGGACAATCTACCGGAGCAAGTATTACCAGAGATAAGCCTTTATTTTGATGTAAACTTCTATCCCCTGTAACTTTTATAAGTAGCTTTGCAAAGATCACAATCTTCCATTTCACAAGCAAATAAAACTTAATCCTATCCTAGTAGTCCCTCACAAAGGAAGATAATGGTGCAACTCTCAAGTCTCTCATCTGGAAGTGACACGTACAAAAGTACGGATCTTAGGCAACCTATTGGGATACACTTGCAACATTGAGATAGAAAAAAAAAAAGAAATAAACGTGAAAGAAGAGCAAAGCACGAGAACGACAACTAATTTCATTTCCTTGTATTTGGTTTCGACCCCTTTACTAAAAAGTCCTTCCTGACTCGTTTGATTTGAGTGCAAAAGCATGTAATATTAGTGGCAGCTTGTGACGTTTGTTGTCACCATCCTAAGTTAAGTCTTGAGCGAATACCCTTATTTACTACTAAAACAGGGAGACTTTTTATTTACAAGTGAAATGAACTAGAGTGATTTTCGAAAATTCCTTAGCACTCAGCCAGAGACCATCTCAGATCACATCAGTAAAAAGGCTTAACTAAGGCAATAGATAACCAGACTTGTAAAAAGAACTCAAGACTCGACACAAAAAAATTTGAAATAGGCCAAAAGACTCGACTAAACTGCAATCACACAAAGGTGGCTAACATACCACCCCACATAATCGCAAAAATGAAAAAGAAAAGAAAAAACACATATATACAATATATACAAGGCAGCAAATATCCGAGGCACGTAAGCATATGATACAACTTCCCTCCCTAAACCTATTCGACAGCTAGGTCCTAGCATAAGGATTAAATAAAAAGGAGAAAGTTCAGAGTTACCGTCCGTAGTATGCCGCGGTCGGCATGATCACTGGAAGGAGGGCGGACCATGGGTTCCGGAAGATGAGCCTCCTCTTTGTTCCTGCCAGTCATCCGTCTGAGCTTTACGCATTCGCGCTAGGTGCTCAGTCGCCTTTTTGAATGTCCGATTTTTCAAAAGTGAAGAGAAAAAAGTCTGTCTTCATCTTTACTACTCGGGGGCTTATTCCGGTTAGGCTTGGGAGAAGGATCGCGGTCCAAGCAGAATTGAACAGTGTTCCATTCTACTTAGACCGTGGTGAGGTCTTCTTTCCCCTAAACTTACCGTGTAGGGCCCTTAAAATTTTTAGTTTTTTCATAATAATAATGTAATGAAATAAATTTTAAGAAAATTAAGAAGCTACCCTTTGAAAGCAGTAAATTGTTCGAAATTCGATGCGGGAAATTAAACATGAGGTTACCTAAATGCATTCTACGTCCTACGTGCAAAGCGGTAAATCATGCTTTGGTTATAGTCGTTAGCATCGACATTTCCACAGCTTCACTCCTTGGCATCATCGATGGCCTGGGCTTTCTCCGTAGCGCTCGGGAACTTTCCTTGTTCCCGTCTTTGCGACCTCACCATCAGTTCTCCGACCATGTTCTCGATCCTCGTTGCTGAATTCTCTAGCACCTCGAACCACTTATCATTCCTCTCCTGGATTTGGCTCGACTGTTTGTAGAAGCGATCGGAGTTCTCTATGATCATCTTGATCCTGCCGGCAAGATCGTCCCTGGGTGGTCTTCCCTGGCTGGCAGCTTCAATGGGCGCCTCATTCTGTGGCGCAGGTGGAACGTAGTTCTCATAGTTATTGTTTGAGTAACTCAACATCCTACGGTCCCCGTATTCCATTGACTTCCTGTACGGCACTAACCCTGGGTGCCTCACTCCTTGCTTATCGACCCAATGCACTTCCTCCGTGAGGTTCGGGTTCATCTCTCGAGCTTGTGGAAACCTGCACACGTTAGCACCATGCCCGGAGTTATAGCACATTCCACATTGTTCGTTGGATTGCTGGGTTAGTACGGCAACGGTCACAGCCATCTTGACCTGTTGCATGTCTTCTAGCATTCGGTTGAAGTCTGGAGCCCTAACGTCTCCGGCGGCCTTGGCTTCGCCTTTTCCTTTTTCTCGGCCCCTTACACCCTTGTGTTGAGAAGCTTGTGCCAATTTGTCAATGGCAGCTTCTATCTCCTCTACTGTTCTTTGCATTTTCGAGCAACCCAAACTCATGTCCACAAGCATCTATGTTGTTACATCAAGCTCTTCATAGAAGCTCTGACACAACGTCATCGTGTCAAACCGGTTGTGTGGACATTGGGCCAGCAGGTACTTAAATCACTCTCGAGCCTCATATATGCTCTCGTCATATCGCTGCTGAAAGTGGGCGATTTAACTCCTTAGGTTCGAGGTTTTCGAATATGGAAAGTACTTCCCCATGAAGACCTTGAAAACATCCTCCCAGATCCTCAAAGAGTTCTCCGGAAGGTGCAAGAGCCACGTTTTCGCGAGATCTTCAAGCACATTGGGAACAACTTCTTATGGACGTTGCCGTCCATAACTTCGGAGTTCACACCTATCGGAATCCTCCCCACTAACGCCTCGAATTCCTTCAAGAATTTCATCACATCTTCGTTTGCATGCCCGTAGAACTTGGGTATGTCGTGGAAGTGGTGATTCTTGATCTCCAGGTTCCTTGCTGCTGTTGGAAGCTCAATCGGAGATCCAAACACTTGCACCGCGGGCTGCATGTACTCCCCAAACTCCCTCCTAGGCGCATTTGCAGTTTCAAGGGCGTTTGCAATTTCGGTCGTCACCGTTCTTGTTGGTATGCTGTTGTTGGTACTTGTGCCTTCTTCCGACATGGTAACTTTCGTTAGGTTCCTTCTTCTTTCCCGGATTTCCCTCTCTAGGTCGTTGTTTCGTTCAGTCAACGGAGATTTCAACGAACGTCTCACTTGCATAAACTTGAAATGAAACAAATAACTTAACTCGAAAAGTAGTACCTGTTCTTATGAGTTCTATTAGATGCCTCAAATTGAAACGACCTGATGAAACTATTTTTTTTTTTTTTTTTGAAATTTTCAGATTTTTTCTTGGGTTTCGAATAAGATAAAAATAAAATACGCAACTATTGAACAACGTAGGAATCAATTCCCCGGCATCGGCGCCAAATTTTGATGCGCTCAAAATTAATACTTGTAGAATAACACAAGTAGTAAAGCAGTTGTCGTAGTACAACAATGTTTAAACCACAGAGTCGTTCTCTTGAGGAATTGATTAAGCTAGTTTTAATGTGTAGCCTCAAGGTGTGAGTTGTAAGCAGATAGTGTGGTTAAGGTTGATACTTCAAAACCCTACAACAAATTACAATTACAAGACAAGGTAATACCTAGATCATGCAATTTCTACAATTAAAACGAAGTAAGATGATCTTTGAAAAGTGCTGACGTGATATAGCTATTAGTACACTGCCCGCGAATGCAACACTTTCCAATTGCAAAATCGAACCAGATACAGATTATAAGTACGTATGAGTTACGGCAAAAAGCTTGTCACTAGCTATGCCCTCATCCGGATATATACTAATTAGAGGTAAAGACTGATGCAAGTTCACAACGATTGATGAGCGCAAATTATACTCTAAAAAGCAATTAGAGATTAAGCTGTAGTTGCAGACCAAAGCCTAACTCGTGATTGATCTCTAGGGAATTAATCAAGCTATGTAGCAGTGAGAGTAGACAGATACTTGCCAGTAACAGTTTGATTGATGGTTTTTGTATACTTCTAACTAGATTAATTAAAGATAAGATTACGATCAACAATGCCAGAAAGATGAATACAGTAGCAAGATCCAATTATGCTAATTCGAACTCGGGATAACACTCATATTTGTCACACGGTTGTTGTACAGTAAATTAATCAATTCGATTCAACCAATTGTTCTTAGGATATATTATACTGGAGAAATCGTGAGTCGTCAATTTGCGATCCTTAAACATGAACAATTTAGAGAATTTAATACGGACTTATCGAATCGAAGGTTTTTACGAAGATTTTATACGAGACTAACTTATATGAGTGATTTGATAAACCCTAGAACGAATATGAATAACCTTCACATACTACTGTATTCAAAGGTGTTTAGCTACTCATAATAGATAATTTTATACAGAGATTCATGGTAATAATCATACGAAACATAGATAAGAAACTTGCATGCAATAACAAACAATTCAATCGATAAAGATAAAGAACGAATTGCAAGAAGAAAGCAATAGAGAAATCAATACCAATAATCATGATGAGTCAAATCAATGAATAACCAAGCTCCAAAGATGTCTCAATGTTAATGTCTGAATCTAGGAGCTCTCTCAAAAACTAGGTTAAAAGAAGTATATCTCAAGAAAAACAAATTCTAAAGTAATAAGAAAAACAAATTTTGAGTCTGCGTGTCTCGCTGCGGCGAGCTTCCTTTTGTCGATTATATATCCAGATCACAAATTCTCGCCGCGGTGGATTGAATCCCTTGCCTCGGCGAGCGTCTTCCTTCAAAACAGGGGAGCCATTCGCAAAATATCACCGCGGCGAACT
Organism: Plantago major; assembly: GCA_026545765.1. Classification (NCBI taxonomy): domain Eukaryota; kingdom Viridiplantae; phylum Streptophyta; class Magnoliopsida; order Lamiales; family Plantaginaceae; genus Plantago; species Plantago major. The sequence goes on along the minus strand of CM048844.1, from coordinate 62,261,115 downwards.
GATTTCCTCGCCGCGGCAAGCCTTCTTTATCGCAATATATATAGCCTCGCATAATTTCGCCGCAGCGAGCAAGGTGCTCCGCCGCGGCGAGCTTCAATATTCAAATCAGAGGCTCCATTCGCAAATTCTCACCACAGCGAGCCTTCCTGCAATTCCCAAGTGCAAGCTCGTAAAATTTCGCCGCGGCGGACCGAATCCCTCGCCGCGGCGAGCTATGCTAAACAGCTCGTCCTCATTTAGCTCAAAAGACATCGATTCCTACAAAATCTAAACAAAACACCAAAGCGTAAAAGCGAACTAAAAAGACTATAAAACTAAAGACAAAGACTCACAATGACCGCTAAAAAGGACCAAATGAGACGTTAGAATATTGTCTCATCAAAATCCCCAAACCGAACCTTTGCTCGTCCTCGAGCAAACACACAGCCTAAAAACACACTATACTCCCAACCATGTAGGCAAATACAAGAGTTACGAATCCAAGTAATCGAATCTACCATTGAAAGCATTAAGTCCAACAAATGCAGATGTTTTGTTCTCAAGTAACCTTGGCAGAGAAGTGCACAGATAATTCCAAAAAAAATGTTTCTCAAGCAAATAACTCTTAAGTCTAGAAGGCTAGTTCCTCACAGGAATAATATGCAATCTCTACTCTCTTTGGAAGTGTGCAATAGGGTTAGTCGCTCAAAAAGTAAACTGGGACGGTGACTCGCATCACAAGAATGCCTAGACCATCTTACGCTAATGTACTCAAATCAAACGGATCAGAAGGGACTTTGTTTTTCCAAAAATGACTTATAACAAATGTTCAAGACCTGTGCTGTTCCCTTTTTCACTTTCAAACCAAACATAAACCATTATTGCACAGTATTCAATGCATGGCCTCATTGGGCTCTTTTATCTCAAAATTTTGACGGGTGTCTATTTTACAGAAAGTCCGCACTTTTTTTGCGTGTTAGTTTCGTATACATGCCATCAACCCTCACGGTCATATAGCTTTAAGGGCCACGCCGGTATATAGGTAGTATCTGAAACATGCCCAACACGACAGACGGTGATCAACTAAGACCATAGATCCACCCCGAGATTAAATTCAGATAGCTTTGGAAACAGCAACAGACACAAACACAATCAAGCATATAAAGCTCAAAAATTAGTCGTAAACAAGTAAATAACTCTTCCCCAAACCTGTTCTTTAGAACAGGGTTTAAAAGTTAGAGAACTCTAAATTAAAAGCATGCCGTTCGTCATCCCCAAACAAAATGAGTACACGTAAGTATGAAAAGGCGCAAGTAATTTGTAAAAACTTGCACATCCCAGGAATCACACAATACAAATGCTGGTACAATATTTTTTCATCGGCTCAGGTTTCTCACGGCTGTTGGAATAAAGGACTGGACAGACTAGCTATTTGCAAGAGAAACAGACCTTAAGGAATTAACAATGCACTAGGCTACTTCCAGTTACATTTCAAACAAAACAAAGGCATTAAGTGGATTTACAACTTACAATAGATACTCAAAACTTGGAAAAATAACCCGGACAAACGAAAGACTCCATATGAAAAAACACATAGAAACACAGGCGAGAAACTGAAGAGCCTCACATTCCCTCCCCAAACCGAAACTCAAGCATGTCCTCAAGCTCAGAGTGGAGAGATAAAAAGGGATCGAAAGTGTCTGGCCTGTGAAGTACAGTTTAGAGTCATGTACTGGACTCGGAGAGGTCGACCACTTCTTCCGGCCGCTCAATGTACCCTTGAAAGTATGGTTTAACTCGCTGCCCATTGACCTTGAAGGTGGAACCGTTAGCGGAATTCAAGAGTTAGACAGCACCATGCGGTGCCACATGAATTATCGTGTATGGTCCATCCCAACGTGAACGCAACTTTCCTGGAAACAGTTTAAGATGAGAGTTAAAAACCAAAACTTTCATACCTGGGTGCAAGTCCTTGCGGATTATCCCCTTGTCATCATGATACTCTTTTGTCTTCTGCTTATAAATCTTTGCATTCTCAAAGGCAAGGTGGCGGAGTTCTTCCAGCTCGGAGATCTGCAACAATCTTTCTTCCCCAGCTGCCTGCATATCGAGATTTAACTCCTTGGTGGCCCATGCCGCTTTGTGCTCCAACTCCACGGGAAGATGACAAGCTTTGACATAAACCAACTGGTAGGGGGTTATACCAATAACAGTCTTGTAACAAGTTCTATAAGCCCACAGTGCATCATCTAGCTTGGTTGACCAATCCATATGATTTGGTTTTACGACCCTTGTGAGAATACTCTTGATTTGCCTATTGTTGACTTCCACTTGACCAGAAGTTTGTGGATGGTATGCAGTTGCGACACGGTGTTGCACTCCATACTTCACAAGCAGGTTCACAAATCAATGGTTAAAATGAGATCCGCCATCGCTAATGATTGCTCTAGGTGTACCAAACTTGTTGAAAATATTCTTGGACAAGAAAGAGAGCACAACTTTGGAATCATTTGTTCAGGTGGCAATAGCCTCCACCCACTTAGTCACATAGTACACAGCAACAAGAATATATTCATTACCATTACTTTTGGGAAAGGGTCCCATAAAGTCAACACCCCACACATCAAAGGGTTCTACCACAAGATTGCTATTCAAAGGCATCTCATTACGCTTGCTAATGTTACCACTACGCTGACATGCATCACAACTAGCACAAAACTTATGAGCATCTTTAAACAGAGAGGGCCAAAAGAAACCTGATTGAAGAACCTTCAGAGCGGTTTTCTTCCCGCTGTAGTGCCCTCCACACTGCATGGTATGACAAAAGGTGAGAACACTGCCTACTTCACTCTCTAGAATACAGCGCCGTAGGATGCCATCAGCTCCCTCCTTGAAAAGGTGGGGGTCATCCCAAAAGTAGCCATTGGTTCGGAGCGCAAAGTTCCTTCTTTCCTGCAAAGACATGTTAGCGGGGAAAACACCTGCAACAAGAAAATTCACAATATCTGCAAACCAAGGCTCTAAGCTAACAGAGAATAGGTGCTCATCAGGTAGTTCATCGGGAATAGGGGGGAAGGGGAGATTGTCTTAGGATCAAGCCTAGATAAATGGTCAACAACAAGATTATCTTTACCACACTTATCAACTATTTCACAATCGAACTCCTATAACATCAAAACCCACCGAATGAGGCGCGACTTAGAATCACTCTTGGCCATGAGGTGGCGGATCGCAGCGTGATCCATGTGGATGATCACTTTGAACCCTTTCAGATACGAACGGAATTTATCCAAAGCGAAAAGAACAGCTAGGAATTCTTTCTCAGTTGCGGTGTAGTTAACCTGCGCAGGATTAAGTGTCTTGCTGGCATAGTAAATCATATGAAAGTGTCCATTTACCCTTTGTCCTAAAACAGCACTTAAAGCGAAATCAGAAGCATCGCACATAATCTCAAAGGGTAAGGACCAGTTAGGGGCAACAACAATGGGAGCGGAAACAAGCTGTTCTTTCAAGATGTTAAAGGCCTGCATGCATTTATCATTGAAAACAAAAGGCACATCTTTTATAAGCAAGTTGCTCAAACACTTAGCAATTTTAGAATAATCCTTAATGAATCTCCTATGAAAACCAGCATGCCCAAGAAAAGATTGCAGCTCTTTCACACAAGTGGGAGGGGGAAGTTTAACAATCACATCAAGCTTTGCTATATCAACTTCTATCCCACGTTTTGAGACTACATGCCCTAAGACAATTCCTTCTCTAACCATAAAGTGACTTTTGTCCCAGCTAAGAGTTAAGTTACACTCAATGCAGCGTTTAAGCACTTTATCAAGTTTATGTAAGCAATCAGCAAAAGAATCTCCAAAAAGAGAGAAGTCATCCATGAAGACCTCTATAAAATCCTGCAACATGTCAGAAAATATAGAAAGCATGCATCTTTGAAAAGTAGCAGGAGGGTTGCACAGTCCGAAAGGCATTCTGCGATAGGCAAAAGTCCCATAGGGACAAGTAAATGTCGTCTTCTCTTGATCCTCCTGAGCAATGGGTATTTGGTAGAAACCTGAAAGACCATCCAAAAAATAATAGAACTCTCGCCCAGCAAGGCGGTTAAGCATCTCATCAATGAATGGCAGAGGGAAGTGGTCTTTCTTAATGGCTGCGTTTAGTTTCCTGTAGTCAATCACGCCACACAGTGGTTTTCCTTACCGGGACCTCTATGCCCATCTCATTTGTTTCGACAGTAACCCCCGACTTCTTAGGAACTACATGCACAAGACTCACCCATCTACTATCAGCTATTGGGTAAATTATGTCGTGCTCAAGCATCTTAAGGATCTCAGTTTTCACTACATCTTGCATGACAGGATTGAGCCTGCACTGGGGTTGCCTAACAGGTTTAGCATCATCTTCAAAACTTATCCTGTGTGTGCAACGGGTTGCGCTAATACCCTTAATGTCTCCAATTCCCCATCCTATGGCCGCAGAATTCTCCTTAAGAAGCTCAACAAGTTGGTTCTCTTCTTCCTTCTGTAATTTCGAAGAGATTATCACAGGTTTGGACCGATTTTCACCAAGGAAAGCATACTTAAGGTGGGATGGGATTTCCTTAAGGTCAGGCCTAGGGGGTTCGATTTCTCCAGTATTGCTACTGAAGGAGTCGATGTCACCTAATGGTTCACTAGGGAGATCGAATTCACCTGCCGGTTCAGTTTCAGCTGAATCTAAAGCACAGGTTAGCTCATGAATTTCCTCACTCAGAATTCCCCTATAAGGATCTAGTGTCAAAGAGGCCTCTAACTTATCGATAGTAATGTCATCAAGTAAAGTAGTATATACACAGTCATCAATGATGCAATGAAAATCATTGGCAATCTCATGTTCAGTTTCACAATTGTAACAGAATAGGCATTAGAGTTACCTAACAGTTTCACAATCCTTGCTGATTCGATTGCCTCCAATATCCATCGCTATTTTTCCTTCTGCAACATCGACTTGAAGTTTGACAGTTTTCATGAATGGTCTTCCTAGCAAAATCACATGGTTTCTACTGCTAGTTGCTGCATTGCTGGGAGGTAGAACTACAAAATCTGCTGGTACCAACTACGTGTCAACCTTGACCAAAGCATCCCAAATAATACCAAGTGATCGCTGGATACTACAATCAGCCATCTGCAAAGTCATATTCACTGGTTCCAACTTCCCCAAGCCGAGCTCCTGATAAAGGTCATGTGTAATAAGATTAATGCTTGCTCCCAACTTGAGTATACCTTTTGCTACCTTCCCATTCTCCATTTGTATATCAATCACGAAACTCCCTGGGTCTTGTTGTTTCACTGGTAATCCGATCACAGAATTTGTTGTTTCTGGAAGAATCAGCTTTTCGGTAGACGAAAGCTTCTTGTTATTAGCATTTAGGTCCTTGAAGAACTTAGCATATGAGGGGACATTATCAATAAGCTCCAGCAGTGGCATGTTCACGTTAACTTTCGAAAGCATTGCCAGAATAGATTTGAACTTACTGTCGTCTTTTGGCTTCTTAACTCTCCCAGGTTATCGTAATAGCTTGGAAACTGGTGGTCCTGGGGGGCGGAAGGGGTTATTAGATTTATGTAGAACCTCAACGCTGCTACTTGGGTCCTCAATAATCTCCTCAGCTTCCTCCTAAGTAACGTCGACTGCTGGTGTAGGTGGAGTTTCCGGTTCAGTCATTATATCTGGCTTCTCAACAATCTTACCACTACGCAGTACTGTAGTTGCTTGAATCTCTTCTTCCAATTCGTCTTCGCCCCCAAATTCTAGACCTTCTACGAAGTTAGCCAAACTATCTTCTAAGTCCTCTATTCTGCTCATCATCCCTTCAATTTGCTGTCCTGTTCTCTCTTGCCCCTTCATAACAACTTGCATAAATTTTTCATCATGGGCAATTAAAGCTACCAATGTGCTTTCGCTAAATGAGCTGCTCTTTGCTAAAATATTTGCACTATTCACCATTTCCGGAGCTTGCCCCCCTGCACTCTGTCGCAATTCATTGGTAATCCAATCAATATCTTCAGCATATAACAGTTAAGGCTCCTCGATCTCGATAGGATTCCTTTTATCTCCCAAGATTAATGCACGGGTTGCCATGTCTTCAAAAACCATCCTCATCTCCACAGGTGTCTTATTCAAAATACCACCACCACTCACTTCTGCCACAGTCTGGTGTAGACTGGTGTTCTACATTCAATCCTTCATAGAAGGTGCTCATAAGTACCTGCTCAGAAAATCCATGGTGTGGGCATGATCTTATCATTCCAAGGTATCTTTCTCACGCAAAATCAAAACGTTCCCCTTTTTGCTGACTAAACTCAGATATTTCTCTTTGAAGCTTCATTGTCTTTAAGTGTAGGAAGAACCTTTTGTAGAAGGCCCTTAGAATATCCTTCCAAGAAGTAAGCGATCCTGGGGCAATTCTCCATAACCAATCCTTGGCATTACCCTTCATCACAAGGGGAAATAACACACACTTAACCTGTTCTTCCTCCAACCCTTGTTTGGATAAATTGCCAACTGCATATTCAAAATCTTTGGATGAACGGAGGAATCCTCCTCAGGGTTTCCGAAAAATACAGGTAGTGTATGCCTCAAATCACTTTCCAGTTCATATTTCTTTGATTCTTCGTCGATCACAATAGCAGGTCCAACTACCCTTGCAGAGGGTGCGTAGTAGCTGGAAAAGGACTCCATTCTCGGATCTCAACAACAGTAACCCAACAAATGCTTAGTTTCTGTTAGTCCAAGTAAAATGAAATCACGATAAGTAACCACCGGCTCTCAGCGCTACAATAGGGATTAATTCCCCTGCAGCGGCGCCAATTTTGATGAGCTCAAATTATACTCTAAAACGCAATTAGAGATTAAGCTGTAGTTGCAGACCAAAGCCTAACTCGTGATCGATCTCTCAGGAATTAATCTAGCTATGTAGCAGTGAGAGTAGACAGATACTTGCCGATGTGATTGATTGATGGTTTTTGCATTTTTCTAACTAGATTAATTAAAGCTAAGATTATGATCAACAATGAGAGAAAGATGAATACAGTAGCAAGATCCAATTATGCTAATTCAAACTGGGGATAACACTCATATTTGTCACACGTTTGTTGTATAGTAAATCAATCAATTCGATTCAACCAATTGTTCTTAGAATATATTATACTAGAGAAATCGTGAGTCATCAATTCGCGATCCTTAAACATGAACAATTTAGAGAATTTAATACAGACTTATCGAATTGAAGGTTTTTACGAAGATTTTATACGAGACTAACCTATATGAGTGATTTGATAAACCGTAGAACGAATATGCTTAACCTTCACATACTACTGTATTCAAAGGTGTTTAGCTACTCATATTAGATAATTGCATCTGATTCATGGTAATAATCATACGAAACTCGCATGCAATAACATACAATTCAATCGATAAAGATAAAGAATGAATTGCAAGAAGAAAGCAATAGAGAAATCAATACCAATAATCCTGATGAGTAAAATCAATGAATAACCAAGCTCCAAAGATGTCTCAATGTTAAAAGAAGTACATCTCAAGAAAAATAAATTCTAAACTAATAAGAAAAACAAATTTTGAGTCTGCGCGTCTCACCGCGGCGGGCCAATTGCTTCGCCGCGGCGAGCTTCCTTTTGTCGATTATATATCCAGCTCGCAAATTCTCACCGCGGCGGATTGAATCCCTCGCCGCGGCGAGCGTCTTCCTTCAAAAAAGGGGAGCCATTCACAAAATATCGCTGCGGCAGACTGATTTCCTCGCCGCGGCGAGCCTTCTTTATCGCAATATATATAGCCTCGCATAATTTCACCGCGGCGAGATTCAATCTTCAAATCAGAGGCTCCATTCGCAAAATCTCGCTGCGGCGGACTGATTTCCTCGCCGCGGCGAGCCTTCCTGCAATTCCCAAGTCCAAGCTCGTAAAATTTTGCCGCGGCGGACCGAATCCCTCGCCGTGGCGAGCTATGCTAAATAGCTCATCCTCATTTAGTTCAAAAGACATCGATTCCGACAAAATGTAAACAAAACACCAAAGCGTAAAAGTGAGCTAAAAATACTATAAAACTAAATACAAAGACTCACAAGGACAGCTAAAAAGGACCAAATGAGACGTTAGAATATTGTCTCATCAACGATCAAGCATGCATTCAACGATCAGATATCAATATGTCACAATACAAGTTATTAACAGCAACCGTCTAACTCGTACTATTGAATACCTGGGCACCAATTGGTCCCTGCGATCGTCAGAAAGATCAATAATGCTTCTTCGAATTAAAAGAGAGGTTGAAATCTCTAAGTGTTTACAATGCTTGGAATTGAAAACTATGAAAGTAGAAGTAATGAAGATATATCCTAATGACTGATACAAGTGGTCTATTTATAAGACCAAGGAAGAAGAAACTAGAAATAATGGGAAAAACTGCCAGAAAAACGTGGGTTGATTATGTCAAACAGAGCTCACCGCGGTGAGGCTCTTTGGGGAATCCTCCTCACCACGGTCTGGACTTCCTGCCTTGTTTTCTTCTTCGTTGTACCGCGGTGAGCCCGTTTGGATGTGGGGCTCACCGCGGTTAGCCTTGTCTCCGGGAACTCCATTTTTCCCATTTTCTCCATTCTCTCCACTTTCCAACATCCATGTCACCTCTCTTGGAGTAGTGGCCCAATAACTTGGCCTAGTGGTGCTTCTAGAAGGTTTTGAAGTCTTCTTTGCACTTTGGTCCTCCATTTCCTTGCCAATGACGCTAAGACACCTAAAAATACACAAAAAACCCAAACGTGACACAGAACAAAAAACATTAAATAAAGGCTAAAAGACACAACAAAATACGAAAAAAGGCACTAAATGAGTCGTTAAAATATCGAGTCATCACCTTTTCAGGATCATTTTCCACGGAACCTCCTCGACAACACGAACTGCATTAGACCGAGTATTTCTTCCTCGTCCCTTTTGCATGGATTTTTTGCTGAGGTTCTCACATACCTCCCAAATCCTTCTGGGGGGTACATCCAACATGTTTCCTTGACACGCCCCGTCAATAACTGCTTGGCTGATAGAGTCAGTTCCCTTATAAAAGTTGTTGACCTTGTCAAACAGTGCATAAGAGTGCATTGGGTGTTAGGAATATCTGTTTAGATTTTGATCAGTAAACCCTAATGGCGTATCATAGCTCAGAAAGGTAACTAGTACTCTTAGTTCACTTGAACATTGTAAAAGAGGAAGCTTACTGAGTATGTTAGTCAAGCGAATCTTGTATAGGATGTTAGGTCTCTGAATGTAATTTTTATATCCTTGAAGAAGACCAAGAAGGAAGCATCCAGCATAAGGAAGTCATTCATTTAAGATCAGAAGACTGCACAAGATTGCTGAAGACTAAGGAGAAGTGTCTCCTTGGAAACCATGGCTTAGATATCTTGAAGAAATTAAGTGTCTTTGGAAGACAAGTATTTCAATAGGTCTCTGAAGCATTATGGTCACTGAGTAAAAGCTTGCATTGTTTCGTTGACACTACAGGACAAAAGTTAGTACAGTGCATTAATTACGCAGACAGAGATGTCTGAGCAAAAGAGGAAATTTTGCTCGTGTGGTTTCCATTTTCTGGATGCATATGCGATGACCTTCCCAGCTTGCATCAAAACACGTCCCAATCCTTCATTTGAGGCATCCGTGTATACAACAAATCCTTCTATGCCAGCTGGCAAGGTCATCTCACAATCTTTGTTCCATACAAATGGAATATCTTTTTGACTTAACTGGGTTAGTGGCCCTGCAATCTTTGAGAAATTTGGTACGAAACGACGGTAATATCTAGCAAGACCCAGAAAACATCTTACTTCAGATACATTCTTGGGAGGTTTCCACATTTTAATTGCTTCTACCTTGGAGTGATCCACTTCTATACCGTCTCCTAATACTACATGCCCCAAAAAGGTCACCCTTTCTAACCAGAATTCACATTTGCTAAACTTAGCGAACAACTTATGTTCTTTTAGCATTTGTAGTACCAATCTCAAATGAAGTGCATGATCTTCTGTTTCTTGAAAATACTAAGTTATCATCAATGAATATCACAACAAATTGATCTAAATATGGCCTGAAGATACGATGAATCATGTCCATGAATGCCGCAGGTGCATTTGTTAGCCCAAAAGGCATAACAACAAATTCAAAATGCCCATACCTGGAATTGAAAGCTATTTTTGGCATATCCTCTTCTCGTATTTTCAATTGATAATACCCCTGTCTCAAGTACAACTTGGAAAATACATAAGATCCTTGGAGTAGGTCAAAAAGCTCATCTATGTCAGGGAGGGGATTTTTTTTTTACCGTAAAATTGTTGAGACGTCGATAATCAATGCTCATTCTCAATGTTCCGTCCTTTTTTTTAACAAACAATACAGGAGGACCCCATGGAGATGTGCTAGGTCTAATAAACCCCTTTTCCATGAGATCCGCAACTGATTCTTTAACTCTTTTAATTCAGCAGGTGCCATTCGATACGGTGTTTGAGATACCGGGGTAGCACCTGGGACGGTCTCGATAACGAACTCGATTTCCCGGTCTGGGGGTAAGGAAATTAGCTCTTCAGGAAACACATCTGGATATTACTTGACCACCTCTACTTCTTCAACTTTAGCTTTATCTTTGGACCGATTAATCAAATATGTTATACATGCTGAAGCTCCTTCCTTTAAAAGTCGTTTGGCCTCAACGACTGAAACCATTACTGGTTTCTCGAGAGTTTTATTTAACCCTTGTGGATCTCTGCAGTTAACCTTGCCCAACTTTATTTCTTTGGAATAACAATTTAACTTGGCATGATTTGAGTACAACCAATCCATCCCGAGTATAACGTCATACTTTTGAATCGGAAGTTCTATTAAACTAGCAAGGTAAATAGTATCCTTTATTCTAACCTTGTAATTTTTATGGATTGCATTGGTAACAACAGTCATACCCATAGGTGAACTTACTTGAAAAATATAAGGTAGATTTTCAGCAATTAAGTGCAATTTACTCACATAAGCAATGGAAATAAAAGAGTGGGTAGCTACAGGATCGTAAAGAACCTTACCAGTTTCATTGTCGATTTAAACTTCTCCTTCCACTACATCGGTTGGTTCTGGTTCATCTCCTCCTTCCATCGCAGAAGCTCTAGCTCGCACTCTCGGTTTTCCAGCATTAGGATTCATTGGTTTTCCTGATTTGCCCATATGTGGTTTCAGATCTTGGCATTTAGGACAATCTGCAATGCGATGCTAGTCACTCCCACATGCTATACATTTTCCATTCTCCTTCCAGCATACGGCCTCAGTATGACGTGGATTTCCACAATAGGAACATCCTGGACTAGTATTTGAACGAATCATCCCAACGGGTTTATTCTGGTACGGATTCTTAGTTGGAAAATTGGTCGGGCTAGGTTTTGACGATCCTTGACCTTGGTTTGGGAGTTTTTTACTCTACTCAGTAAAATTTCTCGGCTTGTTCCACTTTACTTTATCGCCAATCTTCCTAACTTCCTTAATCTCAGCCTCAACAAGCAGTGCCTTATCCACTGCTGCCACATAATTAGGGAATTCCACCGAAAGAAGTGCCCGCCGGATTTCTAGTTTAAGACGTCAAATATGTTCTCCATTTCAGCAATGAAGGATTCAGCTTTCCGGTCATATGGTTCACCCATGAACTTTGGAGGATGAAATTTTAAAAACCGTTCTAAAGCTTGATCATCACTAAGAACCATCGGACTTGATCTAACACCATCCGCGGATGTTTGTTTCTGGCAAAATCGCCTCAGATAGTTCATAAATCCGAACATAGATTGTATATCTGAGCCTTCACCTTCTTCATTCGTCTTGTTGTTGAACTCTGATTGCTTTTTAGAATTTGGATCTAATTCCTCATCCATTGGTTATTTGTCTTGTTCGTCGTCTAGCATGATGGTTTCCTTGTCTTTACTGTTTTCACCCATTACTTATGAATAATTATTTGTAGTAACGCACAATTAGATCATACATATTTTGGAATACGAATGGCGGAAAATAAAAATTTTGCAACTAAAGACTCATGTAAATAATTATTGGAAATAGTTTTATTTAAATATAATTATTCTTAAAATGACTTGAAAAATTTCACTCAACATTTTACAAACTACAATAGTATAGAAATGCATGTAGAGTTGATGAACATCAGTAGAAAGATTTATATTCCTTTGCCAATTCATTCAATGATGCATCAATAATTAAGAGTTAAATTTGTGAACCATGTATATGAAATACGTCATACTTTTGTAAGATAGAATCAAAGTTTTCTTAATGCAACCCAGCCCATATATTTTGAAATAGTAAGTTGCTGAGTTCATTTCTGGACAGCAAACTGTCCCGGACTTCAAAAAACAATTCGGACGACCAAACGATGTCCGAATATTGCAAAGTAAAATTCCTAGAATAGATATCTCAGTTGAGAAGTCCTTGTAAAATTTTAAGGATTTTAGGATCTAAGAATAAGTACTAGAAAATTAAATACTACAGGCTATCCGAAATAATGTATTTCATATTGTAAAAGGAAATAAACTTACCAATCAAACCCAAACCATATGAAATTAACTTTTACAGTTATAAGATACTAAGATGCATAAAATGAAAGAATTTATAAGCATTTATATTTTCCTTCCAACCGTGAGAAACATTTTTACTAAAGAGGTACGGTTAGGCTGTTTCAAGCCCTGAAAGTTTGGAAAAATGATTTAAATAGATTTGAAACCTATGCACGATAATTAGTTTAAAGAAACTGTTGTAGATAACACGAAGAGATGACTCAGGAGAACTCAGAGGTGATGTATAGATTATAATCCTGAAATAAACAGGTAAACCATGGAGATGAACATAGTTCAGGCATACTACACAACAAGTTGTATGCACATTCTTAATCTAATTTTGAATACTTATCAAATGTTTCTTGTGGAAAAACAAGTATTCACAAATTTCAAAGATTTAACAACCAATCACACCTAAGATACAGCAGCAGCAAGAAACTTTGATTTAATAAAATGGAATAGACTGAATCTAATGATATGAACTATCAGTCCTATAAGCAAGTACAACCACAGGTTAGGGAAAAAAATAACCACAAGACTGAACAGATGAGCACAAGAAAATGTAGCAGAGGACCAGCCAGCAAACCTCCTACCATCAAATATTCTTATCAATGAGCATACTCCCAATATTTGTAGGGCTTATAACTCAAACTAGGCTACCATATAGGTCACATAGTGGCTTCACACCTATTTTATAAACTTGATGCTAATAATATTTCAGATTTTCAGCAATACTACTGCTGAGCATAATAACTAGTATTCCCAAATTCAATAAAATAAGTAAGAAAGAATGAACATAATATATAAGCAAAACTTATAAAATAGAGCAACTATGCTCAAATCAGAACTGAACATGCTACATAAACCGATGTGTGTGTGTGCATATACATATATATATATATATATATATATATATATATATATATATATATATGTATATATATATATATATACACACACATATAGGTTACATGCATAATTTACACCTGCTCCGACAAAATGGCCTACGGCAATAAGGTGGCACTACAAAAGAGGTGTAGGCAACTACTAACATTAGCACCTCCGTTAGATTAACTACAAAATAAATATACTAATCTTACCGAAATAGGTTACTCGTTTTTAGTACATCGTTCCATCATCATCTATTACGACAGTACCGTTAACAACACGGTAGGTGCTTGCTTCTCCTGTTGGTTCATGTTTAATATACTTAAGAACCGGATCTTCTTCTTCACATGGCTCCTCCTCGCTCGGGTCTTTTTCTTCATCTTCATAATGGGCTTCTCTGGTTACATTCATCCTAGATGCTTCCTGCCTAGAGGTTCCTGCATTGAAATCTGGTTGAACGAATCCAACAATGAAGGTCCTGCTTCTTTTTCCACTTTTAACTATATCTCCTAGATGTCCTATTGGATCATCCATAGTTACCAAGTGTTCACCATAATCCTTAACAACTTTCCTATGTTTTTCCTCTACCTTCTTCTTTTCAACAACTACATTGTGGAACTCCATTTCTCCCTCTTCATCTTTCGGAAAGTGATAGGAACGGTAGGGTAACAATCACTTGATAAAATCAACAAATCAGAACAAGTTCAACAAATTTAAAATATGTAAAACCTTTTATTCAAACCATATCAGTATACAGAAGCTCTGGATACGCTTCTTCACAAGTACTTCATATGGGGTCCGGGGTTAAGGGATCAGTATACTATCTTTACATGAATTGTACAAGCACACGATGTCACTTTTTATTCAAGCAGCAAGCACAACACGCACACTATTCACATAAGATCCCCATAATACTCGTTCATTTTGAGGAAGGAAACAATGGATAGGGTAAGTCTTTGGTGACTTAGTGAGGATAGGATAAAGCACGAATAAAAGAGAGATTATACAAGATGCGGAATCAAGAAAGAAGGAGAGGCAAGAAAAGGGTCAAGTACATATATACCAACCGTCATCGTTTATTTTTACGACCTTATAACTCCCACGCGAGGAGCTACCTCGATTCACGGCAACATGCTTAGGTACATGCTGATTGGAACATATATTGAAGCGACCCGGACTGCATTATAATTCCAAAGTAGGATATAGACGTAGTAACCTTAAACCGACAGTACTTACAACCCGATAGTTACTAATCTCAGTCTTAGGGCCCACGGATACACGCACGACACACTTTAGGGAAACACGAATTCCCATTTCAAGCATGGTTTGGATCAGTACAAACAAGAAGAGCAAGAGAAATTCAAGAAAGGTATGAACGTGAACATGAAATGTAGATTTCATGTATACGATTTCAAGGAGTAAAGCATGAGTAGAGACGGTCAAAATTGAATTGATATTAAAGGACGAATGTGTTGCTCCAGATAACGGCAAAGTAAAAGACTTGGGGGGCGGGGTGAATAGAATTTTAAAACTTTTGTCGATAAATGCAATTTCTCAGATATCTGATACTTAATTTCAGAGAGTGGAAGACTTTCTGGGATAAGTGCACGTGCTCAGCAGAATGAAAGTGTGTGAATACTTAACAAGATGAATAAAGCAAGGTAGATGCAGTAAGTAAATAACATAGCAAATTATAGTGGTATATGAAAATGGAAAAATAATCATTCAACTAATCCACTTCGGCCTTTCTCAGACCTAGAATCCACTAAGATAGATAAATGAGGTACCCTTACAAATATCTTATCTCTCGATTCCTGCAACACTTGGTTCCCAAACAAATGTTTCCCCCTGAGTTGTTCCCCAGCTATATGAGCCAAGTACTTCCTCTACTCAGAAACCTTTTTGAGCTATTCGTTAGTTTCCAAAACTAAGTACTTCCTGTGCTCAGTAAACTTGGAGTTATTCCTTAGTTTCCCAAACTAAGTACTTCCTGTACTCCATGCCAGTTGGTGTGTGGTTAAGGTAGTTTGTCAGGTGAGCTTCTTTATAACTTACACAGTTATTTCAGAAGGCTCTATAATGTATGGTAACTTGTTCTTTACTGACCCAAGTCTTTGTTAAATGTTCTAGAGAATGAATCTCAGATACTTGATCTTTTGATTCAACTCCTTTACAGATAGCAATGCTTGTTAAGGATCAGGACACTTAGAACTTGTATACTACTTAGAGTTCTAGAGCTTTAGTCACAACAGAATGCTAGAAGGTAAGTAGTGAGAAAGCTTATATGCTTGAGAGATAACGTGAAGTTATTCAATAAATTGTAGTTTCAGTGTGAGTTCAAGGTGTAAGTTCTTGGTGTGTTTTCAAGCATTCTAAGTGGTGATATTTATAGTTGAATTTGAAGCCGTTTGAATAGTATCTGTTAGGCTCAATTCAAATTCAAACTATTGATATCTGTATATAGTACTGCAGAGTTCTTTGTCTTCTTCTTCAGAGACTTCTGCTTTTGTGCAGACATTTCTGTCCGAGCAATAAAGGCATTGTACTATATTTGTCCTGTTGTCTCAACGTATACGTGAAGCTTTCAGAGACTTCACACGTTCCTTACTCAATACACTTGTGTTCTCAGATATCCTTTGAGTAACTTGTTTGATCAAAACACTTGTTGACTCATGATGAGTCGGTTTTATACTGTCTCATTTGGTCTTTTTTACCGCCTTTTTGTCATCCTTGAGTATAGTTTCGTTAGTTTTCTTAGGGTATTTTTACTTGTTTTGTTCTTTGTATGTTTTGTAGGTATTTGGCTAAACCGTACTAATTGAAGGCAAAATGGTGTATTTTATAGCATATACAAGACATGGAGTTCCAATGCCTCGTATGGATGCTAGAAGTGGAGCGGGAAGGCCAAAATACCAAGAATTGGGGTCAAAAGGGCAAAAATCATTCCGTAAGAATCAAGGCCTTTGTTATCAATGGCGTCGCCGATAACTTCTGTTGGTTTTGGCCCAATGGCGACGCCTTGAAATTTAGCGCGTCGCCAGTTTTTCCGTTTTTCTGTGATTTTAGTTAGAAGAAGTTAGACGTTTTTGTTTTTAGACATTCATTCGATTGTCAAAAACACACTTGGCCCTAGATCTAAACCTAGTTGATAGAAAAAGCTCCACACGTCCATAATTTGACATTGATAACAATTTGGAGCTTGATTTTGATTATTCATCGAAGGATTGATATCGAATCAATGATTACTTTGTTTCTCGAATTGTTTGAGCTTGCATGCGATTATCATTCTGTTTATGTTAAACATGGAAAATAAATTGTATTCTTTCATCCTTGCTTCGATTATGAGTAGCTAAATCACTCCGAACATTGTAGTTGCGTGATAGCTTTGCGTATTCGCTTCTAGGGTTCGAAATCATTCATATAGGTTAGGCTCGTTCAAAGATCTTCGTAAAAACCCTTCAATTCAATACTCTCGTTCAAAGATTCTCTAAAACGTTTTGGTTAAGGATCGTGGATTGACGACCCACAATTACTCTAGTTCAAATACATTCAAACTCGTTTGGTAAAGGTTGAATTGATAGTTTTCTGTGCACCGACCGTGTGACAGTATGAACGTATCCCTAGAGCGAATTAGCATTGCTTGATCGTAACTACTGTGTTCCTCCTACCTCATTCTTACAAACAACTACATTGTTAATTTCCGTTTTCTAGTTTTAAGAAGTACTCGAATTCAAACAAATCAACATTGTTTCGCAAGTAACTGTTTGTTTTCAATCGTTGTGATAGCCTAATTGATTCCTTAGCGAACGACCTCGTGGTTAGTATTGTCTAATTACAACAACTGCTTTCTACTTGTTTCCTATGTAGTAACTTGAGCATATCAAATTTGGCGTCGCTGCCAGGGAACCAATTCCTACCGTAGCACTGGAAGCCATTTGTTACTTTCGGCGTAATTTCACTTTATTTGGACTAACAAAAACTAAACAATAGTTGAGTTCTTGTTGTTCTGATCCAGTTATGGAGTGCTTTCCTAGTTACTATGCACCAAGCACAGAGCTATCTGGACCAGCCATTATGGAGACAGCGAATAGTCTAGAGGTGCAACGGGGAGCTAGTGCATTCAGCGATAGTACTCTGCTAGCTTTGATTGCCCATGAAGAAAAATACATGAGTCTTGTGATTGAAGGGCAAGAAAGTACTAGTAAACAGATAGAGGGAATGGTAAGCATGATGGAGGATTTTACCGACCAACTGGTCAGGTTTCTAGCAAGCACTGAATTCGAGGATGAGGTAACCGAGGAGGAGGAAGTTCCGGCAACAACAGTACTCCGAAGTGGAAAGGTAATCCAAAGGCCGGAACTAGAACCACATACACAAGCCACGGATGCCCCAGTAGTCGACCTCACGGAGGAGGACCAACCCTTGACAGAAATAGCTAACCCGCCGGTGGTACGCACGGGGGTGCTTCACAAATCTGATAACCCTTACCATCCACCCAGACCCCCAATCAGCAATGAACTGCCATATCCAGGTAGAATCAGGAAACCCAAGGATGACAGCAAATTCAATGCTATTCTCGCCATGATCTCGAAGGTGAATGTGAACCTCCCACTCCTTGACCTCATTGATAATGTCCCCTCCTACTCTAAGTTCTTCAAGGATCTCAATGCAAGTAAGAGGAAGTATGTGGCCAACGAAAAGCTAGTTCTACCAGAAACAGCTAATTCAGTGGTTGGCTTGCAAGTGAAACAACAAGATTCGGGGAGCTTTGTGATTGATATAAAGATGAAAAATGGGAAGATAGCAAAAGGAATGCTCGATCTGGGAGCCAGCATCAATCTTATCACCCATGCTCTTTACTAGGAGATGGGTTTGGGGGAATTGGCACCGGTGAACATGACCCTGCAGCTAGCCGACAGGAGCATCAGGCGCCCCCTAGGAGTGATTCGTGATGCACTGGTCAGAGTAGACACCTTCCTGGTTCCAGTAGATTTCGTGGTATTACCCCCCAGTGGAGCCAACACTAGTAGTATGGACCTTGTGATCCTTTTGGGAAGACCATTTATGAAAATAGTGAAGCTGCAGGTGGATGTGGTGGAATGAAAGATTGCCATGGAAATTGGTGGCAACAAGATCAGCAAGGATGCAACACGATCGGCAGGTAATTCTGACACCTACTCAGTGGAAGAATGTAATCTGATTTCTGAAGTAATGCTGAGTTTGATGATATTATCGATGATTGTGTGCATGATACTTACCTAGCTACATTAACTGATGATAAGCGAGAAGCAGCCCTAACCCTTAGTTCTGATGAGGATATGCTTTGTGAGGAGAGTAGTGAGATAGTGTACATGCTTGACTCGGCTGAAGTCGACCCTGGTGAGGAAATCCATCCCCTTGGTGGAAACACCGGTGAAATCGAACCCCCTTAACCCGACCTTAAGGAGCTCCCTTCACATCTTAAATACGCTTTCCTGGGAGAAAACAAAACTAAACCTGTGACAATCTCATCGAAATTGCAAAAGGAAGAAGAGAATACACTAGTAGAGCTTTTGAGAGAGAACTCCGAAGCCATAAGGTGGGGGATTAGTGACATCAAAGGCATTAGTGCGACTAGGTGCACCCATAGGATTAGTCTTGAAGATGTCGCCAAACATGTGAGGCAACCTCAGTGTAGGCATAACCCTGTCATGCAAAACGTAGTTAAAACCGAGGTACTTAAGCTGTTAGAACATGATAGGATCTACCCTATAGCTGACAGTCGATGGGTAGACCCTGTGCATGTTGTCCCGAAAAAGTCTGGAGTAACTATTGATACCAATGAGAAAGGGATAGAGGTTCCTGTTAGGAAAACCACACGGTGGCGTGTATGCATAGATTATAGGAGATTGAATGCTGCGACTAAGAAGGACCACTTCCCCCTGCCCTTTATTGATGAGATGCTAAACTGCCTTGCGGGGCGCGAGTTCTATTGTTTTTTGGGTGGTCTTTCAGGTTTCTATCAGATTCCCGTAGCGCAGGAGGACCAAGAGAAGACCACCTTCGCTTGCCCATACGGCACCTTCGCCTATCGCAGGATGCCTTTTAGTTTATGCAACGCTCCGACAACTTTCGAAAGCTGCATGCTCTCTATCTTCAATGACATGGTGCAGGATTTCATTGAGGTATTTATGGATGATTTCTCTCTCTTTGGTGACTCGTTCACCGACTGCCTTGGTAAGCTTGATAAAGTCTTGAAACGTTGCATAGAATGTAATCTGACCCTTAGTTGGGAAAAAAGTCACTTTATGGTGCGAGAGGGTATTGTTCTAGGGTATGTGGTTTCTATGCGGGGGATTGAGGTAGATAGAGCTAAACTTGATGTTATAGTGAAACTTCCCCCACCCACTTGTGTGAAAGAGTTACAATCTTTTCTAGGACATGTTGGATTCCATATGAGGTTCATCCAGGATTTCTCGAAAATTGGTGAGTGCCTTAGTAACTTGCTGGTGAAAGATATGCCTTTTGTTTTCGATGATAAGTGCATGAAAGCCTTTAATATCTTGAAAGAAAAAACATGTTTCCGCCCCTATTGTTATGGCACCTGATTGGTCTTTACCTTTCGAGATTATGTGCGATGCTTCTGACTACGCTATAGGAGTTGTTCTAGGACAAAGAGTTGATAGGCATTTCCATCTGATTTACTGTGCTAGCAAAACTCTAAATGGTGCACAGGTCAAATTATCATATTCGCCCTGGATAAATTCAGGTCGTATTTGAAGGGATTTAAGGTAATAGTGCACACCGACTATGCAACAATTCGCCACCTTATGGCCAAAAGCGATTCTAAGCCTCGCCTTATTCGCTGGGTCCTGATGCTGCAAGAGTTTGACTGTTAGATAGTTGACAAGTGTGGCAAAGACAACTTAGTGGCAGATCACCTATCCAGGATTAATCCTGGTGCCATCACCCCATCTACCCCCATCCCTGATGATCTCCCTGATGAGCATTTATTCTCTGTTAGTCTAGAACCCTGGTTTGCCGACATTAATATTTTTAAGGCCACAGGATTGTTTGCTGCTAACATGACTTCGCAGGAAAAGAAGAATTTTGCTATTCGCTGCAGGAGATACTTCTGGGATGATCCATACTTGTTCAAGCTAGGCAATGATGGCGTGATGCGGCGCTGTGTACCGGAAAATGAGATTGGAAGCATACTCGCATTCTGCCACTCCATGCAGTGTGGTGGGCACTATAGCGGGAAGAAAACCGCCTTGAAGGTTCTTCAATTAGGTTTTTTCTGGCCCTCTCTTTTTAAAGATGCTCATAAATTCTGTATCAGCTGTGATGCCTGTCAGCGAAGTGGCAATATAAGCAAGCGGAATGAGATGCCCCTCACCAGTAATCTGGTTGTTGAACCCTTTGACGTGTGGGGCATCGACTTTATGGGACCCTTCCCCAAGAGTAATGGCTTTGAATATATACTAGTTGTTGTCGATTATGTGACTAAATGGGTGGAAGCAATTCCAACCAAGACTAATGATTCCAAAGTTGTTGTCTCTTTTCTTGCCAAGAATATTCTTTGTAGGTTTGGCACCCCCAGGGTAGTAATCAGTGACGGTGGCTCCCACTTCATCAACCGCTTCTTTGCGAATCTGTTAACAAAGTATGGAGTGCATCATTGGGTTGCTACAGCATATCACCCCCATACATCGGACCAGGTAGAGGTTAGTAACCGGCAGATTAAGAGTATACTTGAGAGGGTGGTGAAGCCTAACCGGAAAGACTGGTTGTACAAGCTCAACGACGCCTTGTGGGCATAGCGCACAAGCTACAAGACTGTTATAGGGACCACACCTTACAGGCTAGTCTATGGGAAAGCTTGCCACCTACCGGTAGAACTTGAGCACAGGGCAGAATGGGCAATTAAGGTCCTGAACCTCGATATGGATGCAGGTGGCAAAGAGCATATACTGCAGCACTCAGAACTGGAAGAACTCCGGAACACTGCTTTCGAGAATGCTAAGATCTATAAGGCCAAGACCAAGGATTATCATGATAAAGGAATAATTCGTAAGGATTTGACCCCAGGTATGAAAGTATTAATCTTCAACTCTTGCCTTAAACTGTTTCCAGGTAAGCTGCGCTCTCGATGGGATGGACCGTACGAAATCGTTCAAGTGGCACCACATAGTGTTGTCGAACTTTTGAACACAAGTGATGGATCCACCTTCAAGGTCAATGGACAACGGGTTAAGCAATATCTAGAAGGATTTAAAGAGCGGCCGGAGGAAGAGGTTGTTCTTGGTGAGTCTAGTACATGACTATAAAGGTACACCAGTAGGCAAGTCACTATAGCTCCCATTCTCTCTTCTTTTTCAATATACGCTTGAGGACATGTTTGAGTTTAGGTTTGGGGAGGGGGAATCTGCTCTCTAGTGTCTTGTCTGCATTTTTCTCTGTTTATCTGTGTCTTTAGAGTCTTTCATCTTTACTTCTATGTATTATGTTCTATTGTGTGTTCAAAGACCTTTCTCTGTTATAGTTTCTTTGTCAGTCTAGGTCTAATTAATTTCCCTTTAAGTACTTTCGTGTGAGTCTGAGTCTTTGACCAAGTCGAACATCCTTTGTAGATGATAAATCGACCTACTGCTTACGTTTTGTTTGATGATTAGCTGGAAGTAGGACAGTGTATTTTTAATCCTGCAAGGTCGTTTCTCTTTTAAAAAGCAAGTTTGTTTAGCTCTTTGGTCCAATAAAGCCTGTGAGGAGCCTAAGAGCCAATGAAAATTTTTTGTACCGGCAAATGTATTGTGTGATTTCCTGGGTTGTGCAAGTTTTTACGTATTACTTGAGCCTTTTCATACTTATGTGTACCCAGTCTTGTTAGGGATGACGAACGACATGGTCGTTTTAAGCCCTTCCCCCTGTTCCAAGGAACAAGTTTAGGGAGAGAACTGTTATCTTTCGACTTATATGTGTTGTTTTGCGTTATTGCTGAAAAGCTTGTTTGATATTTGAATCTCGGGGTGGATCTATGGTATTCATTGATCACCGTTAGTCGTGTTAGGCGTGTTTCAAATACTACCTATATACCGGCGTGGTCTTAAGAAGCCATATGTCCATGAGGGTTGATGGGACGTACACCAAACTGACACGCACAAAAGTGTGGACTTTCGGTAAAACAGACACCTGTAAAAAATTGAGATTAAAAGAGCCGAATGTGACCATGCACTAAGTTCAGCGAAGTGTTACGAGATCTGATGTTGTTTTGAATTGAATAGGGGGAGCAGTTTCAGCTTTTGTTTTCTGAAAAATTGAGGCACCTATTAAGTCCCTTTAGATCTAATGAGACGAGTACAAAAGCATAAGATATTTTAGGCACCTTTGTGACGCAAGTCACCTTCCCAGTTTATTTTTGTGCTTATACCCCATTTGGATACTTCCATGACAGTGAGAGATGCGCTGCATTCACCCGTAAGGGACAAGCGAGCTACACTTAAGTGCTATTTGTCTGGAAAACGATTGTGTTTGATTTTCTGTACACTGTTTTGCCAAAGTTGGTTTGATGATAAAATTTTTGCATCTCGTGGACATACTTTTTACAATGGCCAATTCCGTCACTTGGGACCTTGACTCTTTGTTTGTTTTCGTGGTTTGAGTCTAGTTTATGTCTAGGTTTATTTGTTTGCTCGAGGACGAGCAAAGGTTCGGTTTGGGGAGTTTGATGAGTCGGTTTTATACCGTCTAATTTGGTCTTTTTTACGGCCTTTTTGTCATCCTTGAGTATAGTTTTATTAGATTTCCTAGGGTATTTTTACTTGTTTTGTTCTTCGTGTGTTTTGTAGGTATTTGGCTAAACCGTGCTAATTGAAGGAAAAATGGTGTATTTTATATGCATCTACAAGATATATGGAGTTCCAATGCCACGTATGGATGCTAAAAGTGGAGCGGGAAGGTCAAAATACCAAGAATTGGGGCAAAAGGCGTCAAAAGGGCAAAAGAGTCATTCCAGAATAACTCAGACGTTATTGGCCCAAACTGGCAATGCCAGTTTGTAAACTGGCGACGCCAGTTTTTAAAACTGGCGACGCCAGTTTCTTCTTTTCCGTTTTTCTGCGATTTTAGATAGAAGAAGTCAGACGTTATTGTTTTTAGAGATTCATTCGATTGTCAAAAACACACTTGGCCCTAGATCTAAACCTAGTTGATAGAAAAAGCTCCACACATCCATACTTTGACATTGATAAAAATTTGGAGCTTGATTTTGATTTCATCGAAGGATTGATATCGAATCCCTGGTTACTGTGGTAAATCTCTATTGTTTTATCTTATTCAATTTGTTCTTACTCTGTTTCTCGAATTGTTTGAGCTTGCATGCGATTATCATTTTGTTTATGTTAAACATGGGCAATATCTTGTATTCTTTCATCCTTGCTTCGATTATGAGTAGCTAAATCACTCCGAACATGGTAGTTGCGTGATAGCTTTGTGTATTCGCTTCTAGGGTTCGAAATCGTTCATATAGGTTAGGCTCGTTCAAAGATCTTCGTAAAAACCTTTCAATTTAGTATTCTCGCTCAAAGATTCTCTAAAACGTTTTGGTTAAGGATCGTGGATTGACGACCCACAATTACTCTAGTTCAAATACCTTCAAACTCGTTTGGTAAAGGTTGAAGTGATAGTTTTCTATACACCGACCGTGGGACAGTATGAACGTATCCCTAGAGCGAATTAGCATTGCTTGATCGTAAGTACTGTGTTCCTCCTACGTCATTCTTACAAACAACTACATTGTTAATTTTCGTTTTCTAGTTTTAAGAAGTACTCGAATTCAAACAAATCAACATTGTTTCGCAAGTAACTGTTTGTTTTCAATCGTTGCGATAGCCTGATTGATTCCTTAGCGAACGACCTCGTGGTGATTATTGTCTATTTAAAGCAACTGCTTTCTACTTGTTTCCTAAGTAGTAATTTGAGCATATCAACTCAAGGTTTCTAGACATAGGTATTTGATGAGGGTTTTCTCCTTAGTGTTCAGCAATCTGGAGCAAACTTTAGTCTTCTGGAAATGAGTTCCTTTACTTGGATGCTTCCTTCTTGGTGTTCTTCAAATAAATAAAAATTACATTCAGAGACCTAACATCCTATACAAGATTTGCTAGACTAACATACTAAGTGATTTTCCTCTATTACAGTGTTCAAGTGAACCAAGAGTACTAAGCACCTTTTTGAGCTAAGATAAGTTATTATGTTGCTGATCAAAATCTAAACAGATATTTCTAACAAATTTCCCCCTTTTTGATCAGTCAACTATGACTATCTTTAAAGTCCTATTACAATCTGGAAGAGAAAACAAGCTACCACTTAATCATTTCTTATGATCTTCAAAGGATTTTAATTAAGTGCAGAAAGTAAACATCAACCAAATCGCAAGGTGTGATCTTTGCTGACAAGTTATCTTTTATAAAAGATATCTGAGAGTAGGTTCATCAAATATTAGTACAATTACAGAACATAGATAACTTTTACACGATTTAACAGAAAAGTACAATCTGCAAAATCACAAAAACTACTTAATCAATTAGAACAACAGGAATCACCAAGCTCCAAGTGAACATTCTAAATGACAAGTCTTCAAGTCTTCAAAAACACTTTAGGTTCTCAGCAACCTCAAGTCTTCAGCAACCTCTATGAGTCAATTGGCAAATTCCCTAACTCCAAGCCTTTTGATGTCATCAGCATAATCATAAAGGAGTGTTCTGACTAACATCTCTGTGTCTCTGCTTCTCTTTCTGTTAGGTCGCTATCTTACCTGCCTTTTCGAGATGTTCCTTTAATTGTCTTATACTTACTTCCCTTCTCATGGGCTACTTCCTCTGCCTTCTCTTTCTCATCTTCCTCACCTTCTTCTTCTATCTCTACTACTTCTGCATCCTTCTTCTTTCTTGTTCTTTCTTCACTTCTAGAAATAGAATCCTGGGTTGTTATCCTGCTCCTAGTAGTGATAGCCCCAATACTCTCTACTTGTTGCAACTTAACTTCCTCCACCTAGTCAACTAGATCCCTTACTTCATACTTCATTTCAATCAAATCGTCCTTGACCGCGTCAACTATCACTGAACCTTTCTATTGGTTCTCCAGTCAACGTGAAGTTCTCTGTGAAAAGTTTTACCAGATAGTGTGTTTCCTCTCTTCCTTTCTCGAGTTCCTCCGACACTGATTTTCCTCTCTTGTTGTGATGTTTCTTGAGTGTATTGATGTCCTCTTCTAATCCTTTCTTGGCAGTTATGACACTATCAACTACTTGCTCGATGTTGATCTTAGAAGCTTCGTTCTTTCCTTCTATACTCAGCTCAATAGGCTTTCCTTCTGGTACTTCATGGCTTACTTCCTTCGATACGTCTCTTTTTTCCTTTCAACTACTTGTTCAATGCTGATCTTAGAAGCTTTGCCATTTCCTTCTATACTCAGCTCAATAGGCTTTCCTCCTGGTACTTCTTGGCTTACTTCCTTCGATACGTCTCTTATGTCCAAGTACTCAGGAGTTCCTTCGCTCTATTCCATAACCCATTGTGCTTCCTCTTCGATTGCAGCTAGAGTCCTCACTTCTTCCACGGCCTCCATTTTGATGAAAATCTCATTCTCCTTCAGTTGTACACTCCTATATCTCGAGTTCTCAGCAATGCTTGCATAAGCTCCCAGCACTTTCTTAGTATAGCTCCCCATGAATGATCCCTTCAAAGCCATGTCTATCAGATCTCTAAACTCTTCTCTCACTCCTAAGTAGAAATACTCACATAGCTGTCGTGAAGTGAACTAATGTTCGGGGCAATTGTATTGCATCTCCTCAAACCTTGCCCACGCGTCATGAAAAGATTCCTTCGGTTTCTAAGTAAAGGTTGATATCATCTTCATTTCTCTCATAACCATTGCAAGTCCTAGAAACCTCTTCAAGAACAGACTCCTCAGCTTATCCCATTCAAACACAAATTCTTTAATTGAATCTATCCATCTTTTTGCTGCACCCTCTAGTGTTTTGATAAAGAACCAGAATTTCAGCTCACCATCAGTTAACCCTTGCGTCGAAAACTTCTCAATGATAGACTCGAATGCGTACATGAACTTGCATTCGTTTTCTCCTTCTCTCCCTTCGAACTTGGTAATGAGTTAATTAGAGTTGGATCAAACCCGTACTCCCTTACATGCGGCTAGATTCGAATTCCACTCCTTCTTAGTTTCAGCATACTGATCTCCCTGATAGTCCTTTCATCTTATTCTTCCATCTTGGATTTTCCTGTGAAATAAAAGTAGTTACTGCTCGAAAATAACCAAATAAGTTCTATGCTGGTAATCTACTAACTATTCCCCTGCAGGGTGCCAGAAAACTTGATGGATCCTCGGGAAAAACAATTTTTGTTGAACTTAAAGTTTACGTAGAACACTAAAGTTTTACGAATTTATAATACCAAACCAAATTCCAGAAACACAAAATAAATTAGTATAGTAGAAGTTGACTCGAGAGGTCGGTCTCTCGGGAATAATGCAGATTAAAATATATAATAAATGGTTGATTTTTAATATAAAGTAAATGACAGGTTTTGGGTTTTTGAATAATTAACGTAAACAGTTAAACAAAAAGCATTGATAACGAGAATTGATGAATTAAGATCAAATAGCGAAAACATGTAAGAATCACCCTTCACTTTGATAAATAGTTTTTATCAGGAATAATAGATAGCGATAGTTATGACTAAAGAGTCACACATGTCATAAATCTTATACTAGCTCATGTAGAATATCGTCTAGCACAAAGCTGTCACCAATGGCTAGCTCAACAACAAACCTCAGGCATAATATCAACTTATAGACACGGCTGATATGTCCTAATCTAGTGCAACGAATACTCATGCTCCATGGTAAACACAAATAAACATGCATCTTACCTCAAACAGCACAGGAATGAACAACAATCGCATAACCAACGTAGATACTAAAACTATTCCATCATATAAAAAACAAGTAATCAAAGATCCCGGCTAACCCTTACATAAGTAAGTTAGCCTGACATAACTGAAAGTAAATAAACTATAAATTGAATTGAAATCATGTTTAAACAACTAAACCATTAGAAGATGATGAGTGTCGACCCTCAGCTTCTCTTCTTCGATTCCTATCCTCGCCCAAATGATGATTTGTGCTTGTGGCTACCTTGAAGTCTTCCTGTTTGGTTGCTGATGGCTAGGGTTTTGGGGTTTCACTTTCCCGGGGACTGATTCTCTCTCAAGAGAGATACCTTGTGGTATGGAACCCTCCCGTTGAGTTTTGTCTTCATTATGAGACCCAAAGGGTCTTATTTATACTTGAAATCACATGCCCTATCCGCCATTGTTGTTTAAGTAATGTTCTGGAAGACGGGCTTCAGACTGACTGACAGGCCAGAAACTGGCCTGTTTCTAGAAGTTTCAGTGCACTGCGTTCGATGGTCGACCACAGTCGACCTTCTACACCCATTGTGGATCGAACAAATGTGATTCCTCCAAATTTCTATTCATTTCCTTCGTTCTTCAATTTCAATCGCTTTTCCTTCGTTCTTCAATTTCAGAATTTCGTTTCAGAATAAAGTTATCTTCTACAAAATTGTAGCATCTTCAATTACCTTCACCTTTGTTGGTCACATGACATGACACCTCGAACTCCGTAATTGCGAATCAAGATGTTTCCTTAACTTTCTCGATTTTGCCAAATATGACGTTGCCTTGTAAATTGTGCAATTCCTCAAAATACACAAAAAGTTGGTAATTGGCCATAGGACGATATAAATAATATATCTTGGGCAAAAAACGAGGGTCTAAAATCATGCAAAACCGCATATTTCATTGCCACATCACCAACAAAGCCACAACTACAATCAACCAACTAGTTACTGAAGTTTCCAACTCACGAATCCGGAAACTACCATTGCAAAGCAAAATGCAGCACTGAAAGTTGAATTGCAAAGATTGACTGCTGCATACAATGGTCTTAACAAAATTTTTGACTCTCTATCAGAATCTTTTTGTCGAACTCCTAGAGAATTTTAATCAGTCTCCAATGACTAGGGGGTAGTTCCGGAAAAAATACCAAGGGGAAAGGCAAACAAAAGATGATATCTGAAGAAGCTTAACTTCAAAGTACAACCTCTAGTCAATTATAGATTGTCCCTGTCACTGGAAGAATGATTACAAGAACAAGTTCTCAGAAACCTCCAGTAGCTACGAAGAGCTCAAGAAGGAGGAGATACAGAGATTTTGAAGAAGGAGAAGGAGAAGGAGAAGGAGAAGAAGGAGGAGGAGAAGGAGGAGGAGAAGAAGAAGGAGGAGAAGGAGGAGGAGAAGAAGAAGAAGAAGAAGAAGAAGAAGAAGAAGAAGAAGAAGAAGAAGAAGAAGAAGAAGAAGAAAGTTTCAGAGTTTCAGTGGACACTCATCAAGATGATGATGATGATGAAGAGGAAGATGAAGATGCAAATCCTCTTCACAGAAAGAGAAAATCAAGTAGACAGTCTGAGCCGACATCTGAAATTCCTCTAGCAGCTAAGACACCTTATGGAACCAACTCTCTCCAGCAAGGTACCTCAAGTAATGATCCCCCAAAAGGAAAGAATACTCCAGACATAAGAGGAATAGAGAAAGAGCTCTAAGATTCGGCAATCCACTACCACCAATGCCTGAAGAAGCTATGGTAGAGTATGTGAAGATTGATTGTAATCCCTCTCTGTACAGATGCATTCATCAACAAAATGGTTACTGGATAATGAAATTAGAACATTTCTTACTCAATGAAGGAAGACTCCCAGCTACCACTTTCAAGCAGATGATGGCATGGAGAAAAGACAAGCAGGATTTAATGCCTAAGGATCGTCTCAAGCATTGGCTAGACTTTGAAATAAAAGTTGGACAGATAGCTAGGATGAATGAGCTATCTAATGCATGTCCTTATCACAAGCCTAATGATGTGCATAAACTTGAAAATGCTATGGTCACTGGAGCAAGGACAAAGCTGGCAATAGAGCCTTATGAGTCATTCTATATGACCAAAGAGCAATTTCTGAGAGATATTGAGTTTCTGAGAGAGATTTATAAGTACTACAATCCCTCAAAAATACAGCTAGAACATGCTTGGCAATGGGGTAAATTTCATTGGATAGAAAACATGGTCAAAAATCATCCCACCAAATCATACAGGCAAAATACTTGGAATGTAAGGAAAGCTGAGATGACTACCAGAACTTACATCATTGACTACTCAGATGACATTGATAGATTTGGTGACAGGGTTTTCCGGAGGAGCTGAAGAAGAAGACTCGAAGACCAACTTTTAGGATGTTCACTTGGAACTTGGACATTCCTCTTGTCCTATAAAGTTGTGTATTTTGTATCTTGCTGACTGTACTTTAATGATCATTTGTAAAAGTTATCTATGTACTTACTTGTAATTTATCTGATGAACCTACTCTCAGATATCATTCTATAAAAAGGATAACTTGTCAGCAAAGCTCACACCTTATGATTTGGTTGATGTTCACTTTCTACACTTAAATAAATCAATTGAAAAGATCATAAGAAATGTTGAAGTGTTTGATTGTTTCCTCATCCAGTTCATGATAGGTACTTTAGATAGTCATAGGTGACTGATCAAAAGGGGAAAATTTTGTTAGGAATATCTGTTTAGATTTTGATCAGTAAATCGTAATGAATTATCTTAGCACATAAAGGTAACTAGTACTCTTAGTTCACTTGAACATTTTAAAAGAGAAGCTTACTGAGTATGTTAGTCTAGTATATCTTGTATAGGATGTTAGGTCTCAGATTGTAATTTTTTATATCTTTGAAGAAGACCAAAAAGCAAACATCCAGCAGGAAGAGCTCATTTTATTGAAGATCAAGAGACTGCACAAGATTGCTGAAGACTAAGGAATAAAGTCTCCTCAGATACCTTGGCTCAGATACCTTGAAGAAAATAAGTGTCTTTGGAAGACAAGTGTTTCAAGAGGTTTCTGACACCCAATGGTTGCTGAGTAAGGAAGTACAAAGCTTCAGATAGCTTGCATATTTCCGTTGAGACTACAGGACAAAGATAGTTCAGTGCATTAATTACGCAGACAGAGATGTCTGAACAAAAGAGGAAATCTCTGAAAAGAGACAAAGCTCACAGCAGTACTATCATCAGATATCAATAGTTTGAATTTTTAATTGACTAACGGATACTATTCAAACAGCATGATTTTTAACTATCAATATCACCACATACAATGTTTGAAAGGCACACTTCTGAACACTGAATACACTTGCGAAATACATTCTAGCCTACAAACCTACTTACTCTCATTAGCTTACCGTTGCGACTCAAGCTCTTTGATTCTAAGTCGGACAAAGTTCTAAGTGTCCTGATCCTAAACAAGACTTGATTACTGTGAAGGAGTTGAATCCATGGATTTAGTTGGGACTGATATCTGAGATTCATTCTCTTCGACATAACAAGAACTTGGGTCAGTAAAGAACAACTTCCCATACACTGAAAAAGAGTATTAAGGAAGATTGATTCTTCTAAGCTCTCTAGGTAACTGCATAAGTTATCAAGTTAGCTTACCTGACAAACTACCATAACCAGCACCACCAGGTGTGTTTAGGGAAAGGATTTCATTCAGGAAATTAAAGTCCTCACCTAACTGAGCACAGGAAGTACTTAGCTTTGGAAGTTGAGGAATAGCTCAAAGGTTACTGAGTAGAGGAAGTACTTGGCTTAAAAAGCTGGGGAATAACTCAGGGGGAACACTTGGTTGGGAACCATAGTGTCAAACGAATCTAGACATAGGATTTTGTATGGAGAACTCATTATCTTAACTTGGTGAATTCATGTCCTGAGAAAGGGCGAGTGGATTAGTTGAAGGATTACGCCTGATGAGGCATTTTTAGAACACCTCACCGGGTTCTTTTTAACTTGTTTTTACTAACTTTTAGTCTAGTTTTTCCTTTATTTATATATATTTTATCTTTTGTTTGTGTTTTTTGTGTTTCCACCTTGATTCCAGGTTTTAGGTACTTGTCATGAAGAAAAGGAGTCAAAATGATGCATTTGAATGCACTTTGTCGGAAATCACAAGCTCCAAGACTCCAAATAGGTACTACGAAGGTTCCCGGAATGCCAGAACAGGTCAAGGATAGACAAAAAGTCACGAATCGTGCCCAAAGAAAAGCAGGGCGATCACCCAGGGCTCTGGACGCAGCCACAAAGGGCTGCATTCCAGAGTTCCAGTGGCCAATCGATCGCCCAAATCGGTGGGCGATCGCCCGCTCCGATCTGTTCTATTTCTGAGCGTTACATTTGATGATTTTGGCATTTTAATGTCAGATTTGTAATTCGAACTTATCATTTTTCATTTCAAACAATAGTTTGGGAGTTTTTGAGAGGTCTTAGGATTCCAAGTACATCCATCTGATCAAGTTGGAGTCTTTGTTAACAATTTGAGTCTGAAGATTTCTTCCTGTAATAGTACAATCACCATTGTTATCCATTTGAGCTTGTTAATTCTTCATTAATTGGTAATTCTGTACCGTTTCAGATTTCTTATTCCTTGTTGATGTTTATGTCTTTGTTTATCATATCTCTTGCATGTGACAACATGAGTATGAGTAGTTAAACATCTTCCATTGGATGGTGGTGAATTCTTGAGCATGCTAGTATAGGACTTTTGGATGAATTTACACTGTTTCTTTGTTTGCTGAATTCTTATGAATCATTTTTAGTTCAATGCCTTAGCAATCGTTTCTTAATACCAAAAATCGACAAGAGGAATTTGCACTCTCAAGGTTAGTTACGATTTAAGCCCAACACATTCGACTGCAAACGCTGACTAGTAGAATTGATGACTCTACTACGTTGATTAAACGTTTTCACTTTCAAAAGTCGTGTACTCCATTGCAAACCTATACTAGCTAGCTCTTCATGAAACCACCATCCAATGTTTCCTGTGATTGAATACAAAACTTGTGTTTGTTGTTTACTCTTTGTGTTATTTGCGAAAGAAAGAATTGGAGGTCGTAAGATGCAATTCTAAGACAAACTAGTTCTTTAAAACATGACATGCTTAGTTAAGTCCTTCGAGAACGACACTCGGGGGCAACTTATCAACTCACTACGTGCTTTTCTAGTGATCCTCGATATTGCTCTTGGCTAAACAAATTAAGGACTTGATTTGACGCATCAATGTTTTGGGCGCCACTGTCGGGGATTTAAGTCCTTAGTTTGTGTTTTAAAGATTAGTTTACTGGGTTATCTGTTTGTGGAGAATTACAGTTTCATTCCTTTCACTTTTCTGATTGCAGGTTGTTTATGCAAGGGAGAAGGAACTTGAACCTTCTAGTAGCGCCTTTTCTTGACGATATTGAAAGGCACCGGAGGAGGTTGAGGTTTAGTTTTGCTGGTACGTGATGAGGCGTATTTTGACACGTCATTGAACCCTTTTTACCCTCATTTTATTAGTTGTTTAGTTATGTTTAGTTGTGTTTTGTATATATTTTGTGTTGTTTCTTGTGTTTTGTGTGTTTCCACCTTGATTTCAGGTTTTAGGTGTTTTCGTCAAGAAAAGGAGTAAAAACATTGCATTTCTATGCATAATGTCGGAGATGACAAGCTCCAAGACTCCAAATAGGTGCCACGAAGGTGTCCGGGATGCCAAACGGGTCAAGGATGGACAAAAAGTCGCGAATCGAGCCCCAAATGAAGCGGGCGACCGCCCCAAGCTCTGGACGCAGCCACATTAGGGTGGTAAGAATGATTGCCTAAAATGGTTGGGGCGATCGCCCGACACGCCCTTGTAATGCCAATTTGCCGTTTCTTTATATATCTCTGATTATGCGTTTCTTTGGGATCAGACTTCATTCCAGATTGTAATTCCCCATTTCAAATTCCTCTTTTACTTTTCTCTCTTCCAAGAACCCTAAATTTACATCAAACAATTGTAACAAACCTTTGGATGATTATTGTATCACATTGAGAACCCTTGAAGGGTTTGTGTCTTTGATTTCTATTCGAATTCAATTAAAGCTTTTCTTCCGTGGAATCAAATCCGTGACAATTTTGTAATTGGTTGAACTTCTTTTGCTTAATAGATAGATTTTCATATGATTTGTGTATACGTGTTTTGGATGTTGGATATGTGTGGATCACGTTGCTAATCGTCCTATGGGTCGGTGGTAAAAATTTAGGGATTGTCGCTAGTATAGGATCTTTTGATTGAAATTACATAGCTTCACTGTTTGTTGAATATTGCGAATCATTTGTAGTTCAATGCTTTAGCAATCGTTTCCTGATACCCAAAATCTACAAGAGGGATTCGCACCCTCAAGATTACTTACAATTTAAGCCCAACACATTCGACTACAAACGCTGGCTAGTAGAATTGACGACTCTACTATGTTCATGAAACGATTTCACTTTTAAAAGTCTTATCCTTCATTGCAAACCTTACTTGCTAGGATGAACCATTTACTTACCAATCCACCGTGTTTCTTTACGTAGATAAAGCGTTCTTTGTATGATTGTTTCTAGGGGATTGAGATAGAGTTGGTTATGTTTTTCATAAAAAACCTTGAGCTACATCTATATTGAAGCACAAACTTATCAAAAATCTTTGTTACCTGTTTTACATGCTTTCTAGTTGATTAACTAAACTTGCATTTGCAAACAAAGCTTAGTCAAGTCCTTCGAGAATGACACTCGGGACAACTCATCACTTCACTACGGTTTTCTAGTGATCTTGATTTGTGCCTTTGGCTATCAACAAATTAAATACTTGATTTGACGCATCATGTTTTTGGCACCACTGCCGGAGATTTGACTCCTTCTGTTTATTTTTTGTGATTTTTGTTTTTTCAATTACATATATTAGTTCGATTTTTATTTTTGCTGTCCTTCTTTGTTTTTGTATCTTTGTGGCGGAACAACTCAATGTTTCTTGTCTTTGTATTGTGGAGTGTGGTTGGATGACCATGAAGCGGCTAACTTTAGTGATAGAAGAAGGCTCATTACTTTCCGCTAGATATCTGGGGAGAAGCTTAATGGACCATGGTTTCGATTTAAAGAGCTGCAATTGGAGTGTTGAAACCACATGTGTGGATAGGTCATATGGTGTTTCTATGATGGGTTGAACTTGGGATGTAAAAAGATGGTGGATAGAGCCTAGGGAGGTACCATTGAAGACTTAGAACCCCAAGAAGCTGAAGATATAATCGAAGAGCTAGTCTCTCAGATTATTAGGATGAGGGTAGAGTTTGGGAAGGATGCTAAACGCGAGAGAATAATGGAGGAGGAGAGATCTCGCTCCATTGTTGTGCCAAATACGAAATTTACCAAAGAAGAAGAAGAACGTCCACCACCTTGATTGATGAGGAGACCGTACAATCCGTCTACAGTGGTTCAGAGATGGAGGAGGAAGCACTTGAGGATCTTGATATGCCATAGTTGGTGCACTTGGAGTCGCCACCCATACCTTTGTTATCTAATGATACATTCATATTGGCTCCCGCTCACACATGGGACTGTTCAGGGAGTTTCGACCCCATTTCTCATTTTTACTTTCCCTCTGATTCCTTTAGTTAAGTTTTAGCTTTCGATTTTACTAAATCTTATACTTCTAGTTTGCAAGGAATCATGGAGATGCTAGAGGACATGAGGAGAGGATCTAAAGATGGCTCCAAAAATGCTGAGTATGGAGGGAAGGATGCACGGGATTCGCTCCCGTATGAGAATGGATAACAACAATGCACCATAGTCGAGCCAACAACTATTAGAAAAGGCGCTTCCCGGGAGGCAACTTGGGGTAAGATTTTATTTGCTTTCGTAGTTCGAAATAATAATGGGATCTTTTTCATGTTTCCTCATTCCTCACTTGTGCTTGACGCTCGGGGACGAGCTAAGGTTCAGGTTTAGGCAGGGGATTTCTCTGTTTCTCCTGGTTTTTGCTTTGTTTACTTCTTTATTAGTGGTGGTCGATGAGCCACATAGGGTTGCATGTCTATGTGTGGCCGGTGTGCCTTGCTTTGTTTAGTGCTTTCTTAGTGGTGATTGGTGAGCCACATAGGGTCAGATGTTATTTGCGGCCGGTGTGCCTTATCTATTTATGTTTTGTGTGTCTTTTTTGCCTACCTTTTTGGCCTATTTTTGAAATTTTTTGTGAGCCTTTAGTCAAATTTCCAAGTTGAACGTCCTTTGTTCATGACAAACTCTTTTGATGCTTATGCTTTGAGCTTATACTGATTATTAATGGTTGTTGAGTCTAAAATTTTTCGAGTGCCTTTCCCTTGTAAATAAGAAGTATGTTTCGCTTTGTGGTCCAAAAACCTGTGAGGAGCCTTATTGAGCTAATGAAAAAATATTATACCGGCAAGAATTGTTTTGTCTGACTCCTGGAATGTGCAATTTCTTTTAAAAGTTGTTGCGCCATTTCATACTTATGCGTTATCTGATTAGATGGGAACGACAAACGTAATGTTTTTGAACTTTTGATACCCTTCCAAACCCGTTCTAAAGAATAGGTTTGGGGAGGGGATTTCAATTTTGATGACTGATTAAGAG
This sequence comes from Plantago major, assembly GCA_026545765.1. Lineage (NCBI taxonomy): Eukaryota > Viridiplantae > Streptophyta > Magnoliopsida > Lamiales > Plantaginaceae > Plantago > Plantago major. The sequence continues at coordinate 62,225,012 of CM048844.1, read as the reverse complement.
ATGTGTAGTTCTGATTTCTGTTCCCAACAATAATATTTTTTAAATAAGGCTCGAGGTGTATCCATGGTATTAATTGATCACCGTAGGTCGTGTTCAAATACTACCATATGCTGGCGTGGCCTTTTATTAGCCATATGACCGTGAAGGTTGCTGACACGTAGGCTAAACCGACATGCACAAAAGTGTAGACCTTCAGTAAAATGGATACCAGCAAAATTGAAGCCAGAAGATCCCAATGAGGACAAATAAGCACATGAGTTATTCAAACCCCAAGTTGTGAATCGTTTGGAATTCCATTTCTACATGAGCGAAAGCTTTGGACGGGAGCCACACGCGGAATAAGTCCTTGCTGATATCTGCAGATTCACAACAACCTTGAGTAACTCCAAAAAATAGTTTGCAATGTTTTGAAAATTTTGAAAGCAACAAAGGGAATGGTAGTCGGAGTATCATGTCTCTATTTTTAGTCTTTTGAATTAAAGTCCCTTTGGACTCATTGAAAAGAACACATTTGCATAAGAGATTTTTGGCAACTTGTGGTGAAAACCACCTTCCTAGTTCTACTTTCGAGTGTTACCGTATCTTGGACATGTCCAGAAGAGTCAGAGTTGCTATATAAAATTCCTTGTGAGGGACTACCAAGATAGGCTTAAGTCTTATTTACTTTGGAAATGAACAAGTTTGATTTTTGCTTGATTTTCCACCAACGTTGGTAAGAACTCAAAATCTTTGCATCTCTCCAGTTTGTTTCTTACAAATGTAGATTCTGTAACTTGGATGATTGACTCGTTCTTTGTGTTGTGTGTCTTTGTGGTTTAGAGTCTAGTTTCTTTTTTAGGTTGTTTGTTTGCTCGAGGACGAGTAACGGTTCGGTTTGGGGAGTTTGATGAGGCGTATTTTGACACCTCATTTAACCCTTTTTACCACTTTTTATTAGTTGTTTAGTTATGTTTAGTTGTGTTTTGGAAATATTTTGTGTTGTTCCATGTGTTTTGTGTGTTTCCACCTTGATTTCATGTTTTAGGTGTTTTCGTCAAGAAAAGGAGTCAAAACGTTCCATTTATTGCACTATGTCGGAGATGACAAGCTCCAAGACTCCAAATAGGTGCCATGAAGGTGCCCAGGATGCCAAACGGGTCAAGGATAGACAAAAAGTAGCGAATCAAGCCCCAAAGGAAGCGTGGCGACCACCCCAAGCTATGGACGCATCCACAGAAGAGGTTGTGCCAGAAACGTTCGGGGCGATCGCCCCAACTTTGGGGTATGCGCCCCTTAGGGCGACGGCCCCGTCCACTTGGGGCGATCGCCCAATACGCCCCTGTAACGCTAATTTGCCGTTTTCTTTATATATCTCTGATTATGCGTTTCTTTGGCATCATACTTCATTCCAGATTGTAATTCCCCATTTGAAATTCCTATTTTACTTTTCTTTCTTCCGAGAACCCTAGATTTACATCAAACAATTGTAAAAAACTTGTCGATAATTATTGAATCACATTGAGAACCCTTGAAGGGTTTGGGTCTTTGATTTCTATTCGAATTCAATTGAAGCTTTTCATCCGTGCAATCAAATCCGTGACAATTTGGTAATTGGTTGAACTTCTTTTTCTTAATAGATTGATTTTCATATGATTTGTGTATACACTTTTTGCATGTTGGATATGTGTGGATCGCGTAGCTAATCATCCTGTGGGTCGGTGGTATGAATTTAGGGATTGTCGTTAGTATAGGATCTTTTGAATTAAATTACATAGCTTCACTATTTGTTGAATCTTACGAATCGTTTGTAGTTCAATGCTTTAGAAATCATTTCCTAATACCCAAAATCTGCAAGAGGGATTCGCACCCTCAAGGTTACTTATGATTTAAGCCCAACACATTCGACTACAAACGCTAACTAGTAGACTTTTAATTTCTACTACGTTCATCAAACTATTTAACTTTCAAAAGTGTTATCCTTCATTGCAAACCTTACTCGCTAGGATGAACCATTTACTTACATGTGTTTTTGTATAGAGATAAAGTGAAGCATCCTTTGTATGATTGTTCTACGGGGATTGAGATAGAATGGATTGGTTGGGTTTTTCATAACAAACCTTGAGTTCAAAAATCTTTGTTTCGTATTTCACTTGCTTTCCAGTCGATTAACTAAACTTGCATTTGCAAACAAAGCTTAGTCAAGCCCTTCGAGAACGACACTCAGGGCAAATCATCACTTCAATATGGTTTTCTAGTGATCTTGATTTGTGCGTTTGGCTATAAACAAATTAAAGACTTGATTCGACGCATCAGTATGCAAGCAAGTGTGGTTTTTGAAGAAACTGATTCGGAGTCTGATACAGAAGCTCCTATTCTTAGTGCGAATATGGGTGATACAACTAATGGTGGAGGTGTTGGTGGTAGTGTTGCTGGAGTTGGAGGTGCAGCAGGTCGTGTTGTTCCTAGGAACACGATCCACAATATATTCAAGGTTCATGTTGGAGCTCATAGGTCGTGCATCGTTCTGTCTGAAGCGGCACGGATGTATGAGCTGAAGCCATATCTTCTTCAACACTTTCCCAAATTCTACGGGGTGGAAAATGAAGATGTTATGGGCTTCCTGAAGGAGTTGGAGATGTTCATTGCGGGGATGCATACAACAGGGGTGGAGGATGATCATTTGAGGATGAAGATCTTCCCAATGTGCTTAGCGGATAGGGCTAAGGCATGGTTGAATATGCTTCCCGAGGTGTCGCTGACTACTTGGGCGGAAATCTATGAAGATTTCACGGACAGATACTACCCTCAATCAAAGACTACCACTTTGAAGGCACAGATCACAGGGTTCCAACAACTCCATGATGAGACATTCTATGAGGCTTCAGAGAGGTTTAAGATGCTCCAAGCCAAGTGTCCTCATCACCGCCTAAGTCTTGCGGATCTGACACAATACTTCTATGATGGATTGAACGAGAGTCAACAATACACCGAAGGAGCTGAACAATCTCTTCATCAAGTATGCAATGAATTTGCAGCACAAGAGTGTGCGGGGGAGAAGTAGGGGGCTTAGGATTGAGGTGAATGCCACCTTTTAAGATTTTAGCAGCCGTATCAACGATCTAGGAAGGGAGTTACGACTTGTGAAGTTGTTGGCGAGTGGTCGTAATCCACATGCTCAGGAGAAATGTGGGATTTGCAACAACTACTGGCACAAGGCAAATTAATGTAGGGCGGACTTCTCGGTCAAAGTGGTGTCTGAGATTGCTACTCCGGAGGACAGAGAGGAGGTGTGTTGGGTGCAAGGGGGATTGGGGGATATTTCCCGAGGTATAGACCAACGGATGTTGGACTTGGAGGGAAGGGACCGGTTCATAGGTTCGCTCCTAACCAAATCTACCCCAATGTGGATCGGTCGAAATTAAGCTACGCAAACGATCATTGTGAGTATCCTACTCCTAAGGAGGAGGAGCAGCCAAAGGTTTCCACCTCGACTAGCAAATCGAGGCAGATCGAAGAGTACATGGAGAGGTCGCAGAGGTTTATCGACCGGGCTCAAAGGCACCAGGTTAAGATGGATGGGAGGTTGTCGGTTCTAGATGGGGACAACAAGGACATCAATAGGGAACTCCAAGAGTTGCATGATAGGAGTCGCATCCGTGAGAAGGGGAGGTTGCCTAGAGAAACTAAAAATGCCAAGGCAATCACGGTTATCATAGAGGTACCGGTTGAAATCACGATATCCAAAGATAGATCAAGTGTCGAGGTTCCTAAATTGCAAGTGGAGGAATGTGGGACATGCAGTCACCACGACTCTCCTCCCAAGGAGATTAAGGTATGTACCGCTTTCAATGATTTAATTCCTTGTGATGTAGTCCCGGTAGAACCGGTGAGTAGGAATGATATTGTTAACGCTATTATTGTTGATAAAAAAGATTGTGGTGTTGAGGTTGGGAGTAGAGAAAGTGTTGTAGAGAGAGTGCATGTGGCACAATGGGTTGAGAAATCACCACCGGGGGAGGTGATTAAGAAGAAGGGCTCCAAAACGACAAATTCTGGTGGCTTTCATGTTAAGGTCGGTTTTGGGAGTTTGGAGGGAGTGTCGGGGATGTTGGCCACCGGGGCTGGTGTAAATGTCATATCGTACAAAATGTACGAGGCGAGTAAAGTGACGAGGCTTAAGGAGAAGAATATCATGGTGAGAATGGTAGATGGCTCGATACGGAGACCACTAGGGGTAGTAGAAGATATGGAAATCCGGTTGGGTAGTGATTCCGTGATAACTGAAATCCAGGTGTTGGGTCCAGTTAGGCAGGGATTGCAAGTGGGAGATGGGATGGTGTTGTTGGTGAGACCATTCATCGACACAATTGATCTCACGATCAATATGAGCCACCGTCGAGCTACGTACGAGGTAAAGGCCTTGCAACGCGAGTTGCAAGCCTACACTCCACTTAACACATCTTGTTCTTGTGAAAATTCACTTGTAGGATTTGTAGGACCTGTTTATGTGTGTTCTAGTGCGCAGGGACTAGGTATGGGAAGGCTTAAGAAGAAGAAGAAGAAGAAGAAGAAGAAGAAGAAGAAGAAGAAGAAGTCTGGTATCAAAATCGCAGGACATGAACTCCGTGAAGAGTCAACCTATTGAATATAAAAAAATCGCTATCCGGGAGGCAACCCAGAATGTTCAACCCTTCCCTCAATTGCATTGCATATAATTTGCATTTAGCATATTTTTCTTCTTTTCTCAAAAAATAAAAAACAAAATTTAAATCCATTTTAGTTTGCATTATTAATATAAATTTGCGTTCACGGTTAATTTTCCGTCATTTTCTTTTTTTTAAAAAAAATGAAAAATCAAAAATTATCTCGATCAGAAGTTGTTCGCAGATGGCAGAAAATTTTCACACAAGGTGCATTTAGCGGGCGATCGGCCGGTCCGGAATAATAAAGAGCTGCACGCAGCAGGTCTTCTTTCTTCCTCCCGTCATCTTCTCACTTCCTCCTCCATTCCAAGCGACTGCCCCAATCCCAAATTCTTACAAATTTCTCTTTTCATCACCAAATCTCTTGTTCTTTGGCTCTTTTCAAAGCACTCATCATCTAGAACAACATTCTTGCATCCATTGATCCGATCCATTCCGAAATTGAGGGAATTGGCTAACCCTTCTTGCTACTTTTCGGGGATTTTTACATTCAAATGGTTTTTGGATTATGAATGCTAGTATGTATCCACTTTGTGACTTGTTGAACATAATACTAGTCTTGATTGTTGATTTGATTCTAGATTATGACTTACAATCAAAAGTTGCTAGTAATTCATCATGTCAACATTTGCTACTTTGCTCATTAGTGACTTGAATTGGTAATATTATCTTTGACGTAGTATTTTGGCATAGCCATTTGCTTTCGGTTAAGATTTCGAATTCTTTGAGCTTTTTTTTTTTTTTTTGATAGGCTGTTGCGTGATTTTATTAATGCCGAAATCAAACAGGTGAAAAACTCACCTTAGTACAAGTGAAAACCAAACCAGCTAACTAGGTACCACTAGGCTAGGAAACCGAACTTCTATATCCTAGCTACTATCCTTAGAAGTACATACATCACAAAATTACGGAGGTTTACAAGAGTTTAGTAGAATTACAATCCAATTGGAACAAAAGACAATATCCAGAGGACATATTCTTGAGGCCAAAACATCATGTCTTCATATAGACTTGATCTTGCTCTTACGATTGCAACAGATCATTACCAAATGATAAACGCCATTGTCCTTTTGACTCTTACTAACTCTTGCCAAGATCCCCACCAGTTGCATGTTAGTTATCCACAGATCAAACAAACTATACAACTATTTTGTCCCACTCTTCCACCCTTGATACAATTGATAGAGTGTTAACAAACAGTTATAACAAAAGTATACATGCCCAAAATATTTTCCCCAAACAGATCAAAAAATAATCCCAGCTTATCAAAAGTAGTGTGCAAAACCAGATATTGTGTGGTGAACAAAGTGTATGCTAAGAAGAAGAGTAGAAGACTGAGATATCCCACAGTGCACCAAAATAAGTGACAAAAAAGGGAATCACCTCTCTGTATAACAAAGGAAGATAAATGAAAAAACCCTCTTCCCACTCTTCTTTCATTGAAATAAACATGAATGCATCGAAGAGACAAGTGTATATTTTAGCTATCTTCCACATTGGTAAAACTCTACATGCAGACAGAATGCTAGAAAAGCCCTTCCCATGATCAACAACCAGACTGTTGAACATAGTAGAAAACAAATTCAACAAATATTCAGTCCCTTCCACCACAAAGCTACAAACATATGAAGCTCCTAATAGTACTACCAGACAATAACACCAATCACTGAAAACCATCTTCCATAAATATTCTTCTAGGATAAACAGCAAATAGAGTATAAACAACCTACTCCGGAAGACTGTAGCTATTCTTTCCCAAAAGATCTTATCAACACTCCAACTAGTGACCAAGAGCTTACCCAATACAAACCTGTGATACCCCTTTTTAAGCCACAGATTGACATAAATAGTAGAGATATACCCCTTTTTAGACATCTTTTCCACTGTTTATTTATTTATTTATTTTGCAACGAATTATTCATTTTTTCTTTTTCTTTTTTTCTTTTTGACGGTTCTATCTATTTTTTGCAGACTAGAACTGTATATTTGTTTTTTCCAGTTCTTTTTGTTGTTTTTTTGGAAGAATAAAAAATCTTGAGAATCAAACAATAACACAGCAAACTGAAGCAACATCAGGAAAAACAAAAACCTCCTAAAATCACAGAAACCACTAACTAAGCCATCCTGAAGTAACATTAACTTGTAATAAACCACCAGGACTCCCCCATACAGAAGTTCCATCACAGCTGTAGAGGATGACAGCCAAACAAGACACATAGAAATAAGTTGAGGGAAAAAAGGAAATAGACCAAAAAATATCCCCCTTTAGGCTCTGAGAAGAAACAAGAACTTCAAACAAAATAGGTACATCTATCCCAAGTCTTGAGGACTGGTTCACTCTAGGCTGAGCAAAGGAAAGGGGGATGACACAAAGTAAGCTTTTACCATTATTTCAACCTCAAATATAGAATACCATGATCAGTGTAATCAATCTTTCTTATAGGTATTGGTATATCTTCTGGATTGTTAACTCTGTTTCTTCGGTGTAACAAGGCATCATTTCCTAACCAATTAGCCGCAGCATTCCCTTCCCCTGAAAATATGTGAAAATTCAACACTCAAAGAACATGTTAGCAATCTTATTTTGGTTAGAATAAAATTCAGTTGTCAATGACAATGACTATTTGAGTTAAGAATGAGGTCAAGTCCTACTTTAGACACAGATTCTACCATAACCTGAGATAAGTGCAAAGAGGCATAAAGCTCTAGTCCTTTCATAATGCCAAAAATTTCCGCAAACAAAATAGAGGAAGTATCTATGAAGTGTTCAAATCCCTTGATAATCCTCCCATTTCATCCCTCAGCAATCCTCCAGAAGATGCTTTTTCCGTAACATGATTATAAGATCCATCACTATTCACTTTTATCCACTAAGCTCTTGGTGTTCTCCACACCACATAAATACCCCTCTTCGTAGGTGTACAAGAAAACCTGATATTCCAGCTTTCTGCCAACTGTCAGTCTCCTTCCCACATGCTCTTGTTGTGTGGCTTTGCAGCATGATTTTGAAGAATGTGTTTCTGAATCTTGATTATGATCTGATCTGAATTAATGTTCACATTCCTAAATTTTGCATCATTCCAGGCCATTCAGGCAAACCAAGCAATCAACATGGGGAGTAGCAGTCCGATATGCCCTTTTCCAGTTTTTATTGAGGAGTTCTCCCAGGCTTTAAATCTTTGAACACAACTCTCTCCTTCTCTAATCCTAACGTGAAGTGAATTAGCATACCAGTTCCAAACTCTTTGAATATCTACATTGTCAAGTAAGAAATACCCCTTCTTCTCATCTCTTTAGCAACTGGTAGCCAACCATGTAGTACTCTCCACTAGAAAAGAGATATTGTTACTGAAAATCTATTGTTCCAACATAATTCTAGAATTGGTTTCCTCTGAGACTTTGTTCTATTGATCTCCCAAGATGAAGAAGTTGAGAAGATGCCATTAGAAGTCAGTTTCCATATAGGAAAAGCTACCTCTAATTCAGTAAAAGGATGCTCAAGGAAGATCTTCACTGCCACATTATAAGGGAGGTTTTCCATTAACCTCTACCAGTCTCACAGATTCCCATGTCCAACATCTTGAATCAAGTGTAGTGGTAGGGGTCTGGTTATGGCCAACTTTACCAGAATGGAATCTCCATACCAATGATTATGCCAAAACTAGCACACTCCTTTCCCAATTCTCCAGAAGCAGTTATCTTGTGCTAAGTCTCTATACTTTAACATCCTCCTCCAAACCCTGAATCCTAAAGTTTGCATTGTACCTGTCCTGGAAACTTCCTTTTACAGTACTTAAGTAACATACAAGTGGCCCAAAGAGATGTCTGAAGTCTATAGCTGTACCATAATTTCACAAAGAAAGCTTTACACATGTCAGAAATTTTTCTAATCCCTATGCCTCCTTTTGCCACAGGATACTTATCTGTAAACCACTTAGCCCAATGCATCTTCATGTTTCCTTCTTGTTCAGACCCCAGAAGAACTTAGCCATCATGCTCTCAATCCTTTTTATTACCTCTTTTGGAGGTTCCAATATCTGGATTAGATACATAGACATGGAAGCCATCACACTTTGTAAGATTATCCATCTCCCACCCTGAGACAACATGTTTATGTTCCATCCACTCAATTTCGATCTCACTTTATCAAGTAAAGGATTGAACAAAGAACTTTTCTTCTTTCCTATAGAAATAGGAGCACCTAAATAAGAGAAAGGCAACTCCTAAAGATTGAAACCAGTCAAGTTGTGAACAAGAGAAGGATTCCCATGCCTCCCAACAAAAATGTTGCTTTTCTCATGTGACTTATTTTTTGTCCAGATACCTTCTCATAATGCTTCAAGAACCCAAGGATTTTCTGAAGCCCCAGTTTCTGACCTTTACAGAAGATTATAATGTCATCGGCATAAGATAAATGACTGATGGAGAATCCCTTCTTAGTATCATAGTAGCAGGCAGGATATTGTTCAAACAACTAATTAAGTCCCCTTGATAAGTATTGAGCTGCCAAGATAAGGATAGCTGGAGATAGAGGATCTCCTTGTCTGAGGCCGTGTTCAGAGTTAAAGAAGCCACTAAGCTCTCCATTCAATAACACACTGAAGAAATTGTTGTTAAAAGATCTATTGACCAGATCTATCCACAACTCTGACAAACCAAACTGTCTTAACATCAAAGCTATGAAGCTCCAATCTATCCTGTCATAAGCCTTCATCATGTCCATTTTGATAATGATATTCCCTCCTCTTGTCTTCACATTGAGAGATTGCGCCATTTCTTGGGCCAATAGAATGTTGTCACTGATGAGCCTTCCTCTTTCAAACCCACTTTGGCTTTCAGAGATCAGAGAAGGAAGCACCTTTATTAAACTTTCATTCAGCATTTTTGTCAAGATTTTATGGGAATTGTTGCAAAGACTTATTGGTCTGAAGTCTGCCCAAAGCTCAGGAGCTTTCTTTTTTGGTATTAAGGCAAGAGTAGTTGCAGTAATGCCAGGAGGTAGTGGAGTTCCTTGAAAATAATCTTCTACAGCCTCCAATAGATCTTCTTTGATGATATCCCAGCACAACTGGTAAAACTTAGTTGTATAACCATCAGGTCCGGCTGATGCTTCCTTATTCAATCCTAACACAACTGAATGAAGTTCCTCCAAATCAGGTTAGTAAGCTCATCATTAGCTTTCACAGATATAAGAGAAGGTATATTGCTGAAATCAGGTTCCTCTGAAGTAGGAATTTGATTAGCCATAATTTTTGTGAAGGATGAATCAGTTGAGGGAGAAGCGGAATCAAAATGAACATTCTCAACAATTTTCACCTTCTCTTCTTGTTCCCTTACATTATCAAGGATGTTTCCTAATATGTTCTTATTCCAACATCTTAAATGCTACTTCAATCTCTTTAATTTTTCCCAAAAAATCTTCAATCCAGAGTTTCTAGTAGGTAGCTTCCAATGTTGTTCAATACTTGGTATACAATTGGGATGTTGTAACCAAATATTCTGGAAATGAAAAGCTTGTTTGGGTTTCTCACTTGAAAGCAAAGAGGTACCTATCAGGGGCCTATGGTCTGACCAGCGCCTGATTCGATGAGTGAATGAATTTTCCTTAAAAATATCATCCCAAGCACTGTTAGCTAGCACCCTGTCCAATCTGTGTTTAACATTCCTCCATTGCCATGTAAAAGGCAAACCAATGTAATCCATGTCTTTGAGACATGTATCAGCTATACAGTTAACAAAATCATTCATAGAATTTAGGTCAGGAGGTGATCCACCTTCTATTTCCCCACTCTCCACAATAATATTGAAATCACCACCTATTAACCAAGGTTCATCTGCCACTGCATTATTTCTAATGTTGTTCCATAAATCAATCATTTCTCTTCTTTTACACTTGGCATAGATTACGGTTACCAAAACTGGAACTGGAATTGTAGATGCTGATAATCTGCAGTGTAAAAACTATTCATGATCCTCTAATACTTCAACATACACTCCTCCATTTCTCAAAAGCAAATCTTATTGCGACAATTTGCAATCACTTTCTTCATGTTATACTTTTTGTTGACCATAACTTCATCGAAAGTCACCATAGGTTCTAATAAAGCAAAGAAATCCAACTTTTTATTCTTTCTTAGGTACCACACTTGTTGCTTGGTAGCTTTATTTCCTACCCCTCTCACATTCAATATCATGTACTTGATTGAGAATGGTTTTTGTTTGACTTTCCACCCTTCTTCTTCTTCTTCCCTTGCTTCAATAAGATACCCTTAAACTGAGGAGGCCCTTTACTTCTAGTTGATCAATTAACAACTTGTTCATCTTCTTTCTCATCATCATTGTCATTATCCTCCCTTAACCCTGTATCATCTGAATTAATAGAAACCATTCTGATATGTTCTCTATAATGCTCTTCACTATGATCTTCTGAATCAGATAAATCCTCTATTTCTTCACTGATCTTGTCAGTTCTTGGGTGAACCTGAATTAAGTTATCAGCTGAATTTTTTCTACTAAGCATTGAGATAGTAGGTTCAAACTCAGGGATCATACCCATTGCTTCTCTTCTCACAGTAGCTTGTTCCTCAACCATTTTGCAACCTTGATACTCAACTGGTGTATTTTTTTACCACTTCTACTAGCCCCACATCACATTCTTCCTCCTCTCTACTATCAATATCAGAATCAGAGCAAGATTGCATTTGCCCATCTTCTTCTGCAGCACCTAAGTCTATATCATCCTCCCCATCCTTGTTTCCTGCTGATGTGCTCAAATTACTACTTAGAAAACAAGTAGAAAGCAGTTGTTGTAGACAGACAATGCTAACCACGAAATCGTTCGCTAAGGAACAAATTAAGCTACCAAGCAGTTGAATGCAAATAATCACTTGTCCAAACAATTTGATTGGTTTCTTTGAATACTTCTAATAACTAGAAAATAGATAAAGTAAATATACGTTTGATAACAATGAGAGAAGATGAACACAGTAGTAATGATCAAGTAATGCTAATTCGTTCTAGGGCAATCATTCATATTTGTCACGCGGTCGGTGTACATAAATCGATCAATCCAACCTCAACCAATCATCATTTGAATATTTTGAACTAGAGTAATCGTGGGTCGTCATTCCACGATCCTTAGCCGAAAACGATTTAGAAAATCTTGAACTAGCGAATGAGATTGATAGTTTTTACGAAGATTTTGAACTAGAACCTATGTGAATGAATCCTAACCCTAGAAGCGAATACGCAAAACTGTCACATAGCTACCGTGTTCGGAGTGGTTTAGCTACTCATAGTAGAACCAAAGATAAAAGACTTCAAGGTATTGCATATGACAAACAAAGACATGTTGATAATCGCACGCAAGCTCATACAATTCAATAAATGATAACAACACGAATCAAAGAGATAAACAATAGAGGATTATCAATATTACCAGGAATTCGATATCAATCCTTCAACAATGATCAAAACTAAGCTCCAATAATGTCTCGATGTCACAGTATGAATATTGAGCATTTTTCTAAGAACTAGGGTAAAAGAAGTATGAGAAGAGATCCAAATTCTAAGCTAATAAGGAAAATAGAAAATTTGTTCTGCGCTTCTCGCCGCGGCGGAAGAAATAGCTCGTCGTGGGGAGCCTTCTGTTGTCGAATTAATCTTCCTCTTGTAAAATCTCACCACAAGGACTAATTCCTCGCCAAGTAGCCTCTCGAGAATTCCAAAGACATAAGAAAATCCACAAGCCTGGCTGATTATCTCTTCTTCTTTTTTGCTCAAAATGAATAATTCCTACAAAAAGGGAAGAAAATACCAAAGCGTAAAAACGAACAAAAAACACTAAAAAAATAAAAACAAAGACTCACAAAGACCGCTAAAAAGGACCAAATGAGACTCTAAATCATAGTCTCATCAAACACCCCAAACCGAACTTTTGCTTGTCCTCGAGCAAACAAACAATCCTAGACACAACTAGACTCGAAACCACGAAGACAAACAAAGAGTCAAGGTCCCAAGTGACAGAATCTACCATTGTAAACAGTAAGTCCACGAGATGCAAAAATTTTTGTTATCAACTAACTTTGGCAAAACAGTGTACAAAAAATCAAACCCAATCGTTCCAAGACAAATAGCACTGAAGTATAGCTCGCTAACCCCTTGCAAGTGAATACAGTGTATCTCTCACTCTCTTGAAAGTATCCAAATGGGGTATAAGCTCAAAAAATAAACTGGGAAGGTGACTTGCATCACGAAGGTGCCTAAAATATCTTACGCTTTGCACTCGTCAGATTGAGTCGAAAGGGACTTTGGCACACGACTATATTTTTCCAGAGAAAATCAAAAAGCTGAAACTGCTCCCTTGAATTTATGTCAAACAACCTCCAATCTCAATTTACTTCACTGGATTCAAAGCATGGCCGCATTGGGCTCCTTTAATCTCAATTTTTTGATAGGTGTCTATTTTACTGATAGTCTGTACTTTTGTGCATGTCATTTTGGTATACGCGCAATCAACCCTCACGGACATATGGCTTTTTAGGACCACGTCGGTATATAGGTAGTATTTCAAACACGCCTAACAATACTAACGGTGATCAATGAAGACCACAGATCCACCCCGAGATTCAAATATCAATAAGCTTTGGGGAGCAAGAAATGCACTATTCAAAGACAAATGTAATAAAATTTCATAACCTGTCAGAAATAGAATCCTCTCCCCAAACTTGTTCAGCAGAACGGGGGAAGTAAAATCCATAGAGTAAAGCATGTCGTTCGTCATCTCCAACGAAACTGAGTACACATAAGTATGAAAAGGTGCAAGTAATTCGTAAAAAACTTGCACAACCCAGGAATCACACACAGTTACAGGTGTCGGCACAATATTTTTTCTTCGGCTCAGGCTCCTCACAAGCTTTTGGACAAACGAGCAATACAAACTTGCTATTTAAAAGAGAAACGAATTTGAGAGATTTTAAAGTCCACTATCCTATTTCCAGCTGGTCATCAAACAAAACGTAAGCAGCAAGAGAATTTACCATTCACAATAGACGTTTGACTTGGTAAATGACTCAGACTCACCACAAGAAAAATACTAGCACCTATATTGGACTCAACTGGAAAAGAAAAGAAAAACAACTAACATAAAAAGGTGGCTAACATACCACTCGAACAGAATACATAGAAATAAATTTAAAAAAATAAAAACTAAGTACAAAATAGAGTACAAATATATGGAAAAGAAAAGTACCAAAAATGAGACAACTTAAGCAACAAATACAGTCGAAACCTCCTCAAACCTACACGAGTGCTAGTCCCTAGTAATGAATGGTTTAAGAAACGACTGTATAGATTGACCAACCATAATGTTGTCTCAGCAGGGATGATCAAGTTGATCCAGAAGGGCCACCACCGTAGCGCTGCTCCCAGAAATCCTGTTGTGCCTTCTAGAGAGCCTCCTGCCTCTCCAAGCGCTCAATCGCTCGCTGCTCCCTAGACACAGCTCTCCGATCACGCTCCTCCTGCCGCTGGTAGTGCTCCTCGATGCGGGAGTACTGATCCTCAATCCGGACATACTGTGGACCAGCCCACTCAGAAATGTCACCGCTCAAAATAACTCGAAATCAGAGAACCCGGTGGAGCAGTGCTCTACAAAGTTGTCGCCGCCGACAGGATGGGGTGGCGGCCGAGAATGACTCTGGCGCTGGCGGATTTCAGGGCCCCTTTGGATTTCTCGGAGCCCTGGATAACGGGTATATTGAGGGACCTGCAGATGCTGGTAATAAGGCATGGAAAACTGAGGAGACTGCCTTTAGCTTTCCAAGATCGAGCCTCCGCGATAATGATATCTGGGGCATCAACAAACTGCCCGTTCATGATAGCTCGGATGAGGCGGGCTGTGGGAGGGGTCAGAGTGTTGAAATATGAGTTGGGGGTCACATTATACTGGATCAGATGTTGCCAGAGGCGAACCTCTGACTTGAGGAAGTGAGTGGCTATGGTGGTTTTGGTCCTGTGGTCCTCCAGATCGGTACCAGGTAGAAGTACAAACTCGGCTAAGTCCCTCTTAAACTGTCGGTTGTGCAAATTGTCGCCCCAGTGGCTGTACAAATCGTCCCCCTATTTGGAACACCTTGCACTGTAGGAATTCCAGGATACTCACCTTCATTCAAGTCGTAGAGGCTAATGTAGAATTCCTGAACCATCTTCGGGTCATCAGGCAGCTGCTTTCCGAAGAGGTTGCCCCAGCCTAAATGCCTGATCCTTGCCCAGACTCGAGCGTAAACAGCTTCCTCCAACTCATCAAGAGCCAATTCCCTCTCGGGCCAAGCTTTCCTAGGCTCCCTTAAGTTTGCCTCCATAAAAGCCCTGCCATTCTTGGACTGGTGGGAGAACTCATCCACAGTGCCTCTCTATTCTCAAGGCCATCGTCTCGCCCGGCATTTGCTTCCCTTGGCTCTGCGAGACATGATGCCTGTGAGGGGATGTTAGTGACAGGACATATATGGGAGGAGCAAGAGTATTGCCTCCACAAACCAATATAAGATCAATAGCCAGGAAATTCCCCAAACCAGTTCAAAATCCCATACAAAACCAAAACTCAATTCAAATATGTTCACGACCATTGCAGTAGTCATAATCAACACAAAGGAGGAACAAGTTGGCGTAATTTGGGAAAAACAGGGTAGGGGTTCAAAAAATCAAAAAACCCAAGTAAATGCAATAATCAACGAGTAAAGAATCAATGCATCAATAAAAAACAACCCACTACACTAATCAATCAAGAGCGAACGACGATCAACCACATAATTCAAGCAAAACTCGAATATAAAGGAAGAAAGGAGTTTCAAGCCAAATTACCTTTTGTTGGGATAATTGGATGGAAATCACACAAATTTGAAGCAAGGAACGGAGAGAGGAGGAAGAACCCGTTAATTTGCAACAAGAATGGGGGAATTTGGTAGAGAATTGAGTGAGAAAGAGAAATTTGAGTGAAGAGAAGAAGAAAAACGGGAAGAAGAATGGAGGAGAGTGGGGCGGGGAAGAAGAAGATAAAAAAGTTAAAAAAAAAAACCTAGCGCGCCGCGGGGTGAAAAAAGCCTCTCCGTGGCGAGTATTTACGAAACAAACAACTAGTCTTGGCAGACAGTCTCGCTGCGGTAGAAAAAAAACCCTCATCGCTGTGAGTTTTTACGAAACAAAAATCAGAACTGGAGGGGGATATCGCTGTGGCGAGATTAAGAGAGATGAAATTATTCTGGTCTTGTCTTATCTCACCGTGGCGAAGAAAAAGGCTCGCCGCGGCGAGGGCAAAAACTGAAATTTTCTTTTCTTCGTATCTAATGCAATCTCGCCTCACGATATTGAAATTCCATGCCTCGGCATAGAATTTCATGAACTTCCTCGTGTGAGAACGAAGGTCCCGCTCCCTCAACACACATAAACAGTAAAATAAATGCAAGAATAACAAAAGTTGTCCAAATTAGTAAATAGATAGTCTCAACAGTAAGAAAAACAAATGCAAGAGTATAGAGTGCAAGGAAATGAAATTGTCCAATGTGCAAGGAAATAAAAGTGCATTTGTTTTAAGTCGTTATCTCGACTTTCCCAGGTGAGAGTCAATGGTGTTTGATCTTCCCGGTCTTCTCAGATCCTTTCCTTCCCTATGAATTAGAGTAGGTGTACAGGGGACCGGTGTGTGCACCTATATAGTTGCTGGTTTCAACCTGCAGGGGTGAGTATAGTGTAGTGGTGGCTTGCAACTCACGTTGTTTGCCATCTACCTCTATGGTGCAGGTACGAGCGTGGAGGTTGATAATCATGCGAGTGGTTGTGATGAATGGTTGCCCAAGCAGCAGTCTTTCTCCATCTCCTTGCCTTTAATCCGTTGTGACTCCACAACCACGAAATCAGCCATAAAAGTGTCCCCATCCAATGTAACCGGGACATCCTCAGTAACTGTCATGCACCTACTTCGCTCCATCGTCGACGTGATGAAGCATTTCCTGGGCTCCAAACCCTTCAAATCCAGCTCCTCATAGGTCGCAAAAGTCATCAGATTAACCGCTTCTTTTGTGTCTATGATGCCAGTCACCTCGGAAGAATTACCTATCCCAACCACCAAGTCGAAACTGTTGGCATCACTGATTCTCTTATCCGATTTTTGGATCACCCTAGTGGTGGGACTTACCTCAAGGACAACAAGTTTTGTACTCGCCTCTTCCATTGGAGTCGCAATATTGGGTATGGCTACCTCAACGACCTCATGTACCTCAACTATTTCCTATGGCCTAGTCACCTGTGGTGCCTCAACCTGGGCTACCGCTTTGTTCTGATTACAGATACAAGTAGTTAGAACTGTCTTCACTCTTTCTGGCTTATCGAAAGATACCTCCACAGCAAGAACCCTGTTGGTTTCTACAGTAGCTGCAAAGTTACCCCTTTCCCTCTACTAAAGATGCCCAACCAAATCACCTAGAGTCTTCTCAAGCCGCCTCTGGGACTGCTCAATACTGTCAAACCTCTGGTCTTTCTTGCTCTGATTCTTCTGTGCCTCTAACTAGAACATTTCTGATCTCTCCATGTGATTGCAGATCTCCTGAACGGCGCTACCCTGTACTCTCATAGGCTGAACCTGAGTCTGCTGAACTGGAACCTACTGGATTGGAACCCGTTACTCTTGTGGCGCATTCACATAGAAGTTATTGCCATAGCTCAAGTTGGAACGGTTTGGGTTAAAAGTTTGAATCCTAGGCCCTCCTGGGTTACCACCTAGGTTCCCCCTGCAGTTCCCTTGATGTCTAGTCTGTACCCAGTTTACTACCTCCGGAGTCGGGTTCTCATTCATAATCTCGGGAAGCCTACACATGCTGGCACCATGCCCAAAATTGCTACACAGATTGCACCTCTCACTTACCTGTGATACCGGGGCGGAGACATTGCCAAGCTTCCTCATCTCCTTAAACTGTTCGGCCAAGTTGCAGGTACTAGGTCCCGGTGCCTCTTCCACCGATTTCACCTCAGCTCTCCTGGATCCTCAACGTGTTCCCTTAAGCTGAGAGATAGCGGACAGTTTCTCGAAGGCCTCATTCAAAGCTGCTAGAGATGTTGTAACTATGGTCCCATTAACTGTCATATCCACCATATTCTGCACCTCCCAGTCTAATCCCTCTTAAAACTTGCAGCACAAATCCATCTCACTCATCCTGTGGTGAGGGTACTGAGAAAGTAGGTTCAGGAACCGTTCCTTAGCCACATATAAGCTCTCATCGCTCATCTACATGAACTTCTCTATCTCGGTCCGAAGCTGCCTTGTCTTCTCTACAGGGTAGAACTTGTTCATAAATGCCCTGTAAAGCTCATCGCTAGTCCGGAAAGACCCTCCCCGCCGTTCGTGACTCTTAGCCTTATCCTGCATGCACATAAGAAAAACCTTCTTCTTAATTTCCTCATCAGTAACAGTGATCTCCCCAATAGTAAGCGGAATCCTAGCAATCAGTGCTTCAAACTCTTTCAGGAACCTGATAACGTCTTCATTAGCCATCCCATAGTACTTGGGTAGGTCATGGAAGTGATAAGACTTGATCTGCATGTTCCCGGCTTCATTGGAAAGCACAACAGCTGACCTCCCGGCCTTAATCTCACCAGGCTGCATGTAGGTTCCATAGGTGATCTCTGATACCTCAGCAATTGGTGGGTTTAATCTCTCCATTTCCTGCCATTGCGGTTGCTGCTATGTTCTGTCTTCTAAGCCGATGAACGTGTCTATCGATCTCGTCCACTGGAGTTTGCAAAGGTGTTTCTTGTGATCTCCTTCCAAGCATAAACCTGTAGTGAAATCTACACAATCGAAAATCTCGAAGAATCTTAGTTTCCGTTAGTGTACTAAACTCCAAGTTGAAAAAATAAACAAATAAAAATTCACAATCAAGCGCTACAGTAGGAATTGGTTCCCCAGTAGCGGCGCCAAATTTGATGTTCTCAAATTACTACTTAGAAAACAAGTAGAAAGCAGTTGTTGTAGACAGACAATGCTAACCATGGAATCGTTCGCTAAGGAACCAATTAAGCTACCAAGCAGTTGAACGCAAATAGTCACTTGTGAAAACAATTTGATTGGTTTGTTTGAATACTTCTAATAACTAGAAAACAGATAAAGTAAATATACGGTTGATGACAATGAGAGAAGATGAACACAGTAGTAATGATTAAGTAATGCTAATTCGTTCTAGGGCAATCATTCATATTTGTCACGTGGTCGGTGTACATAAATCGATCAATCCAACCTCAACCAATCGTCATTTGAATATTTTGAACTAGAGTAATCGTGGGTCGTCAATCCACGATCCTTAACCGAAAATGATTTAGAAAATCTTGAACTAGTGAATTGGATTGATAGTTTTTACGAAGATTTTAAACTATACGAACCTATGTGAACGAATCCTAACCCTAGAAGCGAATACGTAAAACCGTCACATAGCTATCATGTTCAGAGTGGTTTAGCTACTCATAGTAGAAGCAAAGATCAAAGACTTCAAGGTATTGCATATGATAAAACAATAACATGTTGATAATCGCACCTACGCTCATACAAGTCGATAAACGATAACAACACGAATCAAAGAGATAAACGATAGAGAATTATCAAATATTACCAGGAATTCGATATCAATCCTTCAACAATGATCAAAACCATGCTCCAATAATGTCTCGATGTCAAAGTATGAATATGGAGCTTTTTTCTAAGAACTACATTAAAAGAAGTATGAGAAGATATCCCAATTCTAAGCTAATAAGGAGAATAAAAAATTTGTTCTGCACTTCTCGCCGCGGCGAGCCTTCTATTGTCGAATTAATCTTCCTCTCGTAAAATCTCGCTGCGGCGGACCAATTCCCTCACATGGCGCGAAGCTTCTTCAAGAATTCCAAAGATTAGCTTTAAAATCTCGCCGAGGCGGGCAAAATCCCTCGCCGTGGCGAGCCTGGTTGATTAGCTCATCCTCTTTTTTGCTCAAAATGATTAATTCCTACAAAAAAGGAACAAAACACGAAAGCTTAAAAACGAACGAAAACACTAAAAAACTAAAAACAAAGACTCACAAAAGACCGCTAAAAAGGACCAAATGAGACTCTAAATCATAGTCTCATCACCTGCTGTTCAGGTATCACCTACTACCACTGGCAAGGCTTGGTCTATATGCTCTTCCTCACAGTTGTCCAAGAGTTTGAAAGGATTAAAAGTATCCACTACAGAATTTGTAAGACTCTCTTTTCTTACATTGCCTGCCAAAGATTCAGAAACATCACCATTACCCTGCTGAGCCACTTCGAACTTAGGCAATAACTCCTTATCCTCAATTCTTCTATAAACTGGTAAAGATCTACCACCTCTTCTTACTACAACACCGAACCCCCTGCCTCTGCCTTCAAACCCTCTGCCAGTACCCCTATAGCCTCCTCTTCCATCATCTCTTCCCCTTTAAATTCATCTAGGTTCAATCCAAACATCCTTCTCATGATTTTGAGGAGGGATATGCATATCCATAATAGGTACTATATTAAAACCAGCCTCTAACTCCTCCCCATGATCCTTGGCCAAACAATGAATTGCAGCATGCCCTAACATCAGACAATTTTTACATTAAGCTAGTATCTTATTATAAAATAATCTTACGGCAGTACCAACACCAGCAACATTTATCCATAGATGTCCAGGTAGAGGTTTAGACACATCAATTTCTACCAAAATGTTTGCTTGATTCAGTTTACTCTTGTTCGCAGTATATCCATCAATTTTTCTTGGTTTACCCAGAAGTTTTGCAATTTCAAACAACGCTTCTTTGTCAAACAAAAAAATAGGCAACTTTTCAATTGAAATCCAGATTGGAGCAACAAGAGATTCTGCCTCAAGTGAGAACATTGGAGACCATTTGAAAAATCGGATAGGCACCCGACCCACAATCGGATTCTCAAGCAACCACAGATAATTAATGTCTTCTTCCAGGAACAAACACATAGCAACATGGCATTTATCCATAAAACTTATCGAGAAGCCCACCTTTAATTTAACATCTTTCAAGAACTTAGTGACCTAAAAAATCTTTGGAATCCCATACGAAAATTTTCCAACTATTGTTTTCTCAAAAGGGATAGCCAGTTTTTCCACTTCAGAAGCTGTGAATGAAATTGACGGCATACCATCGTAGTTGGTAGGAGTTTTAGCTTCTACTATCAATCTGTCATTTTCCATATTTCCAAACGGGAATAAGATACCAGGTACATTACCTGTTATGTTCGAAGTAGGAATGCCTTTTGAAGTTCCAATTCCATCTGCAACAGCGGCTTAATTTTCATTGTTAACTATAGCAGCAAAAGTTTTCTTCACCGGTGGTGCGACCAGAGGAATGAGAGATTCCTCTAATTTAGAGCTCTACATGAGACAAGGAGATACCCAAAGATCTAAAAAAAAGATTGCATCCAGTGGCTGCCTCCGCATGGAGCTAGGGTTCAGAAAGGTAAAAAACAGATGATAGCGTTTATTCTAGAGAGAAGATTTTTCTAAAAAGAAACTGTATTTACATTCCTCATAGACACTGAGTAAGCAAGAATTTGTGTTTGCATTCCTCAGAGACGCTGAGTAAGCAAGCATGGTGCCACAGGATTCTTTGAGCTTTGTTGTTTTTGCGTGCACTTTGGTTAAAATTGCTTATTTGATAGGCTAAGGCGCATAACGTTGTGAGTTGCGCTTCTAAGTCGAGTTTTGGCTGTGTTTTTCGATAAGAAGTGAGCTAACACCTATTTATGTAGGTACCATGGCACCGAGGACATGACCAGCTAAGAGAACCAAAGGGGAATCCTATATAGGCACGCAATGGTGAGGATTGATCCACTGCCCGCCGTGAATTATGGTGTCCAGCCATTTCTCGGAGGAGCATAGAGTACAAGTCCCACAACTCTGGCAGGGGTAATGCCGTTGATCGAGGAGTGGACCCACTACAAAAAAATAGGGACAATCCGACAGAAAGGGAAGACGGATCTTATCTGTCGGCCCAGTAGTGACGAATCGCTAAGGGTAGCGACGGATTTAATCCGTCACTACACATAGCGACGGATAATTTTATCCGTCGCTACAGAGCGACGGATAACTTTTATCCGTCGCTAATTTTGTTGACCATAGTAAAATAAAAAAAATATTAGCGATGGATAGATCTATCCGTCGCTAGATAGATCTATCCGTCGACAAATGACCGGAAATTAAAAAAAATAAAAAAGTTAGCGACGGATAGATCTAGATCTATCCGTCGCTAAAAGCCTAAAAAACATTAATATATCTCCACCACCACCTCCATTCCTCCACCACCACCTCCTCTCGTCTCCCTTCCTCCACCACCACCTCCTCTCGTCTCCCTTCCTCCACCACCACCTCCTCTCCTCCACCACCACCTCTCCTCCCTTTCTCCTCTCCTCCTCCACCAGCACCACCTCTCTTCCTCCACCAACACCATCTCGTCCACCACCTCCTTTCCTCCTCCACCACCTCCTCTTCCTCCCACCACCACCGCACCACACCCACCACCATTGCCACCTCCGCTCTTCCTCCTCCACTCCACCACCCGCCTCTCACCACCACCATCCGCCTCTCACCACCACCACCCGTCTCTCCACGCCACCACTGCCTCCGGATCTCATCGCCACTACCACCACCGGATCTCCACCGTCCACCTCCAGATCTTCGATTTATCTTTTTGTACATTTTCGGTATTTTAGATATTTTAGTTTGTACATTTTAGGTATTTTAGGTATTTTAGGTATTTATCTTTTATCTTTTTGTACATTTTCGGTATTTTAGTTTGTATTGTATTATTGTACAATGAATTTGTATTATTGTCATTGTATAAAATTTTTGATTTATTGTATAATCGTATTGAATATTGTAGTTTCGATTTGATATCAACCGAATTATTGTCCGATCTGAATATTGTAGTTTCGATAAATCAATATCTCGTATACGAATATAAATTAGATACGAATTAATCTGTATACGAATATCAAAATTCGAATACGGATTTTATTTTTATTTTTTAAAAATAGCTTTTCAGCGACGGATAGATATATCCGTCGCCCCATTATTGACTGATAGAATCGATCCGTCGCTACATTGGGCGACGGATAGAATCTATCCGTCGCCAATAATCGATTTTTTTTGGAAAAAAAAGAAAAGTCAAACAGGATAATCCGTCGTCCGATTTGTCGCTAATTGGACGATGGATTATCTATCCGTCGCCACTGCTCCAGTCGGGCGATGGAATTTTTATCCGTCGCCCGATCCGTTGCGGTAGGCGGCGGATTAATCTGTAGCGAAGGATCTATCCGTCGCTACAGACCAGTTTTTTTGTAGTGACCTCATGTTGCTCTCTCGTGAAGAGCAGCAAACGATGATACTATTGAAGACGATGTTTGAGAGCCGAGGGTGGCTCAGGCTTTCTAAGGACTCCGAGGAATGGGATGCTCAGTTAGTGTTCGACTTCTATGCCAACTATGATGATCGGAAATGCGAGGACTATCTTACTGAGTGGGTGCCAATCAGGAACGAGTATGTTGAGTTTACACCTCGTTCGATCAACTGGTACTACGGTGTGCCTGAACTCGATGCCGAGGCTAATGTCTATGTGCACAACAACACATTTGAAGGGGGAATCTAGAAGGAGATTACGGATATCATCTGCCATGTGTACTATGGGTACCCCCAGGAGCCTCCTAGGACAATTGAGCACATGTACCTCAACCTCCAGACCCGTGTTATCCATGCTTGGCTTACCACCTCCATCTGCCACAAGGGGAATGGTCATTACATCCGCTTTGTTTCAGCTCGACTCCTAGTCGCTCTTGTGCAAGGACAACCCATTAATTTGGCCCAGCTGATTATCACTCAGTTCGAGCATTACCATTGCAATTTGAGGACCAGGTTTTCATTCCCTTGCCTCATTACTTCACAATGCAGATGAGCCGGTGTTGTAGTCAGTGCGACATGCCAACCCCATCAAATTTTGACGGTTGGGTCTATCAGGACTATAATTTTCTATATCAAGATTGAGTACAGTGACGTCAAATATGAGGTGGAGCGTGAGGAGAGGAATCAGGCAAAGATGGCACTAAGGAGAGTACCAGAGATACAAGAGGAGATGTATGAAGCTCAACCTGATCCAGAGGAAGAGCAGGATGAGCCACATCAGACCTTTTCTCCGCAGCATGGATACCAGGGAGCCTTCGCTTACATCAGTTGACCGACTACTTCCAACCGCACTATGCTAGGCTGGACATAGAGTATGGATGAATTTCGGTGGTCGAGGAGCATATTATTCAGTCACATGCTGATCTCATGAGGGCACAGTCTAATCCGAGGGCTGACTTTATAGCTGCTAGCGATGAGATGAGTGGATACATGGCTGAGCATGCGAGCTTTCGTCAGGGGTAGGGTTCATAGCGAGAGGAGTGGAACACCCAGTACAGGCAGATGCAGGGATGGGGATATCCTCACCCACATGCTGGACCATCTTGGTCCGACGCCCCGCAGCAGCGATGTTGCATTGAGCATCATGAGGTATATTTTTCACTGTTTCTTCTTTCTTAGTCTATTCGCAGGAGGACCAGCTCTAGTCTAGGTTTGGGGAGAGGAGTTTAAATGTATCGTATTTTATCATCATTTGGCCTATACTATTATCTACGATTGTTGTATAACTGTTGTACTTTGTTTTTCTTTATTTGGTGGATTGTGGCCGGTGTGTCTTCAGTTTAACTTGTGTAATTATTTTTTTATCTCTTTCTTAGTGGTGGTCGGTGAGCCACATAGGTTGCATGTATTACTTGTGGCCGGTGTGCAATGGCTTTCTTTTTATTTTTTAGTGTCTTTTTGGCCAATTTTAAAAAACAATTGTGAGTCTTGAGTCGAAATTCCATGTTGAACGTCCTTTGTTCGTAACAAACCTTTTTGATGCTTAAGTTTTGAGTATATATTGATTAGTAATGGTTGATGAGTTTAAAATTTTTCGAGTTCGTTTCCCTTGTAAATAAGAAGTCTGCTTAGCTTTATGGTACAAAAAAACCTGTGAAGAGCCGTATTTGAGCCTATGAAAGTTTTTTATACGGGCAAGAATTGTTTTGTGTGACTCCTGGGATGTGCAATTTCTATTAAAGTTGTTGCACCATTTAATACTTATGCGTGTTCTGATTAGATGGGAATGACAAACGGCATGTTTTAAACTTTTGATACCCTTCCAAACCCGTTCTAAAGAATAGGTTTGGGGAGGGGATTTCCATTTTTTATGACTGATTGAGAGGTGTGTAGTTTTGACTTCTGTTCCCAATAAAAATTATTTTTTAAATAAGGCTCGAGGTGTTTCCATGGTCTTATGTGATCACCGTAGGTCGGGGTGGACGTGTTCAAATAAAACCATATACCGGTGTGGCCTTTTATCAGCCATATGACCATCAAGGTTGATGACACGTAGCTAAACTGACACACACAAAAGTACAGACCTTCCGTAAAATGGACATCTGCAAAATTGAAGCCATGAGATCCCAATGAGGACAAATAAGCACACGAGTTACTCAAACCCCAAGTTGTGAATCGTGTGGAACTCCTTGTCTACATGAGCGAAAGCTTTGGACGGGTGCCACACGTGGAATAAGACCTTGCCGATAACGAGGGTCACAGACCAGTGACTTTATCCGCAGAATAACAACAATTTCGAGTAACTCCAAAAAATAGTGTGCAAGGTTTTGAGAAATTTTGAAAGCAAAAAAGGGAACTGTAGTCGTAGTAGCATGTCTCTATTTTTAGTCTTTGAACTAAAAACCCTTTGGAACCTTTGAAAAGAATGCATTTGCATAAGAAATTTTTGGCAACTTGTGGTGGAAACCACCTTCCCGGCTTTACTTTCGAGTGTTACCTGATGTGACATTGAAATGTGTGATTCCGCATGCTTTTAGACCCTTGTTTTTTCCCCTAAATTCAATATTTGTATCATTTTATGGTCAATTACCAACTTCTTGTGTATTATGTAGGTCATGATCGTGTTTTTGAGGAATTGCACGATTTCAGGCACCAAAACGTCACATTTGTGTGAAATCGGGAAAGTTAATCAAATACGCTGAATTGGCTGTTGCACGGAGTTCAATGCATCAATACATGTCATGTGACTAGCCAGTGTGAAGATAATTGAAGTGGCTACAACTTTGTAGAAGAAAACTTTTTGAGGAAACGAAGTTAAGAAGCCCGAAATTGAAGAACAAAGATATACAGACAGAACCTGGAGTAATCGCAGTGTACAATCCACAGAGGACCGCAGAAGGGTGACTGAGGTCGAGGTCGACTATCGACCGCAGTACATTGAAACTTCGAGAAACATGCCAGTTTCTGGCCTGTCAGGCTAGGGCCGGACTGTTGGTCCAGATAACGACAGAGTAAAAGACTAGAGAGGGGGTGTGAATAGTCTTTTAAAATTTTTGACGATAAAACAGTTTCTCAGATATATGTAAAGGTATCTGATACTTATATTTAGAGACTGGAAGAATTCGGTGATAAGTGCACGTGCTCAGCACGCTATAATGTCTGTAAATACTCTCCAAGCAATAAATACGCAATAAGTTTAGTGCAGAAACTAAATAACACAAAGCTTTATAGTGGTATCTGAGGGTGCGTAATCCCTTAACGAATCCACTCACCCTTTCTGAGGACATGAATCCACTAAGATAAGATAATGAGTTCCCCTTATAAAATCCTATCTCTTGATCCCTTTAACACTAGGTTCCCAACCAAGTGTTCCCCCAGAGTTGTTCCCTGGTTTTCCCAACCAAGTACTTCTTCTACTCAATAACCTTTGTGCTATTCCTCAGCTTCCAAAGCCAAGTACTTCCTATGCTCAATGCCTGTGTGGTGTTGGTTATGGTAGTTTATCAGGTGAGCAGCTTAATAACTTATTCAGTTATTTAGGAGTGCTCTGTAGAAACAAGCTCACTTAATACACTTTTCAATGTATGGTAAGTTGTTCTTTACTGACCCATGTGTAGATGTTGTTCAAGATAATGAATCATAGATATGAGTCGCAACTATATCTTTTGGATTCAACTCCTTCACAATATGCAATTCTTGTCAAGGATCAGGACACTTAGAACTTTCGTGCTACTTAGAATTCAAGAGCTTTAGTCGCAACAGAAAGCTAGAGAGTAAGTAGTTATGAAGGCATGTATGCATGAAAGTGTTTCGCAAAAGGTGTTCAGTCTAAGGTGTGTTTCAAGCATTCTAAGTGGTGATATTTATAGTTGAAAATTATGCCGTTTGAATAGTATCCGTTAGGCTCAATGAAATTAGAACTATTGATATCTGAAGTAAGTTAGAACTATTGCTCGTACATCTCATGCGTAATGAATGCACTGTACTAACTTTTGTCCTGTAGTGTCAACAGAACAATACTAGCTTTCTGAGGCTTTGCAAGTCCTTTCTTAGTGACCTTGAGTGCATCAGAAACCTCTAAAATACTTGTCTTCCACAGACACTTAATTTCTTCAAGGTATCTGAGCCAAGGTTTATGAGGAGACACTTCTCCTTAGTCTTCAACAATCTTGTGCAGTCTTCTGATCTTCAATTGAGACATCCTTCTGCTCGATGCTTGCTTCTTGGTCTTCTTCAAAGATATAAAAATTACACTCAGAGACATAACATCCTATAAAAGATTTGCTAGACTAACATACTCAGTAAGCTTCCTGTTTTACAATGTTCAAGTGAACTAAGAGTACTAGTTACCTTTCTGAGCTAAGATAAGTCATTAGGGTTAGTGATCAAAATCTAAATAGATATTCCTAATAAATTTCCCCCTTTTTGATCTGTCACCTATGACTATCTAAAAACCTATCATGAACCGGATGAGGAAACAATCCAACACTTAAACATTTCCTATGATCTTTCATTTCTTTTTATTTAAGTGCATAAAGTAAATATCAACCAAATCACAAGGTGTGATCTTTGCAGACAAGTTATCTTTTGATTGGATAGGTATCTGAGAGTAAGTTCATCAGATAGAATTACAAGTGATATAACTTTTACAAGATAAGCATTACATTAGAATCAGCAAAAATAAAAAATTACACGATTAAGTAGGACAACAGGAAGTCCCATGTTCCAAGTGAACATCCTACTTGTTGGTCTTCAAGTCTTCATCTTCAGCTTCCTGGATCTGGGTAAATGTAATCACTATATTTGACAATGTCATTTGATTAGTCAAATAGATAGGTTCTCACAGCCATTTCAACTTTTCTTGAGAACTCAACATTATCTTTGTAAGATTTGGTGGGTCTTCTCTTGCTAGTTTGTTCAACCCAGTAGTGTCTTTCCCATAACTAAGCATGATCAATCTGAATAGGAGACAACTTGAATTTTTCATAGATTGTCCTCAGATACTTCAGATCTTGCTAGTAATCCTCTTCAGTGAGATAGAAGGACTCATAAACCAGTATAACTAGTCTTGGCTTTGTTCTGGTGCCAAGTACATTCTCAATTCTGTGTACATTAGCAGGCTTATGGTAGGGACAAGTGTCAGATAGCTCTTTCCTCATGGCCATCTGTCTGACAAGGATTTCAAAATCAAGTGCATCCTTTAACTTATCCTTTGGCACTAGATCTACTCTTTTCTTTCTCTAGGCCATCATTAGAAGGTAGACTGGTACTAGGAAGCCATTTTTGTTCAGTAGTAAGTTTCTCACAAACCCAGTAACCATTCTTGCACTTGTAGATTTCAGAGGTTAGATCAGCTTGTGTTGGAATATACTCAATCATAGCTTCCTCAGGGCTAAGAGTATCAACTCCTCTGAATTCTTTGATCCTTTCTCTGACATTCCTCTGTCTTTCAGCTTCTCTTCTTGAGAGCCTATCACTAGATGTACCTTGCTGGGTAGGTACTGCAGTTGTAGGCTCAGATGGATTGCTTGAGCTTCTTCTTTGTATAAGAGGAACATCATCTTCTTCATCCTCTTCATCATCATCTTCTTGATGAGATTGCACTGTGTCTTTGCATCCTTCATTGTTGCCTTTTCTTCTATTTCCAGAGATGTCTTCTTCAATTTCTACACTGTCTCTATATCTTCTCTGTGACACCCCAGATTTTAACGTACCTTAGTATTTTTGCCCTTGCATGCTTTTACTTGTGTTAGTGTATTTGTATGAAAATATATTTGAATTATTTTAATTTGATTGTGTTATTGTTTTAGATGTTTATTATTTGTTTTAAAAGTCTATGTACCTTGTCAATTTGTAATATGTGTGGTTATTTATTTTGTACTTTTTTTTAAAGAAGAGAAATAATTTTTGGTGTATTTTTCCTACTTAAAAATGTGATTATTTTATCTTTTAATTTGCTGGTGTAATTATTTTAAAATAATTGGAAAGACCTCTCTTAAATTTATCTTTATGAATCATTTAATGTGCCAAGACTTCTTTTTAATTGTCTAGCTTAATTCAAGACTTTATTTGTTTGCTTTGAATGATGTATAATGTGAATGGTGCCATTTTAATTATGTATTTTAATGTATGTCATTATTTGTGTGGCTTGATTAGATTTAAAGATTGACTTCAATTGCCTTCATGTGAGTTCATTATATGTTATATTAATGGTAGTTAAGTTAGAAGAAGTCTAAGAGTCTCTTTTTAACTATCTTATTTAAATGTATGTCTTCATGTATGTGCTTTATTGATGATTTATGTGAAGAGTGTTCATTTTAATTAACTAATTTAATACAAGGTATTTATTTGTGTGCTTTGATTTATTTATAATATGAAGAGTCACTTTTGGATTATGCAATTTGCATGCATGTCTTATGTGTATGGGGCTCTCTTAATGTTTTGAAATTAAAGTGTTACTTTATATTCATATATTTCAAAATACAAGAGTTTGGTAACTTGAGGTTTCTTTAATGAATAAAATATTTTTATTTCTTTTCATGTTATGGTACAAATGGTTGCCCGTAATGTCGAATGTTACATGCTATGTTTCAGCTATGTTTCGATCGACCTTCCGACTCTCTTTTCATTAATCTTTTATGCTTATTTTCATGTTACTTATGCATGTCTAAGTGTAATATTGCCTATGCATGATCAATATTTTAATTTTAATTGTTACATATACTTGTGTAATTGTGAGTTCATTTTAATTGCTCTAAGTGTTGCATTTTTTGGTGTGTCACATTTTATTTTTGTGTACAAATGACCGTAAGTCATGCCAAAAACGTTTTTGAACTTTTTCCCAAGTAAAATCTGATCATTTATCATTAGTTATTGTGTTTAAATGTTTGAAAAAAAATGTGAAAGGACTCTCTTAATTTTGCACCTTTATTCTTGGTTTTAAAATGAGATTTAAGTGCAATTTAAGCTATTTAAATTGCCATTTATTTTTTAACTCTTCAATCCTTTCACCTTCCCTAAATCCACCCTATAAATACCCTCTTTTTCCAGCCCTCATTTGTCCAAAAATGTTTTGGGCATTTTCTTAAAAAAATCTTCAAGTACTAGTCTCTTATTTTCAAGTTTGTAGCAAGTACTTTCATTATTCTTGCTCTTCCTAACGTTCAAATGTGAGTGTTCTAAAAAACTATATATATGTACTATTTTCAAAACCTGGAAGGTATTTTAATATGTTTTCAACTTATATATAAGTAATGCATGGTTTCCAGAACGCACGTTCTATTGCATAAAAACCAAATCACGAAAGAGTTTTAACATGCTTCCGCTGATTTTGAAAGATATATATATATTTTTTATATACATGATTGTTATTTTGTTTTGATTGATGGTTCAAGAAAGATACGTACGTTTGGTTCAGGTTAATTGGCTTGTAGTTTGGTCAGTTGTGTCTGGCGAGCTACTTGTCGGTTTCCTTTGCCCATTCCCTTTAAATCGAGTGATAGAAGCCTTCACTGATTTAGTTGGGTCGTAATATTCCACCCATGTACCATGGCAGGGTCCTGACTAGATAGTTTGATCGACTATCAGGGAGACATAAGGCCTGTTTTACTGTGGGGTTATAAGGAGCGGCATGAAATAATGTTTTTCTGAAAAGTATACGTTATTGAAAGTATATTGGATTTTAAGTTCTTGTTTTTTTTATTGTTATGATTTTAATGAAAACTGCACACGAAAATCTTTGAACACTCATTGAGGTTTTTCTCACACTTGTTTTATTCCCTTCCTTGTAGGTGAGATGGCGGCGAAGAATGAACAACCGATAAACTCAGCAAACTAAGAGAGTGGTTGGGATTTGGGATTTTTGTCAATGAAAATAATGTCCTTTTTGTCTTTTTCAAAAACTCATGTTATTTCTTGTAATATTGTGTATCTTTTAAAGACAAGAATGTTGAAAATCTTAGTGGTTTTATTTGCGGAATAAAATATATTTTTATTCCAGCAACTTCAAACGAAAGGTTGTTTGTAATTTCCCATGTTTCACTAAACGTTTCGGCTCTGTTTTTGCCCGACGTCCCGACTAAAATTCACTCCTTTTAAAAACCTAAAAGTCGGGGCGTTACATTCTCCTTGAGCTCTTGGCAGCTAGAGGAGGTTTCTGAGACCTTGTTCTAGTGACCCTTCCTTCAGTAGCAGTGACTATTTGAAGTTGACTAGGGGTTGTATTATGAGGTTGGGCATCTTTTGTTTGCCTTTCCCCTTTGTAACTTTTCTGGTTCTTTCCCCCTTAGTCATAGGAGACTGATCAAAATTATCCACCATTTTGACAAAGGATTCTGATAGTGATTTAAAATTCCCTTGTAGTCTGTTGTAGTCTTGGGATAATTCTTGCAATTATGCTCTGAGTGCAACATTCTGCTTAGCAAAGCCATTTTCTGCATCTATTAGCTTTGAAACTTCAGTGATGACTTTGGCTTATAGTAGTCATGGCTAGATCACATGTGTGTCTGCAAACTCCGTAAGCTGTTCATCTGATTTCCTTAGCATATCTTGATCTTGATGTTCTAGAGCAATGCTGGAAGTCCTTCTTGCAATCATTTTAGCAAGCTTTCGGCATGCAAGAGGCACAGATGCAATTAATTGCTTGTTTTGATCTTCTAGCTCCTTCAACTGCTCTGTCATGTGCTGGGATCTCATCTCTTCATCAGGATTCTGGATGTGGACAAGAGGAACCATAGTCTTTTTAGATAAAGTATTCTAACGTTGACTCTGGTAATTAGGTTTCTGATTGTCCTCCTTGTCATCACTCCAGGCATCTTCATTATCCAAGTCAGCAATCTTCTTCCCTTTGCTAGACTTGTTTCTTCTCTTGTTTCTTCCTCCGGAGTTTCTTCAACATCCAATTCTTTAGCAAATGCTTCTGCAGCAAGCTGAATTTGCTTTAGCTCAGCAAGGGCTCCTTCTGCCCCTGCGAGTAATTTCCTCAACCTGTCTGAGGCTGGCTTGTCTTTCTGCCATCTTGATTTCTAGCTCAAGATGCAGTCTTGTTTCTTCTTCCAACAGAGCTCTAAGTGTATCTACTCTGTACTCAGCTTCCTGGATCTTCTGTGGGGTACCTTCAGAGTTCTCATCATCTATTATCTCAGTAGAGTCTTGCTGTTGGGTATGATGACTAGATGATCTTTGATGTGATGAGGCAGAGGAAGTGTTCTTCTTCTTAGAATGCTTTGCAGCAACTAAGGTTTTCTTGATACTAGTAACTCTACCATCTTTAGGAGTAGGAGTATCATCATCATCATCAGTCATAGGTTCATCTCTTTTGCATGCAGCGAAGCATAAACATGGTGATAATCGCATGCAAGATCACACAATTCGATAAACAGAAGAAAACACGAATTGAAGATAAACAATAGAGATTTATCAAAAGATTACCAAGAATTCGATATCAATGCTTCTTACAAGTTGTAAACCAAGCTCCAAAGATCAATCAATGATCAACAAGGGTTCTTAGGTCCCAAATAGGGTTTAGAATAAGTTATGTTTGAAGTATGGTGAAGGAAATCTATTTAAAGCAGAAAAAACAAAGAGAATCCTAGTAAAATTCGACCAGGAGACCGTCCAGAAATCTGCTCTCGTAAGTTCTCGCGGAGGCGAACAAAAATCCTCGCCGCTGCGCGGATGTTTTCTGCCAACCAGATTACGACGTCCATATCTTTTTCTATAGGAGTAAGTTGGCTACGATTCTGGAACAAAAGTTGTAGCCCTTTGAATTATATTTCCATGACACCGAGATCAGGTAAATCGGACTTCATGTGAGAGAGTTATGTCCAAAATGGCTAGACTGCTCCGTAAATCATCACTTTTGCAAGTCATGCTAAAATTACTCTCAATTCTTCGTCTGAACTCCGAATCCACTTCCGTCTTCGCCCAATTACTCTTCATTCAGAGATATATAACCAATCTCTTCACTCCGATTTTCACCTTCGGGACCAAACAACACAAAAAATCCTACAAAACACAAACAAAGTACCAAAGCATAAAAACGTACAAAAACACTATAAAACTAAAGTCAAAGACTAACAAAAGACCGCTGAAAAGGACCAAATGGGACGTTAGAATATTGTCTCATCATTTCCTTTTGAAGATTCTTCTTCAGAATGTTTAATCATTAGTTCTTTGAACCTATCTGAGAGTTCTTCAATCAAGGGTACTTTCTTGTTCCCTTCATAGAAAACTACATGAACAGATTCTTCAATCTTTTGCGTTCTTTTGTCATAGATTCTGTAGGCTTTGCTATTCAGAGAATAACCAAGAAATACTCCTTCATCTGCTTTTGGTTGAAATGTTCTCAAGTTTTCCTTTCCATTGTTATGAACAAAACATTTTCAACCAAACACCCTTAGATGTTTGATACTAGGGGGTCTACCAATCAAAAGTTCATAAGGAGTTTTGTCATGGTGTTTGTTGATCAAACATCTATTTTGGGTGTAGCAGGCTATGTTAACAGCTTCAACCCAATAGATTTCACTTATTTCAGTGTTTGCAAGCATTGTTCTTGCTGCTTCTTTGAGGGTCCTATTCTTCCTTTCAGCAACACCATTTTGTTGTGGTATCCTTACTGAAGATAGTTGATGTTGTATACCTTTGCAGGTACAAATCTCTTTTATGTACTGGTTCACAAACTCAGTACCATGGTCTATTCTGATTACAGATACCTTATCATTTTTCATGAGTTCAAGCTTATTCAGCAAGTTAGGTATTTCAACCCTTGCATCAGATATTTGTTTGAGAAATACAACCCAAGTGAATCTTGATTAATCATCAACAACAACCAGACCATACTTCTTTCCAGCATAGCTAGTTACAGAGGATTCAAAAAGATCCATATGTAACATTTACAGTGGCCTTTCACTGGAGTGTCTAGTTTTAGACTTGAAAGATGTTTTGGATTGTTTCCCTATTTGGCAAACTGAGCATACACCATCTTTTCTATATGCCATTTTGGGTAATCCAACCACCAACTCCTTCTTGGCTAGCTTGTTCAGAGTTTTGAAGTTCAAGTGACTCATTCTTTTAT
Organism: Plantago major; assembly: GCA_026545765.1. Lineage (NCBI taxonomy): Eukaryota > Viridiplantae > Streptophyta > Magnoliopsida > Lamiales > Plantaginaceae > Plantago > Plantago major. The sequence continues at coordinate 62,190,805 of CM048844.1, read as the reverse complement.
GCCATAGCCAATTTTCTTCAGTGTGGCCAGATTGACTAACCATGAGACATTCTTCAGTTGTGGCAGATGCCCAGTCAGCAACATAGAGACTTCCTTTCCGCCTAGCTACCAAGACTGTCTCCTTTGACTCATTGTCAATCAGTTTGCAGAATTTTGATTTGATCTTTACTGAGAACCCCTTGTCAGCAAATTAACTCATGCTTAGGAGATTGTATTTCAATCCCTTTACATGAAGTACACCAGAGATTGTAAGGGCTCCCAATTTCAGATCTTCAAATCCTACAGTTGGATTTATTTCTCCTCCAGCAAATCTGATATCTGGTCCAGTATTGCAAACTTTGTAGTTGACCAGATTTGCTTTTTCCCCTGTCATGTGCTTCCCACATCCACTACCAAAATGTCATGTTGGATTCTTCCTTGGAGTGTTCTGCACAAAACAGGAAATAGGAGTTTAGGTTCTCATTTCAACGATGGAACCATCTGGACTAAACAATCTTCCAGTAGGAATCCATTATTGTATGTATTACTTAGGAACATGCTTTTGTCTAGTAGGAATATAAGGAGGAATTCTATGTAAATGAGTCGTATTATCATTATTAAGAATTATTTTCGTTTTTGGTGTGTTCCTTGGTGCTCGTCGTGGTTCTTTCAGATACCTGTCAGGTTGATGAGTCTGCTTTTCAGCGAACATAGCTTTCCTTGCCAGATTTCATCTAGCCCTGGCATTTAGATTGCTCGTGGCTTGTTCTTTCTTCCACTTCTGATGATTGCTTTGAGCAATCCTAGCTTTTATCCATCGTTCTTGCTCTTGTTTATCCTCACGAGCAAGTTGTTTCCCGATGGCTTTATAGCCAATGCCATTTCAAGCCCCTGGTGCTATCTGAGTTCTTTTCTCAACAGCTTTGCTACTCTCTGAAACGTCTTTCTTTCCAGAAAACGTGATGTTGGAAAATTTGCCTGCTCCCGCAATTTTTCCTTTCTGAGAGACATAGCACTGTGGGTGATTACACTTTTCAATGTTATGTTTCTTTACAGAAACGTTTCCAACAGTTTTCTTTTGGACTTGCTTTTTCCACAATGGTTTGGTCACAACTGCCTTTTCTTTGTCAACAGCCTTAGCTTTCTGACCAACGCTATAGGTTGTTTGGGAACCATCTTGCTGAATACTTACAAATGTCATTCTCTCATCACTTTTGTTCAAAGTGTAGGAAGTACTTGCTTGTGTGTTCAACCCAAGTCCTCCTTTTTCTGAAGGATCTCTTAAATAAGAGTGAACTTCAGTAAGAGTGTCACTAGCTTTGGCATAGGATTGAAAAGATAATTCTTTGTTCTTGAGTTCCTCATTTTCAGAAAAAAGACTTTCATACTTCTTTTGAAGTGTATCCACTGCCGCTCTGTGTGACTTCTTTGTCTCAAATATCTGTGCCTTGAGAAATGCATTTTCGGCATCTTTTGTTTCAGATATCTTGTTAGCTCTGAAATCTCCTTTTCAAGATATTTCTTTTCTTCTTCCAGAAACATAGTTCTTGATTGAACTACTAAGAATTCTCTTTCATAAAGATCAAGCTCCTTTTTGAGATGTTCTAGATCTTTTATAGTTTCCTAATCACTTTTGTAATTTAAGAGCTGAGAAATGTTGGTTACCTCATCAGCCATTAGACATGGTTGGATGTTGGAGAAATTTGAAAAGACCTCCTCAGCAACTCAACACATTTCATTCGTCTTTTGACCAAAGTCAACCAAATCGTGAGTAATGCCATGTAACTCAGTTGAAGGTAGCTTGGAGTCATCTTAATCTTCATCTTCAGATTCTGACTCAATGTCAAGAGCATCCAATTGGATTTGAATCTTTTTCCATTCATCAATGAGCAAAGCTCTCTGATTTCTCTTGAAGTTTCTTCTCTCTTTCCTGTCACTTGTCTTTAGTTTATTGATCATAGGACAATCTCTATTGAAGTGTGCAGGTTTCTGATAGTAGAAGCATATATCATTTCCAATTTCTGCAACATCAGTACTTACAGATTGCTGAGCAGGCTTGTTCAGCGAGCTGTTTTGTATATTTTTGTACTGATGGTAGTTTGATCCTAGATGCTTTTTCAGCTTCTCTTTGGATTTTCTCCTTTCAATCTCTTGACTCACAAATCTTTTCATGTGTTTTACAGCAAGAGCATTTTCTTCAGTCACTTCTATGGTTTCCTTCTTTTTAGAAGTACCTTGAGTTAAGAGAGAAACATTATGCGAGTTTTCAGTAGTTGTATGTCCTCTCTGAATTGTCTCATAGTTGACAGTTGCCAAGTGTGAGAAGAGTTCCACTGGAGTGATGTTAGGCATTCCTTGGTTGAAATAGAAATACTGAGTATGTTTCTAGTTTTGGTTTAGACATCTCACAATAGTCATAATCTTTTTAGAATTAGTGTATCTATCACTTTCTCCAAGTGCAGCCATTTCACTCATTAGTGTTGTGAACCTAAAGTCAAGTTTTTCAAGTGTCTCTGTAGGACCTTGTTTGAAGTTTTGGAATTTGAGCTTCAAAACTTCGAACTTGTTTTCTTTAGTTTTCTCAGTGCCGGCACAGAATTCTTCAATCAATTGCCAGGCAACTTTATCTGTTTTGGCATCCCATAGATTACACTGTATGTGCTCTGGAGTGGAACGTATGATGATGTTACGAGCTTGTCCATCCAGCCTATGTCTCTTGGCATCTTCAGATGTCCAGAGCTCTCGGGGCATATCTTCATATTCTATTCGACCGGTGACTCTCCCAGTTTCTGGTGTGGAGGAGCCACTGCTTTCATCACCCTTGTCGGCTGGTTCTTTGTCTCTTGCATCTGAAACTCCTATGACTTGTTTAAGCTGTCGAATGACTATAGGGCCATTTTAATAACATGTATCATTTCGTCACTTATGGCTTCCAGATGCAACAACATGTTGTTCTTCGATTTTTCGTAGTTTTCTGGCTTGAGGACAGGAGCATCACTTAGAGACATTCTGCAGCATACACACTAAACGAACAAATCAAGTGTAGGTGTTCAGTAGTTAGTGGGCACTTATCTGGGATCTAGGTTCAGCGCAGAAGGCTTGGGAACCTCCTGCTCTGATACCACTTGTTGGTCCAAATAACGGCAAAGTAAAAGACTGGGGGGGGGGGGGGTGAATAGTCTTTTAAAACTTTTGTCGATAAACACAGTTTCTCAGATATTTGTGAAGATACCTGATACTTAATTTCAGAGAGTGGAAGACTTTCTGTGATAAGTGCATGTGCTCAGCAGAGTAAAAGTGTGTAAATACATAACAAGATGAATAAATCAAGGTAAATGTAGTAAGTAATAACACAACAAATTATAGTGGTATCTGAAGGTGGCGTAATCCGTCAACTAATCCACTTCGGCCTTTCTCAGACCTAGAATCCACTAAGATAGATAAATGAGGTACCCTTACAAATATCCTATCTCTCGATTCCTGCAACACTTGGTTCCCAACCAAATGTTTCCCCCTGAGTTGTTCCTCAGCTATTTGAGCCAAGTACTTCCTCTACTCAGAAACCTTTTTGAGCTATTCCTTAGTTTCCAAAACTATGTACTTCCTGTGCTCAGTAACCTTGGAGTTGTTCCTTAGTTTCCCAAACTAAGTACTTCATGTACTCCACGCCTGTTGGTGTGTGGTTAAGGTAGTTTGTCAGGTAAGCTTCTTTATAACTTATACAGTTATTTCAGAAAGCTCTATAGAATCAAGATTACTTAATACACTTCAGAATGTATGGTAACTTGTTCTTTACTGACCCAAGTCATTGTTAAATGTTCTAGAGAATGAATCTCAGAAACTTGATCATTTGATTCAACTCCTTTACAAATAGCAATGCTTGTTAAGGATCAGGACACTTAGAACTTGTATACTAATTAGAGTTCTAGAGCTTTAGTCACAATAGAAAGCTAGAAGGTAAGTAGTAACAAAACTTGTATGCTTGAGAGATCACTTGAAGATATTCAGTAGTTTAAGTGTGAGTTCAAGGTGTAAGTTCTTGGTATGATTTCAAGCATTCTAAGTGGTGATATTTATAGTTGAATTTGAAGCCGTTTGAATAGTATCCGTTAGGCTCAATTCAAATTCAAACTATTAATATCTGTATATAGTACTGTAGAGTTCTTTGTCTTCTTCTTCAAAGACTTCTGCTTTTGTGCAGACATTTCTGTCTGAGCAATAAATGCATTGTACTATATTTGTCCTGTTGTCTCAACAGATACGTGATGCTTTTGGAGACATGACACGTTCCTTACTCAATACACTTGTGTTCTAAGATATCCTTTGAGTAACTTGTTTAATCAAAACACTTGTTGACTCAAGGTTTCTGGACATAGATATATGAGGAGACTTTTCTCCTTAGTCTTCAGCAATCTTTTAGCAAACTTCAGTCTTCTGGAAATGAGTTCCTTTGCTTGGATGCTTCCTTCTCGGGCATCTTCAAATAAATAAAAATTACATTCAGAGACCTAACATCCTATACAAAATTTGCTAGACTAACATACATAGTGATTTTTCTCTTTTACAGTGTTCAAGTGAACCAAGAGTAGTAAGCACCTTTCTGAGCTAAGATAAGTCATTAGGTTGTTGATCAAAATCTAAACAGATATTCCTAACATCTGTGATCAGAACAGACCATGGTACTGAATTTGTGAACCAGTACATATAAAAGATTTGTACTTGCAAAGGTATACAACATCAACAATCTTCAGTATGGACACCACAAGAAAATGGTGTTGCCGAAAGGAATAATAGGACCCTAAAAGAAGCAGCAAGAACAATGCTTGCTGACACTGACATAAGTGAAATCTATTGGGTTGAAGCTGTAAACACAGCATGCTATACTCAAAATAGATGTTTGATCAACAAACACCATGATAAGACTCCTTATGAGTTATTGTTTGGTAGACCCCCATGTATCAAACATTAAGGGTTTTTGGTTGCAGATGTTTTGTTCTTAACAATGTAAAGGAATATCATAGAACATTTCAAACAAAGGTAGATGAAGGAGTATTTCTTGGTTATTCAATGAATAGCAGAGCTTACAGAATCTACAACAAAAGGAAACAAGAAATTACCCTTGAATGAAGAACTCTCAGATAGGTTCAAAGAATTTATGATCAAGGATTCTGAACAAGAATCTCAGCAGGAAAATAATTTTGTCATTCATTAGAGGATGAGTCTTACGAAGAAATGCAACCATTGACAAGTAACAACCAGATGACACTAAGACATGATGAAGAGTTTCCTTTGAGAAATCCAGAAATGGATCAAGACACAGAGAATCTTCATCATGAAGAGGTCTCTGAACATGAGGTTGCTGTGAATCTTGTCTCAGATCCCCAGGACACTGAACAGGTGTCAGATATCCCAAGCACATCACAAGTGCCATATATCTTACATACTGAACAAGTATCTTGTCATGATCATAATGCAAAGGATAATGATCCTACTAGATCTAAACCCATTATGAAATTGATAAGAGATTATCATGCAAATGATGTGATAGGTCCTTTAGACCAAGTGGTACGAACTAGGAGAGCAATTGCTGAAAATGCAAATTCTCTCTATGGATGTTTCATCTCAGACATTGAACCAAAGACCATTGAAGAAGCATTAAAAGACCAAGATTGGATCTTAGCAATGCAAGAAGAGTTGGATCAATTTGAGAGAAACAAAGTCTGGAAAGTAGTTCCCTACATTGATGGAATATCTGTCATAGGAACGAAGTGGGTTTCTAGAAACAAGATGAATGAATCTGGTGAAATAACCAGAAACAAAGCAAGGTTGGTTACCAAGGGATTCACCCAGACTGAAGGACTAGATTTTGATGAGTCACATGCTCCAGTTGCAAGATTGGAAGCAATCAGAATATTTCTAGCCATTCCAGCTCATAATGACTTTATAGTTTACGAAATGGATGTCAAGAGTGCATTTCTAAATGGTGAGCTTGCTAAGGAAGTCTATGTTGAGCAACCACCTGGTTTTAAAATTTCCTCAGAAAGCAAGATGGTCTATAAGCTTCAAAAAGCTCTATTGGACTTAAATAAGCTCCAAGCGCAATGTATGACACTTTGGCCCAGTACTTGCTAGGAAGTGATTTCAATAAAGGAGAAGTTGACAAAACTCTCTTTACATTGAATTATGATGGGAAACTACTCTTTGTACAAGTTTATGTTGATGACATAATCTTTTGATCTAACGACAAGCAACTTTGTGAAGACTTTGCTAAGCTCATGAAAAGTAAATTTGAGATAAGCATGATGGGAGAATTGAATTACTTCCTAGGGTTTCAGGTCATGCAACTTGATGATGTAATATTCATTAGTCAAAAGAAGTATTTAAAAGACATGCTCAATAAGTTTAATCTAAAGCCTTCTGAGAAGAATGCTAAGATACCTGTGAGAATTGGAACCAACATGACCTATACTGAATCTGACAAGAGTGTTGAAGAACACAAGTATAGAAAATTAATTGGGTGTCTACCGTACCTCATAGCAAGCAAACCAAATATACATTATGTAGTTGGTGTATGTGCTAGATTTCAGACAAATCCTATGCAATCACACTATAACACTGCTATGAAGATTCTGTGGTATGTCAAAGGTACAGTAGAAGTTGGATTGTGGTATCCAAAAGAGAGTGGCTTGAGTTTAGCTGGCTATTCAAATGTTGACTATTCTGGATCAATGCTTGATAGGAAAAGTACCTCAGGAACATGTAAATTCCTTGGTACTAGACTTATATCATGGTTCAGCAAGAAGCAAAACTCAATTGCCACATCAACCACATAAGTAGAGTATATTGCTTATGGGTGTTGTGCTTCACAAATCTTGTGGATACAACAACAACTCGGAGACTATGAGATCAATGAAGTGATAACAACTATTTTTCTGTGACAACACAAGCGCTATTGCAATAACATAGAATCCTAAGTTCCATGCAAGAACCAAGCACATTGATGTTAGACACCACTTCATTAGAGATCATGTTGAAAAAGGCAATATTGAAATACTCAAGATTGGTACAGAAGACCAACTTGCAGATATTTTCACAAAGCCTCTGCAAGAGAGCAGTTTCCTAACCTTGAGACATAGTCTTGGGTTAATGGAATTGCCAAGGTGCTAAATTGGTCACTGAGATGGGAACTCAGTAAGCGAATAGAGAAGAATAAGGCTTTCTGAAAAGTAAGGCACTTAAAGACAGAAGAAGATATCGGAGACAGGCTCTCAGATATCAAGGCTAAGTATAAAGTTGGTAAGGGGGAACACAAAAGAAGAAAAGTCGATAAACAGTACTAACTGTCAGAAGTCAACTATCTCTTGTGTTTTGAAAAATTTACATTTTTTTGATAATTTTAAAATAGACTGGACGCTTAATTAATAAGCTCAGAAACCAGTTTGTCTCCTTGTTACAGGTTGCTGAGTATTGAAAATGACTCAGATAGCTATCAGCCAAATAGCATTAATTGGGCACAATTACATGTGTTGATTGTGATCATTGTTGAGAAAGAAATCTCAACCATTGAAAGAAATGGCGATAGCAATTCAACGGATCAGATGAGTCCCTATAGCCCACTAGCGCAGTAACCCAGCAACTGTCCCCACTCGCATTTAATGAAAAATCACTTTTTCACCCACGCCTTGTGCAGACTGCGAGATATGTGGATACAGAATTCATTTGTACCTATGTACTTGCATTGCTATATAATGTAGTTTATGGCAAAAGAAAACACATTCGCCTAAACTCACATTTTAACAAGCACCAAAATAGCAAAAACCTTCAACTTTTCTCTTCAAAATCGTCAGAATTTCTGTTATGTTTTTCTGAAAAGAATTACTTAATCGAATTCAACCTTAATCTCTTTCAATCTCCCTTCACTACTACTTCTATATAAAGAGATGGCACCAAAAAGATCGAGATCTCAAAAATCCCAAGTGTCCACATCTGGAACTGCTGAGAAGCAAAATCCAGCCCTTGTTGTGACAAATCGGAGACTAGTTGGTGATTTCAACTTCTCCATGTGGAATCCCAAATCCAAGATACTCTGGGGAGGATTACTTGTCGATGAATACTTGCTTGGTGCTACAAAAACCCAAGTAGATGTGAAGCGTGGACTTGATTTACGTGAAAAGGTAAAAATCAAGCAGTTTTGCTCCGCAAAACCCACACACTTTCACTGAAGATGTATTGGAATTCTGCAATAATTCCACCATCACAGAAGATGATGGCACTGAAGAAGTGCGCAACATAATGAAGGTCCAACGAGTTGAAATAACCCTTGATGTGAATACCTTCTACAACCTTTTTGGGTTACCCACCCAAGGAGCTGAGTGGGTACCAGACACCTCAACCAAGAGTGCTGGAAACTTCTATTGTCTCTATATGAATCCTGAAAAGGATGATACTCCAACAGTGTTCGACAACTCGATTATCAGAAGATGACATCTTGTTCCCTTATTTGATAGCCCTTATATTGCATAGGTGCTGTGATACAAATCGTGGTGGAGCTGACTAGATCAGCATGGAAAGATGGGGAATGATGTCATTCCTCAACACTCTGTAGGAGAGAGTTAGCCCTTAACTGGGGGAAGTACATCTTTCAGAGGTTTGTTGACAAACATCAAGGCTTTGAGCCTGTAGTGAAAGGTGATCTTGCTGAGCCCAAGCATACTATCAGCTTTGGTCTGAAGATATGCTACACTCTAGAGAATCTAGGCGTAAATCTCAGGGGGAATGGAGAGATTGCAAACAGTTATCTTGTTTGCAAATACAATTATGAGCTCAAGCAGAACCAGAAGAGGCTAGTTGAAGTGGTTTCTGAGGCCACTGAAGTGCCAAAGAAGAAACTTAGAACTGGAGGGAAGAAGAAGGCCGCTGCCAAGACAAGCACTTTTGTGGTAGACCTTGAAACACATGTATATGAACCTAGTGCCACAGATAACACTGGTGGAGTTCAGATACAACTCTATAGTGTTGCAGCTACCACTGCCCACATCTAGCAACCACTCCATAGTACTGAAGATACCACTCTTGATTCTAAGAGGGCTGATGCGTCCCAACCATTGTCAGCTGAAGAAGCAAACGATTTGGACTTTGACCCATTCTTGGAAAGGAATGAGGTTGCTGAAGAAGTCCCTGCATCACAGGTTGCTGAGAAAGTAACCATGTCCCTGCATCAGAGGAAGAACTATTCCCGGGCCATCTACTTTTCAAGATATAAATGATGCCCTGATGAGTGATGCACTTGTACTTGTTGACACAACCAATGCATCAGTACAAAGCATGGCTGCTGATCTGGAGAGAACTATCACTAATGTTCCTCTCCATCAAGATCCAGATCACCACAACAATGACAACAAAGGAGAGAATATTTTGACACATATATTATAAAGATACGACAAGATGTTATCGAAGAAAATCCTGTAATTGAGCAGGTTCACTATGTCTCACAAGAGAAGGATCAACCTAATGTTGTGACTCAGGGAGATCAAACAGGGGAGGAAACTGAGCCAACGATTCAAGAAAGGCTTGACGTGCCTGAAACTTGAAACAAAGTTGTTCTCAAGGGACAACAAGACCAACACATGAATCAACACGAGTTCCAGAGACCATTCAGCCTAACATTGATCAGGTTATTGAGTAGTTTAACTCTTTAGTTGTAAAATTTCTATGTGTTATATCTTGTATCTTATTGTTTATTTTTTGTTATAGGCTGAAAAAGAAACAAAGGAAGGAGAGGAAGCTGAAAAGCTTCCTTCACAAAAGGAAGGAGAGGAAGCTACAAAGCTTCCGTCACAATCTGAGAAGGAGGATTCTATACCATTCGTCAACAAGGAATCTGAGCCTGTTACACAGGTAGATGAAGATTCTTGTTTGTATTGTCAGAGATCTCCCTCCAATGAACTTTCTAACACTTTGTTATGTTTCTTAAAGGCTCCAACTGAGAAGAAAGATAATGTGGCTGAAAAGCTAAAGACATCAGAGGATATACCAGAGACCTCAAAGGTTTATGAGAAACACATATCTGAGCCTCCTATCAGAGTGGTAGAAATCTCATATAACAATGTGTGTTAAATACTACTTTATCTTTCTAAGTGTACTAACACTGTTAATTCTCAGGTTCAGAAAGAAATGGAATTTGAGGTGATTAAGACGCCTAAGTCTCCTCCAAAGATATCTGAGGGTCCTTCCACCTCACTGGTCAAGCCATCTGAGCCAGTTGTTGCGACACAGGTAACTCAGAAACCTGACAAATTTGATAATCTGATATCTAAACAAGTTTTGACAATTAATCAAAACACCATTTTCATTCAGGCTCATTCTGTAGCACTTACTTCTCCAAGATTTACTCAAAGAGTAGACATCTCATCTAAAGGGAAGTATCTGTCAATGCTCTAAGAATTTATGTCTAACGCTCTGCGCAATCATCTTCGATGTTTTGCAAAATTGCAACAACTTAGACGCCTTGATATGAGTGAGCTATTCAAGCGTGTTGACGGTCCTACTAAGAGAGAACATTGCTTGGCTCTTGAAAATTATATTCATGCCATATTCCATACCGAAAGGTATGAACATGTGAATTTACTAAGAACTTCATTCCTAAGCACTGTGGAAGAATTGCTACTGGAAAGGTTCCAGCAAGCAGAGGAGAGTACTAGACTTCAAATGATTTCCAATCATGTACTACCAAGACAAGGGGATTATATCCCAACTGAGCAGGATTAAGTGGGAAGTCACATGGTTAATCGACCTCAGATCATCAACATGACTTCTGATGATGAGGAGGACACTGGCAAGCAAGATAAATCAAAGTCCCCTCCTCCATCTGCATGCAAAGGAGATGAACCTCAGATTTATGATGATGACGACGACGATGATGATGATGATGATGCTCCTACTCTTGGAGATGGTAGAGCTGCCAGTATCAAGAAGACCTCAGTTGCTGCAAAGCACTCTGAGAAGAATTACAATTCCTCTGCCTCATCTCATCAAATATCATCAAAATATAATGACCAACATCAAGACTCTAATGAAATAGTGGATGAGCACTCTGAAGGAACTCCACAGATGATCCAGGAAGCTGAGTACAGAGTCGCTCAACTCAGAGCTCTATTGGAAGAAGAAACAAGACTGCATCATGAGTTGGAAATCAATATGGCAGAAAGAAAAGCCAACCTAAGACAGGTTAAGGAAATAACTCGCATGGAAGAAGAAGCCCTTGCTGAACAGAAGCAATTCCAACTTCCTGCACAAGCAATTGCTGAGGAATTAGATATTGAAGAAACTTTAGAGGAAGAAACAGGAAAAGTATTACCCTTATTAAGCAAACGGAAGAAGACTTTGCCAGCAAAGGTTGCTGCCTTAGACAATGAGGAATATTGGATTGATGAAGAAGAAGAAGACAAGGAGGACAACTCTCAGAAAGCACATGACCATAGTCAACCTTAGACTCGTGTGTCTAAAAAGACTTTGGTTCCTCTTGTCCACATCCAAGTTCCTGATGATCAGACTGAGGATTATGAGATGAGATCCCAACACATGAAAGAGCAGTTGAAGGAGCTAGAAGATCAAAAAAAGCTATTAATCGAATCTGTTCCTCCTGCATACAGCAAGCTTGCTGAAATGATTGCAAGAAGAACTTCCAGCATTTCTCTGGAATATCAAGACTTTGCCATGCTAAGGAATGCAGATGAACAGCTCATGCTGGTCTTACCATGACTACTATAAGCCAACTGATTATAGAAGTTTCAAAGCTAACAGATGAAGAAAATGGCTTTGCACCCCAGAATATTGCACTCAGAACAGAATTGCAACAATTGCAACAGTCTACATAGGAATATTGAATCACTGTCAGATTCCTTTGTCAAACTAGTGGATAATTTCGATCCGTCTCCTATGACTAAGGGGGAAAGAACTAGAAAAGCTTCCAAGGGAAAAGGCAAAAATAAAAGATGATATCTGAAGATGCCCAACCTCATACTGCAACCCCTATTCAACTTCAACTAGTAACTGCTACTGAAAGAAGGGTCACTAGAACAGGGTCTCAGAAACCTCTTGTTTCTTCCAAGAGCTCTAGGAGAAGACACAGAGATTATGCTAAGGATGAAGAAAATGTCTCCGAAAAGAGAAGAAAAGGCAACAATGATGGATGCAAAGGTGTCCCAGAAACCCATCAAGAAGATGATGATGATGAGGATGAGGAAGATAATGCTCCTCGTATACAAAGAAGACACTTAAGAAAAATCCATCTGAGCCTACAACTGTAGTACCTACTCAGCAAGGTACATCTAGTGACAAACTCTCAAGAAGAGAGGCTGCAAGAAAGAGGAAGATCAGATAAAGGATTAAAGAATTCAGAGGAGTTGATCTTCTTAGCCCTAAGGAAGCTATGATCAATTATACTCCAAGTCAATATGATCTATACTCTGAAGTTTACAAGTTTAAGAATGGTTACTGGGTAATGTTCATGAAAAATTTGCTACTGAACATAGAAGGCTTCCCAGGACTAGTCTACATTCAAATGATGGCAGGGAGGAAGAAAAGAGTAGATCTAGTGCCAAAGGATAAAATCAAGGATGCACTTGACTTTGAGGTTCATGTCAGACAGATAGATAGGAAGAAGGAGCTATTTGAAGCTTGCCCTACTATAAGCCAGATGATGTACACAGAATTGAAAATGTACTTGGCATTGGAACAAAAGCCAAGACAAGCAGTACATGCTTATGTGTCCTTCTACATGATGAGACAACATTCTAACGTCTCATTTGGTCCTTTTTAGCGGTCTTTGTGAGTCTTTGTCTTTAGTTTTATACTCTTTTTAGTTCATTTTTACGCTTTCGTGTTTTGTTTACATTTTGCAGGATTCGATGTCTTTTGAGCTAAATGAGAACAAGCTGCTTAGCATGTCTCGCCGCGGCGAGGGATTCAGTCCGCCGCTACGAGATTTTACAAGCTTGGACTTGGGAATTGCGGGGAGGCTCGCCGCGGCGAGGAAATAAGTACGCCGCGGCGAGGGATTCAATTCACCGCGGCGAGAATTTGCGAGCTGGATATTTAATCGACAAAAGGAAGCTCACCGCGGCGAAGCAATTAGCCCACCGCGGCGAGACGCGCAGGCTCAGAATTTGTTTTCCTTATTAGTTTAGAATTTGTTTTTCCTTTCACATACTTCTTTTAACCATGTTTTGGAGGAGAGCTCCTAGATTCAGACATTAACATTGAGACATCTTTGGAGCTTGGTTATTCATTGATTTTACTCATCAGGATTATTGGTATTGATTTCTCTATTGCTTTCTTCTTTACAATTCGTTCTCTATTGATTGAATTGTATGTTATTGCATGCGAGTTTCTCATCTATGTTTCATATGATCGTTACAATGAATCTTTGCATGCAAATCTCAAGTATGAGTAGCTAAACACCTTTGAATACAGTAGTATGTGAAGATTATGCATATTCGTTCTAGGGTTTATCCAATCACTCATATAGGTTAGTCTCGTATAAAATCTTCGTAAAAACCTTCAACTCGATATGTCTGTATTAAATTCTCTAAATTGTTCATGTAAAGATCGTGAAATGAAGACTCATGATTTATCCAGTATAATATATTCTAAGAACAATTGGTTGAATCGAATTGATTGATTTATTGTACAACAACCGTGTGACAAATATGAGTGTTTTCCCTAGTTCGAATTAGCATAATTGGATCTTGCTGCTGTATTGATCTTTCTCTCATTATTGATTGTAATCTTAGCTTTAATTAATCTAGTTAGAAGTATACAAAAACCATCAATCAGCTGTTACTGGCAAGTATCTGTTTACTCTCACTGCTACGTAGCTTGATTAATTCCCTAGAGATCGATCACCAGTTAAGCTTTAGTCTGCAACTACAGCTTAATCTCTAATTGCTTTTTTAGAGTATAATTTTAGCTCATCACTACCTCACTGAAGAAGATTACCAGCAAGATCTAAAGTATCTGAGGACAATCTATGAATGATTCAAGATGTGTCCCATTCAATTTGATCATGCTTGGATCTGGGCAAAGATACTACTGGGTCGAACAAACTAGCAAGAGAAGACCCACAAAATCTTACGGAGATAATGTTGAGTTCTCAAGAAGAGTGGAAATGGTTGTAAGAACCTACCTGTTTGATTACTCTCATGACATTATCAGATATGATGACTTTAAATACCTAGATGATGGAAGCCGACAAACATGAAGACTTGAAGACCAACTTGTAGGATGCTCACTAGGAACATCCTGTAGTCCTATGTGGTTGTGTAATTTTTTATTTTTGTTGTTTGATGTGCTCAAATTAGTACTCATAAAAAAGATATAAAGTAGCTAAAGCAGTTGTTGTAAAACAGGCTTTAACTACGAGATTGTTCTCAAAGAGCTAACTAGGCAACTATAGCGTTTCGAAGTGTAAACATAACAGTTTGCAGTAACAGTTGAAATAGTTGAGTTTAGAATGATCGAAGTTGATAAAAGTAAATAAACTAAAAGAAGGTTTTGATCAAAGAAGAGAAATATGAACACGGTAGCAATTCGGAGAAATCGTATATAAGGTTAAACCAACCGTTCATACATTTGTCACAGTTATTTGTCTAGAAAAGCATTAATTCAGTTTAACCAAAACATTATTTGAAAATCTAGAAGTAGTGAAATTCGATTGTCGGACGATTGATTCTTAACCGAAATGATTTGATGGTTTGAGACGTGATCATAATGAATTAAAGGTTTTACGAATAATCGAATCAAGAACATGCATATTGATCATCACAATTGAATTAAACATACAAGAGAACAAGAAAAGCATAGAACCAATAAATCAATCACAAGGGATGAAAATTGCGAAACAAAGAATGCTTAGATTGATAATCTAACCTCAAAGTATGAATCCAAGATCAAGTATACGATTACAGATCGAATCAGTGAGAAACGAAGGAAAGAGATTGAAACTAGGGTTTGTTCTCGCCTTTGAGAGTAAAGAATGTAGAATAGAATATGTTTTTTCATGTTCAAAGTCAAGTAAGTAAAGAACAGAGACTTGCTGAAAAAGGATCCTAGACACGTCTGGAATCGATTCTTATACGTATTTGGAAATGCGACGTCTAGAGACGCCGCTGGATAATGACTTGGACGCGCCTGGAGTTGAATCTTGGACGCGTCTGGAGTTGAATCTTGGACGCGTCTGAATATGCGAGCTGTGCAGATGCATCTGGAATAGGTTTTAGACGCATCTGGCTTCCTACGACCTGCACAGACGTGTCTAGGCCGGTTTGCTTGATGCGTCTAGATTGCGAGCTACCCAGACGTGTTTGAGATTGATTCTTGGACGCATCTGGCTCATTTTTCCTCAAAATGCGCCAGAACATGTAGTTTGCATCAGGAATCAACATATGGAACTCCAGGGCACTCAAAACTCGATGATAACTCCAAAAACACCTGAATCATGACACAATTTGCACAACACAACTAAAACATAAAACACATAAAAACATCCAAAAAACATATAAAATGGAAATAAGGACTAACAAAACACAGTAAAAAACACGAGATGAGACTCTTCAAGCAAACAAACTAACTAGACTCGACTATACACTAAACACACAAGCACAAAGGAGTTAAACGACCAAGCTACCGAGCCAACAATGCTAACAGTAAACCCAAAGGATGCAAAAGTTTTTAATTTTCACTAACGTTAGTAGTAAACAAAGAGAAAATCGAACAACTTTGTTTCCTACGTAAAAAGAACTTAGACCTAGTCCGACAGTCCCTAATAGGTATTAAATTAAGCCACTCTCACACAACTGGAAGTGTCTAGTAGGGTAAGATGCTCAAAAGTAAAGTTAGGCGGTAACTCTCGTTACAAGGTGCCACTAATACCTTATGTTAAGATTAGTCAATTCATCGGGTCCAAAAGGACTTTGGCAGGCGACTCAACATTCAAGGGTTAAAGACTGAAGCTGCTCCCTAAATTCAAAATTATTCATCCAAATATTCAAACAGGACTGCACTGCATAATCATTTCATGGCCTAAAAGGGCTCTTTTTGTCTCAATGTTTTAGAGGTGTCTGTTTTACTGAAGGTCCGCACTTTTGTGCGTGTCCGTTTGGTGTACATGCCATCAACCTCGCAGACATGTAGCTTTTAAGCCACGCCGGTATGTGGTAGTATTTATAACACGCCCAACATGACCAATGGTGATCAATTAAGACCATAGATCCACCCCGAGACTCAAATGTAAATAGCTTTAGGGAGCAGCAAATGGACTCTAAGAAAAAACAAACCTACAGTTCCAGCAATAGTCACAAGGTGGAAATCATCAAAAAGAAATTTGTCGTTCGTCATCCCAGATTACTAAGAGTTCTCATAAGC
The DNA here is from genome assembly GCA_026545765.1 of Plantago major. Classification (NCBI taxonomy): domain Eukaryota; kingdom Viridiplantae; phylum Streptophyta; class Magnoliopsida; order Lamiales; family Plantaginaceae; genus Plantago; species Plantago major. Next base: position 62,174,404 of record CM048844.1, on the reverse strand, counting down.
ATGAAGTGGCGCTATGACTCAAAAGAAGAAATTGCTCTACCCAGAAATCACACAATACAATGCTGGTACAAAATTTTTTCATGAGCAGGAAAGGCTTCTCACAGGATTTTCGGACCATAGAACTAACTAGACTTCCTTTTTATAGAGGAAACAAACTTATAAAATTTTTCATGCCCCCACTACTGATTAATAAATACACAAAACATAAGCATCAAGCGGGTTTAACACAAGCAATGGAGGCTCGACATAGAAGTTAACTCAGAATCAAAGGAAAGACATAGGGAAAACGAAAACCAAGACAGAGACACAAAAAGGAAACAGAAATACATACAGGAAGAAATCTTTCCCTCCCTAACAAAGAGAAGCTTGTCCCCACGCATCAGAAAGGTAAGAGAAAACATCTTACAAGGGTTGTACCTTTATAGTCATGTACAAGACTCTTCCGTATTGGTTAACGGGTACTCTGGAAGTTCACCCTCCTCGCTATTTTATGCCCCTACTAGTGAGAATAAACATATAGGGGGCCAGTGTATGACCCCACATGCACTTTGGCCAAATCCTGCGAAATAGACACATGAGGTTCAGAATAGGCTCGTAACCTGCACTGCTGGCCATGTACCTCAAAAGTGAAGGTACGAGAGAGCAAGTCCACCACCATGCAGGTGGTGTTGATGAAGGGTCATCCTTGAAGCAGCACATCCGTTCCTAGTTCTCGCCCTTCTTTCCTGGCCGAATAAATAATCACAAAATCCAGGATGACATGCACTCCATCTAATCTCACGGTGACATCCTTGACGATACCCATAGGCCTACTCAGACCCATCTGCTAGTAGCATCCTAGCTTTCATAGGCACCATGCCTTTCAATCCAAGCTCCTCATAGGTACTAAAGGTCATAACATTGCAACAAGCACCAGTGTCAACTGTACCAACTACTCCCTCAAACTGTCCAATACCTAGTGTTAAATCCAAACTCATGGCGTCACTCAAACTCTTGTCACCCTTCAAAATAACTGGTGGAGAAGATTCCACCATCGGAGCGTCAGTGCTCTCATCACCCTTCCTTACCTGAACCACATGGTTCTCCACCACCGGAGCAATCACACTCTCATCATCCTTGTGAGGTTTTAGAGGTTCCTCACGAACTGAGTTCTTACCACTTTTCACGGCTTCTTTTTCTTCGTGTTGCAACCCGGTGTCCACACCTACAACATGCCACCTAATCACTTATACTGGAAGCCACCTTCTCAGCCACGTCGACATATAGTTCTGCCACCAACACTCTCTCCGTAATAATCGAGGGATTCTCGACTTCTCTCTTCTGATCTCTCGCTTTGAGTGAAACAATTACATCCTCCACTCTTTTTTTGTGACTCTTCAAGGGCTTCAATTCTATCCATGAGGGCTATCATAATGCCTTCGAAATCTTGAGTTTTCGGAGGAGGATTGGAGGGGGCATGCTTGTCTCGCATCATCCTATGTCGAGATGCAGTAGCCAGCCTGTCGAATGCTTCCTCAATATTTGATGTTGTACTAGTTATTATCAACCCGCCAAGGCTCATGTCGACTAGCAACAGCTCATTTGGATTCAGCCCCCCATAGAAACTCTGGCATAAGGTCATCTCATCAAAACGGTGGTGGGGGCATTCGGCAAGAAGGTGTTGGAATCGCTCACGTGCCTCATGCATTGTCTCATGATGTTCCTGTTTAAATTGGGAATTCCTCCTGCCTGGGTCTAACGTTTTTGAGGGAGGGTAATACTTCCCTATAAAGCTCCGGTAGATATCATCCCATGTAGATAGCGACCCCTCTCGAAGGTTAAGCAACTATGTCTTGGCCAAACCTTGGAGACACATCGGAAATACCTTCATTCTGACATCCTCATCAGTTACACTACTCCCATCAACTAGTGGTATCCTACTAACCCAAGACCCAAATTTCCTTAGGAATCTCATGATGTCTTCATTATCATTCCCACTGAAACTAGGCATGATGTTATAATGGTGAGGCTTAATGTCTAAGTTCCGGGCATTCTTAGACAACACCACCGACGGACCGACTAGTTTGATCAGGTTTGGTTGCATGTAGTCTCTGAACTTATGTAAGGTAAGAGCATTGCTGGTATTGTGGACTTCAGTTCCCATCATACCTGTGGTAACAACTACATAGACTCACAATAACTTAATTGATGCTTAGTTTCTGTTAGCCCAAAATAAACACATACAAAACAAACAAAAATATTTATAACTTAAAAACACAAAAGTAGGAGTTAGCTCCCCGGCAGCGGCGCCAAATTTGATGTGCTGAAATTAGTACTCGTATCAAAAATAAAAAGTAACTAAAGCAGTTGTTGTAAAACAGGATTTAACTACGAGATCGTTCTCAAGGAGCTAACTAGGCAACTATAGCGTTTCGAAGTGTAAACGTAACAGTTTGCAGTAACAGTAGAAATAGTTGAGTTTAGAATGATCGAAGTTCATAAAACTAAATAAACTAAAAGAAGGTTTTGATCAAAGAAGAGAAATAATGAACACAGTAGCAATTCAGAGAAATCGAATATAAGGTTAAACCTATCGTTCATACATTTGTCACGGTTATTTGTCCAGAAAAGCATTAATTCAGTTTAACCAAAACATCATTTGAAAATCTAGAAGTAGTGAAATCAATCGATTGTCAGACGATTGATTCTTAACCAAAATGATTTGAAGGTTTGAGACGTGAGCTTGCTGAATTAAAGATTTTAAGAAGATCTTAGTTTAGCTTAATATGTATGAACGATTCCTGGTTAGAACCCTAATTCGATTAATCCCACATCACTACCGCATTCACTAAAGATTTAGCTACTCATAATCGAATCAGTAATATGCATATTGATCATCACAATTGAATTAAACATACAAGAGAATAAGATAAGCATATAACTAATAAATCAATCACAAGGTATGAAATTGCGAAAGAAAGAATGCTTAGATTTATAATCTAACCTCAAAGTATGAATCCATGATCAAGTATACGATTACAGATTGAATCAATGAGAAACCAAGGGAAGTGAATGAAACTAGGGTGTGTTCTTGCCTTTGAGAGTAAAAAACGTAGAATAGAATATGTTTTTTCATGTTCAAAATCGAGTAAATAAAAAACAAAGACTCGCTAAAAAAGGTTCCCTGACACGTCTAAAATCGATTCTTAGACGCGTCTGGAATTGCGGCGTCTGGAGACGCATCTGTATAATGACTTGGACGCGTGTGGAGTTGAATCTTGGACGCGTCTGAATATGCGAGCTGTGCAGACGCATCTAGAATAGGTTGTAGACGCGTCTGGCTTTCTGCGACCTGCACAGATGCGTCTAGACCGGTTTGCTGGACGTGTCTGGATTGCAAGCTACTCAGACGCGTCTGAGATTGATACATGGACACGTCTGGCTCCTTTTTCCCCAAAATGAGCCAGAACATGTAGTTTGCAGCTGGAATCAACTTATGGAACTCCTGGGCACTCAAAACTCGATGATAACTCCAAAAACACCTGAATCATGACACAATCTGCACAACACAACTAAAACACAAAACACATAAAAACGTCCAAAAAACATTTAAAATGGAAATAAGGACTCACAAAACACGTTAAAAAACACGAGATGAGACTCTAAAGTATAGGCTCATCACTGTTTATGTTCTAAAAGTTATCTATGTAGTCACTGTAATTATCTGATGAACTTACTCTCATATATAATTTTAATGAAAAGATAACTTGTCAGCAAAGATCACACCTTGTGATTTGGTTGATATTTACTTTCTGCACTTAAATAAAAGAAATGAAAGATCATAAGAAATGTTTAAGTGTAGGATTGATTCCTCGTCCAGATCATGAAAGGTTTTTTGATAGTCATAGGTGACTGGTCAAAAAGGGGGAAATTTGTTAGGTATATCTGTTTTGATTTTGATCAGTAAACCCTAATGACTTACTTTAGCTCAGAAAGGTAACTAGTACTCTTAGTTCACTTGAACATAGTAAATGAGGAAGCTTACTGAGTATCTTAGTCTAGCAAATCTTGTATAGGATGTTAGGTCTCTTAATGTAATTTTTATATCATTAAAAAAGACCCAGAAGCAAGCATCCAACAGAAGGAGCTCATTATTGAAGATCAGAAGACTGCTCAAGATTGCTGAAGACTAAGGAGAAATGTCTCCTCAGATATCTTTTCACAGATACCTTGAAGAAATTAAGTATCTTTGGAAGACTAGTATTTCAATAGGTCTCTGATGCATAATGATCACTGAGTAAGGAGTTGCAAAGCCTCAGAAAGCTTGCATTGTTCCATTGATACTACAGGACAAGAGTTTGTAAAGTGCAATTATTACACAGACAGAGATGTCTGAGCAAAAGAGGAAATCTCGGTCAAGAGACAAAGCTCACTACCGTACTATCTTCAGATATGAATAGTTTGGATTTCATTGTGCCTAATGGATACTATTCAAACGACATGATTTTCAACTATAAATATCACCACTTAGAATGCTTGAAAGATACACTTACAACTTAGACTGAACATCACTTGCGATATGCTTTCAAGCATACAAGCCTTCTACCTACTTACTTTCTAGCTTTTTGTTTCTACTAAAGCTCTTGAATTCTAAGTAGTACGAAAGTTCTAAGTGTCCTGATCCTTAACAAGAATTGCATATTGTGAAGGAGTTGAATCCAAAAGATATAGTTGCGACTGATATCTGAGATTCATTCTCTTGAACAACATCAAGACTTGGGTCAGTAAAGAAGAACTTACCATACATTGAAAAGTGTATTAAGTAAGGTTGATTCTATAAGAGCACTCTAAAATTAATAACAATATAAGTTATAAGAGCCTGCTCATCTGAAAAACTACAATAACTAACACTAGACAGGCGTGGAGCATAGGAAGTACGTGGCTTTGGAAGCTGAGGAATAGCTCAAAGGTTACTGAGTAGAGGAAGTACTTGGTTGTGAAAACCAGGGAATAACTCAGGGGGAACACTTGGTTGCGAACCTATTGTTAAAAGGGATTAAGAGATAGGATTTTGTAAGGGGAACTCATTATCTTATCTTAGTGAATTCAAGTCCTGAGAAAGGGCGAGTGGATTAGTTGAGGGATTACCCCACCTTCAGATACCACTATAAAGATTTGTGTTATTTACATACCACATTTTACTTATGATGTGCTCAAATTAATACTTAGAAAATAAGCAGTAAGCAGTTGTTGTAGACAGACAATGCTATCCACAAAATCGTTCGCAAAGGAACCAATTAAGCTACTAAGTAGTTGAAAGCAAACAGTCACTTGTGAAAACGGTTTGATTTGTTTAGTTTTGATTACTTCTAATAACTAGAAAACAGAAAAGCAGATAAATGGTTTTTTGACAAAGAGAAGAGAACACAGTAGTTATGATCGAGTAATGCTAATTCGCTCTAGGGAAATCGTTCATACTTGTCACACGGTCGGTTTACATAAATCAATCAATCCAATTCAACCAATCGTTATTTGAATGTTTTCAGCTAGAGAAATCGTGGGTCGTCAATCCACGATCCTTAACCGAAAACGATTTTGAAAGTCTTGAACTAGCATATTGGATTGAAGGTTTTTACGAAGATTTTGAACTAGACGAACCTATATGAACGAATCCTAATCATAGAAACGGATACGCAGAACTGTCACATAACTACCGAGTTCGAAGTGGTTTAGCTGCTCATGGTAGAAGCAAAGATCAAAGATTTCAAGGTATTCAATATGATAAACATAGACATGTTGATAATCGCATGCAAGATCATACAATTCGATAAGCAATAACAAACACAAATTGAGATAAACAATAGAGAATTATCAGATATTACCAAGAATTCGATATCAATGATTCAACAAGGTGAAAACCAAGCTCCAAGAATGTAACAATGTCAAAGTATGAGTATTGGAGCTTTTCTAAGAACTAGGTTAAAAGAGTCTATAGGAAGAAGTCCCAATTCTAAAGTAATAAGGAAAAAATAACATATGGGAAACGACTCTACTTAAGAGCAATTTTCGCCAAGTAGTCTTCTGTTGCTGCAATGTATATCGATTCGCATAATCTTGCCGCGGCGGGCAAATTTCTTCGCCGCGGCGAGCCTCTTCAATAGTCCTAATGCTAGCCTCATAAAATCTCGCCGCGGTGAGCAAAATGCTTCGCCGCGGCAAGCATGGTTGCTCTCCTTTTTTCACCTTTGGCTCAAAATCACTAATTCCCACAAAATAAAACAAAAACACCAAAGCATAAAAACGTAAAAAAATCATTGAAAAACTAAAGACGAAGACTCACAATGACCGCTAAAAAGGACCAAATGAGACTCTAAATTATTGTCTCATGAAACTCCCCAAGCGACCGAATCCACCGTTGCAAACAGTAAGTCCATGAGATGCAAAAATTTTGTTTTCAAACTAACTTTGGCAGAACAGTGTACAAAAAATCAAACACAATCGTTTCTCAGATAAATTGCACTTAAGTTTAGCTCGCTAATCCCTCACAGGTGAATGCAGTGTATCTCTCACTCTCTTGGAAGTATCCAAAGGTGGTATAAGCTCAAAAAGTAAACTTGGAAGGTGACTTGCGTCACAAAGGTGCCAAAACATTCTTATGCTATAGTACTCGTCTTATTAGATCGAAAGGGACTTAACAGGCAACTCATTTTTCAGAAAAACAAAAGCTGAAACTGCTCCCCTTAATCGTGTCAAACAACTCAATTCTCAATCAATTTCTTCACTGTATATTCAGTGCTTGGCCTCAGTGGGCTCTTTTAATCTCAATTCTTTTTTATAGGTGTCTATTTTACCGATAGCCTGCACTTTTGTGCGTGTTAGTTTCATTTACGTGCCATCAACCTCACAGACATGTAGCCTTTCAGCCATGCCAGTATGTGGTAGTATTTGGACACGCCTAACACGACTAACGGTGATCAACTAAGACCATAGATCCACCCCGAGACTCAAATTCAAAAGCTTAGGGAGCAGTAAACAGACTTTTCAGCAATAAGGCGAGATAGCTCAGAGTAGTCGCAAGATAACAATTCTCTCCCCAAACCTGTTCCTTGGAGCAAGGGGAAGAGTTTTAAAAGATGAAGCATGTCGTTCGTCATTCCTAACGAGACTGAGTACACATAAGTATGAAAAGGCGCAAGCAATTCGTAAAAAAAAACTTGCACAACCCAGGAATCACACAATGCATTTGCCGGAACAGGATTTTTTCATCGGCTCTTAGGCTTCTCACAAGCTTTTGGACTAAAGAGCTATACAAACTTGCTATTTAAAAGAGAAACGACTTTGCAAGATTTAAAATCCACTATTCTACTTCCAGCTAGTCATCAAACAAATGTAAACAACAGGTGGATTTATCATCTACAATGGATGTTCGACTTGGTAAAAGACTCAGACTCACCACGAAGGTACTGAAGGAAAAATAACTAGACAAAAACTGACGAAGAAAACTGTAACATAGAAAAGCTGGCTAACCTACCACGACAGTCACATAACAAACAAAGTGGCTAACATACCACTTGAACAGAGTACATGAAAAAATAAAAATAGAGTACGAAATAGAGTACAAATGTAAAAAATAAAGTACAAAAGATGAGACATTTTAAGCTAAAGATACAGTCGACATCCTCCCCAAACCTACACAAGTGCTTGTCCCTAGCAATGAGAAAGTGTAAGAAAGCGACTGTAAAGAATGACCAACCATAGTGTTGTCTCGGCTGGCAGGATCAAGTGGATCCAGAAGGGCCACCAACAAAATGTTGTGTCCAGAAATCCTGTTGCTCCTTTCACAGTGCCTCTTCCCTCGCTAGGCGCTGAATCTCGCGATGTTCTCGGGCCTCTGTGCGCCTATCTCTCTCCTCCTGCCGCTGGTAGTGCTCCTCATTGCGGGAGTACTGGTCCTCGATCCTGGCATAGTGTGGTCCGGCCCAATCAAGGAACTGTGCCGTCATCTACTCAAAGTAGGCAGAGAAATCAGTGGGGCCAGTCTGCGCAGGTGCAGTGCACTCATCTTCCCTAGCAACAGGGGTGGGATGTCGGCTAAGGATGACTCTGGCGCTAGCAGAGTTCAAGGCACCCTTGGGTTTGTCAGTGCGCTGGATCCCAGGTACCCGGTGGGATTGGCATATGCTGGTGATGAGGCAGGGAAAACCGAGGAGATTCCCTTTAACCTTCCGGGACAGAGCCTCAGCAAGAATGATATCCGGGGCATCAACAAACTGCCCAGTCATGATAGCTCGGATAAGGCGGGCAGTGGGAGGTGTCAGGGTGTTGAACTGTGAGTTGGGGGTCACATTGTACTGGATCAGATGTTGCCAGAGGCCAAGCTCTGGCTTGAGAGAGTGTGTGGCAATGTGGTCCTCCGGGTCGAGATCAGGTAGGATTACGAACTCGACGAAGTCCCTCTCAAACTGCCTGTTGTGTAGATTGTTGCCCCAATGGCTATAACAGTCATCCCCAGTTAGGAATATCTGTTTAGATTTTGATCAATAACCTAATGACTTATCCTAGCTCATAAATGTGGTTAGTACTCTTAGTTCACTTGAACACTGTAAAAGAGGGAAATCACTGAGTATGATAGTCTAGCAAATCTTGTATAGGATGTTAGGTATCTGAATGTAATTTTTATATCTTTGAAGAATACCAAGAAGAAGACATCCGGCATAAAAGTTCAACAAATTTGAGGATTTGAAGACTGCACGAGTTTTCTGAAGACGAATGAAATTTGTTTCATCAGATACCTATGTCCAGATATCTTGAAGAAACAAGTGTGTTTCAATAAACATGTTTCACAAAAGATATCTGAGAACACAAGGTTTCTGAACAAGAAAAAGTGCCACAGATACCTACACTCAGATACCTTGGACAAAACGTTGTTGCCTGGAAACAATGATTTGATAAAGTATCTAAAGATGTGAAGGTCTCTGGAAAAGGACATGTAATGCTTCAGAAAGCATGCATAGTTCCGTCGGCACTGTAGGACAAAAATAGTACAATGCATTTAATGCGCATACAGAGACATCTGAACAAAAGAGCAAATCTCTGAAAAGAGACAACGTCTTCTGCAGTACTATTTACAAATATCAATAGTTTGAATTTAATTTAGCCTAACGGATACTATTCAAACGGCATGATTTTCAACTATAAATATCAACAGTTAGAATGCTTGAATACACACTGAACTCACTGAAAATACCAAGCTTCGCTGATAATACAACTAGTGGTATCTTCCTCTCAAGCATACAAGCCTTCTGCCTACTTACTCTCTAGCTTACAATTGCGACTAAGCTCTTGAATTCTAAGTAGCACGAAAGTTCTAAGTGTCCTGATCCTAAACAAGCATTGCTATCTGTGATGGAGTTGAATCAAAAGATCAAGTATCTGAGATTCATTCTGTAGAACATTTACCATAGACTTGGGTCAGTAAAGAACATATCACCACACATTGTGAAGTGTGTTAAGTGACTCTTGTTCAAGAAGGTAGCATTACATAAATGTAGAAGTTATTAATCTACCAATCTGACAAACTCTTCTTAACCAACACCATACACAGTGTGGAGTACAGGAAGTACTTAGTTTGGGAAACTAAGGAATAACACCAAGGTTACTGAGCATAGGAAGTACTTAGTTTGGGACACTAAGGAATAGCTCAAAGGTTTCTAAGTATAGGAAGTACTTGGCTGGGAGCCGGGGAATAACTCAGGGGGAACAGTTGGTTGGTAACCTAGTGTATTTAGGAATCGAGAGAAGATATTTGTAAGGTGAACTCAATTATCTGTCTTAGTGGATTCTACGTCTCGGAAAGGCCGAAGTGGATTAGTTGAAGGATTACGCCACCTTCAGATACCACTGTAAAAAGACGTGTTATTTACTTCCAGCAATTTACTTATCGTTCTCTCTATCCTACTAAGTATTTAAACACATTATATCTTGTTGAGCACGTTCACTTATCATAGAAAAGTCTTCTGCTCTCTGATTATAAGTATCAGATATCTTCACACATATCTGAGAAACTGTTTTATCGACAAAAGTTTTAAAAGACTATTCAACCCCCCCCCCCTCTAGTCTTTTACTTTGCCGTTATCTGGACCAACAATTGGTATTAGAGCAGGAGGTTCCCAAGACTTCTACACTGAACCTAGATCCCAGATAAGTGCTCGCTAACTGCTTTTCACCTACACTTGATTTGTTTTTTTAGTGTGATCGTTGTAGGATGTCTTTAAGTGACGCTCCAATTCTCAAGCCAGAGAACTATGAGAAATGGAAGAAAAACATGATGCTCCGCCTAGAAGCCATCAGTGACGAAATGATCGAAGTGATAAAGAATGGCCCCATAGTCATTCAACAACTCAAGCAGGTCATGGAAGTTTCTAATGGTAGAGACAGAGATCCCACTGATGAAGAACAAAGTGGTGGTTCCTCACAGACAGATGCGTCAACCAATGGAAGACCTACTGGTCAAGTTGTTTATGAGCCAAAGACCAGAGAGCTCTGGACATGGGAAGATGCTAAGAGAAATCGACTGGATGGTCAGGCTCGTAATATCATGATACGTTCCACTCCAAAGCACATACAATATAAACTGTGGGGTGCAAAAACGGCGAAAGTTGTCTGGCAACTGATTGAAGAAATCTGTGCCGGCACTGACAAAACAAAGGAAAATAAGTTCGAAATTTTGAAGCTCGAATTCCAAAACATTAAACAAGGTCCCACAGAGACTCTTGAAGAACTAGATTTCCGGTTTACGACACTGATGAGTGAAATGGCTGCACTTGGTGAAAGTGAGAGATACTCTAACTATGAAAAGGTTAAGACTATCGTGAGAAGCTTGAATCAAAACTTGGAACATACTCATTATTTTTATTTCAACCAAGGAATGTCAAATATCACTCCAGTAGAACTCTTTTCTCACTTAGCTACTGTCAACTATGAAACTACTCAGAAAGGACAAGTGATTGGTGAGAAAGTTCACAATGTTGCTTTAGTGACACAAGGTACTTCTGTAAAGAAGGATAACAAAGAAATGACTGAGGAAGATGCTCTTGCTGTGAAGCAAATGAGAAAATATGTCAGTCAGGAAATTGAGAGAAGAAAAGCCAAAGAGAAGCTGAAAAAGCATTTAGGCGCAAACTATCACCAGTACAAAAATATGCAGCTGAACAAGCCAACTCAGCAAGCATCTAGTACTGAGGAAACAAAAATCAGAAACGGATATATGCTTCTATTGTCAGAAACCTGGTCATTTTAAAAGGGATTGCCCTGCATTCAATAAGCTAAAGACAGGTGACAAGAAAGATAGAAGAAATTTCATGAGAGGTCAGAGAGCTATGCTCACTGAAGAAAGGAAAAAGATTCAAATCAAACTGGATGCTCTTGATATTGAGTCAGAATCTGAGGAAGAAGATTCAGATGACTCCAAACTACCTTCACCAGAGTTATGTGGCATCACTCATGAATTGGTTGACTTTGGTCAAAAGAAAAGGGAATTGTGTGGGGTTACTGAGGAGATCTATCCAGATTGCTCCAACATCGAGCCTTGACTAAAGGCTGACAAGGTAACCATCTCCCAATACATAAATTATGAGAGTGATCAGGAAGGAATCAGAGATCTAGAACATCTCAGAAGAGAACTTGATCTCTATGAAAGAGAATTTCTAATGGCCCGAGCTAGAGCCGATGTGACTCCCTATCACCCTCATAAATAATTACCGACAATAAAATTATAATTTAGACGCGTGGAAGCTTTAAACATAATTACTTTGACCACATTTACATATGCATGCCAGAAAAATACATTTTCACATGCAGTAAATTAGCTTTTACAGAACAAAAGTCTTTTCATGAATTATATGCAAAAGACAAGCCGAGGGAGAAGGATTGGAAACCAGCCGGCGGACCTTTGATGCATGACTTAACTTCTTTTCCGCTAAGGCCTGCCTTTGCCTAAATATCTATAAAAATATCATTGCATTTTGAATGAGTTGCGGATATCAGTAAGTATAATCAGTAACATGTCATTTAATAACCTGTAAAAATAACCGGCAACAAGCTATTTAACACCAGGTAAGCACATCACTTTCAGTCACATATATTCATCAATCAGAACACATATAGAGTTCTCAATCAGAACACGTGACTCCATTTATTTCACGATTTCCAACACGTCAGTTCACAAAATTCACATATATATAATAATGCACGTGCTTAGTCATTTTCTTTGTCCGCTATGGCTCTGTTACGACCAGGAGTAATTCGTGATCACGATAATGATTTATCTGAGTCCAAATTGCACGAATTTCATATTTCATATAGATTCCAGCCGTACCTGGAATTCTATATTTCATACAAAGTCCATCCAATGATGGATATTCAGAGTCCAGCCGTACCTGGAATTTCATATTTCACATAGATTCCAGCCGTACCTGGAATTCTATATTTCATACAGACTCCATCCAGTGATGGATATCCAGACAAGCTGGAAAACACATGACTCCAAGTCGTCAGCGGCCATAACAGAATCCTCTTATCTCTTATGAATGCAATTCACATAATCATGTGTATAAATATATACGACTAATACTTTATCAGAAAATAGTATCTTTTCATATAACAACTACACGTATCCCATCCGTACATTGGAGCAATTGATCACATATCGTCAGCCAATCACTTTAAGCTTTTCATCATATTCAGAATGGAACACTCCACATATATAGCACACCACGGTATATTTTCACTTTTCATATCAACACTTCCACAATATAATTCACATATACATAGCCCGTACGCTAGCACCATATCAAGTCACACATATTTGTTAAACAACAAGTTACCGAAATTATTTACAAAGATATTAAACAACAAGTTACTAAAAACACTTACAATTGATCGACCCACTGTTGTAAGTGTTTACCCGTAATATCTCTAACTGCTAAATAACCTGTAAAACGATATATTTACATCTGTCCAGAAAAATATAATCAGATCGAATTAATCAAGAGACTAAAGAGGCAACACAGAATACGTACCCTTTCCTAAGACTACTAATTCCTCTAATTATGAAATTCTTCTTCCACTCGCTAATTCCATTTGATTCCTTTGAATTTTCTTAATCTCTTTCTCGTATTTGGTCGAAGAGTGAGATGTGTGCAGAAAGGTGTGCGAGTGTGTGTTCTGTTGTAAAAAGAATTTGCAATTGTCATTTTGATGCAGCAAGTACTAAAACAAATAATAAAGACAAGTATTGGTAAGGCGGTGAGGCGGTGGACGTGAATCTCAGTATCAAATATGACATGGTAGTACTAATTAGTAATTAGTAATTGAATTAATTGTACGAGCACAAGTACGACTCGAAAGTCAAAGAGGTCCACTAAACAAATACTATAAATTTGTACGATTCATATTACGGTGTCCGTTCTTTCGTAGGCCCTACGGTTAAACTTAAAACTAGTAACAAGCCGGCCCAAAACTATATAAAACAACGATAACAATTAGAATTCAATTACGATCACATAATATCAATTTTTAACATCATGTTCATATAGCACAAATATACCATGTCACATTATATAAGTTAATTTTTTTTTTTTACAAACAAGGCCACGTATATAACACATATCAAAATAATAAAATTTGCTTAAAAACATATATGAACATGCTAATGAGGTGAAAAAGGTCAGGGGCGTGACAGCCGAAATTCTTGAACAAGAAAAGAATTCTCTTGAAAAGTAAAATTCACAATTACTCTTACTGAAGTACACTCTTATTTAAGAGAACCTTCACAAAAAGGAGGACTTAGGCTGGACACAAAAACAAATAGTTCTACCACTCTGAATAAGAGTCATGAAAGAATAACATTTATTAGTGCTCAGCAAGATGGTTCCCAAACAACCTATAGCATTGGTCAAAAAGCTAAGGCTGTTAACAAAGGCATGGAAGTTGCGACCAAACCTTTGTGGGAAAAACAAGTCCAAAAGAAAACTGTGGGGAACGTTTCTGTAAAGAAACATAACACTGAAAAGTGTAATCACCCACACTGCTATGTCTCTCAGAAAGGAAGAATTGCGGGTGCAGGCAAATTTTCCAACGTTCAAGAGACTAGCAAAGCTGCTGAGAAGAGAACTCAGATAGCACCAGGTGCTCGAAATGGCATTGTCTATAAAGCCATTGGGAAACAACTTACTCCTGAGTATAAACAAGAGCAAGAACGATGGATAAAAGCTAGGATTGCTCAAAGCAATCATCAGAAGTGGAAGAAAGAACAAGCCGTAAGCAATCTGAATGCCAGGGCTAGAAGAAATCTGGCAAGAAAAGCTAAGTTCGCTGAAAAGTAGACTTAACAATCTGACAGGTATCTGAAAGCACCACGAGGAGCACCAAGGAACACACCAAGAAGGAAAATAGCTTTAAATGATAATGACACTAGTCATTTAAGTAAAATTCCTCTTTATGTTTCAACAACACAAAAGAATGCCCCAAGGAAGTTCATTCAAAAATTGATTCCTACAGGGAGATTCTTTAGTCCAGAAGGTTCCATTTTTGGAATGAGAGCCTAACTCCATGTTTATTGTTTTGTGCAGAACACTCTAGGGAAGAACCCGAAGTGGCATTTTGATAGTGGATGTGGGAAGCACATGACAAGAGACAAAGCAAATCTGGTTAACTACAGAAATTGTGATAAAGGACCAATTATTAGATTTGCTAGAGGAGATGAAAATCCAACCATAGGTTTTGGCAATCGGAAGCTTGGAGCTATTACAGTCTCTGAAGTACTACATGTAGCGGGATTGAAATATAATCTCGTAAGCATGAGTCAATTGGTAGACAAAGGGTACACTGTAAAGATCAAGTCAAAACTATGCAAATTAATTGACAATGAGTCAAAGCAGACAGTCTTGGTTGCTAGGCAGAAAGGAAGTCTTTATCTTGCTGACTGGGCATCTACCACAACTGAAGAATGTCTCATGGTGAGTCAATCTGGCCACAATGTAGAAAATTGGCTATGGCATAAAAGATTGAGTTACTTGAACTTCAAAACTCTGAATTGGTGGTTGGTTTATCCAAAATGGCATATAGAAAAGATGGTATATGCTTAGCCTTCCAAATGGGGAAACAATCCAAAATATCTTTCAAGTCTAAAACTAGACACTCCAGTGAAAGGCCACTACAAATGTTACATATGGATCTTTCTGAATCCTCTGTAACTAGCTATGCAGGAAAGAAGTATGGTCTAGTTGTTGTTGATGATTACTCAAGATTCACTTGGGTTGTTTTTCTCAAACAAAAATCTAATGCAAGGGTTTAAATACCCAACTTGCTGAATAAGCTTGAAGTCATGAAAAATGATAAGGTATCTGTAATCAGAACAGACCATGGTACTGAGTTTGTGAACCAGTACATAAAAGAATTTTGTACTTGCAAAGGTATACAACATCAACTATCTTCAGTAAGGACACCACAACAAAATGGTGTTGCTGAAAGGAAGAATAGGACCCTAAAAGAAGCAGCAAGAACAATGCTTGCTGACACTGAAATAAGTGAAATCTATTGGGTTGAAGCTGTTAACACAGCCTGCTACACTCAAAATAGATGTTTGATCAACAAACACCATGACAAAACTCCTTATGAACTTTTGATTGGTAGACCCCCTAGTATCAAACATCTAAGGGTGTTTGGTTGCAGATGTTTTGTTCTTACCAATGGAAAAGAATACTTGAGAACATTTCCACCAAAGGCAGATGAAGGATTATTTCTTGGTTAGTCTCTGAATAGCAAAGCCTAAAGAATCTACAACAAAAGAACGCAAAAGATTGAAGAATCTGTTAATGTAGTTTTCTATGAAGGAAACAATAAAGTACGCTTGAATGAAGAACTCTCCGATAGGTTCAAAGAGCTAATGATTAAAGATTCTGAAGAAGAATCCTCAAAAGAAAACAATTCTATCATTCACTTAGAGGATGACTCTGATGATGAAAAGCAACCATTGCTTAGTAACAACCAGATGACTCTAAGACATGATGAAGAATTTCCTATGAGAATTCCAGAAATGGAACAGGTTACTGAGAATCTTCATCATGAAGGGGTTTCTGAGAATGAGATTGCTGAAAATCCAATTCCAGATATCTCTAACACTGAAAAAAGTTTCAGATATCTATGGCATTTCCCGTGTGCCAGATATCTCAGATACTGAACAAGTATATTGTCAGAATCATAATGATTCACACTCAGATCAAAACGATAACAATCCTACTAGTGCAAAACCTATTATAAAATGGATAAGAGATCATCCAGCCAAGGATATGATTGGTCCTTTAGACCAAGGGGTTAGAACTACGAGAGCAATTGCTAGAAATGCAAATTCTCTCTATCCATGTTTCATCTCAAACATTGAACCTAAAACTAGAGAAGAAGCATTGAAGGATCAAGACTGGATCTCTGCAATGCAAGAAGAGTTGGATCAATTTGAGAGAAACAAATTCTGGAAACTAGTTCCATTTGTTGATGGAATATTTGTAATTGGAACCAAGTGGGTTTTCAGGAACAAAATGAATGAGTCTGGTGAAATACCCAGAAACAAAGCAAGGTTGGTTGCCAAGGGATTCACCCTGACTGAAGGACTAGATTTTGATGAGTCATATGCTCCAGTTTCCTATTCTTCCACACTCGTATAATCCAGGCTTTAGCAGAGTTCGTCCGAAACTTCTAGCTTGTGCAGCTAGTTGTTCGTTTCACCGTTGTATTTGGGAAACAATCGTCCGAAGATTTCTCTATGCACACCGTAAGTGAGGGGACAATTTTTTTAAAGGAAACTATTTGCACAGGCTTCGGTCCTTATCTCATACTTGGTTTGTTTGATTCTTCTCTGTTATATCTTCTTTATTCTCCTCTTGGTTTTCGTATCTTAAAACAATTTCGTGTGTTAATTTTTTACAACACTTTGAATTCGAGTTTTCTGTACTTGTTTTATTAGAAGATATTAATCAGTTAAGTTCTTTTTGTAGATATAGCTGTTAATACGAAAATATATCCAATCCGTCATAGGTGCCTTTGGAACGAATCCAAAGGCATCCCAAGTTGTCTGAGGATCCGAGACACGATGATACGACCCTAAGGTCTGACCCTAGGCCCCTCCGGTCCGACCCATCCAGGTCTGACCCATCCTGGAGAAGAAGGACAGAGAGAGAATGAACAGTAATAGCTCTGACCACTCCAGTGGTCCGTAACCATGGGGTCCGACCCGGACGACCATCCGGATCCAACATGACAATCTCACAAGCAACCAAGTAAAATGGTACTAGAGAGTAAGGAGGTCCGAGCCACAAGGTCCGAATTAGAGGAGTCGGACAAACTTATGGAAGCTCCCCATAGATAACCTAATACAGTCCGGACCGAACATCCGGACCAACCTCTTCGGACCTTGACCCACAGCAGACTGTATCAAAGCATCTAATACTCTCACATTAATGACTAAACTACCCCTAAAAGCCCAAAGTGGAATGGGGCAAGTGTCATTAATGGGCCATGGGCCTATTGAAGCCTTGGTGGCTCAATCTAGGCCTTACACTTGGCATGATCTGGTGGAACCCTCCCAATTGGGAAGAAATCTATATATAGGGCAGACACTCCCATGATAATGGTAAGCAACATTCACTTCCAAACCTTGACTATCATACAGAGTAGATCTTCAGTCTCTCTTGAGTAAAGTCTCAAACCGGTTTGACACTTAGCAAACCGGGTCCTAACCCCCCCTCCATGTCACTTGTGCAGGTTCTTACCAAGCTTCGGATCTCAGGCTCTCACACGTTGGCTCTTAAGCTGTACGGGGCTTCTTACTTGAGGTTATCTTGGCCATTACCAATGGGATAGAATAATCTCTAAGTGGTTGGGGAACTTTTACCCTCAACATTTTGGCGCCGTCTGTGGGAATCTTTACAAAAAGTTCCGTTCTCTTCAGTAATGGCAAGAACAAGAAGGTCAGTAAGAACCAACGCAACTGCGATTGACACGCCTGCCCCGAGGCAAAGAGGCAGACCTCCACTCGGAGGGAAACGGTGGCGAGAACCTCTTCAAGAAACACAATGGATTGCCCAAGTGATGGCCACACTGCTAGCCTCTCTTCAGAGGAGGAAAGAGTCGATGATCCACCAATAAGGACCCAAGTACTCGGAGTTGAAGGACAAGTTCCTCCGTCAGGAACACATGGTCCTCCTCCGGGAAGAAACTTCACCCTTCCAAATGGGCAGATCATTCGTCCAAGTGAGTTTGGAATGAGTGAAAATCAGTTTGGCCTCTTACTCACCACAATTCAAGGGTGTTTTGGATCAAACAATCTTCAGCCTCCTCAACCCACTCCTCCTTTCGCAATTCCAAGACAAGCTGAACCCGCACAATCAAGGAATGAACATCGCCCAATCCAACAAAGGTTAGGAGAACCAGCTCAACCGGAGGACCTAAGGAACCTTCTCAACAGGAGGGCCGCTGCTTCTCACGAACAGCGGGGGAGAAGTCCGATGATGCCACGAGCAGATGAAGCTGGAACTAGCTGCGTGGGGCTCTACAGCATGCGCCAAGAGACCACGTGGCAGAAAGCATCTCGATAGTCCATGTTGACGATCTTCCTCCAGATGTGGCCATCAACCCAAGCACTGGTGAGAAACTAACCGCCGAGCAGATTTATGTCCAACAAAAGGCCTTGGAGACTCAAATCGCCACTTTGAGCAAGATGGTGAAGGCACATGAGAAGGTGACTCTTAGAGCTCTTAATCCTCTATGTGATGAGATAAGGAGCGAAAGGAAACGTCCTGACTCCACTATCCCAACTCTTGAGCACTATTATGGAGATACTTGTCCCGTGGGGCACCTTACTAAGTACGAAAGTAAGATGGAGACCAACGGCCTGAATGACAACATGAAAGCTCTCAACTTCTCCACTACACTCTTTGGAGACGCAATGGATTGGTGGACCTCTTTACCCAACGGCTCCATCAAATCTTACGCAGATATCGCTTCCCTCTTCCTGAAAAGGTTTCAGAAAGCAAAGAAGAGAAAGAGATCGGTCGAGCACTTGGCAGGAGTAATCCAGAAAGAGCACGAGGACCTTAGGACCTTCCTTGACCGTTTCAATGCCGAAGTGCGCTAAGTAGAGCCTCACAGCATCAAAGAACAGGTCCGACACCTGTACGCTAACACTTACAACGATGATCTCAGAAGAAATCCAATGAGCAAATCACAACTGAAAAGTACTTGGAGGATATCTGCGAAGGAGTCCTGTATGGAGAAGAGTACAGGAGAAATGTCCCAATAAGAGCCGGGGCCAGAAAGGGAAAAGAGAAAGTAAGACAAGAACCCCTTCCCCGTCCAGGAAAGTTTGAACAAAAGAAGGAACTTAGAGATAGAAGGGAGTTCCGCTGAGAGAGAACACCACCAAGAAGATACGCTGAGTATACTCGCCTCAATAGACCAAGATCAGACATCTTGGCCTCTATTGTTGTGAAAAACTTGGATATTCAATGGACAAAACCTACAAGGAACAACAAGAAGAACAAAGCTTCAAAGGAATACTGTAGGTTTCATAAGCACAAAGGTCGTTAGACTGAAGATTGTGTCCAGCTGAAAACAGAAATAGAAAGATTGGTAAGGAGTGGTAAATTGAAGGAACCAATATACGAGGAAGAACCGTCCAGAAACCAGAAGAATGAACAAAGAAGGGAGGAGCGTGGTTCGGAACCTCCGACAGGATCCTTACCGCCACCTCCAGCAGAGATCCCACCCCACCATACCCAAAGATACCATGGGTATCACGAAGACATGGAAATGGAAAATCTCCCCTATAGCGGGGTTATCAATGCTATTGCAGGAGGTCTAACCGGAGGAGATAGCCGGAACGCAAGGGAAAGAACCGCGTAACATTTGAGAAACAATGACAGAACCTATGCTCCGCCGGTTCTGAAAGGAACGAACGCCATCACTTTTGATGACAGTGAGATACCACCACCAACGTCTGGTGGAGGAGATCTTAAAGATCCTGACGTACCTTTGGTCATTTCTCTAGTCATCGCCACTTACAACGTCAACAAGGTACTTGTTAATACAGGGAGTTCCTGCAATGTAATATCTAGGAGAACTGTGGAACAAATGCGCCTGGGTAACGTTCAGTTGGGCGAGTACAAACCTCTCTGGTAGGATTCGGGGGCTCTATAGTGCGTCCCATTGGAAGTATACCATTACAAGTCTCTATGGGCGCCTTCCCTACAAGGGTGACTGAGACGATCCTCTTCGTGGTGGTCGACAACACATTCGACTATAACGTGATCCTGGGTCGCCCGGGACTTAACCAATTCAGGGCAGTCGCTTCTCCCCTGCACAACAGGGTAAAGTTCCCAACCCCGAACGGTGTGGGTGAAGAAGTGGGCAATGTTAGAGAAGCCTGGGAATGCTACATCATGTCGACCAGAGGAGCCACAGTACCCGTTCTTTCGGTCATTAAGAGACCCAGGAGCCCTCCTCCTGTGGCTCTTACCCATTAAAGGAAGAAATTGGTGTTGGGTCGCTCAAGGAAAAGTTCCCCAAGACTGCCAGGATAGAACCTCATGAAGCCCTGAAAGAGGTTCAGTTGATTGAGGGGGACTCGGAAAAGATAACTCGGATCGGAATGGAGATGAGAACGGAAGTAGAGATGAAGCTCATCACATGCCTTCGAGGCAATTACGATATCTTTGCCTGGAGCACCGATGATCTTAAGGGGATGGACCCAAGGATCGCAGTTCACCGCCTGAACATGGATCCAACGGTAAAACACATCCGACAAAAGAGGAAGGACTTTGGGCCTGTTGAGGATGCTATCATAGCAGGAGAGGTGGACAAATTAATGAAAGCAGGACACATCGAGGAAGTCAGGTAGTCTGACTGGGTCTGTAACATGGTCCTCATTGAAAAAGCTCCAGGAAAGTGGAGAATGTGTAATGACTTCACTAGGCTCAACAAATTTTGCCCAAAGGATCCTTATCCATTACCTCGCATAGACCAGCTGGTTGACTCCACCGCAGGATGTGCACTCCTGAGCTTCATGGATGCATATCAAGGCTTCTACCAAATCAGGATGGTCCAGGAAGACATCAAGAAGACGGCCTTCTTTGCGGCAGGAGGAGTCTATTGCATCAGGGTCATGCCATTTGGCCTAAAGAACGCATGTGCTACATATCAGCGACTGGTGAATAAGATGTTCAAAGAGGAGTTGGGCAAAACCATGGAAGTCTACGTTGATGACATGCTAGTAAAGAGCAAGACTGAAGAGGAGCACATCGAGCATCTCAATAAGTGCTTTTCCATCGTTAGAAAATATGGAATGAAGTTGAACCCTGAAAAGTGTACGTTTGGAGTAAAGGGAGGAAAGTTCCTCGTTTACATGGTCACGGAGAGAGGTATCAGCGCCAATCCGGAGAAGATAAAGGCAATCTTAGACTTACCCCAGCCAACGACAATCAATGAGGTGCAAAAGCTCTTGGGAAGAGTGATGGCCCTGAGCCGTTTCATTTCCAAGTCCGCCGAGAAAAACTTGCCATTCTTCAAAATTCTAAGGAAAGGAGACAAGTTCGAGTGGACAAAGGAGTGCGAAGAAGCCTTGGATAACTTAAAAAGCTACCTCCTCTCGCCACCTCTCTTGTCCAAACCAGTGCAAGGTGAACCTGTCTACCTCTACCTAGCTACTACTGATGAGGCCATGAGTTCTGTATTGGTGCGGATACAAGGAAACGACCACTTGGCGATCTATTACTTGAGCAAAGCCCTCGTGGGTTCCGAGACCATATATGTCAAAATTGAGAAGCTCGCCTTCGCGTTGGTATACACTGCCCGACGACTGAAGCCTTACTTCAAATCTCATTGGATTGTGGTCCTCACCAATGAACCACTCAAACATGTCCTAGGCAAAGCAGATCAATCAGGACGCTTATCCAAATGGGCAATCGAGCTAAGTGAATATGACATCGGGTACCAAACCCCCTCTGCCAAAAAGTCTCAAGTCCTTGCTGACTTCCTGGTAGATTACCCCGAGGAAACGGAAGAAGGAACCAAAAGCTCACAGGAGGTCGTGAGGTACGTCATGCTCACCGAAGCAAAGGATACCCCAGGAGGAGAAAGGGCAAAAGAGAATGAGCCTGAAGAGATGTTCAGAAGTAACGTTCAGCTCTGGTCCAGATATCAGGAACCTATGGATGACTCCCTGAGGGTGAGACATATGTTCCTCCTAGACAAAGTAACCAACACTTCGACACCTGCATCTTCCGACAAGAAGCAAGATGATAGAAGAATGCCTACTACTGAATCAGAAAGCAAACTTGAGAACAAGGAATGTTGGCTGTTACAAGTGGATGGATCCGCTACCGGACGAATAGGAGGAATAGGAATCTTTCTTGAAAGCCCTGAAGGAGCCAAGCTGGAATACGCCATCACCCTCAACTTTAAAGTAACAAACAACGAGGCCGAGTACGAGGCACTGCTCACTGGCTTGAGGATGGCAAGAGCTCTTCAAGTGAAAAGAATCAAGGCTTACACAGATTCCTGGCAAACCTTAACGAACAAGTCTTTCTCTTGAGCACTCAAAGAAGCTGGATGACTGACATATTTTACTATCTCAAGGATGGCTCTGTACCTTCAGATCCTAGAGAAGCAAGGAGGATCCTATGCCGAGCCAACAGATACTTCATCATCGGAGAGGATCTTTACAAGAGATCTTTCACTGGCACTCACATGAGATGGCTTGGTCCCCAGGAGGCTAAGACTGTTATGGAGGAAATCCATGCGGCATGTTGCGGAAGTCACTCCGGGGGACGAACTTTGGCTCAGAAGATCATAAGGCAAGGATACTATTAGCCTACCATTGATGTAGATGCTGCCAACTTCGCTCGTGCCTGTGAAGACTGCCAATACTATGCCAACATACCACATCGTTCGACCAACCTAATGATTCCGTCAATCATAGCATGCCCATTTGATCAATGGGGCACAGATATAGTTGGACCCTTTCCACGCGGAACTCATCAGAAGAAGTTCCTGATCGTGGCGGTGGAATATATTTCACCAAGTGGGTTGAGGCAGAAGCAGTTTCGACCATCATTGAAAGCAGAGTACGGACGTTCATCTGGAAGAACATCATCTGCCACTTCGGATTTCCGAGGGTTCTAGTCTCGGACAATGGGGCTCAGTTCTCCGGGGCCAGACTGAACGAATTGCTCCAGTCTTTCAAAATAGAACAACGCTTTACTTCCGTTGGCTACCCCCAAGCCAATGGTCAAGTAGAAGCCACCAACAAGACCATCGTCAAGATTTTGGAGAAAAGGTTGAGGACTTCCCAAGACAGTTGGGCATATTATCTCGACGCGGTCCTTTGGGCACACAGGACGACGACTCGGACTTCCACACAGGAGATGCCCTTCTCCCTTGTCTATAGATCCGAGGCGGTCATCCCCTCGGAAGTAGTAGTGGAAACCCAAAGGATCCAGCAATACAACCCGGCTCAGAATGAAGTCGCAAGGACCTACGACCTTGAGCTCCTTGAGAACAAACGGAGTGAGGCACTAGCTAGCATACTTCGATACCAAGCCATGACTGCTCTAGCCTACAACAAGCGTGTCTTTCCCAAAGACATACAAGTCGGAGACTTAGTCCTCAGAAGAGCTGACATCCTAAGCAATGTCGGGTAACTCAAGCCCAAATGGGAAGGACCTTACAAAGTTATTGGAGCCAGAATCAATGGGAGCTTCGAGCTAGAAGACGACCAAGGAAGAGCCTTGAAGAGAACCTGGAATGCTAAGAATCTGCAAAAGTTTTATGCTTAGGTTAACACTTCGAAAATAGACTACGTCAGTTGTCGAAGTTTTTGTCATTTTCTTTGACCGGCCTCGAAGCCCATCAGTTGTACTTAAATTTCCGTCAAATCAATACAACTTTTTCCGAGAAATCTATATTCACATAAACACATTGCCTCGGAATATTCACAAAGGTCCGAGCCAATTGATTCAACAAATACTGGAGGAATCAATTTCTCGTCAGGATTGACTTATACCAGCCGGTTCGGATGAAGTGATATAATGAGCCGAAGAAAGAAGTTCTTGGCGGCATATTCAACATCTACAACAGTAAAGTGTATCCGTTCCGAAGCCAATCGTCCGAGGAAAAACAGGAACAGCACGAACCAATGGACCTCCAAATAATGAGTCCCTACTTACGCACAAAAGGACAAGTTGAATCCGAACCGGATAACTCTGGTACGGCAAGGCAGCTCCACGGTCCTCTCAGACGATCCGCATCTTCAACCACAACCACTTTCTGGTTCGCACCCTCGGGCACCACAAGAAAATGGTAAATGGTGGAAGGCGCAAACAGCCCAAGAATTCGACTCTCCATGCCAACAAGTCTTCCATGATCCTTGGGAACGGTGAGCTAGTCCACTTCCCCGGGGCTCAAGTGGTTGATACACTACAGCCCCGGAAAATGAAGACTAGCACGCTGATCCGAGAACTATGTCCGAAACTTATATACTGCAAGGAGCAAATATCCCGAAAAATTAACTCACCGAAGTCGTAAGTGTTTAGGAATTCTCGGAACCAGCGAGCTAATCCGCTTCCCCGGGGCTGCAGTTGACGATACAGCCCTGCAGAAAGAAGATTGGCACAACGATCCGAGAAGGGTTCCTTCCGAGAAGCTGATATCCGTTACCTTTCACATAGTCTGACTCGATGGCATCTTCGGACGCTCGAAGGACCCACCGAGACAAATAAAATGGGAACGGCGGAATCAACCTACTCATTCAGACGCCCGGACACCAGGATCCGAACCACCTATTACTACAAAAGGGATGGAATGACCTGACGAAAAGCCGTACAATCCAGGGGTATATATAGAAGTGGCGAGCCAATCACCACCTGACATGTGGCACATGACAGTTGGCGATGGGCTTGGGCCTGGACTTGGGCCCAACAATTGGGCCGTTATTGGGCCAACCCGGAGTCTTTTCACACTTTCAACCTCATTGGGAGAATAATTTTGAACTGTTACCCGCTCGGATCCCTCAGCCCGAGGCACCAAAAGTGATCCGTAGCCCACACTCAACCTTTTTGGAACGTCTTCTTTTTAACCTACTTTCCACAAGTCAGAAACGACTCGGACCAGTACACCGTGTCGTTACAAATCAGGCAAGATTTATGACATCCGAATCATTCCCGTTTACTTAGGGCGATTTACATTTGGAGCCATGACTCGGACAAAGGTCTTGTCCGACCGACCCATGATTCAACCAATTGAGAATTATGTTATTTTGGGGAGATTTGGCCTCATGGACTCGGATCTATGTCCCAAGCAAACCGAGCCAGCGAAACTTATAAATTCGACACACAATAAGAAGTTTGCATTTGGAAAGGAAATAACACAAGCAAATGATAAGAGCTGTCCCGAGCCATCACCGAGCCCGGACTAATGCCATGGATACCGAATCAATTGTGCAAATTAAACAAAAATTATCCATACAGAAACAACGGTAACAACGAAACAACATAGTTTTTAAGGTAGAAGACCAGAGTTACACGCTTCCGGGGCATACCCCGTCTTCACCTCCCCTGACGACTTGACGAGCCAGCTTGCGCGCCTGAAGGACCTGCGGCCTCCTTTTCTGGAGACACTTGTGCATCCGATGCCATTCTCTCTTGGGCCTCCTGCACCAACCTTCTCTCCCTTCGGGCCCTTAATTCCTTTAGGAAAGCAGGGCACTGCTCCATCAGGTCCAGATCGGAAGAGAAACCCTTGACAGGACTAGGCAGAGTCAGCCAGTCCCGGTTATGCTCCTCATGGTCTTCCAACGGAACGAAAACACTGTACATCAACATTCGTGGCACAAAAGAGGGCAGATACGGACCGCCATGATTGTACTTCTTATCCTCGGTCTCGTCGCAGACAAGCTCTACAAACTCACATTGAAGTAAGTCCTCATCCGAGACACCTTCCGGAGTAAAGTCCGAGCCATTTGCTTCTTTGAAAGCTTTAATGCCTTCAGCCTCCAAGTCAAGGTCGCTCGGGATCTGTCCCCTATGCCGGAGCTGCCCAATAGCCGCATCAAAGCCATCCTGCCGAGCCTCATCATACTTGGACTCGAGCATGAACTTGCAAGCGTCCGACCCCAAGAAGTCTTGGACAGCTTTCGCCTGGACCTTCAACATCTCATTCAACATCATATCCTTGAAGGTCCGAGAGACGCTGACATACTCATCCACACCCTCCTGATGAGCTTTGAGGTCCTTTTCCAGCGACAGAATGGCACTCTTCAGTTTTGCCGCCTCCGCTTCGGACTCCTTCTTCACCGCAAGGGCCTTCTTCAGCCTATTAGACAGGGAATTCACCTTGGACGTTTCCACCGCCCGAGCAGCCTCAGCCTTGGCCAGATCCTCTTCCATCGTGGCCCTTTGACCCGCCACCATTGAACATGCCCGAATAGCGGCCATAAGCTACGATACACGATAAACCGAAATTAGTACAGACTCCGAACAAAGAAAAGATTCCCAGAAAATCAGTATATCCCTTTTGATGAATTGTGGATAACTCTGCAATCCGGTCCGGCTCCGGAACAGCAGCCAACCGAGCCACTTTCGCCTCCAAGTCCGACTCACCACTCACTTTCCCTTTGCCCTTCTTGGCCGCAGGGATCGGACCTTCGGGTGGACACTTTTGTCCGGCCGCAGCACTCGAACCACTGGCAGGAGTGTCCCGAGACACAGACCTTGGAGGTTTCTTGGCCCCCTTCGAACCAGCCACCTTACCCTTGTCCGGGGTGGGTATCGTCTGGGCCTCCTTGCCTGCCGCGGCCCTCCGAGTCTCTTCCACTCGGAACGTGGCAGCATTCTGAGGCTCTTCCATTGGCAGCACAGTGGACGTCTTGATGATTTGGGTTCGGGTACCCTCCTCCATCTCCTTCCGTTGAGCGGCATTTTGTTTCCGCTTCAGCTCCCGCATGGTGGACATGGTGTACTCGAACGAAAAATCTGCACATCCGAAGAACAATAAGTTAATACATGATAACAAAAAAATTTCCACTACTACAAACAAAGCAATAAAGGGACCACTGACTCGGACGAGCGACCACGTGACCGAATGAAGAACTTACTCAGATACTTCTTCCCGTCACAAAAACTTGGATCCGAAAAGCCAGCTAGATAGGGAAGGGGTCATCAATCAATCAAAAAAAAAAAATTTCTTGATTGATTCCGGAGGAGAGCTTCCATCCACACGTTCCGTGGAGAGCTTCGATCCATTTCCGCCTCGGAAAAACTTCTTCTCAAAATGCCATCGTCCTTTCCGCTGGATTGACCTGCTTGTAAGCGGGCCGGACGAAGATATATCTCTTCCACCAATTTATTCCCAGGGAGGAGAGCGGATCGACGAAAAAAGTATATGCTTGGCGACACACCAGCGTATAGAACAAAGTGTTTCTATTACTTACACTAACACTAAATAACCTCCGGAAGTTATCAAAAGTAACCGGGATGCCCTTGTATTTACACATCACCCCGAAGCACATTAGATTTCCGGAGAATTGGGGATGATTTGATGAGGAATTAACCCCATGTCGTTCAAAATGTCCAAAAACTTGGATGCCACTGGCAAACGCCACCCGCAGTGAAGACTTATCTCATGCACGCACATATACCCCGGAGGCGGATTGTAAAAAGCATGCGACTCATCCGGAATGAGAATCTCCACGGACTCCGGAATCTCATACTTCCTCCGAAGCTCCTCCACCTCCTCGGCCATCACAATCGAAGGGCACGTCGGCAATGTACCTTCCTCGTTCAGTTCACCCTCCGGATAGGGATGAGTTACATCGTCCCTCGTCTGAGGGAATTTCACCCGAAACACGTCTTCACCCTTCTTAAGCCCCTCGGGCAACTCCTCTTCGGTCCGTTGATGATTCATACCCGCTTGACCAGCTGACTCCCTCCGAAAAACATGGGCAGACAACATTTCTTCCTCTTCTTCCTCCTCGGAACTAACATCGTCAGTCCGACCCTCCTCCTCCACTTTGTCATCCCCAGACGTTGAACTCAGCTCTACCACCGTCCGAAGGGGAACAACAACCTGGACCCGATCCTCGACACCTTCTTCGAACATACCTAACTCCGGTGGTGCCTCGGAGGTATCATGCACCTCTTCGATGTTAGGCTCCTATGGATGCGGAACGAACGGCACTCGGTTAGGGTTACTCCTAAAATTATAACCTAGGTTGCGAATGAGGGATCGAATCTCTACCGGGAGTTCGGGCTCCTTCCCAGCACCGTGCGGACGGAGAGCCCCTATGGTCCTAGAGCTTGTCCCCTGAACAGCACCAGTACCCTGCACATTAGAGACTTGTAGGTAATCCCGACGCTTCGGAGACCCTGAACTCGGAACAACTAACCGAAGTAAGGAGCTTACCTCGGGCTCTTCCCGGCTCGAACGAGGAGAATGCTCCAGCTCTACTGAATCATCCCCAACAACAATATCAATCTCCTCGGAGCTGTCCGATAGGGACAACGCGTCGGAGTCATATCCTTCAGCCTTGGATCGGTTCTGACTATCACTCTCGGACATCCTTGGGAAAGGAGAAAGCAATTTCATAAGCTTTAAGATGGCAGTCCGAGAGGCTGTTTATGTATATTAAGAGAACGAAATATTCTAAGTTCGGCGGATATAAAACGACTCTACCAGACGAAGTTAGTGCGGAGTTAGTAAGGTGTCAGCCCGGCGTTAGTCTTGACTACTCAACATAACCGAGACACACTATGGTTATTACCAACTATGGAATACGTAACATAAGCATACATCCGAACATACCATATTTTCAACAGCAGCGAAACAACAAACACAAGGAAATTTGACAACCATTCAGGAAAACAAGCAACTTACTTGTACTCGGATGGTTGGATCGAAGGCAGCTAACTTTGCTTGGATAACTCACTACGGACTTCTCTTCGCTCGCTTCGGATTGCTTGCACTTGCTTCGGATGTACTGAAAAAGTTGAAAATATTCTCTCAAGAATGTGAAAATGACGTCGGTGAAACCCCTATTTATAGAGGGTTAAATCGGAAAGCCCATCCGTCACCATTTTTCGGGATTAAATCTCAATCGTAGATCACAATTCATCCAACGGCATAGTACAACAATACCAGGTGAAATGAAACGTTGGTATAAAATATTTACCTTACGGTGACAAAAACATACAACCAACTTCACCAGGCTCGGGAAGAGGACATTACTACACCCTCGGATGACCAATCTATCTCTCGCCTCGGATCCATCCCCTTTTTACAAGCAAGGATGATTTACCTCACCAACACACGGCCCCTCGCCCATTCGAATGTCCCTCTTCGGACCATCCCGACAAAGGTTGATATAAACCCTACCATTTTTACAAGGACGGTTGATCCAACTCATCATCACACGGACTCTCGCCCGTTCGGATCATCCCTCCAACCACAAAGAGGTACAACTCCAACGTTCTCTGTCCACTTGATCTCGCTTACAAATACCCCTTCTTTCTTTAGTTTTGTTGCACTCTGAGCCTCCTTCCTCGGACTGCAACAAAATAAAGAAAAGGGGGGGGGGTGGGGAGAGAGATCAAGATTAAGGATGACGAGAAGCACGAGTTACACCCTTTTTTCTACTTACGAGGGACGGATTCGACCAAGAAACAAACTGTCTCCTCCACTTTCAACTATAGTTCCACAACTATCTTCTACTAAGATACTTGGAAACTAGGGGGACATATGTTAACACGAAAATATGTCCAATCCGTCATAGACACCTTTGGAATGAATCCTAAGGCGTCCCAAGTTGTCTGAGGATCCGAGACACTATAATACTACCCTAAGGTCCGACCCTAGGCCCCTCAGGTCCGACCCATCCAGGTCCAACCCATCCTAGAGAAGAAGGACAGAGAGAGCTTGAATAGTAATAGCTCTAACCCCTCCAGTGGTCTGCAACCTTGGGGTCCGACCCGGACGACCATCCGGATCCAACATGACAATCTCACAAGCAACCAAGTAAAATGACATTACAGAGTAAGGAGGTCGGAGCCACAAGGTCCGAATCAGAGGAGTCGGACAAACTTATGGAAGCTCCCCATAGACAACCCAATACAGTCCGGACCAAGCATCAAGACCAACCTCTTCGGACCTTGACCCGCAGGAGACTGTATCAAAGCCTCTAATACTCTCACATTAATGGCTAAACTACCCCTAAAAGCCCAAAGTGGAATGGGGCATGGGCCTATTGAAGCATTGGTGGCTCAATCTAGGCCTTACACTTAGCATGATCTGGTGGAACCCTCCCAATTGGGAAGAAATTTATATATAGGGCACACACTCCCATGATAATGGTAAGCAACAATCACTTCCGAACCTTGACTATCATACAGAGTAGATCTTCAGTCTCTCTTGAGTAAAGTCTCAAACCGGTTTGACACTTAGCAAACCGGGTCCTAACCCCCCTCCAAGTCACTTGTGCAGGTTCATACCAAGCTTAGGATCTCAGGCTCTCACACGTTGGCTCTTAAGCTGTACGGGGCTTCTTACTTGAGGTTATCTTGGCCATTACCAGTGGGATAGAATAATCTCTAAGTGGTTGGCGAACTTTTACCCTCAACAATAGCTATTGAATCATCCACTGTCTTTGTTGTTGTCTCAGCAACGACTCCTTCATCTCAGTTCTCTGGACCGGCTCAAGGTTCCACTGTGGTTACCCGCATGGCTGGTCACAATTTTGAGTGTTCCGGTGAACCATGCGGAGAAACCTGAAATGTTCAATGACTTGCATTTTAAGTGTTGACATTAGAAAATGCTTTTCTATTTGACCACTATAGGTCTTTCTTTGTATCTCACCAAGGATGCTCCCATAGGTCCAAGTGGTGAGGAAACACTGATCTGGAAGTCGTGAACGCCATTGATGCGTGGAGACATGCTGACATCCTTTGCATGAACTTTGTGTTGAACGTTCTTTTCTGACTCGCTGTACAATGTGTATAGCACTATGAAAACTGCCAAAGAATTGTGGGAGTCTTTGGATAGAAAGTACAAAATAGAGGATGTTGGAGCCAAGAAGTTCACTGTTGGACGATTCTTGGACTTTGTTATGGTTAATACGAAACGTGTGATTAGTCGAGTTCATGAACTGCAAGTGATCTTCTATGAGATCAGTGCTAAAGGCATGAAGCTGTCAGAAGCGTTTCAAGTGGTTGTGATGATTGAAGAAATGCTACGGGCTTGGAAATACTTAAAGAATTATTTTATGCATAAGAGAAAGGAGATGAATCTTGAGAGCTGGTTTTTAGACTCAGGATTGAGAAAGACAACCATGCTTCTGCTAGGGAGTCTGGTTATATATGTTCCAAACATTCCAAATCCGAATGCTAGAGCTAATCTGGTCGAACATGGGAAGAACAAGAAGAAAGCTTCTACAAGTGGTTGATAAGGAGACTAAGGCATGTTTACTTCTTAGATCATTGTATGGATTGAGGCAAAGTCCTAGGAAATGGTACTCGGTTTGATACTTTAATGATCACCAATGGATTCAGGAGATGTGATTATGATACATGTGTTTACTTCAAGGGTGATAGAGTTGAAGATATGATTTACTTGCTTATATATGTTGTGGAAATGCTCTTAGCTAGTAAACGTATGACTGGGATCACTGAAGTAAAGGAGTTACTCAAGTCTGAGTTTGATATGAAGTATCTAAGAGTGGCAAAGAGGATCTTGGACATTGATATATGTTTCAAGAAAGATGGTGGAGTCATGGATGATCATAAAGCATATCTCATCAAAGTTCTTGAAAGGTATAACATGAAAGGTGCTAAGATCATGTCAACACCTATAAGTGCACATATTAAGCTGCTAGAGAAGCTATGTCCTACTGAGGAAGAAGAGATTGAGTACATGAAGAAGGTGCCTTATGCCAGTGCAGTTGGGTCCATTATGTATTCAATGGTGTGTTGCGGACCTAATTTAACTCATGTTTTGAGTTCAGTGAGCAGATACATGGACAATCCAGGATTAGTTCATTGGGAAGCCGTGAAGGCATTGTTGAGGTACATTGCAGGTCACTGAATATGGGATTGTTATTTGAGAAGCAAAGCTCCGACATGGAAGCTATCACTGGCTATGTGGATTCCGATTATACTAAAAATGTTGACACAACGAAGTCCATAATAGGTTATGTGTTTACATCGTTTGGAACTGCTGTCATATGGAAATCTGCACATCAATTAGTTGTTGTTTTGTCAACTACTGAATCAGAGCTGATGGCAATGACCAAGGATGTAAAGGAGTCTATATATGGCTGAAGGGTATAGTGAATCAGTTTGGAGTGAAGCAAGAAACTGTGACTATACATTGTGACAGTCAAAGTCACTTCGTCAAACACCAAGCTTACCATGACAGATCAAATCATATTGATATAAGGTATCATTTTTTCAGAGATGAAGTGGATAAGGGAGGCATAAAGATTCACAACCATTCTGAGGAGAATCTAGCATATGGTTTTACTAAGCCTGTTCTTGTGCATAAATTATGTCTTAGTTTGTAATAACTAGAAGTTTCATTTTCCAAGTTAATTTCCAGTTGCTAATGGAATTCCTATTTATTTTTCCATGCTAATGGAATTCCTATTCTTGTTTCCAAAGGGATTCCTCAACATTCAAGTCCTATAACCTTCAATACTATGATGTTTAAGCTAAGCTCACAATTCTCCACATAGCTTCAACATTTGGAAATCCTCAGGTATTCCTTAGGTTAGAATACACCCCTTCCATGGATGCAATTAGACTATTTATAGCCTTTGCAGATCATAATGACTTTAGAGTTTATCAAATGGATGTCAAAAGTGCTTTCCTAAACGGTGAACTTGCTGAGGAAGTCTATGTTGAACAACCACCATGCTTGAGAAGTTTCCACATAAAGTAGAATGGTTTATAAGCTTTAGAAAGCTCTCTATGGACTGAAACTGGCTCCAAGAGCATGGTATGATACTTTAGCCAAATACTTGCTGGAAAATGGCTTCAAGAAAGGAGATGTTGATAAAACACTCTTTACTTTGAACCATCAAGGGAAACTACTTTTAGTTCAAGTATATGTTGATGACATTATATTTGGATCTAAAGACAAGCAACTTTGTGAAGACTTTGATGAGCTCATGAAAAGTAAATGTGAGATGAGCATGATGGAAGAATTGAACTACTTCCTAGGATTGCAAGTCAAGCAACTTAATGATGGAATATTCATTAGTCAAACAAAGTATGCAAAAGATATGCTCAACAAGTTTAATCTAAATCCTTCTGAAAAGAATGCAAAGATACCTATGAGCATAGGAACCAAGATGACCTATACTGAATCTGATAAGAGTGTCGAAGAATACAAGTATAGGAAATTGATTTGGTCTGTACTGTACATCACTGCAAGTAGACCTGATATTCAATATGCAGTTGGAGTGTGTGCTCGATTTTAGACAAATCCGATGCAATCATACTACAACATTGCTATGAAAATATTAAGGTATGTAAAGGGTACTGTAGAAGTTGGATTGTGGTATCCAAAAGACAGTGGATTGAGTTTAGTTGGCTATTCTGATGCCGACAATGTTGGATCATTGCTTGATAGAAAAAGCACCTCAGGAACTTGTCAATTTCTTTGTGCCAGATTAATATCATGGATCAGCAAGAACAAAACTCAATTGCCACATCTACCACAGAGGCTGAATATGTTGCTTCTGGGTGTTGTGCTTCATAGATATTGTGGATACAACAACAACTCAGAGACTATGAGATCAATGAAGAGAAAACACCTATTTTCTGTGACAACACAAGTGCTATTGCCATAACTCAGAATCATAAGTTTCATGCAAGAACAAAGCACATTGATGTTAGACACCACTTCATTAGAGATCATGTTGAAAAAGGCAATATAGAGATACTCAAAATTGGTACTGAAGACCAACTTACAGATATCTTTACAAAGCCTTTCTTGGGTTAATGGAGTTACCAAAAGAACTGAAAATTTCTAATCGCTGAGATGGAAACTCAGATGGGAGAAAAGATATCTGAAACGGGTATCCAGATATCCAAGGAAAAAAGCTATCTGAGACAGGAACTCATATACTAAAAGAAGCTAAAAGTGTGAGTGAGACAGGAACTCAGTATGATTAAGAAGGGAAAAGAAGAGATAATATTTCTGGAATGGGAATCCAGAATATCAAAGACAAAAGGTGAAACACATAGCAAAAAGATATCTGAGACGGGTACTCAGATATCAAAGGCTAAAGGGTAAAATGGCTATTTGAAGATTTCTGAGACAGGTACCTAGATATCTAGATCACTTAGTGAAGTGGAACACAAAAGAAGAAAGTAGTACAACTATCTGTAGTCAACTACTCTCTCGTGTTTTGTATTATTTCCATATTTGTGAAATATATGAACAGATGTATTGTTTGAAGATAAATTCAGAAAACAAAATTGTCCCTTAGTCACACAGAAGAAATGTGATTCAGATAGCTACTCGCCAAAGTTCATTAATTGGGCAAGATTACATGAAGTGATTGTGATAATTGCTGGAAAAGCAATCCCAACCCTTGATGAAATAGGTGTTCCAGATTCAACGGCCAAGATTTAATCTGCTTAACAAGTAGTGGACTGTAAAAACAGTTATGGCCCACTAGCATTTAATGCAAAGTAGTTTTCACCCACGTCTTTCTGGACGTACACAGATACGTATGCACAAAATAAATTTATAAGTATATGTCTGTTGAGATTTGCGTTGCTATATATATAGGATTTTGGCAAAACAATTCACTTTTGCTCAATCCTACATTTGCATTTGCATAAAAACAACAAAAATTCCCAAATTCCCTGCAAATCCTCACTGCAAACACTGATTCTTACTTAGTTTTTCTGCAAAGAATCACTAATCTCCTACCCTAATCTCTTTCCGACTTTCAAAAAATTTCACTATTTAAGGAGATGGCTCCAAAATGTGCTCTTACCCAGAAATCCCAAGCTACTACATCTGGTACTGCTGAAAAGCAAGCACCAGTGCTGGTCATAACAAACAATCGGTTGATAGGAGACTTCAATCCTGATCATTGGACTTCAAATCACAGGATGATTTGGGGTGGTTCCATGATTGAGGAATACCTAGTTGCTGCTATTGAAAACCTGGCTAATAGGAAATTGATTGTTGGTATGCTTGAAAAGGCACAAATCAAGGGTTTCCTGTCTGCTACTCCCAGTGGAATTTCTTCACTGGATGTATTGGAATTCTATAACAATTCCAGGATTATTTCCTGTGTTTCTGAAGGCACTGAGATAGTGTCTATAGAATCAAAAGTTCAAGGAAAGGACATCCTTTAGAACTTAACAACTTTCTATGAGTTGTTTGAGCTTCAAAATCTTGGAAATAATTTTGAAATAAACACCAAGGATGATGATCTCCTTGAAGGTGTGACACAACTATACAGTGATGTATGTGATCTTGAAAAATCAGATACACCCATCGACTTCAAACATGCTGACATCTGAACCAGACATCTGTTGGTTCACTGGGATATGTTGGCATGCATTCTTCACAGATGCTTTGATGGTCTACAAGGAGGTGCCGACCAGATAAGCCAAGAACGCTGGACGATGATGTTCTTGTTAAGTCTACAGAACAAAAGGCTGGAAAACCCTTTCAATTGGGGGAAGTAAGCCTTTATGAAACTTCTGAAGAAGATTCAAGGCTTTGAGCCTAAAATCATTAAAGGCCTTGCTGAGCCAAAAGCCATAGTAAGTTATGGACTAAAGATATGCTTCTTGCTGGAGAAGCTTGGCATTGAGCTCAGAGAGAAGGCTGACATAGCCAACAGTAACCTGCTCTATAAATATGAGTATACAAACATGATGAAAAAGGTTACTGCATCTCAGAAAGGTTCCCATAAATGAAAGACTGATGAGGTATCTGAGGGTTCCAAAAATCCTAGAACTTTACGAAAGAAGTCTACTGGCAAATCAGAAGGCATACCCATTGTGGATGTCGACTCTCAGATATCTGCCGCCACTGCTGATGAACTAATCAATGAAGATGAACTCATCAATGCTGCTCAGTCCACAGCTGATGAACTCATCAATGCTGCTAGTCCACTGCTGTGAACTCATCAATGCTGATAAAAGCAGTGAGAAACTTCAAACACTCTCTGCAGAAGCAGCAGGGATTGTTGATTATTCAGTCCCAGATTTCAATGAGGAATCTGAAGATGAGGGGGAAGCAATAATCCCCAAGGTTGCTGAAAGAGCAACTAGTACAAAGGTTGCTGAAGAAGCAACTGTGTCCAAAGTCACTAGACAAAACACACCATCAGAGCAAGTAACACATAATTTGCAGATGTATATATTAGTTAGTCTATCTTTTCTTTTTTAGTTTAGTTTGTTTTGCGGAACTACTTGGGTTTCTTTGTGTGTGCAGGAAAGTATGGATTACTCTGATAGAGACTGGTTCTATAGATTTCACGAGATTTATGGAGATGCAAAAGACATATCATGACCCTGGATTAACACTGGGAGAGCACTTGTGGTGTTTCTACAACGGTGTAAATGCTTGTTTTCAAAAAATGGTGGACAGTGCCGCTGCTGGGTCGATGCTAGATTCGACCCCCCTACACAACTTGAGGGTACGATCCAGGAATTGGCTGCATTGATCATAGAATACAGGGAATTTAATGGAGAAGAATCTGGAAACAGGGATGACAAAGAGAAGGAGAAATCTGACTCTGTATTTGAACCGGATTCGGACACCACTACCAACGCTACCACTATAAACGTAGAAGAAATTCCCATCTCAGTTGAAGGAGGTTGCGAGAGTTTAGACAATCCGCCAGTCGTGGAGGAGGAGAAATCCACCGAAGCAACCGACGAGGAAGCTGAACCACCCGTTTCCAACTATATGGAGATGGAGCAGACACCTGATACCACCCAGATGACTCCATCAGATTCGCATTCCATTCCCCTACCTTACAGTAATTCGCACATACTACCCCCAGCTCACACACGAGACTGGCCAGGGAGTTTAGACCCTATTTATCGCATTTATTTTCCCATTGATTTTTCTTGTTTTATTTTAGTTGTTGATTTATCTCATGTTAGTTTGCAGAGAGTCATAGGAAACAGGAGGAGAGGAGCTAAACATGGACACCAAATCGTCAATCTTGGCGGGAAAGATGCAAGGGATTCGTTCCCGTTCGATAATGGATAGCAGCAAACACGCTTTTCAGGGAAGTACACTTTCAGCTTTCTTTCTTTCTAGACTATTCCCTGGGGACCATCTCTAGTCTATGTTTGGGGAGTGAGGTAGCTTTCGTGTACTTATCCTTATATGTGTGTGTGTGTGTGTGTGTGTGTGTGTGTGTGTGATTTTCTGTTGAGTCTATGTCTGTCTCCCAAGTCGAGCGTCTATTGCATGTACTAAACCTATTTAATGCTTGAGTTTTGATTGATCTCTGATTACTAGCAGTTGACATGTATTAATTCGTTAAGTTCGTTTCTCCTATAAATAGAAAGTTTGTTCTAATTCTGTAGTCCAAAAGCCTGTGAGTAAACCTTAGCCGATGAAAAAATATTGTACCGACGCCCGTGTGATTTCAATCGGAAAGTGCAAACTCCCTTGTTTGCGCCTCATCATTCTCATGTGTACTCTGTGTAAGTTAAGTATGACGAACGATATGTTTCCCATTCTTATTTGCTTATGCCAAACCCGTTCCAAGAACAGGTTTGGGAGGAGGTTTATGCGTATTGTATGTGTTGATAAAGAATATGATGTTCAGGTTTTTCGTTCTCTCAAAAAATAAAATAAGTCTCAGAGTAGATCTATTGCACTAGTTACCACCGTTAGTCATGTTGGGCACGTTTCAGATACTACCTATATACCGATGTGGCCCTTAAAAGCTATATGACCGTGAGGGTTTATGGCGTGTATACCAAACCAGCACGCACAAAAGTGCAGACTTACGATAAAACAAATTCTACCAAAAAATTGAGACAGAAAAAAAAAAAAAAAAGATATAAGCATATGGGTCATATATAAGACTGCAAAAAAGAAGTATGCGGAAAATTAAAAAAAAAGCTGAAAAAAGAGAGGACGATTATTTTTTTTTTTTTGTAAAGTCTACTGCTGATTGATTATAGAGCTATGTAAAAGTCCCTTCTGACTGAGGTATTTGATGCATCTTTGTAACGCAAGTCACCTGCGTTTTCTCCTTATTTTCTTGAGTGATTACCCCAACTGGACACTTCCAGGAGTGTGGGAGATTAGTTGCTTAGGATCCACTTGTGAGGGACTACCGTTTTAGACTTAAGTTCTATTTACTTTGGAAACTAACTTTTTGCGCTTATGCATGTGATTCTGTGAATGTCAGTTTGATTTTAAACCTCTTGCATTCTTTAGGCTTATTACTTGCAATAGTGATTCGGTAGCTTTGGAGCTAGACTTTGTCTGTGTGTCTTTGTGTTTTTTATTTTTCTAGAATTCTTAGAGAGTTTATTGCTTGAGGACAAGCAAGGGTTCGGTATGGGGAGTTTGATGAGTCGATTTAATATTGTCTCATTCGGACATTTTTACCATCTTATTGCCATTCTCAAGTATAGTTCTTATGTGTTTTATTAGTGTTTTGTTACGTTTTTGTGTTTTTTGTGTTTTGTAGGTGTTTGGTGAAAACGCATTAAAACAAAGGCTAAACCAGTGAATTTAATGCATTAATGGAAGCATGGAAGTTTATGGACCTGAATGTTGGTTGAAAAAGGAGTTGATCGGTCGAAACGGAAGTGGATTCAGAGTTCGGACGAAGATTTTAGAGCCATTTAAGTTAAAGCGAGCGAAATTTGAACTACTATGGAGCAGCTTTGGCATATTGGCCATAACTTTTGTATATGAACTCCAATTGACCTGATCTTGGTGTCCACGCGTAGATAGGACCAAGAGCTACAACTTTAAAGAAGGAACCATCTCGAGATTCCGATGTTTAGAGGAACAAAAAGGGCCTGGCGGAGGCCATGGAGCTTTGGCGGACGCCAAACTCGTCTAGAATGAGTTGGCGGACGCCAGTTCCATTTTTGGCAGACGCCAACTCCCTTTTTGGGCCTTTTTCGGCCCAAAACGGGATTTTGAGCGTTTTTCACTATATATAACCTATTTTCTTGATCTTTTAGACGGAACTTCATTATTATTCTTCTCTTCTTATTGCTTTTCGCCCTAGAACCTTTCCAAGGCAATTACCTACCTATTATTGGAGGTAATTGAACAGTTTTTCTTGTAATCCGAAGATTGACATTGATTGGGAGATTATCTACATAGATTTTCGCATCAATTCGTTTCAGTTCTTCAATTCTAACTAGGGTTTGTGATAACGAAGGGTAAATTTGTATCAATCCATTCGAATCTTTGTTTCTTGCTTTAGATTATGTTTGGAACCTGTTTATATACAATATTGATTATGTCTTCGCATAATATGAGTAGCTAAACACCCCGATTATGGGGTGGTGACTAATTCAATGCATGCTAGCTAGGGTTCATGAGATTCGAAGTGCATCGGGTTTAGATTACTTGTGCTTTTTAGATTAATCGCATATCTTGCTATTCTGTTTGTCGAGCATGCCAGCAAAATCACTGTTAGATTAAGCATTTAATTAAAACACCAAAATGTCTTTCGTCTTGCTTGATCTAACAGTTTAGATTGCCAACAGTAAGAGTAGGATTAGCTAGATTGATTGTAGCCTAATGGAATTGACGCCTCCACTTGTGCTTTTCGTTTTTGAACTCAAGATTGTGACAACTTGCATAATCTATCCTGTGAATCGTATGTATCCTGCTAGCTAGCTTGTTTCACGTTACCGCTCCATAATTCTCCTTATTCATATCATTGTCGTTTAGATTAATCTGTTTTCTAGTTAGATTGCATAAGTAGATAGATAATATAGAATAAATTCGCTGCCGAAGCAAACAACCCTTTTACTTCTTTCTTTATTGTTATTACTATTCGTAAACAAGACTCAGCTTAGTTAAGTCCTTCGAGACCGACCTCGGGGTTAAATCCACTACACTAAAGGTTTTCGTAGTGTTGAGGATTAACTCTTTGCTTAAAACAAATTTAGAACTTTGATTTGACATATCACCTATCCTGCATGCACATAGGGAAAACCTTCTTCCTCACTTCCTCATCAGAAATAGTGTTCTGCCCTACAGTAAGCGGAATCCTACAAAAACCTGTAGTGAAATCTACACAATCAAAAACCTCGAAGAATCTTAGTTTCCGTTAGTGCGATAAACAACAGGTTGAAAAACAAACAAATAAAAATTCGCAATCAACCGCTACAATAGAAATTGATTCCCCGACAACGGCGCCAAATTCGATGTGCTCAAATTAACACTTAGAAAACAAGCAGTAAGCTGTTGTTGTAGACAGACAATGCTAACCACAGAATCGTTCGCTAAGGAACCAATTAAGCTACCAAGCAGTTGAAAGCAAACAGTCACTTGTGAAAACAGTTTGATTTGTTTGGTTTTGATTACTTCTAATAACTAGAAAACAAGAAAGCAGATAAATGGTTTTTTAACAGAGAGAGAAGAGAACACAGTAGTTATGATCGAGTAATGCTAATTCGCTCTAGGGAAATCATTCATACTTGTCACACGGTCGGTGTACATAAATCAATCAATACAATTCAACCAATCATTATTTGAATGTTTTGAACTAGAGAAATTGTGGTCGTCAATCCACGATCCTTAACCGAAAATGATTTTGAAAGTCTTGAACAAGCTTATTGGATTGAAGGTTTTTACGAAGATTTTAAATAAGACGAACCTATATGAACGAATCCTAACCCTAGAAACGAATATGCAGAACCGTCACATAACTACCGTGTTTGGAGTGGTTTAGCTACTCATGGTAGAAGCAAAGATCAAAGACTTCAAGGTATTGAATATGATAAACATAGACGTGTTGATAATCACATGCGAGATCATATAATTCGATAAGCAATAATAAACACGAATTG
The DNA here is from genome assembly GCA_026545765.1 of Plantago major. Classification (NCBI taxonomy): domain Eukaryota; kingdom Viridiplantae; phylum Streptophyta; class Magnoliopsida; order Lamiales; family Plantaginaceae; genus Plantago; species Plantago major. The sequence continues at coordinate 62,133,287 of CM048844.1, read as the reverse complement.
AGATAAACAATAGAGAATTATCAGATATTACCAGGAATTCGATATCAATGATTCAACAAGGTGAAAACCAAGCTCCAAGAATGTAACAATGTCAAAGTATGAGTATTGGAGCTTTTCCAAGAACTTGGTTAAAAGAGAGTCTATGGGAAGAAGTCCCAATTCTAAACTAATAAGGAAAAAATAAAATCTGGGAAACGACTCTCGCCCCGGCGGGCAATTTTCCTCGCCGCGGCGAGTCTTTTGTTGCCGCAATGTATATCGATTCGCATAATCTCGCCGCGGCAAGCAAATTTCTTTGCCGTGACGAGCCTCTTCAACAGTCCTAGTGCTAGCCTCGTAAAATATAGCCGCGACGAGCAAAATGCTGCGCCACGGCGAGCCTTGTTGCTCTCCTTTTTTCACCTTTGGCTCAAAATCACTAATTCCTACAAAATAGAACCAAAACACCAAAGCATAAAAACGTACAAAAAACACTAAAAAACTAATGACGAAGACTCACAAAGACCGCTAAAAAGGACCAAATGAGACTCTAAATTATCGTCTCATCAACTTATTGCTTTACTTACTTGTTGAGTACTTACACACATTATAGCTTGCTGAGCATGTACACTTATCACAAAAGACTTCCGCTCTCTGAATATAAGTATCAGATACCTTCACAGATATCTGAGAAACTATTTTATCGTCAAAAGTTTGAAAAGACTAATCCCCCACCCTAGTCTTTTACTTTGTCGTTATCTGGACCAACATAGAGGTTTTTAAGAAATATAAAGAAGCAATAGGATGGGAGATGACCGACATCAAGGGGATTAACCCCGTGAGTTGCATGCATACTATTACACTAGAAGAAGGAGTAAAGCCAGTGAGGCAACCTCAAAGGAGGCAGAATATAGTAGTAATGGAAGTGGTGAAGAATGAGATCCACAAACATCTGAATAATGGGTTGATTTACCTTATCGAGAGTTGCAATTGGGTGAGTCCTATACACGTGGCTCCTAAGAAATCAGGAATAACGGTAAAGGATAACATTGCAACAAGGATAGCTACCAGATGGAGAATGTGCATCGACTATAGGAGATTGAATGCAGCAACAAGGAAGGACCATTTCCCCTTACCCTTAATAGATCAGATGATGGACAGTCTGACAGTTCATGACTATTGTTGTTTCTTGGACGGGCTCCTCCTGATCAGCTACGTCCTGTCTGTCTAAACTAGCACTGAGTTGTGCTGCCAAAAACACGATCTCATTAGTTGTTTCACTGACAGCTTCAATCCTAGAATCAGTCTCTACTTGTTCGGTGTTGGTTGCTACAAACACTTCTGACATAGTAGTCATGGCCTCCCGAATCTCACCTTCTAGCTCAGGCGTAAAAATATCAGGATCTGTTTCCACACCTTCAGCTCGAAAAACACTCTTTAGTCTGCTCAATTCAGCTATCTTCTCATCAATTTCGAGAATTTCACAATCGGGCTCAAAATCTGGCTCAACCTGCGGCAACCTTGTTCTCTTGGCTTGCACTGGAGCCCGTACGTTGCGATTTGAAGTATTAGCTAGCATATTGAACACCTCTTTGAGCTCAGCAGGTGTTTTACTTCCAATTCCACCACTAACTATATCCACCGACTCATGGCATGGCTCGGTCAGTCCATCATAGAAGTGCATTGCTAAGTCGGCATCCGAAAGCCTATGGTTAGGGCATTTATACTTAGCTTCCTTAAATCAGTCCCAAGCCTCATGAAATGGCTCATTCCAAGCCTGTGTAAACCCAGTAATCTCCTTCTTGAGCTCCACCAATTTGTGATATGGTAGATACTCATTCATAAACTCGGCCATCACTTCTTTCAAAGTTTTCAGCGAATCAGGTTCACATTCAGCCAGCCACCGTTTCGCCCCACCAATCAAAGTGAAAGGGAATAAACGTCTGCGGAGTTAGCAATTATCCAATCCCCTCTTAGGGATGTCTGAAACCGCATAATCGAAGCTCCTCAGGAAATCCAATATATCCTCATCCATGCCCCCATAGAAGCGGGGTAGGCAGTTCAGGTCTTTTTCTGTAACCTCGTACTGATGAGTACCTCCTTCCACGAGAATTGCAAGTTTCCTGCCTACAAAATGTGGTTCGTAAACTACCCTCATTATCGCCATAGCCTTAATATTATGCTGCAATAGAAACACAACACCAGAACTACGCAACTATCAGCACCTGTTAGTCAAACCAGCACTTATGACAGACACACAGTGAAACACTAGAAAAAGAAATAACGAAATACTGTAACTAGATGTAAAGTAAAAATACAGAAAGTAAAAATATTGTCACAAGAATTCGTAAACATAACAAAGGATTTAAGTCCCCGGCAGCAACGCCAAAAACTTGATGTGTCAATATCAAAGTTTTAATATTTGTTTACTTAGCCAAGAGCTAACTCTCGACACTACGAAAACCTGTAGTAGTGAAGTTAACCCCAAGGTCGGTCTCTAGGGACTTAACTAGGCTGAGCTTCAGTTTAAGAATAAAAGTAACAATATGAAAAGCATGTAAAGGTTTGTTTGCTTCGGCAGCGAGATGATAAACAAAAGTAAACAACTATTTGCAACTACTAGAAACTGATTTGACACTAACGAGATTGAAATATTAATGGGGGAAATTATGGAGTGGTAACGTCAACAAAAATAGCTAGCAGGATACATGTGATTCACGGGATTGACTATGCAAGTTGTCACAGTCTTGAGTTCATAAACGAATAGTACTAATGAAGGCGTCAGTTTCACTAGGCTACAATCAATTTGACTAACCTACTATCGTCGTTTGCAACTAACTTTTAGATCAAGCAAGACGAAAGACATTTTGGTTTGCAAGGCTTAAATGCCTAATCTAACAGTGATTTTGTCTAGAAGATCATCAAATGCGATAGCAGGAATAGTAATTAATCTAAATGGCACAAGTAGTCGAATCCCGATGCACTTCGAATCACATAAACCCTAGGTAGCATGCATTGAATCAGTCACCACCCCATAATAGGGGTGTTTAGCTACTCATGACAAGCGAAAGCATAATCATACTAGCAATAAACATAATCTCAAGCACAAAACAGAGATTCAAGTGGATTGCTACAATTTTACCCTTCGTTGTCACAAACCCTAGGTAGGTAGAACGAAAACGAATCGATGCTAAAGCTGTGTAGATAATCTCCCAATCAACGTCAATCGTCAGATTACAAAAGAAAACGGTTCAGTTACCTCAAATCGGGTAATTGCCTTTGAAACTAGGTCTAGCTCTAGAGAAAAGTGTGTGTTCTTGATAATCGAATGATCATTCCCCGTAAAAGTCGATGTCTAACTAATACCAAGAAAGAAAAACGAAGTCTGATCCGAAAAGGAAAGAAAACGGCAAACTGAGGCAAAATTCGTGCACTGGTGGAAGAGTTGGCGCCCGCCATGTATAAAGGTTGGCGGGCGCCAAGATTAACTTGGCGGGCACCAAGATTAGATCTTTGTCGCCCACCAAACCACACTGGATGGTTTTGGCGGGCGCCATCTCCATGTTGGCGTGCGCCATGGCTTCCGACAATTTACAATTTTGCCCTTTTTGTCCTTCTTGCTCGATTTTGCTCCTTTTAACTTCGATTCTTGGTATTTTGGCTTCTCCGCTCCACTTCTAGAAACCGTACGAGGCATTGGAACTTCCATATCTTGTAGATGCATATAAAACACACCCTTTTTGCCTTCAATTAGCTCGGTTTAGCCAAATACCTGCAAAATCCACAAGGAACAAAACAAGTAAATATACTCTAGGAAAACTATTAAAACTATACTTAAGAATAACAAAAGGACGGTAAAAAAGATCAGATGAGACGATGTAAAACCGACTAATCATCCACTCCCCGATCTGAGCGATTGCACGTCTCGTGCAAGATAGCGATTCAAGAAGAAATAAAGAAAGGAACCAAAAGAGTAATACAAACTAAAAAGATAACTAATTAAAAGGTTAGTGAAACAAAATAAAACAGAAAGGAAATAAAAATAATTTTTTTATTTTTTTATAAAAAGGGGCCCAAGCGATCGCTCGGACCACTGGACGCATCCACAGAGAGCTTCGTCCAGGAGCTGGACCGGGCGATCACCCGCTATAGCGGGTGATCGCCCGCCTCTCTGCACGCGGTGGCTGAGAGTTTTCTAGCCACCGCATGCAGAGACGCACGCGGTCACAACAATTTTTTTTTTTAATAATAAGAAACAAAAATGTACAAAGAGATTACCCACAAAACAATTGGTTCAAGATTATTGCTCCTCAAATGGGTCAAAATCGTACCCATCCAATTTTCCAGCTTCTTGGTACGAGTCAAGGTATGGCTTGACCCATTGCCCATTCACCTTGAATGTTCTTCCGGTTTTGTAGTCCAAGAGTTCAACAGCACCATATGGTGCCACTTGTACTATCTCATAAGGGCCTTCCCATCGGCTCCTCAATTTTCCTGGAAAAAATTTCAAACGTGAATTATAAAGAAGTACCTTGTTGCCTGTGATCAGCTCCTTCCTCACAATCCCTCGATCGTGGTATCTTTTGGTGTTTTCATTGTAGATCTTAGCATTCTCAAAAGCCCTATGTCGTAACTCCTCGAGTTCGCTGAGTTGGAGGAACCTTTGCTCTCCTGCTTTATCCATGCACATATTGAGCTCATGAATCGTCCAATAAGATTGCTTTTCCAGCTCTACAGGGAGGTGACATGCTTTTCCATAAATTATCTCGTAAGGTGTTGTCCCTATCACTGTCTTGAAGCATGCACGGTATGCCCAAAGTGTTCCAGGTATCTTCCTTGCCCAATCCTTCCTACTAGGTTTCATAACTCTTTCCAGGATCTTCTTTCTCTGTCGGTTGCTGACCTCCACTTGTCCAGTGGTTTGAGGGTGGTAGGGGGTTGTAACATAGTGTGAAATACCGAATTCTCGCATAAGTAATGGATACGTCCTATTAACGAAATGATTCCCCCATCGGAAATTATGGTAGGTGGCATCCCAAACCTACTAAAATGTTCCTTGAGAAACTTGACTACAACCTGTGCATCGTTAGTTTTTGTAGGAATTGCTTCCACCCATATTGTAACATAATCAATAGCAACAAGTATGTATTCATATCCATCACTAATAGGAAATGGACCCATAAAATCAATTCCCCAGACATCAAAAGGTTCAACATAAGGATTACTAACCTGGGGCATCTCTTGCCTCTTACCTATGTTGACACTTCTTTGGCACCTGTCACACCTCACAGCGAAGTTCTCAGAATCCTTGTGCAATGTTGGCCAATAAAACCCGACTTCAAGTATCTTCAGTGCGGTCTTCTTTCCGCTGTAGTGTCCTCCACTTTCTCCCTGATGACAGAACTCAGTATTCCCTCAGTTTCTTCATAAGGAATGCATCTCCGCAATAATTCATCAGCTCCTATCCAGTAGAGATGTGGGTCTTCCCACACATAATGCCTACTATCCTTAGACAGAGCACGCTTATCATTTCGTGACAAATGTGGGAGTCATGGACCTGCAACCAAAAAGTTAGCAATATCTGCATACCAAGGCTCTACCCTTTGGACCATCAGTCGTTCATCAGGCAAGTCATCAGGTATGATTCCAGACTTATCCTGTTCTGGGCTCCCAATCAATCTAGAAAGATGGTCAGCAACAAGATTCTCTTTTCCACTTTTATTAACAATCTCATAATCAAATTCTTCAAGCATCAACAACCATCTAATTAGTCTAGGTTTTGATTCACTCTTGCCAATTAAATGGCGCAAGGCCACATGATCACTATGCACAATCACTTTATAACCTTACAACAAGGAATTCTTTTTCAGTAGTTGTGTAATTTACCTAAGCATCATTCAAAGTCTTACTCGCATAATAAATCACGCAAAAATTCTTATCAATCTCCTGACCAAGAACAGGACCTAAAGCATAATCAGAAGCATCACACATTATCTCAAAAGGGAGATTCCAATCAGGAGCATAAACAATCGGTGCTGAAACTAGACGCACCTTAAGAGTTGAAAAAGCTTTCATGCAAACATCATAAAAAACAAACGGGACATCTTTCCCGAAAAGGTTACTTAGGCTTTAGCAACTTTAGAAAAGTCTTTCATAAACCTACGATGGAAACCAACATGCCCAAGAAAAGCTTGCAACTCTTTTACACTTATCCGTCGCTATTTGCGATGGATATTCGAATCCGTCGTTAAATCGATTTTTTTTATTTTTTTAAAAAAATTTCTTTTTCAGTTTAATTGTTAGTCAAAGCTAATTCGCGACGGATTAGTCTACCGTCCCTAATCCATCGCGAATTACGGACGTATAGTTAATCCGTCGCGAATTAGGGACGGATTGGCGACGGATTGAGCAAATTCCTCAATCCGTCGCGATTCCGTCGCTAAGACGAAGCGATTCGTCTCTAAATGGCGACGGATTTCCGTAGTTAAATAGTGTGATTCTTGTAGTGCTGGTTATACATACATCAGTTAGCTTCCGGGTCTTTCTGTTCCTCATAGCCTCTGTGGTCATAGTGTTACATTATATTGGCATTTGAACAGCCTCTGTCCTTTGAAGTATGATATGTGTTGGGACGTTTACTATGTAGATAGTTTGTCACCCCTTCTCAGCCTCTTGTTTTGATCACATAACCTGTCAAGAATCCATATCCGTACAATTGATGAAGACAATTGAGGAATGAAATCCCGTTCTTGATTCTTTTCTGGAAGCTGTTTTGATAAAGCATTAGAAACGGCGTTTCCCTATCATTACGTTTTTATGTTAAGTAGTTTCGTGACTTTTACGTATTGCTTCACAAGGACGTAGTACAGTGGCGGTTAATTAGTTGAAGTAGTTAGAAGCGATGAAGTTGCACTAGTACTTAATGCAGTTGATTCCCTTCTCCCTGTATCATTCATTCTTCTCTTATGTTTTGTTGCATTCTTCTTCTTCAACCTCACATACAATGTGGTTTATGTAATTCTTCAATGGAATTCATAGTTTGTCAGCCCTTTTCAGCCTCTTGTTATGATCACATAACCAGCAAAACTTTTTCCGATTATCTGGAATGTCCATCTGAATTTGGCTACACAAGTCTTAAAGTATAGGAATCTTTTATTTTTTATTACATTCCAGTGTATTCTAAAACAATGATCAGTTAGCTAGCCTTGCTATGGTCTATCTATCAGCTTATTTACAAGCAGCAAGTTTTGCACGAACGAAACTTTCGTTGTATTTTTGTTTGACTTTTGGTGCCTGATTGGAGCAGAATATGTTCCAGCTCGTTGAAGAAGAAGAGATTGATAAAAAAGACTTAATCAAAGCTACTGGTGAAATGTGCAACCTGAAGGAATTTATACCATATTTTGCGCTTTGTACTTGGATTAATTGCTACCGAATTTAGTCGATGACTTGATCGAAACTCGTAAAATGATTGGTTATCAGAGTTGAGGTGATCAGGCTTGTTGTAAGAAGGCCAAACTTCATTGTTGAATTTCAGTATTACTATTAGGAAACTATTTGATTCATTATCTGAGCAAGATTTAGGAATTGTGTTGTTATTAGCAGCTTGATTAGTTTTATGCTTCAATGAATTGGGGATACAAAGCTGGTTTTATAATTTTGAAAAGGGAATATAGTTGTGGTATAGGGTTAGGGGAGATGCTTTCCTTTTTTTTTAAAAAAACCATTAGGGTTATTTACGACTCTTACAGAGAGTTTAAATTTCATAATGCCACTCCTAATTTGCACTGAGAAAAAAACGACCCAAAATTTATGACTCTTATAAAATATGAGTCGTAATTAAAAAATATTACTCTTAATTTGTACTAGTAAAACTAAAAATACAAAATGGTCAAGTGCAGTCAGTCATAAGAGAACTAATAATGAAAAATTTCAATGAATTGAACAGAAAAATTACTACTTTTCCCTTCAAATATGCTCATCTTTTTATTCATAGAGAAACATTAGCAGAAGAAAGAAAAGTCTCAACCGAATATGCAAAAGTGAGATACTCTGAATTGAGTGTGAAAGGAACAACCAGCAGCAGCAGATGTGAATTCATGATCACCGGATCACAGCTAGCAAAGATGGTTCTGGTTCTCCAACACCTCTCCATATAAAATGGAAGCGGATCTGGTGTATGATATCTTGAATAGATGAAGCGTCGATTGAATTTCCCAATTAATGGTGCTCCACTCCTTAAGATTGTTATCCAAGAGTTCCAGATTGACTTCCTTAAGACCATACATGTGAGGGTTGATGAGGTCCATTTGTTCGGTTTCTTGGTTATGCTTGTGAGTTTTATGCAGAGACGATGTATCAGAAATGAGCTTCAGCAACATAGGGATGTCACGTTTATACAGGTCCGCATAGTACTTGTTTAGAGTCATGAATCTAGGACGGCAAATTTTAAATAAACCACCTAAAAGAGTAGTACCATCCTTAAATAACAATGAAGTTACAAATACCTTCAAATTCTCCACCAGAGGTACTGGTGTGGGGAAACAAGGCAGTAGATCTCCCTCCAAACCAACACGAAAACTGTAGATCGTAAAATGTAGAGATATCTTGGATTCGCTTAATTTAGTCAGAAGATTTCTCAACTCAGGAAACCGAGCACCCTCAACTTTACACCGAATGCCACACTTTCACTGTACATGAGACTCCCATTCCTTTGATGATCCGCTACTACTACTAATAAGTGATAGGGAAGGGATACAGTTCACCTTGAGTATCAACTTTCGAATATTGGGAACCTCAAGTCGCCCTTTCTTGAAATCATGTCCCTGATCCAATTCTAAGTAGTTGACTGATCTGCTTGAAATCCTTATTTCTTTATAACCCGTGGAGTGAGTGAGTGTTAAATTCTCCATAGAAGGAAATAGACGAGAGAATTGAGTGAAAAAGAAATCTTCATCAAAGTTCACTTGTTCCAGCCGCAATGTAGTCATGTTACAAAATTGGGGGGCGGTGGGCGCATCCCTAAAATAAATAAGGTGACAGCCTCTATCTTTTTTAGACCGATGACAGACATCAAGATGAACGAGGTTCTGCAATGGAGTCAAATCTATTAGACATGGTGAAAAGCTTATGTCCAATAATATGTTTTGAATTGAAGGGCCGCATACTAAGAGAATATCCGCCAGTACGTCCGGATCTATAAAAGATCCGTGCAAATTTAAAGAGACAAGTCGAGAACAGAGTACTCTTCCTCCTTTGGCACTATCGATGAGGCAGTGGTGAGCAGATAGTTTCGTCAAGGTTGTTGTTTCAAACACTTGCGCAGGTAACATATATTCTCTACGAGGTAACCGCATTTTGAGATAATCCGGGCAGTTAAAATATGTCACATGAAGCTCGTTCAACCCCAAACTCAAAGATTCTAGGATCAGTTTATCGGCTAGAGTCTTATGGGTGCCCTTTATCTCGCCGTATTTCAAGCGGAGCTCAAGGCTCTGTAGTTTCATGCCCAAATTCTCCTTGTACCTATGTACGGATTCCAGGGAGAAATTAAGGCAATGTTTGAGAATAAGGTTCGGTCGGTTGGACCAAGCAGAGTACCATGATTTGGACAATATGCAGGTTCGAGCAGCCACTTTTAATTGTTCTGTATTAAGCTTCTGGGTAATCAAGGTGTGAGTTGGACCCAACAGATATTGTATTCGCTGGATGAGTTCTTCGGGTAAATCAAATTCTGGAGAAGAAAGATCCATACCTGGCTAGTTACGTTCTGGCTAGGTTAAAGTACGTAGTATTAATTTGGCTACACGGCTACATGACTTCTTCCGGGATATATATAGTGTGTCGACTTGTTTTCCTTGCTGGACTCGAACTCGGGTGGAGACCAAAACCATTAAGAAAGAGGTGGGCGGGCCCAGCCTTGTTTTGGTTCCAGATTTCGACAAGTGTACGCATATAATTGAGCCACATAGGTGAAGTAGGCCCAAACACTTCCCCAAATGGATTTCCAGATGTTATGTGAGCTTTGGTCCGCCCAAAGTGTCCGAGGTAGGGGAGGCCAACGATCCATATATTTGCGCTAATGACTGTTCGTTCGTTCGTCTGAAAGTATGTTTGGTTCGTGTTCGTGTTCGATGAACATTATAAATTGGTGTTCGATTTCGATTCGATTTTTTTTTCTTGTGGCTGTTCGAGTTCGGTTCGACGAACAATATAAATTGTCTGCTCAAACGCTTTGTTCGTAATGTTCGAAAAAAGCTCTGAATTAAGATTTTACAAAAATTAAAATAATATACTACAATGCGATAAACAACAACAATGAACTCCAGACTGAAATATTTAAGCCTAAAATACCATAATTGCATCATGAATTTTCATGTAGACAAAATGTATTAATAATAATAATATTTATTGACAATCAGTCAAAGAAGACAGTCTTGGTTGCTAGGCGGAAAGGAAATCTCTATGTTGATGACTGGGCATCTACCACAATTGAAGAATATCTCATGGTGAGTCAATCTGGCCACACTGAAGAAAATTGGCTATGGCATAAAAGAATGAGTCACTTGATTTTCAAAACTCTGAACAAGCTAGCCCAGAAAGAGTTGGTGGTTGGATCACACAAAATGGCATACAGAAAGGATGGTGTATGCTTAGCTTGCCAAATGGGGAAACAATTAAATACCCAGTGAAAGGCCACTGCAAATGTTACATATGGATCTTTTTGAATCCTCTGTAACTAGCTATGCAGGAAAGAAGTATGGTCTGGTTGTTGTTGATGATTACTCAAGATTCACTTGGGTTGTTTTTCTCAAACAAAATTTTGATGCAAGGAAATAAATACCCAACTTGCTGAATAAGCTTGAAGTCATGAATAATGACAAGGTATCTGTAATCAGAACAAACCATGGTTCTGAGTTTGTGAACCAGTACATAAAAGAGTTTTGTACTTGCAAAGGTATACAACATCAACTATCTTCAGTAAGGACACCACAACAAAATGGTGTTGCTGAAAGGAAGAATAGGACCCTAAATGAAGCAGCAAGAACAATGCTTGCTGACACTGAAATAAGTGAAATCTATTGGGTTGAAGCTGTTAACACAGCCTGCTACACTCAAAATAGATGTTTGATCAACAAACACCATGACAAAATCTTGTAAGGGTGTTTGGTTGCAGATGTTTTGTTCTTAACAATGGAAAGGAATACTTTAGAACATTTCAAACAAAAGCAGATGAAGGGGTATTTCTTGGATATTCTCTGAATAGCAAAGTCTACAGAATCTACAACAAAAGAACGCAAAAGATTGAAGAATATGTTCATGTAGTTTTCTATGAAGGAAACAAGAAAGTACCCTTGAATGAAGAACTCTCAGATAGGTTCAAAGTACTAATGATTAAAGATTTTGAAGAAGAATCCTCAAAAGGAAACAATTCTATCATTCACTTAGAGGATGACTCTGACGATGAAAAGCAACCATTGCTTAGTAACAACCAGATGACTCTAAGACATGATGAAGAATTTCCTATGAGAATTCCAGAAATGGAATAGGTTACCGAGAATCTTCATCATGAAGAGGTTTCTGAGAATGAGATTGCTAAAAATCCAATCCCAGATATCTCTAACACTGAGAAAGTGTCAGATATCTATGACATTTGCCGTGTGCCAGATATCTCATACACTGAACAAGTATCTTGTCAGGATCATAATGATTCACATTCAAATCAAAATGATATTAATCCTACTAGTTCAAAACCCATTATAAAATGGATAAGATATCATCTTGCCAAGGATGTGATTGGTCCTTTAGACCAAGGGGTTAGAACTAGGAGAGCAATTGCTGGAAATGCAGATTCTCTCTATGTATGTTTCATCTCAAACATTGAACCTAAAACTATAGAAGAAGCATTGAAGGATCAAGACTGGATATCTGCAATGCAAGAAGAGTTGGATCAATTTGAGAGAAACAAAGTCTGGAAACTGGTTCCATTTGTTGATGGAATATTTGTAATTGGAACCAAGTGGGTTCTCAGGAACAAAATGAATGAGTTGGTGAAATAACCAGAAACAAAGCAAGGTTGGTTGCCAAGGGATTCACCCAGACTGAAGGACTAGATTTTAATGAGTCATATGCTCCAGTTGCAAGATTGGATGCAATTAGACTATTTCTAACCTTTGCAGCTCATAATGACTTTAAAGTTTATCAAATGGATGTCAAAAGTGCATTTCTAAACGGTGAACTTCCTGAGGAAGTCTATGTTGAACAACCACCAGGCTTTGAAGTTTCCATAGAAAGTAGAATGGTCTATAAGCTTCAGAAAGCTCTATATGGACTGAAACAGGCTCCAAGAGCATGGTATGATAGTTTAGCCAAATACATGCTGGAAAGTGGCTTCAAAAAAGGAGATGTTGATAAAACACTCTTTACTTTGAACCATGAAGGAAAACTACTTTTAGTTCAAGTATATGTTGATGACATTATATTTCGATCTAAAAACAAGTAATTTTGTGAAGACTTTGTTGAGCTCATGAAAAGTAAATTTGAGATGAGCATGATGGGAGAACTGAACTACTTCCTAGGGTTGCAAGTCAAGCAACTCAATGATGGAATATTCATCAGTCAAACAAAGTATGCAAAAGATATGCTCAACAAGTTTAATCTAAAGCCTTGTGAAAAGAATGCTAAGATACCTATGAGCATTGGAACCAAAATGACCTATACTGAATCTGAGAAGAGTGTTGAAGAAGACAAGTATAGGAAATTGATTGGGTCTCTACTGTACCTCACTGCAAGTAGACCTGATATTCAATATGCAGTTGGAGTGTGTGCTAGATTTCAGACAAATCCGATGCAATCACATTACAACATTGCTATGAAAATATTAAGGTATGTAAAGGGTACTGTAGAAGTTGGATTGTGGTATCCAAAAGACAGTGGATTGAGTTTAGTTGGCTATTCTGATGCTGATTTTGCTGGATCATTTCTTGATAGAAAAAACACTTAAGGACCTTGTCAATTTCTTGGTGCCAGATTAATATCATGGTTCAGCAAGAAACAAAACTCAATTGCCACATCCACCACAGAGGCTGAATATATTGCTGCTGGGTGTTGTGCTTCACAGATATTGTGGATAGAACAACAACTCAGAGACTATAAGATCAATGAAGAGAAAACTCCTATTTTCTGTGACAACACAAGTGCTATTGCCATAACTCAGAATCCTAAGTTTCATGCAAGAACAAAGCACATTGATGTTAGACACCACTTCATTAGAGATCATGTGGAAAAAGGCAATATAGAGATACTCAAAATTGGTACGGAAGACCAACTTGCAGATATCTTTACAAAGCCTTTGCAAGAAAGCAGATTCTTAACTTTGAGACATAGTCTTGGGTTAATGGATCTACCGAAGGAACTAAAAAGTTGTAATCTCTGAGTCGGAAACTCAAAAGGGAGAAAGATATCTAGAACGGGTATCCAGATATCTAAGGCAAAAAGGTATCTGAGACGGGAACTCATATACTAAAAGGAGCTAAAAGTGTGAGTGAGACAGGAACTCAGTATGATTAAGAAGGGAAAAGAAGAGATAAGATATCTGGAACGGGAATCCAGAATATCAAAGGTAAAAGGTGAAACACATGTCAAAAAGATATCTAAGACGGGTACTCAGATATTAAAGGTTAAAGGGTAAAATGGCTGTTTAAAGACTTCTGAGACAGGTACTCAGATATATAGATCACTTAGTGAGGGGGAACACAAAAGAAGAAAGTAGTACAACTATCTGTATTCAACTACTCTCTCGTGTTTTGTACTATTTCCATATTTGTAAAATATATGAACAGATGTATTGTTTGAAGAGAAATTCATAAAACAAAACTTTCCCTTAGTCACACAGAAGAAATGTGATTCATATAGCTACTCGCCAAAGTTCATTAATTGGGCACGATTACATGAAGTGATTGTGATAATTGCTTGAAAAGCAATCCCAGCCGTTGATGAAATGGGTGTTCCAGATTCAACGGCCAAGATTTAATCTCGCTAAACAGTAGTGGACTGCAAAAACGGTTATGGCCCACTAGCATTTAATGCAAAGTAGTTTTCACCCGCGTCTTTCTGCACGTACACAGATACATATGCACAATATCAATTTGTATGTATATGTCTGTTGAGATTTGCGTTGCTATATATATAGGATTTTGGCAAAAGAATTCACTTTCGCTCAATCCTACATTTGCACTTGCATTAAAACAGCAAAATCTTCCAAATTTCCCTGCAAATCTTCACTGCAAATACTGATTCCTACTTAATTTTTCTGCAAAGAATGACTAATCTCCTACCTTAATCACTTTTCGACTTTCAAAAATTTCACTAAAGAGATGGCTCCAAAACGTGCTCTTACCTAGAAATCCCAAGCTACTACCTCTAGTACTGCTGAAAAGCAAGCACCAGTATTGGTTATCACGAACAATCGATTGGTAATAGACTTCAATCCTGACCATTGGACTTCAAATCACAGGATGATTTGGGGTGGTGCCATGATTGAGGAATATCTTGTTGCTGCTATTGAAAACCAAGCTGATAGGAAGTTAATTCTTGGTATGCTTGAAAAGGCACAAATCAAGGGTTTCCTGTCTGCTATTCCCAGTGGAGTTTCTTCACTGGATGTGTTGGAATTTTACAATAATTCCAGGATTATTTCATGTGTTGCTGAAGGCACTGAAATAGTGTCTATAAAATCAAAAGTTCAAGGAAAGGACATCCTTTTGAACTTAACAACTTTATGTGAGTTGTTTGAACTTCAAAATCTTGGAAATGATTTTGAAATAAACACCAAGGATGATGATCTCCTTGAAGGTGTGAAGCAACTATACAGTGATGTGTGTGATCTTGAAAAATCAGATACACACATCGACTTCAAACTTGCTGACATCAAAACTAGACATCTGTTGGTTCACTAGGATGTGTTGGCATGAATTCTTCACAGATGATTTGATGGTCTACAAGGAGGTGCCGACCAGATAATCCAAGAATGCTAGATAATGATGTTCTTGTTGAATCAACAGAACAAAAGGCTGGAAAACCCTTTCAATTGGGGGAAGTACGCCTTTATGAAGTTTGTGAAGAAAATTCAAGGCTTTGAGCCTAAAATCATTAAGGGCCTTACTGAGCCAAAATCCACAGTAAGCTTTGGACTAAAGATATTCTTCTTGCTGGAGAAGCTTGGCATTGAGCTCAGAGAGAAGGCTGACATAGCCAACAATAACCTTCTCTACAAATATGAGTATACAAACATGATGAAAAAGGTTACTGCATCTCAGAAAGGTTCCAAGAAACGAAAGACTGATGAGATATCTGAGGGTTCCGTTGCGACCAAAAAGCCCAGAACATCACGAAAGAACTCTGCTGGCAAATCAGAAGGCATACCCATTGTGAATGTCGACTCTCAGATATCTGCCACCACTGCTGATGAACTCATCAATGAAGATGAACTCATCAATGCTGCAAAAGATACAACTGCTGATGAACTCATCAATGCTACCAAGGAAAGCCTTGCATGAATCCATTGGTAAAAATGAGAGTAGTGGCAGGCATCAAGCCCTATCTGCAGAAACCGCAGGGATTATGGATCAATCAGTTCCTAATGCTGATGAGAGCTCTGATGATGATGAATTGGTCATCTCTCAAGTCCTACAGAAATCTAAAAGGGCTAAGGTTGCTGAAAAAGCAACAAGTTCAAAGGATGCTGAAAGAATAGAGGTA
The DNA here is from genome assembly GCA_026545765.1 of Plantago major. Classification (NCBI taxonomy): domain Eukaryota; kingdom Viridiplantae; phylum Streptophyta; class Magnoliopsida; order Lamiales; family Plantaginaceae; genus Plantago; species Plantago major. The sequence goes on along the minus strand of CM048844.1, from coordinate 62,117,549 downwards.
TCTGAAGAAGAACATACACCACAGGATGCTGAACAAGCACCTATTTCAAAGGTTGCTGAGAAAGCACCCATTACTAAGGTTGCTGAAGAAGCAATAGTACAGAGGTTGCTGAGAGAGCACCTAAGTCCAAGAAATCTGGACAAGACATACTCAAGCTGGTAGAAGAAGCTTTGAGGAATGGTGATATAGTGATGGAGGATTCTGACATTGCCTCCACACTATACAAACTGTCACAAAAGGATCAGGATGAGCCGCACTTTAATACACCTTCCAGATCCAATTCACATGATTCACCAGATGATAATGAAGCCATGGTGAATGAATTGTAGTTTGACATACCAGCATTCCGATTGCTGAAGAAAATCCTGCAAATGAGCAGGTTCTCCAACTCAATGAGAGGGATCAAACTGAGGCATCTGCTCTGAATGATCAACCCGGGGAGGAAACTGAGTTGCACACTCAGGAAAGGTCTAAAGTACCTGAAACTTTAAACAAATAAGCTGTAATGGAACAACAAGACCAAAGCAGAGAAGGGTCACATGTTCGAGAGACCAATCAGCCTGACACTGCTCAGGTAGATGAATGGTTTAACTCTTTACTTGTGATACTTTGTGTTTATTAATCTTGTTATTTAATAAAATTTCTTTGTTACAGGCTGAATTAGAAACACAATATCAAGAGGAAGCTGCAAAGCTTACCTCAGAATCTGAGAATGAGGCTTCCATAGCCCCACCACTTAAGGAACAAAAGCCTGTCGCACAGGTAGAAGATAGTTCCTTAAGATATAACATCTCAGATATGTGCTTTATACACTTGACTAATACTTTTAAGTGTTTGTTTCTAATAGGCTCCAACTGAGAAGAAAAATGGAGAGACTGAAAAGTCTATCTCTTCAGAGAAGAATTCAGAGACTTCCAATGTCTCTGAGAAACAAGTATCTGAACCTTCTGCAGGGAAGGTATTTCATTCAGATACCTACAATCTTCAAAGACAAATATCTGATCATTTTTCTCAAACTAACACTTTCTACTTACAGGTTCAAAAAGAAGTAGAAGTTGCTGGGGAATTGCCCACTCAATCCCCGCAACCAATGGAAATTGATGAGGCATCAAAGCTTTCATCACAAGAAAAACTTCCAGAGACTACACAACTCTCTGAGAGACAAGTATCTGAGCCTCCTATTGTGGAGGTAATAATTGACCTCTCAGATATCTGAAATTGTCTAACGTAGTTTTCTTGCTCAAATTTTCTAAGTGTTATGTTTTTTAATCTCAGGTTCAAGCAGAAAGAAAGATCACTGAGGATCAGACTTCCCAGTCTCCTCTTCATATCCAGATATCTGAGGCACCTGGAACCTCAGTAGTCAAGTCATCTGAGCCTGTCACACAGGCAACTCAGATACCTTTCTACTCTAAAGCCCAGATATCTACTAATGTTTTGAAACTAATTTAGAACTCTTTCTTTCAGGCTCAAACAAGTGCCACTAAGGTCCCTGTTGATGAGAAAGAGGACCTACTTCCTTTCTTCAACGAACACACTTTGCCAAAGCACCTAAAATGTTTCAAGAGATGGCAAAAGCTTCGATGCTCCGATCTATCTGAGATCATAAAGGTGACTGATCACCACATAAGGAGAGCACGAGCCCTTGACTTGGAAAACTATGTCCATGCCATGTTCCCCACTGAACAATATTCCTTTGGAAATTGATGCATAAGGACTTTGTCAAGGAAGTTGCCAGAAAGCTTATTCAAGCTTTTAACTAAGCAGATGTTCAGACCAGAATGCAGATGGCATTCAAGCCTATTTTGCCCCAGACCCTATAGTTAATACCCTCTGAGCAAGAGGAAGTTAATGGGCAAATGGTCACTATTCCAGAAGTGATCAATCTGGTCTCTGAAGATGATTATAGATAACAAAACGGATGATGATGATGCCCCTGCACCAGGGACCGGAGGGATTGCACAAGGAAACAATGCCTCAGTTGTTGAAAAGCATACTGAGAGGACTTCACAGAATTCCCCTCCCCCATCTCCTCAGAAGTCTACCCATCCCTCTCCGCAACACAATGACACTACTGAACAAGTAGTTGAGCACTCTGAGGACAACACTCAAAAGATATTGGGTGCACAAGCCAGAGTTGCTCAACTCAAACAATTTTTGGAGGAAGAACATGTTTGTCCAGATAACGGCAAAGTAAAAGACTAGAGCGGGGGGGGGGGGGGGGGGGGGGGTGAAGATATCTGATACTTAATTTTAGAGAGCGGAAGACTTCTAAGATAAGTGCACGTGTTCAGCAAGATAAGTGTAAGTACTTTGCAATATAAGTAAAACAAGTAATAAACTGCAGAAAGTAAATAACACAAGTCTTCTTATAGTGGTATTTGAAGGTGGCGTAATCCTTCAACTAATCCACTTCGGTCTTTCTCAGACCTAGAATCCACTAAGATAAATGAGGTAACCTCACAGATATCTTTTCTTGATTCCTAAATGCACTAGGTTCCCAACCAAGTGTTCCCCATGAGTTATTCCCCGGCTTTCACAGCGAAGTACTTCCTGTACTCAGAAACCTTTTTGAGCTATTCCTTAGCTTCCCAAGCTAAGTACTTCCTGTGCTCAGCAACCTTGGAGTTATTCCTTAGTTTCCCAAACTAAGTACTTCCTGTACTCCACGCCGTATATGGTGCTGGTTTTAGGTTTGTTTGTCAGGTGAGCTTCTTTAATAACTTGTTCAGTTATTCAGATAGCTCTATGAATCAAGTATACTTAATACACTTTTCAATGTATGGTATCTTGTTCTCTACTGACCCAAGTCTATGGTAAGTGTTCAAGAGAATGAAACTTTAGATATGAAATCTGTTGGTCCAGATAACGGCAAAGTAAAAGACTAGAGGGGGGGGGGTGAATAGTCTTTTAAAACTTTTGTCTATAAACACAGTTTCTCAGAAACTTGGGGGGTTTCTAATATTAAATTCAGAGCGCGGAAGACTTTAAGATAGGTAAGTATAGAAACAAAAAGTATGTGTGTGCGCTTTGCTGAAAGATAAATGCAGAAAGGTAAATAACACAGCAAGTATAGTGGTGTCTGGAGGTGGCGTAATCCTCCAACTAATCCACTTCGGTCTTTCGGAGACCTAGAATTCACTAGAACAGATAATTAAGTTCACCTTACAATAATCCTATTCTAAGATTCCTAAACAAATGGTTCCCAACCAAATGTTCCCCCTGAGTTATTCCCCAGCTCCTAGAGCTAAGTACTTCCTCTACTCAGATAACCTTGGAGTTATTCCCTGATTTCCCAAATCAAGTACTTCCTCTACTCCACGCCTTGATGGTGTTGGTTATAAGGTTTGCCAGAGAGGCTTCTTGTATAACTTTTCAGTTATGTTTCCAGAGAGCCTAATAGAACAAGACTACTTAATACACTTGTTCAGTGTATGGCAATCTTCTCTTTACTGACCCAAGTTATTGATGTCCGTTCTGGAGAATGAGCTTCAGAAAGGTTATCTAATAGTTCAACTCTTTCACGAATAACATTCTCTTGTTAAGGTTCAGGACAACTTAGAACTACTAGTGATTCTTCAAGCAACAGAAAGCTTTCAGAAAGGGTAGTAGAGTGCTTGAGAGTATACTTTGCTAGATTGTAAGTTTGCAAGTTAGATCGTTCTTCGGTCGTATATCTCAGCATCTAAGTGTGTGATATTTATAGATGAATTGGAGAGTCGTTGGGATGTTATCCGTTAGACACAATTCAAATTCAGTCTATACTTATCTTGAAATGAGTACTCAGAAGTCCTTGTCTCATATCTCAGAGAGGACTGTGCTTTAGCGGCTTTTCTGCCGATGCAATTAATGCATATGTACTATTTCTTGTCCTGTAGTCTTCAACGGATACGCTAGCCTTTCTGATGGCTTGCATGCTCCATACTCATGATGTCATATGTTCCAGAATCATGTTTCAAAAGTAACTAAATGCACTTAAGAAAGGATTAAGGACATAGTCTTTCCGAGTGAGACTAAACCTTGGTGTCTTCATAAATCTTGTGCAATCTCCGGTCTTGTAATCTTCAGAAAAGCTCCATTGCTAGGATTGATCTTCATGGTCTTCCTGGAAATAAAAATTACATTCAGAGACCTATAATCCTAAAACAAGATTTACTAGACTAATCATACTCAGTGATTTCCTCTTTTACAATGTTCAAGTGAACTAAGAGTACTTAATCACCTTTCTGGCAAAGATAAGAACATGTGATGAATGATCAAAATACTAACAGATATTCCTAACAAATTTCCCCCTTTTTGGTCAGTCATCCATGACTATCTTTTAAAGTCCTATTACAAATTTGTAATCCTGGAAGAGAAAACAATCCACCACTTAATCATTTCAAATGATATTCAATTTTAGTTGAATTAAGTGCAGAAAGTAAACATCAACCAAATCACAAGAAGTGACCTTTGCTGATAAGTTGTCATCTATTAAAATGTATCTGAGAGTATGATCTTCAGATAGGTACAGTTTACAGAGAGAGATGCAACTTTTACAGATAGAGAAATTCAGAAACAATCAGCAAGATTACAAAAAGTAACAAAACATACTAAGTATATTAGAACAACAGGAGAGTCCAAGCTCCAAGTAAACATTCTAAGATACTAGTCTTCAAGTCTTCAAAAATAACTTAGGTTCAGAAACCTCAAGTTCTTCAGCACTTTTTCTGGATCAGTTGACATAATCATCCACTTTTCTGCATTTTTGGACATAGTCATAAAGTATCCTTCTGACAGAAAGTTCTGTCTTTCTGGATAAGATACAAATTTCATGGTAACTCTTGCCAAGATTGTAGTTTTTCTTCAGAAAGTGTTTGACCCAGTAGTATTTTCCCCAGACCCAGGCATGGTCTACTTGCAGCTCAGATAGGTTGAAATACTTGTAAATTTCTTCCAGATATTCATCCTTTGTCATGTAGAATGACTCATAGGGATGAACACCTAGCTTGTTCTGCTTGCTGTAGCTACCATCCAGTTTTCTTGTCTTGTGCACATCTTCTGGCTTGGGGTAAGGACAAGGAAAAGAAAGGTCCATCTTTCTGGCATCATTTCTCTTTTCAACCTCAAAGTTTAGCCAGGCATGAAGGTGCTCATGTTTTAGCAACTTTGGCTTGCCTTCACTCCATTTTAGGATCTGGTTGAAGATGGGAGTTGGAAACTTATCATTGACAAGTAGATGTTGCAGTTCCAGAATCCAATACCCTTTCTTGTTCAGAATGCACCTATATGAAGACTCTTCATTACTGGTCTTCAAATACGCAATGTGGGCATCAGTTGGCTTTTCTTGATGAGTTTCTTTGTTTGCTCTGCCAAACTGAATATCCCTTCTAGCCTTTCATTAGGTGGCTTTACGTCAGAGATCTGTGACTCTTTCTTCTGCCTTGAAATGTCTTTGGTGGAAGTCCCTTGAATTGACTTGGTATTTCGAGAAGGGTTACTGGCCGCTAATGGCCTTGCCGAGAGGAGGTTGTAAGGGCTTGCTTGCCTTCTTCTTTTGTGAAGTGGATGCTCATCTCAGACGATTCATCCTCATCATCATCATTGATGTTCCAGTTGTGAGGCTTGCAGCTCTCTTGACCTCTTACCTCACCTTCTTCTTGATTTTCTTCTTCAAAAGCTTTCTGGTTGTTCCCATCTAAGATCCTAAGGGACTTGGTACCCTTAGTGACCATACTTCTCAGCTTTCTGGCTGGTTGATCTGGAACAACTTCTTGAGCAGGGGTGTCTCCAGTGGTGTCCTTAATGACTAGTTGACTTGAGGAGGGGAGATTTGATTGTTTTCTTTTTCTTCCTCTGCCTTTCTGAGGCATCTCTCCTTCCCCCTTAGTCATGAATGACTGACTCAAGATAGCATAAGCTTCAGAGAGTGATTCAAAGTTCTTCTGGAGGTTGTTATGCACCCTGACCAATTCTTGGATTTCTTCTTTCATGTCCTTGTTTTGCCTAACCAACACTTGCTCTTTTCTGTTGAGCTCTTCAAGAGGCTTTAGAATAGCCTCAGCTTGTCGAGTAGCAAAGGTAGCATCTGCTAGTGCTTGATTGGCATTGTTGCAGTCTTCTTCCCTGATCAGAGCTAAGTCTTTCTGAGAGAGAGCTATGCTGGTTGCTCTATTTAGCAATGCAGCAGCCAAATCTTTCATCTCTTCTGGGACTGACTGTAGGACTTGGTTGTCTTGAGCAACAAGTCTGTCTCTTAGTTCCAAGAAAACAGTTGTTCATGACCTGTGCTCATCACTTCTTGAAGCACCTGGAGCAGAGAAAATTTGAGGAGCCAGAAGGGCTAGCTTTTCCTTAGTGATTAGCCTCTCATCTTCTTCAGGGGTGATCAAGTTTCGGTTTTCTTCAGCATCACGGTCATAATCCTTTTCTTGGATTGTTTGCAGATTGGCAATCTTCTTCTGTTTTCCATCAAGTGTGCTGGCCTTCTGAGAAGATGTAGAAGGTCTTTCTGATGCAGCCTCAACAGCATGCTTTTCATCATCATTGTCATCCATGGCATCTATCTCAGCAGCTGTGACGACAATGGCATCCTTCAGATTTCTTTGCTCATCTAGGAGTACTAATTCCTTGGCATTAGCTTCTTTGAGCTTCTTGATTTTGGCCTCCTTTTCATCAACAAGAGCTTGACACTCAATGCTGATTCTCTTTTCTTCTTCCAACACCTTTCTGAGTTGTTCAATCCTGAACTCAGCGGCTGTGATTTCTTCAATTGTGTCTTGTTCAGCCTGTTGGGTATTTTGATGAGACTTTGGTGGTGATGATGATGGGGCTTCGAGCACCTTTGGAAGGAGTAGCCTTTTCTGCACTTCCTTTGCTAACTTTCTGAATCCCGCCGTTTCCAGGTTGGGGATCATCATTCTGATCATCATCATCATCATCCTTTTTCTTGTCTTCTTGACTTGGATGCTCAGAAGGAGGTTCTTGGCAGTCATTCTCATCAGTTTCTTCCTCATCTTCAGAAACCAGGTTGATCATATTAGGGAGTGTGATCATCCTCCCATTTACTTCTTGCTCAGAAGGGTAGGTTGTGAGCTTGCTGGGCAATGCAGGATGGGTCACCATCTGCTCTTGGGTTTGAGCATCAGCAGCTTGAAAGTCTGCTATGAGTCTTTGTGCTACTTTATTTAAGAAGTTATCATCCATCAGAGTGGCAAAAGAATATGATTCTGTGGGAAACATAGCATGGATATGGTCTTCCAGATTGGTTGCTATGGCCCTTTTCTCTGGGATGCCAATTACTCTTGCAATGTCAGAAAGATCGGCCTTTCTGAGTTTCTGCCATTGTCTGAAGCACTTTAGATGTTTCTTGAGAGTATGCTTCTTAAAGGCTTGGAGTAAGTTGAGTGGCACTAGACTTTGAGCCTGAAAGAAAGGGATCAAGTTAGTTTTGTTCAAACTACTTGTGTTAGTATCTGTGTGCAAAAGTAAGCTTTCTGAGCATACCTGTGTAGAAACACTAGGCTCATTTTCCTGGACTTCTGCTTGTTTGGGCACAGAGGCCTCAGATACCTTGATGTGAGGAGAAGTCTGATCCTCAGCATCCTTTCTTTCTGATTGAACCTGAGAAATAGAATCAAATATGTTTAGAAACTTGTTATCAGAAAAGATAAGTGGAAAAATGCTTTCTGAGACTTCACTTACTTCTAAGTGAGGAAGCTCAATGGCATCTTTCTCAGAAACCTTTGGGGTTTCTGGAACCTTTTCTTCAGATACTGCTTGTTCAGCAGTTTTAGTTTCTCTTAGAGGAGATAAGATCACATTCTCTTCGTCCAAGTGTTCTTCTGATTGAGCCTGTAAGATAGAACAAACATATTGATTAAGTAGTGGATTTTACCAAAATTTTCTCAAGGAAAGTTTACTGATACTTACCTTCTCAACAGAAGGCTCAGTAACTTCTTCCTCAGAGTGCTTTTCAGCCTCTGGAAACTCTTGGTGTTGGGGTGTTGGTTCCACCTCCACTACTTTCTCAGTTGTAGCCTAATAAGAGACATTTAAGAATATCAGAACATAAGATTAGAGCAAATTTAAGTTAGTTATTTCTTGTGCAGAGATAACTTTACTACCTGTGGAACAGGCTCTTCTTGATGTTCTGAGGTTGGAGTAACCTCTTCTTGATTCAAGGGAGTGGACAAGTTTTCTTCTCCCTGAAATTTTATCTTCAAATTGGCCTGTAACAAATGAAGCTTATGAGTAACAAGTTAACATTTTAATGTTGACAAGTTAGATACAAACTTCTTCTGTTACCTGAATAGAGTCAGGCTGAGTTTGGGTCTCTTGGACTAGTGGAGTTTCCACAGCCTCTCTTTGCTCATTGTTGGTCTCCTCTACAATATCTTTCTGAGTCTCCATCTCAGTTTGATCCCTTTCTGAGAGTTGAGCTCTCTCAGAAGGTTGAGAAACCTGTTCAAGAACAGGGTTTTCTTCAGCGACATTAAGTGTTGGCATTATGAATGTGGAAGCAAAGTCAACATCTTCCATCACTCTATCTTCCTCATCCAGGCCTTCTTCTTCCTGCTGGACAGAGGGGCTCCTTTCTTTCTGAGGGGCTGAGCTTGATGCTCCTCCATGGGTCTCAATCCTGGACTTTTTGAATACTTGTGTAAGTACTACATCATCATCAGAGTCACTGTCCAGATTGGGAGCTGACCCATCTATGATATTTCTATCATCTCTGGAGATTTCTGGAGCAGCCTGTCTCAGAATTCTTGGGGCTTTCTGGTGTTGCCTTTCTGGCCGAACAACATCTTCTGAGATCTTGTCTCCAGAAGGTTGTGCTTTTTGTACACTTTGGGACTTAGAGGCTTTCTTGCTTTGAGTCCTCTTTCTCTTGGCAACTTGAGGTTGAGCAGGAGCTTGCTCAGAGTCCTCTTCACCTTGCTGGGCAGCTTCAAGCACATCTGCCTCTTTCTGAGCTTTCTCAGCAGCAATTCTCTCCTTTTCTTCAAAGGCATGTCTGAAAAGAGAGTTGGTGACTGGGATTTCTTGTCTCTTTATAAGAGTTATTCCCATTGTTTCCAGAATGTTGCAAATTCTGAGACCAAAATCCATATTGGCCTTTGTCTCAGCAAGGCCATGGATGATTTTAGGCTCAAATTCCTCAATGTGCCCAAGAAATTTGTTGAAGGCGTACTTCCCCCAATTGAAGTGGGTTTCCTGCCCTTCATGCTTCTTATTCAGAAGATGCATCATCATCCATCTCTCCATGCTTATCTGGTCTACTCCACCCTTGTTTCCATCAAAGCAACAGACCAGAATGAGAGCCAAAGTACTCCAGTGTTTCTGGAGATGACTGGTTCTGATGGCTTTCAGAACAAAGTTTGCTGGGCAACCCTTTGCATTTTCAATCTGGATTGCCTCAAATAGCTCCTTAACACTTTGAATCATGGAGGCATCCCTGATGTTGATGTCGTCGATTGTTCCTCGATTTTTCAATCGGAATAAGTTGCAGAAAGTCTTGCAGTCTAGGACAATTTCTTGTCCTTGAACTTCAGTCTGCATGTACTTCTCTTCTACATCATTCACAACTTTTGTGAAGATTTTGGAGTTGTTGTAGAACTCCAACACATCCAGTGTGGACAGTCCACTGGGTGCAGCACACAGAAACTTGTAGATATGGGAACTTTTCAACATTCCCAATATCAGTTTTCTATCTGCTTTTGAAGAAATGACTGCAGAAACATATTTCTTCACAAGAAAAGCTCCCCAATTCATCTTGTGACTTGGATTCCAGTCAGAAGGGGTAAACTCTCCTAGAAGGCGTTTATTCAACACCTTGAGTTCTTTTCCTCCTTGCTTTTCAGCAGGAGCAGAAGATGCGGCCTTAGGGTTCTTGGTGGTCATCTTCTTTGGTGCCATCTCTTATATAGAGTCTTTGAGTGAGTGTTTATAGAAGGGTTTTGCAAGAATAATCGAGATTAGTCTATCTTTTCAGAAGACTAAGCACAAGAAGTTGAGTTGCAGAAGAAGTTTTGCAGAAAATCTTGAGAGGTTTTGCTATTTTGATGCAAGTATGAAATTTCGGATTTGGTAAAAGTGTTTGTCTTTTGCCCAATTCCTATATATATAGCAGACTAAACATACATAGATACAACATACATATAGCTGAATATGAATGCGTGTCTTTGCATCTGCATAGGTGTGGTACGTCCTTTGTACTTCATTAAATGCTTAGTGGGCCACGTCTGAATTTCTAAACAGACATTACTTGCTTTGTTTTAATCTCAACCGTTGAGATCAAACGTTTATACATCAAGGGCTTATATTGAATATCTTGTAATGATATCAATCAACAAATGGTAATGTGCCGACTTGATGGATTTTTAATATGCTACATTCATTGTGTCACTTAGTAAAGAGTAGGAACACTTAATCGTTTGAGCTTATTATTCTGAGTGTCAAGTCCTTATCTATATATTGTTTATCATGAAAATGGTAAAAATACAAGACATTGGACATGTTTGACTTTCAGAACTTATACCTTTTGGGCTTTGTGTGTCTTTTTCTTTATGACTAAATAGTTTCCTGAATTCAAGAATCAGAAACTTCAGTTGTTTGAATGTATTTGACCCACTCTTATTACGTAAGTTCTAGTCTTATTTACTCATTGAGTGTGTACCAACCTTTGCCTTTCTGGATACCCGTTCCAGATATGTTTTGCCTTTCTGAGTGTTGCTACTCAGAAACCTTTGCAACACTTCTTAACAACTTGGCTTTCTGAGAGCAAGTTCTCAGAGGCCTGCTTCTTTTCTACCTTGCTTACTCAGACTTTAGAGATTCAGGACATTTTTCAGTCCTTAGGCAACTCCATCAATCCAAGATTATGTCTTAAGGTCAAGAACCGGCTTTCTTGTAGGGGCTTGGTGAAGATATCTGCAAGTTGGTCTTTTGTGCCAATCTTGAGTATCTCTATATTGCCTTTTTCAACATGGTCTCTGATGAAGTGGTGTCTAACATCAATGTGCTTTGTTCTGGCATAGAACTTGGGATTCTGTGTGATTGCAATAGCACTTGTGTTGTCACAGAAAATAGGAGTTTTCTCTTCATTGAGTCCATAGTCTCTGAGTTGTTGTTGAATCCATAGAATTTTTGTTGCACAACAACCAGCAGCAATATATTCAGCCTCTGTTGTAGAAGTTGCAATTGAGTTTTGCTTCTTGCTAAACCATGAGATAAGTCTTGTTACCAGAAACTGACAAGTTCCTGAGGTACTTTTCCTATCAAGCATTGATCCAGCATAGTCAGCATCTGAGTAACCAGCCAAACTCAATCCACCTTCTTTAGGATACCACAAACCTACATTTACTGTACCTTTCACATACCTTAATACTTTCATAGCAATGCTGTAGTGTGATTGCATTGGATTTGTTTGAAATCTAGCACACACTCCAACTGCATGTTGAATATCTGGTCTGCTTGCAGTAAGGTAAAGTAGTGAACCTATTAATTTCCTATACTTGTGTTCTTCAACACTCTTATCTGATTCAGTATAGGTCATTTTGGTTCCTATGCTCATAGGTATCTTAGCATTCTTTTCAGAGGGCTTAAGATTGAACTTTGTGAGCATGTCTTTTGCATATTTTGTCTGACTAATGAATATTCCATCATTGAGTTGCTTGATTTGCAATCCTAGGAAATAGTTCAATTCTCCCGTCATGCTCATCTCAAACTTATTTTTCATGAGATTTGCAAAGTCATCACAAAGTTGCTTGTCCTTAGATCCAAATATAATGTCATCAACATATACTTGAACTAAGAGCAGTTTCCATCATGATTTAAGGTAAATAAAGTTTTATCAACTTCACCTTTCTTGAAACCACTTTCCATAAGGTATTTGGCCAAAGTATCATACCATGCTCTTGGAGTCTGTTTCAGTCCATATAGAGCTTTCTATAGTTTATAGACCATTCTACTTTCTGAGGAAACTTCAAAACCAGGTGGTTGTTCAACATAGACTTCCTCAGCAAGTTCACCATTCAAGAATGCACTTTTGACATCCATCTGATAAACTTTAAAGTCTTTATGAGCTGCAAAGGCCAGAAAGAGTCTTATTGCATCCAATATGGCAACTGGTGCATATGACTCATCAAAATCTAAACCTTCAGTCTGGGTGAATCCCTTGGCAACCAACCTTGCTTTGTTTCTGGTTATTTCACCAGATTCATTCATCTTGTTTCTGAAAACCCACTTGGTTCCAATCACAGATATTCCTTCTACAAATGGAACTAGTTTCCAGACTTTGTTTCTTTCAAACTGATCCAACTCTTCTTGCATTGCAGAGATCCAGTCTTGGTCTCTTAATGCTTCTTCAATAGTTTTAGGTTCAATGTTTGAGATGAAACATCCAAAGAGAGAATTAGCATTTTCGGCTATTGCTCTCCTAGTCCTAATACCTTGATTGATTGGTCCAATCACATCCTTTGCAGGATGATCCTTGATCCATCTCATCATGGGTTTGGGGCTAGTAGGGTCAACATCTATGTGATCTGAATGTGAATCACTATGATTATGACTTGATACTTCTTCAGTATCTATGACATTTTGTACCATAGAAGGGCGTTGAATGTCTGACACTTGCTCAGTGTGAGGGCTTTCTAGGACATGCCTGTCAGAGAGGTCATTTCCAGAATTAGCTCTTTGATGAACATCTTCAGTTTCCATTTCTGAATTTCTCATAGGAAATTCTTCATCATGTCTGAGAATCATTTGGTTGTTACTAGGAATTTCATGCTTTTCTTCGTCAGAGTCACCCTCTCTTTCCATAATGATGTTTTTCCTTTCTGAGGGTTCTTCTTCAGAATCCTTTAACATTAGTTCCTTGAACCTTTCTGAGAGGTCATCATCAAGGGGTGATTTCTTGCTTTCTTCATAGAATACAACATGAACTGATTCTTCAATCTTCTTTGTTCTTTTGTTGTAAACTCTGTAAGCTTTGCTATTCATAGAATAACCAAGAAACACTCCTTCATCTGCCTTTGGTTGAAATGTTCTTAGATACTCTTTTCCATTGTTAAGAACAAAACATCTACAACCAAACACTTTCAGATGTTTAATATTAGGGGGTCTACCAACCAAGAGCTCATAAGGGGTCTTGTCATGGTGTTTGTTTATCAAACATCTGTTCTGAGTGTAGCATGCTGTGTTTACAGCTTCAACCCAATAAACTTCACTTATTTCAGTGTCAGCCAGCATTGTCCTTGCTGCTTCTTTAAGGGTTCTATTTTTTGTTGTGGTGTTCTTACAGAGGAAAGTTGATGTTGTATACCTTTGCTGGTACAAACTCCTTTATGTACTGGTTGACAAATTCAAGATTACGGTCTGCTCACGATTGCAGATACCTTGTCATTTTTCATGACTTCAAGCTTATTTAGCAAGTTTGGTATCTCCACCCTAGCATCAGATTTATGCTTCAGAAAGACAACCCAAGTGAATCTTGAGAAGTCATCTACAACAACAAGACCATACTTCTTTCCTGCATAACTAGTTACAGATGATTCAAAAAGATCCATGTGTAATAGTTGCAGTGGTCTAACACTAGAGTGTCTGATTTTGGACTTGAAAGAGATCTTAGATTGTTTCCCCATCTGACAGGCAGAACAGATACCATCCTTTCTGAAAGATGTTTTGGGAAGGCCAACCACTAACTCTTGCTTGGCAAGTTTGTTCAGAGTTTTGAAATTCAAGTGACTCATTCTTTTGTGCCATAACCAGTGCTCTTCTGTGTGACCTGATTGACTCACCATGAGACATTCTTCAGTTGTGGCAGATGCCCAATCGGCAACATAAAGACTGCCTTTCCGCCTAGCAACCAAGACTGTCTGCTTTGACTCATTGTCAATAAGTTTGCAATACTTTGCTTTAAATTTCACAGTAAATCCCTTGTCTGCAAACTGGCTCATGCTAAATAGATTGTATTTCAAACCCTTAACATGTAATACGTCAGTAATTGTTAAGGATCCCAATTTGACGTTGCCAAATCCCAGAGAGGGATTTAATTCTCCTCCAGCAAATCTGATGTCTGGTCCATTGTTGCAAGCTTTGTAGTTGACCAGATTTGCTTTGTCTCCTGTCATGTGCTTTCCGTATCCACTATCAAATATCCATTGAGCCTTAGTCCAAGAGGCGTTCTGCACAAAACAGGAAACAGGAGTTAGGTTCTTGCCTCAGAGATAGAACCACTTAGACTAAACATTCTTCCAGTAGGAATCCACATTTTAGTGAATTTCTTGGGAGTTTGTTTTTGTCTAACTTTATCAGAAGGAGAAACAATAGAATCAGTAATTTTGATCTCAATCTTCCTTCTTGAGGTGTTTCTAGGTGTTCCTTTTGGTGCTTTCTGGACCCTGGGTTTCAGGGATTGCTTTTCAGCAAACTTATCCTTTCTGGCCAGGTTCCTTCTAGCTTTGGCATTCAGTTTTTCAGTGGTTTGAGATTTCTTCCACTTCTGTTTATTGCTACGTGCAATATCAGCCTTGCACCATTGTTCTTGTCCTTCCTTATATTGTTGTAAAAGGACTTTTCCAATAGCACGATAGCCAATGCCATTTCGAACACCTTTGGCTTTCTGAATGCGGTCTTCAGAAGCCTTACTAGTTTCTGCACCATCTTTATTTTCATAAAATGGTACAGTAGAGAATTTGACTATTCCAGCAATTCTTCCTTTCCTAGAAATATGGCAATGTGGATGGCTACATGTCTGGGGGTTGTATTTCTTTTCAGAAGCTTCACCCACAAGTTTCTTGTTAACTTGTTGTTCTTTCAAAGGTTGGGTTGCTACTCCTTTTGCTTTGTCAACTACCTTATCTTTCTGACCAATGCTATAGGTGGTTGAAGAACCATTCTATTGACTTTTTACAAAAGTCAACCTTTCATCACTCTTCTTCAGAGGAGATGAATTACTCGATTGTTCATCAAGTCCAAGTCCACCTTTCTCAGAGGGATCTCTCAGATATGATTGAACCTCAGTGAGAGTGTCACTAGCCTTTGCATAAGATTGGAAGGATAGCTCTTTCTTTCGAAGTTCCTCATTCTCAGAAAGCAGCTTTATCATTTTCTTATTAAGTTCATCCAAGGCTAGTTTGTGAAAATTTCATTTTCAGATATCTGATTTTTCAGAAGGGCTATTTCAGCGCTCTTGTTCTCAGATACCCTGGTTAGCTCAGAAACCTCTTTTTCAAGAGTTTCTTTGCTTTCCTCTAGAATTCTGGTTTTGGATTGTGCTTCCAGAAATTCTTTCTCATAACGATCCAATTCACTCCTGATTAACTCCAGATCATCAATTCCATCATCACTCTCATAGTACAGAAATTGTGAAATGTTTGTTACCTCATCAGCCATAAGACATATTTCAATGTTGGAGATGTCTAGACCAACAATCTCAGCAACTCCACACATTTCATTCTTCTTAAGGCCGAAGTCGATTACGTCGTGGGTGATTCCACACAATTCTGGTGATGGTAGGTTTGAGTTATCTGAATCTCCATCTTCAGAATCTGTCTCAATATCTAGAGCATCAAGTTGGATTTGAATGTTCTTCCTTTCTTCAGTCAGTAAGGCCCTTTGATTTATTTTGTAATTTCTTCTGTCCTTCTTGTCACATGTCTTGAGCTTGTTTATAGCAGGGCAATCTCTCTTGAAGTGACCAGGCTTTTGACAATAGAATCAGATATCATTTCCTATCTCTGTTGATTCATTACTAACACCTTTCTGAATGGGGGTCTTCAGAGAGTTGTTTAGTTGAATGTTCTTGTACTGATGATAGTTTGGGCCAAGATGCTTTTTCAGCTTTTCTTTAGCTTTTCTTCTCTCAATCTCTTGACTCACAAATTTATTCATGTGTCTTACTGCAAGAGCATTTTCTTCAGATGCGTCTTTGGTATCTTTCTTTTCAGAAGTACCTTGAGAGACTAGAGCAACACTTTGCAACTTCTCAGCTGTTTGTTCTCTCTGAGTTGTCTCATAATATACAGTAGCAAGATGAGAGAAGAGCTCTACTGGAGTAATATTTGGCATTCCTTGGTTGAAATAAAAGAATTTAGTGTGTTCCCAGTTGTGATTGAGACTTCTGACAATAGTCTTAATCTTTTCTGGCTGGGAGTATCTGTTGCTTTCACCAAGTGCAGCCATATCACTCATAAGAGTAGTAAACCTGAAATCAAGTTCTTCCAGAGTTTCAGTGGGACCTTGCTTGAAGTTTTGGAACTTCAATTTAAGAACTTCGAACTTGTTTTCTTTGGTTTTCTCAGTTCCGGCACAGATTTCTTCAATCAATTGCTGCATAACTTCGCCGCTTTTAACACCCACGCTTTACACCGTATGTGCTCAGTGTCGATCCGATGATTATATTACGAGCTTGACCATCCAATCATGTCTCTTGGCATCTTCGGATGTCCGAGCTCTCTTAGCTTGTCTTCATACATAATGCTTCCACGAGCAACGACCACTATCACTAGCAATGATCCTCGCTTTCATCTTCCTTGTCTCGCTTTTCTTCCATCGACACCTCAAGAACTTGTTTGAGTTATGCGATTTTAATAACCCTTCATTGATGACATAGATCATCTCATCACTAATGGCCTCCAAATGGAGCATCATGTTGTTCTTCCATTTCTCGTAGTTTTCTGGCTTCAGAACGGGTGCATCACTCAGAGACATTCCTGTGCACTTAACACACAAATTATATAGTCCTCAGAAAGGGACAAAGTTTCTTCACCTATCTGGGGATCTAGGTTCAGTGCAGAAGGCTTGGGAACCTCCTGCTCTGATACCACTTGTTGGTCCAGATAACGGCAAAGTAAAAGACTAGAGGGGGGGGGGGGGGTGAATAGTCTTTTAAAACTTTTGTCGATAAACACAGTTTCTCAGAAACTTGGGGGGTTTCTGATACTTAATTTCAGAGCGCGGAAGACTTGAAGATAGGTAAGTGCAGAAATAAAAAGTATGTGTGTGTGCTTTGCTGAAAGATAAATGCAGAATGGTAAATAACACAGCAAGTATAGTGGTGTCTGGAGGTGGCGTAATCCTCCAACTAATCCACTTCGGTCTTTCTGAGACCTAGAATTCACTAGAACAGATAATTGAGTTCACCTTACAATAATCCTATTCTAAGATTCCTAAACAAATGGTTCCCAACCAAATGTTCCCCCTGAGTTATTCCCCAGCTCCTAGAGCTAAGTACTTCCTCTACTCAGATAACCTTGGAGTTATTCCCTGATTTCCCAAATCAAGTACTTCCTCTACTCCACGCCTTGATGGTGTTGGTTATAAGGTTTGTCAGAGAGGCTTCTTGTATAACTTTTCAGTTATGTTTCCAGAGAGCCTAATAGAACAAGACTACTTAATACACTTGTTCAGTGTATGGCAATCTGCTCTTTACTGACCCAAGTAATTGATGTCCGTTCTGGAGAATGAGCTTCAGAAAGGTTATCTGATAGTTCAACTCTTTCACGAATAACAATCTCTTGTTAAGGTTCAGGACAACTTAGAACTACTAGTGATTCTTCAAGCAACAGAAAGCTTTCAGAAAGGGTAGTAGAGTGCTTGAGAGAATACTTTGCTAGATTGTAAGTTTGCAAGTTAGATCGTTCTTCGGTCATATATCTCAGCATCTAAGTGTGTGATATTTATAGATGAATTGGAGAGTCGTTGGGATGTCATCCGTTAGAGAGGACTGTGCTTTAGCGGCTTTTCTGCCGATGCAATTAATGCATATGTACTATTTCTTGTCCTGTAGTCTTCAACGGATACATTAGCCTTTCTGATGGCTTGCATGCTCCATACTCATGATGTCATATGTTCCAGAATCATGTTTCAAAAGTAACTAAATGTACTTAAGAAAGGATTAAGGACATAGTCTTTTGGAGTGAGACTAAACCTTGGTGTCTTCAGAAATCTTGTGCAATCTCCGGTCTTGTAATCTTTAGAAAAGCTCCATTGCTAGGATTGATATTCATGGTCTTCTTGGAAATAAAAATTACATTCAGAGACCTATAATCCTAAAACAAGATTTACTAGACTAATCATACTCAGTGATTTCCTCTTTTACAATGTTCAAGTGAACTAAAAGTACTTAATCACCTTTCTGGCAAAGATAAGAACATGTGATGAATGATCAAAACACTAACAGATATTCCTAACAAAATCTTAGTTCAACTCTTTCAGAAATAATAATACTCGTTAAGGATCAGGACACTTAGAACTTTTGTGCTACTTAGAATCAAGAGCTTTGGTCGCAACAGAAAGCTTGAATGTAAGTAGTTTGCTTGAGAGCGCTTATGTGAGTATCCAATGTAAGTTCAGTGTTCTAAGGTGGTTTTTTTCCCAAGCAGTCTAAGTGTTGATATTTATAGATGAATTTGAGTGCCGTTTGAATAGTATCCGTTAGGCTTAAATCAAATTCAAACTATTGATATCTGAATATAGTACTGTAGCATGTTTGTCTTCTTCTTCGGTTACCGCTTTTTTCAGACATTTCGCCTCATGCAATTAATGCACTGTACTATATTTTGTCCTGTAGTGCCAATGGAACTATGCATGGTATCAGAGATTTTTATACAATCAGAGTTTTCTGAAACTTTGCATGTTCTTTTCCAGAGATCATCATAGCTCCAGTACCATTTGTTTAAACAACTTGTTATAATATGTTTCTTTTTCAAAAGAATATTTTATGTCCAAGGTATCTGAGTGTAGATATCTGTGGGCACTTTCCTCGTCTCAGAAACCCTTTATTCTCAGATATCTTTTGCAACTAGTGTGTTTTGAAACACTTGTTTCTCCAAGATATTTGGTCATAGGTTTCTGGAAAACCCTTGTCTTCAGCAATCTTGTGCAGTCTTCAAATCTTCAAATCCGCTGAACTTTTCCTGCTGGATGCCTTCTTCTTGGTCTTCGTCAGAAAATAAGAATTACATGTCGAGACCTAACATCCTATACAAGATTTGCTAGACTATCATACTTAGTGAGTTTCCTCTTTTATAGAGTTAAATTGAACTAAGAGTACTAATCACCTTTCTGAGCTAAGATAAGTCATTAGGTTGCTGATCAAAATATAAATAGATATTCCTAACAAATTTCCCCCATCTTGATCAGTCAACGATGACTACTGACCTATTACAAATCTGGATGAGGAAACAATCCACCACTTAATCATTTCTTATGATCTTTTAATTCATATAATTAAGTGCAGAAAGTAAACATCAACCAAATCACAAGGTGTGATCTTTGCTGATAAATTATCTCTTATATAAAATGATATCTGAGAGTAAGTTCATCAGATATGAAAGCCATTACAGAACATAGATAACTTTTACAAGATTTAACAGAAAAGTGCAATCAGCAATATCACAGAAACTACTTAGTCAAAAAGAACAACAGGAGTAACCAAGCTCCAAGTGAACATTCTAAATGACAAGTCTTCAAGTCTTCAAATCTTCAAAACAGCTCCATGGATCATTTTGCAAATTTCCTATCACCAAACCTTTTGATATCATCAGAGTAGTCATAGAGAAGAGTTCTGACAATCTTCTCTGTGTCTCTGGCAAATCCACAGACTTCCTTGTAGGTTTTGGTGGGATTTCTCTTGACAAAATGCTTGATCTATAGATACTTTCCCCACTTCCAGGCATGCTCGATTCTGATATCTGATAGCTTCAAGTATTCATAGATAATCTTTAGATATCTGATGTAACCCTTGTATTGATCTTCAGTTAAGTAGAAGGACTCATAGGGTTCCACCGCAAGTCTTGCTCTTGTGCCTGTTCCAGTGATGTTGGAAATTCTGTGCACATCATCTGGCTTTCCATAAGGACATTCATCAGAGAGGTCCTTCTTCATGGCTTCAGTTCTCTTGATTAATTCAAAATCCAACCATGCTTTGATGTGGTTGGTGTTAATCAAGATTGGCTTATCTTTTCTCCATGCCATGAGCTGTTTATGGATTGGTTCTAGAAACCTTGAATTTACCAGTAAGTGCTTGAGTTCCAGAATCCAGTAGCCATTCTTCTGATTAATGGACCTGTAGATAGAGGAATTGTTGTCATTCTTCACATACTCAATTTTGGCTTCTTCTGGCCTGAGTGGAAGTTGACTTTTTCTTTGTTCAGCTCTCAGCCTGTTCCTTCTTTGTCTAGAATTCTCCTTTGGGGGATTGCATGAAGAACCACCCTGGATTGACATGGTATTTCCAGAGGGTGTTTTAGCTGCTGAAGGCTTTGCAGCTGTGGGCTCAATTAGGCTATCAATTTTCCTTTTTCTGTGAAGAGGAGCTTCATCTTCATCAGTCTCTTCATCATCATCAAGATTAATTCTTGTGAGACTTTTGCAGCCTTCTTCATTGCCCAGGGATTTGATTTGGCCATCTTCTTCTTTAGAAGATTCATCAATCCCTCTTACTTGTCTTCTCCTTGGAGCCTTGGTACTCCTTGGAGGTCTTTTTGCCATGGCCCTTGTTACCATTGTAGTTTCTTCAGTTGGCTGCTGGGAAGTAGCTACTATTTGCAAAGCAGCTTGATTTGATGAGGGATCATCTATTCTGAGTGGTGGCTGGGAAGTTTTCTTGTTTCCTCTTCCTTTCTGAGCGGCACCAACTCTAGATTTCTTCTTTCCTCCCCCTTGATCAGATCCAAATTCTTCCCCCTTAGTCATTGTTGACTGACTAAGTACCACAAAAGAATCTGAGAGGGACTCAAAATTCTTTTGCAAGTAGTTGTAGGCAGTGACCAACTTCTGAAGTTCAGCCTTGAGCTCCTGATTTTGTTTGATAAGTTCCTTTTCCTTATCAGTGAGCTCTGCCAATGGGCCTAGTATGGCATCTGCTTTTCCAGCAGTGTAACTTGCCTCATGAAAACCATTTTCAGCTAGTGATACATCATCGTCCCTTACCATTCCCAGATCCTTCTGAGCAATGATCATACTGGTTGTTCTCTGAGTGATGAGCTCAGTGAATTTCTGCATATCTGAGGGGACGGAGGCAATTACTTCTTTGTTTTGTGAAGACTTCTCCCTTTTAAGATGTGCCAAAACTCAATATCTATTCATATATTCATGGGAGTGGACATTTGGTAGTTTGTTGAAAACTTCAGGAGCAATTAGCTTCCTTTTCAGATGGGAAACCGCTAAGTGTTCATTGCGGTGTTCTGCCAAAGTCTTGTCTTCTTCATCATCTGAGTCATCAGCCCAGAGATCTTCATCCTCTTGGACATTTTCAAGATTTTCCAGTCCAACAACCATCTCAGAGATGGGCTTCTTTCCTTTGTGAGAGGAGGATGGTTTTTCTTTTGATGGTGATGCAGCCTTAGCATCATGCTTTTCTTTAGATACTTCTTCAGTAACTAGCTCCTTAGCTATAGCATTTACAGCATCCTGGAGCTCTTTAATCTCAGAGTAAGCAACTGTCTCTTGTAAGTATTGTTCTTGAAGTTGATTGAGCTTATCTCTGGATTTAACTAGCTCTTCTTCAAGTTGAAGATGGAGCTGTTGCTCTTCTTCTAACAGTTGTTTGAGTTGAGCAGTTCTGGTTTGAGTATTTAATATCTTCTGAGTTGTTTCCTCAGAGTGCTCAACTACTTGTTCAGTAGTGTCTTTTTGTTGTTGGGAAGATGGATGGGTAGATTTCTGAGGTGATGGAGGAGGGGATTGCTGTGATGTCCTCTCAGTGTGCTTTTCAGCAGCTGAGGCATTGTTTCCTTGTGGAATTCCTCCTGTCCCTGGTGATGGGGCATCATCATCATCCTTTTTATCATTCTCATCCTTGTGATGGTCAGAAGGAAAATCTTCACAGTCATTTTCGTCAGTTTCCTTCTCTTCTTCATCTTCAGAGACCAGGTTGATCACTTTTGGAATAGTGATCATTTGCCCATTAACCTCTTCTTGTTCAGAAGGAATAAATTGTAGTGTCTGGGGCAAGACTGGCTTGAATGCCATCTATAATCTGGTCTGACCATCTGCCTATTTGAAGGCTTGCACCAATTTGTGTGCCACTTCCTTGGCAAAATCCTTACACATTAAGGTCGCAACTTGATATTGTTTAGTAGGGAACATTGCGTGGATATAGTTTTCCAGATCAAGAGCTCGTGCTCGTCTTGTTGGTTGATCTGTGATTCTCAGTATTTCAGAGAGATCAGAGCACCTTAACCTTTGCCATTTCTTGAAGCATTGAATATGCTTTGGCAAGGTATGAGTCTTGAAGAAGGGAAGAAGGTTTTCATAGTCATCATTTGACTCCTTCTTGGCACTACTTTGAACCTGAAAGAGAGAGTTTTGATTAGTTTCAAAACTTGTGTAGATATCTAAGTTTTAGAGTAGTCAAGTATCTGTGTTACCTATGCAACAGTAACAGGCTCAGAGGGTTGGACTACTGAGGTTCCAGGTGCCTCAGATATCTGGATATGAGGAGGAGACTTGGAAGTCTGATCCTCAGCATCCTCTCTTTCTTTTTGAACCTGAGATTAGAAACATAACACTTAGGAAATTTTATCAAGAAAAAGTTCTATTTTCAGAATCAGATATCTGAGAGGTCAATTACCTCCACTATTGGAGGCTTAGATACTTGTTGCTCAGAGAATTGTGCAGTCTCTGGAAATTTTTCTTGTGATGAAGGTTTTGAGGCCTCATCAATTTCCATTTGTTATGGGGATTGAGCGGGCAATTCCCCAGCAACTTCTACTTCTTTTTCAAACTGTTTAAGTAGAAAGTGTTAGTTTGAGAAAAATGATCAGAGATTTGTCTTTGAAGATTATAGATATTGGAATGAAATACCTTCTCTGCAGAAGGTTCAGATGAGTTAGGCTTCTCAGCCTTATCATTTTCCTTCTCAGTTGGAGCCTATTAGAAACATCCACTTGATTAGTTAAGTGAATTAACAAAAATCTGAAAAGTAATTTCTTAGGGAATTCTCTATCACTTGTAGCATAGGCTCAGATTCCTTAAGAGGTGAGGTAGTAGACTCCTTCTCAGTCTCTGAGGCAAGCTTTGCAGCTTCCTCTTGTTCTTTTGTTTCTAATTCAGGCTGTAGCAAAGAATTTTTATTAGTTAACAAGACAGAAAACACAAAGAGATTCACAAGTACAAACCATTCAGCTACCTGAGCAATGTCAGGCTGAGTGGTGTCTGGAACTTATGACCCTTCCATGAGTTAGTCTCGTTGTTCCAGTGTTGCTTCTTTGTTGGAAGTTTGAGGTACTTCAACCTTTTCCTGAGTGGCTAACTCAGTTGCCTCCCCTGGTTGATCATTATGAGTAGGTGTCTCAGTTTGATCCCTCTCTTGGAGTTGGGGAACCTGCTCATTTGTAGGATTTTATTCAGCATACTGCAATGCTGGCATGTCAAAATGAAGTTCATTTACCATTTCATCCACCACTTGTGGCTTTTGTGGTTGTGGTTGTTGTGGTTGTCTATAAGCAGACGTTTGAGCATTTGAGAGCTCTTCTAGATCTTTAAGTGTGGCGTTGACATCATCGTCAGCCAATACTAGGTCACCACTCATCAGGGCTTCTTGAAGTTGTGCATATGTGACTGTCCCTGATGGTGTGGTGGCACCAACAACCTTTGCTATAGGTGCTTGTTCAGCAACCTTTGAGCTAGTTGCTTTCTCAGCATCCTTGGACCTTTTGTTCTTCCCCTTTGCCTTGGTTACTTTTTCAGTAACCTTGGGGGATGGGATCTTCTCCTTGTCTGATTCGTCATCGAAATCTGGAACAGAGTTATCAACAATCCCTGCTGCTTCCGCAGAAAGAACTTGAAGTTTCTCAGCATTTCTGAGTTTATCAGCAAGGCTTTCTGTAATAGTCTTCACATTTCTGAAAGCACTTTCTCTTGCTGAGTCTACTTGTTCAGTAGTCGATACCTCTTTTGCAGCATTGATGAGTTCATCTGCATTTATGAGTTCATCGGCAGCGACGGCAGATATCTGGGAATCGACAACCTCAATGGGTGTGCCTTCTGATTTGCCAGCAGACTTCTTTCGTGAAGTTCTGGGCTTCTTGGTCGTAACTTTTCCCTCAGATACCTCTTCCGTCTTTCGCTTCTTGGAACCTTTCTGAGATCCAGTAACCTTTTTCATCAAGTTTGTATACTCATATTTGTAGAGTAGGTTACTGTTGGCAATGTCTGCCGTCTCTCTGAGCTCAATGCCAAGGCATTCCAGTAAGGAGCATATTTTCAGTCCATAGCTTACTGTGGCTTTTGGCTCAGCAAGGCCCTTAACGATTTTAAGCTCAAAGCCTTGTATCTTCTTCACAAATTTCATGAAGGCGTACTTCCCCCAATTAAAAGGGTTTTCCAGCCTTTTGTCTTGTTGTTGTAGCAAGAACATCATCATCCAGCGTTCTTCGCTTATCTGGTCAGCACCTCCTTGTAGACCATCAAAGCATCTATGAAGGATACATGCCAACACATCCCAGTGGACCAAAAGATGTCTGGTACTGATGTCAGCAAGCTTGAAATCAGTGGGTGTATCTGATTTTTCAAGATCACACACGTCACTGTACAACTGTTTTACACCTTCAAGGAGATCATCATCCTTGGTGTCTATTTCAAAATCCTTTCCAAGATTTTGAAGTTCAAACAGCTCACAGAAAGCTGTTTCGTCCAACAGGATTTCTTGTCCTTGGACTTTGGTCTTGATAGACACTATCTCAGTGCCTTCAGAGACCTTGGAAATAATTGTGGAGTTGTTGTAAAACTCCAGAACATCCGGTGAAGAGACTCCACTGGGAAGAGCAGATAGAAAACCCTTGATTTTCAAGCATATCAAGTACCAACTTCCTATCAGTCTGGTTTTCTATTGCGGCTACCAGGTATTCCTCAATCATGGCACCACCCCAAATCATCCTGTGATTTGAAGTCCAATGATCAGGGTCGAATTCTCCGATCAACCGATTGTTTGTTATAACTAGCACTGGTGCTTGCTTTTCAGCAGTACCAGAAGTAGTACCTTGGGATTTCTGAGTAGAAGCACGTTTGGGAGCCATCCCTTCAAATAGTGAAGTTTTTGAAAAACGAGAAAGAGATTTGGGTGAGAGATTAGTAATTCTTTGCAGAAAAACTAACAGAGATTTGCAGAGGTTGAAGAAGAGTTTATTGCTATTCTTGTGCAAGTCTGTATGTTGGATTAGGCGAAAGTAATTTCTTTTGCCAAAATCCCATATATATAGCAATGTAATCTCCACAAACATATACATACAAATTAATTTTGTGCGTAAGTAGCTGTGAATTGCAGGCAGGCGTGAGTAAAAGATTGTTTGGCATTAAATGCATAGTGGGCCCTGTCGGAATTTTAACAGTCCACTATTTACTGAGAGTTAATCTCTGCCGTAAAGATCAATCGCCCAATTCATCAAGGGTCACCATTGCTTCTTTAGCAATGATCACAATCAACAAATGTAATTGTGCCCATGAATTTTGGCTATTAACTTTCTGAATCACATTTCTGTATGACCAAGAACACTGTTTGCATCTAAATTTATCTCACATTTGGTATTTATCCAAGTTTTACACAGAGATAGAAATAATACAAATTTCAAGAGAGTAGTTGACTGCAGACAGTTGTACTATTCTCTTTTGTATTCCCCCTCACTGATTGATCCAGATATCTGAGTACCCGTCTCAGAAATCTTTGAACAGCCGTTTTACCCTTTAGCCTTTAGTTTTTGTATATCTGTTCCAGAATTCTTTTCTGGATACCCGTTCCAGATACCTCTTCTATGGATACCCGTTCCAGATACCTCTTCTCTGGATACCCATTCCAGATTCCTCTTCTCCGGATACCCGTTCCAGATACCTTTTCTCTCTCCTTTGATATCTTTTTCAGATATCTCTTTTCTGAACTTTTTCAGTTCTTTGGTAGCTCCATAAGTCCAAGACTGTGTCTTAAGGCTAAGAATCTACTTTCTTGTAGTGGCTTAGTGAAGATATCTGCAAGTTGGTCTTCAGTGCCAATCTTGAGTATCTCTATATTGCCTTTTTCAACATGGTCTCTGATAAAGTGGTGTCTAACATCAATGTACTTTGTTCTTGCATGAAACTTAGGATTCTGAGTTATGGCAATGGCACTTATGTTGTCACAGAAAATGGGAGTTTTCTCTTCATTGAGTCCATAGTCTTTGAGTTGTTGTTGTATCCACAATATCTGTGAAGCACAACACCCAAAGACAATATATTCACCTGTGGTAGATGTGGCAATTGAATTTTGTTTCTTGTGAACCATGATATTAATCTAGCAACAAGAAATTGACAAGTTCTGAGGTGCTTTTTCTATCAAGCAATGATCCAAAGACAACAAGATCTGAATAGCCAACCAAACTCAATCCACTCTCTTTTGGATACCACAATCCAACTTCTACAATACCTTTTACATACCTTAATATTTTCATAGCAATGTTGTAGTGTGTCTGCATTGGATTTGTCTGAAATCTAGCACACACTCCAACTGCATATTGAATATCAGGTCTACTTGCAGTGAGGTATAGTAGAGACCCAATCAATTTCCTATACTTGTGTTCTTCAACACTCTTGTCTGATTCAGTATAGGTCATTTTGGTTCCAATGCTCATTGGTATCTTAGCATTCTTTTCAGAAGTCTTTAGATTAAACTTATTGAGCATGTCCTTTGCATACTTTGTTTGACTAATGAATATTCCATCATTGAGTTGCTTAACTTGCAGCCCTAGGAAGTAATTCAATTCTCCCATCATGCTCATCTCAAATTTACATTTCATGAGTTCAGCAAAATCTTCACAAAGTTGCTTGTGTTTAGATCTAAATATAATGTCATCAACATATACTTGAACTAAAAGTAGTTTCCCGTCATGGTTCAGTGTGAAGAGTGTTTTGTCAACATCTCCATTCTTGAAGCCACTTTCTAGTAGGTATCTGGCCAATGTATCATATCATGCTCTTGGAGCTTGTTTCAGCCCTTACAGAGCTTTCTGAAGCTTATAGACCATCCTACTTTCTGAGGAAACTTCAAAACCTGGTGGTTGCTCAACATAGACTCCCTCAGCCAGTTCACCATTTAGAAATGCACTCTTGACATCCATATGATAAACTGTAAAGTCATTATGAGCTGCAAAGGCTAGAAAGAGTCTTATTGCATCCAATCTTGCAACTGGTGCATAAGATTCATCAAAATCTAGTCCTTCAGTCTGGGTAAATCCCTTGGCAACCAACCTAGCTTTGTTTCTGGTTATTTCACCAGACTCATTCATTTTGTTTCTGAAAACCCACTTGGTTCCTATTACAGATATTCCGTCAGCAAATGGAACCAGTTTCCAGACATTGTTTCTCTCAAATTGATCCAACTCTTCTTGCATAACAGAGATCCAGTCTTGATCTTTTAATTCTTCTTCTATAGTCTTTGGTTCAATTTTTGAGATGAAACATCCATAGAGACAACTTGCATTTTCAGCGATTGCTCTTCTAGTTCTAACTCCTTGGTCTATGGGACCAATCACATCTTTTGAAGGATGATTTCTTATCCATTTCATAATGGCTTTTCAACTAGTAGGATCAATATCAATTTGATTTGAATGTGAATCAATATGATCTTGATGAGATACTTGTGCAGTATCTGGGATATCTGACACATGGGTAATGTCATGGATATCTGACACTTTTTCAGTGTTAGAGATATCTGGATCTTGCATTTCAGCAATCTCATTCTCAGATACCCTTTCATGATGAAGGTTCTCAGTAGCCTGTTCCATTTCTGGAATTCTCATAGGAAATTCTTCATCATGTCTTAGAGTCATCTGGTTGTTACTAAGCATAGGTTGCTTTTCATCATCAGACTCATCCTCTATTTGAATGATAGAATTGTTTCCTTCTGAGGATCATTTTTCAGAATCTTTAATCATTAGTTCTTTGAACCTATCTAAGAGATCATCATTCAAGAGTACTTTCTTTTTTCCTTCATAGAATACTACGTGAACAGATTCATCGATCTTTTGCGTTCTTTTGTTGCAGATTCTGTAGGCTTTACTATTCAGAGAATAACCAAGAAATACTCCTTCATCTGCCTTTAGTTGAAATGTTCTCAAGTATTCTTTTCCATTGTTAAGAACGAAACATCTGCAACCAAACACCCTTAGATGTTTGATACTAGGGGGTCTACCAATGAAAAGCTCGTACAGAGTTTTGTCATGGTGTTTGTTAATCAGACATCTATTTTGAGTGTAGCATGCTGTGTTTATAGCTTCAACCCAATAGATTTCACTTATTTCAGTGTCAGCAAGCATTGTTCTTGCTGCTTCTTTCAGGGTCCTATTCTTTCTTTCAGCAACACCATTTTGTTGTGGTGTCCTTACATAAGATAGTTGATGTTGTATACCTTTGCAAGTACAAAACTCTTTGATGTACTGGTTCACAAACTCAGTACCGTGGTCTATTCTAATTACAGATACCTTGTCATTTTTCATAACTTCGAGCTTATTCAGCAAGTTAGGTATCTCAATCCTTGCATCAGATTTGTGTTTGAGAAAGACAACCCAAGTGAATCTTGAGTAATCATCAACAACAACCAGACCATACTTCTTTCCTGCATAACTAGTTACTGCGGATTCAAACAGATACATATGTAACATTTGCAGTGGCCTCTCACTGGAATGTCTAGTTTTAGACTTGAAAGATGTTTTGGATTGTTTTCCCATTTGGCAAGCTGAGCATAAACCTTCTTTTCTATTTGCCATTTTGGGTAAACCAACCACCAACTCTTTCTTGGCTAGTTTATTCAGAGTTTTGAAATTCAAGTGACTCATTCTTTTATGCCATAGCCAATTTTCTTCAGTGTGGCCAGATTGACTCACCATAAGACATTCTTCGGTTGCGGCGGATGCCCAATCAACAACATAAAGATTTCCTTTACGCCTTGCAACCAAGACTGTCTGCTTTGACTCATTGTCAATCACTTTACATAGTTTTGACTTGATCTTGACAGTGTACCCTTTGTCTACTAGTTGACTCATGCTTAGGAGATTATATTTCAACCCCTTTACATGAAGTACTTCAGAGATTGTGAGGGCGCCGAACTTCAAATTGCCAAAACCTATGGTTGGATTTTCATCTCCTCCAGCAAACCTGATAAATGGTCCATCATTGCATTTTTTGTAGTTAATCAAATTTGCTTTGTCTCCTGTCATGTGCTTCGCACATCCACTATCAAAATTCCACTTTGAGTTAGTCTTTAGAGTGTTCTACACAAAACAGGAAACAGGAGATTAGGTTCTCATACCAACAATGGAACCATCTGGATTAAAGAATCTTCCAGTAAGAATCTTAGTTAAATGATTAGTATCATTGTTGTTAAGAACTATTTTCTTCCTTGGTGTGTTCCTAGGTGCTCCATTTGGTGCTTTCAGATACCTGTCAGATTTCTGAGTCTGCTTTTCAGCAAACTTAGCTTTCCTAGCCAGATTTCTTCTAGCCCTGGCATTCAGATTTTCAGTGGCTTGATTTATCTTCCACTTCTGATAATTGTTGTGAGCAATTCTAGCCTTTAACCATCGTTCTTGCTCTTGTTTGTATTCGCGAGCAAGTTGTTTCCCAATGGGTTTATAGCCAATACCATTCCGAGCACCTGATGCTGTCTGAGATCTCTTCTCAGCAGCTTTGCTAGTCTCTGGATGATCAATTTTCTTTCCAGAAAACGTGACATAAGAAAATTTGCCAGCTCCTGCAATTTTTCCTTTTTGAGAGACATAGCACTATGGGTGATTGCACTTCTCAGTGTTATGTTTCTTTTCAGAGACATTTCCCACAGTTTTCTTTTGGACTTATTTTTCCCACAAAGGCTTGGTCGCAACTGCCTTTCCTTTGTCAACAATCTTAGCTTTCTGACCGATATTGTAGATTGTTTGGGAATCACCTTGCTGAGCACTGACGAATGTTAGTCCTTCATTACTCTTATTCAGAGTGGTGGAACTATCTGTGTGTGTGTCCAGCCCAAGTCCTCTCTTTTCTGAAGGATCTCTTAAATAAGATTGTACTTCAGTAAGAGTGTCACTAGCTTTGGCATAAGATTGAAAGGATAGTTCTTTCTTTTTGAGTTCCTTATTTTCAGAAAGAAGACCTTCACATTTCTTTTGAAGATTTGCCATTGCTTCTTTATGTGACTTTTCGGTCTCAGATATCTGAGCCTTGAGAAATGCATTTTCAGCATCCTTTTTCTCAGATATCTTGATTAATTTAGAATTTTCCTTTGCAAGAGAATTCTTTTCTTCTTCGAAATTTTCGGCTCTAGCTCGGAACATTAGAAATTCTCTTTTGTAAGGATCAATTTCTTTTCTGAGATTTTCCAGTTCTGTGATTCCTTCGTCATCACTTTCATAAGTATAACAGGAAGTATGTGTTACCTCATCAGCCATTAGACAAGGTTCAATGTTGGTGATATCCGGGAAGATTTCTTCAGCCATTCCACACACTTCTTTCTTCTTTTAACCAAAGTCAATTACTTCATGAGAAACAGGTGTGGAATCATCTGAATCCTCATCCCCAGAATCGGACTCAATATCTAGAGCATCCAGTTGGAGTTGAATCTTTTTCCTTTCTTCAGTGAGCATAGCTCTTTGACTTCATTTGAAGATTCTTCTATCTTTCTTGTCACCTGTCTTAAATTTGTTGAAGGCAGGACAATCCTTCTTGAAATGACCAGGTTTCTGACAATAGAAACAGATATCATTTCCGATTTCTGCTTCCTCAGTACTTGATGGTTTCTGAGCCGGCTTGTTCAGCGAGCTTTGCATATTTTTGTACTGGTGATAGTTTGAGCCTAGATGCTTTTTCAGCTTCTCTTTGGCTTTTCTTCTCTCAATTTCTCGACTGACATATTTTCCCTTACAGCAAGAGCATCCTCAGTCACATCCTTGCCTTTCTTCTTTTCAGAAGTTCCTTGAGCAACTAGAGCAACACTCTGCAACTTCTCAGTTGTTTATTCCCTTTGAGTTGTCTCATAGTCAACAGTGGCAAGGTGAGAGAAAAGTTCCACAGGAGTGATATCTGGCATTCCTTGGTTAAAGTAGAAAAACTTTGTGTGTTCCCAGTTATGATTTAGACTTCTCACAATTGTTTCAATCTTTTCTGACTGGGTATATCTATTACTTTCACCAAGTGCAGCCATGTCACTCATAAGTGTTGTAAACCGGAAATCTAGTTCTTCAAGAGTCTCTGTGGGACCTTGGTTGAAGTTTTGGAATTTTAGCTTCAAAACTTCGAACTTATTTTCCTTTGTTTTTTCGGTGCAGACTGATTTCTTCAATCGGTTCTGTGCCACTTTCACCGTTTTTGCACCCCACAGTTTACACTGTATGTGCTCTGGAGTAGAACGTATGATGATATTACAAGCCTGTCCATCCAATCTATTTCTCTTGGCATCTTCTAATGTCCAGAGTTCTCTGGGCTTTGGTTCGTAAATAACTTGACTAGCAGGTCTCCCACTGGTTGATGCATCTGTCTGTGAAGACCCATCACTTTGTTCTCTGTCTCTTCCATTAGAAACCTCTATGACTTGCTTGAGTTGTTGAATGACTATTGGGCCATTCTTTATAACTTCGATCATTTCGTCACTGATGGCTTCTAGGTGGAGCATCATGCTGTTCTTCCATTTCTCATAATTCTCTGGCTTGAGAATTGGGGCGTCACTTAAAGACATTCTGCAGCAAACACACTAAACAAACGAATCAAGTGTAGGTGAAAAGCAGTTAGTGGGCACTTATCTAGGATCTAGGTTCAGTGCAGAAGGCTTGGGAACCTCCTGCTCTGATACCACTTGTTGTTCTAGATAACGGCAAAGTAAAAGACTAGAAGGGGGGGGGGGGTGAATAGTCTTTTAAAACTTTTGTCGATAAACACAGTTTCTCAGATATCTGTGAAGATATCTGATACTTAATTTCAGAGAGCGGAAGACTTCTAAGATAAGTGCACGTGTTCAACAAGATAAGTGTAAGTACTTTGCAATATAAGTAAAATAAGTAATAAACTGCAGAAAGTAAATAACATAAGTCTTTTTATAGTGGTATCTGAAGGTGGCGTAATCCTTCAACTAATCCACTTCGGTCTTTCTCAGACCTAGAATCCACTAACATAAATGAGGTAACCTTACAAATGTTCCCCCTGAGTTATTCCCCGGCTTTCACAGCCAAGTACTTCCTGTACTCAGAAACCTTTTTGAGCTATTCCTTAGCTTCCCAAGCTAAGTACTTCCTGTGCTCAGCAGCCTTGGAGTTATTCCTTAGTTTCCCAAACTAAGTACTTCCTGTACTCCACACCGTATATGGTGTTGGTTTTAGGTTTGTTTGTCAGGTGAGCTTCTTTAATAACTTGTTCAGTTATTCAAATAGCACTGTGAATCAAGTATACTTAATACACTTTTCAATGTATGGTATCTTGTTCTCTACTGACCCAAGTCTATGGTAAGTTTTCAAGAGAATGAAACTTTAGATATGAAATATTACTTTAACTCTTTCACAGATAACAATACTCGTTAAGGATCCGGACACTTAGAACTTTTGTGCTACTTAGAATCAAGAGCTTTGGTCGCAGCAGAAAGCTTGAAGGTAAGTAGTTTGTTTGAGAGCGCTTATGTGAGTATTCAATGTAAGTTCAGTGTTGATATATATAGATGAATTTGAGTGCTGTTTGAATAGTATCCGTTAGGCTTAAATAAAATTCAAACTATTGATATCTGAATATAGTACTGTAGCATGTTTGTCTTCTTCTTCAGAAGCTACCGTTTTTGTTCAGACATTTCTGTCTGGGCATTTAATGCACTGTACTATATTTTGTCATGTAGTGCCAACGAAACTATGCATGGTATCAGAGATTTTTATACAATCAGAGTTTTCTGAAACTTTGCATGTTCTTTTCCAGAGATCATCATAGCTCCAGATACCATTTGTTTAAACAACTTGTTATAATATGTTTCTTTTTCAGAAGCATATTTTATGTCCAAGGTATCTGAGTGTAGATATCTATGGGCACTTTCCTCGTCTCAGAAACCCTTTATTCTCAGATATCTTTTGCAACTAGTGTGTTTTGAAACACTTGTTTCTCCAAGATATCTGGTCATAGGTTTCTGGAAAACCCTTGTCTTCAGCAATCTTGTGCAGTCTTCAAATCTTCAAATCCGCTGAACTTTTCCTGCTGGATGCCTTCTTCTTGGTCTTCTTCAGAAAATAAAAATTACACGTCGAGACCTAACATCCTATACAAGATTTGCTAGACTATCATACTCAGTGAGTTTCCTCTTTTACAGAGTTCAATTGAACTAAGAGTACTAATCACCTTTCTGAGCTATGATAAGTCATTAGGTTGCTGATCAAAATCTAAACAGATATTCCTAACAGAACAACAGCTAAATCTTCAATTGGAAGAAAAGATAGCTGAATCCAAATCAAAGCTCCAAAAGATTGAAGATCTTACCATCAAGGAAATGGAAGCTTATGCTGAGATGAAAGAACTCTAGCTTGTTGTTTAGGCAATTGATGAGGAATTAGATACTGAGCAAGTATCTGAAGACAAGCATGATGCTAAGGCTGCATTACCACAAGATGTAGCGTCCTCCTCCTCACTGAAAGGAAAGAAGCCCATCTTTGAGATGGTTGCTTGGCTAGAAAATATTGATGAAAATGCCCAAAAGGATTAAGATCACTGGGATGAAGACTCAGATGATAAAGAAGATAGAACCTTGGCAGAACATGTAAATGTTTACTTGGGAGTTTCACACTTAAAAAGAAAACAGATTGCTCCTCTGAGCTTTAGTAAGGCACCAAATCTCAACTCCCAAGATTACATGGCCAGATACCAGGTTCTGGTAACTCTAAGAAAAGAGCTGTCTCAACAAAATGAAGAAGTAATTGCATCAGTCCCTGCTGAAATGAAGAAGTTCACTGAGTTAAGCACTCAGAGAACAACAAGCTTGGTCATTGCTCAGAGAGACCTAGGCATAGTGAGGGATTTTGACAATAATCTTGCTGAAAAAGCCCTCAATGAGGCTAGCTATGCTGCTGGAAAAGCAGATGCTACTTAAGGTCCACTGGCATAGCTCACTGATAAGGAAACATGACTTATCAAACAGAATCAGGAGCTTAAGGATGATCTGGAAAAGTAGGTTGCTGCTTACCACTATCTGCAAGGCAACTTTGACTCCCTCTCAGAATCTTTTGTGATTCTTAGTCAGTCTACAATGACTAAGGGGGAAGGATCTCAAGGTGCTCAGAGAGGAAAAGGGAGAGGAAACAAAAGAAAAACTGAACAACCACCTCTCAGAATAAATGAGCCCTCCTTCAGTCAAGTTGCTACTCAGATAGTAGCAACAACTCAGCAGATTCCTGAACAAGGAATGACAACAAGGGCCATGTCACAGCGATCTCCAAAGGGAACCAAGTCCCCAATGAGAAGACAAGTAAAAGGCATTTAAGAAGAAGAAGAAGAAGAAGAAGAAGAAGAAGAAGAAGAAGAAGAAGAAGAAGAAGAAGAAGAAGAAGGCCAAATCAAATCCCAGGGCAATAAAGAATGCTGCAAATCTCCCACAAAGATTAACATTGATGATGATGAAGAGACTGATGAAGATGAAGCTCCTCTTCACAGGAAAATGAAAAGGGTTGATAGCCTATCTGAGCCTATTGCTGCAAAGCAATTGGCAGCCAAAACACCCTCTGGAAATACCAAGTCTATCCAGGGTGGTTCTTCAAGCAATCCCCCAAGGGAGAATTCAAGACAAAGGAGGAGCAGGCTAAGAGCTGAACAAAGAAAACTTCAATTTCCACTCAGGCCAGAGGATGCCATAATTGAGTATGTAAAGACTGATGAACATTCCTCCTACAGGTGCATCCAACAGAAAAATAGCTATTGGATACTGGAACTGAAGTATTTGCTTGTAAATGAGAAGGGATTTCCAGTACCCATCCATCAACAGCTCATGGCATGGAGAAAAGACAAGCCTACCTTGATCAAGAGAATAGAAGCCATGAAGAAGGACCTCTCTGATGAATGTCCTTATGGAAAGCCAGATGATGTGCACAGAATTCCCAACATTACTGAGAGCAAGACTTGCTGTGGAACCCTATGACTCAAGAGAAATACAAGGGTGACATAAGATATCTGAGGATCATTTATGAATACTTCAAGCTATCAGATATCATAATTGAGCATGCCTGGAAATGGGAAAGTATCTATGGGTCAAACACTTTGCCAAGAAGAATCCCACCAAAACCTACAAGGAAGTCCGTGGATTTGCCAGAAACACTAAGATGATAGTCAAGACCTTGCCCTATGACTACTCAGATGATATCAAAAGGGAAAAATTACATATACCACCCATGCAATATAACCTCTTTTCACTGAGGTCCCTTCTATTCAAACAATTACAGATGAACAACTTTTTTACAAACGAAAAGAAATGTAATTGCAGCTAGGCCCAAAAGTCAACTTTTTCACCCATTTTATCTTTTCTTTATAATTCAAAAATTAATTAATTCTCTCTTATTGCAAAATAAACCCCAAAACGTTTATAACTCTCACAAACAAACCGCAAAATTTTTATTTCTTCAAATCTAACTACCCACCATCTTCAACCTTCTTCCACCACCTCCAACCACCACCACCTCCAATCTTTGTCAACTTCTTCTTCCTCCTTCCTCCATCTTCTTCTTCCTACTACAAATGCTTCGATCGGAGCTGTGAATAGCTCCGATCGGAGCTATAAAACAGCTTCGGCCAGAGCTGTTACGCCGGAGCTGCTACATCTCCGGCCGGAGCTGTTTTGCAGCTCCAAGCCGGAGCTGCTAACAGCTCTGGTGAGGAGCTATTTACAGCTCTAATCAAGTCAAATCGCTCCAATCGGGCTGTAAAGCGACTCGAAAGCGATATAAAATAGCTCCGATCGGAGCTTTTCACAGCTCCGATCGGATCTTTTTTGAAGAAGGAAGAAGAAATGGAGGAGGAAGAAGAAAAAAAAAATTGGGTATATTTTGAAAATAAATTTTATTGAGGTTTAATTTACAATAATAATGAGTCATTGTTGTAATTTATAAAATATTAGAGTCTAATGTGTAGTAAAATGAAGATTGTAAATTGCAACTAAGTCCAATTCATTTTCTTTTCTATTTATTTTATTTCTGGTCAACTCAAAAATGAGGTTTTAGGTGTATCTGTAATTGTTTGAATAGAAGGGACTAAACTGTAATTGGCCCAAATTTAAGGGTAGGAAATGTAATTTCCCCCAAAAGGTTTGGGGATAGGGAATTTGCTAACTGATCCATAGATCTGCTACTGAAATGTTGAAGACTTTTTGAAGAATTGAAGACTAGTTATTTAAGATGTTTACTTGGAGCTTGGTTGCTCCTGTTGTCCTAATTCAACTATGTATTTTGTATCTTGCTGATTGTACTGAAATGTGTTTTATTTATTAAGTTATCTGTGAACTTTCTTTGTAACATATCTGATGAACCTACTCTCAGATATCAATCTATAAAAAGATAACTTATCAGCAAAGATCACACCAGTGATTTGGTTGATGTTTACTTTCTGCACTTAATTAAATGAATTGAAAAGATCATAAGAAATGATTTAAGTGTTGGATTGTTCCCTCTTCCAAGTTGTAATAGGTTTTAAAGATAGTCATCGTTGACTGATCAAAAAGGGGGAAATTTGTTAGGAATATCTGTTTAGATTTTGATCAGCAACCTAATGACTTATCTTAGCTCAGAAAGGTGCTTAGTACTCTTAGTTCAATTGAACACTGTAAAAGAGGAAAATCACTGAGTATGTTAGTCTAGCAAATCTTGTATAGGATGTTAGGTCTCTGAATGTAATTTTTATATCTTTGAAGAAGACCAAGTAGAAGGCATCCGGCAGAAGAGTTCAACAAATTTGATGATTTGAAGACTGCACGAGTTTGCTGAAGACGAAGGAAATTGGTTTCGTCAGATACCTATGTCCAGATATCTTGAAGAAACAAGTGTTTTTCAACAAACAAGTTTCACAAAAGATATCTGAGAATACCATGTTTCTGAACGAGAAAAAGTGCCCACAGATACCTACAATCAGATACCTTGGAAAAAACATTGGTTCCAGGAAACAATGTTTTAATAAAGTATCTAGAGATGTGAGAGTTTCTTGAAAAGGACATGTAATGCTTCAGAAAGCGTGCATAGTTTCGTTGGCACTGCAGGACAAAAATAGTACAATGCATTTAATGCGTAGACAGAGACATTTGAACAAAAGAGGAAATCTCTGAAAAGAGACAACGTCTTCTGCAGTACTATTTACAGATATCAATAGTTTGAATTTCATTGAGCCTAATGGATACTATTCAAACGGCATGATTTTCAACTATAAATATCAACACATAGAATGCTTGAAAGACACACTGAACTCACTGAAAATACCAAGCTTCTCTGATAATACAATTAGTGGTATCTTTCTCTCAAGCATACAAGCCTTCTGCCTACTTACTCTTTAGCTTACAGTAGCGGCTAAGCTCTTGAATTCTAAGTAGCACGAAAGTTCTAAGTGTCCTGATCCTTAACAAGCATTGCTATCTATGAAGGAGTTGAATCAAAAGATCAAGTATCTGAGATTCATTCTCTAGAACATTTATCATAGACTTGAGTCAGTAAAGAACATATCACCACACATTGTGAAGTGTGTTAGGTGACTCTTGTTCAAGAAGGTAGTATTACATAACAGTAGAAGTTATTAATCTACCATTCTGACAAACTCTTCTTAACCAACACCATACACGCCGTGGAGTACAGGAAGTACATAGTTTGGGAAACTAAGGAACAACTCCAAGGTTATTGAGCATATGAAGTACTTAGTTTGGGAAACTAAGGAACAGCTCAAAGATTTCTGAGTATAGGAAGTACATAGCTGGGAACCGGGGAATAACTCAGGGGGAACACTTGGTTGGGAACCTAGTGCATTTAGGAATCGAGAGAAGATATTTGTAAGGTGAACTCAATTATCTGTCTTAGTGGATTCTAGGTCTGAGAAAGGCCGAAGTAGATTTGTTGAAGGCTTACGCCACCTTCAGATACCACTATAAGAAGACGTGTTATTTACTTTCATCAATTTACTTATCGT
Source organism: Plantago major (assembly GCA_026545765.1). NCBI lineage: Eukaryota > Viridiplantae > Streptophyta > Magnoliopsida > Lamiales > Plantaginaceae > Plantago > Plantago major. The sequence continues at coordinate 62,079,440 of CM048844.1, read as the reverse complement.
TCTCTTTATCCTGCTTAGTATTTAAACACATTATATCTTGCTGAGCACGTATACTTATCACACAAATGTCTTCCGCTCTCTGATTATAAGTATCAGATATCTTCACACATATCTGAGAAATTATTTTATCGACAAAAGTTTTAAAAGACTATTCACACCCCCCCCCCCAGTCTTTTACTTTGTCGTTATCTGGACCAACAGAACCTCGAATTAAAAATATATTTTTGAGACATCTAGTTTTCGAGAAAACCCAAAGGGGGTATAGGACATGATTTTTCGTGAAACCCTCGATGGGTTAGTTTTTGTCAAATTTTATTCACATGACAATGTTTGTGGTATAAAAACTATTCTACGCACTTATTGAACTATTTTGGTTGATCGAATCTCGAATTAAAAATGTATTTTTGAGACATCTAGTTTTCGAGAAAACCCAAAGAGGGTATAGGACATGATTTTTTGTGAAACCCTCGATGGGTTAGTTTGTGTCAAATTTTATTCAAATGACATGGTTTGTAGTAAAAACCTATTCTAAGCACAAATTGAACTATTTTGGTTGATCGAATCTCGATTTAAAAACGTATTTCTAAGACCTGTTGTCTTCAATAAAACTCAAATGGGGTAGTACAAGATTTTTTGTCAAACACTCGATAGAGTTAGTTTGTGTTAAATTTTATTCACATGATATGGTTTGTGGTATAAAACTTATTCTATGCACATATTGAACTATTTTGGTTGATCAAACCTCCAATTACAAACGTATTTTTGAGACATCTAGTTTTTGAGAAAACCCAAAGGGGTTAGTACACAGTCTTTTGTGAAAACACTCCATGGGGTTAGTTTGTGTCAAATTTTATTCACATAAAATGGTTTGTGGTATAAAAACTATTCTACGCACATATTGAACTATTTTTGTTGAACGAACCTCGATTTAAAAATGTATTTCCGAGACCTCTAGTCTTAAATAAAACTTTAAGGGGATAGCACACGATTTTTTGTGAATCACTCGATGGAGTTTATTTGTGTGAAATTTTATTCACATGACATGGTTTGTGGTATAAAACCTATTCTACGCACATATTGAACTATTTTGGTTCATCGAACCTCGAATTAAAAACATATTTTTGAGACATCTTGTTGTTGAGAAAACTCAAAGGGGGTATAGGACATGATTTTTTGTGAAACCCTCGATGGGTTAGTTTATGTCAAATTTTAGTTACATGACATGGTTTGTGGTATAAAAACTATTCTACACACATATTGAACTATTTTGGTTGATCGAACATCGATTTAAAAATGTATTTCCGAGACCTCTTTTCTTCAATAAAACTCGAGGGGGTAGTACACGATTTTTTGTGAAACACTCGATAGAGTTAGTTTGTGTCAACTTTTATTCACATGATATGGTTTGTGGTATAAAACCAATTCTACGCACATGTTGAACTATTTTGGTTGATCGAACCTCGAATTAAAAATGTATTTTTGAGACATCTAGTTTTCGAGAAAATCCAAAGGGGTTAGTACACGGTTTTATGTGAAAACACTTCATGGGGGTTAGTTTATGTCAAATTTTATTCACATTGTTGAGGGTGAAGTCCCCCAATCTCTTAGTGAGTTCTTCCTAAATCTTTTAGGTCAAAATCACTGCAAATCGTCCAAACCTAAGGTCCAAAGCTCTAAAGGGTAAGAACCTGCACAAGTAACTTTGGAGGGGCGGTTAGGACCGTAGACCCGGTTTGCTAAGTGTCAAACCGGGTGAAGACTTCACTTGAGAGAGACTGAAGATCTACTCTGTATAGTGTTCGGGATTAGTTCGTAAAGATGGCTTGACTTACCTTTGTTGTCATGGGAATATGTGCTATATATATATAGAGATTTCTCAAAGGGGATGGACTTCATCAGATCGTGACAAGTGTAAGGCTCGGATTGCGTCAAAAATTCTCTATTAATCCCATGGCCCATTAAGAAGACTTAACTCATTTCCCTTTTGGGCTTTCGAGGGTAGTTTAGTCATTCTTCAAGAGAAATTAGAGACTTCTGAAGTCTGTCTCAGACCTTCGTCCGAGAGAGTAGGTCCGAGGGTCTGGTCTGGGTCGTCATTCTGTCTGTGAGTAACTCTCCTAAACCACAAGGCATAGTGGTTCGGACCTTGATTGTCTCGGACCCTGCTTTCTCTCTTGCTGCCAGTCCACTTGGTTCCTTATCAGGTTAAGGACTTACGTCCGAACCGTCATCCGGGTCGGACCCCCATGGCTTGGGTTGGACATACTGTCTTTGGGGTCTATTTCACCGTTACACTCAGGAGGGTTGGACCGGAGGTGGCCTTTGGGTCGGACCTCCTGGCCGGACCTTAAGTCCTCGGACCTTTCAACAGCTTGAGACGACTTAGGATTCGTTCCAAAGGTATCTTATGACGGATTGTACATATTTCCGTATCAACATATGTCCCCCTAGTTTCCAAGTATCTTAGTAGAAGATAGTTGTGGAACTACATTTTAAAGTAGAGAGGACATTTTTGTTTTTTCGTTCAATCCGTCCCTCACAAAAAAAAAGGTGTTGAGTCCGTGCCTTTTGTCGTCCTTACCCTAATCTCTCTCTCCCCCCCCCCCTTTTTCTTATTGTCTATTAGGAATATCTGTTTAGATTTTGATCAGCAACCTAATGACTTATCTTAGCTCAGAAAGGTGGTTAGTACTCTTGGTTCACTTGAATGCTGTAAAGAGGAAACTCACTAAGTATGATCGTCCTTACCCTAATCACTAATCTTGTATAGGATGTTAGGTCTCTGAATGTAATTTTTATTTTCTAAAAAGAAGACCAAGAAGAAGGCATCCAGCAGGAAAAGTTCAACAGATTTGAAGATTTGAAGACTGCACAAGATTGCTAAAGACAAGGGTTTTTTCAGATACCTATGACCAGATATCTTGAAGACACAAGCGTTTTTAAAAAACTGTGTTGCAAAAGATATCTGAGAAATAAAAGGTTTCTGAGACGAGGAAAGTGCCCACAGATATCTACACTCAGATACCTTGGACATAAACTATGTTTCTGAAAAGAAATATACTATAACAAGTTATTTCAACAAGTGGTATCTGGAGTCGTGATAATTTCTGGAAAAGGACGTGCAAAGATTCAGAGAACTCTGATAGTATAAGATCTCATATACAATGCATAGTTCCGTTGGCACTACAGGACAAAGTATAGTACAATGCATTAAATACGCGGACAGAGATGTCTGAACAAAAACGGTAGCTTCTGAAGAAGAAGACAAACGTACTACAATACTATACTCAGATATCAATAGTTTGAATTTGATTTAAGCCTAACGGATACTATTGAAACGGCACTCAAATTCATCTATAAATATCAACACTTAGAATGCTTAAGTGTAGATATCTGTGGGAACTTTCCTTGTCTCAGAAACTTTTTATATCTCAGATATGTTTTACAACACTGTTTATTTAAAAACGCTTGTGTCGTCAAGATATCTGATCATAAGTATCTGAATACCCTTGTCTTCAGTAATCTTGTGCAGTCTTCAAATCTTCGAATCCGTTGAACTTTTTCTGCTAAATGCTTTCTTCTTGGTCTTCATTAGAGGAATAAAAATTACATTCAGAGATCTAACATCCTATACAAGATTTGCTAGACTATCATACTTAGTGAGTTTCCTCTTTTACCGTGTTCAAGTGAACCAAAAGTACTAACCACCTTTCTGAGCTAAGATAAGTCATTAGGTTGCTGATCAAAATCTAAACAGATATTCCTAACAAATTTCCCCCATTTTGATCAGTCAACGATGACTATCTGACCTATTACAAATCAGGATGAGGAAACAATCCATCACTTAATCATTTCTTATGATCTTTCAATTCATATAATTAAGTGCAGAAAGTAAACATCAACCAAATCACAAGATGTGATCTTTGCTGACAAGTTATCTTTTATGGATTAATATCTGAGAGTAGGTTCATCAGATATGTTACAATGAAAGTTCAGATAACTTTTTCAAGATAAAACAACAATAAGGTACAGTCAGCAAGATACGAAAGATAACATAGTAAATTAGGAGAACATGAGCAACCAAGCTCCAAGTTATCATCCTAACAAACTTGTCTTCAAGTCTTCAAAATATTCAAGTCTTCAAAACAGTTCCATGGATCAATCTGCAAATTTCCTATCACCAAACCTTCTTATATCATCAGAGTAGTCATAGAGAAGAGTTCTAACAATCATCTCTGTGACTCTGGCAAATCCACAGACTTCTTCGTAGGTTTTGGTAGGATTTTTCTTGACAAAATGCTTGACCCACTGATACTTTCCACATATCCAGGCATGCACAATCTTGATATCTGATAGCTTGAAATAGTCATATATGATCCTCAGATATTTGATGTCACCCTTGTATTGTTCTTCATCCATGTAAAAGGACTCATAGGGTTCCACAAAAAGTCATGGCCTTGTGCCTGTTCCAATCAGATTGGGAATTTTGTGCACATCATCTGGCTTTCCATAAGGACATTCATCAGAGAGGTCCTTCTTCATGGCTTTTATCCTATTGATAACTTCAAAATCCAACCAGTTTTTCATGTGGCTGGTGTTAATCAAGAATGGTTTGTCTTTTCTCCATGCCATGAGTTGTTTATGGATTGGTTCTGGAAAACTTGAATTTTGTAGTAAATGCTTGAGTTCCAGAATCCAGTTGCCATTTTTCTGATTTGTGCACCTGTAGACAGAGGAGTTTTGTTAGGAATATCTGTTAGTATTTTGATCACTCATCACATGTTCTTATCTTAGCCAGAAAGGTGATTAAGTGCTCTTGGTTCACTTGAACATTTTAAAAGAGGAAATCACTGAGTATGATTAGTCTAGTAAATCTTGTATTAGGATTATAGGTCTCTGAGTGTAATTTTTATTTCAAGAAGACCATGAAGATCAATCCTAGCAATGGAGCTTTTCTGAAGATAAGAAGACTGAAGATTACACAAGGTTTATGAAGACACAAAGGTTTAGTCTAACTCAGAAAGACTATGTCCTTAATCTTTTCTTAAGTATATTAACTTATTTTCGGGATATGATTCTGGACATATGACATCATGAGTATGGAGCATGCAAGCCATCAGAAAGGCTCATGTATCCGTTGAGACTAAAGGACAATGAACAGTACTATGCATTAAATGCATCGTAAATCTTTAAAGCGATCCTCTCTGAAAAATGAGATAGTGACTTCTGAGTACATAGTTCAAGATATAAACGGATATAATTTGATAGAGAGCACAACGGATACAATTCAAACGCCTCTCAAATTTATCTATATATATCACACACTTAGATGCTTGAAGAACATACCTTAGAACGCTCTATCTTGCAAACTTACCATCAAGCAAAGTATTCTCTCAAGCACTCTACTACCCTTTCTGAAAGCTTTTTGTTGCTTGAAGAATCACTAGTAGTTCTAAGTTGTCCTTAATCTTAACAAGAGATTGCTATTAGTGAAAGAGTTAAACTATCAGATACCATTTCTGAAGATCAGTAAAGAGCAGACTGTCATCCACTGAACAAGTGTATTAAGTAGTCTTGTTCTATTAGGCTCTCTGAAAACATAACTGAAAAGTTATACGAGAAGCCTCTCTGACAAACCTTATAACCAACACCATCAAGGCGTGGAGTAGAGGAAGTACTTGATTTGGGAAATCAGAGAATAACTCCAAGGTTATCTGAGTAGAGGAAGTACTTATCTCTAGGAGCTGGGGAATAAATCAGGCGGAACATTTGGTTGGGAACCATTTGTTTAGGAATCTTAGAATAAGGATTATTGTAAGGTGAACTCAATTATATGTTCTAGTGAATTCTAGGTCTCAGAAAGACCGAAGTGGATTAGTTGGAGGATTACGCCACCTCCAGATACCACTATACTTGCTGTGTTATTTACCTTTCTGTATTTACATTTCAGCAAAGCACACACACACTTACTTATTGTTTCTGCACTTACCTATCTTAAATTCTTCCATTCTGAATTTAAGTATCGAAAACCCTGTGTTTCTAAGAAACTGTGTTTATCGACAAAAGTTTTAAAAGACTATTCACCCCCCCCCCCTCTAGTCTTTTACTTTGCCGTTATCTGGACCAACAAGTGGTATCAGAGCAGGAGGTTCACAATCCTTCTGCACTGAACCTAGATCCCTAGATAGGTGAAGGAACCTTATCCCTTTCTGAGGACTATATAATTTGTGTGTTAAGTGTGCAGGTATGTCTCTGAGTGATGCACCCATTCTGAAGCCAGAAAACTACGAGAAATGGAAGAACAACATGATTCTCCATCTGGAGGCCATTAGTGATGAGATGATCTATGTCATCAATGAAGGGCCTATCAAAATCAGACAACTCAAACAAGTTACTGAGGTGTCTGATGGAAGAAAAGCCTCGGACAAGGAAGATGGAAGTGAGGACATGGCTGCTAGTGATAGTGGTCATGTTGCTCGTGGAAGCATTATATATGAAGACAAGCCAAGAGAGCTCTGGACATCTGAAGATGCCAAGAGACACAGATTGGATGGTCAAGCTCGTAATATAATCATCAGATCGACACCTTAGCACATACAGTGTAAACTGTGGGGTGCTATAATGGCGAAAGTTGCCTGGCAATTGATTGAAGAAATCTGTGCCGGAACTGAGAAAACTAAAGAAATCAAGTTCGAAGTTCTTAAATTGAAGTTTCAAAACTTCAAACAAGGTCCCACTGAAACTCTGGAAGAACTTGATTTCAGATTTACTACTCTTATGAGTGATATGGCTGCACTTGGTGAAAGCAATAGATACTCCCAGTCAGAAAAGATTAAGACTATTGTCAGAAGTCTCAATCACAACTGGGAACATACTAAGTTCTTTTATTTCAATCAAGGGATGCCAAATATTACTCCAGTAGAGCTCTTCTCTCATCTTGCTACTGTAGACTATGAGACAACTCAGAGAAAACAAACAGCTGAAAAGTTGCAAAGTGTTGCTCTAGTTTCTCAAGGTACTTCTGAAAAGAAGGATACCAAAGAAGCATCTGAAGAAAATGCTCTTGCAGTAAGACACATGAAGAAATTTGTGAGTCAAGAGATTGAGAGAAGAAAAGCTAAAGAAAAGCTGAAAAAGCATCTTGGCCCAAACTATCATCAGTACTAGAACATACAAGTGAACAACTCTCTGAACACCCCCATTCAGAAAGGTTTTAGTACTAAAGCTACAGAAATAGGAAATGATATCTGCTTCTATTGTCAAAAGCCTGGTCACTTCAAGAGAGATTGTCCTGCTTTAAACAAGCTCAAGACAGGTGACAAGAAGGACAGAAGAAATTTCAAGAGAAATCAAAGGGCCTTACTGACTGAAGAAAGGAAGAAGATTTAAATTCAACTTGATGCTCTAGACTTTGAGACAGATTCTGAAAATGGAGATTCAGATGACTCAAACCTACCATCACCAGAATTGTGTGGAATGACCCACGATGTAATTGACTTCGGCCTTAAGAAGAAAGAAATGTGTGGAGTTCTTTGAGATTCTTTGGTCGGACATCTCGAACATTGAAATGTGTCTTATGGCTGATGAGGTAACTAACAATTCACAATTTCTGTACTATGAGAGTGATGATGGAATTGAGGATCTGGAGTTGGTCAAGAGTGAATTGGATCATTATGAGAAAGATTTTCTGGAAGCACACTCCAAAACCAGAATTCTAGACGAAAGCAAAGAAACTCTTGAAAAAGAGGTTTCTGAGCTAACCAAAGTATCTGAGAACAAGAACACTGAAATAGTCTTTCTGAAATCTCAGATATCTGAGAATGAAAATTCTCACAAACTAGCCTTGGATGAACTTACTAAGAAAATGATGAAGCTGCTTTCTGAGAATGAAGAACTCAGAAAGAAAGAGTTACCCTTCCAATTTTATGCAAAGGCTAGTGACACACTCACTAAGGTTCAATCCTATATGAGAGATCCCTCTGAGAAAGGTGGACATGGACTTGATGAACAATCGAGTAATTCATCTCCTCTGGAGAAGAGTGATGAAAGGTTGACCTTTGTAAAAAGTCAACTGATTGGTTCTTCAACAACCTATACCATTGGTCAGAAAGCTAGGGTAGTTGACAAAGGAAAAGGAGTAGCAACCCAGCCTTTGAAAGAACAACAAGTTCACAAGAAACTTGCGGATAAGGTTTCTGAAAAGAAACATAACCCTCAGACATGTAACCATCCACATTGCTACATTACTAGGAAAGGAAGAATTGCTGGAATAGGCAAATTCTCTGCTGTACCATTTTACGAAAATAAAGATGGTGCTGAAACTAGTAAGGCTTCTGAAGAACGTATTCAGAAAGCCAAAGGTGTTCGAAATGGCATTGGCTATCGTGCTATTGGAAAAGTTCTTCTACAACAATATAAGGAAGGATAAGAACAATGGCGCAAGGCTGATATTGCACGTAGAAATAGACAGAAGTGGAAGAAATCTCAAGCCACTGAAAAACTGAATGCCAGAGCTAGAAGGAACCTAGCCAGAAAGGCTAAGTTTGCTGAAAAGCAATCCCAGAAACCCAGGGTCCAGAAAGCACCAAAAGGAACACCTAGAAACACCACAAGAAGGAAAATTGAGATCAAAATTACTGATTTTATTGCATCTCCTTCTGATCAAGTTAGACAAAAACAAACTCCCAAGAAATTCACTAAAATGTGGATTCCTACTGGAAGAATGTTTAGCCTAAATGGTTCTATTTCTGAAGCAAGAACCTAAATCCTGTTTCCTGTTTTGTGCAGAACGCCTCTTGGACAAAGGCTCAATGGCTATTTGATAGTGGATGCGGAAAGCACATGACAGGAGACAAAGCAAATCTGGTCAACTACAAAGCTTGCAACAATGGACCAGACATCAGATTTGCTGGAGGAGAATTAAATCCCTCTCTGGGATTCGGCAACGTCAAATTAGGATCATTAACTATCACTAACGTATTACATGTTAAGGGTTTGAAATATAATCTATTTAGCATGAGCCAGTTTGCAGACAAGGGATTTACAGAGAAATTCAAAGCAAAGTATTGCAAACTTACTGACAATGAGTCAAAGCAGACAGTCTTGGTTGCTTGGCGGAAAGGCAGTCTTTATGTTGCCGACCGGGCATCTGCCACAACTGAAGAATGTCTCATGGTGAGGCAATCAAGTCACACAGAAGAGCACTGGTTATGGCACAAAAGAATGAGTCACTTGAATTTCAAAACTCTGAACAAACATGCCAAGAAAGAGTTAGTGGTTGGCCTTCCCAAAACAACTTTCAGAAAGGATGGTATCTGTTCTGCCTGTCAGATGGGGAAACAATCTAAGATCTCTTTCAAGTCCAAAATCAGACACTCTAGTGTTACACCACTGCAACTATTACACATGGATCTTTTTGAATCATCTGTAACTAGTTATGCAGGAAAGAAGTATGGTCTTGTTGTTGTAGATGACTTCTCAAGATTCACTTGGGTTGTCTTTCTGACGCACAAATCTGATGCAAGGGTGGAGATACCAAACTTGCTGAATAAGCTTGAAGTCATGAAAAATGACAAGGTATCTGCAATCAGAACAGACCATGGTACTGAGTTTGTCAACCAGTACATTAGGAGTTTTGTACCAGCAAAGGTATACAACACCAACTTTCCTCTGTAAGAACACCACAACAAAATGGTGTTGCAGAAAGGAAAAATAGAACACTTAAAGAAGCAGCAAGGACAATGCTAGCTGACACTGAGATAAGTGAAGTTTATTGGGTTGAAGCTGTAAACACAACATGCTACACTCAAAACAGATGTTTGATAAACAAACACCATGACAAGACCCCGTATGAACTCTTAGTTGGTAGACCCCCTAATATCAAACATCTAAAAGTATTTGGTTGTAGATGTTTTGTTCTTAACAATGGAAAAGAGTATCTAAGAACATTTCAACCAAAGGGAGATGAAGGTGTGTTTCTTGGTTATTCTATGAATAGCAAAGCATACAGAGTTTACAACAAAAGAAAAAAGAAGATTGAAGAATCAGTTCATGTTGTATTCTATGAAGGAAGCAAGAAAACACCCCTTGCTGATGAACTCTCAGAAAGGTTGAAGGAACTAATGATAAAGGATTCTGAAGAGGAACTCTCAGAAAGGAAAAACATCATTGTGGAAAGAGAGGATGACTCTGACAAAGAAAAGCATGAAATGCCTAGTAACAACCATATGATTCTCAGACATGATGAAGAATTTCCTATGAGAATTCCAGAAATGGAAACTGAAGATGTTCATCAGAGAGCTAATTCTGGAAATGACCTCTCTGACAGGCATGTCCCAGAAAGCTCTCACATTGAGAAAGTGTCAGACATTCACCGCCCTTCTGAGGTGCAAAATGTCACAGATACTGAAGAAGTATCAAGTCATAATCATAGTGATTCACATTCAGATCACATAGATGTTGACCCTACTAGCCCTAAACCCATGATGAGATGGATCAAGGATCATCCTGCAAAAGATGTAATTGGACCAATCAATCAAGGTGTTAGGACTAGGAGAGCAATAGCTGAAAATGCTAATTCTCTCTTTGGATGTTTTATCTCAAACATTGAACCAAAAACTATAGAAGAAGCATTAAGAGACCAAGACTGGATCTTTGCAATGCAAGAAGAGTTGGATCAGTTTGAATGAAACAAAGTCTGGAAACTAGTTCCATTTGTAGAAGGACTATCTGTGATTGGAACTAAGTGGGTTTTCAGAAACAAGATGAAAGAATCTGGTGAAATAACCAGAAACAAACCAAGGTTGGTTGCCAAGGGATTCACCCAGACTGAAGGTTTAGATTTTGATGAGTCATATGCACCTGTTGCCAGATTGGATGCAATAAGACTCTCTCTAGCCTTTGCAACTCATAAAGACTTTAAAGTTTATCAGATGGATGTCAAAAGTGCATTCTTGAATGGTGAACTTGCAGAGGAAGTCTATGTTGGACAACCACCTGGTTTTGAAGTTTCCTCAGAAAGTAGAATGGTCTATAAGCTACAGAAAGCTCTTTATGGACTGAAACAGGCTCCAAGAGCATGGTATGACACTTTGTCCAAATACCTTCTGGAAAGTGGTTTCAAGAAAGGTGAAGTTGATAAAACTTTATTTACTTTAAACCATGATGGGAAACTACTCTTAGTTCAAGTATATGTTGATGACATCATATTTGGATCTAAGGACAAGCAACTTTGTGATGACTTTGCAAATCTCATGAAAAGTAAGTTTGAGATGAGCATGATGGAAGAATTGAACTATTTCCTAGGATTGCAAGTCAAGCAACTCAATGATGGAATATTCATTAGTCAGACAAAGTATGCAAAAGACATGCTCACAAAGTTCAAACTTAAGACTTCTGAAAAGAATGCTATGATACCTATGAGCATAGGAACCAAGATGACCTATACTGAATCAGATAAGAGTGTTGATGAACACAAGTATAGGAAATTGATAGGTTCACTACTTTACCTTACTGCAAGCAGACCTGATATTCAATATGCAGTTGGAGTGTGTGATATATTTCAAACAAATCCAATGCAATCACACTACAACATTGCTATGAAAATATTAAGGTATGTGAATGGTACAGTAGATGTAGGTTTGTGGTATCCTAAAGAATGTTGATTGAGTTTGGCTGGTTACTCAGATGCTGATTATGCTGGATCAATGCTTGATAGGAAAAGTACCATAGGAACTTGTCAGTTTCTGGGAACTAGACTTATCTCATGGTTTAGCAAGAAACAAAACTCAATTGCAACTTCTACCACAGAGGCTGAATATATTGCTGCTGGTTGTTGTGCAACACAAATTCTGTGGATTCAACAACAACTCAGAGACTATGGACTCAATGAAGAGAAAACTCCCATTTTCTGTGATAACACAAGTGCTATTGCAATCACACAGAACCCCAAATTCCATGCCAGAACAAAGCACATTGATGTTAGACACCACTTCATCAGAGACCATGTTGAGAAAGGCAATATGGAGATACTCAAGATTGGCACAGAAGACCAACTTGCAGATATCTTCACTAAGCCCTTACAAGAAAGCCGGTTCTTGACCGTAAGATATAATCTTGGATTAATGGAGTTGCCTAAGGACTGAAAAATTGTCCTGAATCTCTAAAAGACTGAATAAGTGAGTAGGCCTCTGAGAACAGGTTCTCAGAAAGCCAAGTTGATAAGAAGTGATGCAAAGGTTTCTGAGTAGCAACACTCAGAAAGGCAAAACATTTCTGGAACGGGTATCGAGAAAGGCAAAGGTCGGTACACACTTAATAAGTAAATAAAACTAGAACTTACTTATTGAGAGTGGGTCAAATACATTCAAATAATTGAAGCTTCTGACACTGGAATTCAGAAAGCTATGTAGTCATAAAGAGAAATGGACACACAAAGCCCAAAAGGTATATGTTCTGAAAGTCAAACATGTGCAATGTCTTGTATTTTTACCATTTTCATGATAAACAATATATAGATAAGGACTTGACACTCAGAATGATAAGCTCAAACGATTAAGTGTTCCTACTCTTTACTAAGTGACACAATGAATGTAGCATATTAAAAATCCATCAAGTCGGCACATTACCATTTGTTGATTGATATCATTACAAGATATTCAATATAAGCCCTTGATGAATAAACGTTTGATCTCAACGGTTGAGATTAAAACAAAGCATGTAATGTCTGTTGAGAAATGCAGACATGGCCCACTACGCATTTAATGAAGTACAAAGGACACACCACGCCTATGTAGATGCAAAGACACGCATTCATATTCAGCTATATGTATGTTGTATCTATGTACATTTTGTCTGCTATATATATAGGATTTGGGCAAAAGACAAACACTTTTACCAATTCCGAAATTTCAAACTTGCATCAAAACAGCAAAATCTCTCAAGATTTCTGCAAAACCCCTCTGCAAAACTCAACTTCTTGTGCTTAGTCTTCTGAAAAGATAGACTAATCTCGATTAATTATGCAATATTCATCTCAAAAACACTCACTCTAAACTCTATATAAGAGATGGCACCCAAGAAGATGACCACCAAGAACCCTAAGGCAACATCCTCTGCTCCTGCTGAAAAGCAAGGAGGAAAGGAACTTAAGGTGTTGAATACACGCCTTCTGGGAAAGTTTACCCCATCGGACTGGAACCCTAAACACAAAATGAATTGGGGAGCCTTTCTAGTAAAGAGATATGTCCCAGCAGTTATATCTTCAAAACCAGAAAGGAAACTGATATTGGGAATGTTGAAGAATTCCCATATCTACAAGCTTCTATCTGCTGCACCCAGTGGACTATCCACACTAGATGTACTGGAGTTCTATAACAACTCCAAAATCTTCACAAAAGTTGTGAATGATGAAGAAGAAAAATACATGCAGACTGAAGTCCAAGGATAAGATATTGTTCTAGACTGCAAGACTTTCTGCAAGATATTTCGATTGAAAAATCGAGGAACATTTGAAGACATCAACATCAACGATGCTTCCATGATTCAAGGCGTCAAAGAGCTATTTGAAGCAATCCAGTTAGAAAATGCAAAAGGTTGCCCAGGAGACTTTGTTCTGAAGGCCATCAGAACTAGTCATCTCCAGAAACACTGGAGTACTTTAGCTCTTATTCTGGTCCATTGCTTTGATGGAAACAAAGGTGGAGTAGACCAGATAAGCATGGAGAGATGGATGATGATGCATCTTCTGAACAAGAAGCATGAAGGGCAGGAAACCCACTTCAATTGGGGGAAGTACGCCTTCAACAAATTTCTTGGACACATTGAGGAATTTGAGCCCAAAATCATCAATGGCCTTGCTGAGCCAAAGGCCAATATGCACTTTGGTCTCAGGATCTGTTACATTCTGGAAACAATGGGAATCACTCTCAGAGAGAGGCAGGAAATCCCAATCACCAACTCCCTTTTCAGACACGCTTTTGAAGAAAAGGAGAAACTTGCTGTTGAGAACGCACTTAGAAAGGCAGAAGAAGAAGAAACTGCACATCAAGGTGAGGAGGTCTCTGAGCAAACCAAAGCTAAACCTCTAGTTGCCAAGAGAAAGAGGACGCAAAAGATGTTGGATGCTCAGAAAGGCAAATCCAGAATGCCCCAAGAGTCCTGAACCAGAATGCTCCAGAACTCTCCAAACATGATAGAAATATCATAGATGGGTCTGCACCAACACAGAATAGTGATTCTGAGGATGATGAAGTACTTGCAAAAGTACTCAAAAGGTTCAAGTATGAGACCCATGGAGGAGCTTCAAGCTCAGCTCTTCAGAAAGACAAGAGCCCCTCTGCCCAGCAGGAAGAAGAAGGCCTGGGTGAGGAAGATAGAATGATGGAAGATGTTGCCATTGCTTCCTCACTCACAATGCCAGCACTTAATATTGCTGAAGAAAACCCTCTTCTTGAACAGGTTCCTCAACCTTCTAAGAGAGCTCAACTCTCATAAAGGGATCAAACTGAGATGGAGACTCAGAATGATACTGCAGAGGAGATCATTAATGAGCACAGAGAGACTGTGGAATCACCACAAGTTCAAGAGATCAATGATCAGCCTGACTCTATTCAGGTAACAAAGATAGTTTGTATCTAACATGTCAACATAATTGTATGTTAACTTGTTACTCATAAAATTTATTTATTCTGGGACAACTTGGAGACACACTTTCAGGGGGAAGAAAACCTGTCCACCCCCTTGAATCAAGAAGAGGTTCCTCCAACCTCACAACATCAAGAAGAGCCTGTCCCAGAGGTAGTAAAAGTTATCTCTGAACAAGAAATAACTAACTAAGATTGCTCTTATGTTCTAATATTCTTAATGCCTCTTCTTAGGCTCCAAATGAGGAAGTAGTGGTGGTGGAACCAACACCCCAAAACCTAGAGATTCCGGAAGCTGAAAAGCTTTCTGAGGAAGTATTTACTGAACCTTGTCTGAGAAGGTAAGTAATCTATAATAGTCTTCTTCAACGAATGCTCTGGAAAACCCACTACTAAAATCTCTTATGTTTGTTCTTACAGGCTCAGTCAGAAGAACAATTGGATGGAGAAACAGTTGTGTCATCTCCTCCGAAAGAAACTAAAACTGCTGAACAAGCAGTATCTACAGAAAAGGTGCCAGAAACCCCCAGGGTTTCTGAGGAACATGCTACTGAGTTTCCTCACTTGGAAGTAAGTAAAGTCTTAGAAAGCACTTTTCCACCTATCTATTCTGTTAAAAGTTTCTATTGGTCTAGATAACGGCAAAGTAAAAGACTAGAGGGGGGGGGGTGAATAGTCTCTTAAAACTTTTGTCGATAAACACAGTTTCTCAGAAACCTGGGGGGTTTCTGATACTTAGATTCATAGCGCGGAAAACTTTAAGATAGGTAAGTGCAGAAACAATAAGTATGTGTGTGTGCTTTGCTGAAAGATAAATACAGAAAGGTAAATAACACAGCAAGTTAGTGGTATCTGGAGGTGGCGTAATTCTCCAACTAATCCACTTCGGTCTTTCTGAGACCTAGAATTCACTAGAACAGATAATTGAGTTCACCTTACAAAAATCCTATTCTAAGATTCTTAAACAATTGGTTCCCAACCAAATGTTCCTCTGAGTTATTCCCCAGCTCCTAGAGCTAAGTACTTCCTCTACTCAGATAACATTGGAGTTATTCGCTGATTTCCCAAATCAAGTACTTCCTCTACTCCACACCTTGATGGTGTTGGTTATAAGGTTTGTCAGAGAGGCTTCTTGTATAACTTTTCAGTTATGTTTCCAGAGAGCCTAATAGAACAAGACTACTTAATACACTTGTTCAGTGTATGGCAATCTGCTCATTACTGACCCAAGTAATTGATGTCCGTTCTGGAGAATGAGCTTCAAAAAGGTTATCTGATAGTTCAACTCTTTCACGAATAACAATCTCTTGGTAAGGTTCAGGACAACTTAGAACTACTAGTGATTCTTCAAGCAACAGAAAGCTTTCAGAAAGGGTAGTAGAGTGCTTGAGAGAATACTTTGCTAGATTGTAAGTTTTCAAGTTAGATCGTTCTTCGGTCGTATTTCTCAGCATCTAAGTGTGTGATATTTATAGATAAATTAGAGAGTCGTTGGGATGTTATCCGTTAGACACAATTCAAATTCAGTCTATACTTATCTTAAAATGAGTACTCAGAAGTCCTTGTCTCATATCTCAGAGAGGACTGTGCTTTAGCGGCTTTTCTGTCGATGCAATTAATGCACATGTACTATTTCTTGTCCTGTAGTCTTCAACGGATACATTAGCCTTTCTGATGGCTTGCATTCTCCATACTCATGATGTCATATGTTCCAGAATCATGTTTCAAAAGTAACTAAATGAACTTAAGAAAGGATTAAGGACATAGTCTTTCCGTGTGAGACTAAACCTTGGTGTCTTCATAAATCTTGTGCAATCTCCAGTCTTGTAATCTTCAGAAAAGCTCCATTGCTAGGATTGATCTTCATGGTCTTCTTGGAAATAAAAATTACACTCAGAGACCTATAATCCTAATACAAGATTTACTAGACTAATCATACTCAGTGATTTCCTCTTTTACAATGTTCAAGTGAACCAAGAGTACTTTAATCACCTTTCTGGCTAAGATAAGAACATGTGATGAATGATCAAAATACTAACAGATATTCCTAACAAATTTCCCCCTTTTTGATCAGTCATCCATAACTATCTTTCAATGTCCTATTAGAAATTTGTAATCCTGGAAGAGAAAACAATCCACCACTTAATCATTTCAAATGATATTCAATTTTAGTTGAATTAAGTGCAGAAAGTAAACATCAACCAAATCACAAGAAGTGACCTTTGCTGATAAGTTGTCATCTATTAGAGTGTATCTGAGAGTATGTTCTTCAGATAGGAGTAGATTCTGAGAATGAGATGCAACTTTTACAAATAGATAAAGTTTAGAAACAAACAGCAAGATTACAAAAGTAACAAAACATACTAAGTAAATTAGAACAACAGGAGAGTCCAAGCTCCAAGTAAACATTCTAAGATACTAGTCTTCAAGTCTTCAAAAATAACTTAGGTTCAGAAACCTCAAGTTCTTCAGCACCCTTTCTGGATCAGTTGACATAATCATCCGCTTTTCTGCATTCTTGGACATAGTCATAAAGTATCCTTCCGATGAAAGTTACTCTTTCTGGATAAGATACAAATTTCATGGTAACTCTTGCCAAGATTGTAGTTTTTCTTCAGAAAGTGTTTGACCCAGTAGTATTTTCCCCAGACCCAGGCATGGTCTACTTGTAGCTCAGATAGGTTGAAATACTTGTATATTTCTTCCAGATAGTGAATATCATCCAGATATTCATCCTTTGTCATGTAGAATGACTCATAGGGATGAACACCTAGCTTGTTCTGCTTGCTGTAGCTACCATCCAGTTTTCTCTTTTCAACCTCAAAGTTTAGCCAGGCATGAAGGTGCTCATGTTTTAGCAAATTTGGCTTGCCTTCACTCCATTTTAGGATCTGGTTGAAGATGGGAGTTGGAAACATATCATTGACAAGTAGATGTTGCAGTTCCAGAATCCAATACCCTTCCTTGTTCAGAATGCACCTATATGAAGACTCTTCATTACTGGTCTTCACATACTCAATGTGGGCATCAGTTGGCTTTTCTTGATGAGTTTCTTTGTTTGCTCTGCCAAACTGAATATCCCTTCTAGCCTTTCTGTTAGGTGGCCTTCTGTCAGGAGATCCTGTGACTCTTTCTTCCTGCCTTGGGGCTGTGCTGGTGGATGTTCCTTGTATTGACTTGGTATTTCCAGAAGGAGTTCTGGCTGCTAATGGCCTTGCTGCCAGAGGAGGTTGTAAGGGGCTTGCTTGCCTTCTTCTTTTGTGAATTGGATGCTCATCTGTATCAGATTCATCCTCATCATCATCATTGATGTTCCAGTTGTGAGGCTTGCAGCTCTCTTGACCTCTTACCTCACCTTCTTCTTGATTTTCTTCTTCAGAAGCTTTCTGGTTGTTCCCATCTGAGATCCTAAGGGACTTGGTACCCCTAGTGACCATACTTCTCAGCTTTTACATGGTTGATCTGGAACAACTTCTTGGTGAGGTGTCTCCAGTGGTGTCCTTAATGACTAGTTGACTTGAGGAGGGGAGATTTGATTGTTTTCTTTTTCTTCCTCTGCCTTTCTGAGGCATCTATCCTTCCCCCTTAGTCATGAATGACTGACTCATGATAGCATAAGCTTCAGAGAGTGATTCAAAGTTCTTCTGGAGGTTGTTATGCACCCTGACCAATTCTTGGATTTCTTCTTTCAAGTCCCTGTTTTGCCTAACCAACACTTGCTCTTTTCTGTTGAGCTCTTCAAGAGGCCTTAGAATAGCCTCAGCTTGTTGAGTAGCATAAGTAGCATCTGCTAGTCCTTGGTTGGCATTGTTGCAGTCTTCTTCCCTGATCAGAGCTAAGTCTTTCTGAGAGAGCTATCTTTGGTTGCTCTATTTAGCAATGCAGCAGCCAAATCTTTCATCTCTTCTGGGACTGACTATAGGACTTGGTTGTCTTGAGCAACAAGTCTGTCTCTTAGTTCCAAGAAAATAGCTGTTCTTGACCTGTGCTCATCACTTCTTGAAGCACCTGGAGCAGAGAAAATTTGAGGAGCCAGAAGGGCTAGCTTTTCCTTAGTGATTAGCCTCTCATCTTCTGCTAGGGAGATCAAGTTTGGGTTTATTTCAGCATCACTCTCATAATCCTTTTCTTGGATTGTTTGCAGAGTGGCAATCTTTTGTTTTCCATTGAGTATGCTGGCCTTCTGAGAAGTAGAAGGTCTTTCTGATGCAGCCTTAGCATAATGCTCTTCATCATCATTGTCATCCATGGCATTTTTCAACAACCGTTGCTCATCTATGAGTGCCAGTTCCTTAGCATTAGCTTCTCTGAGCTTTTCAAGTTTGGCTTCCTTTTCTTCAATAAGAGTTTGACACTCTAAGTTCATTCTCTTCTCCTCTTCCAACTTAAATCTGAGTTGTTCAATCCTGAACTCAGTGGCTGTGATTTCTTCAATTGTGTCTTGTTCAGCCTGTTGGGTATTTTGATGAGACTTTGGTGGTGATGATGATGGGGCTTTCTGTGTATTGGAAGGAGTAGCCTTTTCTGCACTTCCTTTGCTAACTTTCTGAATCCCACCGTTTCCAGGTTGGGGATCATCATTCTGATCATCATCATCATCATCATCCTTTTTCTTGTCTTCTTAACTTGGATGCTCAGAAGGAGGTTCTTGGTAGTCATTCTCATCAGTTTCCTCCTCATCTTCAGAAACCAGGTTGATCACATTAGGAAGTGTGATCATCCTCCCATTTACTTCTTCTTGCTCAGAAGGGTAGGTTGTGAGCTTGCTGGGCAAGGCAGGATGGGTCACCATCTGCTCTTGGGTTTGAGCATCAGCAGCTTGAAAGTCTGCTAGGAGTCTTTGTGCTACTTCATTTAAGAAGTTATCATCCATCAGAGTGGCAAAAGAATATGATTCTGTGGGAAACATAGCATGGATATGGTCTTCCAGAATGATTGCTATGGCCCTTTTCTCTGGGATGTCAATTACTCTTGCAATTTCAGAAAGATCGGCCTTTCTGAGTTTCTGCCATTGTCTGAAGCACTTTAGATGTTTCTTGAGAGTGTGCTTCTTAAAGGCTTGGAGTAAGTTGAGTGGCACTAGACTTTGAGCCTGAAAGAAAGGGATCAAGTTAGTTTTGTTCAAACTACTTGTGTTAGTATCTGTGTGCAAAAGTACCTGTGTGCAAACTACTTGTTCTGAGCATACCTGTGTAGAAACACTAGGCTCATTTGCTTGGACTTCTGCTTGTTTGGGCACAGAGGCCTTAGATACCTTGATGTGAGGAGAAGTCTGATCCTCAGAATCCTTTCTTTCTGATTGAACTTCGAAGTGAGGAAGCTCAGTGGCATCTTTCTCAGAAACCTTGGGGGTTTCTGGAACCTTTTCTTCAGATACTGTTTGTTCAACAGTTTTAGTTTCTCTTGGAGGAGATAAGATCACATTCTCTCCGTCCAAGTGTTCTTCTGATTGAGCCTGTAAGATAGAACAAACATATTGATTAAGTAGTGAATTTTACCAAAATTTTCTTAAGCAAAGTTTACTGATACTTACCTTCTCAACAGAAGGCTCAGTAACTACTTCCTCAGAGTGCTTTTCAGCCTCTGGAAACTCTTGGTGTTGGGGTGTTGGTTGCACCTCCACTACATGCTCAGTTGTAGCCTAATAAGAGACATTTAAGAATATCAGAACATAAGATTAGAGCACTTTTAAGTTAGTTATTTCTTGTTCAGAGTTAACTTTACTACCTGTGGAACAGGCTCTTCTTGATGTTCTGAGGTTGGAGTAACCTCTTCTTAATTCAAGGGAGTGGACAAGATTTCTTCCCCCTGAAATTGTGTCTCCAAGTTGGCCTGTAACAAATACAGCTTATGAGTAACAAGTTAACATACAATTATGTTGACATGTTAGATACAAACTATCTTTGTTACCTGAATAGAGTTAGGCTGATCATTGATCTCTTGGACTTGTGGTGAATCCACAGTCTCTCTGTGCTCATTATTGATCTCCTCTGCAGTATCATTCTAAGTTTCCATCTCAGTATGATCCCTTTCTGAGAGTTGAGCTCTCTCAGAAGGTTGAGGAACCTGTTCAAGAACAGGGTTTTCTTCAGCAATATTAAATGCTGGCATTGTGAATGTGAAGCAATGTCAGCATCTTCCATCACTCTATCTTCCTCATCCAGGCCTTCTTCTTCATGCTGGACAGAGGGGCTCCTTTCTTTCTGAGGGGCTGAGCTTGATGCTCCTCCATGGGTCTCAATCCTGGACTTTTTGAATACTTGTGTAAGTACTACATCATCATCAGAGTCACTGTCCAGATTGGGAGCTGACCCATCTATGATATTTCTATCATCTCTGGAGATTTCTGGAGCAGCCTGTCTCAGAATTCTTAAGGCTTTCTGGTGTTGCCTTTATGTCCGAACAACATCTTCTGAGATCTAGTCTTTAGAAGGTTGTGCTTTTTGTACACTTTGGGACTTAGAGGCTCTCTTGCTTTGAGTCCTCTTTCTCTTGGCAACTGGAGGTTGAGCAGGAGCTTGCTCAGAGACCTCTTCACCTTGCTGGGCAGCTTTAAGCACTTCTGCCTCTTTCTGAGCTTTCTCAGCAGCAATTTTCTCCTTTTCTTCAAAGGCATGTCTGAAAAGGGAGTTGGTGACTGGGATTTCTTGTCTCTGTCTGAGAGTTATTCCCATTGTTTCCAGAATGTAGCAGATTCCGAGACCAAAATGCATATTGGCCTTTGTCTCAGCAAGGCCATTGATGATTTTAGGCTCAAATTCCTCAATGTGGCCAAGAAATTTGTTGAAGGCGTACTTCCCCCAATTAAAGTGGGTTTCCTGCCCTTCATGCTTCTTATTCAGAAGATGCATCATCATCCATCTCTCCATGCTTATCTGGTCTACTCCACCTTTGTTGCCATCAAAGCAACGGACCAGAATGAGAGCCAAAGTACTCCAGTGTTTCTGGAGATGACTGGTTCTGATGGCTTTCAGAACAAAGTTTGCTGGGCAACCCTTTGCATTTTCAATCTGGATTGCCTCAAATAGCTCCTTAACACTTTGAATCATGGAGGCATCCCTGATGTTGATGTCGTCGATTGTTCCTCGATTTTTCAATCGGAATAAGTTGCAGAAAGTCTTGCAGTCTAGGACAATTTCTTGTCCTTGAACTTCAGTCTGCATGTACGTCTCTTCTACATCATTCACAACTTTTGTGAAGATTTTGGAGTTGTTGTAGAACTCCAACACATCCAGTGTGGAAAGTCCACTGGGTGCAGCACACAGAAACTTGTAGATATGGGAACTTTTCAACATTCCCAATATCAGTTTTCTATCTGCTTTTGAAGAAATGACTGCAGAAACATATTTCTTCACAAGAGAAGCTCCCCAATTCATCTTGTGACTTGGATTCCAGTCAGAAGGGGTAAACTCTCCTAGAAGGCGTTTATTCAACACCTTGAGTTCTTTTCCTCCTTGCTTTTCAGCAAGAGCAGATGATGCGGCCTTAGGGTTCTTGGTGGTCATCTTCTTTGGTGCCATCTCTTATATAGAGTCTTTGAGTGAGTGTTTACAGATGGGTTTTGCAAGAATAATCGAGATTAGTCTATCTTTTCAGAAGACTAAGCACAAGAAGTTGAGTTGCAGAAGAAGTTTTGCAGAAAACTTGAGAGGTTTTGCTATTTTGATGCAAGTATGAAATTTCGGATTTGGTAAAAGTGTTTGTCTTTTGCCCAATTCCTATATATATAGCAGACAAAACGTACATAGATACAACATACATATAACTGAGTATGAATGTGTGTCTTTGTATCTGCATAGGCGTGGTATCACACACGTTTCTCATTAAATGCTTAGTGGGCCACGTCTGAATTTCTAAACAGACATTACTTGCTTTGTTTTAATCTCAGCCGTTGAGATCAAACGTTTATACATCAAGGGCTTATATTGAATATCTTGTAATGATATCAATCAACAAATGGTATTGTGCCGATTTGATGGATTTTTGACAAGTTACATCCATTATGTCACTTAGTAAAGAGTAAGAACACTCAATCGTTTGAACTTTATCATTCTGAGTATCAAGTCCTTATCTTTATATTATTTATCATGAAAATGGCAAAAATACAAGACATTGGACATGTTTGACTCCCAGAACTTATGTTTTTCGGGCTTTATGTGTCTTTTCTCTTTATGACTAAATAGTTTCCTGAATTCAAGAATCAGAAACTTCAGTTGTTTGAATGTATTTGACCCACTCTTCTAGTCTTATTTAGTCATTGAGTGTGTACCAACCTTTGCCTTTCTGGATACCCGTTCCAGAAATGTTTTGCCTTTCTGAGTGTTGCTACTTAGAAACCTTTGCATCACTTCTTAACAACTTGGCTTTCTGAGAGCATGTTCTCAGAGGCCTACTTCTTTTCTACCTTGCTTGCTCAGACTTTAGAGAATCAGGACATTTTTCAGTCCTTAGGCAACTACAGCAACCCGAGATTATGTCTTATGGTCAAGAACCGGCTTTCTTGTAGGGGCTTGGTGAAGATATCTACAAGTTGGTCTTCTGTGCCAATCTTGAGTATCTCTATATTGCCTTTTTCAACATGGTCTCTGATGAAGTGGTGTCTGACATCAATGTGCTTTGTTCTGGCATGGAAGTTGGGGTTCTGTGTGATTGCAATAGAACTTGTGTTATCACAGAAAATGGGAGTTTTCTCTTCATTGAGTCCATAGTCTCTGAGTTGTTGTTGAATCCACAAAATTTGTGTTGCACAACAACCAGCAGCAATATATTCAGCCTCCGTGGTAGAAGTTGCAATTGAGTTTTGTTTCTTGCTAAACCACGAGATAAGTCTAGTTCCCAGAAACTGACAAGTTCCTGAGGTACTTTTCCTATCAAGCATTGATCCAAAGATAATCGACATCTGAGTAACCAGCCAAACTCAATCCACTTTCTTTAGGGTACCACAAACCTACATCTACTGTACCTTTCACATACCTTAATATTTTCATAGCAATGTTGTAGTGTGATTGCATCGGATTTGTTTGAAATCTAGCACACACACCAACTGCATATTGAATATCAGGTCTGCTTGCAGTAAGGTAAAGTAGTGAACCTATCAATTTCCTATACTTGTGTTCATCAACACTCTTATCTGATTCAGTATAGGTCATCTTGGTTCCTATGCTCATAGGTATCTTAGCATTCTTTTCAGAAGGCTTAAGATTGAACTCTGTGAGCATGTCTCTTGCATACTTTGTCTGACTAATGAATATTCTATCATTGAGTTGCTTGACTTGCAATCCTAGGAAATAGTTCAATTCTCCCATCATGCTCATCTCGAACTTACTTTTCATGAGATTTGCGAAGTCATCACAAAGTTGCTTGTCCTTAGATCCAAATATGATGTCATCAACATATACTTGAACTAAGAGTAGTTTCCCATCATGGTTCAAAGTAAATAAAGTTTTATCAACTTCACCTTTCTTAAAACCACTTTCCAGAAGGTATTTAGCCAAAATGTCATACCAGTCCATACAGAGCTTTCTGTAGCTTATAGACCATTCTACTTTCTGAGGAAACTTCCAAACCAGGTGGTTGTTCAACATAGACTTCCTCAGCAAGTTCACCATTCAAGAATGCACTCTTGACATCCATCTGATAAACTTTAAAGTCTTTGTGAGCTGCAAAGGACAAAAAGAGTCTTATTGCATCCAATCTGGCAACCGGTGCATATGACTCATCAAAATCTAAACCTTCAGTCTGGGTGAACCCCTTGGCAACCAACCTTGCTTTGTTTCTGGTTATTTCACCAGATTCATTCATCTCGTTTTTGAAAACCCACTTAGTTCCAATCACAGATATTCCTTCTACAAATGGAACTAGTTTCCAGACTCTGTTTCTTTCAAACTGATCCAACTCTTCTTGCATTGCTGAGATCCAGTCTTGGTCTCTTAATGCTTCTTCTATAGTTTTTGGTTCAATGTTTGAGATAAAACATCCAAAGAGAGAATTAGCATTTTCAGCTATTGCTCTCCTAGTCCTAACACCTTGATTGATTGGTCCAATCATGTCTTTTGCAGGATGATCCTTGATCCATCTCATCATGGGTTTAGGGCTAGTAGGGTCAACATCTATGTGATCTGAATGTGAATCACTATGATTATGCCTTGATACTTCTTCAGTATCTGTGACATTTTGCACCTCAGAAGGGCGGTGAATGTCTGACACTTTCTCAGTGTGAGAGCTTTCGGGGGTATGCCTGTCAGAGAGGTCATTTCCAGAGTTAGCTCTCTGATGAACATCTTCAGTTTCCATTTCTGGAATTCTCATAGGAAATTCTTCATCATGTCTGAGAATCATATGGTTGTTACTAGGCATTTCATGCTTTTCTTTGTCAGAGTCATCCTCTCTTTCCACAATGATGTTTTTCCTTTCTGAGAGTTCCTCTTCAGAATCCTTTATCATTAGTTCCTTCAACCTTTCTGAGAGTTCATCATCAAGGGGTGATTTCTTGGTTTCTTCATAGAATACAACATGAACTAATTCTTCAATCTTCTTTGTTCTTTTGTTGTAAACTCTGTAAGCTTTGCTATTCATAGAATAACCAAGAAACACTCCTTGATCTGCCTTTGGTTGAAATGTTCTTAGATACTATTTTCAATTGTTAAGAACAAAACATCTACAACCAAACACTTTCAGATGTTTAATATTAGGGGGTCTACCAACCAAGAGCTCATAAGGGGTCTTGTCATGGTGTTTGTTTATCAAACATCTGTTCTGAGTGTAGCATGCTGTGTTTACAGCTTCAACCCAATAAACTTCACTTATTTCAGTGTCAGCTACCATTGTCCTTGCTTGCTTCTTTAAGGGTTCTTCTTTAAGGGTTCTTTGTTGTGGTGTTCTTATAGAGGAAAGTTGGTGTTGTATACCTTTGCTGGTACAAAACTCCTTTATGTACTGGTTGACAAACTCAGTACCATGGTCTGTCCTGATTGCAGATACTTTGTCATTTTTTCATGACTTCAAGCTTATTCAGCAAGTTTGGTATCTCCACCCTAGCATCAGATTTGTGCTTTAGAAAGACAACCCAAGTGAATCTTGAGAAGTCTTCTACAACAACCAGACCATACTTCTTTCCTGCATAACTAGTTCCAGATGATTCAAAAAGATCCATGTGTAATAGTTGCAGTGGTCTAACACTAGAGTGTCTGATTTTGGACTTGAAAGAGATCTTAGATTGTTTCCCCATCTGACAGGCAGAATAGATACCATCCTTTCTGAAAGATGTTTTGGGAAGGCCAACCACTAACTCTTTCTTGGCAAGTTTGTTCACAGTTTTAAAATTCAAGTGACTCATTCAGTGCTCTTCTGTGTGACCTGATTGACTCACCATGAGACATTCTTCAGTTGTGGCAGATGCCCAATCGGCAACATAAAGACTACCTTTCCGCCGAGCAACCAAGACTGTCTGCTTTGACTCATTGTCAATAAGTTTGCAAAACTTTGCTTTGAATTTCATAATAAATCCCTTGTCTGCAAACTGGCTCATGCTAAATAGATTGTATTTCAAACCCTTAACATGTAATACGTCAGTAATTGTTAAAGATCCCAATTTAACATTGCCAAATCCCAGAGAGGGATTTAATTCTCCTCCAGCAAATCTGATGTCTGGTCCAGTGTTGCAAGCTTTGTAGTTGACCAGATTTGCTTTGTCTCCTGTCATGTGCTTTCCGTATCCACTATCAAATAGCCATTGAGCCTTAGTCCAAGAGGCGTTCTGCATAAAACAGGAAACAGGAGTTAGGTTCTTGCCTCAGAGATAGAACCACTTAGACTAAACATTCTTCCAGTAGGAATCCACGTTTTAGTGAATTTCTTGGGAGTTTGTTTTTGTCTAACTTGATCAGAAGGAGAAGCAATAGAATCAGTAATTTTGATCTCAATCTTCCTTCTTGGGGTGTTTCTAGGTGTTCCCTTTGGTGCTTTCTGGACCCTGGGTTTCTGGGGTTGCTTTTCAGCAAACTTAGCCTTTCTGGCCAGGTTCCTTCTAGCTTTGGCATTCAGTTTTTCAGTGGTTTGAGATTTCTTCCACTTCTGTTTATTGCTACGTGCAATATCAGCCTTGCGCCATTGTTCTTGTCCTTCCTTATATTGTTGTAAAAGGACTTTTCGAATAGCACGATAGCCAATGCCATTTCGAACACCTTTGGCTTTCTGAATACGTTCTTCAGAAGCCTTACTAGTTTCTGCACCATCTTTATTTTCTTAAAATGGTACAGTAGAGAATTTGCCTATTCCAGCAATTCTTTCTTTCCTAGTAATATAGCAATGTGGATGGTTACATGTCTGAGGGTTGTATTTCTTTTCAGAAACCTCATCCACAAGTTTCTTGTGAACTTGTTGTTCTTTCAAAGGTTGGGTTGCTACACCTTTTCCTTTGTCAACTACCCTAGCTTTCTGACCAATGCTATAGGTGGTTGAAGAACCATTCTGTTGTCTTCTTACAAAGGTCAACCTTTCATCACTCTTCTTCAGAGGAGATGAATTACTCAATTGTTCCTCGAGTCCAAGTCCACTTTTCTCAGAGAGATCTCTCAGGTAGGATTGAACCTCAGTGAGAGTGTCACTAGCCTTTGCATAAGATTGGAAGGATAGCTCTTTCTTTCTGAGTTCTTCATTCTCAGAAAGCAGCTTCATCATTTTCTTATTAAGTTCATCCAAGGCTAGTTTGTGAAAATTTTCATTTTCAGATATCTGACTTTTCAGAAGGGCTATTTCAGCGCTCTTGTTCTCAGATACCCTGGTTAGCTCAGAAACCTCTTTTTCAAGAGTTTCTTTGCTTTCCTCTAGAATTCTGGTTTTGTATTGTGCTTCCAGAAATTCTTTCTCAAAATGATCCAATTCACTCCTGATTAACTCCAGATCTTCAATTCCATCATCACTCTCATAGTACAGAAATCGTGAAATGTTAGTTACCTCATCAGCCATAAGACACATTTCAATGTTGGAGATGTCTGGACCAGCAATCTCAGCAACTCCACACATTTCATTCTTCTTAAGGCCGAAGTCGATTACGTCGTGGGTGATTCCACACAATTCTGGTGATGGTAGGTTTGAGTTATCTGAATCTCCATCTTCAGAATCTGTCTCAATATCTAGAGCATCAAGTTGGATTTGAATCTTCTTCCTTTCTTCAGTCAGTAAGGCCCTTTGATTTCTTTTGTAATTTCTTCTGTCCTTCTTGTCACCTGTCTTGAGCTTGTTTAAAGCAGGGCAATCTCTCTTGAAGTGACCAGGCTTTTGACAATAGAAGCAGATATCATTTCCTGTCTCTGATTCAAGATTACTAACACCTTTCCGAATGGGGTCTTGAGAGTTGTTTAGTTGAATGTTCTTGTCTTGATGATAGTTAGATGCTTTTTCAGCTTTTCTTTAGCTTTTCTTCTCTCAATCTCTTGACTCACAAATTTATTCATGTGTCTTACTGCAAGAGCATTTTCTTCAGATGCGTCTTTGGTATCTTTCTTTTCAGAAGTACCTTGAGAGACTAGAGCAACACTTTGCAACTTCTCAGCTATTTGTTCTCTCTGAGTTGTCTCATAATCTACAGTAGCAAGATGAGAGAAGAGCTCTACTGGAGTAACATTTGGCATTCCTTGGTTGAAATAAAAGAATTTAGTGTGCTCCAGTTGTGATTGAGACTTCTGACAATAGTCTTAATCTTTTCTAGCTGGGAGTATCTGTTGCTTTCACCAAGTGCAGCCATATCACTCATAAGAGTAGTAAACCTGAAATCAAGTTCTTCCAGATTTTCAGTGGGACCTTGCTTGAAGTTTTGGAACTTCAATTTAAGAACTTCGAACTTGTTTTCTTTGGTTTTCTCAGTTCCGGCACAGATTTCTTCAATCAATTACCAGGCAACTTTCGCCGTTTTAGCACCCCACAGTTTACACTGTATGTGCTCAGGTGTCGATCTGATGATGATATTACGAGCTTGACCATCCAATCTGTGTCTCTTGGCATCTTCAAATGTCCAGAGCTCTCTTGGCTTGTCTTCATACATAATGCTTCCATGAGCAACACGACCACTATCACTAGCAGTTGCATCATCGCTTTCATCTTCCTTGTCTGAGGCTTTTCTTCCATCAGAAACCTCATTGACTTGTTTGAGTTGTCTGATTTTGATAGGCCCTTCATTGATGACATAGATCATTTCATCACTAATGGCCTCCAGATGGAGCATCATGTTGTTTTTCCATTTCTGGTAGTTTTCTGGCTTTAGACATACCTACACACTTAACACACAAATTATATAGTCCTCAGAAAGGGACAAAGTTTCTTCACCTATCTGGGGATCTAGGTTCAGTGCAGAAGGCTTGGAAACCTTCTGCTCTGATACCACTTGTTGGTCCAGATAACGGCAAAGTAAAAGACTAGGGGGGGGGGTGAATAGTCTTTTAAAACTTTTGTCGATAAACGATTTCTCGAAACACAGGGGTTTCTGATACTTAGATTCAGAGCGCGGAAGACTTTAAGATAGGTAGGTGTAGAAACAATAAGTATGTGTGTGTGCTTTGCTGAAAGATAAATACATAAAGGTAAATAACACAGCAAGTTAGTGGTATCTGGAGGTGGCGTAATCCTCCAACTAATCCACTTCGGTCTTTCTGAGACCTAGAATTCACTAGAACAGATAATTGAGTTCACCTTACAAAAATCCTATTCTAAGATTCTTAAACAATTGGTTCCCAACCAAATGTTCCCCCTGAGTTATTCCCCAGCTCCTAGAGCTAAGTACTTCCTCTACTCAGATAACCTTGGAGTTATTCCCTGATTTCCCAAATCAAGTACTTCCTCTACTACACGCCTCGATGGTGTTGGTTATAAGGTTTGTCAGAGAGGCTTCTTGTATAACTTTTCAGTTAGGTTTCCAGAGAGCCTAATAGAACAAGACTACTTAATACACTTGTTCAGTGTATGGCAATCTGCTCTTCTTGACCAAGTAATTGATGTCCGTTCTGGAGAATGAGCTTCAGAAAGGTTATCTGATAGTTCAACTCTTTCACGAATAACAATCTCTTGTTAAGGTTCAGGACAACTTAGAACTACTTGTGATTCTTCAAGCAACAGAAAGCTTTCAGAAAGGGTAGTAGAGTGCTTGAGAGAATACTTTGCTAGGTTGTAAGTTTGCAAGTTAGATCGTTCTTCGGTCGTATTTCTCAGCATCTAAGTGTGTGATATTTATAGATGAATTAGAGAGTCGTTGGGATGTTATCCATTAGACACAATTCAAATTCAGTCTATACTTATCTTGAAATGAGTACTCAGAAGTCCTTGTCTCATATCTCAGAGAGGACTGTGCTTTAGCAGCTTTTCTGCCGATACAATTAATGCACATGTACTATTTCTTGTCTTGTAGTCTTCAATGGATACATTAGCCTTTCTGATGGCTTGCATGCTCCATACTCATGATGTCATATGTTCCAGAATCATGTTTCAAAAGTAACTAAATGAACTTAAGAAAGGATTAAGGACATAGTCTTTCCGAGTGAGACTAAACCTTGGTGTCTTCATAAATCTTGTGCAATCTCCGGTCTTGTAATCTTCAGAAAAGCTCCATTGCTAGGATTAATCTTCATGGAAATAAAAATTACACTCAGAGACCTATAATCCTAATACAAGATTTACTAGACTAATCATACTCAGTGATTTCCTCTTTTACAATGTTCAAGTGAACCAAGAGTACTTTAATAACCTTTCTAGCTAAGATAAGAACATGCATGAATGATCAAAATACTAACAGATATTCCTAACAGTTTCTAAACATGTTTGATTTTAACTCTCAGGTTCAAGCAGAAAGAAAGGTTGATGAGGATAAAACTTCTCCTCATACCAAAGTATCTGAAGCCTCTGTGCCCAAGCAAGCTAAAATCCAAGCAGATGAGCCTAGTGTTTCTACATAGGTATGCTCAGAAATCTCACTTCTGCACACAGATACTAACACAAGTGGTTTGAACAAAACTAACTTGAACACTTTCTTTCAGGCTCAAAGTCTAGTGCCAGTTGATTTACTCAAGGCCTTCCAGAAGCACACCTTAAAGAAACATCTCAAGTGCTTCAGACAATGGCAGAAACTCAGAAAGGCTGACCTTTCTGAAGTAGCCAGAGTAATCGACGTCCCAGAAAAGAGAGCAATTGCCCTAAATCTGGAGGATTATATACATGCATTGTTCCCTACAGAGTCCTACTCATTTGCCACTCTAATGCATGAAGACTTCATTCATGAAGAAGCACAAAGACTTATAGCAGATTTCAAGTCTGCGGATGCTCAAACCCAAGACCAGATGGTTACCCATCCTACCTTGCCCAACAAGCTCACTACTTATCCTGCTGAACAAGAAGAAGTTAATGGGAGGATGATTACATTCCCAAATGTGATCAACCTGGTTTCAGAAGATGACGAGGAGATGGACGAAAATGATTATCAAGAACCTCCCTCTGAGCATCCAAACCAAGAAACAAAGAACAAGAGTGATGATGATGATGATCAGGATGATGATCCCCAACTTGGACAAGGCGGGATTCAGAAAGCTAGCAAAGAGAGTGGAGAAAAGGCTATTCCCTAAATTGCTCAGAAAGCTCCATCATCATCACCTCCCAAGTCTCATCAAGATACCCAACAAGCTGAACACAATGATGCCATGGAAGAAATTTCAGCTGCTGAGTTTAGGATTGAACAACTCAGAAAGGTATTGGAAGAAGAGAAGAGAATCAACATTGAGACTCAAGCTCTTGTTGATGAAAAGGAAGACAAAATCAAAAAGCTCGAAGAAGCTAATACCAAAGAATTGGCACTCCTAGATGAGCAAAGAAATTTGAAGAATGCCATTGTTGTCACAGCTGCTGAAATAGATGCAATGAATGACAATGATGATGAAGAGCATGATGCTGAGACTGCATCAGAAAGACCTTCTACATCTTCTCAGAAGGCCAGCACACTTGATGGAAAGCAGAAGAAGATTGTCAATCTGCAAAGAATCCAAGAAAATGATTATGATAGTGATGCTGAAACCCACAACTTGATCACTGAAGCAGAAGATGAGAGACTTGTCACTCAGCACAAAAGAGCCCTACTTGCTCCTCATATATTCTCTGCACCAAGTAGTTCAAGAACTGAAGAGCACCGTGCAAGGAACAGTGTGTTTTTAGAACTCAGAAAGACACTAGTTGCCCAAGATACAGAAGTGCTAAAATCCGTCCAGAAGAGATGAAGCCTTTGGCTGCTGCTTTACTCAACAGAGCAACCAGCATCGCTCTCTCTCAGAAAGACCTAGGGTTGGTCAGGGATGAGGATTGTAACAATGCTAATGCATCATTGAATGAAGCCAGCCATGCTGTCCTGTAAGCCAACGCCATCCTAAGGCCGCTTGAAGAACTCAACAGAAAGGAGCAGGAACTGGTTAAACAGAACAATGAGCTGAAGAAGGAACTTCAAGAATTATTCAGGGTGCACAACAATCTCCAGAAAAACTTTGACACTCTCTCTGAAGCTTATGCTATCATGAGTCAGTCATTCATGACTAAGGAGGAAGAAGAGATGCCTCAGAAAGGCAGAGGAAGAAAAAGAAAACAATCAAATCCTCCCTCCTCAAGTCAACTTGTCATTAAGGACACCAATGGAGACACCCTTGCTGAAGAAGTTGTTCCAGATCAACCAGCCAGAAGGCTGAGAAGTATGGTCACTAGGGGAACCAAGTCCCTTAGAATCTCAGAAGAGAAGAAGACTTCTGAAGAAGAAGAAAAGGAAGAAGGAGAAGTAAGAGGCCAAGAAAGCTGCAAGTCTCCAATTTTGGACTACAATGATGATGAGGATGATTCTGATGAACATCCACTTCACAAGAAAAGGAGACAAGCAACTACTTCACAACCTCCTCTGGCAGCAAAGCCCTTAGCAGCCAGAACTCCTTCTGGAAACACCAAGTCTATACAAGGAACATCCACCAGCACAGTCCCAAGGCAGGAAGAAAGGGTTAGAGGATCTCCTGACAGAAGGCCACCAAACAGAAAAGCAAGGAGGGATTTCCAATTTCACAGAATAAACAATGAAACACATCAAGAAAGGCCAACTGATGCCCACATTGATTATATGAAGACTAGTAATGAAGAATCTTCATATAGGTGCATTCTAAACAAGAGAGGGTATTGGATTCTGCAACTACAACATCTACTTGTCAATGATAAGTTTCCAACTCCCATCCTCAACCAGATCCTGAAATGGAGAGAAGGCAAGCCAGAATTGCTAAAACCTGATCACCTTCATGCCTGGTTAAACTTTGAAGTAGAAAAGAGGAATGAAGCCAGAAAGAAGACCATGAAGATCAATCCTAGCAATGGAGCTTTTCTGAAGATTAGAAGACTGAAGATTGCACAAGGTTTATGAAGACACAAAGGTTTAGTCTAACTCAGAAAGACTATGTCCTTAATCCTTTCTTAAGTATATTAACTTATTTTCGGGATATGATTCTGGACATATGACATCATGAGTATGGAGCATGCAAGCCATCAGAAAGGCTCATGTATCCGTTGAGACTAAAGGACAATGAACAGTACTATGCATTAAATGCATCGGCAGAAATGCTGCAAAAAGTAGTCCTCTCTGAAAAATGAGATAGTGACTTCTGAGTACATAGTTCAAGATATAAACGGATATAATTTGATAGAGAGCACAACGGATACAATTCAGACGCCTCTCAAATTTATCTATATATATCACACACTTAGATGCTTGAAGAACATACCTTAGAACGCTCTATCTTGCAAACTTACCATCAAGCAAAGTATTCTCTCAAGCACTCTACTACCCTTTCTGAAAGCTTTCTGTTGCTTGAAGAATCACTAGTAGTTCTAAGTTGTCCTAAACCTTAACAAGAGATTGTTATTCATGAAAGAGTTGAACTATCAGATACCATTTTTGAAGATCATTCTCCAGAACGGACACCAATTACTTGGGTCAGTAAAGAGCAGACTGTCATCCACTGAACAAGTGTATTAAGTAGTCTTGTTCTATTAGGCTCTCTGAAAACATAACTGAAAAGTTATACGAGAAGCCTCTCTGACAAACCTTATAACCAACAACCATCAAGGCGTGGAGTAGAGGAAGTACTTGATTTGGGAAATCACGGAATAACTCCAAGGTTATCTTAGTAGAGGAAGTACTTACCTCTAGGAGCTGGGGAATAACTCAGGGGGAACATTTGGTTGGGAACCATTTGTTTAGGAATCTTATAATAAGGATTTTTGTAAGGTGAACTAAATTATCTGTTCTAGTGAATTCTAGGTCTTAGAAAGACCGAAGTGGATTAGTTGGAGGATTACGCCACCTCCAGATACCACTATACTTGCTGTGTTATTTACCTTTCTGTATTTACATTTCAGCAAAGCACACACACACTTACTTATTGTTTCTGCACTTACCTATCTTAAAGTCTTCCAGGTTTACATTATTGTTTTTATTGTTTCTGCTCTGAATTTAAGTATCAGAAACCCACAGGTTTCTGAGAAACTGTGTTTATCGACAAAAGTTTTAAAAGACTATTCACCCCCCCCCCTCTAGTCTTTTACTTTGCCGTTATCTAGACCAACAAGTTGTTGTCAGTCTTCACATAATCAATTTTGGCTTCTTCTGGCCTGAGTGGAAGTTGACTTTTTCTCTTTTCAGCTCTTAGTCTATTCCTCCTTTGCCTTCAATTTTCCCTTGAGTGATTACTTGAAGAGCCACTCCGGATAGACTTGGTATTTCCAGGGGGTATTTTAACTGCCAAAGGCTTTGCAACTATGGGCTTAGATAGGCTATCAACCCTTTTTCTTTTTCTTTGAAGAGGAGCTTCATCTTCATCAGTCTCTTCATCATCATCATCAAGATTAATTCTTGTGAAAGTTTTGCAGCCTTCTTCATTGCCCAGGGATTTGATTTGGCCTTCTTCTTCTTCTTCTTCTTCTTCTTCTTCTTCTTCTTCTTCTTCTTCTTCTTCTTCTTCTTCTTCTTCTTCTTCTTCTTCTTCAGAAGACTCATAAATCCCTCTTACTTGTCTTCTCCTTGTAGCCTTGGTACTCCTTGGAGGTTTCTGTGCCATGGCCCTTGTTACCATTGAAATTCCTTCAGTTGGTTTCTGGGAAGTAGCTACTATTTGCAAAGCAGCTTGACTTGAGGAGGGCTCATTGATTCTGAGTGGTGGCTGGGAAGTTTTCTTGTTTCTTCTTCCTCTCTGAGCAGCACCAGCTCTAGATTTCTTCTTATATCCTTCTCCTTCTTCCCATTCCTCTTGACTTTGAGGTCCAGATTTGTACAATCCTTCCCCCTTAGTCATTGTTGGCTGACTTAGTCTCATAAAGGATTCTGAGAGAGACTCAAAATGTCCTTGTAAGTAGTTATAGGCAGTGACCAACTTTTGAAGTTCAGCTTTGAGCTCCTGATTTAGCTTGATAAGTCCATTTTCCTTATCAGTGAGCTCTGCCAATGGGCCTTGAATGGCATCTGCTTTTCCAGCAGCATAGCTAGCCTCTTCAAAGGCTTTTGCAGCCAAGTTTTGGTCAAC
Organism: Plantago major; assembly: GCA_026545765.1. Lineage (NCBI taxonomy): Eukaryota > Viridiplantae > Streptophyta > Magnoliopsida > Lamiales > Plantaginaceae > Plantago > Plantago major. The sequence continues at coordinate 62,044,225 of CM048844.1, read as the reverse complement.
ATCCCTAACCATGCCTAGGTCTTTCTGAGCAATGACCAGACTGGTTGTCCTCTGAGTGATGAGCTCAGTGAATGTCTTCATTTCTGCAGGGACTGATGCAGTGGTGGCTTTATCTTGAGAAAACAACTCCTTTTTCAATTTAGCCAGTACTTGATATCTGTTCAAGTATTCATTGGAGTTGACATTTGGCAGGTTGCTGAATATTTCAGGGGCAATCAACTTGGACCACTTCTTTGTTGGAAGTTTCAGATACTTCAGACCTTTCCGGAGTATGTAACTCAGTTGCCTCCCCTGGTTGATCATTCTGAGTAGATGTCTCAGTTTGATCCCTCTCATTGAGTTGGGGAGCCTACTCTTTTTCATAATTTTCTTCAGCAATGAAAGATGCTGGTATCTGTAACTCAAGTACCATTTCAACAGTATCCACATCTGGCTGTTGTGGTTGTTGTGATTGAGACAAACTTTTGAGTGCTGAGGCAATGGTAGTATCCTCCAACACTAGTGTATCACTTATTTGAGCATCTTCAATATTCTTCAGTCTTTCCTATTCTGATGGTGTAATTTGTCCAGTGACCATGGACACAGTTGCTTCTTCAGCAACCTTTGAAACAGATGCTTGTTCAGCAACCTGTGGTGTAGGTTCTTCTTCAGATACCTCTACACTAGTTACTTTTTCAGTAACCTTAGCCCTTTTTGATTTCTCTAGGACTGGAGAGATGACTAAATCATCATCTTCATCGTCAGAGCTTTCATCAGCATTAGGAACAGATTGGTCCATAATCCCTGTGGTTTCTGCAGATAGGGCTTGGTATCTATCACTACTTTCTTTAGCAGCATCGATAAGTTCATCAGCAAGGCTTTCGGCAGTAGTTTTGACATTTCTAAAAGCACTTTCTCTTCCTTAGTCTATTTGTTCAGTATTCGATACCTCTTTTGCAGCATTGATGAGTTCATCTGCAGCGGCGGCAGGTATCTGGGAATCGACAACCACAATGGGTGTGTCTTCTGATTTGCTAGCAGACGTCTTTTGTGAAGTTCTGGGCTTTTTGGTCGCAATCTTTCCCTCAGATACCTCTTCAGTCTTTCGCTTCTTGGATCCTTTCTGAGATCCAGTAACCTTTTTCATCAAGTTCATATACTCATATTTGTAGAGTAGGTTACTGTTGGCTATGTCAGCCTTCTCTCTGAGCTCAATGCCAGGCTTCTCCAGAAAGTAGCATATCTTTAGACCATAGCTCACTGTGGCCTTTGGCTCAGCACCATCAAAGCATATGTGAATAATGCATGCCAACACATCCCAGTGAACTAACAGATGTCTGGTTCTGATGTCAGCAAGCTTGAAATCAGTGGGTGTATCTTGTTTATCAGTGTCACACACACCACTGTAAATCTCTTTTACACCTTCAAGGAGATCTTCATCCTTGGTGTCTATTTCAAAATCCTTTCCAGGATTTTGAAGATCAAACAACTTACAGAAAGTTGTTAAGTCCAAAAGGATTTCCTTTCCTTGGACCTTAGTCTTTACAGACACTATTGCAGTGCCTTCGGAAACACAGGATATAATCCTGGAGTTGTTATAGAATTCTAATACATCCAGTGAAGAAACTCCACTGGGAAGAGCATATAGACAACCCTTGGTTTGTGCCTTTTCAAGCATGTCAAGAATTAGTTTCCTCTCGGCTTGGTTTTCAACAGCAGCCGTGAGGTACTCCTCAATCATGGCACCACCCCAAATAATCCTGTGATTTGAAGTCCAATGATCGGGATTAAAGTCTCCTACCAATCGATTGTTCACTATAACCAACTCTGGTGCTTGCTTTTCAGCAGTACCAGTGGTAGAAGATTGGGATTTCTAGGTAGACGAACGCTTAGGAGCCATCTCTTTATATAGTGCAAGTGTTTGAAAGTCTGTAAGAGATTTGGGTGAGAGATTAGTGATTCTTTGCAGAAAAACTAACAGAGATTTGCAGAGGTTGAAGAATGGTTTTTGCTATTCTTGTGTAAGGCAAAATGTGGGATTAGGCGAAAGTAATTTCTTTTGCCAAAATCCTATATATATAGCAACGTAATTCTAACAAACATATACATACAAATTGGTTTTATATGTACGTATCTGTGAATTGCATTAAGGCGTGGGTAAAAGTTTGTTCGGCATTAAATGCATAGTGGACCACATCGGAATTTTAACTGTTCACTTCTTACAGAGAATTAATCTCCGCCGTTAAGATTAATCGCCCATTTTATCAAGGGTCACCATTGCTTCTTCAGTAATGATCACAATAAACAATTGTAATTGTGCCCATTTAATGAATTTTGGCTATTAGCTATCTGAGTCACATTTTTGTGTGAATGAGAATACTGTTTGTATCTGAGTCTACCTTATACTTGTTATCTTTTCATAGTTTTACACAAAGATAGAAATAATACGAATTTCAAGATAGTAGTTGACTGTAGACAGTTGTACTATTCTCTTTTGTGTTCCCCCTCACTGAGTGATCTAGATATCTGAGTACCCGTCTCAGAAATCTTCAAATAGCCATTTTTACCCTTTAGCCTTTGGTTTCTGGATACCCGTTCCAGATCCCTCTTCTCTGGATACCCGTTCCAGATTCCGCTTTTCTAGATACTCGTTCTAGATTCCTTTTCTCTCTCCTTTGGTATCTTCTTCAGATATCTGAACTTTTTCAGTTCTTTGGTAGCTCCATTAGTCCAAGACTATGTCTTAAGGCTGAGAATCTACTTTCCTGTAGTGGCTTAGTGAAGATATATGCAAGTTGGTCCTCAGTGCCAATCTTGAGTATCTCTATATTGCCTTTTTCAACATGGTCTCTGATGAAGTGGTGTCTAACATCAATGTGCTTTGTTGTTGCATGAAACTTAGGATTCTGAGTTATGGCATAGCACTTGTGTTGTCACAGAAAATTGGATATTTCTCTTCATTAAGTCCATAGTCTCTAAGTTGTTGCTGTATCCACAATATCTGTGAAGCACAACACCCAGAAGCAATATATTCAGCTTCTGTGGTAGGTGTATCAATTGAATTATATATCTTGCTGAACCAAGATGTCAATCTAGCACCAAGAAATTGACAAGTTCCTGAGGTGCTTTTTCTATCAAGTAATGATCTAGCATAGTCGGCATCTGAATAGCCAACTAAACTCAATCCACTGTCTTTTGGATACAACAATCCAACTTCTACAGTATCTTTTACATACATCAATATTTTCTTGGCGAAGTTGTAGTGTGATTTCATTAGGTTTGTCTGAAATCTAGCACACACTCCAACTGCATATTGAATATCAGGTCTACTTGCAGTGAGGTACAGTAGAGACCCAATCAATTTCCTATATTTGTGTTCTTCAACACTCTTGTCAGATTCAGTATAGGTCATTTTGGTTCCAATGCTCATAGGTATCTTAGCATTCTTTTCAGAATACTTTAGATTAAACTTGTTGAGCATGTCCTTTGCACACTTTGTTTGACTAATGAATATTCCATCATTGAGTTGCTTGACTTGCATCCCTAGGAAGTAATTTAATTCTCCCATCATACGCATCTCAAAGTTACATTTCATGAGTTCAGCAAGGTCTTCACAAAGTTGCTTGTCTTTAGATCCAAATATAATGTCATCAACATATACTTGAACTAAAAGTAGTTTCCCATCATGGTTTAATGTGAAGAGTGTTTTATCAACATCTCCCTTTTTGAAACCACTTTCTGGTAGATATCTGGCCAATGTATCATACCATGCTCTTGGAGCTTGTTTCAGCCTATACAGAGCTTTCTGAAGTTTATAGACCATCCTACTTTCTGAGGAAACTTCAAAACCTGGTGATTGCTCAACATAGACTTCCTCAGCAAGTTCACCATTTAGGAATGCACTCTTGACATCCATTTGATAACTGTAAAGTCATTATGAGCTGCAAAGGCTAGAAAGAGTCTTATTGCATCCAATCTTGAAACTAGTGCATAAGATTCATCAAAATCTAGTCCTTCAGTCTGGGTGAATCCCTTGGCAACCAACCTAGCTTTGTTTCTGGTTATTTCACCAGACTCATTCATTTTATTTCTAAAAATCCACTTGGTTCCGATTACAGATATTCCGTCAACAAATGGAACCAGTTTCCAGACTTTGTTTCTCTCAAATTGATCCAACTCTTCTTGCATTGCAGAGATCCAATCTTGATCCTTTAATGCTTCTTCTATAGTTTTTGGTTCAATAAAATTGTTTTTGAAGTTTTTTCTAAGTAAAATATGATAATTTATCATTAGTTATTGTGTTTAAATGTTTGGAAAAAAAATGTGAAAGGTCTCTCTTAATTTTGCACCTTCATTGTTGGTTTTAAAATGAGTTTTAAGTGCAATTTAAGCCATTTAAATTGCCATTTATTTTTACCTCTTCAACCCTTTCATCTTCCCTAAATCCACCCTATAAATACCCTCTTTTTCCAGCCCTCATTTGTCCAAAAACATTATGGGCATTTTCTTCAAAAAAATCTTCAAGTACTAATGTCTTTTTCTTTCAAGTTTGTAGCTTGTTCTTCGTGCAAGTACTTTCATGGTTTCTTGCTCTTCATAACCTTCAAATGTGAGTGTTCTACAAAACTATATATATGTATTATTTTCAAAACCTGGAAGGTATTTTAATATGTTTCCAACTTATATATATAAGTAATGTATGGTTTCTAAAACACACGTTCTATTGCATAAAAACCAAATCACGAAAGAGTTTTAGCATGCTTCCGCTGATTTTCAAAGATATATATATATATATATATATATATATATATATATATACACACACACACACACACATATATATATGTATACATATATATATGTGTAGATACATATATACATATATATATATGTATACAGATATATATATATATATATATATATATATATATATATATACGTATATATATATCTATATACATATATACGTACATACATGTATATATATATATATATATATATATATATATATATGTTTTTTTTTTTTCATGTTAATTCAGTAGTTTGGTTGTGTTCATGAGCTACTTGTCAGTTTCCTTTGCCCATTCCCTTTAAATCGAGTGATAGAAGTCTGATAAGCTCAAATTATACTTTAAAAAGAAATTAGAGCTTAAGCTGTAGTTGCAGACTAAAGCCTAACTTGTGATCGATTTCTAGGGAATTAATCAAAGCAGTGTTGAGAGTAAATGATACTTGCCAAGAATGCTTGATTGATGGTTTTGTATACTTCTAACTAGATTGACTAAAGCTGATATTACGATTAACAATGAGAGAAAGATGAATACAATAGCAAGATCCAATTATGCTAATTCGAACTAGGGATAACACTCGTATTTGTCACACGGTTGTTGTACAGCAAATCAATCAATTCGATTCAACCAATTGTTCTTAGAAAATATTATACTGGAGAAATCGTGAGTCGTCAATTCATGATCCTTAAACATGAACAATTTAGAGAATTTAATACAGACTTATCGAATTGAAGGTTTTTACGAAGATTTTATACGAGACTAACCTATATGAGTGATTTGATAAACCCTAGAACAAATATGCATAATCTTCACATACTACTGTATTCAAAGGTGTTTAGCTACTCATAATAAATAATTGCATACAGAGATTCATGGTAATAATCATACGAAACATAGATATGAAACTCGCATGGAATAACATACAATTTAATCGATAAAGATAAAGAACGAATTGTAAAGAAGAAAGCAATAGAGAAATCAATACCAATAATCCTGATGAGTAAAATCAATGAATAACCAAGCTCTAAAGATGTCTCAATGTCAATGTCTCAATCTAGGAGCTCTTCTCAAAAACTAGGTTAAAAGAAGTATGAAAGAAAAGAATCAAAATTCTAATCTAATAAGGAAAATAAAACGTTAATTTTGCGTCTCTCACCGCGGCGGAAGGAATAGCTCGCCGCGGCGAGCCTTCTTAATCGATTATATATCCAGTTCGCAAAATCTCGCCGCGGCGAGCGTCTTCCTTCAAAACAGGGGAGCCAATCGCAAAATCTCGCTGCCGCGGCCCAATTACTTCACCGCGGCGAGCCTTCTTTATCGCAATATATATAACCTTCGCATAATCTCGCCGCGGCGAGCATGGTACTCCGCCGCGGTGAGCTTCAATCTTCAAAACAGAGGCTCCACTCGCAAAATCTCGCCAAGTAGCCTTCTCTCAATTCCCCAGTAAGCTCAGAAATCTACGGCCAAGAAACCATGCTAAATAACTTGTTCTCATTCGGCTCAAAAGACATAGATTTGTACAAAATATTAACAAAACACCAAAGCGTAAAAACGAACTAAAAAGACTACAAAACTAAAGACAAAGATTCAAAAAAATTGTTAAAAAGGACCAAATGAGACGTTAGAATATTGTCTCATCAAAATCCCCAAACCGAACCTTTGCTCGTCCCCGAGCAAACAAACAAATTAAAGACAACTAGACTTAGACTACGGCAAATAATAACACACAGACGAGTCAATCTTGCAAGTGACCAAACTCTACCATTGTAAGCGTTAAATTCACAAGATGCAAAAGGTTTGCACTCAACTCGCGTTGACAGAAATAGTGCACAAAAAATCCTGCAAGAGAGTTTTTCAAATAAATAACACTTAAGTCTAACTCTCCAATCCCTCGCAAGGCAATCCTACACTATTCTCTCTCACACTCTGGAAGTGTCCAGTGGGTTAAACACTCAAGAACAATAAGAGAAAAGGAAGGTGACTCTCGTCACAAAGGTGCCTTAAATACCTCATGCAATGTACTCAATTAGTTAAGTCAGAAGGGACTTTTTCGTTGCGTATAGCAGCTTGCCAAGACATAGAACCAACTTCCATAAACCAAATATTTGTATCAAATGAATTAAATTCTAATCAATTTGGCCACTATGGACTCTTTTAGTCTCACTTTTTTGGTAGTGTCTGTTTTACTGAAGTCCGCACTTTTGTGCGTGTTAGTTTGGTGTACGTGCCATCAACCCTCACGGACATATGGCTTTTTAGGACCACGCCGGTATATAGGTAGTATTTGAAACACGCCCAACACGACTACGGTGATGACAAGCACCATAGATATACTCCAAGACAATTCAACTAATCAGGGGGAATACATATTACAAAATTTGAACAATAACATTATAACGCAATAGATTTCTTCTCCCCAAACCGATTCTTCGCAATGCACTGGCTTTCGACAAAATGAAAAATGAAGAGCATGTCGTTCGTCATACATAACTTAATGAGTACACATGAGAATGAAAAGGCGCAAACAAGAGGGTTTGCGCTTCCCGAAAGGATCACACAAGCGCCGGTACAATATTTTTTCATCGGCTTAAAGTTTCTCACCGGCTTTTTGGACTAAAGAGTTAAACAAACTTGCTATTTATAGGAAAGACAGACTTACGAGATCTTAAGTTCACTATTCTATCTAAGCTGAGAATCGTGCAAAACGTAAGCAACAAGCAGATTTAACAATCAAAATAGAAGTTTTCGTAACTTGGAAGAATGACTCACGAAAGACTCTAGAGAAGGAATGAAAAAATGACCAAAACAAACAGAAAGTAAAGGACGAAAGACTCTAGAGACTCAGAAAATAGAGAAAATGCAGACAAGACACTAGAGAGCACATTCCCCCTCCCCAAACCTAAACTCAAGCATGTCCTCAAGCGCAGAGTAAAGAAGAAAAAGAATGGGGTCAACAGTGACTTGCCTGTGATGTACAGTTTAGAGTCATGTACTGGACTCGGAGAGTTTAACCACTTCTTTCGGTCGCTCAATGTACCCGTGAAAGTATGGTTTAACTCGCTGCCCATTGACCTTGAAGGTGGAACCGTCAGCGGAATTCAAGAGTTCGACAGCACCATGCGGTGCCACATGAATTATCGTGTACGGTCCATCTCAACGCGAACGTAACTTTCCTGGAAACAGTTTAAGATGAGAGTTAAAAACCAAAACTTTCATACCTGGGTGCAAGTCCTTGCGGATTATCCCCTTGCCATGATACTCTTTTGTCTTCTGCTTGTAAATCTTTGCATTCTCAAAGGCAAGGTGGCGGAGTTCTTCCAGCTCGGAGATTTGCAGTAATCGTTCCTCCCCAGCTACCTGCATATCAAGATTTAGCTCCTTGGTGGCCCATGCCGCTTTGTGCTCCAATTCCACAGGAAGATGACAAGCTTTGCCATAAACCAACCGGTAGGGGCTTGTACCAATAACAGTCTTGTAACAGGTTCTGTAAGCCCACAGTGCATCATCTAGCTTGGTAGACCGATCCTTACGATTTGGTTTTACGACCCTTGTGAGAATGCTCTTGATTTGCTTATTGCTGACTTCCACTTGACCAGAAGTTTGTGGGTGGTATGCAGTTGCGACACGGTGTTGCACTCCATACTTCACAAGGTGTTCAAGAATCGAAGTTAATAAAATGAGATCCGCCATCGCTAATGATTGCTCAGGGTATACCAAACCTGCTGAAAATATTCTTGGACAAGAAAGAGAGCACAACTTTGGAATCGTTAGTTCTGGTGGCCATAGCTGCCACCCACTTAGTCACATAGTCCACCGCAACAAGAATATATTTATTACCATTAATTTTGGGAAAGGGTCCCATAAAGTCAATACCCCAAACATCAAAGGGTTCTACCACAAGATTGCTGGTCAAAGGCATCTCATTATGCTTGCTAATATTACCACTACGCTGACATGCATCACAACTAGCACAATACTTATGAGCATCTTTAAACAGAGAGGGCCAAAAGAAACCTGATTGAAGAACCTTCAGGGCGGTTTTCTTCCCGCTGTAGTGCCCTCCACATTGCATGGTATGACAAAAGGTGAGAACACTACCTACTTCACTCTCTAGAATGCAGCACCGTAGGATGCCATCAGCTCCCTCCTTGAAAAGGTGGGGTTCATCCCAAAAGTAGCCATTGGTTCGGCGTGCAAAGTTCCTTCTTTCCTGCGAAGACATGTTAGCGGGGAAAACACCTGCAACAAGAAAATTCACAATATCTGCAAACCAAGGCTCTAAGCTAACAGAGAATAGATGCTCATCAGGTAGGTCATCGGGAATAGGTGGAGAAGGGGAGATTGTCTTAGAATCAAGCCTAGATAAATGGTCAGCAACAAGCTTATCTTTACCACACTTATCAACTATTTCGCAATCGAACTCCTGTAACATCAAAACCCACCGAATGAGGCGCGGCTTAGAATCACTCTTCGCCATGAGGTGGCGGATCGCAGCGTGATCCGTGTGGATGATCACTTTGAACCCTTTCAAATACGAACGGAATTTATCCAATGCGAAAAGAACAGCTAGAAATTCTTTCTCAGTTATGGTGTAGTTAACCTGCGCAGGGTTAAGTGTCTTGCTGGCATAGTAAATCACATGAAAATGTCCATTTATCCTTTGTCCTAAAACAGCACCTAAAGTGAAATCAGAAGCATCGCACATAATCTCAAAGGGTAAGGACCAGTTAGGGGCAACAACAATGGGAGCGGAAACAAGCTGCTCTTTCAAGATGTTAAAGGCCTGCATGCATTCATCATTGAAAACAAAAGGCACATATTTCATAAGAAAGTTGCTCAAATACTTAGCAATGTTCGAAAAATCCTTAATGAATCTCCTATGAAAACCAACATGCCCAAGAAAAGATTGCAGCTCTTTCACACAAGTGGGAGGGGGAAGTTTAACAATCACATCAAGCTTTGCTATATCAACTTCTATCCCACGTTTTGAGACTACATGCCCTAAGACAATTCCTTCTCTAACCATAAAGTGACTTTTTTCCCAGCTAAGAGTTAAGTTACACTCAATGTAGCGTTTAAGCACTTTATCAAGTTTATATAAGCAATCAGCAAAAGAATCTCCAAAAAGAGAAAAGTCATCCATGAAGACCTCTATAAAATCATGCACCATGTCAGAAAATATAGAAAGCATGCATCTTTGAAAAGTAGCAGGAGCGTTGCACAGTCCGAAAGGCATTCGGCGATAGGCAAAAGTCCCATAGGGACAAGTAAATGTCGTCTTCTCCTGATCCTCCTGAGCAATGGGTATTTGATAGAAACCTGAAAGACCATCCAAAAAATAATTGAACTCTCGCCCAGCAAGGCGGTTAAGCATCTCATCAATGAATGGCAGAGGAAAGTGGTCTTTCTTAGTGGCTGCGTTTAGTTTCCTGTAATCAATGCACACACGCCACCCAGTGGTTTTTCTTACCGGGACCTCTATGCCCTTCTCATTTGTTTCGACAGTAACCCCCGACTTCTTAGGAACTACATGCACAGGACTCACCCATCTACTATCAGCTATGGGGTAAATTATGTTGTGCTCAAGCATCTTAAAGATCTCAGATTTCACTACATCTTGCATATCAGGATTAAGCATGCACTGGGTTGCCTAACAGGTTTAGCGTCGTCTTCTAAACTTATCCTCTGTGTGCAACGGGTTGCGCTAATGCCCTTAACGTCTCCAATTCCCCATCCTATGGCCGCTGAATTCTCCTTAAGAAGATCAACAAGTTGGTTCTCTTCTTCCTTTTGCAATTTCGAAGAGATTATCACAGGGTTGGACCGATTTTCACCAAGGAAAGCATACATAAGATGGGATGGGAGCTCCTTAAGGTCAGGCCTAGGGGGTTCGATTTCCCCAGTATTGCTACTGAGGGAGTCGAATTCACCTAATGGTTCACTAGGGGGATCAAGTTCACCTGCCGGTTCAGTTTCAGCTGAATGTAAAGTACAGATTAGCTCATGACTTTCCTCACTCACAATTCCCTTATCAGGATCTAGTGTCAAAGCGGGCTCTAACTTATCGCTAGCAATATCATCAAGCAAAGCAGTATATACACAGTCATCAATGATGTAATGAAATTCTTTGGCAATCTCATGTTCTATTTCACAATCTGTAACAGAATAGACATTAGAGTTACCTGTAGGACGGACTGCGTCCTTGCTGATTCGATTGCCTCCGATATCCATCGCTATCTTCCGTTTTGCATCATCGACTTGAAGTTTGACAGTTTTCATGAACGACCTTCCCAGCAAAATCACATGGTTTCTGCTGCTGGTTGATGCATTGCTGGGAGGTAGAACTACAAAATCTGCTGGTACCAAGTATGTGTCGACCTTTACCAAAGCATCCCGTATAATACTAAGATTAATACCAAGTGGTCGCTGGAGACTACAATCAGCCATCTGCAATGTCATATTCACAGCTTCCAACTTCCCCAAACCGAGCTCCTGATAAAGGTCATGGGTAATAAGATTAATGCTTGCTCCCAATTCGAGCATACCTTTTGCTACCTTCCTATTCTCCATTTGTATATCAATCACGAAACTCCCTGGGTCTTGTTGTTTCACTGGTAATCCGATCACAGAATTTGCTGTTTCTGGAAGAATCAGCTTTTCAGTAGATGAAAGCTTCTTCTTATTAGCATTTAGATCCTTGAAGAACTTAGCATAGGAGGGGACATTATCGATAAGATCCAGCAGTGGCATGTTCACGTTAACTTTCGAAAGCATTGCCAGAATAGATTTGAACTTACTGTCGTCTTTTGGCTTCTTAACTCTCCCAGGGTATGGTAATGGCTTGGGAACTTGTGGTCCTGGGGGGCGGAAGGGGTTATTAGATTTATGTAGAACCTCAGTGCTGCTTCTTGGGTCCTCAATAATCTCCTCAGCTTCCTCCTTAGTAACGTCGATAGTCGGTGGTGTATGCCCGGTTCAGTCATCATATCTGGCTTCTCAACAACCTTACCACTACGCAGTACTGTAGTTGCTTGAATCTCCTGTTCCAATTCATCTTCATCCCCAAATTCCAAACCTTCTACGAAGTTAACCAATCTATCTGCTAAGTCCTCCATTCTGCTCATCATCCCTTCAATCTGCTGTCCTGTTCTCTCTTGCCCTTCCATAACAACTTGCATAAATTTTTCATCATGGGAAATTAAGGCCATCATTGTGCTTTCGCAAAATGAGCTTCTCTCCGGTAAAATATTTGCACTATTCTCCATTTCCCTTGCAGAGGGTGTGTAGTAGCTGGAAAAGGACTCCATTCCTGGATCTCAACAACAGTAACTCAACAAATGCTTAGTTTCTGTTAGTCCAAGTAAAATGAAATCACGACAAGTAACCACCGGCTCTCAACACTACAATAGGAATTAATTCCCCGGCAGCGGCGCCAAATTTGATAAGCTCAAATTATACTCTAAAAAGCAATTAGAGATTAAGCTGTAGTTGCAGACTAAAGCCTAACTCGTGATCGATCTCTAGGGAATTAATCAGGCTACGTAGCAGTGAGAGTAAACAGATATGTTAGGAATATCTGTTTAGATTTTGATCAGCAACCTAATGACTTATCTTAGCTCAGAAAGGTGGTTAGTACTCTTGGTTCACTTGAAGGCTGTAAAAGAGGAAACTCACAAGTATGATAGTCTAGCTAATCATGTATAGGATGTTAGGTCTCTGAATGTAATTTTTATTTTCTAAAAAAAGAAGACCAAGAAGAAGGCATCCAGCAGGAAAAGTTCAACGGATTTGAAGATTTGAAGACTGCACAAGATTGCTGAAGACAAGGGTTTTTCACATACCTATGACCAGATATCTTGAAGACACAAGCGTTTTTAAATAAATAGTGTTGCAAAAGATATCTGAGAAATAAAAGGTTTCTGAGACGAGGAAAGTGCCTACAGATATCTACACTCAGATACCTTGGACATAAACTATGTTTCTGAAAAGAAATATACTATAACAAGTTGTTTCAACAAGTGGTAGCTTCTGAAGAAGAAGACAAATGTACTACAGTACTATACTCAGATATCAATAGTTTGAATTTGATTTAAGCCAAACGGATACTATTCAAACGGCACTCAAATTCATCTATAAATATCAACACTTAGACTGCTTCAGAACACACCTTAGAACACACAAAACTTACACCTTAGAACACTGAACTTGCATTGAATACACTCTCACACAAGCTCTCTCAAGCATACTACCTACCTTCAAGCTCTCTGTTGCGACCAAAGCTCTTGATTCTAAGTAGCACAAAAGTTCTAAGTGTCCTGATCCTTAACAAGCATTGCTATTTGTGAAAGAGTTGAATTCAGATTTGATATCTGAGATTCATTCTCTTGAACATTTATCATAGACTTGGGTCAGTAAAGAACAAGATACCATACATTGAAAAGTGTATTAAGTATACTTGACTCTCTGCGCTATCTGCATAACTGAACAAGTTATTAAAGAAGCTCACCTGACAAACTACCTTAACCAACACCTTAATTGGCATGGAGTACAGGAAGTACTTAGTTTGGGAAACTAAGGAACAACTCCAGGAAAGAGGTTTCTGAGTACAGGAAGTACTTGGCTGTGAAAGCCGGGGAATAACTCAGGGGGAACACTTGGTTGGGAACCTAGTGTAATTAGGAATCGAGAGAAGATACTTGTAAGGTTACCTCAATTATCTGTCTTAGTGGATTCTAGGTCTGAGAAAGGCCGAAGTGGATTAGTTGAAGGAATACGACACCTTCAGATACCACTATAAAAAGACTTGTTTTATTTACTTTCTGCATTTATTAATTGCTTTATTTACCTTGCAATGTATTTACGCCTATATTGCAGAGCACGTGCACTTATCACTGAAAAGTCTCCCGCTCTCTGAAATTAAGTATCAGATATCCTCACAGATATCTGAGAAACTGTGTTTATCGACAAATGTTTTAAAAGACTATTCACCCCCCTCTAGTCTTTTACTTTGCCGTTATCTGGACCAACAAGTGGTATCAGAGCAGGAGGTTCCCTAGCCTTCTGCACTGAACATAGATCCCAGATAAGTGCCCACTAACTGCTTTTCACCTACACTTGATTTGTTTGTTTAGTTTGTTTGCTGCAGGATGTCTTTAAGTGACGCCCCAATTCTCAAGCCAGAGAATTATGAGAAATGGAAGAACAACATGATGCTCTACCTAGAAGCCATCAGTGACGAAATGATCGACGTGATAAAGAATGGCCCAATAGTCATTCAACAACTCAAGCAGGTCATGGAGGTTTCTAATGGTAGAGACAGAGAACAAAGCAATGGGTCTTCACAGACAGATGCGTCAACCATTGGGAGACGTGCCAGTCAAGTTATTTACGAACCAAAGCCCAGAGAGCTCTGGACATCGGAAGATGCCAAGAGAAATCGACTGGACGGTCAGGCTCGTAATATCATCATACGTTCTACTCCAGAGCACACAAGGTAAAATCGTAGGTGCAAAACGCTAAAGTGGCCTGGCAACTGATTGAAGAAATTTGTACCGGCACTGAGAAAATGAAGGAAAATAAGTTCGAAGTTTTGAAGCTCAAATTTCAAAACTTTAAACAAGGTCCCACAGAGACTCTTGAAGAACTAGATTTCCGGTTTACAACACTTATGAGTGACATGGCTGCACTTGGTGAAAGTAATAGATATACCCAGTCAGAAAAGATTAAGACTATTGTGAAAGTCTAAATCATAACTGGGAGCACACAAAGTTTTTCTACTTTAACCAATGAATGCCAGATATAACTCCAGTGGAACTATTCTCTCACCTTGCCACTGTTGACTATGAGACAACTCAAAGAGAACAAACAACTGAAAAGTTGCAGAATGTTGCTCTAGTTGCTCAAGGAACTTCTAAAAAGAAGGAAGGCAAGGAAGTGACTGAGGATGCTCTTGTTGTAAAGCAAATGAGAAAATATGTCAGTCGGGAAATAGAGATAAGAAAAGCCAAAGAGAAGCTGAAAAAGCATCTAGGCTCAAACTATCACCAGTACAAATATATATGCAAAGCTCGCTGAACAAGCCAGCTCAAAAAGCATCTAGTACTGAGGAAGCAGAAATCGAAAACGATATCTGTTTCTATTGTCAGAAACCTGGTCATTTCAAGAAGGATTGCCCTGCCTTCAACAAACTAAAGACAGGTGACAAAAAAGATAGAAGAAACTTCAAGAGAAGTCAGAGAGCCATGCTCACTGAAGAAAGGAAAAAGATTCAACTCCAACTGGATGCTCTAGACATTGAGTCTGATTCTGAGGATTAAGACTCAGATGATTCTACACTACCTTCTCCAGAAATGTGCGGTGTTTCTCATGAAGTGATCGACTTTGGTCAAAAGAAGAAAGAAGTGTGTGGAGTGGCTGAAGAAATCTTTCCAGATATCTCCAACATTGAACCTTGTCTAATGGCTGATGAGGTAACACATACTTCTTGTTATACTTATGAAAGTGATGAGGAAGGAATCAAAGATCTGGAACATCTCAGAAGAGAGCTTGATCTCTACGAAAGAGAGTTTCTAATGGTCCGAGCTAGAGACGAAATCTTTGAAGAAGAAAAGAATTCTCTTGAAAAGGAAAATTCAAAATTACTCAAGACATCTGAGGAAAAGGATGCCAAAATTGCATTTCTCAAAGCTCAGATATCTGAGACTGAAAAGTCACATGAAGAAGCATTAGCCAATTATCAAAAGAAATGTGAAGATCTTCTTTCTGAGAATGAAGAACTCAAAAAGAAAGAACTATCTTTTCAATCCTATGCCAAATCTAGTGACACTCTTACTGAAGTACAATCTTATTTAAGAGATCCTTCAGAAAAGAAAGGACTTGGGCTGGACACACAGACAGATAGTTCTACCGCTCTGAACAAGAGTGATGAAAGAAGAACATTTGTCAGTGCTCAGCAAGGTGGTTCCCAAACAACCTACAGTATCGGTCATAAAGCTAAGGTTGTTGACAAAGGAAAGACAGTTGCGATCAAACCTTTGTGGGAAAAACAAGTCCAAAAGAAATCTGTTGGGAATATTTCTGAAAAGAAACATAACACTAAAAAGTGTAATCACCCACAGTGCTATGTCTCTCAGAAAGGAAAAATTGCAGGAGCTAACAAATTTTCCTATGTCATGTTTTCTGGAAAGAAAATAGATTACCTAGAGACTAGCAAAGCTGCTGAGAAAAGATCTCAGATAGCACCAGGAGCTCGGAATGGTATTGGCTATAAAGCCATCGGGAAACAACTTGCTCGTGAGTACAAACAAGAGCAAGAACGATGGTTAAAAGCTAGAATTGCTCACAACAATTATCAGAAGTGGAAGATGAATCAAGCCACTGAAAATCTGAATGCCAGGGCTAGAAGAAATCTGGCTAGGAAAGCAAAGTTTGCTGAGAAGCAGATTCAGAAACCTGACAAGTATCTGAAAGCACCAAATGGAGCACCAAGGAACACACCAAGGAATAAAATAGTTGTTAATAACAATGATACTAATCATTTAACTAGAATATCTCCTTATGTTCCTGTTAGACAAAAGAATGTTCCTAAGAAATTCATTCAAAAATGGATTCCTACTGGAAGATTCTTTAGTCCAGATGGTTCCATTGTTGGTATGAGAACCTAATTAATCTCCTGTTTCCTGTTTTGTGCAAAACACTCTAAAGACTAATCCAAAGTGGCATTTTGATAGTGGATGTGGGAAGCACATGACAGGAGACAAAGCAAATCTGATTGACTACACAAAGTGCAATGATGGACCAATTATCAGGTTTGCTGGAGGAGATGAAAATCCAACCATAGGATTTGGCAATCTGAAGTTTGGAGCCCTTACAATCTCTGAAGTACTACATGTAAAGGGATTAAAATATAATCTCCTAAGCATGAGTCAACTAGTAGACAAAGAGTACACTGTCAAGATCAAGTCAAAACTATGCAAAGTGATTGACAATGAGTCAAAGCAGATAGTCTTGGTTGCAAGGCATAAAGGAAATCTTTATGTTGCTGATTGGGCATCCGCCACAACTGAAGAATGTCTCATGGTGAGTCAATCTGGCCACATTGAAGAAAATTGGCTATGGCATAAAAGAATGAGTCACTTGAATTTCAAAACTCTGAATAAGCTAGCCAAGAAAGAGTTGGTGGTTGGTTTACCCAAAATGGCATATAGAAAAGATAGTATATGCTCAACTTGCCAAACGGAAAACAATCCAAAACATCTTTGAAGTCTAAAACTAGACATTCCAGTGAAAGGCCACTGCAAATGTTACATATGGATCTTTTTGAATTCTCTGTAACTAGTTATGCAGGAAAGAAGTATGGTCTGGTTTTTGTTGATGATTACTCAAGATTCACTTGGGTTGCCTTTCTCAAACACAAATGTGATGCAAGGGCTGAGATACCCAACTTGCTGAATAAGCTCGAAGTCATGAAAAATGACAACGTATCTGTAATCAGAACAGACCATGGTACTGAGTTTGTGAACCAGTACATAAAAGAGTTTTGTACCTGCAAAGGTATACAACATCAACTATCTTCCGTAAGAACACCACAACAAAATGGTGTTGCTGAAAGGAAGAATAGGACCCTAAAAGAAGAGGCAAGAACAATGCTCGCTAACACTGAAATAAGTGAAATCTATTGGGTTGAAGCTGTAAACACAGCATGCTACACTCAAAATAGATGTCTGATTAACAAAAACCATGACAAAACTCCTTACGAGATTTTCATTGGTAGACCCCCTAGCATCAAACATCTAAGGGTGTTTGGTTGCAGATGTTTCGTTCTTAACAATGGAAAAGAACAGTTGAGAACATTTCAACCAAAGGCAGATGAAGGAGTATTTCTTGGTTATTCTCTGAATAGCGAAGCCTATAGAATCTACAACAAAAGAACGCAAAAGATTGAGGAATCTGTTCATGTAGTATTCTATGAAGGAAACAAGAAAGTACCCTTGAATGATGATCTCTCAGACAGGTTCAAAGATCTGATGATCAAAGATTCTGAAAAAGTATCCTCAAAAGGAAACAATTCTATCATTCAAATAGAGGATGAGTCTGACGATGAAAAGCAACCATTGCTTAGTAACAACCAAATGACTCTAAGACATGATGAAGAATTTCCTATGAGAATTCCAGAAATGGAACAGGTTACTGAGAACCTTCATCATGAAAAGGTATCTGAAAATGAGATTGCTGAAATTCAAGTTCCAGATATCTCTAACACTGAAAGAGTGTCAGATATCCATGGCATTTCTCATGTGTCAGATATCTCTGATACTGCACAAGTATCCCATCAAGATCACATTGATTCACATTCAAATCAAAATTATATTGATCCTACTAGTTCAAAACCCATTATGAAATGGATAAGAAATCATCCTGCAAAGGATGTGATTGGTCCCATAGACCAAGGAGTTAGAACTAGAAGAGCAATCGCTGAAAATGCAAATTGTCTCTATGGATGTTTCATCTCAAATATTGAACCTAACACTATAGACGAAGCATTAAAGGATCAAGATTGGATCTCTGCAATGCAAGAAGAGTTGGATCAATTTTGAGGGAAACAAAGTCTGGAAAATGGTTCCATTTGTTGACAGAATATCTGTTATCGGAACCAAGTGGGTTTTCAGAAACAAAATGAATGAGTCTGGTGAAATAACTAAAAATAAAGCTAGGTTGGTTGCCAAGGGATTCACCCAGACTGAAGGACTAGATTTTGATGAATCTTATGCACCAGTTGCAAGACTGGATGCAATAAGACTCTTTCTAGCCTTTGCAGCTCATAATGACTTTACAGTTTATCAAATGGATGTCAAGAGTGCATTCCTAAATGGTGAACTTGCTGAGGAAGTCTATGTTGAGCAACCACCAGGTTTTGAAGTTTCCTCAGAAAGTAGGATGGTCTATTAGCTTCAGAAAGCTCTGTATGGGCTGAAACAAGCTCCAAAAGCATGGTATGATACATTGGCCAGATACCTACTAGAATGTGGTTTCAAGAAAGGAGATGTTGATAAAACACTCTTAACATTAAACCACGATGGGAAACTACTTTTAGTTCAAGTATATGTTGATGACATTATATTGGGATCTAAAGACAAGCAACTTTGTGAAGACTTTGTTGAACTCATGAAATGTAAATTTGAGATGAGCATGATGGGAGAATTAAATTACTTCCTAGG
Organism: Plantago major; assembly: GCA_026545765.1. NCBI lineage: Eukaryota > Viridiplantae > Streptophyta > Magnoliopsida > Lamiales > Plantaginaceae > Plantago > Plantago major. The sequence continues at coordinate 62,025,237 of CM048844.1, read as the reverse complement.
GCTGCAAGTCAAGCAACTCAATGATGGAATATTCATTAGTCAAACAAAGTATGCAAAGGACATGCTCAATAAGTTTAATCTAAAGCCTTCTGAAAAGAATGCTAAGATACCTATGAGCATTGGAACCAAAATAACCTATACTGAATCTGACAAGAGTGTTGAAGAACACAAGTATAGGAAATTGATTGGTTCTCTACTGTACCTCACTGCAAGTAGACCTGATATTCAATATGCAGTTGGAGTGTTTGCTAGATTTCAGACAAATCCAATGCAATCACACTACAACATTGCTATGAAAATATTGAGGTCTGTAAAAGGTACTGTAGAAGTTGGATTGTGGTATCCAAAAGACAGTGGATTGAGTTTAGTTGGCTATTAAGATGCCGACTATGCTGGATCATTACTTGATAGAAAAAGCACCTCAGGAACTTGTCAATTTCTTGGTGCTAGATTGATATCTTGGTTCAACAAGAAACAAATTTCAATTGCTACATCTACCACAGAGGCTGAATATATTGCTGCTGGGTGTTGTGCTTCACAAATATTGTGGATACAGCAACAACTCAGAGACTATGGACTCAAAGAAGAGAAAACTCCCATTTTCTGTGACAACACAAGTGCTATTGCCATAACTCAGAATCCTAAGTTTCATGCAAGAACAAAGCAAATTGATGTTAGACATCACTTCATCAGAGACCATGTTGAAAAAAGCAATATAGAGATACTCAAGATTGGTACTGAAGACCAACTTGCAGATATCTTCACTAAGCCACTACAAGAAAGTAGATTCTTAGCCTTAAGACATAGTCTTGGACTAACGGAACTACCAAAGAACTGAAAAAGTTCAGATATCTGAAGAAGATATCAAAGGAGAGAAAAGAGAAATCTGGAACGGGTATCCAGAGAAGAGGGATCTGGAACGGGTATCCAGAAACCAAAGGCTAAAGGGTAAAAATGGCTATTTGAAGATTTCTAAGACGGGTACTCAGATATCTAGATCACTCAGTGAGGGGGAACACAAAAGAGAATAGTACAACTGTCTATAGTCAACTACTATCTTGAAATTTGTATTGTTTCTATCCTCGTGTAAAACTGTAAAAAGACAACAAGTATAAGATAGACTCTGATACAAACAGTATTCTCATTCACCCAGAAACGTGACTCAGATAGCTATTAGCCAAAACTCATTAAATGGACACAATTACAATTGTTGATTGTGATCATTGCTGAAGAAGCAATGGTGACCCTTGATAAAATGGGCGATTGATCTTAACGGCGGAGATTAATTCTCTATAAGAAGTGAAATGTTGAAATTCCGACATGGTCCACTATGCATTTAATGCCGAACAAACCTTTACCCACGCCTTACTGCAATTCACAGATACGTACATACAAAACCAATTTGTATGTATATGTTTGTTAGAATTACGTTGCTCTATATATAGGATTTTGGCAAAAGAAATCACTTTCGCCTAATCCAACATTCAGACTTGCACAAGAATAGCAAAAACCATTCTTCAACCTCTGCAAATCTCTGTTAGTTTTTCTGCAAAGAATCACTAATCTCTCACCCAAATCTCTTTCAAACTTTCAAACACTTGTACTATATAAAGAGATGGCTATTAAGCGTTCATCTACCCCGAAATCCCAATCCCCTACCACTGGTACTGCTGAAAAGCAAGCACCAGAGTTGGTTATGGTGAACAATCGATTGGTAGGAGACTTTAATCCTAATCATTGGAATTCAAATCACAGGATGATTTGGGGTGGTGCCATGATTGAGGAATACCTCACGGCTGCTGTTGAAAACCAAGCCGATAGGAAACTGATTCTTGACATGCTTGAAAAGGCACAAATCAAGGTTTTTCTATCTTCTCTTCCCAGTGGAATTTCTTCACTGGATGTGTTAGAATTCTACAATAACTCCAGGATTATATCTTGTATTTCTGAAGGCACTGCAATAGTGTCTGTAAAGACTAAGGTCCAAGGAAAGGAAATCCTTTTGGACTTAACAACTTTCTGTAAGTTGTTTGATCTTCAAAATCTTGGAAAGGATTTTGAAATAGACACCAAGGATGAAGATCTGCTTGAAGGTGTAAAACAGCTGTACAGTGGTGTGTGTGACACTGACAAACAAGATACACCCACTGATTTCAAGCTTGCTGACATCGGAACCAAACATCTGTTGGTTCAGTGGGATGTGTTGGCATGCATTCTTCATAGATGCTTTGATGGTCTACAAGGAGGTGCTGACCAAATAAGCCAAGAACGTTGGATGATGATGTTCTTGTTGCAACAACAAGACAAAAGGCTGCAAAACCCTTTCAATTGGGGCAAGTACGCCTTTATGAAGTTTGTGAAGAAGATTCAAGGCTTTGAGCCTAAAATCGCTAAGGGACTTGCTGAGCCAAAGGCCACAGTAAGCTATGGTCTAAAGATATGCTACTTACTAGAGAAGCTTGGCATTGAGCTTAGAGAGAAGGCTGACATAGCCAACAGTAACCTACTCTACAAATATGAGTATATGAACTTGATGAAAAAGGTTACTGGATCTCAGAAAGGTTCCAACAAGCGAAAAACTGAAGAGGTATTTGACGGAAAGGTTGCGACCAAAAGGCCCAGAACTTCACAAAAGAAGTCTGCTGGCAAAACAGAAGACACACCCATTGTGGTTGTCCATTCCCAGATACTTGCCACCGCTGCAGATGAACTCATCAATGCTGCAAAAGAGGTATCGACTACTGAACAAAAAGACTCAGCAAGAGAAGGTGCTTTCAGAAATGTTAAAACTACTACCGAAAGCCTTGCTGATGAACTTATCAATACTGCTAAAGAAAGTAGTGATAGATACCAAGCCCTATCTGCAGAAACCGCAGGGATTATGGACCAATCAGTTCCTAATGCTGATGAGAGCTCTGACGATGAAGATGATGATTTAGTCATCTCTCAAGTCCTAGAGAAATCAAAGGGCTAAGGTTACTGAAAAAGTAACTAGTGTAGAGGTAGTAGAAGAAGAACCTACACCAAAGGTTGCTGAAGAAGCACCTGTGTCCAAGGTCACTGGAAAAATTACACCATCATAACAGGAAAGACTAAAGCATATTGAAGATGCACTAATGAGTGATACACTAGTGTTGGAGGATACTGCCATTACCTCAACTCTCAACAGTCTGTCTCAAGCACAACAACCACAACAGCCAGATGTGGATACTGCTGAAATGGTACTTGAGTTACAGATACCAGCATCTGTTATTGCTGAAGAAAATCCTGCAAAAGAGCAGGTCCCCAACTCAATGAGAGTGATCAAACTGAGGCATCTACTCAGAATGATCAACCAGGGGAGGCAACTAAGTTGCATACTCAGGAAAGGTCTGAAGTACCTGAAACTTCCAACAAAGAAGTGGTCCAACAAGACCAATGCATGGAAACTTCACAAGTTCCAGAGACCAGTCAGCCTGACAAAGCTCAGGTAGCTGAATGGTTTAACTCTTTACTTGTGATAACTTATGCCTAAATCTTGTTAGTTATTATAATTTCTTTGTTGCAGGCTGATTTAGAAACACAACAGCAAGAGGAAGCTGCAAAGCTTACCTCAGAATCTGAGAAGGAGGCTTCCATAGCCTCACCACTTAAGGAACAGGAGCCTGTCTCACAGGTAGAAAATATTTGCTTAAGATATAACTCAGATATGTGCTTTATACACTTGACTAATAAGTGTTTGTTTCTAATAGGCTCAAACTGAGAAGAAAAATGAAGAGACTGAAAAGTTTATCTCTTCATAGAGGAATCCAGAGACTTCCAAGGTCTTTGAAGAACGAGTATCTGAATCTTCTATAGAGTAGGTATTCCATTCAGATATCTATATTCTTCAAAGAATAAATCTCTGATCATTTTTCTCGAACTAACACATTCTACTTAACAGGTTCAAAAAGAAGTAGAAGTTGTTGAGGAGTTACCCACTCAATCCTCACAACTTATCGAAATTGATGAGGCATCAATGTCTTCATCATAAGAAAAGATTCCAGAGACTGCACAAGTGTCTGAGAGACAAGTATCTGAGCCTCCAACGGAGGTAATTGACCTCTCAGATATCTGATTTGTCACTAAAATTTTTCTTGATCAAATTTCCTAAGTGTTATGTTTCTAATCTCAGGTTCAAGCAGAAAGAAAGGTTGATGAAGACCAGACTTCCAAGTCCCCACCTCACAACAAGATATCTGAGGAGTTCCCTACCTCAGTAGTACAAGTCTCTGAGCCTGATGTATTCATTCAGGTAACTCAGAAACCTAACTACACAAATACTCATATATCTACATAAGTTTTGAATCTAACTCAAAACTCTTTCTTTCAGGCTCAAACAAGTGTGCAAAAGGCTTCTGCATTCTCAACAGAAGACCTGCTTACATTCTTCACGAGCCACACACTAAAGAAACATCTCAAGTGTTTCAGAAAGTGCCAAAAGCTCAGAAGATCAGATCTGACTGAATTAACAAAGGTGACTGATCACCAATTGAGAAGAGTCAGAGCTTTTGACTTGGAGAATTATGTCCATGCTATGTTCCAAACAGAGCAGTAATCTTTTGCTACTCGAATGCATAAGGACTTTATCAAAGAAGCTGCACACAAGCTCATAGAAGCTTTTGAAAAGGCAGATGGTCAGCCAGAATGCAGATGGCATTCAAGCCTACTTTGCCCCAGACCTTACAATGCATACCCTCTGAACAAGAGGAGGTAAATGGGCAAAAGATCACTATTCTAGAAGTGATCAATCTGGTCTCTGAGATGAAGAAGAGAAGGAGACTGGTGAGAATGACTATGAAGATCCTCCTTCTGACCATCACAAGGATGAGAATGATAAAAAGGATGATGATGATGATGCCCCTGCCCCAGGGACAGGAGGGATTACACAGAGAAAGAGTGCCTCAGTTGCTAAAAAACACACGAAGAGGTCTCCCCAGAAATCTACCCATCCATCTTCCCAACAACGAAAGGACACTACTGAGGAAACAACTCAAAAAGATATTGAATACACAAATTAGAGCTGCTCAACTCAAACAACTGTTGGAAGAAGAACAACAGCTCCATCTTCAACTGGAAGAAGAGCTAGCTAAATCCAGAGATAAGCTTAATCAGCTTCAAGATCAATACTTACAAGAAATGGTAGCTTACTCTGAGGTCAAAGAGCTCTAGGACGCTGTAAATGCCATTGCTAAGGAGCTAGAAAATGAAGAAGTATCTGAAGAAAAGCGTGATGCTAAGGCTGCATCACCATAAAAAGATATACCATGCTCCTCTCGGAATGGAAAGAAGCCCATCTCTGAGATGGTTGCTGCACTAGAAATCTTGAAAATGTCCAAGAGGATGAAGATCACTGGGCTGATGACTCAGATGATGAAGAAGAGAAGAACTTGGCAGAACACCGCAATGAACACTTAGCGGTTTCTCATTTGAAAAGGAAGCTAATTGCTCCTGAAATATTCAACAAGCTGCCAAATGTCAACTCCAATGAATACTTGAATAGATATCAAGTACTGGCCTAATTGAAAAAGGACTTGTTTTCTCAAGATAAAGCCGCCACTGCATCAGTCCCTGCAGAGATGAAGACATTCACTAAGCTCATCACTCAGAGGACAACCAGTCTGGTCATTTCTCAAAAAGACCTAGGCATGGTTAGGGAAGATGATCAAAACTTGGCTGCAAAAGCTTTTGAAGAAGCTAGCTATGCTGCTGGAAAAGCAGATGCCATTCAAGGCCCACTGGCAGAGCTCACTGGTACGGAAAATGGACATATCAAACAAAATCAGGAGCTCAAAGCTGAACTTCAGAAGTTGGTCACTGCCTATAACTGCTTACAAGGGCATTTTGAGTCTCTCTCAGAATCCTTTATGAAGCTTAGTCAGCCAACAATGACTAAGGGGGAAGGATTGTACAAATCTGGACCTCAAAGTCAGGGGGAATATGATAAAGGAGAAGGATATAAGAAGAAATCTGGAGCTGGTGCTGCTCAGAGAGGAAGAAGAAACAAGAAAACTTCTCAACCACCACTCAGAATCAATGAGCCCTCCTCAAGTCAAGCTGCTTTACAAACACTAGCTACTTCCCAGAAACCAACTGAAGGAACTTCAATGATAACAAGGGCCATGGCACAGAGACCTCCAAGGAGTAACAAGGCTCCAAGGAGAAGACAAGTAAGAGGGATTGATGAGTCTTCTGAAGAAAAAGAAGAAGAAGGCCAAATCAAATCCCTGGGCAATGAAGAAGGCTGTAAAACTCTCACAAGAATTAATCTTGATGATGATTATGAAGAGACTGATGAAGATGAAGCTCCTCTTCACAGAAAAAGAAAAAAGCCCATAGCTGCAAAGCCTTTGGCAGCTAAAACACCCTCTGGAAATACCAAGTTAATCCAGGGTAGTTCTTCAAGCAATCCAAGAGAAAACTCAAGGCAAAGGAGGAATAGATTGAGAGCTGAAAGAAGAAAAGGTTAACTTCCACTCAGGCCAGAAGAAGCTAGAATTGAGTATGTGAAGACTGACAACAACTCCTCCTCCTACAGGTGTATTCATCAGAGGAATGGATACTGGATACTAGAACTCAAGCACTTGCTTGTAAATGAAAAAGGATTTCCAGTACCCATCCATCAACAACTTATGGCATGGAGAAAAGATAAGCCAATCTTGATCAACACCAATCATGTCAAAGCTTGGTTGGATTTTAAAGTTGTCAAGAGAGTTGAAGCCATGAGGAAGGACCTTAATGATGAATGTCCTTATGGAAAACTTGATGATGTGCATAGAGTCCCAAACCTCACTGGAATAGGCACAAGGCCAAGACTTGCTGTGGAACCATTTGAGTCATTCTACATGACTGAAGATCAATACAAGGGTGACATCAGATATCTGAGGATCATATATGATTACTTCAAGCTATCAGATATCAGAATTGAGCAAGCCTGGTAATGGGGAAAGTATTTATGGGTCAAACACTTTGCCAAGAAAAATCCCACCAAATCATACAAAGAAGTATGTGGTTATGCCAGAGACACTGAGATGTTGGTCAGAACCTTGCTCTATGACTACTCAGATGATATCAAAAGATTTGGAGATAGGGAGTATGCAAATTGATCCATGGAGCTGCTGAACATTTGAAGACTTGAAGACTAGTTTATTAGGATGTCTACTTGGAGCTTGGTTACTCCTGTTGTCCTAATTCACTATGTAATTTTTTTTGTATCATGCTGACTGTACCTTATTGTTGTTTTATCTTGTAAAAGTTATCTGAATTTTCATTTTAACATATCTGATGAACCTACTCTCAGTATCAATCTATAAAAGATAACTTGTCAGCAAAGATCACACCTTGTGATTTGGTTGATGTTTACTTTCTGCAGTTAATTATATGAATTGGAAGATCATAAGAAATGATTAAGTGGTGGATTGTTTCCTCATCCAGATTTGTTAGGAATATCTGTTTAGATTTTGATCAGCAACCTAATGACTTATCTTAGCTCAGAAAGGTGGTTGGTACTCTTGGTTCACTTGAACGCCGTAAAAGAGGAAACTCACTAAGTATGATAGTCTAGCTAATCTTGTATAGGATGTTAAGTCTCTGAATGTAATTTTTATTTTCTAAAAAAAGAAGACCAAGAAGAAGGCATCCAGCAGGAAAAGTTCAACGGATTTGAAGATTTGAAGACTGCACAAGATTGCTGAAGACAAGGGTTTTTCAGATACCTATGACCAGATATCTTGAAGACACAAGCATTTTTAAATAAACAGTGTTGCAAAAGATATCTGAGAAATAAAAGGTTTCTGAGATGAGGAAAGTGACCACAGATATCTACACTCAGATACCTTGGACATAAACTATGTTTCTAAAAAGAAATATACTATAACAAGTTGTTTCAACAAGTGGTATCTGAAGTTGTGATAATTTCTGGAAACGGACGTGCAAAGCTTTAGAGAACTCTGATAGTATAAGATCTGTGATACAATGCATAGTTCCGTTGGCACTACAGGACAAAGTATAGTACAATGCATTAAATACGCGGACAGAGATGTCTGAACAAAAAACGGTAGCTTCTGAAGAAGAAGACAAACGTACTACAGTACTATACTCAGATATCAATAGCTTGAATTTGATTTAAGCCTAATGGATACTATTCAAACGGCACTCAAATTCATCTATAAATATCAACACTTAGACTGCTTGAGAACACACCTTAGAACACACAGAACTTACAGCTTAGAACACAGAACTTGCATTAACTACTCTCACACAAGCTCTCTCAAGCATACTACTTACCTTCAAGCTTTCTGTTGCGACCAAAGCTCTTGATTCTAAGTAGCACAAAAGTTCTAAGTGTCCTGATCCTTAACAAGCATTGCTATTTGTGAAAGAGTTGAATTCAGATTTGATATCTGAGATTCATTCTCTTGAACATTTATCATAGACTTGGGTCAGTAAAGAACAAGATACCATACATTGAAAAGTGTATTAAGTATACTTGACTCTCAGAGCTATCTGCATAACTGAACAAGTTATTAAAGAAGCTCACCTGACAAACTACCTTAACCAACACCTTAATTGGCGTGGAGTACAGGAAGTACTTAGTTTGGAAAACTAAGGAACAACTCCAGGAAACAGGTTTCTAAGTACAGGAAGTACTTGTCTGTGAAAGCCGGGGAATAACTCAGGGGGAACACTTGGTTGGGAACCTAGTGTAATTAGGAATCGAGAGAAGATACTTGTAAGGATACCTCAATTATCTGTCTTAGTGGATTCTAGGTCTGAGAAAGGACGAAGTGGATTAGTAGAAGGATTAGCCACCTTCAGATACCACTATAAAAAGACTTATGTTATTTACTTTCTGCATTTATTAATTGCTTTATTTGCCTTGCAAAGTATTTACACCTATCTTGCTGAGCACGTGCACTTATCACTGAAAAGTCTTCCGCTCTCTGAAATTAAGTATCAGATATCCTCACAGATATCTGAGAAACTCTGTTTATCGAAAAAAGTTTTAAACCACTTTTCACCCCCCCCCCCCCCCCCCCCCGAGTCTTTTACTTTGCCGTTATCTGGACCAACAAGATACTTGCCGGTAACAGTTTGATTGATGGTTTTGTATACTTCTAACTAGATTGACTAAAGCTGAGATTACAATTAACAATGAGAGAAAGATGAATACAGTAGCAAGATCCAATTATGCTAATTCGAACTAGGGATAACACTCATATTTGTCACACGGTTGTTGTACAACAAATCAATCAATTCGATTCAACCAATTGTTCTTAGAAAATATTATACTGGAGAAATCGTGAGTCGTCAATTCACGATCCTTAAACATGAACAATTTAGAGAATTTAATACGGACTTATCGAATTGAAGGTTTTTACGAAGATTTTATACGAGACTAACCTATATGAGTGATTTGATAAACCCTAGAACGAATATGCATAATCTTCACATACTACTGTATTCAAAGGTGTTTAGCTACTCATAATAGATAATTGCATACATAGATTCATGGTAATAATCATACGAAACATAGATATGAAACTCGCATGCAATAACATACAATTCAATTGATAAAGATAAAGAACGAATTGTAAAGAAGAAAGCAATAGAGAAATCAATACCAATAATCCTGATGAGTAAAATCAATGAATAACCAAGCTCCAAAGATGTCTCAATGTCAATGTCTAAATCTAGGAGCTCTCCTAAAGAACTAGGTTAAAAGAAGTATGAAAGAAAAGAAGCAAAATTCTAATCTAATAAGGAAAATAAAACGTTGATTTTGCGTCTCTCGCCGCGGCGGAAGGAATAGCTCGCCGCGGCGAGCCTTCTTAATCGATTATATATCCAGTTTGCAAAATCTTGCCGCGGCGGATTGAATCTTTCGCCGCGGCGAGCGTCCTCCTTCAAAACAGGGGAGCCAATCGCAAAATCTCGCCGCGGCAACCCTATTACCTCGCCGCGGCGAGCCTTCATTATCGCAATATATCTAACCTTCGCATAATCTCGCCGTGGCGAGCTTCAATCTTCAAAACAGAGGCTCCACTCGCAAAATCTCGCTGCGGCGGACCAATTCCTTGCCGCGGCGAGTCTTCTTTAATCTCAGAAGATGATCACTTGCTAAATCTCACCGCGGCGGACTGATTTCCTCGCTGCGGCGAGCCTTCTCTCAATTCCCAGTTGCAAGCTCGTAAAATCTCGGCACGGCGGACTAAATTCCTCGTCGCGGCGAGCCATGCTAAATAGCTTGTTCTCATTCGGCTCAAAAGACATAGATTTCTACAAAATATAAACAAAACACCAAAGTGTAAAAATGAACTAAAAAGACTACAAAAATAAAGACAAAGATTTACAAAGACCGCTAAAAAGGACCAAATGAGACGTTAGAATATTGTCTCATCAAAGCCTTCACTGATTTAGTTGGGCCGTAGAATTCCACCCCTGTACCATGGCAGGGTCCTGACTGGATAGCTTGATCGACTATCAGGGAGACATAAGGCCTGTTTTACTGTGTGGTTATAAGGAGCGACATGAAATAATGTTTTTCCGAAAAGTACATGTTATTGAAAGTATTTTCTATTTGATGTTCTTCAATGTTTATTATTATGATCTTAATGAAAATCCACATGAAAATCTTTGAACAATCATTGAGGTTTTTCTCACACTTGTTTTCTTACCTTCCTTGTAGGTGAGATGGCGGCGAAGAATGAACGACCGATAAACTCAGCAAACTAAGTTTGTAGTTGGGATTTGGGATTTTTGTGAATAAAAATAATTTCCTTTTGTGTATATAAAATAACTCATGTCATTTCCTATTATATTGTGTATCTTTTAAAGACAAGAATGTTGAAAATATTGTGGTTTTATTTGCTGAATAAAATATATTTTTATTCCAGCAACTTCAAACGAAAGGTTGTCTGTAACTTCCCATGTTTCACTAAACGTTTCGGCTCTGCTTTCGTCTGCCGTCCCGACCGAAATTCACTTCTTTTAAAAACCTAAAAGTCGGGGCGTTACAAATGGTATCAGAGCCTAAGTTTTTTTTTCTTAGGCTAAGCCAGGATAGGGTCTTCGGACTTTGGGAAAAATTTTGAGTGAGAAGTTTACTGAGTTGCCAGTTGAACATTCTTTGCGCATTTCCGAAGTACCTTTTCTTACATGACTTTCTTTTTATTCTTTTTTTTCCTTCCGTGTGAGTCAATTTTTTTCCCTACTCCTCATCTACTTTTCATTTTAATGATCATTGTTTCAAAGGTATCAAACACTTAGAATTGACCATTTGCATTTTTGATCTTACTTGTCTCTTTTGTTCAAAACATTAATTGTAATGTGCAAAAATTGAACTTTTTGTCACAATTTTTTGTTTACTAATTATTTTTATTTGTTTACTTATCGTTCAATTTATGTTATTTGAATAGTTAAGATTCTGGTTATTTTGGTAGTGTGCATGGACATGCAAATTGGTTTCGTTTTTCTTGTTTATGTATGAAAGGTAGGCAGTAACTTCACAAGTGTTTTTGATGTTTCTATCGACGTTCTGACTACCTTTCGTTCCTCTCAAAAAAAAAAAAAGGAAGTCTAAAGTTTTTTTGTTTTGTAGTTTTCCTGTTCAATGTGTTGTTTGCATGGAAAACTTCATTTTTTTTTCAAAACTTTTTCTTATGTCAAAAATTGTTGTAGCGGTTTGAATTTGAGGACCAAATTCTTTTAAGGAGGGGTGAGTGTAATACCCCAGTTTTTTAAGTTAACCTGGTATTTTTAGGTCTGGTATGATTAATTAAAAGTTTGTTTATTTGTGAGAAAATATTTTAGAAAATTTTGAAGTGTGAATTTGGGGATCAAATTCTTTTAAGGAGGGGTGAGTGTGACACGCCTGATTTTGACGTACCTTAGTACTTTTTGTCCTTGCATGATTTATTAGTGTTACTTTATTTGTCTCGAAGTATATTAGATTTATTTTAGTATGTTGGTGAAGTTTGTATTAAAAGTTTATTATTTGTTTTAGAAGTCAATGTAACTGTCAATTTGTAATATGTGTGGTTATTTATTTTGTATTTTCCTTAAAGAAGAGAAATTATTTTTGGTGTATTTTTCCTACTTAAAAATTTGATTATTTTATCCTTTAATTTGTTGGTGTAATTATTTTAAAATAATTGGAATGACCTCTCTTAAATTTATCTTTATGAATGATTAATGTGACAAGACTTCTTTTTAATTGTCTAACTCATTAGAAGTCTTTATGTGTGCTGCGATAAATTAGAGCAGAATCATTTTTTAAACAAAAAAAATCTTCTCTCTATCTTTTTTTCTCTCTGTGAACAGTAAAACCTAGTTTTCCTTTTTTGGCAACTTCTGGTTGCCTTTCTTTCTTGGTGCTCTAGTCGGATCACTACTTGTGATCGTTGTCTGGTGGGTGTCATGGCGAGCTCTTCTCCGGTGGAGGAGGACAGCCTGGCTGACCTTCCTCCTCCACAGGACCTTCCTTTGGACCCCAATTCCTCGAAGGGTAATGTTAGTGGAGAGTCTTTTGCGGCAGTAGTGAGAGCGAGTGTATCTGATTCTCGGAGAATCCCTCATCAGTCTGATCCGATATCGGATACTCCAGTCCATCAGTATACTTTTGGTGATATGAAGGCAGCACGTCAAATAGTATCGCCAAAGACTCTGGAAAACTACAATGGTATGCCTTCTATTGAGTTCTCAGATTATGAAGTGGATAAGCTCTCGGAGCCTTTTGGGCTATGTTTGGTAGGAAAGTTCTCATATGGGGTGCCAAAAATCTATGAAGTCAGGAACATGTTGTTGGAGCAAAAACTCAAAGCTGGATTCAATGTAAGTTTCATGGATAAAAATCATGTGATCATTAAAGTGTTTAGACAGGAAGATTTTGTTCACTTATGGTTATTGGAATCTCCTAATGTAGCTGGAATCCCCTTAAGGTTTTTTAAATGGTCAGCTAGATTTTCTTTAGAAGATGAGTCCCCTGTGGTTCCGATTTGGGTTACTTTTGAGAATCTTCCAGTTTTTCTTTTCCAAAAGGAGGCATTATATGAAGTTGGAAAAATGGTGGGAAATCCTGTGAAATTAGATGGGTATACTTTGAACAAAAGTAAGCTACATCAGGCAACTATTTGTGTGGAGCTAGATGTCTCTAAACCATTACCACCTAATGTGAGAATCAAAGCTCTTGGTAAAGGTTTAGCAATAAAAGTTCATTATAGTAAGGTGCCTCGGTATTGTATGAGTTGTAAGAAGTTAGGCCATCTAGATGTTAACTGCCTGGAAAAAGAAGGGGGTGGTGATCAAGTTCCCAGAGTGGTTAATCATGGTAATCCAAGGGCTAGGCAGTTGGAGAGAAGTAGAGGCAGACATCACCTGAGGAGTATGAGCAGACATCAAGGAATTCATTGGGCAGAGGTAACTAGAAGAGGTGATAGGTATGGGCAGAGGGGTTAAGAGGAGTCTTAAGAGGAGGGAGGACTCAGGATCATGGTTATCAAAGAGGAGGAAGAGGGGGCTCCTTTGGTAATGTTCAGAGACAAGAATATAGAAGAGTTCCTCAGCAAAACTTGGTAAATAGGGAGAGGACTGCTGCAACAGAGATAACTGGTCTTGATAATATAGAAAAGAGCAACCGCTTTGATGCTCTTAATGAAAAGGCAACAGAGGATAAGGAAGACAGTAGATTGGAGTTAGATCTGGAGTTAGATACTCATGTGGAGCATGTTCTTTCAGAAGAAAATGAAGAAAATGAAGAAAAAGAATTAGAGGAGAGGCTAGTAGACCAAGGTAGTGGGGATGAGGATTATGATATAGAGGACAATGATTTTCAGGAAGATGAATGGGCTGAAGAAGAAAGTGATGCTACACCTTGTATTAACCCTATAGATACAAGAGAGGTAAGAGATTCTGAGGTAGCAAGTGAGAAAGGCTTTTCACCTGTTCTGAACTGTGAGGAGTTCTGTAAACCGATTATTCTGGAAACAAATAGAAGGAGCCCAACTGGAAACTTTGCTTTGGTACAAGTAGAACTGAGTTATATGCAAGCAGCTAAAGAAGCCAATAAAGCAATTAGAAGTTTAAATGGTTCAAGGTCAGAAGAGGAGAGCTTTGAGGAGGAAGAAATCTCTAGTGATGATGAAGACTTTGAAGTTTCCTGTCAAGCCAAGACCTCTAAGGTTAAGTTAGGTGTGAACCCTGAACCCAAAAGAACTACTAGAAGTACAACAAAACAAGGAGGGGGCAGAGGAAAGAAATCTAGTGGAAAGAAGAAAGGTGGGAGGAAAGGCAACAACAACCATCATAGATGAATTGTTTGGTGTGGAATATAAGGGGAATAGGCAGTAAATGTTCTCAACAGCAAGTTTGGTACTTGAGGAAGAAATTGAAGTTGAATATGTTGGTACTAATAGAACCTAAAATTACTTTGGACTAGTTTAGCATGTGTTCTAACTTTAATATGCAGAAAGTGATGACAAATTGAAATAATAAGATCTGGGTAATGCATGATGATAATTTTATAGTGGAAGTTTTAGAAGATCATTGTCAATTATTACATTGTAAAATCCAGTCTAGTACACTTCCTTCAGCAGTGTTTATGACTTTGGTATATACTAAATGCACCAAGCGGGAAAGAGTAGATCTGTGGACCAGACTAAACCAGCTGAAAGTAGTGACTGATCCCTGGTGTATAGCAGGGGATTTTAACATCATTACTAAGAGGAGTGAAAGAAAAGGAGGGGCAGCTCCTAATGTTTCAGCTATGAATGATTTTTGTGACTGCATAATGGATTGTGAGTTGGTTGACATAGGCTTTGAGGGAGTGGAGTTTACTTTGGAAACTACAGGGATTAAGCAAAGATTGGATAGGATGTTGTTCAATCATTGTTGGTTGGAAACTTTTTCTTATTCTAAGGTGAAGCATGGAATAAGAAGGTTATCTGACCATAGACCTCTTATTCTTGAGGTAGAGGTAAATAGAGCGGTTTTTAAATCCTCTTTCAGATTTAATAATATGTGGCTCCTTCATCCAAACTGTATTGAGGGAATTGCTATGCATTGGTCATTACCTGCTCAACAGAAAGGTGTGCTAAAATCATGGGAAAAACTTAAAAGACTAAAGAAGCATTTGAACTGGTGGAATAAACATGTGTTTGGAGATGTGTTCCAAAATTTGAAGAAAAAGGAAGAGAAGTTAGCAAGTCTGGAAGCTAAGTATAATGATGAGACTTCCTCAGTCAATCATTCAAGGTTCAAAGAAGCAGCTGCAGACTTTCAACAAGCTCTTGATATGGAGGAATCTTTTTGGCGCCAAAAGGCTAGCTGCAAGTGGGAGCTGGAGGGGGACAGAAACACTAAATTGTTTCATAACATGGTTAAGAGAAAAAGAGGGAAAGCTAAAATCACCAGTATAGAGTTTGAAGGAAGGTTGATTACTGATGAGAATGAATTACATGATTCAGCTATAGCTTACTTTGAAGGTGTA
This sequence comes from Plantago major, assembly GCA_026545765.1. NCBI lineage: Eukaryota > Viridiplantae > Streptophyta > Magnoliopsida > Lamiales > Plantaginaceae > Plantago > Plantago major. The sequence continues at coordinate 62,009,735 of CM048844.1, read as the reverse complement.
CTATCTTATCGTATTGAAGTGGAGGAAGATCCAGATTTAAGGGGGATACCAGCCTTTGTGAATGAAGAAATCAATACAGATTTATGTGAGACTCCAGGATTGGAGGAAGTTAAAGCATTAGTATTCAGCTTATCTAAAGATGCTTTAGCAGGGCCAGATGGTTTCACAGCTGCCTTCTATTAACATTGTTGGGATATTATCATAGAAGACTTGCTAGAAGCAGTGGAGGATTTCTTTTTGGGAGCTTCTTTGCCACCTGGGGTAACAACTACTTCCATTGCACTTATTCCTAAAATCATCAACCCTATAAAGTGGTCAGACTTCAGACCTATTAGCTTGTGTAACTTCTCTCATAAAATTTTCTCCAAGCTATTAAATGAATGACTTGCTACTGTACTACCTTGCATTGTATCTGATAATCAAAGTGGGTTCCTGAAGGGTAGATTAATATCAGGCAACATCTTATTAACCTAGGAACTTGTCTCAGCTATAGACACCAAAACCAGAGGTTCTAACATTGTTTTAAAAATAGATATGATGAAGGTATATGACAGACTGAATTGGGGTTTTTTGTGCAAGATGTTACTGCCTTTGGTTTTTCTGAAAAATGGATAGGGTTGATTATGAGAACAGTCTCAAGCTGCTACTTTGGTGTGATTGTGAATGGAGTAGCCAAGGGATTCATTAAATCTGGGCATGGAATTAGGCAAGGGGACCCCCTATCCCCTGCCTTGTTTATCATTGCTAGTGAGTTTATGACTAGAGGTTTGAATCAGATTTTCTCTAAAAACCCTAGTTTGTATTATGACACTAAGAAGAGCCCTTTAGTGTGCCATCTAGCATATGCTGATGATCTGATCTTGTTCACTAAAGGATCAAAAGAAGGGTTGAAGAAAATATTTGATTTTTTCAGAGTATATGAATCTGTATCAGGCCAAAAGATAAATATTGCAAAGAGTAATGTATTCACAGGGAAAAATGCAAATGTGATGGTAGAAGGAGTAACTGGTTTTGCAGCTAGTGAGTTACCTTTTTACTATCTAGGAACTCCCATATCTAAAGGAAGAAAAGGAGAGCTTTATTCTCTCCTCTAGTGGAAAAAATCAAGGCTAAGTTGGGTGGTTGGAACTTGAACCATATATCTCAGGGTGGCAGATGGGTACTCATCAGGAGTGTCCTTTCTTCAATGTCAGTCTACTTATTACAAGTTTGTGATCCCCCATTCGCAGTGTACAAGCAGATTGATTCAATATGTTCAAAATTCTTTTGGGGCTCCACAGATGTTAGTATGAAGCTGCACTGGTCATCTTGGAAGAAACTATGTCTTCCTGTTACAGAGGGTGGGATAGGAGTAAGGAATTTAGCTAATGTCTGTTTAGCTTTTACCCAAAAGCTGTCGTTCAGGTTTAGAGAACAATCTTCTCTATGGGCTAACTTCTTGAGATCTAAATATTGCAATCACAAGTTTCCTGGATCAGTTAACGCTAGAACAACTGACTCTCTAGTTTGGAAGAGGATGTATAAATATAAGGAAATGGTTCAGAATAATTTTTTTTGGAAGAAAGGAGAAGGACAATGTTTCTTTTGGAAGGATGATTGGTCAGGTATAGGAGTTTTGGACATTAAAGCTACTAATCCTATTAATGACCAAGAACTGGTACAGGACTTTGGAGAGGATAATGCTTGGGATTGGCCCAAATTATCAAGTAATTTACCTTTACACTTAGCTACGCAGTTGTTCTTGATTCCTTTTGACTCAAGTAAAGTGGCTATGCCAATCTGGAAGCTGACCTCAAATGGAGAGTTTACAAGTAAATCAGCTTGGGAGCTACAAGAACTAAAGCTGCAAGGTGTTGGTCCAGATAACGGCAAAGTAAAAGACTAGGGGGGGGGGGGTTGAATAGTCTTTTAATACTTTTGTCGATAAACACAGTTTCTCAGAAACCTGGGGGGTTTCTGATACTTAGATTCAGAGCGCGGAAGACTTTAAGATAGGTAAGTGCAGAAACAATAAGTATGTGTGTGTGCTTTGCTGAAAGATAAATACAGAAAGGTAAATAACACAGCAAGTATAGTGGTATCTGGAGGTGGCGTAATCCTCCAAATAATCCAATTCGGTCTTTCTGAGACCTAGAATTTACTAGAACAGATAATTGAGTTCACCTTACAAAAATCCTATTCTAAGGTTCTTAAACAATTGGTTCCCAACCAAATGTTCCCCCTGAGTTATTTCCCACCTCTTAGAGCTAAGTACTTCCTCTACTCAGATAACCTTGGAATTATTCCCTGATTTCACAAATCAAGTACTTCCTCTACTCCACGCCTTTATGGTGTTGGTTATAAGGTTTGTCAGAGAGGCTTCTCGTATAACTTTTCAGTTATGTTTTCAGAGAGCCTAATAGAACAAGACTACTTAATACACTTGTTCAGTGTATGGCAAGCTGCTCTTTATTGACCCAAGTAATTGATGTCCGTTCTGGAGAATGAGCTTCAGAAAGGTTATCTGATAGTTCAACTCTTTCACGAATAACAATCTCTTGTTAAGGTTCAGGACAACTTAGAACTACTAGTGATTCTTCAAGCAACAGAAAGCTTTTAGAAAGGGTAGTAGAGTGCTTTAGAGAATACTTTGCTTGATTGTAAGTTTGCAAGTTAGATCGTTCTTCGGTCGTATTTCTCAGCATCTAAGTGTGTGATATTTATAGATGAATTAGAGAGTCGTTGGGATGTTATCCGTTAGACACAATTCAAATTCAGTCTATACTTATCTTGAAATGAGTACTCAGAAGTCCTTGTCTCATATCTCGAGAGGATCTGCTTTAGCGGCTTTTCTCGATGCAATTAATTAATGCACGCATTTATTTCTTGTCCTGTAGTCTTCAACGGATACATTAGCCTTTCTGATGGCTTGCATGCTCCATACTCATGATGTCATATGTTCCAGAATCATGTTTCAAAAGTAACTAAATGAACTTAATTAAGGATTAAGGACATAGTCTTTCCGAGTGAGACTAAACCTTGGTGTCTTCATAAATCTTGTGCAATCTCCGGACTTTTAATCTTCAGAAAAGCTCCATTGCTAGGATTGATCTTCATGGTCTTCTTGGGAATAAAAATTACACTCAGAGACCTATAATCATAATACAAGATTTACTAGACTAATCATACTCAGTGATTTCCTCTTTTACAATGTTCAAGTGAACCAAGAGTACTTTAATCACCTTTCTGGCTAAGATAAGAACATGTGATGAATGATCAAAATACTAATAGTTATTCCTAACAAATTTCCCCCTTTTTGATCAGTCATCCATGACTATCTTTCAAAGTCCAATTACAAATTTGTAATCCTGGAAGAGAAAATAATCCACCACTTAATCATTTCAAATGATATTCAATTTTAGTTGAATTAAGTGCAGAAAGTAAACATCAACCAAATCACAAGAAGTGACCTTTGCTGATAAGTTGTCATCTATTAGAGTGTATCTGAGAGTATGATCTTCAGATAGGTACAGATTACAGAATGAGATGCAACTTTTACAAATAGATAAAGTTTAGAAACAAACAGCAAGATTACAAAAGTAACAAAACATACTAAGTAAATTAGAACAACAGGAGAGTCCAAGCTCTAAGTAAACATTCTAAGATACTAGTCTTCAAGTCTTCAAAAATAACTTAGGTTCAGAAACCTCAAGTTCTTCAGCACCCTTTCTGGATCAGTTGACATAATCATCCGCTTTTCTGCATTCTTGGACATAGTCATAAAGTATCCTTCTGACAGAAAGTTCTGTCTTTCTGGATAAGATACAAATTTCATGGTAACTCTTGCCAAGATTGTAGTTTTTCTTCAGAAAGTGTTTGACCCAGTAGTATTTTCCCCAGACCCAGGCATGGTCTACTTGTAGCTCAGATAGGTTGAAATACTTGTATATTTCTTCCAAATAGTGAATATCATCCAGATATTCATCCTTTGTCATGTAGAATGACTCATAGGGATGAACACCTAGCTTGTTCTGCTTGTTGTAGCTACCATCCAGTTTTCTTGTCTTGTGCACATCTTCTGGCTTGAGGTAAGGACAAGGAAAAGAAAGGTCCATCTTTCTGGCATCATTTCTCTTTTCAACCTCAAAGTTTAGCCAGGCATGAAGGTGCTCATGTTTTAGCAAATTTGGCTTGCCTTCACTCCATTTTTGGATCTGGTTGAAGATGGAAGTTGGAAACTTATCATTGACAAGTAGATGTTGCAGTTCCAAAATCCAATACCCTTTCTTGTTCAAAATGCACCTATATGAAGACTCTTCATTACTGGTCTTCACATACTCAATGTGGGCATCAATTGGCTTTTCTTGATGAGTTTCTTTATTTGCTCTGCCAAACTGAATATCCCTTCTAGCCTTTCTGTTAGGTGGCCTTCTGTCAGGAGATCCTGTGACTCTTTCTTCCTGCCTTGGGGCTGTGCTGGTGGAAGTCCCTTGAATTGACTTGGTATTTCCAGAAGGGGTTCTGGCTGCTAATGGCCTTGCTGCCAGAGGAGGTTGTAAGGGGCTTGCTTGCCTTCTTCTTTTGTGAAGTGGATGCTCATCTATATCAGATTCATCCTCATCATCATCATTGATGTTCCAGTTGTGAGGCTTGCAGCTCTCTTGACTTCTTACCTCACCTTCTTCTTGATTTTCTTCTTCAGAAGCTTTCTGGTTGTTCCCATCTGAGATCCTAAGGGACTTGGTTCCCCTAGTGACCATACTTCTCAGCTTTCTGGCTGGTTGATCTGGAACAACTTCTTCAGCAGGGGTGTCTCCAGTGGTGTCCTTAATGACTAGTTGACTTGAGGAGGGGAGATTTGATTGTTTTCTTTTTCTTCCTCTACCTTTCTGAGGCATCTCTCCTTTCCCCTTAGTCATGAATGACTGACTCATGATAGCATAAGCTTCAGAGAGTGATTCAAAGTTCTTCTGGAGGTTGTTATGCACCCTGACCAATTCTTGGATTTCTTCTTTCATGTCCTTGTTTTGCCTAACCAACACTTGCTCTTTTCTGTTGAGCTCTTCAAGAGGCCTTAGAATAGCCTCAGCTTGTTGAGTAGCATAAGTAGCATCTGCTAGTGCTTGATTAGCATTGTTGTAGTCTTCTTCCCTGATCAGTGCTAATTCTTTCTGAGAGAGAGCTATGTTGGTTGCTCTATTTAGCAATGCAGCAGCCAAATCTTGCATCTCTTCTGGGACTGATTGTAGGACTTGGTTGTCTTGAGCAACAAGTCTGTCTCTTAGTTCCAAGAAAACAGCTGTTCTTGACCTGTGCTCATCACTTCTTGATGCACCTGGAGCAGAGAAATTTGATGAGCCAGGAGGGCTAGCTTTTCCTTAGTTATTAGCCTCTCATCTTCTGCTTGGGAGATCAAGTTTGGTTTTATTTCAGCATCACTCTCATAATCCTTTTCTTGGATTGTTTGCAGAGTGGCAATCTTTTGTTTGCCTTTGAGTATGCTGGCCTTCTGAGAAGTAGAAGGTCTTTCTGATGCAGCCTTAGCAAAATGCTCTTCATCATCATTGTCATCCATGGCATCTATCTCAGCAGCAGTGACAACGATGTCATTTTTCAACAACCTTTGCTCATCTAGGAGTGCCAGTTCCTTAGCATTAGCTTCTTTGAGCTTTTCAAGTTTGACTTCCTTTTCTTCAATAAGAGCTTGACACTCTAAGTTGATTCTCTTCTCCTCTTCCAACATAAATCTGAGTTGTTCAATCCTGAGCTCAGTGGCTATGATTTCTTCAATTGTGTCTTGTTCAGCCTGTTGGGTATTTTGATGAGACTTTGGTGGTGATGATGATGGGGCTTTCTGAGTATTGGAAGGAGTAGCTTTTTCTGCACTTCCTTTGCTAACTTTCTGAATCCCGCCGTTTCCTGGTTGGGGATCATCATTCTAATCATCATCATCATCATCATCCTTTTACTTGTCTTCTTGACTTGGATGCTCAGAAGGAGGTTCTTGGTAGTCATTCTCATCTGTTTCCTCCTCATCTTCAGAAACCAGGTTGATCACATTAGGAAGGGTGATCATCCTCCCATTTACTTATTCTTGCTCAGAAGGGTAGGTTGTGAGCTTGCTGGGCAAGGAAGGATGGGTCACCATCTGCTCTTGGGTTTGAGCATCAGCAGCTTGAAAGTCTGCTAGGAGTCTTTGTGCTACTTCATTTAAGAAGTTATCATCCATCAGAGTGGCAAAAGAATATGATTCTGTGGGAAACATAGCATGGATATGGTCTTCCAGAATGATTGCTATGGCCCTTTTCTCTGGGATGTCAATTACTCTTGCAATTTCAGAAAGATCGGCCTTTCTGAGTTTCTGCCATTGTCTGAAGAACTTTAGATGTTTCTTGATAGTGTGATTCTTGAAGGCTTGGAGTAAGTTGAGTGGCACTAGACTTTGAGCCTGAAAGAATGTGATCAAGTTAGTTTTGTTCAAACTACTTGTGTTAGTATCTGTGTGCAAAAGTAAGCTTTCTGAGCATACCTGTGTAGAAACACTAGGCTCATTTTCTTGGACTTGTGCTTGTTTGGGCACAGAGGCCTCAGATACCTTAATGTGAGGAGAAGTCTGATCCTCAGCCTCCTTTCTTTCTGATTGAACCTGAGAATTACAATCAAATATGTTTAGAAACTGTTAACAGAAAAGATAGATGGAAAAGTGCTTTCTGAGACTTCACTTACTTCCAAGTGAGGAAGCTCAGTAGCAAGTTCCTCAGAAACCTTGGGAGTTTCTGGCACCTTTTCTGCAGATACTGCTTGTTCAGCAGTTTTAGTTTCTCTTGGAGGAGATAAGATCACATTCTCTCCGTCCAAGTGTTCCTCTGATTGAGCCTGTATGATAGAACAAACATATTGATTAAATAGTGAATTTTACCAAAATTTTCTTAAGGAAAGTTACTGATACTTACCTTCTCAACAGAAGGCTCAGTAACTACTTCCTCAGAGTGCTTTTCAGCCTCTGGAAACTCTTGGTGTTGGGTCTCAGTTGTAGCCTAATAAGAGACATTTAAGAATATCAGAACATAAGATTAGAGAAATTTTAAGTTAGTTATTTCTTGTTCAGAGATAACTTTACTACCTATGGAACAGGCTCTTCTTGATGTTCTGAGGTTGGAGTAACCTCTTCTTGATTCAAGGGAGTGGACAAGTTTTCTTCCCCCTGAAATTGTGTATCCAAGTTGGCCTGTAACAAATACAGCTTATGAGTAACAAGTTAACATACAATTATGTTGACATGTTAGATACAAACTATCTTTGTTACCTGGATAGAGTCAGGCTGATCATTGATCGCTTGAACTTGTGGTGAATCCACAGTCTCTTTGAGCTCATTATTGATCTCCTCTACAGTATCATTCTGAGTTTCCATCTCAGTTTGATCCCTTTCTGAGAGTTGAGCTCTCTCAGAAGGTTGAGGAACCTGTTCAAGAACAGGGTTTTCTTCAGCAATATTAAATGCTGGCATTGTGAATGTGGAAGCAATGTCAGCATCTTCCATCACTCTATCGTCCTCATCCAGGCCTTCTTCTTCCTGCTGGACAGAGGGGCTCCTTTCTTTCTGAGGGGCTGAGCTTGATGCTCCTCCATGAGTCTCAATCCTGGACTTTTTGAATACTTGTGTAAGTACTACATCATCATCAGAGTCACTGTCCAGATTGGGAGCTGACCCATCTATGATATTTCTATCATCTCTGGAGATCTCTGGAGCACTGCCCTGCAATTCTTGGGGCTTTCTGGTGTTGCCTTTCTGGCCGAACAACATCTTCTGAGATCTTATCTCCAGAAGGTTGTGCTTTTTGTACACTTTGGGACTTAGAGGCTCTCTTTCTTTGAGTCCTCTTTCTCTTGGCAACTGGAGGTTGAGCAGGAGCTTGCTCAGAGACCTCTTCACCTTGCTGGGCAGCTTCAAGCTCTTCTGCCTCTTTCTGAGCTTTCTTAGCAACAATTTTCTCCTTTTCTTCAAAGGCATGTCTGAAAAGGGAGTTGGTGACTGGGATTTCTTGTCTCTTTCTGAGAGTTATTCCCATTGTTTCCAGAATGTAGCAGATTCTGAGACCAAAATGCATATTGGCCTTTGTCTCAGCAAGGCCATTGATGATTTTAGGCTCAAATTCCTCAATGTTCCCAAGAAATTTGTCAAGGCGTATTTCCCCAATTAAAGTGGGTTTCGCCTTCATGCTTCTTATTCAGAAGATGCATCATCATCCATCTCTCCATGCTTATCTGGTCTACTCCACCTTTGTTGCCATCAAAGCAACGGACCAGAATGAGAGCCAAAGTACTCCAGTGTTTCTGGAGATGACTGGTTCTGATGGCTTTCAGAACAAAGTTTGCTGGGCAACCCTTTGCATTTTCAATATGGATTGCCTCAAATAGCTCCTTAACACTTTGAATCATGGAGGCATCCCTGATGTTGATGTCGTCGATTGTTCCTCGATTTTTCAATCGGAATAAGTTGCAGAAAGTCTTGCAGTCTAGGACAATTTCTTGTCCTTGAACTTCAGTCTGCATGTACTTCTCTTCTACATCATTCACAACTTTTTTGAAGATTTTGGAGTTGTTGTAGAACTCCAACACATCCAGTGTGGAAAGTCCACGGGGTGCAGCACATAGAAACTTGTAGATATGGGAACTTTTCAACATTTCCAATATCAGTTTTCTATCTGCTTTTGAAGAAATGACTGCAGAAACATATTTCTTCACAAGAGAATCTCCCGAATTCATCTTGTGACTTGGATTCCAGTCAGAAGGGGTAAACTCTCCTAGAAGGCATTTATTCAACACTTCTTTTCCTCCTTGCTTTTCAGCAGGAGCAGATGATGCAACCTTAGGGTTCTTGGTGGTCATCTTCTTTGGTGCCATCTATTATATAGAGTCTTTGAGTGAGTGTTTACAGATGGGTTTTGCAAGAATAATCGAGATTAGTCTATCTTTTCAGAATACTAAGCACAAGAAGTTTAGTTGCAGAAGAAGTTTTGCAGAAAACTTGAGAGGTTTTGCTATTTTGATGCAAGTAAGAAATTTCGGATTTGGTAAAAGTGTTTGTCTTTTGCCCAATTCCTATATATATAGCAGACAAAACGTACATAGATACAACATACATATAACTGAGTATGAATGTGTGTCTTTGTATCTGCATAGGCGTGGTATCACACACGTTTCTCATTAAATGCTTAGTGGGCCACGTCTGAATTTCTAAACAGACATTACTTGCTTTGTTTTAATCTCAGCCGTTGAGATCAAACGTTTATACATCAAGGGCTTATATTGAATATCTTGTAATGATATCAATCAACAAATGGTATTGTGCCGAGTTGATGGATTTTTGACAAGTTACATCCATTATGTCACTTAGTAAAGAGTAAGAACACTCAATCGTTTGAACTTTATCATTCTGAGTATCAAGTCCTTATCTTTATATTATTTATCATGAAAATGGCAAAAATACAAGACATTGGACATGTTTGACTCCCAGAACTTATGTTTTTCGGGCTTTATGTGTCTTTTCTCTTTATGACTAAATAGTTTCCTGAATTCAATAATCAGAAACTTCAGTTGTTTGAATGTATTTGACCCACTCTTAGTAAGTAAGTTCTAGTCTTATTTACTCATTGAGTGTGTACCAACCTTTGCCTTTCTGGATACCCGTTCCAGAAATGTTTTGCCTTTTTGAGTGTTGCTACTCAGAAACCTTTGCATCACTTCTTAACAACTTGGCTTTCTGAGAGCATGTTCTCAGAGGCCTACTTCTTTTCTACCTTGCTTACTCAGACTTTAGAGATTCAGGACATTTTTCAGTCCTTAGGCAACTCCATCAACCCAAGATTATGTCTTAAGGTCAAGAACCGGCTTTCTTGTAAGGCTTAGTGAAGATATCTGCAAGTTGGTCTTCTGTGCCAATCTTGAGTATCTCTATATTGCCTTTTTCAACATGGTCTCTGATGAAGTGGTGTCTAACATCAATGTGCTTTGTTCTGGCATGGAACTTGGGGTTCTGTGTGATTGCAATAGCACTTGTGTTATCACGGAAAATGGGAGTTTTCTCTTCATTGAGTCCATAATCTCTGGGTTGTTGTTGAATCAACAGAATTTGTGTTGCACAACAACCAGCAGCAATATATTCAGCTTCTGTGGTAGAAGTTGCAATTGAGTTTTGTTTCTTGCTAAACCATGAGATAAGTCTAGCTCCCAGAAACTGACAAGTTCCTGAGGTTCTTTTCCTATCAAGCATTGATCCAGCATAATCAGCATCTGAGTAACCAGCCAAACTCAATCCACTTTCTTTAGGGTACCACAAACCTACATCTACTGTACCTTTCACATACCTTAATATTTTCATAGCAATGTTGTAGTGTGATTGCATCGGATTTGTTTGAAATCTAGCACACACCAACTGCATATTGATATCGTGTCCGCTGCAGTAAGGTAAAGTAGTAAACCTATCAATTTCCTATACTTGTGTTCATCAACACTCTTATCTGATTCAGTATAGGTCATCTTGGTTCCTATGCTCATAGGTATTTTAGCATTCTTTTCAGAAGGCTTAAGATTGAACTTTGTGAGCATGTCTTTTGCATACTTTGTCTGACTAATGAATATTCCATCATTGAGTTGCTTGACTTGCAATCCTAGGAAATATTTCAATTCTCCCATCATGCTCATCTCAAACTTATTTTTCATGAGATTTGCAAAGTCATCACAAAGTTGCTTGTCCTTAGATCCAAATATAATGTCATCAACATATACTTGAACTAAGAGCGCTTCCATCATGATTTAAGGTAAATAAAGTTTTATCAACTTCACCTTTCTTGAAACCACTTTCCAGAAGGTATTTGGCCAAAGTGTCATACCATGCTCTTGGAGCTTGTTTCAGTCCATATAGAGCTTTCTGTAGCTTGTAGACCATTCTACTTTATGAGGAAACTTCAAAACCAGGTGGTTGTTCAACATAGACTTCCTCAGCAAGTTCACCATTCAAGAATGCACTTTTGACACCATCTGATAAACTTTAAAGTCTTTATGAGCTGCAAAGGCCAGAAAGAGTCTTATTGCATCCAATCTGGCAACCGGTGCATATGACTCATCAAAATCTAAATCTTCACCGGTGAATCCTCGCAACCAACCTTGCTTTGTTTCTGGTTATTTCACCAGACTCATTCATCTTGTTTCTGAAAACCCACTTAGTTCCAATCACAGATATTCCTTCTACAAATGGAACTAGTTTCCAGACTTTGTTTCTTTCAAACTGATCCAACTCTTCTTGCATTGCTGAGATCCAGTCTTGGTCTCTTAATGCTTCTTCTATATTTTTTGGTTCAATGTTTGAGATAAAACATCCAAAGAGAGAATTAGCATTTTCAGCTATTGCTCTCCTAGTCCTAACACATTGATTGATTGGTCCAATCACATCTTTTGCAGGATGATCCTTGATCCATCTCATCATGGGTTTAGGGCTAGTAGGGTCAACATCTATGTGATCTGAATGTGAATCACTATGATTATGACTTGATATTTCTTCAGTATCTATGACATTTTGCACCTCAGAAGGGCGGTGAATGTCTGACACTTGCTCAGTGTGAGAGCTTTCTGGGACATGCCTGTCAGAGAGGTCATTTCCAGAGTTAGCTCTTTGATGAACATCTTCGCCCATTTCGAATTCTCATAGGAAATTCTTCATCATGTCTGAGAATCATCTGGTTGTTACTAGGCATTTCATGCTTTTCTTCGTCAGAGTCATCCTCTCTTTCCACAATGATGTTTTTCCTTTCTGAGGGTTCTTCTTCAGAATCCTTTATCATTAGTTCCTTGAACCTTTCTGAGAGTTCATCAACAAGGGGTGATTTCTTGCTTTCTTCATAGAATACAACATGAACTGATTCTTCAATCTTCTTTGTTCTTTTGTTGAAAACTCTGTAAGCTTTGCTATTCATAGAATAACAAAGAAACACTCCTTCATCTGCCTTTGGTTGAATGTTCTTAGATACTCTTTTCCATTGTTAAGAACAAAACATCTACAACCAAACACTTTCAGATGTTTAATATTAGGGGGTCTACCAACCAAGAGCTCATTAGGGGTCTTGTCATGGTGTTTGTTTATCAAACATCTGTTCTGAGTGTAGCATGCTGTGTTTACAGCTTCAACCCAATAATCTTCACTTATTTCAGTGTCAGCTAGCATTGTCCTTGCTGCTTCTTTAAGGGTTCTATTTTTCCTTTCTGCAACACCATTTTGTTGTGGTGTTCTTACAGACGAAAGTTGGTGTTGTATACCTTTGCTGGTACAAAACTCCTTTATGTACTGGTTGACAAACTCAGTACCATGGTCTGTTCTGATTGCAGATACTTTGTCATTTTTCATGACTTCAAGCTTATTCAGCAAGTTTGGTATTTCCACCCTAGCATCAGATTTGTGCTTTAGAAAGACAACCCAAGTGAATCTTGAGAAGTCATCTACAACAACCAGACCATACTTCTTTCCTGCATAACTAGTTACAGATGATTCAAAAAGATCCATGTGTAATAGTTGCAGCGGTCTAACACTAGAGTGTCTGGTTTTGGACTCGAAAGAGATCTTAGATTGTTTCCCCATCTGACAGGCAGAACAGATACCATCCTTTCTGAAAGATGTTTTGGGAAGGCCAACCACTAACTCTTTCTTGGCAAGTTTGTTCAGAGTTTTGAAATTCAAGTGACTCATTCTTTTGTGCCATAACCAATTCCTCTTCATGTGACCTGATTGACTCACCATGAGACATTCTTCAGTTGTGGCAGATGCCCAATCGGCAACATAAAGACTACCTTTCCGCCGAGCAACCAAGACTGTCTACTTTGACTCATTGTCAATAAGTTTGCAAAACTTTGCTTTGAATTTCACAGTAAATCCCTTGTCTGCAAACTGGCTCATGCTAAATAGATTGTATTTCAAACCCTTAACATGTAATACGTCAGTGATTGTTCAAGATCCCAATTTGACGTTGCCAAATCCCAGAGAGGGATTTAATTCTCCTCCAACAAATCTGATGTCTGGTCCAGTGTTACAAGCTTTGTAGTTGACCAGATTTGCTTTGTCTCCTGTCATGTGCTTTCCGCATCCACTATCAAATAGCCATTGAGCTTTAGTCCAAGAGGCGTTCTGCACAAAATAGGAAACAGGAGTTAGGTTCTTGCCTCAGAGATAGAACCACTTAGACTAAACATTCTTCCAGTAGGAATCCACATTTTAGTGAATTTCTTGGGAGTTTGTTTTTGTCTAACTTTATCAGAAGGAGAAGCAATAGAATCAGTAATTTTGATCTCAATCTTCCTTCTTGGGGTGTTTCTAGGTGTTCCGTTTGGTGCTTTCTGGACCCTGGGTTTCTGGGGTTGCTTTTCAGCAAACTTATCCTTTCTGGCCAGGTTCCTTCTAGCTTTGACATTCAGTTTTTCAGTGGTTTGAGATTTCTTTCACTTCTGTTTATTGCTACGTGCAATATCAGCCTTGCGCCATTGTTCTTGTCCTTCCTTATATTGTTGTAAAAGGACTTTTCCAATAGCACGATAGCCAATGCCATTTCGAACACCTTTGGCTTTCGGAATGCGGTCTTCAGAAGCTTTACTAGTTTCTGCACCGTCTTTATTTTCATAAAATGGTACAGTAGAGAATTTGCCTATTCCAGCAATTCTTCCTTTCCTAGTAATATAGCAATGTGGATGGTTACATGTCTGAGGGTTGTATTTCTTTTCAGAAACCTCATCCACAAGTTTCTTGTGAACTTGTTGTTCTTTCAAAGGTTGGGTTGCTACACCTTTTCCTTTGTTAACTACCCTAGCTTTCTGACCAATGCTATAGGTGGTTGAAGAACCATTCTGTTGTCTTTTTACAAAGGTCAACCATTCATCACTCTTCTTCAGAGGAGATGAATTACTTGATTGTTCATCAAGTCCAAGTCCACCTTTCTCAGAGGAATCTCTCAGATATGATTGAACCACAGTGAGAGTGTCACTAGCCTTTGCATAAGATTGGAAGGACAGCTCTTTCTTTCGGAGTTCCTCATTCTCAGAAAGCAGCTTCGTCATTTTCTTATTAAGTTCATCTAAGGCTAGTTTGTGAAAATTTTCATTTTCAGATATCTGACTTTTCAGAAGGGCTATTTCAGCGTTCTTGTTCTCAGATACCCTGGTTAGCTCAGAAACCACTTTTTCAAGAGTTTCTTTGCTTTCCTCTAGAATTCTGGTTTTGGATTGTGCTTCCAGAAATTCTTTCTCATAACGATCCAATTCACTCCTGATTAACTCCAGATCCTCAATTCCATCATCACTCTCATAGTACAGAAACTGTGAAATGTTAGTTACCTCATCAGCCATAAGACACATTTCAATGTTGGAGATGTCCGACCAAAGAATCTCAGAACTCCACACATTTCATTCTTCTTAAGGTCAAGTCGATTACGTCGTGAGTGATTCCACACAATCGTGATGGTAGGTTTGAGTTATCCGAATCTCCATCTTCGTAACTGCCTCAATATCTAGAGCATCAAGTTGATTTGAATCTTCTTCCTTTCTTCAACAAGAAGGCCCTTTGATTTCTTTTGTAATTTCTTCCTTCTTGTCACCGTCTTGAGCTTGTTTAAAGTGGCAATCTCTTTGAAGTGACCAGGCTTTTGACAATAGCAGATATCATTTCATATCTCTGCTGATTCAGTACTAACACCTTTCTGAATGGGGGTCTTCAGAGAGTTGTTTAGTTGAATGTTCTTGTACTGATGATAGTTTGGGCCAAGATGCTTTTTCAGCTTTTCTTTAGCTTTTCTTCTCTCAATCTCTTGACTCACAAATTTATTCATGTGTCTTACTGCAAGAGCATTTTCTTCAGATGCGTCTTTGGTATCTTTCTTTTCAGAAGTACCTTGAGAGACTAGAGCAACACTTTGCAACTTCTCAGCTGTTTGTTCTCTCTGAGTTGTCTCATAATCTACAGTAGCAAGATGAGAGAAGAGCTCTACTGGAGTAATATTTGGCATTCCTTGGTTGAAATAAAAGAATTTAGTGTGCTCCCAGTTGTGATTGAGACTTCTGACAATAGTCTTAATCTTTTCTGGCTGGGAGTATCTGTTGCTTTCACCAAGTGCAGCCATATCACTCATAAGAGTAGTAAACCTGAAATCAAGTTCTTCCAGAGTTTCAGTGGGACCTTGCTTGAAGTTTTGGAACTTCAATTTAAGAACTTCGAACTTGTTTTCTTTGGTTTTCTCAGTTCCGGCACAGATTTCTTCAATCAATTGCCAGGCAACTTTCGCCGTTTTAGCACCCCACAGTTTACACTGTATGTGCTCAGGTGTCGATCTGATGATGATATTACGAGCTTGACCATCCAATATGTGTCTCTTGGCATCTTCAGATGTCCAGAGCTCTCTTGGCTTGTCTTCATACATAATGCTTCCACGAGCAACACGACCACTATCACTAGCAGTCGCATCCTCGCTTTCATCTTCCTTGTCTGAGGCTTTTCTTCCATCAGAAACCTCAGTGACTTGTTTGAGTTGTCTGATTTTGATAGGCCCTTCATTGATGACATAGATCATTTCATCACTAATGGCCTCCAGATGGAGCATCATGTTGTTTTTCCATTTCTCGTAGTTTTCTGGCTTTAGAACAGGTGCATCGCTCATAGACATACCTGCACACTTAACACACAAATTATATAGTCCTCAGAAAGGGACAAAGTTTCTTCACCTATCTGGGGATCTAGGTTCAGTGCAGAAGGCTTGGGAACATCCCGCTCTGATACCACTTGTTGGTCCAGATAACGACAAAGTAAAAGACAAGAGGGGGGGAGGGGGGTGAATAGTCTTTTAAAACTTTTGTCGATAAACAGCTTTCGTAAACTGGGGTTTCTGATACTTAGATTTAGAGCGCGGAAGACTTTAAGATAGGTAAGTGCAGAAACAATAAGTATGTGTGTGTGCTTTGCTGAAAGATAAATAACACAGCAAGTATAGTGGTATCTGGAGGTGGCGTAATCCTCCAACTAATCCACTTCGGTCTTTCTGAGACCTAGAATTCACTAGAACAGATAATTTAGTTCACCTTACAAAAATCCTATTCTAAGATTCTTAAACAATTGGTTCCCAACCAAATGTTCCCCCTGAGTTATTCCCCAGCTCCTAGAGCTAAGTACTTCCTCTACTCAGATAACCTTTGAGTTATTCCCTGATTTCCCAAATCAAGTACTTCCTCTACTCCACGCCTTGATGGTGTTGGTTATAAGGTTTGTCAGAGAGGCTTCTCGTATAACTTTTCAGTTATGTTTTCAGAGAGCCTAATAGAACAAGACTACTTAATACACTTGTTCAGTGTATGGCAATCTGCTCTTTACTGACCCAAGTAATTGATGTTCGTTCTGAAGAATGAGCTTCAGAAAGGTTATCTGATAGTTCAACTCTTTCACGAATAACAATCTCTTGTTAAGGTTCAGGACAACTTAGAACTACTAGTGATTCTTCAAGCAACAGAAAGCTTTCAGAAAGGGTAGTAGAGTGCTTGAGAGAATACTTTGCTTGATTGTAAGTTTGGAAGTTAGATCGTTCTTCGGTCGTATTTCTCAACATCTAAGTGTGTGATATTTATAGATGAATTAGAGAGTCGTTAGGATGTTATCCGTTAGACACAATTCAAATTCAGTCTATACTTATCTTGAAATGAGTACTCATAAGTCCTTGTCTCATATCTCAGAGAGGACTGTGCTTTAGCGGCTTTTCTGCCGATGCAATTAACGCACATGTACTATTTCTTGTCCTGTAGTCTTCAACGGATACATTAGGCTTTCTGATGGCTTGCATGCTCCATACTCATGATGTAATATGTTCCAGAATCATGTTTCAAAAGTAACTAAATGAAATTAAGAAAGGATTAAGGACATAGTCTTTCCGAGTGAGACTAAATCTTGGTGTCTTCATAAATCTTGTGCAATCTCCGGTCTTGTAATCTTCAGAAAAGCTCCATTGCTAGGATTGATCTTCATGGTCTTCTTGGGAATAAAAATTACACTCAGAGACCTATAATCCTAATACAATATTTACTAGACTAATCATACTCAGTGATTTCCTCTTTTACAATGTTCAAGTGAACAAGAGTACTTTAATCACCTTTCTGGCTAAGATAAGAACATGTGATGAATGATCAAAATACTAATAGATATTCCTAACACAAGGAATAAGCTTCTGGCTAGTTGTTGGAGCTCAAGAGTTCCCAATAGCAATCTTATGGTGGAAAGTCCTTCACAAATGGCTTCCTGTAGATACTCAGTTACAAGCTAGAGGTATAATCCTAGTGTCAAAATGTCAATGTTGTACTTCTGAAGAGACAATAGAGCATGTGTTATTGGCAAATCAAGAAGTTCACAAAGTATGGGTATGGTTTGGAAGGAAATTTCAAGTCAATCAGGTGTGTCAAACAAGTGTGATAAGGAGATTTAAGAATTGGTCATCTTCTTCTGATCATGTAGGAGAACATCACATCAGGAAGTTGTTGCTAATGTTGATTGGGTGGTATTCTTGGTTAGCCAGGAACAAATCTAAACATGAGGGTAAGAATATCACAGCAGAGGCTATTAAGTTCCAGGTGTTGAGCAAGATTATGAGGATGCAGGCTGCCAAGTCTTTTGATAGAAATTTCTGGAAAGGAGATGAAGAGATAGCAAGTGAGTGGTCAATTATTATCCCCCAAGCTGTTCAGGTGATAACTATTATAGTCAGATGGAAGAAACCTCCACCAAACTGGTACAAGATCAATATAGATGGAGCATATAATCAGTTTAATAGAAGAGCAAGTTCTGGAGGGGTAATAAGAGATACAGATGGCAAGATTATTTGAGGGTATCATGACTACATTGGGGAAGCTTCCATTCTTTATGCAGAACTGACTGGTATTTGGAGAGGGTTAGAACTTAGCAAGCAAATGGGGCTGCATAACATCATCATAGAATCAGATTCAAAGGTGGCCCTCATCCTTATTCTTAAAACCAGTAGAGAGTTTCATTGGTCTTTAACAATCCTGTTAGACAACATCTCTCAGTTATGTGTTAATAGAAATGTCAAGTTCTGCCATATTTTTAGGGAAGGAAATAGCATTGCAGATCACTTATCAAATGTTGTTGTGGTAGTCAAAAGTGGGAAGGTGTATGATCCAGGGGATTATCAAGATAAGAGAGGGGTGGCTTATTTGAGAAAGATCAGAAAAAAAGTCTTAATGTTAGGAGATCAATTGTGGAGGAAGAGTTGGTGTGTTCAGTGTGGATACCATTATAGTATTGGTCTGATGTTTTACCCTTCTTTATTGGATCAGAGGATAATGAGAAAGTTGAAGGGGGGTTACTAACATTAAGAGTTTCATGCAGGTGCAGCCACTCCCCCAGGAGTCTAGCAGTTGGTGAATCTTTGATCATTAGTGAGGCTGATATTGTTAGGCAAACACAGTCCTTATATGTCTTTGATTATTGGTGGTACTTTTCTTATCTTGTGGATGACCTGTGGCTGTTTGTTGTTAGCCCTTCTAGTAGAAATCCTCTAAAAAAATAGAAAAGAAAAAAGCCAGTTGCATAGGAAAAAAAGGCAAAAGACCTTTGAACAGAACTTGGTCTGTAGTTCCTTCCCAAAAAATGACATGAACAGAATCAGAGGTTCACAAAATGTTAGGATTTTTGTTAAAAAGAACTACATTGTTATTCCTGAGCTGAAAAATAATATTACTCAAAAGTGGGAAGGTTTTTGGTTTTTTATGGTTTGGTTTGTTAAAGGAACTGAAGATTGCTGGATATCTTGTTTGATGAATGGTGTATTATTAGTAGGTGGGATTTCTTGTGTTAAGGGGGGTTGCACTTTCTTATGGTATAATGAATTACTAGTTTGGAGAGACTGGTACTCATTTTCCTCCTCTTCTATGCATTCATGTTTATTACAGTCAGGTTGGGTATGGTATTTTTTATTTGTCTTGATTTCTGTTTGGATATTAAGGGTGGTCTCTCTCCCCTCCCTAGCACGAGATGATCTATTATGGACATATCTTCCTGAGTTTTGCTTCTCCTTCTCCAGTTCTATAGGATCACTTCTCTTCATAGCATTGCACACTACTTTATTGTTCTTGAGCTTGTCTTATGGTATGATACTGGAGGTGCTTTACTCGTCTGTGGAGGATCTGTCTCATATTATATTAGGCTGGAAGGTCTTAGGATGTTTAATGTTAAGAATGTACCTATACTTTTTGGTGATCTATTTTGAGAAAGCCCCCTTAGTAGCTTGTACAGTACTAGAGCTTTTACTTGTAAATTCTGGGGCTACTAATAGGTTTGTTCTCTCAAGGTTGATGTCTTGGTTTAGTGTTGGCTTTTGTTGTGTTACCCAGTGCAAAGAGGATTGTGGCTGTTGTTTGGTAAGAAGGGATCATTATTTTAGGATCAGATAAACAGGTTTTCTGTGGTGTTTTGCTCTTGCTCCAGGTAGTATTTTGGTCAGGTTTTGCACTGTGTGTTCATGGGCACAGGTTGGCACTACACTGGCATGTACCTGGTACGATTCTGGCATGTACCTGGCACGATACTGGCATGACACTGGCACAGAGTGGGCAAGGGACCATGGCACTACATTGGCACATCGGGAAGTATGGCAGGCGCAAGTATGGCATGACAAATGGCACGTCTATGGCACAACAGTTTGAATCCTGGCACAAGAAGGGCAACCACATGGCTCAGGATGGGCACCTGGTGGCACAACAGATGGCACATTTAGGCACGTATAGTAATTTTGAAGTCTGTACGAGGATAACTGTTAGGCCTTTGACTAACTTTTGGTATGTAATATGGAAAAGATACTTGTTGTTTGCGGGTTCTCACAAACCGCCTTGATGTGATGATATAACATCCGAGAGCCTTGGCTCGTTTTTTTTTTTTTTTTTTAAAAAAAAGTCTTTATGTGTGCTTTATTGATGATTTATTTGAAGAGTCTTCATTTTAATCACTCATTCAATACAAGTCATTATTTGTTTGCTTTGATTAATGTAAAATGTGAAGAGTCACTTTTAAATTATGTAATTTGAATGTATGTCATTATTTGTGTGGCTTTATTTGAGGTTTTAAAGATAAACTTCAATTGTGTTTATGTGAGTCCATTATATGTTCAATTAATAGTAGTTAAGTTAGAAAATTTAAATGTATGCTTTTATGTATTTGTGTGTCTTTATATCTGTGGTTTAATTAATTTATAATGTGAAGAGTCACTTTTGAATTATGTAATGTACATGCATGGCTCTATGTGTGTGTGGCTCTCTTAATGTTTAGAAATTAAAATGTTATTTTATATTCATATATTTTAAAATAGTTGGAAACTTGAGGCTTCTTTAATGAATAAAATATTTTTATTTCTTTTCATGTTACGGTACGAAAGGTCGCTTGTAATGTCGAATGATACATGCTATGTTTCAGCTATGTTTCGATCAACGTTCTGATTTTCTTTTCGTTTCTCTTTTATGTCACTTATGCATGTCTAATTGTAAGTTAAATATTACATAGGCATGTTCAATATTTTGAGTTTAATTGTTACATATGCATGGCTAATTGTGAGTTCAAGTTAATTGCTCTAAATGTTGCATTTTTTAGAGTGTCACATTTTATTTTTGTGTACAAATGACCCTAAGTCATGCTAAAAATGTT